>OX422215.1:22924751-24301834 GCA_949130495.1 Sambucus nigra
CCTTATTATCGTCACATACTGCGTCTTATTACGGTGCTCAACACTCGACGTTCTCGAATTATTACTTACAGAACCGACTTATACCTGAGACGTAATTCACACGTATTAGAGACACATTCTGATTAGTGTCAAGTTTTTGGCGCCGTTGCTGGGGACTAGGTAAACATTTAGGTTAAGTCAAATTAATCTAAAATTTGGGGTTTAATTCTTTAAAAGCCAAAAAAATAATAAAATCCTAAAACATTCATAAAAAAATAGAAAAAATAGAATCTTTAACATCCTTACATGCAAAATTCTCAATCAACTCCTCAGCCCACTCCTACCAGAGTTCACGAAAATCCCATAGTTGAGTACAATCCCAATAGTTCACACACCATGCATTCCAAAGTTTATGAGTCCACCTCCTACACCACCTAACTCCATCACGAGTCACACGTCTATAGAGTCCAGAGAGGTTAGTGATACTATTAGTGTGAGTGCTATGTCGGATCAAGGTAGTTTTGGTATGGGTAAGCATGATTTACCATACCGCCCTACGAGATACCTCTTATATCTCGAGGGAACCATCATGGCAGGATGCATTATATTCCCGTATATTGTGGGGAAGATTCATTTTCAAAATAGAGTCGGAGAAACCCATTCCACGGTATGGAGTCGGAGAAACCTTACCTCCATATTTAAGAGTTCAAGGAGGCGTGCGAGACGTTCACCAATCAAACATTCACTGTCGATGTCGTTTGCCTCAAACTTTTTCCCTTGTCAGTAAAGGATAAAGCCAAGACTTGGCTATGGTGTTTAGCACCGAACTCGAATAGAATGTAGAGGGACATGCAAGAAAAGTTTCTCCAAAAATTATTTCTTTTACATCGAGACAATTCCATTAAATCTTATATTCAAACGTTTAGACATTTCATAAATGAGCCTTTCAATCGATGTTATGAGCATTTCAACGAGTTGCTTAATATGTGCCTGCACCATGGTTTCGAGAAGTGGAGGCTCATAACCTTTTTCCATCACAGGCTAAACTTAAGTTCTAAATAGCTCATTGAAACCATGTTCCACAAGGAGTTTTTAGGGTTAGACATGGGTGATGCAGAGGCTCACGTTAAGTATGTCGCTGACACTTCTCAAACATGGGGCACATCTGGACCAAGCACCCAATCCCGGGCTCAACAAATGTCCACAACTCTTTCCACGTTCGAACTCTATCATTTGGACAAAGAAGGTGAGTTAAAGCTTCAAATAAACCAACTTGACAAGAGATTGGAAGATGTAGTCAAATTGAGAGGAAGAGAAACATATGGTTCCACTCAATCATTGATAGAGGAGGTGTGTGCGATTTGTGAGGTATTACATCCAGCGAAGGAATTCCCTACAATACTCACCTATAAAGTTATCCTTTAAGAGCAAGTATAAGAAGTAGGAGATTTTAAGGGTAATTTAAACGCCCCTCACAAGAATTACTATAATCCTTTATGGATAAACCATCCTGGTTTCAATTAGGGGCGACAATACATAGCGATGAATCCTAATTCACATGTTGCATGCCTCCGCCGTCGCTCCCGCATTTCCAATAATCTCACCTTATGAAAGCCCCACATCCTGGGAATTATATCACCCTATCGTGTAGAAATATCGAAGACAGTTTAAACCAATTTATGAAATATCAATTGGGGATCAATGCTCAAGATGCCCAAAACTTTATTGATTAAAATCATCTTTACCTAAGTTACAATCATCCGTAAGTGTCCAAGAAAAGGGAAAGTTTTCGCCCAAGGCCAAAGACCTCCCCAAGGTTAAAATATTGTTATATCTACGTCCAAAGATAATAAAGAGCAATGCTAAGACGTTACCACTTTACGTAATGGGAGAGTCATTGATTTATCACCTCCCCCACACGACGAGCCTAAAGACAATAAGTTTTCGCTAGGCACGAAAGAGGCCGAAGATGCCCCCCTTGAATGAGAGGAATAACGATGAAACTATTAGGCCTGAGGTTATAGTGAAACCACCCACTTCTTCTCCCTTCCCTCAACGATTGGCACCTCCTCCTAAAGGATCCTCCCATGAATATGTACTAAATAAGCTTAATTTTCCTTTTCTCGAGGCAATCAAGCAAATTTACCCTTATGAAAAGTTTTTCAAAGACTTGTTGATGGTGAAACATAGATTAAATATGAAAAATAATGTTTTCCTTGCACAATACGTGAGCTCGGTTCTTTTAAGTGACATCCCACTGAATTTTAAAGATCTAGGTGCACCGACCATTTCGTGTATCGTTGGAGAGAACCGCATCAAAAGATCCTTATTAGATTTAAGGGCGAGTGTTAACATTCTCCCTTACTCCATCTATAGTAAATTAAATTTTGGAGACCTCACGCCCACTAAGATCACTCTCCAACTCCCAGATCGTAATGTTAAGATATCTCGAGGGATTATTGAGTATGTGATAGTCCAAATGGACATATTCTACTTTCTGGTAGTTTTTTTCATTTGGGACACGTATCCCTCCACTCCCTCGAGTAATATTGTTCCTGTAATCCTTGGCTGCCCATTCTTAGCTACGACTAACATGCCGATTAGTACATGAAATAGGCAAATGCAACTCACATTCGGGAATATAACTCCTTGAGACAAATATCTTAAACATCGCCAAGCAAGTGGGTGATGAGGACGAGTTTCACATAGTGGATCTTATAGATGAAGTAGTAAATGAGCATATCGAGGGGAGTTTTAGTGGGGATTCACTAGGAGCATGCCTTATTTCGAGTAGTGAGGGCAACGGAACGTACACCAATTTTTAGTGTGAGGTGAGAGAGTTGAGGGATATTTTGGATAAGAGTGAGACAGATGAGGATGTGAGAGATATTAGTTAGGTTTCTAGATTTGAGGAATTACCATCCAGGGAGTCGTACATGATTCCATCCGATGAGAAATTTCTCACCCTCGAATTGAAACATTACCCTCAAACATAAAATATGCTTATTTGGAGAGGATGAGACCTTTTCCATTGTTATCTTCTTGAACCTAAATAAAGAGCAAGAGGGTGACCTATTATCTATTTTGAGGAATCACCATGGTGATTCTCGTTTTAGCATTGCAGATTTGAAGGGTATAAGCGCCCTAATTGTACCCATAAAATCCACCTCAAGGACGACATGAATCCTTCAAGGGAGATGCAGAGGCGTTTGAATCCCACAATGAAAGATGTCGTGAGGGCAGAGATCATTATGTTATAGGATGTGGGCATCATTTAACCCATTTCGAATAATAAGTGGGTAATCCCAATTCAAGTTTTTTCGAAGAAGTTGGGAATGACTGTAGTCGAAAACGCAAAGGGTGAGATTAATTCATGTATGCAAATTTGAAAGCCGAAATTTTTATGGTGAAAAGATCTCATCTTCGAATTACGATTATTAAAAAATGGGAAACATCGCCTCGTAGTTTGAACTAATTAATCTCTCTTATTATCTTTTTGTGTCTTAGGCTCTCCACATGGTAATTAATATCATTCTTCAGACTCGATTAGGACTTTTTCAGGTTATAAGGTGCATTGGGAAATATGTGAATGGTTAGGAAATTCGAAGATGGAAATTTTTTCTTACGATGTCCCTTGGTGGTTTTTTGGGTAATTGCTCTTTTTCTTTTCTTTTTATATAGTTTTTTCTCATTTTTGTCTCATTTTTCTATTTTTTTTAATTTTTGTTGAGTTTTCTTTCCCCTTTTTATTGCACCATTTGTACTTTTGATGAATTTTTTGATTGTCACATCTCCAGGCTTCATGTGCTTATCGGGTTAATCAAACGAATTTTGCATTTTATTCGGCTCAATTGGGTTTACAAAAGGTATAAGTTTTCACGACTTGTTATGGCTAATATTTTTGGGTAACAAACGATGAACTAACGTCATTTATCCGAATTACTCATTATTTTATCATTTGTGTCTCGAGAATATATTTAATTTAGTGATATTTTAGCAAGTTTTTCAAGATAACAACTCGCTCGTTTCCTGTAACCGATCAAAACGAAGGAATATAGATCCTCAACGACTTATTTAAAGATAAATTAAACTTTGAGTTAATTTTAACTTGGATTGATTTGATTACTCACAAAATTATAAGCTCGAAATCTCAACGGGTCAATTGATCTCCAAACTTATTCATAAAATCGTTTATTTTTGCTCAATTTCGGCTTTGTGCATTTGATTTTTACAATTTGAGACTTCAAACATAATGTTTTGAAATTTTTGATGATTTTAAATTCTAATTTTTATATATTTTTAAGAAAAATATTTTTGGCATTTTTTTGGAAATTTTTAAAAAAATTCTAATTCTTAGTTAAAATTGTTGGCATTTTCAATTTGTGAACTCTAGAAACACACTTACGCACATGCCCACCACAACTTAGACTTTGCAATGTCCTTAATGAAGAATGACTAAAATCTAAAAAAAAGAAATGTGCGTAAAAAGAGGGCAAATAACCAAAATGTATAATTTATATCAATACAATCAACACTATTACAACATGAAATTAAAAAGGATAGACATATATTGTTCTTGAAAAGATAAACAATAAAAAATAGAGGAACTATGAAATAAACTTCGAAACACTAATGTGAGGGCTCGGGGGCATTTGGGTCATAATAGTATGGAGGCAATTTTGAATTGGGACCCATTTGAATCCGATAAATTTTCTCTTGGAGGCAAACCATCATACTAGTGTTGCGTAGGTAGTCTTGGCGATCCTCTGAATACCCATTAATAAACCTGTCAAACCTTGCCTTGAGCGCGTTAATGCGGCGAGAATATCCTCTGACTCTCGCTCATAGTTGGGATTCTTCCCCTTCCCCCATTAAAATGTCATTCTCCATGTGAGCATCTGGTTCTTGTTGATGTACGAACTGTATTTGAAGATCACTCTTGGTGAGGGAGGAAGTTCCAATAGGCTTTGGGAGGTGGGGTTGAGTTTGTGGTGCCTCAATGGTCTCATCCTTAAGGATAGAAGTGATGAAGCAGACATATGGAAGGGAAACTTTACCATTTCGATCATACGTGGAATTAACCATTTCCCCAATAAAAAGTGCGAGTGAGGTTGATAGTGGTGCAATTGCCAAGGAGATGTAAAAGAAAATTTTCTTGGAGATTTCGGAGGGAGAAATTTGTAGATGTTTGCAAAATTATCCCATAAATCATAAGAAAAGGCCATGCGGGTCTACTCATTTAGGTTCCCCGCGGGAAATGAGTCACACGGCCAATGATGATTTGGGGAGATCCTTGCAATGCATTCGGACTTGCACAACGGTATGCCCATATTTAGGTAGGCTTAATGTTGCGGGTCGGGGATTGATTGGCCCGTATTTTTCAGATGATAAGGTCGAGATAGAAGGGGACGAATGTTTCATCAAAATATGCCTCGCCATGTGTTCTTGACAATGTTACGAGGGTACCGTAATAAGTGCGGTCCTCATCAGCCCAAATATCCTCGTCTTGCTTCTCAAAGAAGGCACACCACCCCCGGTGGCGTAATAAATTGGTGACCTCTTAGGGTTGCTCCCCCCCAAATTATTTATCACTCAATGAGTAGGGTGCAGTTCGCGGAGAAGAATGCCTTGCACCAATCTTCTTCTTGATCAGAGTGGTAAGTGTGGTTAAGCCCTTCGAGGACTTTCATCTCTGAGTACTTCTCAATAGCATTTTATTCCTTGGTCATGGTAAATGACAGATTGGAGATGTATGGGAGAGAGGTATTTTTGGAAGTATTGAAGTGGTGGAGGAAGAGGTGGAGGAATAGTGGTATTTATAATGGAGGAGCGGTCTTGGTGGGAAAATGGGATGGAAGTGGTGGGAAAAGGTGGCGGGAAATGAAAAGGGGAGAGGTTCGGGTGGAGGGAATATTTTTGAACGGTGGTTTTTGGATTGGAAATGGGGGATGAATGTGAGAAATGAAAAGGAGGGAAGAAATGGAGGGAATGTTTTTGTAATTCCATAAAAGTGAACCGGTTCTACTCTAGACTCGAACCGGTTCAGCCTTCCTTTTTTACTCGCCTAGAAAATCGAATTGGTTATACCCTATAAGTATAAACACGTCGAACCAGTTCAAATATCATCTTACAACCCTAAAAAAGTGAATCGGTTCTACCCTGGAGTATGCCCAGGGCAAAATAGTTCTGATCTTTAGTACATTGCCTCTAAATTTCATCTTTTCTCGATCTCGAAGCATTGACAATGTACCCAACTCAATTCTCACATAACAAAAACTCTCCTATCTATATTGCTACTTTGGTGACCTCAAAAGCTCACCATGATTTATCGTAAACTCTCGCGTGTTGTGAATGGTGTGCCTAATCCTTCCTAACTCGTGATTTACGGAACTTTACTATCCTATCCTAGCACGACTCAATATGTTGCAATAAGATTCACCCCATATGCATCAGGGGTGCGACGACCTCTCCTTTAAGCTCATTTAACCCCGTAAATGGGGTCCAACAACCAAATTGTGTCGGCTTCCTCAACACATTCCTCTAGTTATGGCTTAAGGCATTTTCCATTCACTTTAAACGTGTCTACCCCTTAGGATTGTCTAACTCAACGGCTCTATGAGTAAACACTTCTCTCACAACAAACGTGCCCATCCACCGTAAATGTAACTTGCTGAAAAACAAGTGTCAATAAAAGTTGTATAGGACCACTTTTTAACTCGGGTGAAACTCCTTTTGATTGATATTTCATTCATGTGCGAGTTTTATCCTTTCTTTGGATATTTTAGCGCTTTGTTATGCGTCGTTACGTATTTCTACCAACTCATTCAATTGAAGTTTGCATGCTTCACCGGCTTGATCCAAGTTATAGTTCAATCTCTTGATCGCGCAATACGCCTTATACTATACCTCCATGGGGGGATTGCAAGGATTTCCATGGATGAAGGGAAATGGTGACATCCCTAGGAGGTTCTTGTACGCGGTCTAGTAATCCCATAGCACATCGTTTAATCTAAAAGACCAATTTTTATATCTAGGATCTACGGTCTTCTCTAGAATTTGCTTAATCTCACAATTTTCTAGCTCAGCTTTCCCATTTGTTTAGGGGTGATAAGTCGTTCCAACCTTGTGGATGACCCTATAATTTCTCATAAGTTTTTTAAATAGCTTATTGTAAAAGTGATTGTCCTTATCGCTAATGATTGCCTTCAGAGATCTAAAGTGATAAAGTGTGTGTTCTTATAAGAACTTTATCACCACCTTGCGGTCATTTGTCTTAATAGTTATGGCCTCAACCCATTTGGACACATAATATACAGCGATAAGGATGTATAAGAAACCAATGGAGGGAGGAAAGGGACCCATAAAATCAATGCCCCAACAATCGAATATCTCGATGAAGAGAATAGGGTTCAATAGCATCATATCTCGTCGAGTGATAGATCCCATCCTTTGGCATCTATCGCAAGATTTATAATAAGCACCTACGTCCCAAAAAATTATGGTCTAATAGAGATCGCTTTGAGAATCTTAGTAGTCATTTAATTCGTAGAAAAGTGACCAGCGAAAGATTATGTATGACAAAATTGGATAACGCTAGATATCATATCATTCGGTAAACATCGTCGGATGATTTAGTCCGCGCAATATTTGAACCAATAGGGATCTTCGTAGAATAACATGAATGACCAAGTTAGGAACTTATTTTTCTCTTTCGGTGTCCAATCTTTGGATGGCCCCCGTGACAAGATAATTCATTATATCTCAAACCACAGTAGAGAATAAGTATTCAATAATTTCTCATCCAGAAAGTATTCGTCTATGGGTATGGGATCACTATGTACGTCGAATGAAAGCCTCGATAAATGGTCGGCTATGACGTTTTCTACTGCTTTCTTATCCTTTATAGAGAGATTGAACTCTTGTAGGAGTAGGATCCACCTTATGAGGTGCAGTCTAACGTACTTTTTGGAAAGGAGATACTTAAAAGCCACGTGGTCGGTGAATCATATAATGGGCAAACTGATGAAGAAAGAACATAATTTTATGACTAACAATTATTTCTCTATGGTGGAGTAGTTAAGTTATGGTCCGATTAATTCCTGTCTAGAATAGTAGATGACTTGATATTTCTTACCTATCCTTTGTCCCAAAACAACACCTATTTCATAATCACTTGCATCACACATAAACTCAAATGGAAGGGATCAATTTGGAACTTGCATAATGGGAGAGAAAATAAGCATGCTTTTCAATTTTTTCAAACACAGTTTGGCATGCTTCATTCCACTCAAAGGGGGTGTCTTTCACAAGTTGGATACCTAAGTGTATATCGCTGGCACTAAAGTCCTTAATAAACCTTTGATAGAATCCCGCATAGCCCAAGAAAGAGGGCACGTCCTTTAGTGACTTAGGTGGGGGAAGATTGACAGTTACATCTATTTTCGCCCTATCTACCTCAATATCTTTGAACGAAACTATGTGGGTAAGAACTATTCCTTCGATAACCATAAAATGGCCCTTCTCTTAATTTAGTACCAAGTTCTTTTCCACACAACAGCCTATCACTTCCTCAAGATTAGCGAAGCAAAGGTCAAAAGAGGGGACGAAAACACTATAGTCATCCATGAAAACCTCAAGGCCTCTTTCGACCATATCGCTAAAAAGACTAAGCATGCACCTTTGAAAGGTCATGGGTGCATTACATAATCCAAAAGGAATATGCTTGTAGGCAGATGTGAAAAATGTGAGCATCGTCTTTTTTTATCTAGCACACGTACCTCAATTTGGTATCGTGAGAATCGAATCAAAACGAATTATGGGAAAGTAATGTAATGATCAATCGGTGGAAGTTTGAAGTTTAATTCTCGGCTTCGCACACACACACATGCTAAAAATTGAGACTATTAAAAAAATTATGATCACTATTTTTGGGGTACCTTAAGTTGTACTGTTTTTAAGTATTTTGATTTCTCTTTGAGTCAAAAATCGATTTTTGTGGGTATATTCACTGTAAAACCCTCACGAAATACTTCTCGTCCTACTAGGGTAATCTACGGGGTATAACGGCTTGTTCCATATGCTAAATGCAATGTCTCATCCATCAAAGAGACATGTCATCCTAATAAAACATTATAAAGTGTTTGGACCATGATATGATTCTTTTACATTACTCAGGACGATAAAATTTCTAAGTTAGTGGGGTTTTATTAGGCATAAATTCTTTGTAATTATCCCCATAATTTAGCTACCTTTGTTATCTTGTGCGATGTTAATTCAATTATTCTATCTCATATTATTGTGGCTGGCCTCTTCCTACAAGTACATTATGGTTAGTGTATTTCTCTTATATTTTACATGTATTTTATGCAGATGAAAGAAATAGATAAATCGGAATGAGAGTCGAAAAGAAAACAAGGAAAGTGAAGGGAAAACTCGTAATTTTATAGCTAAAATATGAATGCAAAACCTTAAGAGAATTCGAAGACATCGAGTTCACGAGTACATAGGAAGAAATGGAAACTAAATCTGAGATACATTCGAAGAGATATGAGCAGAAGAAGATTCAAAGAATCAAGAGGGAAAAGCTAAAAAAATTCTGAAGCTAGAATCGATTCGGGTTCCTGAATATAACCGGTTCGATCTGTCCAAAACGTTGACAACTTCAAAAAATAGAACTTTGAAAGTAGAACCAGTTCGCTTCTTTGATGGACGAATTTTTCAAAGTTTGTCCCACTTAATTTAGAGAGTTTGTTTTTTTGTAAAAAATTTAAAAAAACATGAATTATTATTAATTAATTATTCTTAGAGTTAGATAGGAAAGTTTTAACCTAATTTTGAGAGAAAGAAAGGAGGCAAGAACCCTAGGCACTAAATTCATCATCAAATTTGAAATTTTGTGTTTTGAATTTCAAGATTTCATCAATAAAGTTTTCTCTTTGTATATTGTTCTTAAATTCAATTATTCTTTACATGTTCTCTATATTTTCTGGATTTCAAAGAACTTCTTGCATGTTTGGTTACACATTCATCATGAATATGAATCCATGCAACGTTAGAATATTATTTATTATTCACATCACCATGTCCGGCTAAGTTCTTATAGAGTTAGGGTACATGAATCCAACCTAGGTATTACGAATGGTTTTAAAAGTGAATAAAATCTAGTTAATAGTTCAAAGGTATAAAATATTATCAAAATAAATATCGTAGGTCTTTTAATTCCATTTGCCGTAGGTAATCGGAATGTTTAAGAATATGATACGAGTTTGGGTAATTTATCATTCCCGTTAGATATGATTTTTTATTTGATATTATGAGGAGTAAAATTTGCATATGTCGAATGCTTAGAAAGTATTTAATGTTTCTTTCAATTGGGAATTAGGTTTTTGAAGGTTTTATGCCCTAAGTAATTACCGACGGTTTGGGGGAGTGTACTCCAGCTCCATTTTCTCGCACATAGATTAAAAATAAATTCGTTATTCTTGAATGCATATCTTGTTGACAATATTAATTAATTTTCTTTAGTTTATAGGAAAGTCCCAAAAATAATAATCTTTTCATGTTGTTCAAATTCATCGTCACATTCTGCATCATATTCCCTATGTTCGATACTCGACTTGCTCAGATTATTACTCATGCGACCGAATTATACATGAGCCGTAATTCACACGCATTAGAGACATATTATGAGTCATGTCACAAACTTGGAGTTTTACAATAAAAAGAATTTTCCCATGGGTCAAAGACCAAAAAGTTTGAAAAATATTTTGCATATAATTCATTGTTTTTAATCGGTAAAACTTATAGCTTTTTTTTCATAATTAATTAACCCGTCGCACTCATATGAGATAACACTTCACCTCTCATCTAAGGCGCGCACCTAACACATTCATTTTATTATCAAAATTACACTACCCAGTCTAACTAGGATAATTGCTTCCATCTAAGACTAATCTCGCTAGTAGTCACAATTAGCTAAGTGTGAGCTACCTTCACTAGGTATAGACCAATACACGTGCTATAGATAATTGCTCACATAATACAATACCATAGTTACACTCGTGCTATAAATAGATATGCATATTATATCATATGAACACACACACACACACACACACACACACACACACACATATATATATATATATATATATATATATATATATATATATCACTCGCTATATACTTATAACCATATCCCCAGAGGCTAGACCTGCGTATACATCCATCATGTGCTATCAGGCTCCAGGTATCACGCATCGTACGGAGCCACGAGGTCGAAGTCCCACCACCTAACCTAAATGGAAACACATAAAATGGAGGCGGTCATAAAAATATGTCGTTGGCTCACAACCATACCGCATTGCACCTAAATGGTCTCCAAACCAATACCTACCCTTAGATATAGATAGTGGACATGGAATAGTACTATGACTCGGGGAATCAATCTCACAACTACTTGCCAATGCCAAGTTGGATTTCCCACTACACGCTACCTCATAAAGATAGCATTACCGAGTATATATGTTTAATATAAACAAGTAGAATACACAAATACATATATATACACGTCACTACAATATATATATATATATATATATATAAAGTTCCGAGCTCGTATGCATATCTCACGGCTCACTAGTCTCCTAATCCCAATGTTCAAACCAACTTTCCAATTAAATATCGAAATGTTCACTCACTTGAATTCCTAGTTATCCTCACCCAAACACATCTATTCATTAGCCTATCACATGTACGAAATCCTAGAAAGCATTCCCTAGTAATCCCACTCTACCCCGGAAGCCCCTATGGTCATTCCCTAAGCTCTAGATGGTCAAAATAATAAAAACTAGGCAGTCCAACAAACCGAATCGATTCTCTTGGAAGACCAAACTGGTTCGGTTGACCGAATTAGTTTGTTCCCCCAACCATGTGATTCGATTCACTGGGTTGCTTGTTATATTCTTCCCCATGTTTTTCTCATCCAAAGCTTCCAATGGAGGTCCCAAATCATCCTAAACACAAAATTAACCGCATAAATCATTATACTAACACCCCAAGAGTATTATAACATATAATTAACCCTAAATCCATCATCGAAATCCTAGGATTATAAATAAAACATCAACTCTATCAAACTCAGGATTCACCCAAATTAGATTTTTATGAATTCAAACCTCATATAAATGTTCTACATGTTCATTATCACAAACCCATAATTCATTTCGAAATTCCTATATGATCAACATCAGTCAATTATCAATTCTACCATGAGATTAATGATAATATATGTGGGTACCCGAAATTAGGACCATGGGCCTGGACGAGTAGCCCAGTCCTGGTGGCCCAAAGCCCAGGTCCCTCATCTCTTATTTTGATCTGGTCTCCCCCCACGTTCTCATTAAGGGAAGTTATAGGGGAGATGGAAGATGTGGGGGAACCCATCACCTCCACTTACATACATGTACATGTATATATTAAACCCTAGGTCCGGGGAAAAAGGACAGTTTTTGTATTCTCTGTAATTACTCTCCGGAGTATATAGAAATAATATCGACTACACCACCGTGGACGTAGGCACATCTTTGCTGAACCACGTACATCCTTTGTTGTGTGATTGTCATTTTATATTCCTTGTTCTCACTTGGTGAATGCTTTCTTCTTATTTATTTGTGTTGCATAGTAATTGGCACCACAATTGGCACCGTCTGTGGGAAACGTTCATCTTTCCCTGAGAACATCCCACACCAAGAAAGGAGTTTAAGATGTCTGGTCATAGCAGCAATGCCCCTCAGGCAGGAGATATTCAAGAGCCACCTGCTCCTCGCAGGATTAGATCTGAAGTTCGACGTTCAAATCAAAGAGCTCGCCTGGAGAGGCCAGCTTCGGAAGAAAGTCAGGGACCAGCGAGGTCCACACATATATCCAAATTGATTGATGCGTATGAGGAAAGGCTCCACGAACAGAGGGAGTCTTCCCGCAGATACGAGGCTGAGAATGCTCGCTTGAGAAGAATACTGGAAAGAGTGGAGAGGGAGCTTCATCCTGATAACAGGAGACGTCCATACCGCACTCCTAACCCTCAGGCAAGCAAGTCTCGCAGCCGAGGAAGGAGCCCTAGGTGAGAATCTCAAAAGGTCTAAGGAGGAGAGTCAAACGATGACCTCCGTGAATGGCTGCGAAAAGCTCGTCGCTACCAGAGCCTTGCTCGCAGTGACAAAAACATACGAAATCTAGTCCGCAGGGAGATGGACCAACATCATGCTCACCATGGAACAAGATCAACCAGAGAACTCGCAAGGCAATCTCTCAAAACCCAAATGAAGTCACCCTTCACGAGGGAAATCGAAGAGGAGGAAGCCCCCAAGAAATTTACCATTTCAAGGTTCAAGATTTACGATGGAAAGACTGATCCCATCGATCACGTCAGGAAATATCGACAGGCCATGACCCTCTGGAATCATCGAGATGCCCTGATGTGCCGCATTTTTCCCTCGAGCCTGCATGATGTAGTGCAGAAGTGGTTCGAAAGTCTCCCCCACTTGTTGATCAGGAATTTCAAATCCGTAGCCGAACTTTTTACGGCCCGATTCATTACCAGTAGCTCCCATCCCAAAAGGATGGATACTTTGATAACAATGAATAAAATGCCTCAAGAGACCCTCTGAGACTACGCGAAGAGGTACTGGGAGTTGTTCAATGAGATCGAGGACTGCGCAGAGGAAGTGGCAGTGGCCTCCTTCAAAATTGGGCTCCCAAGTTCTTCCCTCCTATACCAGTACCTGACGAAGAAGGAAGCTATGACGATTGATGACCTAATGGCCCGAATCGAGAAATATGCAAAGGTGGAAGATGTCACCCGCCCTAATACAGGAGAAAACGGTCGAGCTAAGCTCACTAACAAGGGAAGTGAGAAAACTGAGAACCAGAAGAAAGGAGGAAAGAACGGAGGCAAAATGGCTCCAAGAACGAAGGAAACCATGACGCGTCGAAAGTATTCCAGGCAATCAACACCGTCTTCAAAGAACCAATTTATAAAATTCTCGCGAAGATCAAAGATGAGCCATTCATCAAGTGGCCCAGGAAAATGGGAGGAGATCCCTCGAAGAGGAACAATGCGTTAAGATGCGCCTTTCACAAATAGGGAGGACATAAGACCGAGCACTGCAAAGCGCTTAAATCTGACCTCGAGGAGTTGGCCCAGTCCGGGAATTTGAATGACTTTTTGGAAAAGAGGGCAGAGAAAGTGACTGCCAACAGAGAGGCGAGACCCAACAAAGTGCTGGAGGATGATGTTGGACATGAGTTCACAGTAAACCACAGAGTATCTGACGTCAAGCAGATACAAGGGAACTCAGCTCGAATGGAAATGAAAAAACTTACAGCGGTAATGTAGGCTTTTCAAATCAATCCAGCAAAGTCACAGTCAGGAAAGCGTCGACGAGCAGAGGACGTCAACTATAATAAGCATATTGTTTTCATGGATGAATATTTGGTGGGAGTAAGGACCCCACATCATGATGCCCTGGTCATTACACTCAGGATAGCCAACTTTGACATCGACAAGCTGCTCGTCGATCAACGAAGCTCATTCGAAGTAATGTACCTCGACCTATTCAGGAAATTGAAGTTAAGCGCCGCCGACCTAAAGGAAGCTACTGTTACTTTGGTTGACTTCGCTGGAAAAATGACCATGCCCCTGGGCAAGATAGTACTGCCAGTGCGTGCTGGAAGCGTCTCCAAGATGATTGAGTTTTTGGTAGTTGACATCGACTCACCGTACCGGGCCATCCTCGATATGGGATGGATTCATGCGATGAAGGTAGTATCCTCGACCTACCATCAGAAGCTCAAATATGTAATCGAGCGAGGAGTAATGGATATGCACGGTGACCAAGCGATGGTGAGGAAGTGCTTCATAGCAGCCATTCTACCAAAGCCAGAGAAGAAGGTCGGTCAACCCAGCGAGAAAGTTGAAGAAGGTGTGATACCTTCCAAGTAGCAATTAAAGTATGGAAGACCTGGAGTAGAGGAGACCAGGCTCCTCCCCTCCGAGTGTGTCATCGTGGACCTAGTAGAAGTTATGGCTGAAGTTGGTGACAGTAGCAGAGTCTTCTTAATTGGATCATCACTCACCGACCAAGAACAGAAGGAGTTGACGACCTTGCTGAGACACAACGTAGATGTTTTCGCATGGGAGCCATACGAGCTGCCTGGAATCGATCCTAGTATGGTCTGTCATCAGCTGCACATCGACCTCACATTCAAGCCAATCACGCAGAAGGCACGGAGAACTGCACCCAAGAAGGCTAAAGAGGTCGAAAAGGAAGTCGAAAAACTGCTGGATGTAGGATCCATACGGGAAGTGCAATTCCCCAAGTGGTTGTCCAACCCAGTAGTAGTTCCGAAGAATAATGGGAAGTGGAGAGTTTGCATCGACTTCACTGACCTCAACAAAGCATGCCCTAAGGATAGTTTCCCCCTCCCAAAGATAGACCAACTAGTAGACGCCACTGCAGCTCACGAGCGAATGAGTTTCCTGGATGCATACTCAGGATATCACCAGATCCCCTTGTGTGCCCCAGACCAGGACAAAACGGCGTTCATCACAACAGTTGGGTTATATTGCTACAAGGCCATGCCCTTTGGGCTCAAGAATGCGGGGGCAACCTATCAGCGGCTGGTCACTAAAATGTTCAAGGATCAAATGGGAGACACAATGGAGTTCTACATCGATGACATGCTCGTTAAGAGCAAGAAGAAGTAAAATCACCTCTCGAACCTGTCAAAGACCTTCGAAATCCTCAGGAAGTACCAGATGAAACTTAATGCGAGCAAGTGTTCCTTCGGTATCCAGTCAGGAAAATTTCTTGGGTAATTGGTCAGTAAGAGAGGCATAGAAGCTAATCCAGACCAGATCGATGCAACCAACAAGGTACAACCCCCTCGAACAATCCAGGACGTGTAGAAGCTCACTGGAATGCTCGCCGCCTTAAATCGCTTCATCTCCAAATCCTCCGGGAAGTGCAAGCCTTTTTTCCAGCTTCAAAAGGGGAGTAAACCGATAGAGTGGAGCCCAGACTGCTCGCGAGCTTTGGACGAGCTCAAGTCCTACTTAAGCTCCCCACCGCTGCTTGTCATACCACAACAAATGGATTCTTTGTACCTGTACCTCTCCGTATCCAATCACACTGTCAGCTCTGCGTTAATATGCGAGGTTGCAGGAATCCAACACCTCGTTTACTACGCGAGCAAGACCTTATTAGACGCCGAGCAAAGGTACCTGCCATTGGAGAAGCTCGCATTTGCACTAGTAATAGCCTCGAGGAAGCTGAAGCATTATTTCAAAGCTCATACTATCATCGTCCTTACATCGCATCCCCTTAAGGCGGTCCTAAGGAAAGAGGACTTGTCGGGTAGACTGTCTAAGTGGTCAGTCGAGCTCGGCCGGTTTGACATCCGATTTCAACCAAGGATAGCTATCAAGGGTCAGATCCTTACTGATTTCATAGCCGAATTCACGGGTGAAGGACTCTCTGACCAACCTCAACCAACAAGGCAAGAGAAGAACCAAGAAACAGAGATAACCTGGAGACTCTTCATTGATGGAGCCTCCAACTCAAAGGGGGCAGGGGTAGGCATTGTCCTCATCACTCCAGAAAACACAATCCTCGAATAAGTAATCAAGCTTGGATTTGCAGCCTCCAACAACGGAGCAGAGTACGAAGCCCTAATAGCCGGTCTCCAAAAGGCACAAACTCTAGGAGCAAAATGTTTACAGGTGTTCGACGACTCTCAAGTAGTCTCCCATCAGATAAGTGGAGATTACAATGCAAAAGATGAAAGAATGGCAGCCTACCTCGCCTTAGTGAGAGAATTAATGTTAATCTTTGAAGAGATCAACATCCAGCAGTTCCCAGGGGGCAAAAAAGTCATGCTGATGCCTTAACAGCCTTGAGTTCGGCAGTTGACTCTGACCTTAAAAGGGTCATCCCCATCGATTTCCTCATTTGTTCGAGCATTAACCACAACAGCAAGTTATCAAACGTGGAACAAATACTCCAGGTGGGATCATCCCCCAGCTGGATAGACCCCTTAAAGGACTATTTAAAGGATGGCATGCTCCCAGATGACAAGAAAACTGCCCACCAGATAAGAGTCAAAGCTGCTCGCTATCACTTATCCACATGAGGTGACTTGTATAAGAAATCCTTCTCCGGTCCCTACCTTAGATGCGTCCACCCAGGTGATGTCGAGCAAGTGCTACACGAGCTTCACGGAGGAATATGTGGAAGTCATATCGGAGGAAGGTCTCTAGCCTTTCGAGCAATGAAGGAAGGTTATTGGTGGCCATATATGCAAAAGGACTTCGCAGTATATGTCCACAAATGCCTGAAATGCCAATTCCATGCTCCTATGGCCCACCAACCCACCAGCGACCTGAAGTCCCTGTCTAGCCCATGGCCCTTCGCCCAATGGGGAATGGACATCGTGGGTCCGCTACCTACCGCCGTCGGCAATCACAAATACCTGTTGGTTGCGACTGACTACTTCACCAAATGGATCGAGGCTGAACCCCTGGTGAACATCCGAGATGCTGATATGATAAGGTTCATATGGAGGAATATAATCACTCGATTTGGAATCCCCATAACCATCATCACCGATAATAGAACGCAGTTCGAAAGTGGCCCCTTTCATAACTTCTGTAATGAACACGGGATCAGACACCACTTCAGTTCGGTGGCCTACCCTCAGAGCAATGGCCAAGCTGAAGCTTCCAACAAAACTATGATCGATGGATTAAAGAAGCGATTAGAGCGAGCCAAAGGCGCATGGGTAACAGAGCTACCCCATGTTCTATGGGCGTACCGAACCACTCCTCGATGAGCAACAGGAGAAACCCCATTTTTGCTGACATATGGCATGGAAGTAGTCATCCCACTAGAAGCAGGTTTGCCAACAATGAGATCCAACCTTGTCTACCAAGGCCTGAATAATGAAGCATTGCTCGCCGAACTCAACTTAGCCGACGAGCGCAGAGAGCTAGCCCTGGTGAAGCTAGCGAACTATCAGTAACAGCTCGCGAAGCATTACAACAAAAGGGTTAGCCCGAGGACGTTCCATATTGGGGACTATGTTCTAAGGAAAGTCCTGGGCAGCACAGTGAAGTCGTCAGACGGCAAGCTAGGCCCAAACTGGGAAGGACCCTTTAAAGTAACTAAAGACGATCTGCAAGGTGCCTATCACATGGAAACGATGGAGGGCAGAGAAATACCACGAGCATGGAACGCAGCTAATCTCAAGAAATTCTATTTTTAGATCTTTTTCTTATATTCTTTTGTTATGAAAACAGAAGTTCATTTTCCTTATTACCAATGAAAGTTCCTTAATTGGTTACACTCTGATTGGTGACAGCTGCATTCATCGCACATCTTTTCCAAATAATAAGCACATTGATCACTATAGCAGGGGAATACCCCTCCTCAGGTCATCATCATAAAACACGACAGACCTCTTAGCATTTCCCCTGGCAATATATGAAGCCCTACAGGGGATCCTTAGGCAATATGACCAAATTTTATACTGGTCATCAAACCTACTTCGGTTGAGTAAAATCCTGATCGAATGAAGACATCCAACACCAGGTGTGTCCTCGCCAATTTCTCCACTTAGGCCTAAGGGAGTGTTACGACACAACCTAAAAGGTAAAGTGGAGCATAATGGTATCCTGGTATTATACTGGACTGGGGGGACACTTGCATGACAAAACAAAAACATTACAGAGCAGCAAGAGTATGAAAAGTAGGATGCACACGTTTAGTCAGTAAAATTGCCCAAAACACAAACTTTTAATTAATCCATCATACTTACAACAATGGTAATACATGTTTAGTCAGCGAGCTCGCCCAAAGCATTTATATTATGAAAAATACAAAAAAAAAAATAACTAGAAAAATCTCAATGGGGTGGAAGCCTCCGAGCAAGATAATCAGCCACTCGAGCTCTTCGTCCGTCATCAGGAGTAGGAGCTAACTCTTCCACCACCTCATTCGCATCCGACTCCAATAATTGCCGAGGAATAGCATCGATGGGGATCCATCGATCATCCCTCCGGAATGGGTTAGGCATCAGCGTGGAGGAAGACATCTCATGACGATACCAGAGCACCGAGTTCCTCGGGACTTGTAGCTCCTTCAAGGCACTTAGCCACCCCCTGATAAAAGAAATCTCCTCGAACTCAGATAGCCTTATTGGAGCATCCGACTAGCCTTGATCATAACCGTCAGCCCATGCTTGCCGAGGGCCTTTCTTGAATAATTGCCGCAATCGAGTGACGTCCCTTTGAAGCCCAGCAGCGATTATATATGCTCGCTGAACATCACCGCGGAGTTCTTCCATTTCCCTATCGCGAAGTTCTTCTCCTTCCCTACTTCTTCTCCTGGTGCTCCTACCAGCTCGCGAAAGGGGAGGGTGAGTGAGACATCGCGACATAGGAGGGGTAACATTATGATCAGCTCTAGCTCACGATGATGAGGAGCCTTATAATACTACTCGAACAGTGCTCGGCGCATGCTCCCTGAGTCGTAAGACTTCTCTCCTCAGATCTTCATTCTCCTACTGAAGAACCTCCCCTACTTGGTTGATCTCGAAGGCCTCTAATGGTTTTGTCTTCAGCACATTGATCTCCTCTTGCACTGAAGCACCAATGTCCTCCATCTCCTGGAGCCTGTCCTTCAGCTTAGCCACGAGCTCAGATTGCTCCTTATACTTCTGATTTCTAGACCTAAGGGACTTGCAGAGCTTAACGAAGGCCTGGCGAACTTCGGGACTCACAATGGGACCAAGGGTCCTACCCAACTGGGAAGTAGCAGGAATTTAATCATCCACATCAACTAACTACAAGCAAGAGAAAGAAAAAGGAGAGAAAGGGACAAATCAGTACAAGCAGAAATGAAGCCTTTTTCATTAATGAAGATTGAAGTTACATCGAACTAAAAAAAGAAAAGTTTACAGAATGGAAAAAACTAAAATACAAAGAAATCCTATCAGATAACTAACTAGCAACCTCAGGTGGCCCAGAGGTTGATGGCCCTTTCCCCTTATTAACATCAACAGGAGCACTGTCCTCGGCAGGGGTGGTCTCTGTCACCTCAACAGGAGAAACGTCAGCAGGGGGCACCTGAGGAACAGGATCAGAGCCTTCAACGGCTGGGGTAGGGTCCTTATCTACGACTGGCCTCGGCCCTGGGTCGTGCTCGTCAAAAAGGGTAGATGCAACATCTACTCCAGCAGCAATGAGAGCCTTGTTCCATCCTTTCTTGAAGTTCAGACGGCTAATATAGCCTATTTGAACTTCAGCATCCTCATATGTTGCGGCCCAGCCAGAATTATAAGAGTCTTCCTTGGCAGTAACAACCTCAGACTCCTTCTTCTTCAGCTCTTTAGTGAGAGCCCTGTTCTCCTCAATGACTGTAGGTTTGCTCAAGTAAACCACGTCATACGCCTGCCTCAGCTCCTTCAGATCTTGGACTGCAGCGTCCTTCTCCTTGTTGGCGGTGGCAAGAGCTAAATCAGATGAAATCCGAGCAGCATCAACGACTTTGAAGTTGGCCTCGAGCTCTTTACCCTTCAGCTTCAGGGCAGAGTTCTCTTGCTCCAGCTCACTATTCTTCTTCACCAGCTCATCGCGTTAACGATACAGCACGGCGAAGTCAGTAACAAACTGCATAAAAAAGAAGGCATTAGAAGTGGAAAATGGAGGAAGTGAGAAAAGCATAAGAGAAAAAGGGGAAAACCTTACTAGAGCAAGCCTCTGACTAGCCTGAAGGGCCAAGTGCTCTGACCCTACTGCCCTTTGGCGATCATCCGGGAGGATAACTCTCTTGAGCAAAGCCCGGGGCCAGTTGAGGAGAAATTACCACAGAGGCCCCATCGAGCAGAGCAGACACCGGGACTAAGGCCTGCCCGGCCTTCATCCTCGCTTCAGCCATCCTCTTCTCCTCCTCCTTCTCGCTCTCTTTCCTCTTCCTCTCCTCCACCTTCCCTTTCTCCTCTATTTTCTTCCTCTCTTCTTCCTTTTTCCTCTCTCCCTCTCTTACCTGCTCCTCTTCCTTCCTTTTCCTCTACTGCTCCTGAGCAGAAGACCGGGATCCAATAGCCATAGCCCCTGAGGCAGATTTTTGCTTCTTCGACCTCTGTGCGAGGAGCATGTGGTCTTCATCATCATCATCCCGAATTAGGTTCTTTCGAGGTGGAACCATTCCTTCACTCGAACTGCTAGAGGTACTCGACGATCCTCGAGCTTTAGAAACCTCCCTACGATCAGAGGAGCTACTACTACTAGAGCTCCCTCCTCGCAGATCACTTATAGCTCCAACAATGTCACTCTCAGAGCTAATCTCTTCCTCGTCTAATTAGATAGGACCTGCAGCAGTCTCTTCAGATGACTCAAACTCTGGGATACTATCCATAGGCCTTGCTATAAAGCTGGAACTAATGTTCTTGTACTCGAGCAGGAAGGCAGCAGATCTGGGGTGCTCGCTGTCACCTAAAGGCTCCCTAATTTTCCAAGCCTTTACCAATTCTGAAAGACGGACCTCGTTGATTGCAGGTTCCAAGTTCTTTGACTTCGCTGCGCAAGAAAAAGCAAAGAAGAGTTAGAAGGATTACAAATCAACAAAAATCAAAATAACAGTACAATGTCTACCTATGTATTCCTCCCCATAGAAGGGGACAGAGAACCTCTCAGACCTCGACCCTTCAAATTAGGGAGAAAACTGCCAATTTCTAACAAGGAAACCTTCTTGCCAGTAGTCTTTATGGGAATCGGGTAGATTTACTACCAATACCCTGTCAGGGATCCTAACTTTGAGGTAAAGGACACCAGAACTAGTTCGAGAAAAGGAGTAACAAAAATAGACCTCGGCGAGCCCTAACCTAGTTCCATACAATTGATTTATCCTATGGATGCCATTTACTATTTCTACACATTAGGCGAGCATTGTGCAGGAACCATATTGAAATAGCCAAAGAAATGCAGGAACAAATCATTGGGAGGAAAAGTGAGTCCCCCCTAGGAAAGAAACAGAACATGGATCTAGTGAGCATCATCTATCTCTCTAACGTTTCTAGGAGGGGAGGAACAACACTCAATAGCTACCCACTCAGGAATGTTGTAAAACTTCTTCAACTCGGAGACCGACCTATTCCCAATCTTCGCCATTGAAAAGCCCTAGAAAACTACAAACTCAAAGAGAAAGCACAGAGAAAAGATATTGGGAACTTACAAGATAGAAGACCAATTCGAACGATGAAGAAGCACGAGCCCAAACGGCAAGGAAGCAATGAGACTGGAGATTGAGAGAAGAAGGTACGAAGTGCCAGAACTCGCAAGGAATGAGAAAATGCTGGAAAAATTGGAACGACAATAGAGAAGTACCTATTTCAAGAAACCTTCAAATTCTACTAATCATAATGCACAAGATACGAGGCAGGTGCCGCCAAAATCAGCTTCACGGTTTCTGAAGAATTACAAAACAGCCATTATGCTAATCATTTAAATCTATTGAGCCCATAAACATGGCCCAACAAATTTAGGGGCAATTGTGGGTACCCGGAATTAGGACCATGGGCCTGGACGAGTAGCCCAATCCTGGCGGCCCAAAGTCTAGGCCCCTCATCTCTTATTTTGATCCGGTCTCCCCCCATGTTCTCATTAAGGGAAGTTATAGGGGAGATAGAAGACGTGGGGGAACCCATCACCTCCACTTACCTACATGTACATGTATATATTAAACCCTAGGTCTGGGGCAAAAGGACAGTTTTTGTATTCTCTGTAATTACTCTTCGGAGTATGTAGAAATAATATCGACTTCACCACCGTGGACGTAGGCACATCTTTGCTGAACCACGTACATCCTTTGTTGTGTTATTGTCATTTTATATTCCTTGTTCTCACTTGGTGAATTCTTTCTTCTTATTTATTTGTGTTGCACAATAATTGTCACCACAATATATGTCTCTTAATTAATTAATTAATTAATTAAAGTTTCAACCTTTAAATCACATAATTTCTACACCATTAACTATGAATGTGATTAAATACTTAATCATGAAATTTAAAGAAAGTAGCTATGTAATTTAGAGGAATTAGATATTATCTTCTAACTGTAGTGATGGGTTGAATTCGAAGATTGTCGCCTCTTTTCTTTTCTCCAAGCATTTCTCTTCATTTTCCTCTTTTTCTCTTTAATTAAACTTTCTTTCAAACTCAATTCTAAAGAATGTTAAAGGTGGGAGACCATCCACATTCCTTACCGTTAAATACCTCCAAATCACACCCTAATTACACTTGTATAATAAACCCTAGGTGTAAAAAGACCATCCTAGCCTTATACCGGTCCTACTATGTCTAAAAAGCCTCGGTTACTTATTCTGGACTATTTCGACCCATTATAGATCACTAGTGCAATTAAAAAGGTCATCTGAGTCACCTAACAACAAGTACTCCCACATCTCACTAACTGGGTCTGGCACGTTCATATAGTATGCGTTGCCCATAAAATATATCGATCCGCCAACGTAATACACTAATGACATATACTATTAAACCGTCGCTTTTTACTCATACGCGACATATAATAAATCATATATTTATTTACTTATCACACGCAAATAAATAATAATAATAATAATAATAGTAGTAATAATAATAATAATAATTGTAATAATAATAATAATAATAACAACAACAACAACAACAATAATAATAATAATAATAATAATAATAATAATAATAATAATAATAATAATAATAATAATAATAATAATAATAATAATAATAATAAAACCTTAACTCGTTAATTAATATTTATCAAAAATTAATTTAATTTCCCAAAATTAAATTAATAATTATAAGCACACATAAATTAAATAATCATAAAAATACAGGATATTACATTCTCGCCCTTAATAATAAAATCTCATCCTCAAAATTCGAACGTATCTGCCACAAAGAGCGTTAGATACATTTCTCGCATGTCATCATCATACTCCCATATCGACTCTTTAATATTGTAGTGTCCCTATTGTACACACACTAATGGTACCACTCGCTATGGACTCAAATGGCAGAAGGTCTCTCCTCATAAGAAATATTTGAATTTAAGTCAATCTCCCCAAGGATATATATCGATAATCCATGTCATCCCTGAGATACCTCCTTAACAACGACGCAAGAAACACATCATGAATTCGTAGCAAATGCTCTGATAAGCCGAGCCTATACGCAACCGGTCCTACACTTTTAATAATGGAAAAATGACCCACATACCTAGGAGCCAACTTCCTCTTTTTACCAAAACGCACCACTCCCTCTATATGAAATACCCATAGCAACATCTAATCACCCACGCCAATCTATAAAAATCTCAAATTTGCATCGACGTAACTCTCATATCGTCCTGAGCTACCCGAATATAACTCATGATCAACTCAATGTTTTATGACATCTTATGAATTATGTTCGGCTCCAGAAGTTTATTATCTCCCACGTATAACCGAAAAGAAGGTGAATGATAAGTTCCCTTATACAAAGCCTCAAATGGTGGAATGCCAATTATGAATTGGTACAAGTTGTTACACACAAACTCTACGAAAGGAAAATGCTAGTTCCAGCTACCCTTGAAGTTCAAAATAAACATCCTTAGCATATCCTTCAACATATGACTCACTGATTTTATCTACCTATCAGTTTGTGGGAGATATGTCGTGCTCATACACAACTTTGTCCCCATTTTCTCCTAAAAACTCTCCCAAAAGTGGGACACAAAGATTTTATCCTGATATGAAACAATGTTGAGTGTCACCACATGCAACCTCAAAATCTCTGCAATGAAAAGTTGTGCATAATTTCCCATCATATAATCGACCTGAACTGGTAAGAAATAGGCTACCTTAATAAACCGATTCAAAATAACCCATATGGAATCGTAACCCTTCTTCGACGTCGGAAACTGAGTAATGAAGATACTATCTCATTTCCACAGTGGAATCTCTAATAGTTGTAGAACACTAACTGGTATCTAATGATTAACCTTCACCGTCTAATAAGTGGTTCACCTGGAGACAAACTCTGTTATATTTTGCTTCATACCGACCCACTAATACTGCCTCTTCATATCTGGTACATTTTATCCCCTCCGGGATGTATCAAAAATCGTGGTCCATGCACCTCCTCCATAACTACGCACCATAGATCCATATAGTCTGGGATAACCACCCTCCCATTGAAGTGTAAGACACCCTCAGAACTAACGGAGTAAGACTCCACTCTACTTTCCAATAATTGTTGAATCCCCTCCTGAAAAGATGAATCCCCTACACATGCCTTCACAACCCTTAAAATGATATCTAGTGTGAGAGTGTTCACAGCTACGTAAGCCCAAATTACCTCATCCTCTGTATAAATCTCGACCCATTTAGCCTTCCACACTACTGCTAACTGCCCTTTAGGTATACGGATCAATGCATATGCCATTACATTAACCTTCTCCGAATTATACTAGATGTTAAACTAATAATCTTTTACGAACTCAAGCCATCAGCACTGCCTCATGTTCATCTCCTTCTGCATGAAAATATACTTTAGTGACTTGTGGTCTGTGAACAATCAAAATGTCTCTCCTAGTAGACAGTGACTCTAAATCCTCAAGGAAAAAACAACTACCATTAACTCTAAATCGTGCGTGGGATATTTCTTCTCATGGTGATTAATCTAGCAGGATGCATAAGCTATAGCCCTCTCCTTCTATTCTAAAACTCCCCCTATTGTAGAACTCCCGCAAAGTCCCTATAAGGACGCATCAGTAAAAAGTAAGTATTTTTCTCATCCCCTACGCAATGCGAGAACTAGTTCGGAGGTCAACTTGTCCTTTGAATCATCAAAATCTAACTATCAATGATCATCCCATACTAAAGGCAATCCATTACTAGTCAAATTCATTAAGGGACCCATAATCTTTAAAAATCCTGTAATGAACCGATGGTAGTACTCTACTAAGCTAATAAAACTATGAACCTTCGTTGATGTCATGGGCTGGCCCACTCCCTCACCACTGATAACTTACTCGGATCTACATAAATCTCTCCCTTGTAGACAATGTAACCCAATAACTTCACCTCTCGCAACCATAATCCACACTTATCGAACTTGGCATATAACTGATGGTCCCATAAACTCAGAAGAGCCATATGTAAATGATCTTCATACTCTCCCTCTAACCGAGAATAAATCAAGATGCCATCTATGAAAATAATGACAAAATGATCCAATAAATCTCCAAACACTCTGTTCATGATATCCATGAAAACTGTCGGCGCATTGGTTAGCCCAAATAGAATAACCCTGAACTCATAAAACCCTTATCTCGTCAAAATTTTTGTCTTAGGGACATCTTTGTCCTTGATACGTAACTGATGGTACCCTAATCTCAAATCAATACTATAGAAGTATGTTGCTCCTCTTAACTAATCGAACAAGTCATCGATACGCGACAATGAATACTATTGCCAAATCATGACCTTGTTCAACTCTCTATTATCGATACGCAATCTCAATGACCCATCCTTCTCATTGACAAACAAAATTGGGGCACCCCAAGGTGAATTACTCTGGAGGATAAAACCCTACCCCCAAACCTTTTAAATATGATCCCTCAAATCCTGCATTTCTAGAGGAGCCATATGGTATGGTTTTCGTGCTATCAATGTAGTACTCGGTGCTAAGTTAATGACGAACTCAATCTCTCGAATATGTGGTAAACTTGATAACTCCTAGAACACATCATCTTAGTCCCTAACCACACAGATATAATATAACGATATGATTGTATCCTCATAAGTCTCCTCCTTAATATAATATAAGTGCATGCTCGACCCTCCCTTCGAATGAGGCAACGCCATAAGAAACATGTCCTTCCCTAGAATAGTAAACACGGTAGTCCTACTGTAATAGTACACCATCTCTCTATACGTCGCTAACCAATCCATACTCAGAATAATATCATACCCGTCCATCTCCAAAATGAGATGATCAACTACTAAGCATAACCTCCCCACGTTCACACCCACCCTCAGCAGATGGAACAAATGAGAACCCCATCTCCTAATGGTGAATCTACGATCATAATAATGTCTGATGCTAAATCAACTAAACCCGTCGCACGCACAAATCTAGTGCTAACAAAAGAATGTGATACTCCTGATTCAAACAATACGTTCCCCATATGCCCATGAATAGAAAACATACCCTCGATAGTTGGCTATGCTAGAAAAAAAATTAGCCCACGGACGTGATACGCACGTCCAAATAGTATCTTCCACATTAGAGGCAAGAATTCTAGAACTAATACTGGGGCAAGTAGATGGTGCAACTATTGCCACGATTGGGCCTCTTGATGTTATCCCCATGCCTTGTTAGGGCTTGAACATCGCATGGGCCTTGATCCCCACATACAAACACCTCCCCGTAGAGTCTGTCAGCCTCTGCCCTGCTATCCTTCGTGAGGATGCTCATATCTCTAGCCCGATAACCTTGGCCCTGCTGGCCTGTGGTCTAGCTCTCCTTACCCTGCCTAAAATTACCATTACCCATCTTGAATCTCTTAGTTGAATCCCCTACTAAGATGGTTGGCACCATTTGCCTCAGTCTTGACCTAGTGGTTCGACTCTCCTATCCGTTTTTCTCCCTTCTGATGGAAATGATGGTCCTGGAAATGGAGCAACACAACACGAAGGACCTCAGTATATGCCTCAATATTGGGTCAACCAATAAGTGTTGGTTGACATGCACCCAAAACTGTTCAATTTATGCCCCAAATAGATGCATTTTAGTCACTCATTCTCGATAAAATTGGCCTTATGTTCGTATTTATTTGTTTCGCAGGTCAATCAACATTCACGTTATCAAATTGTACTAAATCGACGTAATTGCGATAAAGTTGCGATCAAAAGAGTTCAACAAAGAAATCAAAGCAATCGTGAATACTGAAGTCCCATTGAGCTTGACCAGATGAGTTCCGATGCTCCGAGCTCAGTCCCGTACCAAACCAAAGCCTAAACCAAGTCCTATCCATCGCCGGAGCCATGTGTGTTCTTACTCTTTAATTTAATTATGTTTTAGATTTTTTGTTTGGGTTGTATATAATTATTAGAATTTTTATATTTTATTTGAGTGCATATAGTTGTAGATATTAGGGTTCGTTATTGTCTGTCGAGTGTTTTGGTATTATTTATCTAAATATAATAGGTGTGCATTATATTTTTATTTTATTCTTTCGTTTTTAATATTATTTAGTTTAGTTTTATTATAATATTATTTTAACTTACTTGTTTTTAATTTTTTTAGGTTAGTTTTATTTTTATTTTTTTTTATTTTAAGTCTTATATCATTAGGTTAGGAATTCAATTTTCAGATTTAATTTTTTATTTTTAATTAAGTCTGAATTTTATTATTTATTTATATTATCATTTCTTTACAACTAAACAAAAACACACACACACACACACTAATTACAATACATATAAACACTAATTCACCTTTAACCTCTCTCCTCCATCATCCTGTATACACGCCTGCCATACTTCAAAACCCCTCGCCCCTTTACCCATAATCAAAAACCCAAAAGATAAGTTCCCACAAAAATCGAACCTCCTATTGACCCTCCGGCGCTGCCTTCACCCAAAACCACCTCACCTTCTACCATTTTCAACCTTACCCAGTCCCAACCTAATGCCCTCCACGCCGGCGAGTTTTATATTAACCCGGCAACCCAAACCAACCACCTACTTCCGATCCAATAATATGGGGACCTCCATAGGTCCGACCTTTTCGATCCAACCCCACCTTAAACTTATAGTTTTTTCCAACTTTCGTCCAATCCTATTTATTCTACCCACCATCCATGGTGGGTCGCCAACTACTAAACCCACGAACTAAAACCAACTTATGCACCGACTTTTACCCAAACCCATATCTTATCTCCTTAACCCAACACCTACCATACCTACCAACCCGATCCAAATCATCTTAACCATCCACCAAGGGTTGCCAAAGGTGGTAACCAGGTGTAGATGTAAACCAGGCACTCAGTTTCGAACCTTGGCAAATGTATCTTGGGGCCACGAACTTCATGAATTAAACGCATGTTTCGAAAGAATTTCTCGGGGTGGAGGGATTAGTTCGAGGTGTGCAAAATCTAGCTCGGGATTACCCTTCATAAAAAAAATTAAAACAAAACCCACGTGCCTACCTCTCCTTTAAACTCAAGCTGTGAACGCCCGTTTCAAAATCCTTGTTCGGGGTGGAGGAATTAGTCTGAGGTGCGCGTAAGTTGGCCCATGATTACCCTTCATAATAAAAAAATCGAGACAAAAACCACATGCCTACCTCTCCTTTAAACTCAAGATGTGCTCAACCAAATCTCCAAAACAAATTATCAACTCCTTTAAACCCACGTGTGTTTTGACTTGGCTTTTCAAAACCCACAAAATATGTGAGCTATAAAAAAAGATAAGGGGCGAGTCATTTAAGAAGACTCTCACATTCGAAAAAAAAGAGAGAGAAACTTTCCAGTGTCATATTTTTTGTACAGTAGGAATAAAAAACATAGTCTTAGAAAAGTACAAAAAAAAATAAGTTTTGTTTAAAAAAATTGTTAGGTTTCATTTTTATTTATTTTTATGTTGTAATCAAGCATTAATGTTGTGAAGACGTCGAACGCATTTCAAGAAATACTTGTTGGAAAATTTGTGTATCGTATTTCGTTCTCCTCTTTTCAATTTATATCCTTCTTGACATATTATTGATTGTTGTTTATGAAGGCATGAGAATGTTACGCTAAATAACCTGTTCAAGGGGTGGGACGAAACAACATTGGATATTAGTTTAATTAATTTTTTTTGTTGATTGCCATATTACTTAGAGAATTAATTTCTAATTGACACAAATTAATTTACGTATCAAGACTTAATAAATTACTTGAGTTTTAATATTTGATTTTGGAATCGAACTAAACATAGTTTTTTCCTAAAATTTGAATATTAATTCGGTGTTGAAATTCGAGTATTCATATCATTTTTATTAAATTGATCTTAGCGGGTAGTTTATTAAAACGAGTATAAATCCGAGATTTTCATAGCGTGGCATTTTTGAATTAGTTTACGGAAAAATATATTATTTAATTTATAATTCTAACGATAGTTAGATTATGAATTTAATATTATCTCGAAATATTTCAATTCAATAAAATAAGAAATTAAAAACAACTAAACATGCGGTGTAGTCCCATCTGTTGAATCTTCTCACATTTATCACCCCTAGTTATGTATTATTTTTCATTTACATTTGATTTTAGCATTAATTAGTTGATTCTCCCTTGAAATGGTTTTTCAACAAAAATATAAAAATTAAATAAATAAAAAGTTTAATAAAAAATTTAATTGCAAGCATTCACACTATTTGTTTCACCTTGAAAGTTGGATTGATACCCGTACTTACTACGATACGAGTCGTTAAACAAGTTTTACAGGTAATTCAAGCGATTTTGAGACTCAACTTTTGAAGATAACGTCCATATATATAAAAAGCCCGTTATCACTAACGAATCCTTTAAGTAAGCTCATCTGTAAACTTGAGGACACTCTTATCTTCAGTGTTCACCTTATTTGGAACAAAGTTTGCTAGGCGAGTGAACTCCTCCTTATATTCGACCACAATCCAGTCCTCCTGCAAAAGATCTATAAATGTCCTCCTCATCTCTTTCTAAAATGTCGACGGAAAGAACTTGTGGTCAAACTGCACCTAGAACTCTTATATAGTCATTGTATCTCTCCCTCCAATGTGATAACTGAATCCTACCACTAAAGAGTTGCCATGACTAGCTTGAACGTAGCTAGTACCTTATATTGATTGTCGCTGAACTCAACCATATGTAAATGCCTTTGAATGTACTTTTTCTATTGGCAAGCTACTACAACATTCGCATTCCCCTGGAACTCCGACAGATGGCCCTTCTGGAAGGCCTCTCTGACTCTCTCCCAAACTGATGGCACTGGGTGAGCCTTAATTGATATTTCCATTGGCGGCTATGGCTATGCCTCGGGAAAATAATTTACCCGCGTAGTCATAGCGACATTAACCGCAGGTACGCCGATAAAATGCGACATGTGCTGCGATCACAGTCCCATAAGTAGCATATGGCTCCGGCTAAGCCTCCTCATTTATGACCTTAATTGCGTCACGTGATGGTATACCACCCTTTGCATTCGGCATCTAAAACCAAACCAAATTATACGAGATTCACTATAATCATACATACAAACAGAAGAACATAAATGCGCAATATGAAACAACAGTCCTAAAGTACATGGCTCTATATCAAATAAAGGTAGCACTAACAACGTAGTAAGTTCTCACAGATCCTAAGGATACTGGAACTTGATGCTCTAATACCAACTATGATAACCCACATATTCTAATGTTGGCTAGCCAATCCTCTACTAAAATAAAATAGGAATCTCAATATGATTCGTTCTCAACATCACTATCACAATAAGCAATATAAAATAATACAAATAAAACCATACAACGAAGTGAACGAAATAAAGTCTCATGCATAAAAAAATAGTAAAAGTGAACCAAATAAATCATCAGTCACCAAATAGTAACATCCAACTGGAGCAAACTGATAAATGAGAAAATATCCAGACATAAGTAGATATACACATTAATATCGTAGATACACTTGTGCTAAAAATATATGAACCCATTATATCGTACAAACATTCATAATCACTCGCTATATATGTATTATCGTATCCTAGAGCATGAACCTCAAGGATATAAACCCCGTGCACTATCAGGCTCCAGGCATTACACATCACATTGAGCCACCAAGTCGTAATCTCACCACCGAACCCAAACAGAAACACATACAATGGAAGTGGTCATAAGCATATGTTCAGGGGTCGTAACCATGACACATCGCACTCGATCAGTCTCCAAACCAACACCTACCCTCATAAATGAATAGTGGGCATGTAGCAGTATTATGCCCGGGGGAATTAATTTGACATCTAATGGACAATGCCAAAGTGGATTTCCCACTATGCACAACCTCCTAATGATAGCACATCCGAGTAGGTATGTTTAATATAAACTAGTATCATACACACATATATATAAATACATGTCACTCTAATATGTATATATATAAATTACCGAGCTCGTACGCATGTCCCACAGCGCACTAGTATTCAAATCTCGAAGTTTAAACCAACTTCCCGATTAAATTTCTAAATGTTCACCGAATTGAATTCTCGATTCTCCTCATTCGAACCCATCTATTTATTGGCATGTCACATATACCAAACCCTAGAAAGCATTCTTTGGTAGTCCCACTCGACCCCGAAAGCCCCTACAGTTATTCTCCAAGCTCTGACGGGTCAAAACAACACATAAACAAAAAATGAGTAGGCCAGCAAACCAAACTGGTTTGCTTGACAAATCGAACCGGCTCGATTAAGTAAACTTATTCCCTCCCCCAGCGAACCAGTTTGGTTCACTAGGCTGCTTGTCATCTTCTTGTTGGGGTTTTTCTCCTCCAAATCCTCCAATAGAGGTCCCAAACCATCACAAACACAAAAATGACCTCATACATCATTATATTAACATTCCAAAAGTATTATAACATATAATTAACCCTGAATCCATCATCAAAATCCTAGGATTCTAAATCCAACATCAATTCTATCAAACTCATAATTTCCCCAAATTGGATTTTTATTAATGAAACCCTCCTATCAATGTTTAACATGTTCATCATCACAAACCCAAAACTAATTTCAAAAACCCTACATGATCAACATCAAGTAATTACCAATTCTAATATGAGATTAATGATGATTTACGTCTCTTACTTACTTAATTAAAGTTTTAACCTTTAAACCTTTAAATTGCATAATTTATACACCATTAACTATGAAAGTGATTAACTACTTAATCATGTTATATCAGAGTAAGTACTTGACTTTGAGGATTTAAATTCGAAGTTCTGACGTTGTGATGGGTTGAATTCGAATATGGTTCCCTCTCTTCTTTTCTCCCAGTCTTTTTCTTCATTTTCCTCTTCTTCTCTTCTCTTTAACTCTCGCTCAAACTCAATTGTCCAAAATGTTAAAGGTGGGCTTCCATCCACATTCCCTACCTTTAAATACTTCCAAAATACACCCTAATTTCTTTTTTTCATTAAACCATAGGTGTAAAAACCCCATTCTACCCTTATATGGATGTTTCCATGTATAAAAAGCCCTTGGAACCCAATCATAACACCCGGGTATCTATTATGGACTATTTTGATATATTTCGAATCACCGGTTCATTAAAAAATCTCATCCGAGTCACCAGCTATACGTACACCCACATCTCATTAATCTGGCCAGACACGGGCGTACAGTACGCGTGACTTACAAATATATCAATCTACTGTTGCAACACTCTATCGCCATATATTAATAAACCGTCAGTTTTTCACTCATACACGACATGTAATAAATCATTTATCTATTTATTTATCACACGCAATATAATAATAATAATAATAATAATAATAATAATAATAATAATAATAATAATAATAATAATAATAATAATAATAATAAATAATAATCCTTAACTTGCTAATTAAGATTTATCAAAATCCAGTTTAATTTTCTGAAATGAAATTAATAATTATAAGCACACGAAAATTAAATAATCATAAAAGTTTTGAGTAATACAATTGTCTTCTTCATTTATTCAAGCTTTCATAGTTTAATTCAAGCTTTGTTAATTAGTTTATTGTTTTGATACTTACTTTCTTCCGTCGCTTTCTTTCAATACATATTTTACAATGTTTTCTATCTAAATTAAATTTTGTTGATATTATTGAACTTAAGATGGATTAATTAGTTGCTTTGTTATGGTATTATGGTTTATGGTTGTTTTAATGGGTTTTTACCAATTAGTTCCATTTACTAAGTATGTTGTTCAATAGGTCCTATCACCTTTTTTGGCTCCAATAGGTCCCATGAAAAAAGATTTTTGCTTCAATAGGTTCTATTTGTAAACATATAATGAATATTCACTATATGTACAAATATGACCTATTGGAAAAAAATATTATGATACGACCTATTAGGAAATATCTTGTATAAATAGGACTTATTTGTCAAGCTCCCTAGTTTTAATGGGTTAATTGTTCTTAATTTTACGCCTAGGATATTTAATGGTGTATATCATGTATGGGCCGTATCTACGACCTTGTGTATATGATCATGGGGGTACTTGTTGACACCAAACTGAAATTAATCTTTTACGAGAATTGAGTGGGCGACAACTTTAAATTTTATTAAATGTCTAAATAAGATTAATCATGTTAACACTTTCGTCTCCATGTAATCATTTATGCTAATTATTACATTTCAAGGGATATACATCTCAACGTATAATTTTCAAACTTGTTAATTAATCTAGTCTCAATAGTTGTCCACCAAAAAATTAGTTTATAATGTTTTAGAATAATAGTCACCTTTTACACTTTTATTCTTGAAGTAATAAATCAGTTTAAGCATAACAATTATTCCCTATAGATTCGATACCTAGACTAGCCTTTATATTTCCATAAAAGTGTAGTTAAAGTTGTGACACCCCGCCTAATAAAACATCGGGTGATCAATCCTTTATTAAATTAAAACATGTTTCTCAAATGGTTCATTCTTAGCATCACTGTCGAAAACCTTTTAATTACTAATCACCTACGTGAAAATTAGTCCGGTGCCAAATTTTATCTTTCTTAAAACAGATAAATTAACGATGCAGAACAAAGTATAACAATCACCATGTACTACAACCCATTCAGAAAAAATATAAGTACAAGAGAACAAGAGTATTACTGAATAACCATCGGCTAAAAATCCCAAAACAACAATAGAACAACCAATAGTCTGAAACTAAACATCTGAGACTAATACCGGACCACAAGTCCATACATAAAATAGTGTGAGATCTTGCACTAGATCTAAAAGAGAGATATCGTCAAATCAGAATCCCATAAGCATCCACCGTGCTACAGCTTTGAGTCCCTGGAATGAAATCAGCATACATGGCGTGTGCTTTTTCCATCTCTTGCTTAGCTTGGGTCTGTGCTTAATGGCTGGCTCTCCTCAGTACCACACCTAAAAGGTTTTGAAAATATTTTATTGCAAGAGTTAGTACTCAAAATATTTTGAAAATATTTAGCAAGCGTTTATCACAATATAAAATGCAGTTATTTATTACACATGTTAGGTTCTCGTACACTCTCTTGAGTTTACTCGCTCCTCATCTATTGTGCAAACCTAACGTTTTACCCTTAGCTTGCCTATCCATATCTCCCAAGCTAACTAGGATTAAAGTAATCATCTGAACTTATCTATACCTAAGTTCTCGTACCGCCCATACAGTACATCTATTTCATTAACATATCGTGAATGTTAATTAATTCTCAAGTAACATTTCACCTATGTTATGTTTCAAAACTTCTTATGTAATTCCACTACTAAGTTTCTACAATTCTCACAATTAATATGTTCCTACTTTTGTAATTTAGTTTCACTACTTAAATTAGTAATTAGATATTCTCTATCTAACCTTACGTTTCCTAATTAAGTTTCACAACTTAACTTACCAGTTTGATATGTATCGCTAAACACATCATATATTAATCTACTAATACACAAAAGTAGAATATCATTAAGTATATATTTCACACACAATATATACTAAATATCAGTCATTACTATTATGTCCTTTTGACACACGTAAAGGACTCTTGGTTCGGAATGATTCATCGACCCCAAGTAAGAATTGGTTCGAAATGATACATCGACCCCAATTATTTATATACATATATTCTGGCTCAGACTCTTTCATCACGACACCAGTTCGAAGGTTTTGTTCGGCATTTTACATCGTCCCCAAACATATAATAACCCTACGTTAGTTTGGAATACTTCATCGTTCCTAACGTATAATAACCCTATGTTAGTTCGGAATACTTCATCGATCCTAACATAGTTAATTTAGGTATACATATCTCAACCTAATAGTTCATACGATTTAGTAGGTACACACCCGACCTATCAATCATACTTGTATGTAATATAGTATTCTCTTATATTAACCGTATTCGTCAATTTACGATTTCTCACTATCGCATTTATTTGAGTATTCACTCAACTCTAAGGGCCTTAGTTACCCCTTACATATAATTTCAGTAGTTATTACTTACCCTAATGGTTTATAACTTTAATTGACTTTACCTCACCTCGTAGCTCAATTCCAAATTCCCCGATGCTCTACTCAATCCGTTTATTCGCGTCGGCCCATGATCCAAGTCCTACACCCAATGGCCTTACCAGACTTCAACAATACACCTACTGGTTTTATTCTCACTCCCGTATAAGTATAATATAAATCCTAGAATTTCCATTCATTCCCGAAAATCAAAGAACCCTTACCAAGGAAAAATTCGAGAAAAATACCTTAAGTCGATCGATCGACTCCTGGGCTCGATTGATCGACCTGATCGATCGATCGACATTCAAGATCGATCGATCGACCTGGGGCAGCAAATAGTTCGTCTTTTTCGTTAATTTCTTCCTCCATTAACAAACCTCCAAACTTCATTATAGTACACCAAAATTCGATCCAATTATCGTAACGTGTTCCCACATATACTAGGACAAATTCAAACATTTCAGATACATCAAAACCTCAATTCATTTAAAGAAATAGTGGATTAAACTCAAAATTTCTTAAAACCCTAGTTATGGCGTTCTTCTCATATTTTCATTCAAAACCCAGATTTTATTCCGAAATAATTATCAAATCAGCTCTGAATATTATTCCTCTATATATGTTAAATCATTCTACATGCGATTCCTATCCCAACATGTATAAATATCATCTTTTTTTCTTTCCAAGATATTGATTTAACAAGACTATTCAAAAACCCTACATATAGGCATTATAATTTTATAATTTTTTTGTAATAAACAACTTGCCTTGACAGAAGGATTCTGATTTTGTGGCGTTGATGATAAATTGCTGCTTCTCTTCTTCAATCCTTCCTCCTTTGGCTCCTAGGATGCAAGATCCAAACCCAACCTCCTCAAAAGCATCTTCTAAGCCTTGAGAATGGTTTTATCCTTCTCTCTAATGGTCTTGGTCTTGGTGTTTACGTGGCTTTTCTAACCCTAACCTCTCTTTCATACGACTGATAAAAGGCTCTCAAATTTGTAAGTCTCCATACCCTCACATGTTAAAAGACCAGAACGCCCCCAAACGGTCTCGGCTTAGTCCAAAATTATCCCGAGACTCAATTAGTATCCCCGGGCCTACTATTTTGATTAATACGACCCTTCCGGACTCATCTGTGTCCTCTAAATTATCATTTGAGTCACTTAAAAAAATATATTACTCGTTCTCACCCCAAAATAGTCTACACGTGCTAAGTAACTACTTACTACACGCGTTAAGTAAATAGAATAAGGCAATATTAATTGGTATATATCTCTCGATTAATACTCCATAAATCACAATTATTAATAAAACTCACTAAATTACTTTTCTTGCGTAATTTAAATTCAACCGTATTTTCTCATTTAATTTTTCAATTTAATTAAATAGAAATATTCAGAAATACGAGGTATTACAAAAGTTTAGATTTTTATTTTGTAGTGGGAGTTGATAACAATGATTGGCTTATTCACACGATGCTCGAATTTTACCTCATTAATATAATCTACTATATATAGGATGAGAGATGACCCGATTTCCTAGTTAGACTTGCATTCTACCATCCATCACAGAAGAGTTTGAATAGGAAAATAACCCACTATCAGTATCCTTAATATTTAAATGAATTATCTAAAATAATCTTAACAAATTCAAATTCTTATGTGGACTACATTAAGTATGACACTAATATTAAATTAGATAATTAATTATGAATTACTTTAATTTCAAAATTAAAAATAATTAAATATTTTCAACAATGTGTAGTAGTTTGGCTTCCATTGTTTTGGAGAGAAGTAGACATTATCTTTGTACTTTATTTAATTAGACAGTGAATACGAGTATTGTGTTTATTTTCTATAACTTGTAAAAACAAATGATTGAAAATAAGAAGAGATGGAGGAGACGAAAATTTATGGAAGGTGTCAAGTTGAAGCTTAATCGCTCAACATGTCAAATCTTAAAATGAGTATCTTGTGTGGCTAGAGGAGTTCCCTTTGTTTGTGGAATCCTCTTTACAAAATTATGTAACTCACATTTCTTTATCAATGATTTTTTTTTCTATATTTAAAAATAAATAAATCAGTTATGCTATTTAAAAAAATCTTAATAGTTTAATAATTTTAAGCACCTTAAACTACTCATATAATAATCATTCATTTTAAAATAAATAAAAAAGTCATTTTCATATGTTTATTTTATCTTTTTTTGGGGGGTGGGGGGTGGGGGTGGGGGGGTCACTGTAATATTTAAATACTCACAAAAGTCAGCTCAAAATAATTTCTTCTACAATTTAAAAAAAATGGTGCTTTATCAAAACAATTTTTGGTTTAAATATTTTATTTTTTATTATATTATGTTAAATTTTGGTTTAATTTTTAATTCATTTATTGTTTCATGAAGGCTACATGTAACACACATGACCAATAAACTCAACTGGACAAACAATAGTTTAAAAACCAGGTATCTTGGTCTAATTTTACTATAAAAGAAGTATTTAAGTTAAAAGAAACCCAAGAATATAATAGAAATGATAAAACTCGATATGATAAAAGATAAAACTCACTTATATACACACGTAGAGGGATTTTCTCTGAGTTTGAAACAAAATTAGTCATCGTGAAAAATAAAGTAAACTTGGTCGGACGTTAATTTGCCCAAGTGTGAAATATTGGATAGAAATTTTATACAAATTAAAATTTTCTATTGTAATTTTTTTATCATTACATGGTTGCCTTAAGAGAGAGAGAGAGAGTTATTTATTTTTTAACACATGAGGTTAAAATACCGTAATACATCTTAACAGTATCACATGCCATGCACATAACCCACTTTTTCCCCAAAAAATTAACGGTATTAACAGTAGGGGGCTACATGTAGTCATTTAGGTAATTCAGGGGGTTACATACGAAAAATAAAACTTTGGGTGGTAAAGATCAGTACATTTGAGTATACATATAAGCGCTTGTTCAAAAAATTATCTACCCAATATAACTAAAGCAAGCAAATCAACTATTCTTGTGTGCATACAGATTTATTATATGTTAAAAAATCTTTCCTTAGACTTTAGTTACAAGATATTAACATTTATACCACTTCATCAACCATTCATAAAACCATTATTTAAAATTACAATAAACAAATAATTTTATTGTGGACCTATCGCTAAACAGAAGAAAATGTTGGACATTTTGTTGCATTAAAAGTTAATTTGGGTTCCGATCATAATTTTTTTAATGCCAGGCAACATAATATTTAATATGATTGTACACTACATATAAACAATTATACATTAGTTCTAGTGACTAAACAGTTACGCCTTCAAACAAAAGGTAAAGTCAACACAAAAGATTATGGTGAGAAAAAAACGTTTGGATCTATATATCATCAAGTTTTATTACACACATAATGTCATGAGCAAAATAGATTTCCTAGGTTGGTCCCCATTCTTTATCTTCGTATCTATAAATAATGCAATATAATTGCACATTATATGCATAAGCTTCTTCATCAAAAACATGAATTCAATCACGTCTTCTACATTTTTCTGCTGTTTATTTCTCATTTTCTCAATTTGCCTTCATGGGAGTAGAGCCCAAAACAATATAAGTTGTATAAAATCTATATATCAGTTTGGAGACTCCCTTTCGGATACCGGAAATCTTATCCGTGTTCCCATAGTTGGTGCAATATTTCCCGCTGCCCGGTTACCCTATGGAGAAACATTTCCGGGTCAGCCTACTGGTCGTTGGTGTGATGGTCGTCTTATTGTAGATTATATCGGTAATTTAAACCTTATTAGATCAATCCTTCTCACAAGTCGCACAATTATTCTATATTTTGGTGGTGCTACTGCTCCCACCAAGAATTTAGAACTAAAATTTATCTTAATATTTTTATTTAGTTAATATAATCTCAAAATTTTGAAAATTTGTATTTTATCCTTTGATGCTTTTTGGACTTGTTGAATTCATTATATAAAACTTTGGTGAGTGTTACATTAAAATGTATATCTGGTTTATAATTCATAACCAATTTAGTGTTTTAAAACAATATTTTGTGTTAGTTTTTAATATTCGTCAACACGTTCAATTTCTATTTCTCTACATTTTTCACATATTGGTTTCTTGTAATTTGTTGAAATTTGTTATATGAAGTTGTCATTGTATTTTTTCACTTTCTTATGCAACTTGAAACTTTGAGCTATTTATTTCTCCATACCATTAGTCTTATGTTTTCTTTTTTATTTTTTAAATCAAAGTAACTCAATATCACATTATCTCCTTGAAACACATATAAAGGATTATGAACGTTAAAACTATTAATCATAATATATTTGAAAATATATATTAGTTTCAGTTAATGTATACACACTCGAGTAATTCTCAACCTTAATCGTCATGAAAATGAATCGAGTAACACATTCACATTATGTGTTGGCCATTTGGCTACCGTATTTAAACCTCACATTAACCAAAAAATAAATAAAAAACAATCTCAACCTTTATATCAATTTTTTATATAATTTCTTTTTGTGCTTTTATATTATCACTCTATTGATTATAAAATTTAAAGTGTATGGTGAACAACTTATGTGTATACATTTTTAATGTTTGTAGCTAATGCTTTTCAACTCCGGCCGATAAACCCATATCTACAAAGAGATGCGTCATTCGATAATGGTGTCAACTTTGCAGTAGCCGCATCCACAACAGTGAATTCCTCTTTCTTCGTATCACGGGGAATTTTAACTCTGGCCCCTATTTCTAGTCCCCTTAATGTTCAAGTAAAGTGGTTACAAACCTACCTCAACTCATCTTGCGTCACACCAGGTTGTTATTAGTCTCTCGAACTTCATTAGTATATCATATATATGATAATAATGGCTCAATTTCAAAAAAAAGTTCTATGTTTTTTAATGAGACGTAGGGGGTCTTTATAATAAAAATGCATATTTCATGAGATTTTTCTATAATGATTTTAAATCTAATTATTTTTTAGCACTTGAGCAATATGTAGATAACTAGCCTACCCTTCGTTGTGTTGTTTTCAGAATGTGCATCAAGGCTTACGAATTCTCTTGTCCTGATTGGTCATACCGGAGCTAATGACATGCTTTTCGCTTTATTACAAGGTCGATCCATCGAAGAAGTTAGGACTTTTGTTCCATTTATTATTGGGGAGACTGTCAATGCTATTAGAGTAAGCTCTAGCTCTCTCTCTCTCTCTCTCTCTATATATATATATATATATATATATATATATATATATATATATATATATATATATATATATGCGGAGCCGACATGTGTCACCTAACGGTGCGCCTAGAAATAGGCACACTCTATCTCTTTTCTGGGCTCACCGGCAGGTGACACATGTTCGATCCGCACTTTTATAAAATAAGAGCTGGACGGTATATATATCATTATTTTACTTACCATTTTATTTTTCTCTTTCCTTAAATAAAGTTGATTCATGAATGTCTTAATTTAGATTCAAATTTATAGTGTATATTTTGAAGAACTTCTAGTGTTAATTACACTTATAATGATCAAACATCATGGGTTGATTTATTTTGCATTCCATTTTGTCATTTTAACATAATTCTCACTTTTCTTTACAAAAAAGCTCAAACACTATCCATTGTTTAACCTACTTTTCATTTTTTTTAAAACTCAATTCACCCTTTTATACGAGAAGAAATTGAGATTTTGCAAGTAAAATATATTTTTAATCTAATAAGATTTTAGGGTTACATTTCATGTTACCCCAAAAAATATTGAAGCTATACCATTTGGCACACCAAAATTTTAATTTTATAAATAAAAAACTCAACTTTGTACTTGATGCAATGTGGTTTGATAGGGGAAACTTTTTATCAACAAAAGCTCATCACGTTCTTTGCACATGAAAAGACATTTTGATATTTTAGGGTTACTTTCACTTTACCCTTACAAATATTTAAGTTATAGCACTTTGCACACCAAACTTCTAATTTTATTAGTTAATAGACGTGACTTTCTAACTTGATGCAAAGTGGTTTGAGTGGGGAAAAAATAATTTTGATATTCAACTTTAATACAATCACTTTTATTTATACCAATGCCAAACAACTCATTTTTTTTTTCTCAAATTCCAATCATTTAAACATAATGAACTCAACTTCATCTTGAAGAGGAGAATTGAAAGATCCAATTATTTTTTTTTTAAAATTAGTCATAATGTTGGTGTTTAATTCTATAAATGTCAAATTGATGCAGGAATTGATCCGAGAAGGTGCTAGACGAATAGTTGTTAGTGGAAATATTCCAGTTGGTTGCTTCCCACTCACCTTGACTTTATTTCCTAGTCCCAATCTCACTACATATGATGAAATAGGGTGTTTAAGGAACTTAAATGAATTGGCGATGTATCAGAACAACAATCTCCAGGAAGCTCTCAACTCACTCAGTAGAGAGTTTCCCAATGTTGTTATATTCTACTCTGATTACTATGCAGCTCTACTAACAGTTATTCGTCGTCGTGCTCGTTAGTTTCATAAATTTTTCGTTACTTAACTTGACGAACTCATGAATATTCATTTTTTACAAATAATTCTCTGAATGTCATAATATCCTCTTGCAATTTTCCTCAATAAAAAAATTATCGTCATTTGGTTAGTAATGTATAAGATATACATTAGGTGATTTTTTAACAAAATGAATTCTTCGATGATTAACTAAATAGTTTGGGATTTTTTACAAAAAATGAATATTCAAGGGAGTTCCTTTCACTTTAGAAATATTTATTACTTTAACTTAAATTATTGATTACTTTGTTTTGGAACTCTAGGTTTTGACCAACGATTAACGGCATGTTGTGGAACCGGGGGACGGTATAACTTTAACCCATATTGTTATGTGGAACTCCCGGTGTGCCTGCTTGCCCAAATCCAGATGAATACGCGAATTGGGATGGTGTACACTTCACACAAGAAACGTATCGCCAAGCATCAAATATTCTTATTCCCGGGATCTTATCCAAAATTCGGTGTACCTCAATCTAATAAGATTATGAATAGTAAAATCACATCCAAATGTAAGCAAATAAAGAAATTATATTAATGTTATAAGAATACAATAAAGGTACTTGAGATCTCTCATAGTTTGTACACTTTTACATATGCAAGAAATAAGAAGTTTGGTGTGTTTCGTTATGGCATTAATGTTGGGTATATATTAGAATAAAAATACATATACCGACTCTTATTACCGATCTAGTACTGAATGTGCTTTAAATGGATAAGTCAAGATCTAATTCATATATTTATATATTGACATCCATGAATAAGTGAAGATCTAATTAATAAATCAAAATTAAAGAATACGAAGAAATGCTATTGTTGTCTTATAAAATTGAATCGTGTAAGGATGTATGAATAATAATAAGAAAAGTTAATAAGGGTGTATGAATAATAATTGGAAAAGTTAAAAAAGAATGAAATTATTATCCCACTTAATTTAAATAGTGAAATCCTCGACCATGTTAATTTTAATAAATTAGTTTCACAACTTAGATAATCACTTAAATTAGTTTGTGTTTAAAAATGATCATTAATAGAGTTAGATTGGTCAAAATGAAAAAAAAAAATCCACTGGGTTTAGCCCACTGGAGGAGTCAGGTTGACCTAACATACTATGGTAATGCGATTCTGATAATGGATTTTTTTTATAACAGGATGCCATGCGTTTTGACAATGGAAATTATATTTTGTAACAAAATCTCATCATGCTCTTTGGACTTGATTATATAATTTTGATATTGAAAATGTATATGATTCCTTTTAGGTATACCAAGGCCAAACATGCTCAATCTTCCCGAGCCCTAGTCGTGACCTACCGTATTCATTTAACTTAGGGTCCGTTTGATTTAAAAGTGGAGATGACAAAATTTGCCATCGGTAAAATTTGTGGCAAATTTTACCTAATTTTTTCATACGAGGCTACCAAACAACCATCAGGCGAAATTAAAGTCAACCCAATTAATTTATTTAAATATTTTTGAAAAATAATTATAAACAATTTTTAAAACATTTTTATAAAACATTTCTAAAACAGTTTTTATAAAACAGTTGTAAAACAGTTTATATAAAACATTATTAAGACACTTTTAAAACAGTTTTTAAACAATTGAAAACAGTTTTTAAAACTTTAAAGCAGTTTTTATAATATATTCAAAACAGTTTTTAAAAATGTTAAAAACAGTTTTTACAATATTTTCATAAAACCGTTTTTAAAAATTTTGTAAAACTTTTTCTTAACAATTTTTTATAATATAAAAAATCTGTTTTTAAAACATTAATTTTTTTTAAATACTCATAACAGGTTTTTTTACTATTTCAAATAGTTTTTAAAATTGTTTGTTAAAAACTTTAAAACAGTTTTTATAATATATATAAAACAATTTTTAAAAATGTTAAAAACAGTTTTTAAAAATGATAAAAATGGTTTTTACAATATTTTTATAAGATGGTTTTTAAAAATATTTGTAAAACGTTTTCTTAACAGTTTTTAATGATATTAAAAACAGTTTCTAAATATTCATAACATTTTTTTAACTATTTAAAACATTTTTTAAAATTGTTTTTTAAAACTTTAAAAAAGTTTTTATTATACATTCAATACAGTTTTTAAAAATGTTAAAAACAGTCTTTAAAAGATTAAAAACAGTTTTTAAAACATTAAAACACAGTTGTTAAATATTCATAACATTTTTTTTTTTATTATTTAAAACAATTTTTAATTTTTTTTAAACATTGAAACCGTTTAAGAAGTTAGCAAATTTGTTGGCAAATATTTCTCACTCTAATAGGTAAGCACATTATGCAACAAAAAAGCCAAAAAGTGGACAAATTTTAATATTTACCAATTTTTGACATTTGTCATGACAAATATTGTCAACCAAACGGATCCTTAATGATTATAACTCCTTGAGGAGTAGAAGTCAGACATCTTAATAAAACTGGTAAAAAAATCGTCATAGTAATGGTGTTCAATGATATAGTCATCAAATTGACGGAGCCCGGTCCATAAGGTGCTAAACGGATAGTCGCTAAATGCGAAAATTTTGCAAAATTAATATTTAGTGAGAATTATCGATGAGAAATTTAACAAAGTAATATAAAGTGATTAATTTGGATTAAAGTCTAAACTAAAAATAGTAATGTATTAAAGAAAAAAACTCTAATTTAATTTAATAAAAAAAATGGGCTACTTCCACTTTTACCTAAGAATATTTAGGGTTATACTTTGCGCACCTAACTTTTAATTTAATTAATTAATAGACTCGACTTTATAACAATATGCAAGGTGGTTTAAAACAAGAAATTATTTTTTCAACAAAAGATGACCACGTTATTTGTGCATGCTAACATAATTTTTATGATTAAATTTAATATAATCGCTTTTATTTATAACAATTGGTGATGTATCAAAAAAATATATATAGAGCTCTCAACTCACTCAATAGAACAATGTTGTCATAATCTAATTCAATTACCATGCAACTATACTAACTATTATTCGTCGTCGTGCTTCTTAGTTTCATCAATTTTGCATTAATAAAGTGAACAAAACTCTTGAACTTTCATTTTTTTCGAATAATCCTTTGAATATACTAATCACCTCATACAATGTTCCTTTGTTAAAGCAATATTTAAGCGAAAAATAAGGGGATTTTATAACAAAGCGAATAGCTCAATATTTCTATAAATATTTTGGGGGTATTTTTACAAAACGTTGAATATTCATGGGAGTTCCGTGTGTGTGAGTATATATAGAGAGAGGCATGATTAAGTAAGAACCGGTGACTAAAGAAATTAATAAGGACCATTTTCTCAAAATACCAAAAGAATATTTTGAGGTGATTTTTGGGGCTTTATTAAACATATCAGCTGATCCCACAAAAAAAAAACTATTGTTTCAAAATGATTGTTGCACTATTTAAGTTAAACGTGATCGGACAACAAATATATTTTCAAAAATAGGTAAGTATTTATATAATTGTTAAAGACGTATTTAAGTTAAAACAACTCAAATAGATAATACAAAAGATAAAACTCAATATGATAAAAACAATATCACTTATATGATCTATGTAAGCAGAGAGATTTTCTGTAATTTTGTAACTAATCTAGTATTCGTGAAATGAAAAGTAAACTAGATCGGATCTTAATTTACCCATCTGTGAAATATCGGATAGAAATTTTGTACAATTCTTATTTTCTAATATTAAAATTTGTATTATTAGATTAATTTTAAAAGCATGGCTTTCAACAAGCTAGGCAACTAATTTTGAAGTAAATTTGTACGTAGGTCTTGAGTTCATTGCTTTTAAATTGAAAAATTATGTGAAAATATATATAAATCAATATGTATTACATATTTTTGATCTGTTTGTGGCCATAATATTCATACATTATTATACTATAAAAGATCTTTTATATTTCATTTAAGTATACATATAATTGTTTGTTCAATAAATTATCGACCCCAATAATTATATTCAACAAATTATCAATTCTTAACACAAAAGTCCTTCCTCGTACATTATTTACGAGACATTAACATTTCGTCTTCTTCAAATGTACGCATAGTCAATATTCAGATAGCAACAACATATGAAATTACAATATAAGATGGCATAACCTATCACAACAACAATACGAATTTCAATATTTATAGCAAAATAAAAGAAAATGTCCCACCTATTACCACATAATGGGCTAATTTAGGACCATACCATAATTTTGTATTTTTTATTAGCAAGCACAACATATTACTTAAAAAGATTGTACATTAGCTATAAATAAATGCACGTTAGTTCTAGAGATAAAAAATGAATGCTTTTAATAAAACCCATTTATTATGGAATATAGTATGGATCAATAAATTTTAGGATTTTATTCCACACAACATGTCCTGAGCAAAATCGATATCCTAGATTGGTCTCGTCCTTTTGCTTCGTAACTATAAATTGTGAAAATATCATCCATCATTTTACAAATAGGATTCTTAAATAAAAAACCACGCGTTTCTTATAAAATATGTATTTAGTTGATGTTCACTAGTATTCCACAATTAATGAGGGGGTCTCTTGAGATATCATCTTTTGTACTATAAATAGGGGTCATGCCCTTTATATTTTGACATACCTATGAAATGAAAAGTTCTCTCCCTCTAAACTCTCTTCGTGTCTCATTTATTTTACAACACGTTACCAATACAAGTGCTCCCAAATCTATCGTTTAATGAAAACACAAGGGATATGAAAATTTGATCTCTCATTTTGACAACATGGCGTGAATGTTCATAAGGGTGAGGATACATGCTTACTCTTTTCATATTGAGATTATCTAGTAAACCATCATGCTACTTATGAGAACCCTTAATCATTCTTGAAAATCAAGTTACTTTTGTTATACAAATTCATGTAAGACTTTTCCTCCTTAAAATTAGTGAATCTAGATGATTTGATGAAAATTCGTGATGGATGTGAAGGGGCATGGTGTGGCTCCATATGGCCACAAATGAGTAAGTTTCACAACTCAAAAGGTAATTATATGTGCTTATACTTTTAGTTATGTTTATATTAATCTCGTAATTTTAGTTATTCATAAAAAAATCACATATTCACATTTTGAATATTTATTTGTGAAAAATTACTATGCCACACCTAACTTTTTGTATACGGAAAAAAAATTTAAAGATAAGGACTTGAAGTTTCATATAATAATTTAATCTTTAAGTTTTAGTGTTACCTTTAAATATGTGACCTTAAGTTTCCTAACCAATTAACTTTTGGGACATGAAATTCCCATATAATCATTTTAATTTGGGGGCAAAAGTTTCCAAGTCATTTAAAATTAGGACTAAAAGTTCTCAATTAGCATTTAAATATTGGAACCCAAGCTCCAACAAAATATAATTTAAATCAAAACATGAAGTTTTGATTATTTCTATAATAAGGGTAAGGACATTAAATATCCCACAATGATTATTTATGGTTTGGGTTTGAAGTTACAAATAAATTTACCTATTTTCAAACATGAAGTTTGGATATTATCGAGAAGTGCGTTTGATCTAAATTTACCAATATAAAGTTGTTCTTATTATTTACATTTGATCTAAAGTTCCCTAATAATTATTCAAATATGAAAATTGAATTTTATCCATTCAAATTTTGGGAGGTAGAGTACTAATTATTTTGGCCTAAAGTGCAAAAGAAAATATATCACAATCAAATCCAAAGTATAGTACCCAATTTATATTGGTAATATGAAGATCCATAATCATTATTGTGACCAGAATTTCCCAAAATATTAAGTGTAATTATGATATAGGTTTTCCTGATTAGTTTTCAAAATATGAGACATGAAATTCTCATGGTACGTCAAAATATTCGGATCTGAAGCTACACAAAATATACCATAAATTAAAACTTGATGTTTTGATATTCAAGGTGTACGGATATTGAAATATTTTAAAATAATTATTTATAACATGGACGTGAAGTTCCAAATATATATATATATATATAGTTTCAAAATAAATTGGATCTTAAAACATGACTTTTCCACTCCTTATCTTGTCATTCTCTTTATTAAATAAAAGGCCTTTCTCCACACTCTATTAATGGTTAAATTCCCATTTAACTATCCTATTAATTATTTTTCCATCAAACCTTTGTCTCTTGGACTTTCACTTAATTCAAGTATTAAATTAACTTTTAATTATATTTAATTTTATCTTTTTTTACATGTCAATTATTTAACACACATTGGAGCCTTGGAAATGTGTAGAGAATGTGAAATATAAACCTGTTAGTTTTAACACTAAATTGAATTATCATCAGTCGAAGTCGATAAATATAGTTGATATTGGTTTAGAAGATTTTGTAACATTTTTATCCTAATCAAACTTGCAGCATTAGTACAAAATGGTAAAGAATTTAATGTACCATGATATTAATAATATTGTACCTCAAGTTCAATTATTTTTATATAACTAGAGGTTCTTAGTACTTTTCAAATGGAATATTTATCGTAATTATTTTAATGGACCTAGTTATATATTAGAGACCTAATGTTTCTTATTTCTAAGTCTGAACTCTTTATGCTCAATAATATGAATTTTTTATTCACTAGTGAAGAACAAAAAGTTTAACTTTAATTCAAAAATATTTATCATTTTTTTGTTTTACATGTTGATTTCATATTCGTATAGTTAAAGTTTTGTCTATTAAAGCATAATGATTATATTACGATCTATATTCTACGATTCACTATGACCTTGATACATCAAAATCCATGATTTTTATGCATATATATTTTTTGTGACTTTTCTTAATCCTAAGGAAATATATCATCAAATATAAAAATCCTTTGAGATTACTCGGTATTCAAGGATTCGTCAATACCAAACTTGAAGTTTTTGAGTATTTTATCTCAACAGTTTGATTTCCTAGAATTATGTGTGAGCTAACTCGTGTTAATAATGTGTTGTAAAATAAAGGGGATGCAGAGAAAATTTAGAGGGAGAGAGTTCCTTCATTTCATTGATATGTGAATACCCCTATTTATTTTACAAATAAGGTATCCCAATAGACCTTCTAATAATTATGGAATACTAATAGACATCCACTAAGTAAATATTTTATAAGAGCTTCATGGTGCCATTAGGTGATATAATAAAATAGCCATTTTTATCACCTCATTTGTTTTTTTAAAAGCCTTTAAAATTGCAAATGATATCAGGTAATTTTTGTTTATAAAATATTTATGATATTATTTATTTTTTTACACATTACAATTGTCATCACACTTGCTTATAATTCACTATCTATTGAACCACTGAAAAATATAATATTTTTCGTATGTGTGCAATTTTAATTTTATGAGACACTCTTTATGCCATTATAGGGAGGATAGAACATACCCTAAGTACAAATTATTCTTGAAGAACGGTTTAATCCGGAAGTGTGACAACGCGCTTTATTAAATTCTGAGAGTGCGTTTATGTTCAAACAAAGAAATTATTTAATTAAACTTGGTTTTTCAATTAAATCCTAAAACATCCATTTAGGTTTGATTGGAGATAATATAATCATGCAAGAACATTCAATCACAAAAAAACACATAAATGAGGAAAAATCCCCCAAAGGGGGAAAACCTTTTATTTTCACTATAATTTGTAAAGAACGGTTTACACGGATTACAATGAAAATAAGAGTGACATACGAAATACCCTCAGGTGTCGATTTCGATGTCGTGGGCTAAAATCTCCAGCAAGAACTCCAGATGGTCAGCGATGGAAAAGAGACGTTTTTCCATAAAGTTACTCCAGATGACTAGAACGATCCATTGAGGGTTTAGAAATTCACACAAATGATAAAGGAATAATTTGTGAATCAAAAGAATGTTTGGAACATAAAAACTTGAAGTCTTGTTGTGTTTGGACTCTTCAAAAAGTTTTCCCAAAGACTTAAAATAAACATCTCCGAAATAGCCCTTATAAAGAATTTTCGAGCCTGTCAAAACAAATCTATCAGATTTGGACTTATGTGGTGCGACGGTTCGGATCGCCTTGGGGACCCAGTCCGGATCGGTGCCCAATTTCAAATGGAACGATCCTTAGAAATGCGGTTCGAATTGTTTTCCATAAAAAGGTTCGAATCGGTGAAATGCGGTTCGGATCATTTTCCATAAAAAGGTCCGGATCGCTGCCAAAAACTGTCCAGGGCCTTTACCTTTGATGGTTTGGATCACCTGGAATACCCGATCCGGATCGGACTAGAAAAATCACTACAAACTAGAAGCTATCCTCTTGTAATTCGGATCCGTCTTTAAGGAAAATATGAGCATGAACATTCTTGACGGTGTATCGGTATACGACATATAAAAATAAGATGAACATTTATAAAATTATGTCCTTACAAATCTCCCTTACGCCTATGCTGGTACATATATAAAAACATCCGAATTATGCTATCTCACTAAATACAAATGACATATAATTTAATATCCCCAGAAAACCCTCAAACTGGAAATACTAAGAGACATGTCTTCAAACAAACTCCATCATCTTCAAATCTTCAAAAAAAATTCTTTTTCTTTGTCAACATCAGGGTGTGTAATAAATAACTACACAGATGTGACAAGAAACAAACAAATACCCTTGGTGCACAATAGTTTGAAATATAATGATAAGCACAAAGAATCATCAATTATGGTGGCATGTCTTCAAACAAACAATTCTCCCCCATAATTCGTTCTCCCCCATTTTATGATGTCCCCAAATACACAGATATGAGAATCAAAAGGTAATAAAATTTCTCCTTTTGAACTTTTCAAAAATTTTCACTCAAAATATATAATAAAGAATCACACTATGAAAGAACATGAAAACAACCAAGTCGGTGAAAGCAAAAATGTAGGGGAGTGATCAAATTCGATAGGAAAATCAACGCATACAAACATAACATATGTGCATGATGAATATCGAATACTCCTAACGAATGAACTCAACATCTTCCTTAGGTGTAAAAAAATGGAATTATAAGAAATTGACTCAATCAAATCAGCAAATCAAAGCTCAAAGTGATTTTCACAGCCATAACGTCCAAAACTATATAATGCTTTTTCAGGACTTTCAAGGAAGTGCAAAACCGTTTAAATATTTCAACTAAACTCCCTCATATTTATAATTTCTTTTTTTTAGAGGTGATCTAAATTCTCAAACATTGGAGAATTGATGTTGAAACCTAATGGCCCATTTGTGGCATGAATTTCTTTTTATTGCCTTTAAATTTTTTGAGCTCTTTTAACCTATTTGGAAGTCGGATAATTAAAATGCCTCAATTTTTTAGATTCGATTTAACGGTGGCTTAGTATTCGCAAAGGCTAAATGATTACCTTTCCCAGCCCTTCCCCATTTTCAAATATCACACAATCTCACCAAACGGTTTTTACATGCATTCCAATCTTGCCAAGTTTTATCGCATATAGTTCATTGTATAGACAGAATTGAGATGGAAACACTCAAGCCAACATGTGATATACAAGTACAATACTCAAATAAAACCATGCAAGTGTGAAATAAAGGAGATAAGCAGCCAAACATGTAGAAAGATATCACTAATCACATCGTAATGACTCCAAATAAAGTAAAGCACATAGATGAAATGATGTAGCATCTCAAATCACTATCAAACAGTCACGTGGAAAATGGAAATGAAGGAGTGACTATGGCCATCTTAAATGTTCATCCATAACAGTTGTAAACAAACTACAAAACTCTTTTTGTGTTTTTCAAAAAAATTTATCAAAAAAAAATCTTTTTGGATTTTTCAATTTTTGTAAACTCAGCATAGAAAATCTTTTTGTAGTTTTTTAAAAATATGAAAAAAAATGCTACAAGAAGAATAATACAAAATATACAATCTAGCAATAGGAATAAAATGATGTATCATGAAACTGCATCCTATGCTAGACACGAACCAACCCCCTCAGTCAACTATACAAATTCCTAAAGACTTCCAAAGACTCTCAAATCTAAGGGCATCTAAAGGCTTCGTCAAAATATTAACTAACTGGAGGTCGGTAGGCACAAAACTCAGGGATACGACCTTCTCTTATACTAACTCACGGATAAAGTGCTCGCGTATCCTAATGTGCTTTGTCCACGAATGTTGGACTGGATTGCGGGTATGTGTATTGCGCTCGTGTTATCATATGAAATGATCATGGTATCATGTGATATCCTATAATCCTCCAGTATCTACTTCATCCAAAGAAGTTGCATGCAACAACTCCCGTCGGCTATGTACTCAGCCTCCACAGTGGATAAAGAGATGGAGTTTTGCTTCTTGCTCAACTAAGAGACAAGAGTAGAACCAAAGAAGAAACACCCACCATAAGTGCTCCTACATCCATCTGCATCCTTAGCCTAGTTGACATCCAAATAGGAGGACAAACGGTCATTGGTATCAAAGGAATACCATATGCCAAGAGAGAGAGTTCCACTCACGTATTTGATAATACGTTTAAGAGCGGGTAAGTGTGACTCTTTCGGAGATGCCTGATATCGCGCACAGACACCAACACTAAAGGCTATGGCGGGACAACTAGTAGTCAGCTAAACAAGACTGCCAACCATACTCTGATACAAGGTTTTATCTATGCCCTTGCCGAAAGTGTCCTTGCTAAGCTTTCTTCAGGTTTTTATTGGGGTACGTGCATACTTAGCAGAGTCTAAACCAAATTTCTTCACTACGTCTCGAGCATACTTGGATTGAGAGAAGAACATCCCATCCTCTTGCTGACGAACCTGGAGACCAGGGAAGAATGTAAGCTCACCTACCATGCTCATGTCAAACTCACTCTTCATCTCATCCTCAAAGTGGTGAGCATGTTGGGAGCACGAGGATCCAAAGACTATGTCGTCCACATAGACCTGGGAAACCAAAATAGCATCGCCATCTCTCCTAACGAACAACGTCATATAAAATCCCCCTCTCTTGAATCCATGAGCTAAGAGATAGGAAATAAGCCTCTCATACCAGGCACGGGGTGCTTGCTTCAAACAATACGGGGCTTTCCTTAGATAGTAGACGTGATCAGGTTGCTTAGGGTCTTCAAACCCTTTTAGTTTTTCCACGTAAACCTCCTCCTCTAGAATTCCATTCAGAAAGGCACTCTTGACATCCATCTGATATAGCTTGAAGCGCAGATGACATGCGATAGTGAGTAGTAAACGAACGGACTCAAGGCTCGCAACAAGAGAAAATGTCTCGTCAAAGTCTACACCCTCTATCTGTGTGTATCCCTGAGCCACCAACATAGCCTTATCTATGATGATAGTACCTGTCTCATCCATCTTATTCTTGAAGATACATTTGGTACCTATCACATTAGTCACACTAGGTCGGGGAACTAATTCCCACACATCGTTCTTTCGAAATTAAAGCAACTCGTCCTGCATTATAGAGATCCCTTGTTCATCCCTGAGTGCTTCTTTATAGTTCCTGTACTCGACTTTAGATGTGTAGCAGACATGGATAACAATATTCTCTAGCTGAGCACGAGTCTTGACCCCTAGGGTGGGATCGCCTAGAATCGACGTAAGGTCATGACTCTTACGAACTCAAGGAGTTGGGTCCCCTAGAACAGGAGTAGGCTCATCAATAGGGAGTGTGTCAGCCTCACTCAAATGGGTGAAGTAAATAGACGTTGATGGTTCGTCATCTTGCACAGTGACGTTTATTTACTCCATCACCTTAGAGATTTTTAGGTTAAAAACTCCGTACGCTCTATTATTCGATGAATATCCTAACAATATTCCCTCGTCGCTTCAGGAGTCAAACTTTCCTAATTACTCTCTATCTCGTAGGATGTAGCATTTACCCCCCAAAACACGGAAATATGCAAGATTGGGCTTCTTTCCAGTCAACAATTCATAGGGCGTCTTAAGAGTGTGTGGACGAAGGTAAACCCTATTCACCATATGGCATGCAGTAGACACTGCCTTTGCCCAAAATCTCCTAGCAACTTTACGACCTAAAATCATATTACTAGCCATTTCCTAAATCGTCCTGTTCTTTCTCTCAACAATCCCATTTTATCGAGGAGTCTTCATAGCAGAAAACTCATGTTTTATTCCTAGTCTATCACAGTAAAGATCTACTTTTTTCCCCGTAAATTCAGTGTCGTTATCACTACGTATTCTATTGATAGTGACACCGTGTTAGTTTTGTAGGACACGACACTTGGTTGTTAAAAACTAAATAGCATCTGATTTCTCTCTCAGAAATCTCACGATAGAATATCTGGAGAAATCATCTACCATTACCAGGATGTACGTCTTACAACCCAGACTCTCTGTACGAGTAGGACCCATGAGATCCATATGTATCAACTCAAGTACTCGTGAAGTGGTAATGGAATTCAACTTCCCGTGGGGGCTATGAACTTACTTTCCCAACTGACAGGAACCGTGGAAGTTGGCTTTACAAGTGTTGGAAAGCCACGTACTAGGTCCTTTTTAGATAATATCGTCAAATCTTTAAAGTTCAAATGACCTAGACGTCGGTGCCACAAATCCATAGGAGAGATTATGGTGCTATTGCAGACAAATGAGGACCTGGGCACAGTCCCATAGCACTTATCCTCTGTCCTCACCCCTTGAAATAAAAGTTTATCGTCTTGATTATAGACATTACCCGTGCCCCGATCAAACTTTACTGCAAAGTCAGTGTCGCACAGCTGGCTAATGCTGAGAAGGTTTGCTTTTAAACCTTTGACGTATAAAACATTCTCTAGCTTAGGAAATCCTGGTAACTTTATTGTACCTTGTCCTCTGATGCTAGACTTGCTTCCATCTCATAAGGTGGCTTTACCTTCCTTATGATCCTCTAGGTAGGTAAGAAATGAGACATCACCGATCATATGTCTGGATCACCCACTATCGAAATACCACTCTGAGGTATTTTGTGCTTTAAGAGCAACATGTGCAACAAGGGCTTTTACGTCGTGCTTAGGCACCCAAGATGAGGTAACCTTTTATTTTCCCTTGTCAATGTTGGTTTCAGTCGGGTTTGTGGAAGTATCCACTGATGGAAGGGAAATCCGTTGGAATTCTGCCATTAACCTCTGAGATGTGGCGACTAGGAACTCAACCTGCTCTCTAAGACTCGATAAATCGCCAGTGGTAGGTGGCGGAGCAGTAGTACGTTGTGTCCGACCCAAACTATAACAAAACTCCCTAAGGTGGCCCTTTCTTTTGCAGTAGGTACAAAAGTACACAGTCTTAGGCCGACCTTGGTTTTCTTTTCTTGGTCAAACTTTTCTTCATGGATTTTGACGAAGGCCATATGGAGTCATTGCAAACTTAGGAACTGGTCCATGTGCAATTTGGGATGTGGAGGCACCATCGAAACTAATTCCCTATCTTTCGCCAAAACTTAAAGAGGGACTGAGGAACATCTTTTCCATCTTTCCAGATCTGTTCTCAATTTTAACCTTGACTTCCCGTGCTCTCTCAGGATCATGAGTAAGCTTGGCTACAAGGGCTTCAAGTTTCTTTCAATCCTCCAGGGAGGAATGGAGCTCACTCGTAAGACTAGCCACTTGCTTAGTCAAGTTCCCTTTCTCTTTCTCTGAACAAATTTCTCTCTCTCCAAATAGTCTCTCTCTCTCTCTCTCTCTCTCTCTCTCTTTCTCTCTCTCTCTCTCTCTCTCTCTCTCTAAACTGACTCTGTCTCTCAACCCAACTCGTCTCTCTCTCAACACAGGCAGACTCTCTCTCTCTCTCAAGGCAGTGCAGGTGGAGAAATCTCTTTCTCCCGCTTCTCCTAAATCTTTCTCTAAAGCGGCGATCCTAAGAACTAACATTATGTTACACTTTTTGGTTTTAAATGACTTGGTATATAACTCGGCATATGCGCGTCGAAGATCACTCTTTCTCTCACATGTGGCATCCTCCCCCTTACTCACTTCGTTCTCACTGTCGAGGTGTCCCTGTGAAGTAGCATCCTTATCGTCGTGAGGAGCACTAGAGGTACTCACATGACTAGCCATGAATGCGGTGAAGTTACATTCATGCGATGACTCGTCTACAGAGTCCACCAACTCGACCTCATTGTTGTCACTAAGGGTAGCGTTAATGATAACTTTGCCTTTTTCTTTGGCAAGTCCTTTCATCCTGGTAGCACACTCAAAAGCTCTATGACCCTTACCGTCACACTCATAGCATCTCTAAGCGTCTTTCTTAAGAGGGTCTTTATTATCTTTTTCATTTTTCTTTTCAAACTTATTTTTCTCAAAATTCTTTTTATCTTTGAAATTTCTATTTTTCTTGAAATTGAGAATTTTCTTGAAATTTTTTGCAAATAAGGCCAAATCATCTAAATCAAGGTCACACTTGGAATCTGACGTTTCTTTCTCCATTTTTCTAGATAACTCTATTCTTTTTCATGCCGACCCCTCATTCTTCCTATCCTGGGCTTGAAGTGCTATGCCTTTATTTTTAGATTTTTTTGTGTGAGGGAACATGTCAATTTTATATGTCTGGAGGTCTCCTACCAACTCTTCTAATTTCATATCTCTTAAAGTGTTCAAAGAGATTAGCACAATGACTTTGGGGATGAAAGCTTAGGCAAAGTTCTCAAAATCTTTTTAATCACCCTAAAATCAGGAATATGCTCCCCAAGGTTAAAACTGTTGTTAACAATATCAGACAAATGAGCATAGTAATCATCAAAGCATTCAGATTCAAGCATGGTGATTGTTTCAAATTGAGTAGTTAGATTTTGTAACTTTGATTCTTTAACAGCATTAGTTCCTTCATGGGTATGTTGGAGAACATCCCATGCCGCTTTTGACGTGGTGCACGTCATTATGCGACATAACTCGTCAGGAGTGACGGATCCAGAAATGGCACTCAAACCCTTAGAATTAAACATGGACCATTTTTGTTCATCCTCAGTCCATTGGGTTACATGTTTTAAATTTTCCACATTATCAACTATGAGTGTGGGAGGTGACCACCCATTTTCAACAAGAAACCACACATGTTCATCAATGGCTTTAAGAGAATATTTCATAAGGGCTTTCCAGTACACATAATTAGACCCGTCAAAAACTGGAATTTTACTAAACGATTTTTTCACTTGAACAAACTCCTTTTCAAGAAATCAATTTTTAAAAAAAAATTGACATTTAGAAAATTTTTGCGGAAAATTACACGGTAAAGTTATGTAAGAGGCTCTGATACCAATTTGAGAGTGCACATATGTTCAAATTAATTAAACTCAGTTTTTCAATTAAATCCTAAAACATGCACCTAGGTGTGATTGGAGATAATATAACCATGCAAGAACATTCAATCACAAACAAACACATAAATGAGGACCCCCCCCCCCCCAAAGGGGCAAAACCTTTTATTTTCACTATAATTTGTAAAGAACGGTTTACACTGAAAACAAGAGTGACATACGAAATACCCTCAAGTGTCGGTTTCGATGTCGTCAGCTTAAATCTCCCATAAGAACTCCTGATGGTCAGCAATGGAAAAGAGATGACTTTTCCAGAAAGTTACTCCAGATGAGTAGAACGATCCATTTAGGGTTTAGAGATTCACACAACTGATAAAGGAATGATTTGTGAATCAAAAGGATGTTTGGAACATCAAAACTTAAAGTTTTGTTGTGTTTGGACTCTTCAAAACATTTTCCCAAAGACATAAAATAAACAACTCTGAAATAGCCCTTATAAAGAATTTTCGAGCTTGTCAAAACAAATCTATCAGATTCGGACTTATCTGGTGCGGCGGTCCAGATCGCCCTGGGGACCCGGTCCGGATCGGTGCCCAATTTCAAACAGAGGGATCCTTAGAAATGCGATCCGGATTGTTTTCCATAAAAAGGTCCGGATCGGTGAAATGCGATACGAATCGTTTTCCATAAAAAGGTTCGGATCGCTGCCAAAAACTGTCTAGAGCCTTTACCTTTGGAAGTCCGGATTGCCTGGAATACCCGGTCCGGATCGGCCTGGATAAATAACCAGAAACTAGAAGCTATCCCCTTGTGATTCGGATCCGTGTTTAATGCAAATATGAGTATGAACATTCTTGACGGTGAATCGGTATATGACATACAAAATGGAGATGAACATTTATAAAATTATGTCCTTACAAATTCCGGTTGATCAGGACTTTATCAAATTAAATCAGGATTTACGTATGGTTCATTCTTAGAATCACCGTCACAACATTTTTAATTATTAACCACCTAATCTTTAATTTAGCTGATGCCAAATTTTAGCTTATAATTTTATCCAAGTAAAACAAAGATTCAAATAACCAATACAATATAAGAGAATCTAATCATGCCAGAAATATCTAATAAGAGTGGTCACCGAATAACATCGACTATACAAGCAAACCAACAAAGTCCAAAGTATAATAATTGTAGCTAATACATGTCAAACCAAAAGTAATGAGTACAAGCCAGGGACAATATGCCATAAGTACCACTAGGACCATCCCTATCTAGGTGAGAAAGAAACAGGCATCTAAGGCAATATCCTGCAGCACCCAGATGTATCGCAGCTACGTACCCTGTAAGAAGATCAAGTCTGGCACCCCTGTGGTAGGACACCTAAAAGGTTTTAAAAGATTTTTACAGTAAGGGTTAGAACCCAAAACATTTGAAAATATTTAGCAAGTGAATTTAAATGCAGTAAATTAAAATGCATGAATCCTCTTCATATTTAAGTTAGTGTCGCACACTATCTTGAGGACACCTAACCCCTCGACTAATGTGCACGCCTAACGTACCTATACATGACCCATCTAGCTATCTACTCCTTAACTAGTATTGTCACACACACACACACACACACACACACACACACATATATATATATATATATATATACTACCTTTCACACTACTCTATCCCGAGTGAGTTTAGTTTGCGAGTTATAACTTATTAATCACACTAACTTATTTTAAATCATTTCTCATTTTGATACCGTATAACAATCTCACAAGTTATATAATTATACATTTCACATCATGTATTCACCCATATATAAATCTACACCATATATACGTATTATTATATTACAACATTCACACATATGTCATAGATATATAATTATCCACCCGAGTTGGCACTCATCGGGTATTCTTTAAATGCTGTTACAACTGAATATGAGGCGTCCATAGTTCCCCCCGAAAGTGACTGTCCCATACCAAAGACAACTCGCCCCTATAAACAGACGCTATGACCTGGGGATTATACTCTCCCTGCATTCTCTAGACATGGGATTCACCCACACGCAACCTCCTAAATAGCAACAGAGCGGGTATGCTTTCTAATAGATATTATTCACACAAACATTTATAAATCGTATATATATATATATATATATATATATATATATATATATATATATATATTTACTACACATCACCTCATATATATATATTAAATCCATGCTACCGGTGTACTACATACATAACACTAGCCTAAAACATGAAAGTCTACAATCCGACTCAATTTCAATTAATGATGCACTAATTAGTTTCATTATCATGGTGTCTATCTAGAAAATATACCCGGACTATCTCGCTTGGCCCGAAATTCAAAATTCCCAATTCATAATACAATTTCTTTTAATTAAGATTGCTAGCTTAATATATAAGGTTTCAAATTACTCAATCGTAAACCTCAATTAGAATTATTCTCTTAATCCAAGGGTAAATTCTAGAAAATAAATCCCTAATTTATAAATCCCAAAATTCAGATCCATCTAAAACAGGAACATTGATCACAAATTAACAATCAGGCTGAAATCAGGGGAAGGAAGAAATCTGGCATGATCAATTAGGTTGTTCAAGCGACCAGCCATGTCATTCAAATGACATTGGCTGTCGTTTGAACGAGACCCCAAGTCGTTCGAATGACCCTGGTGTTCTCTCTCCTCTTTCGTTGCCAAGAAAAACTAGTCTGCCATTAAAGAGTTAAAAACATCATTTTTGTACATAGTTTACCCCCAAAACATTCCAAGATTCATCCTAAATCCACCCATTTGATTATCTCCATATAACTACATCATCTACACAAATTGGGAAATCAAAATCCTCATATTCTTATCACCTCTACAAATTTTTAAATCAAAACCATGAAATCCCTAAATTATCAAATGTAGAACTAACCCTAACATATTATTGAATTTACCTTCTATAATATAATATGAATAGGAAAATTACAATTAATAAAATGAAAGTTAAACCACTTGCCTTAGGGGTTGTAGAATCAAATCATTTGATGAAGATGATGGGTTGATTCAAGGGTCTCCTCTCTTGTTCTTGGATTAGTCTCTCAAAATCTCCTCTAGTTTCTCTCTTATTTGGCTCTCCTAAATTTAGTATTTTAAAAATGAATTAAAGTTTCCTCACCCTTTCACAATTAGGGTTATTAACTCTAATCATGTTTTTGGGCTTATGGGAATTCTAAAAAGGGCTCAAACACTTATTTGGAAGATCCAATGTGTCTAGAAAGGTCCCAAAACCCAATATAAGCCTATGGCCACTCATTTCGGACTATTTGGACCCTACCGGACTCAATTGTGCACTCAAAATCACCATCAGGATAATTATTTTTAAAAGTTAAGTTTCACCCATTAACTAATTGGACTTCACTCACTTTTTAAATAAAATAATTAATTAATTCTAATCAATTTGCGACACTTAGTAATTTAATAATTTTTTAATTAATTAATTAAACTAAAAGCCTAGAAATTACGAGGTGTGACACATTTCCCCCTTACAAGAGAATTTCGTCCCCAAAATTCAGACATAACTGCAGTAAATAACTCTGTATACTACTTTCGCATGTCCTCCTCGCGCTCCCAAGTGGACTCGTCGACACTATTATGACCCCACTGAACACGGATGAGTGGTAAAAATTTAGATCGTAACCGGATTTCACTACGATCTAAGATAACTACTTGTCTCTCCTCATATGAAATATCGGGCTGGAAGTCTATCTCCTCAAGTGGGACATGCCACAATGACCTAGGACACCTCCTATATTTCTTCAGTGATGCTACATGAAACAAATCGTGGTTACCCCAAAGGTGATCTTGGAAACCCAAATGATACACTACCGGTCCGATTCTCTCAATGATGGGAAAAGGGCCCACATACCTTGGTGTTAATTTCCCTTTCTTGCCAAATCTCATCACGCCCTCCATAGGGGATACCCGCACTAATACCTGATCTCCGATCTCCAACTCCACATGCCACTATTCGTATATGCATAGCTATTTTGTCTATCTTGGGCTATACGGATACGCCCTCGAATCAGCTCTATCTTGGTGAATGTGTCTCGAATCATCTCTAGTTCCAATAGTTTGTTGTCCTCCACCTCTAACCGACAAGCTGGTGAACGACAAGGTCTCCCGTACAACGCCTCATATAGGGCTATTCCAATGGTGAATTGGTAGGAATTGTTATACGTGAACTCTACCCATGGAAATTACTACTCCTAACCTCCCCTAAAATCAAGGACACACATCTGTAACATGTATTCGAGCATCTGATTCACCCTCTTCGTTTGCCCATCCGTATGGAGGTGATAGGCAGTGTTCAAACTTAACTCGGTACCCCTAGCATCCTAACGGCACTTTATTGATCGGGACCCCACACAACCTAACTATATCCGTTATGAATAGTCTCGCATACTACATAGTCTTAAAGTCTAAATGAACCGACGAAAAGTAGGCCACCTCGGTCAACTGATCTACTATGACCCATATAAAATAGTGACCCCGCTATGATAAAGGCAATCTCGTAATGAAATTCATAGAGATGCCCTCTCACTTCCATACCGAGATCTCAAGCGAATGAAACATCCCTGACGACCTCTAGTGATCCACCTTCATAAGATGACAAGTGGCACACTTCAATACGAACTCCACAATATCTCATTTCATCCCCATCCACAAGTATTGCCACCTCATATCTTAGTACGTATTATTACCACCAGGATGTACGCCTCAGTCAAAATGGCATATCTCAAGTCCTCGTCCTCTGGCATGACTAACCTCCCATTAAAACGTAACCCACCCTCGGAGATAATGGTGTAGGGCTCTGCACCTTCTTCTAGCAACTGATTCACCCTGTCCTAGCAAGAAGGATCCTCCACCTGAGACTTCACCCCCCGCATAATAATCTCAGGCATGACTACTAGAACCTCCATAAATACCCTGGAAAACTCATCATCGTGCTGAAGTTTTCTCCATTTTGCCTTCCAAACTATCTCCAAATCCTCCTTGGGTCGCCGACTCAATTCGTCATCTAGCAAGTTGGACTTACAAGGATGATATTGAATATAAAATTGGAAATCCTTCATGAACTCTAACCACCTCCTTTGTCTCATATTCAAGTCCGTCTGCGTGAATAGATGCTGTAGTGATTTTTGACCCGTGAATAAAGTGAACCTCTCTCCAAAAAGGTAATGCCTCCATATCCTCAAGGAAAAAATGACCACGGCTAACTCAAGATCATGAGTGGGGTAATTCCTCTCGTGGGGCTTAAGCTTTCGAGATGCATAAGCTATAGCTCGCTCTTCTTGCTGTAGGACACCTCCGAGCCCGTGCAAGGACGCATCTATATAGATCTAATAATCCAAAATTCTCCTCAGTAATGCCAAAATGGGTGTTGATGTTAGCTTGTCCTTTCACTCATCGAGTGCCAGTTGACACTGATCACTCCATACGAAGGGGACCCCTCTTCGAGTCAAATTTTCCAATGGTCTAGCAATCTTCGAGAACCCCTTGATGAAATGAAGGTAGTATCCAGCTAACCCCAAAAAGCTCCTAATCTCAGTCGATGTCGTGGGTTACCCCCACTCCCTCACTGCTAATGCCTTGCTTGGTTCCACAACAATATGCTACTTTGAAACAATATGGCCAAGGAACTACACTTTTCGAAGCCAAAACCCACATTATCAAATTTGGCGTATAGCTACTAATCCCGTAATGTCTACAATTCCATATGGAGATGATCGGTATGATCCTCCTCTATGCGTTAATAAACCAAAATGTCATTTATGAACACTATGACGAACTGATCGATAAACTCTCTAAAAACCTTATTCATAAGGTCCATAAATACCGTTGGTGCATTGTGAGCCAGAAAGGCATCACCCGAAATTCATAGGAACCATATCGCGATAGGAAAGTGGTGTTTTTATGGGATGTCTTCCTCTTGAATCCAGAACTGATGATACCCTGAATGTAAATCAATTTTGGAGAAATATGCCGCCCCTGACAATTGGTCGAATAGATCATCAATCCTAGGCAGTGGATACTTATTTTTTTATCGTAACTTTATTCAACTCCATATAGTCGACATATAAGCGGAGCGAGCCATCTCCCTTCTTCATAAATAGCACAGGAGCACCCCATGGCGATGTGCTCCATCGAATGAATCCCTAGCCTAAGAGTTGTTGAATTTGTTCCCTCAACTCACGCATCTTCAAAGAGGCCATGCGATAAGGTGCTTGTGCTATCGTCCCAGTACCCGGCGCTAGATCAATAATGAACTCAATCTCTCGACTCGGTGGTAACCCCGATATATCCTGGAATATGTCCTCAAAGTCCCTCACGATCGTAATCGAGTGTTTCAGGATTACCACCTCATGTGAGGTGTCCTCCTCAAGGTAATATAAATGAGTGAATAATCCTCATTCGGTAAGGGGCATCGCCACTAAAAACATCTGATGCCCAGGATACCGAATACTATAGCTCTCTCATAACAATCCACCATCGTCCTATAACTGGCTAACCAATCTCTGCCCAAAATAACATCATAGCCCTCCAAATCTAATACTAAGAGATATGTTATAAAACTCAGTCCTCCAATCACTATATTTACCCCTATAAATCGAATGAATGAGTGACCCACCCCATATTAGTGACTTCACACACATGAGTAGACTATCGGCTGTATCTAGTAACCCAATGACTCTAGAAAAATGGGTCCTAATAAATAAATGTGATGCACTAGTATAAAAAAGAATTCTAACATCATGACCATGGATATAGAACGTAACTTCGACTGCTGGTGGTGCCTGTGATGCTGGGGGAATCGAAACATCTTGGACGTTATACACATATCTGTAATGCAACTATCCCAACTGCTATAAAATTTGAGGAGCAGGTGTTGCTGGAGGTCCCTGTGCCTACTGTTCCTGAGAGGCACCCTGCTGCTGGACTCTACCTCTCTATGGGAAGTCCCTCTTGAAGTGGCATATCATGTTACAATTGAAACATCACTTCTGACCATGACCCTGAAACTATCCCTATTGTCCCTGACACGATTTTCCCTGATGGCCCTGACGAGGTTGTCCCAGGTGTTGGCCCTAATGGCCACCTCCATTGTTCCCATGGCCCTAAAGAACCAGCTGTTGATTTGGGCCCTGACGAGACCCCTCTCCTCCAAACCAAAATTCCTTGGTAGGATTCCCCTAGAGGGCATCCTGCCCCTACTGTGCTCCACTAGTAGCTCCACTATTAGCCTTGCCCTACTGGCTTGGCTCACCACTCCTCTTGCTTCCCTTAAGATGAAAGCGGTGATCCTGATAATGAAGTAAAGCAATATTGACCACGTCAATGTATGTCACCAAAGCTGAATTTCTAATCAAATGTTGCCTAATCCTTCTGCCAACCCATCCACAAACATTGCCTTCTTTTGCTCTTCATTGCTCACCTCGTTTGGTACAAGGTTTGCCAAATTAGTGAACTCTTCCTCATACTCGGCTACTGAACAGTCGCCTTGAACCACCTCCTCATCTCAGTCTCAACAACAGGAGGAAAGCACTAGCGATCTAATAATGCCCAAAACTCTGTACCAGTCATTTAATCTCTCTTTGTAATAGTGGTCATGGACTCCTACCACTGCAAAGAGACCCCAATCAGCCTAAATGTCTCTAACATCTGCCTCTGAACCTCCCTACACTGAACCATATGCAAGTGTCTCATCATATCCCTCCTCTATTGATAAGCCAAAATCACATCCGCACCACCCTAAAACTTCGGGGGATGGCCTTTCTGAAAGGCCTCCTGAACATGCTGCCAATCAGACGGTCTCGTGTGGGCCTGCACTCCTGGAGCGATAGGCTACTGTAGCTGAGGCTAAAGGAAGTGGGATTCCATCATTGCTATGGCGGCATTGACCACCTGGGCCACAATACATGCTATATACTCCATAGATACAAACCCATGTAGAGCCTAGAGCTGTGGAACATCGAGCTCCTATGGAGCCCCTCCCTCTCTGCCTTTGGCGGCTGCCCTCGGAGGTCTCCCTCTCCCTCTCTTGGGCGGCATCTAAATGTAGAACGAGTTGTATTGGTTCATGATTAATATAATTCTTAAAATAGCAGAAGTGCGATAACTGATAAACATAAAGATAAGTCAACAGTCCTAATAATATGGGTCTATAACAAAGAACGCAATGCTGAAACTAAAGCAAGCCGTACAGATCCTTGGGACACTTGAACCTGATGCTCTGATACCATCTGTGACACCCTGCTTAATTAAATTCCGATTGATCAGGACTTTATTAGATTAAATCATGATTTACATATGGTTCATTCTTAGCATCAATGTCTTAACATTTTTAATTACTAAACACCTAATCTTTAATAAAACTGATGCCAAATTTTATCCAAATCCAACAAGTACAATAAAGATTCAAAAAACCAACACAATATAAGAGAATCTAATCATGCCACAAATATCTAATAAGAGTTTTAGCCGAATAACGTCGACTATAGAAGAAAACCAACAAAGTCCGGAGTATACCAAGTGTAGCTAATACATGTCATATCAAAAGTAATGAGTACAATCCAGGGGCAACATGCCCAAATTTCCACTTGGACCATACCTATCTAGAGGATAAAGAAACAGGCGTCTAAGGCAATATCCTATAGCAGCCACATGTACCGCAACAACGTATCCTGCAAGAAGATCAAACTTGGCTTCCCTGTGGTAAGACACCTAAAAGGTTTCTAAAAGTTTTTATAGCATGGGTTAGAACCCAAAACATTTGAAAATATGTATCAAGTGAATTTAAATGCAGTAAATTAAAATGCATAAATTCTCTTCATATTTAAGTTAGTGTCGCACACTCTCTTTAGGACACCTCACCCCACGACTAATGTGCACGCCTAACGTATCTATCCATGACCCATCTAGCTATCTACTCCACAACTAGTCTTGTCAAATATATATATATATATATATATATATATATCGTACATTTCCCACTACTTTATCCCGAGTGAGCTTAGTTTACGAGTTATAAGTTACTAACCACACTAACTTATTTTAAATCATTTCTCGTTTGATACCATATAAAAATCTCACAAGTTATATAATTATACATTTCACATCATGTATTCACCCGTACATATTATTATATTTCAACATTCACACACATGTCGTAGATATATAATTATCCACCCGAGTAGGCACTCATCGAGTGTTCTCTAAATGATGTTACAACCAAATAGGAGGCAACTATAGTTCCCCCAAAAATTGGTCGTCCCATACCAAAGACAACTCACCCCTATAAACAGACGCTATGACCTGGGGATTATACTCTCCATACATTCTCTAGCCAGGGGATTCACCCACATCACGCAACCTCCTAAATAGCATTAGAGCGGGTATGCTTTCTTATAAATATTATTCACACAAATATTTATATATATATATTAAATCCAGGATACCGGTGTACTACGTAAGTAACACTAGCCTAAAAGATGAAAGTGTATAATCCGACTCAATTTTAATTAATCATGCACTAATTAGTTTCATTATCTTGATGTCACTCTACAAAATATATCCGGACTATCTCTCTTGGCTCGAAATTCAAAGTTCCCAATTCATTATACAATTTCTTTCAATTAAGATTGCCTGCTTAATTTATAAGGTTTCAAATTACTCAATCATAAACCTCAATTATCTATTTGGATTTATCCTCTATTAATCCAAGGGTAAATTCTATAAATTCAAACCCGAATTTATAAATCCCAAAATTCAGATTCATATAAAACAAGAACATTCATCACAAACTAACAATCAGGCTGAAATCAGGGGAAGGAAGAAATTTGGCAGGATCAATTAGGTCATTCAAGTGACCAGCCATGTCGTTCGAATGACACTGGCTGTTGTTTGAACGAGACACCTGGTCGTGCAAACGACCTTGGTGTTCTCTCTCCTCTTTCATTTCCCACAAAAACCATTCCTCCATTAAAGAGTTAAAACCTTCATTTCTGTACAGATTTTAACCTCAAAACATTCCAAGATTCATCCTAAGTCTACCCATTTGATTATCTCACTATAACTACATCATCTACACAAATTGGAAAATCAAAATCCAAATATTCTTATCACCTCTACAGATTTTTAAATCAAAACCATGAAATCCTTAAATTATCAAATGTTGAACTAACCCTAACATATTATTCAATTCACTTTTTATAATATGAATAGGAAAAACGCAATTAATCAAATGCAAGTTAAAACGCTTGCCTTAGGGTTTGTAGAATCAAATCCTTTGATGAAGATGATGGGTTGATTCAAGGGTCTCCTATCTTGTTCTTTTATTAATCTCCCAAAGTCTCCTCTAGTTACTCTCTTCTTTGGTCCTCTTGAATTTAGTCTTCTAAAAATGAATTAAAGTTCCCTCACCCTTTCACAATTAGGGTTATTAACTCTAATCCCGTTTTTGGGCTTATGGGCCTTCTAAAAAGGGGCCAAACACTTATTTGGGAGCTCACATATGTCTAGGAAAGTCCCAAAAGACAATATATACCTATGGCCACTCATTTCGGACTATTTCGACCCTACCAGACTCAACCGTGTGCTCAAAATTGCCATCCGGATAATTATTTTTAAAAGTTAAGTTTCAGCCATTAAATAATTTAACTTCACTCACTTTTTAAATAACATAATTAATTAATTCTTATCAATTTAGGACACTTAGTAATTTAAAATTTTTTGAATTAAATAATTAAACTAAAAGCCCAGTAATTATGAGGTGTTACGTTAAGAACAATGAGAATTATCGTGGAATAGTTCCATTTTTCCTCACCTAATTCATATATCTATCATTGTGAAAATGAAGTGAGAAATGATATTTAAACATTTACTCTCATGGACTACTTGTAAATATACTTTCTAAAATCGTTGTCCCACAAGGAAAAAATAAATTCGGTAGCAAATAAATTTATTACACATTAGAAGTATGACAAACCTATAAATCCTAACTACTTGAGTCCGTACTAGCCGTGGTCAAATAAAATCATTACGAAATAACTCTCCAGAAGAGGTTATGAAGAAAATATCTACTTTATTTAAAACCATAGAAGGGGTTATTTACCATAAAAATACACACGTCCCTAAGGTGATTGTAAAGTCCCTGAAGTTGCCAAATTTACCTAATATTAAATGAGATCTCTATATTCTACACATATAGAAAGGAAAAGTGGGATCACCAAAGATGATCATCGATGGTATAATTATTTATGTTGAAGCTACATAAATAAAAGGGAAATGATGATACAAATCCACATATTATTAACGAATGTCGATAAAAAATATACTGGCTAAAAAAAAGAAAATGGCATAATGGCATAATTCAAGACTTTTAATATACGTGGTGTATTTGGACCTATTGTAGAAACCCCATAATATGTTAACCCTGAAGGTTATGGATGGATGTTACTAAGAAAGAGAAGTGATAAACTCTTTAAAAAAAATTGCACGATCTATGGCATAAGGTTTCATACATAAATTGGAGATTGACTATATATGAACATACCGTCCCATTACGATCGTAATACTTTTAAAATATCTTACTAGCTTAGAAGTTTTATGAAATATATTATATGAGACTCATGAATATTATAGTTGCAAATATATACGGGACTTAGATAAGGAATACTTATAAAAATATAAGGATTTTTTTTTTCCGGAGCAAAGATAAAGAGTATGTACTCAAACGTACTGAAACATTCATTATACGTCGGGCAATCGAAATGGATATAGATAAAATCATCTTATAAAATACTTGCCTAAGGAAAGATACTAAATAATCATATTTATAAATGTGTCATTACACAAATATCTTTAAATGGATGTACTCCTGAAGAGCTCAATCGAAATGTAAAAGGCCCAATTATAAGGAATTCAAAAAGGAATGACCTTGGGGTATTAAGTTCTTGTCTCGACCTCCAGATCACGAATAAATTTTTGTAAATACTTATCTAGTATTTAAATGGATTGAAAAGTCTTGAAATTCTTTAGCATATATTAATCACACAATTTTAATATAGTCGTGATGCCCGATCATCAGATATTATAAAATTCATATCATACTAAAGGATGACAAATATATACTTGGTTTATAAGTACCATATTAGCATGTTGTTATTTCATTATATTTATGTTATGACTATTATTATACATAACAAAATATCAGACATTATAATTGTAATTAATCTCTTTGCAAGAGCTACAAACTATGGGACTAATTTGTAACACCCCGCACTTCCGGAGAAATTTAAAATTCACAAGTAAGTGTAATGTGGGAATTTAAGAATTTATCGTGAATAGTAATTTTTAGAGTTTTCAAGGATTAGATGATTTTCTATGGGTGTTATATTTACTTTTGGATTAAGTAAATGAGCTGGAGTAATTTAGTTATATATCGCAGCGGGGTAAAGCGACAGAGGATAATATTTTAATGGGAAAACCCGCATTTAGATGTATTGGGTTTAATTAGTGATTTGCGGTCAAGTACTTAGGATGGAGATTCCGATTGCGCGGTGGGTCTTGAAATTTCCCAGATAGTCAGAATAGAGTATCCGGGAGTAGTAATTGAGTTTAGAGAAATTTTGGATTAATAGGGACTCGCAATTGAGTAAATTAGTCATTTTTGGGTTCTAAAGGGATAAACCCTTATTCTCTCCTATATAAGAGAGAGAGAGAGTGGGAGAAAAGAAAGAAAAAGAGAAAAGAGAAAGAGGAGAGGAAAGGAAGAGAGAAAAAAAGAGAGAAAAGGGAGATTCCGGCCAAACTCCGCAGGATTCGACTCGAGGTCGTCGGATTTTATCCTCCAGGCAAGTGTGTACTTGCTTTATTTCATTTTGTGCACATATCTCATATTCTAGTTGGTAAACTATATAATTTTGGGTTAAAACCTTTAAAATAAATTTGAATAATTTGAGTATGAGTTTACATATTGATGTAGTGTAAACTCCTAATAAATTCTAGTGTTAAAATCATGTAAATGGAGTGAAGAAAGGAATTGAAATGGGGATAATGGAAAAACTAGGGGTTATGGGTTTTTGGATTCAAATCTGAGAAAAGTGGTTTAATCCCCTAATTTATTGATGTATTAGTTAGAAATCCATTATTATATGACTATAGTGTTCTTGGTGTAGATTTCAGGCCACAAAAATGGAACTTGGGGTTGGTTTTGGGCATTTTGGAAAACAGATTTTCGAGGGACTGGTATGATCGGTCGATCGTGCCCATGAAAAATGGCCTACTGATTTTGCAGTTAGGCAAAATCCTAAACCGCGGTCAATCGGGGGTCTAGGGCCGATCGACCGACACTCTATTTTCAGCCCAAGATTTAGGAGATTATTATTCTTTCTCCTTTTGGAGTTTAAGCTTAGGGGCCTTCTAAATTAGTGTATTATAGAGGGTTATGCCCTAAAGGACTTGAGGTATTGTGAATTGACCTTGGATTATTTAAAAGATTAATCCGGGGTATAGATTTATCGAATGTCTAAGAAGAGAATGGCATTTGGAGAAATTATTCGGTAAGCATATGGGTATATTGATGGGGATGGAACAGATAAAGGCCATTCATAATTGGGTAAATCCTATGAGGCGACTGGGAGGGAAATTTGGGGTTATAGGCTAAAGATAAGTTAAGGGTACCTTATCATATGGTTATGATTTGGAAAATTTGGAGAGTACGTAAGTCCCTAACAGTGATCAAGGTGTGAGGTAGATATTTCAGTAAGAGGATATTTAAATATCCTTATGAGATTGGCAATTATAGACCTGTATACACTTGAGTAGTGATAAATGAATGAATATATATATATATATATATATATATATATATATATATATATATACGATGTGACTATAGTATATATTCTGTGATGCGTATACATATATATCTGTGCGTGATTGGTATATGTGTATTTTAGAGGCTGCTTTCCACGGGATTTCCCTTGGCGTAGGGTTGGAACTGCTAGATTATATATATTTTCTCTAGTGCGATACGTGGAGGTTGCGTGATGTGAGTGAAGTTCCTGGCTTGAGGAGCAGGGAGAGTATATCCCCAGGTCATCTCATCCCACGTTCGAGTGTGATGTGAGTACTCCACTTGCAAAGGAAACATGACCGCCTCCACCGCTGTGTATATTTTACCATGACCATTGAGTAAGTTTGTCTTGGTACCGTCGTACAGTGAGTAAACCCGAATTTAGGATCGGCACTATGAGATTGCATCCTCCAGTTATAGCTCGATGGGATGGTTATTGTACTTATGTGTATAGTACATTACTTGTGTATGAAAACAAGATATTATATATCTCTATCAGAGTAAAGAGATAAAATGAATATAGATTAAATCTCAATTCGGGAGATTCGATCCGGATGTATATTACGATAGATTAAATCTCAGTCCGGGAGATTCGATCCGGATGTATATTGTGATATGTATATGAGAGTGACTATGATAAAGTATATAATTATATGAGTATATATATTCGTTGTGTACTGAGGGTCTAATGGATCTCTACAATCGACGCAGCCAAGTAGTAGTGTATCAGGGGGGTTCTTTGTTTGGATTTCGCTTCGTGAGACTCCCCGCGCACGAACATGGCACAGTGTTGAGACTAGGGAGAAGTTAGCCCTTAGTAATCGGGTTAATTATATACATATATAAATTATGTCCTTAGGGCTTCATGGATCTCGGCGAACAACATTGCCAAATATTAGTGTATTGGGGCTTTTTCCTTATTTGGATTTCTCTTCGCGAGACATCCTACAGCACGAACATATCACAGTGTTGAGACTGCGGAGAAGTTTAGCCCTTAGTACTCGGTTTACTTAGGACTTTCAGAGTTTGGGGGTGACGGATTACTTAGGCAGGGTAGCTTGACTAGAATGTTTAGAGAGATGCGATAGGTGTGCACCATTAGAAGAGGGGTGAGAGGCATCGCATGGGAGTGCGATACCAATTTAAATATGAGATAAAACTTAATTTTCATAAATAAATAAAAAATGCACTTGCAAAATATTTTTACAACCCGGGCTCTGACCCGTTTCTATATTTTTTCCTCTATTACTATATATATATATATATATATATATAGGTGTCCAGACACAGGGACGCGTGGATGATGATCCTTTCGAGTCAAACGTTGTTGCAATAGCTATGGATGCATGCAGGTTTATTTTTAGATGCTTTTCTTTTGGTGATCTAGATATCAAGCATTGTAGTAACATTCGGGCTAATAACTCAATTGCATTTATTTATTCTTTTACCACCTTTTAGTGCGGCATTCGTTTTGGTTGTATATTGTTAAACCGAGTGTTTGGTTATTCTTATTTCATCTCAGTTTTATTTATGCATACTGTGTGAATGTTTCAAATTGATTAATTTGTTTAAAAAGATTAGTTAAATAAAATTTTGATGCCAGCCTAATAAGTTATTAGTAATTAATTTGGTTTTTGACAGTGATGCTAAGAATGAACCATATGTGACTCCTGTTTTAATTTGGTACAGGGGTGATCTCCCGGTATTCTATTAGGTGGGGTGTCACAGATGGTATCAGAGCATCAAGTTCTAGTGTCCTTAGGAATCTGTACGGACATACTACGCTTTCAGCGTTGCTCTCGATTTGATATAGAGACTTACGATTGGGATTGTTGATTCTTCTTGTGAGATTTCGTTCTCCTGGCCTATCTTAAGATTATATTAATCTTTTGCACGCTCATTCGAGATTTGTGTGCTGATCGATGAAGGATGACCACAGAAGGCCATTGCAAGGGTAGTAGAAGGCATGACTTATTTGGAGCGGTTAGTTGAAGTTGGAGACTAGGACCGTAGTAGAGGTCACTCTCCTTGTGGCATTTATCAAGGATGGCTGAAATGACTACTAAGGTATAGTAGTTATAATTATCCACACACCGTTATAGGAGAGAGTGGTGCTAAACTTGAATTACACAATGAAGTAAATTGGGAAAAAAGGTCGAAAGGTCTTTGAGAAGGACCATACGTTGAAGTTTAAGTTATACGAAGTGAGTGCAATGTGATTCAGAGGAAGTGAAAGGCTCAGAAGATTTGGCTTAAAGTAGGGTGTGGAAATACCCATATGTGAAAATTAGAGGAAACTTTTTCACTCGTGGGAGAAATATTGAAATAGTGGGAACGGTGGTCACTATATTCGGGGGAGCAAGATGTTTTTCTCATTGAGGAATCTCACGGACGGTTTTTAACCGCAAATTCCTTGGGTTATTTAGGAAGGAAGAGAATGCAGTGTTGGATTATTCACATCAGGATCGCTCAGAGGCCGACAGTGAATAAAGAGTGATATGGAGAAGTGAGCCTAGTATCGAAGTAAGGTAGGTACAATAAAGATAGAGTCTTTCAGTGGAATGATAGGCTCACTAAAGAAGTTTTGCTAGCACTCATGGAAAATTGGAATCCATGGAACCCCATCGGTGGACATCCACCCGGGGAATTCATCGAACCAGGGATGTTGAAGACAGTAGTGGATTTTCCTTTTTACGAAGGAGTTAAGGGAAATATGAAGACAATTGTCAGGATCGAGGCTATAAAGTTCAAGATACTGATATTATGAGTTTCACCTCGGATGAAGGAGGTATATTCAGTGTGACAAGATTGAGTCACGGTATTTTATTAGCCTTAGACTCATGTGTGATTCAAGTTTATTCGTAGTATCGATAACATTATATAGTATATATTTATGTGTTTTTCTGCGATAGTGGGGATCTATTTTCTTTCATTCGCTATGAAAAGCGAGTGTTAGTATTCTGAGTTTATATCATATTTGTATTACTCATTTTGTGTGTGTTATACGAGTATAGTTTTATTCTGAGTTTAAAATGTTCTTTATTATTCGGAGCGATAGCAGGCTAATGATGGCAAGATAATCGTGTTCGCGTTTCCAGGGTGGAATAGGTTGTTATTAAGATATCTCACCTTGATACAGGTTGAGTTTGACTTTATTATAAGTATAGATAGAACTTCGGTGAGCAGATGTTTCATTATCATGACCCCCCCTCAAGTTTACAAAGTTTGTATCAAAGTTACCATTTCAAAAGATATTTAGCAAATCAGATATTTTGTCTCCATTAGAAGACATATTTGCTTTTGAACTTTGATCGGCACCAGGGGGCATCTGCCAGAGGGGACAGTCAGACCTGCCTGCAGGTAGGGACAAATAGTACACTGCAGACTTTGTCCCTCACCAACCATCTATGTTTTGGCGCCAAAAGTGCCAACCCAGCCTTAGTGCCCAAGTATAAATAAGACTCCTGGGCAAGGTCATATAGACAATAAAAATTGCACTGTTACTCTGCCAAAATATCACCAGACCTACCTAAGTATTCTCTCCCTACTCATTCTCTTAGTGCTGAGTGCCTTGTTCCTTCACTCCCCACTGACAGCCATCACTCTCAGGTGTTTCCCTTGAGAAAATTACTATTTTTGCTGTGAAAGTTCATCTTCTTGCAGGGAGTGAGTTGAAGATTGAGTTCCATTGTTACCAGAAGGAGAAGTTTTCTTCAGAAGTTGCACTAGGAGACCTTAAAGACCTTGCAGACAGCGTCCATTGGAGTGGGTAACGCCTCACCCTTTCCAGTTATTCATAGACCCCAGTCTCACAACCCTCCTACATTTGGCGACTCTGCTTGGGTGGTATCCTCACTTTCAATGGACAAAGAAGGTTTTCATGTTTCTAAGAAGCTAGTGTTTGAAGACATTCCATCTGGGAATGGAGCTCAAAGAGACTAGGTCACTCAGGTGGATGTGGTGGTGATCGGAGAAAAGGTACCTGCTCCTCCAGGAGGGCAAACCAACTCACCGGCAACAGGTCCGATGGCAGAGGCTTATGACTACGTTTTTAAGACTTGGCAAGTTTGGGTCAAGATTGTGTAAGACCAGAAGCAACCCCCTGTGGAGGGGCAGCCGTTCCGGTGGCAATTCCGATAGAAGTAGCTCAGCCACGGAGGACGGCGCTGGAGCATGTTGTGACAACCGTCAGGTTCACTGGAAGGAACCCCAGAAACCCTAAGTGTTTGGCGAGGGTATGGTCGAGGAACTCCTCGCACTCAATGATAGCGATGAGGAACCCTCAAGAAAAGAACCCATCGTGGTAGAAATTCCAAGTAAGGAACTCTCAGCTACAGCATCCCCTCTTGAAAGACCAACTCGCCAGGAACCCATGGATGAGAAACCCTGGGTGTCCCTCGTCATAAAAAAAAGGGGAAGTAGTGGCAGCAACCCTTATAGAAATGTCAACTCGCGAGGAACCCTGGGTGTCCCTCGTCGCCAACAAAAAAGTCGTGATAGCAATCCCGACGAAGCATGAGGTCGAGACACCCTCGGATGGGAAGTCAAGGCACGAGGAACTCATGGGCGAGGAACCCTGGGTGTCCCTCGCCACCAACAAAACATCGTGGCAGCAGTCTCAACGAAGATTGAGGTCGAGACACCTCCGGATGGAAAGTGAAGTCGCGAGGAACTCATAGGCGAGGAACCCTGGGTGTCCCTTGTCGCCAACAAAAAAGTCATGACAGTAGTCCCGACGAAGCATGAGGTCAAGACACCCTCGGATGGGAAGTTAAGGCGCGAGGAACTCATGGGCGAGGAACCCTGGGTGTCCCTCGCCGTCAATAAAACATTGTGGCATCAGTATCAATGAAGATTGAGGTCGAGACACCCCCGGATGGAAAGTCAAGGCGCGAGGAACTCATAGGCGAGGAACCCTGGGTGTCCCTCGTCACCAACAAAAAAAGTCGTGGCAGTAGTCTCGACGAAGCATGAGGTCGAGACACCCTCGGATGGAAAGTCAAGGCACGAGGAACTCATGGGCGAGGAATCCTGGGTGTCCCTCGTCGCTAACAAAAAAGTCATGGCAGCAGTCTCGATGAATCATGAGGTCGAGACACCCCGGATGGAAAGTCAAGGCGCGAGGAACTCATGGGCGAGAAACCCTGGGTGCCCCTCGTCGCCAACAAAAAAGTCGTGACAGTGGTCCCGACGAAGCATGAGGTCGAGACACCCTCAGATGGGAAGTCAAAGCACGAGGAACTCATGGGCGAGGAACCCTGGGTGTCCCTCGCGGCCAACAAAACATCGTGGCAGCAGTCCCAACGAAGATTGAGGGTGAGACACCCCGTGATGGAAAGTCAAGGCGCGAGGAACTCATGGTAGCAAACTCGATCCAGGAACCCGTGACCGTAAATTGTTTGGAACCCTTACTTAGTAGTAAATCTTGTGAGGAAACCTCAGTAGCGCGTACTCCAAACGAGGATACCCTAGTTGGTACTTGCTCTTGTGAGGAAACCTGGGTGGCGTCAACTCTAGATGTGGAAATCAGGTGCGAGGAACCCTTATCAGTGTGATAAGGTCGCGAGGAACCTTCCCCAGGGGTAATAGACCTCGCAAGGAACTCTTAAGTCGGTGAGGAACCCTTGGTTGAAAAAGTCTCTGGCGAGGGACCCATCATGCGGGAAGTCCCAGGCGCAAAACCTAAAATCGTGCTCATAGGTACTGCGGGCGAGGAACCGAAAAGTGTGTTTAAATTCGTACGCGAGCAGACCAAAGGTCGCGAGGAACCTCCTGCCAGTATTGCGCGTGGGAGAGGGATATATGCTAGTGTCACGAGGTTGCGAGGAACCCTCAACCTCTAGTGAAGAACCCTTAACGTTTTTGGAGGGACAAAATTCATGTGGCACCTTTGACGATGGCGCAAGACCCAAGGTTGTCCCAAATATCATATCGCCAAAAAACAGCCCACGAGGGACCCAAAGGGATCTGCGAGGAACCCCTTTTCTATGATAGAACCCAAATTATTGACACAGAAGACGCCGACGACGGTTGCAACGAGCAATCCATTCCGAGAGTCATGCGCGAGCGCGAGGGGCTGAGTTGCATCTCGCTAATAACAGGTAGCGATGAGGAACCCTTAACTAATGATGGCCACGATGAACTTCTTGTGGTCGTGATGAAAAGTGAGGAATCCCTTGTGGTCAAAATTCCAGGTGACGAAATGCCCTCAAGTGCGAGGGACCTGAGGCTACGAAATGCCCACACAAGGAACCCTCGCCCAAATCTTATACTCGCGAGTAAATACAGAAGTCCAAATGGGGAACCCTCCGTAGATAGCAACTCGTGCGAGGAACCCACCGCCAAGAAGGGTCCAGATGAGGGGCCTCTAATGTTCAAAACTTCGAACGAAGAACCCACAGCTAAGAAGGGGCCGTACGAGGGACCCCCTATGTTAGGACAACAACGTGCGAGGAACCCCTTTCAGTTTGAGCAGTGGACGAGAAACTGCCAAGAAAAAAAAATTATGCCAGGAACCCAGAGTCGTCAAGGAAACCTCACTCATAACATGTCCCAAATTATCTGACACAGATGTTGTTGGCAAGGAACTCATTGGATAATAAGGGTTCAACGCCATTTTTGATGAGGAACCCATCCGAATTGACGACGGTGGCAGGGAACCCTCAGAGCTCGAGAAACCCCCCATGGTTGCGAGAATAGAGTAAGTCATAATCGTAGAGGAACCCCTTTTAGCATTGCGCGATGGCAAATAAGCCGTATAGGCAATACAGAGTCAAAGGGAATCCTCTGTGGTTAATGACCTTCCCGAGGAACCCCTAACATCTTGGGTGGAACACAGATTATAGACTGTAAATAAAGTTTGGGAACCCAAATCTTGGGTGGAACCTAGATTTCGAGGAACCCAACAATTTTGAAGAACCCAGATTGGCACCAGCAGCAGCCTCCTGCGAGGTACCCTCGCCCGTCACGACCCTTGACAAGGAATCCATACCAGTCGGCGCGCCTAAATCATCTTGTGGTGGACAAAGGTCACGAGGAACCTCCAACATGTCTGATGACGAAATACCCACAATCATCCCAAAATTCGACCCGTCGTCAACAGACATCTTCACCACTACAACCGAGAAGGTACTATGCCTAACTCCTACCCAGTTTCATTTTCTTAAAAAAATTTGAATAGCCTGCTCTAGTTTTATGAGTACACTTCTTGTAAGAAATATAAATTTTGACTGCAATGAAGAAAAGTAATACCCATTATTTTTTGCACTAAAAATTTTGTGCATGACTCATTTACCTACATTGTGCGGTGGGTACACTAGATTTATACGTTCTTTTTCTTAAAAGAAGGGCAAAACCTCTACTAGATTAGAAGAGGGCCCATGATATAAGGAACTTTCCTCATCATACTTGGGGGGATATCCAACCCAAAAGTAAAAGTATACTGAGTAAAGTCCCTAAGACCCGATAGGACCAGCAGGAGGTTATCCTCCTAGTAATAATAATAATAAAAAAAATTCACTATGTTTTTTTTATTATTCAATATAGAGTTATAGCCTAGAGAAAAAGTCCTAACCTCTGTTCTCAAGAAAAAAATTTACTCGACCAGTTTTCAGAAAATAGGGAGAAGCGGGTCTACCCCCTCTCAAAAATTGTTATTTTTTATAAGACAAAAAGGTTCTTAAGAAAAGTTTGGAACAAGCACCCTTGTAGACGAAGGGAAATTTCCAGTATAAAGAAATAATTATTTCTTTACTTAGGATATATGCAAAATTTTATTCAAAGTTTGTGGGAAGGAGAAGGACTAACCCCATCTCCCAGCTACTCCCTAAGAAATGAATGTGTATAACAAAATACCCCATAATCACAAGGGGGTGCACTAAAAAGTACCCCACAGGCACATGGGGCTGTGCTAAAATTTTTAACTACCTCAGCTCATATGCAAGTACCCCGCAGTTAGAAGGGTAGCTTAAATTTTTTTTAACTTGCTCAATTATATGCAAGTACCCCGCAGCTAGAGGAGCCACTTCCAAATTTCAACTTGCTCAGTTATATGCAAGTACCCCGCAGTTAAAGGGGCATCTTCAAAATTTAAACTTGCTCAGCTATATGAAAGTACCCCGCACCTAGAGGAGCCACTTCCAAATTTCAACTTTCTCAGTTCTGTGCAAGTACCCGCAGTTATAGTGGCAACTTCAAAATTTAAACTTGCTCGGCTATATGAAAGTACCCCGCAGTTAGAGGGGCAGGGTCCAAATTTTAACTTGCTCAGTTATATGAAAGTACACCGCAGTTTATTACCTAAGTTCAATTAAACATATAAGGTACAACAGTTTAGTACCTAAGGCTCCAAGGGCATAGGAGCGCTCACAGTCTTGAGCAACTGCCAAGTAAAAGTATAAGGTGCGACAGTTTAGCACCTAAGGCTCCAAGGGCACCGAAGCGCTCACAGTCTTGAGCAAGTGCCAAATATAAATATAAGGTGCGCCAGTTGAGCACCTGTGGCTCCAAGGGCATCGGAGCGCTCACAGTCTTGAGCAAGTGCCAAGTATAAACGTAAGGTGCTCCAGATGAGCACCTAAGGCTCCTAGGGCACCGGAGCGCTCACAGTCTTGAGCAAGTGCCAAGTATAAATATAAGGTGCGACTGTTTAGCACCTAAGGCTCTAAGAGCGCCGGAGCGCTCACAGTCTTGAGAAAAGGCCAAGTATAAATATAAGGTACGAAAGTTTAGTACCTAAGGCTCCAAGGGCACCGGAGCGCTCACAGTCTTGAGCAAGGGCAAATATATAAACATAAGGTGCTCCAGATGAGCACCTTAAGCTCCAAGGGCATCGAAGCACTCACAATCTTGAGCAAGTGCTAAATATAAGTATAAACATAAGGTGCTCGAGATGAACACCTAAGCCTCCTAGGGCACCGGAGAGCTCGCAGTCTTGAGCAAGTGTCAAGTATAAATATAAGGTGCGACTGTTTAGCACCTAAGGCTCTAAGGGCACCGGAGCGCTCACAGTCTTGAGCAAGTGCCAAGTATAAACATAAGGTGCTCTAGATGAGCACCTAAGGCTCCAAGGGCATCAGAACGCTCACAGTATTGAGAAAATGCTAAGTATAAACGTAAGGCTCCAAGGGCACCGGAGCGCTCACAGTATTGAGCAAATGCCAAGTATAAACGTAAGGTTTCAAGGGCACCGAAGCGCTCACAGTCTTGAGCAAGTGCCAAGTATAAATATAAGGTGCGCCAGCTGAGCACCTAAGGCTCTAAGGGCACCGGAGCGCTCACAGTCTTGAGCAAGCGTCAAGTATAAATATAAGGTGCGGCAGTTTAGCACCTAAGACTCCAAGGGCACTAGAGTGCTCACAGTCTTGAGCAACTGCTAAGTATAAATAAAAGGTACGACAGTTTCATGCACAAGTCTCTCGACATTACAAGACACTTCTGCACGAGGGGGTTAATATTGAGAAGTCCTCAAGCAAGTGAACAAATAGTAAAATAGCTTGGAGTGTGGGGATCCACTTATAGTGGCTCCACCTGCCCAAGATTGCAAGTTTGACAGAAAATAGCCTAGGGCGAGGGGATCCACCTTGAGTGCCCTCTCTTCCCAAACTTGATGCTACAGAAAAGAACTCAGGGCGAGGGGCTCACCGCGAGTAACCCCTCCGCCCAAGATAGAAGGCCACAGAAGAAGGATAAGGGCGAGGGGCTCACCGTGAGTAACCCCTCCGCCCAAGATGAAAGGCCACAGAAGAAGGTCAAGGGCGAGGGGCTCACCGCGAGTAACCCCTCCGCCCAAGATAAAAGGCCACAGAAGAAGGCCAAGGGCGAGGGGTTCATCGAGAGTAACCCCTACGCCCAAGACAAAGGGCCACAGAAGAAGGCTGAGGGAGATGGACTCACCGCGAGTAAACCCTCCACCCAACACAGAAGGACAAAGAAGAAGGCCAAGGGTGAGAGGGCCATCGCGAGTAACCTCTCCACCTAAGACAGAAGGCCACAAAAGAAGGCCAAGGGCGAGCGGTTCACCGCAAGTAACCCCTCCGCCCAAGATAAAAGGCCACAGAAGAAGGCCAAGGGCGAGGGGTTCATCGAGAGTAACCCCTACGCCCAAGATGAAGGGCCACAGAAGAAGGCCGAGGGTGAGGGACTCATCGCGAGTAACCCCTCCACCCAAGACAGAAGGCTACAGAAGAAGGCCAAGGGTGAGGGGGCCATCGCGAGTAACCCCTCCACCCAAGACAGAAGGCCACAGAAGAAGGCCGAGGGCGAGGGACTCACCGCGAGTAACCCCTCCACCCAAGATAGAAGGCCACAGAGGAAGGCCAAGGGTGAGGGGGCCATCGCGAGTAACCCCTCCACCCAAGACAGAAGGCCAAAGAAGAAGGCCAAGGGCGAGGGGCTCACCGTGAGTAACCCCTCCACCCAAGACAGAAGGCCACAGAGGAATGCCAAGGGTGAGGGGGCCATCGCGAGTAACCCCTCCACCCAAGACAGAAGGCCACAGAAGAAGGCCAAGGGCGAGGGGCTCACCGTGAGTAACCCCTCTGCCCAAGATGAAAAGCCACAAAAGGAGGCCAAGGGCGAGTGGCTCATCGCGAGTAACCCCTCCGCTCAAGACAGAAGGCCACAGAAGAATGTCGAGGGCGAGGGACTCACCGCGAGTAACCTCTCTGCCAAAGAGGAAAGGCCAACAGAAGAAGGCCAAGGGCGAGGGGATCACCGTGAGTAACCCCTCCGCCCAAGATGAAAGGCCACAGAAGGAGGCCAAGGGCGAGGGGCTTACCGCGAGTGACCCTCCGCCCAAGATAGAAGGCCATAGAAAAAAGGCCAAGGGCGAGGGGTTCACCATGAGCAACACTTTTAAACAAAGTAGAAGGCCATAGAAAAAGGCTAAAAATGAGGGGCTCACCGCGAGTAACCCCTCCGACCAAGTTTATACCCTGATAAGGAGGTCCACTATAAGTGGCCTCATTTACAAAACTTGAAATGAAGTGACATAACATTTAATGACCCTAAGAGGAATGATGAAGAAACCCTAGGGTCCCTGAAAAAAAAACTAAATTTATGGCGTACAAAGGTTTTTGGTCTACCCAATACAAAAGACTTTGCACGAGGGGCTAATGTAGCAGGGTGTCTACCTATAAAAAAGTAAAAATATTATTTTATTAGAAATACTGAGAAGAAACCCAGGGTCCCGGCAAAAACTCATATTGAGCAAGAACCCCCCCGGGGTCCCGGCAGAAACTCATATTGGGCAGGAACCCCAGGGTCCCGACATAAACTCTTATTGAGGAGGAGCCACCCCAGGGTCCTGGAAGAAACTCATATTGGGCAGGAACCACCCCAGGGTCCCGACAGAAACTCATATTCAGCAGGAACCCCCAGCGCCATTGCAAGGGTCGGCGTCGCTGCAAGGGTCAGTGCAGCTACAAGGGTCAGCGCCGCTGCAAGCGTTAGTGCTGCTACAAGGGTCAGTACCGCTACAAGCATCAGCGCCGCTACAGTAATAACATTCGAGAGGTGCCCGCGAGGGTCACTGCAGAAGTCCAAGATTGAGAAGTGCCATTGCAAGAGTCAGCGCCGCTGCAAGGGTCCGCGCGACTGCAAGGGTTACTGCAGCAATGACATTCGAGAGGGTCAGCACCGCTGCAAGGGTCTGCGCCGCTACAAGGGCCAGCGTCGCTTCAAGTGCCAGCGCCGCTGCAAGTGTCTGCGCCACTGCAAGGGTCAGTGCCGCTTCAAGTGCCAGCGCCGCTGCAAGTGTCAACGCCGCTTCAAGGGTCAGCGCCGTTGCAAGTGTCTGCGCCTCTGTAAGGGTCAGCGCTGCTTCAAGTACCAGCGCCGCTGCAAGTCTCAGCGTCGTTGCAAGTGTCAACGCCACTGTAAGGGTCAGAATCACTAGGGTCAACGCCGCTGCAAGTGTCTGCGCCGCTGCAAGGGTCGGTGCCGTTTCATGTGCTAGTGCCGCTGCAAGTGTCTGAGTCGCTGCAAGGGTCAGCGCCGCTGCAAATGTCTACGCCGCTGCAAGGGTCAGTGCCGCTTCAAGTTCCAGCGCCGCTGCAAGTGCCAGCGCCGCTGCAAGTGTCAGCGCCGCTACAAGTGTCAACACCGCTGCAAGGGTCAGCATCACTAGGGTCAGCGCCACTGCAAGGGTCAGCTCCGCTGCAAGTGTCTGCGCTGCTGCAAGGGCCATCGTTGCTTCAAGCGCCAGCGCTGCTGCAAGTGTTTGCGCCGCTGCAAGGGTCAGCGCCGCTGCAAGTGTCTGCGCCGCTGCAAGGGTCAGTACCGCTTCAAGTGCTAGCACCGCTGCAAGTGTCAGCGCCGCTTCAAGTGTCAATGCCGCTGTAAGGGTCAGCGCCACTGCAAGCGTCAGCGCCACTACAGCAAGGGTCACTACAACAATAACATTCAAGAGGTGCCTGCGAGGGTCACCACAGAAATCTAAAATTAAGAAGTACCACTACAAGGGTCAACGCCGCTGCAAGGGTCACTGCAGTAATGACAATCGAGAGAGTCAGCATCACTGCAAGGCTCAGCGCCACTGCAAGGGTCACTGCAGAAATATTATTCGAGAAGTGCCGCTACAAGGGTTTCGGCGGAAACTCATATTGAGGGAGTAGCTACCACGAGCAACTCCTCATCATGAGACGTCAGTCTTTAAATGAACAACAGTATTAACACTTTACTTTCTTGTACAGGTTGCCTAGTTGAGCAAGCAGGGCTCAAGCAGGCTAGTTGGGACCTCCCGAGAGTTTTGTCTTGGCAGCTGAGGGACAAGGTATGTTGAGCAAGCTCAACCACTTAGCACTATAGGATTGAGAGAATACTAGTAGGAGACCTTAGGGTCACCCAATCCTCACACACCTCACACTTAGTCACAAGTGAAGTGAGCAGCCAAAGGGCTGGCTGCTCACAAGAAAAGAACTGTTTATAAAATGATTTTAGAGGAGAGGGTCCTCTAAACCCCTCTCAAGAAAAATGAGTTTAGAAGGGGGTCCTCGAGACCCCCCTCAAGATTGTAAATATTTTAGAGGAGGTGGTCCTCGAGACCCCCCCTCAAGTTTACAAAGTTTGTATCAAAGTTACCATTTCAAAAGATAATTAGCAAATCAGATATTTTGTCTCCATTAGACGAAATATTTGCTTTTGAACTTTGGTCGGCACGAGGGGGCATCTGCCAGAGGGGACAAGCAGACCTACCTGCTGGTAGGGACAAATAGTACACTGCAGACTTTGTCCCTCACCAACCATCTAAGTTTTGGTGCCAAAAGTGCCAACCCAGCCTTAGTACCCAAGTATAAATAGGACCCCTGGGCAAGGTCATATAGACCATAAAAATTGCACTGTTACTCTGCTAAAATATCACCAGACCTACCTAAGTATTCTCTCACTGCTCATTCTCTTAGTACTGAGTGCCTTTTTCCTTCACTCCCCACTGACAACCATCACTCTCAGGTGTTTCCCTTGAGAAAATTACTATTTTTGCTGTGAAAGTTCATCTTATTGCAGGGAGTGAGTTGAAGCTTGAGTTCCATTGTTACCAGAAGGAGAAGTTTTCTTCAGAAGTTGCACCAGGAGACCTTAAAGACCTTGCAGGCAGCGTCCATTGGAGTGGGTCACGCCTCACCCTTTCTAGTTATTCATAGACCCCAGTCTCACAACCCTCCTACACTTATCATATGGTTATGATTTAGGACATTTGGAGAGTACGTAAGTCCCTAACAGTGATCAAGGTGTGAGGTTGATATTTATGTAAGAGGATACTTAAATATCCTTATGAGATTGACCACTATAGCGCTGTATACATTTGAGTAGTGATAAATGTATGTATATAGATATGATGTGAGTATAGTATATATTATATGATGCGTATACATGTATATCAGTGTGTGATTAGTATATGTGTATTTTAGAGGCTGCTTTCCATGGGCTTTCCCTTGGCGTAGGGTTGAAACAACCAGATTATATATATTTTCTCTAGTGCGATCTAGGGAGGTTGCGCGATGTGGGCGAATCCCCTGGCTTGAGGAGTAGGGAGAATATATCCCCAGGTCATCTCGTCACGCGTTTGAGTGTGATTTGTGTACTCTACTTGCAGAGGGAACATGATCGCCTCCACCGTTGTGTATATTTTACCATTACCATTGAGTAAGTCTTGCTTGGTACCATGGTACAGTGAGTAAACCTGGATTTTGGATCGGCGCTATAAGACTGCAACCTCGAGTTATAGCTCGATGGGATGGTTATTATACTTGTGTCTATAGTACATTACTTGTGTATGAAAATAAGATATTATATATCTCTATCAGAGTAAAGAGATAAAATGAATATAGATTAAGTCTCAGTTCAGGAGATTCGATATAGATGTATATTGTGATATGTATATGAGAATGAGTAGGATAAAGTATATAATTATATGCGTATATGTAAACGTTGTGTACTGATGGTCTAATGGATCTCGATGATCGATGTAGCCAAGTAGTAGTTTATCCCGAGGGTTCCTTATTTGGATTTCGCTTCGTGAGACACCCCACGCACGAATATGGCACAGTGTTGAGACTGGGGAAAAGTTAGACCTTAGTACTCGGGTTAATTATATTCATATATACGTTGTGTGCTTAGGTCTTAATGGATCTCGATGAATAATAGTGCCAAGTAGTAGTGTATCGGGGGGTTCCTAGTTTGGATTTCTCTTTGCGAGACACCCCACACACGAACATGGCACAGTGTTGAGACTGGGGAGAAATTTAGCCCTTAGTACTCGGTTTACTTAGGACTTTTCGAGTTTGGGGGTGACGGATTACTTAGGCAGGGTAGCTTGACTAGAATGTTTAGAGAGATGTGATAGGTGTGCACCATTAGAAGATGGGTGAGGGGCATCTCATGGGAGTGCTATACCAATTTAAATATGAGATAAAACTTATGTTTCATAAATAAAGCAAAAATGCACTTGCAAAATATTTTCACAACTCGGGCTCTGACCCGTTTCTATATTTTTTCCTCTCTTTCCATATATATATATATATATAGGTGTCCAGACACAGGGACGCCTTGATGATGATCCTTTTGAGTCAGACGTTGCTGCAGCGGCTGTGGATGCATGCAGGTTTACATTTAGACGCTTCTCTTCTCGTGATCTAGATAGGAAGCACTGTAGTAATATTCGGGCTGATAACCCAATTGCATTTATTTATTCTTTTACCGCCTTTTAGTGCGGCATTCATTTTGGTTGTATATTGTCAAACCGAGTGTTCGGTTATTCTTATTTCATCTCAGTTTTATTTATGCATACTGTGTGAATGATTAATTTGTTTAAAAAGATTAGTTAAATAAAATTTTGTTGCCAACCTAATAGGTTATTGTAAGGACATTTTTGCCCATTTAGCATTTTATATGTCGTACGCCGTTACATCGTTGAGAAAATTCAAGAATCATACGCTCATCAACGGAATCCGAATATCAAAGGCAGAAAAGGAATCAGGAACAGACCGGACCGATCCGGCCCAGATAAAAGAACCGATCCGGTTCATCCGGACCGATCTGCCTAAAGAGACTGGACCGATCCGCCTGCTGAGGTGAGGCCAGTGTACCCCGGATCCATAGCGAACCGATGAAGCTAAAAAGCCGAACCTATCCGATGCCAATCGGATTGATCCGCCTTCAAAAAGGAACCGATCCGATGTCACCGGACCGATCCGCCTAAAGAGACCGGATCGATCCGACGAGGATAATTTCAAACAGATCATGTTCAGATCATGTTCCGAATTTTAGGGCTCAAGTTCTCCTATTTAATCCCACTACGGGAAGTGGTTTTTCTAAGACTTCTACACATGATTTTCAGAGTAGAGAAAGCCCTAAGTCTTCACCTATTGAGTTCCAATACTCTAGTTTTTTGATTCACACAAATTCCATACATTTGTGAATCCTTTTGGTAACCCAGGAACGCAGTTTTTTGCAGTTCAACCCTTGTGGATTATCATCTTATTCCATACATGTGTTTGAATGTTCTTGCTTAGATTATCATCTTATTCAATCACATACTGCTGCATGTTTAGGGTTGGTTTGGGCTAAAAGGGTTTTATATATAATTTGATCATTTGAACGCGAGCACACAAGTTCTCAAATTGGTATCAAAGCAGGTTACGCTAATCTATCGCGTATTCCTTTTCCGCAAATTTTTTCTAAGATATCAATTTTCTAAAAAAATTGATTTTTGAAAAAGTGCGTGTTCAAATGGAGAAGTCATATTATAAAATGCCTGTTTTTGACGGGACAAATTATGCTTATTGGAAAGACCGTATGAGGTCGGCTTTAAAAGCCATTGATGAACGTGTCTGGATTTTGGTTGAACGAGGGTGGACTCCTCCCACTATGACTGTTGATAATGTGACCAACTTGAAACCTGACACTTCTTGGACTGATGAAGAATTTAAATGGTCTTCTTTTAATTCTAAGGGTCTTGGTGCTATTTCTGGGTCTGTCACACCTGATGATTTCAAACGCATAATGACGTGCACCATGTCAAAAGAGGCATGAGATGTTTTACAACTTACCCATGAAGGAAGTAATGCTGTGAAAGAGTCTAAGTTGCAAAATTTGACAACCCAATTTGAGACTATCACCATGTCTGAGTCCGAATGCTTTGATGAGTTTTTTGCACGCTTATTGGACATTGTTAACACTTGTTTTAATTTGGGTAAGGTAATTGATAACACGCGTGTCGTTAAAAAGATTTTGAGATCTCTCCCAAAACGCTTTATTCCTAAAGTCACTGTTTTGAACTCTTTGGGAAATTTGAAATCACTTAAGTTGGAAGAACTTGTAGGAGATCTTCAAACCTATGAGATTGACATGTTCCCCAAAACCATTAAGGCTAAGGATAATGGGATTACTTTAAAGACTCATTTTCGGAAAAAGAAAGAAAAAGTTTTTGAGTCCAAGTCTGAATGTGATTTTGACTTAGATGACTTGGCCATGTTTGCAAAAAATTTCAAAAGAATTCTCAAATTCAAGAAAAGTGGAAATTTCAATGATAAAAGGAATGTTGAGAAAAATATTTTTGAAAAGGAAAATGAGAAAGATTTCAAAGACCCTCCTAAGAAAGACAGTGAGAGATGTTTTGAATGCGATGGTAAGGGTCATAGAGCCTTTGAGTGTGCCAATCGTCTGAATAGAGAGAAAGGGAAAACTGTCCTGAATACTACCCTTAGTGACAACAGTGAGGTCGAGTCGGTGGACTCGGGAGATGAGTCACCGCATGAGCATAACTTCACCGCGTTCATGGCAAGTCATGTGAGTACCTCCAATGCTTCTCACGACGATGAGGATGCAACGTCACAAGGACACCTCGACAGTAAGAGCGATGAGAGTGAAGGGGAGGATGAGGCAAGTGAGAGCGAGTGTGATCTCCCACGCGCTTACGCCAAGTTATATTCTATTTTTTTTAAACCAAGAAGCGTAATAATGCTTTAGTCCTTAGGATAACCGCTTTAGAGAAGGATTTAAGATTGTCTGGAGAGAGAGAGTGTTGTGGTGAGAATGAGAGAAATAAAAAACTTGAGAAGATAAGATGTTTTGAGTGTGATGGGACAGGGCACAAGAAATTTGAGTGTCCCACTAGACTCAAGAGAGAGGACAAGAAAGTTTCTATGCCCACTTCTCTAAGTGATAGTGAGGATGATAATGGTGATGATTGTTTGATCCAAAAAGCCTTTAGAAAGTTGTTTATCGAGACCATGGAAACAAAAAGGACTAATAGGATCCTAGGTCTTCGGATTGGTGAGTTGAAGGGAGAGAATGATGAGCTTAAAAGGGAAAAAGGTGACTTGACCAACACGGTGTCTAGTTTGACGACATGTGTATCCCATCTCGAGGATGACCTCAAACAAGCACGGGAGGTTCAAGTCACATTAGAGAATTCACCCGAGCCTATATCCACCATTGTGAGTAAGTCCCATGGGTGTCCGTCTAGGAATGTTCGTCCCAAAATTGTTGATAAATTACTTCCTAGACCGGTTTATGTTTTCTCCCACTGCAAGAAGCAAGGACATCTTAGGGAATTTTGTTCTAAGTTGGGGTTTGTGCCATATCATGTCACTTCACACATTCATGCACATGCACCCACTCATGATACTTTGCCTGCTCATTTTGATAGAGAGTTTGCACATATTCGCGAGCAAGTGAAGTTTTTGATCAAGACTACACATGATCTAGTGGAGTTGGTTCAAAAGATGTCACCATCTTTAGAAAACTCCACCGTTACTCCCAGTTGAGATCTAGTCTTGATTGCTAGCATAGGTTGTTTATCATTTTTTTTCACCTATTGCTAGCATGTATCATTAGTTGGTTTTTCATTTTTTTTTTTTTTAAAATACAAAAAATACAAAAAGATTTTCCTTTAAGAAATTTTTTTGAGAAAAGCACAAAAAGATTTTATTTTGATAATTTTTTTGAAAAAGACCAAAAAGATTTTTCTGTTTTTGCTTCTTTTGTGGATGAGCATTTAAGATAGCCAAGTCACAACTTCATTCCATTTATCCATGTGACTGTTTGATAGAGATTTGAGAGGCTACATCATTTCATCCATGTGCTTTACATTGTATGGAGTCTTTGAGATGTAATTCATGATATCTTCGTACATGTTTGACTCATATATCCTTTATTGCACACATGCACGACTATATTTGATTGTTGCACTTTTCAATCTCTTGTTGGCTTGCGTGTTTCCATCTCAATCCTGTCTATACAATGTATAAAATGAGATAAAACTTGACAAGATTGGAATGCATGTAAAAACCGTTTTGGTGCGACTGTGTGTTTTTGAATAACGGGGAGGGGCTGCGAAAGGTCATTATCTATCCTTTGCGCAAAAGCCACCGTTAAAAAGGACCTAAAAAAATGGAGGAATTTTAATATCCGAGGTCTAAAGAGGTTAAAAGAGCCCGAAAAAAATTTAAAGGCAATAAAAAGTAATTCATGCCAAATATGGGCCTCTTAATTGTCCAAAGTTTGAGAATTTAGAATGCCTCTATTCAAAATAATATCTGAGGGAGTTTGGTTGGAGAATCTTTAAACGGGTTTGCACTTCCTTGAAAGTCCTGAAAAAGCATAAAATCATTTTGGACGTTATTGGTGTGAAAATCACTTTGAGCTTTGATTTGTTGATTTGATTGAGTCAATATCTTATATTGTCATTATTTTACACCAAAGGAAGCTTTAGAGTTCATTCGCTAGGAATATCCAATATTCATCGTGCACATATGTCATGTTTGTATGCATTGATTTTCCTATCGAATTTGATCACACCACTTCATTTACGCTATCATTGACTTGGTTACTTTGTGTTCATTCATGGTGTGATATTATCCGTGTGACCCCCGCTCTTGCTTATTTGATTTATTTCTCTCATTTGTCTATTTGGGGACATCATAAAAAGGGGGAGAATGAATTATCTTATTATGGGGGAGTTTTTCTCATGTGTGTAGGTACTACATGGATTATCATTGTATTACACACCATGATGAGAAAAGCGTTGAGATTCCTGAAGATTTGAAAATCAAACGATGCAGTCTTATTCACTTGTACTCTTTCAGTTTTGGGTTCATGGAAGGGTAGATTTGTATAGGCAATTTTTTATAATTGATAATTCGGATGTTTGTTTTTATGTTTGTACCGGCATAGACATAGGGGGAGATTTGTAAGGACATTTTTATCCATTTAGCATTTTATATGTCGTACGCCGTTACACCGTTGAGAAAATTCAAGAATCATACGCTCATCAACGGAATCCGAATATCAAAGGCAGAAAAGGAATCAGGAACAGACCGGACCGATCCGGCCCAGATAAAAGAACCGATCCGGTTCATCCGGACCGATCCGCCTGCTGAGGTGAGGCCAGTGTACCCCGGATCCATAGTGAACCGATGAAGCTAAAAAGCCGAACCGATCCGATGCCAACCGGATTGATCCGCCTTCAAAAAGGAACCGATCCGATGTCACCGGACCGATCCTCCTAAAGAGATCGGACCGATCCAACGAGGATAATTTCAAACAGATCGTGTTCAGACTATGTTCCGAATTTTAGGGCTCAAGTTCTCCTATTTAATCCCACTACGGGAAGTGGTTTTTCTAAGACTTCTACACACGATTTTCAGAGTAGAGAAAGCCCTAAGTCTTCACCTATTGAGTTCCAATACTCTAGGTTTTTTATTGACACAAATTCCATACATTTGTGAATCCTTTTGGTAACCCAGGAACGCAGTTTTTTGCAGTTCAACCCTTGTGGAGGAGACCGTTCTTCTTCTCCATTGCAGCCCAACTGGAAAGGAATAATTCCAGCCGCGACTACAGAATCCGATACCTGAGGGTAATTCTTAGTCAACTTGTATTTTCATTGTAATCCGATTGTAAGCCGTTTTCTTACAAATTATAGTGGAAATAAATGGTTTTGCCCTGTGGGGGATTTTTCCTTAATTGCATGTGTTTGAATGTTCTTGCTTAGATTATCATCTTATTCAATCACATACTACTGCATATTTAGGGTTTGTTTGGGCTAAAAGGGTTTTATATATAATTTGATCATTTGAACGCGAGCACACACGTTCTCAGTTATTAGTAATTAATTTGGTTTTCGACAGTAATGCTAAGAATGAACCATATGTGACTCCTGTTTTAATTTGGTACAGGAGTGATCGCCCGGTATTATATTAGGTTGGGTTTCACATAATTTCAATCATAGTACGTAATATTTTTATATATAATCATACGTGTCTAGTCAGTTACATAATTGCATGTTATCTTTGGCATCCTTAAAAGGGACAATAAAAGACCATATGACTTGCGTTAAAGAACATATGTTCCTAATACTACTTATGAAGGAAATAGTGGTTTTATGACCCAAATTCAAAGATGCTACATTTGAAAATATGTGACCAACACATTCTAGTTCTTCTACATACATGATCTCCGAAAGAGTTATGCAATTGAAGTCTTATATATACGATAAAATGACATGTTCACCTAACTTCACCAAAGTCTAATTGAAGTTGAGCTTCTGAAGAAATAATGAGATTGAAGTAATGGCCTATCAAATCTATTCACCAAATCATAGCACTATTTCAGAAGACTGTGTATAATATTGACATGCATCGACTGAATCATTAGAGAAATTCCATAATCACGAAGAATATCCAATCAAAGGGAGCATTTCTATCAAGGGAGAATTTAAGAACATGATAATTTGAACATATGCGCATTGTAATGTTTTTCCTTCAACTAGGTTTTTACTCATTGGGTTTTCCAGTTAAAGGTTTTAATGAGGTAATACTAAGTGCATCTAACACCGATTCAATCATCATAAAAGTTGTACTCTTTTATCTTCGCATTGAATTTTCTCAATGGGTTTTTACTTATTAGGGTTTTAACAAAGAAAAAATTAATGAATGGTGGATATTGTGTACATCCAAGTAGGTGTGTCATAAAATATGTATTTAATTGATGTCCACTCGTATTCCACAATTAATAACAGGTCTTGAGATACCATATTTTAAAATATAAATAGGGTTCATACCCCTTGAGTATTGACATGCCTATGAAATGAAAAGTTCTCTCCCTCTAAACTCTCTCTGTATCCCATTTATTTTACAACAATATTAAATTATATCTTCTAAATATGTCTACTCTTTAGTTCTAGTTTTAAGTCTCTCCTTTCATAAAAGTAGATACCAAGGAAATACAAGTTATATCAAACTATATATTAGTTTGGAGATTCACTTATAGCTACAAAATTTTTTACCCATGTTGTTATAGTTGGTGCAATATTTCCCATTGCCCGCATTCACTATGGAAAAACATTTTCAGGCCAGCCTACCAGTCATTAGTATGATGGCTTTCTTGTTTTAGATAATATCAATAAATTAAACATTATTAGATCTCTTATAGTCAAAAGTTAAAAGATATGTTATATTCTGGTGGGTCAAGTGCCCTATAAAAAAATTAGAATTAGAATTAGAATTTTATATTTATATTTTTTTATAAAGTTAATATAATGTCCAAAATTTGAAAATTTGTACTTTATCCTTATATATTTCATGGACATAACATAGTATCCTACTCCGATTATTTCAAACATTTTATATAACCTTAGTGATAATTACATTACATGTTAAGGTATGACTAAATTTACTCCAAATGATTACTATAGCAATCCAAAATAAAAAGTGGAACATTTTAATGATCTTTTGTGGCAATATTAAAAATTTGATGATAATTTTGGAGTGCATTAACCATACCTTACATGTTATATCTAGTTTATAATTCATAAAGAAGTTAGTATTTAAAAAACTATGTTGTATTAGTTTCTAATATTCATCATAACATCCAATTTCTATTTGTCTATATTTTTCACTTATTGTTGGCTTGTGATTTATAACATTTGTGGTTATGGGTTAATTTTATCATTAAAATTATGACTTTAAATAGAAAAAATATTGGTATTGTTGTGCTCTCTTTGAGAGATGAAAAATTATTAAATGAATTTGTTCACCTTTTTGTATTTTATTATACAACTTAAAATTTTGAGTTATTTTCAGCTACACACCCTTAATTTTCTTTAAGTTAAATTAAATCAATGTCACATTATCTCCTTGAAACATGCAAAAAAGGATTGTGAATGTTAAAACTATTAAAAATGTATATTAATATAAATTTATACGTACACACTCACATAATTATCTCAACCAAATCATCATGAAATGTAATCCAATAATACAGTCGCTTCATGTATTGCTGACTTGGCTACCAAATTTAAATCTCACACTAACCTTTTTATACAATTAAATGACACATTAAAACCAAAACTCACATTAACATTTAAACCAAATACAAACAATCTTATCTTTTATGTGATTTTTATATATAATATATTTTGTACTTTTATTGTATCACTTTTCATCGCATATAAAAGAGTAATGATACACTTATAGGTAGTTAGTACCGACCTAGTACTGAATGTGCTTTATATATGTTGTACTCACATTATGATACAACACATGTAAAGCACATTCGGTACTGGGTCAGTACTAACTCTGTATGCGTGTAACATTAATCAGTATAAAATAATGGGTCAACCATTGTTGTGTAAACATGTTTAATTTCTCCTAGAAAACTCTCTTCAACTCCCCTTTCTAAATGCATATTTACAAAGAAAATCATTGTTTGATAACGCTGTGAATGTTGCATTAGCCAAATCTACAATGGTGAATTCTTCTTTCTTCTTATCATGGGGAATTATAAATCTATCCCTTGCTGCTAGTCCTCTCAATGCTCAAGTAAAGGGGTTTCAGATCTACCTAAACTCATCTTGAACCAGACGAGGTTGTTAATTTATTTCTCAAACTCAATTAGTATATGTAATTTTACATATGATAATAGAGGATAGATTTAAAAAAAATTGCGATGTTTTTAATAACACACAAGGGGTTTTTATAATAAAAATTAATAATTCATGAGATGTTTCTACAACAATTTTAGTTTTAAGCATTTTTTAGCACTTGGGCAATATATAGATAACTATTATATTCTTGGTTGTTTTGTTATTTTCAGAATGTGGATCAAGTCTTAAGAGTTCGTTTCTCTCTCTCTCTCTCTCTCTCTCTCTCTCTCTCTCTCTTTATATATATATATATATATATATATATATATAGCAATAGCAATGAGGTCATAACTTAAGGTCCTAACTTTCAGACCGATACAAATAACAAAAAAAATATTTTTGGCATGATTATTTCTGTGAAATTTAACATTTCACGGATCCTCTAAAAACATTAAACTGCAAATGAATTTTGTTGCTATTTCTAAAAAATCGATCAATCATGTGTTAAGCTCTTAAAAACTGACATATATTTGATCGATTTTTAAAAATAGCAAAATAATTCATTTTGAGTTGAAATGTTCTGGCGGAGTTCCCTGAACTATTTAAATACCACGGGAAAAAAATTAAGTCAAAAATATTTTTTTTGTAATTCTTAAAAATCACAAAAAATAGGTCTGCAAGTTTGGACCATAAGTTAGGACCTCATTGACGCCTGCTTGTATATATGCACACACATACATACACACACACCATGCCTGAGGACATGCTGATAATTTTGACAAGTATAAAGTCATGTATAATGTAATTAATAATTGTTTTATATATAATAAGTTAAATAATTTAGAAATTTTAGTGAGAGTTTTCTCTACTTGTAGGACTATCCATCCTGTTAAAGAACGAAAATACTCTAACAACACTAATAGTCCATAATGTACCTGTAACAACCCTCACTTTTGAGAGCTTATTTTATATTACTTTACTGGGTGAAGTAATTATATAAAATGGAGTAAATATTAATTGAATGAGTTGAAAGATATATTTACTAGATTGTTGCATATTTACTGTATGTGTATGTAAATATCATCAAGCTACGTTTTATAGTGTCATATGCATTAAATGACATTTATGGTATAAATGAAACCGAAACTTGAAATGATTTATAAAATTGCTGGATGCCAATTTAGAGGGCATAGTTAGTCTCGAAATGTGCGAGATAGTCAAAATAAGTGCCATACTGTATTTTTGGGTTTCGGGCATTTTTGACTGGTTATAACTTAAATGTGTAGTTGTGAGTCATTTTAATGTGGTATTAACCATTTATATTGGGAATTAAGAAGAGAGTCACGTTTAAGTCTTGCACCTCATTTATTTCTCTTAAGTGTATATTACTAACCTAGAGAGAAAGGGAGAAGAAGAGAATTTTGGAGAAAAGAGGAGAAAAGAGAAAGATTGGAGATTGAAGCTTGGAGTGGTTGCTATCAAAGGAAATCTGAGATTCAACCTCAAGGCAAGTTTTTTACTTGCTAATATGTGATTTAAGATGAATAAATTGTATTGATAGTTGTGTATTGGGATCAAATGAATAAATATGGATTTTATGGATTTGTGGTGTTTTAACCCTAATTATAGTTTAAATTGATGATTATGTGCAGTATAGTAGTTGATAAACATGTTGGATGGTTTTGGGTAGATTAATGGTGGTTGATGTGTGTAAAAATGGAGGAGAAATGGGTTTTGTGGAAAAACTAGGGTTCATAACTCGTAGTCCATTCTTTGTAAATTCGCATGGGCGAATCGATTCGGCCCTAGGGCGAATCGATTCGCTAAGGGGTCAGGTTACAGGTCTGGGGACCCAAATCGATTCGGGTTAAGGACCAATCGATTTGGCTGAAATAGAAAGTTGGGTTCTTCACCTGAATCGATTCTCTTTTGGGCGAATCGATTCGCTGCATGGGGAGAATCGATCCGGCCCTAGGGCGAATCGATTCAGAATCTTGCTGTTTTGAGTTATTTTTCTAACTCAATTTTAACCCTTTTTCTTTAGGCTTAGGACTTAGGAACCTTCTTGTATGAAGTAAACTTAGAGTCCTAGAGTCCTAGATGAGTTAGTTAACTACCCTACATTAGAAATGGATTAAATGGGGCTTATTCCGGGGGTGTCCAAATTGATGTTAGGGCATTCTTTTCCCTTAGTTAATTATTATGAGACTAGGAGTTGTAAGGTCATATTAGGAGACTTTAGAAGCTCAATTAAGGTATGCTAGACTTGGAGGTTTATAGTGACACCATATATTCAAGGAATATGAATAAGAGGTTCATTAATCATTGAAGTTATAATGATGGCATTAAATATGTATGGCTCCGGATAAAATGTGATGTATCTATTAAAATGGAAATAAAATGGTAAATGATAATTTACTTAAACACACCTCTCTAAATGCTATCATAAGGGAAGTACACGCATGAGGTGAAGTCCCTTAGCTAGTGAACGCAGGGTGAATATAGTCCTCAGCCATACGACCGGTTATTATGTATGTTGTATTTATTGTGCGATGTGGGGTAATTCCGGGTGCGATTATGACTCACTCGCATGTATATGGCCACTTCCCGACATTGCGTTAGGATTCCCAGGTTGTCTTGGTTTATAGGCCCTCGAAGATGATAGTCATTTAGGGGCGCGTATAGTGGGGAAACCCGGACCGGCGGTCTTAGAACTGTTATATATAGATGAATATAACTATTCTTATTCAAGTTGGACATGATTTATGATAAATGCCATAAAGATCAAATAACTGTGATTATGTTTCATAATGAGATACGGAATAATGAAATGAAATCAGTCTAAATGATGGAGATTTTAATTAATGATATTCATTCATATCCTCTTGCATAACTGAATTAAACTAATGATCATTTAAAATGCCTTAGTTTATGCTTTGAGAATGTGTAGGTAGATTCTTATCTTTATCAATCATGATTAACTATTCATAATTGTCATGGTCTTTATTCATCTGGTGATTACCCGTTCATATTTCTTATTGTGCATGAATCTTATATTCGCTCAGGTGCTCTGCCGCAAGGATGCCCGTTCTGACTTTTCTATTCCAGTGTTTTTGGGGAGCCGTGATACTTTGCGAATATTACGGGATATGTTGTTATAGACGCCTTCATTTTTGTACTCTAGTTACGATCAGGTCATTTACTCGTGCGAGTGGCCTAAGCTTTTGTAATTGCTTACTGTGATGTATTATGTAACTTAATTAAATTGTTGTAACTACTTGTATGAGACTGTTGACTGACAACATATTCGGTCCCCGTATTGTATACTTGATGCGAATGTAATATAAGTTCATTTGGGTATCCACCTTCTTTTCAAATTGGGTTGTTTAAAATCTTTCTTTAACATATAAAATTAAATTTTTGGCAACCCGTTTTTCTGAAATATAGGGTGGTTATCCCGTATACTTAATGTATTATTGTGATGCTGAGAATGGTCCATCTATGATTCCCTTTATTATTGGAGTATCGGGCTGGCCACACCTTATTTTGATGAGCGGGTTGTCATAGATGGTATCAGAGCATCAGGTTCTAGAGTCTTTAGGATCTATGCGGACTTGTCACGTTCTACCGTAGTGTTCTTTCATATAGAGCTTAATGGTAGGACTGTTTTGTTGCCTATATTTGCGATCTTCCGCAAAGTAGTTTGTTCAAAATAGTATTATAATTCTATTATTTCTTTGTCACAGATGCCGCCTAAGAATGGTCACCCCGTTACAAGGAATAAAGTTGTATAAGAGGAGGTAGGTCCTCCCCCACCACAACAGGGAACTATAAATGCTACTGAGGTAGCAAATATTGTGGCCCAAGCGGTCAACGCAGCGATGACTGTCGTGGTTCAAAAATTTCCACAAGCTCAACCGCAACGAGCTCAAGAGGTAAAAGCTTGTGAAAACTCGCTCAAAATAGTAACGGGTGGCCAACCCTATACTACATTTAATCAGGTATCTCAGATGGCTCAGTCTCAACATCAACTGACAATACTAAATAATATAAGGCTAACTACCCGAAACTATTAAAAGGGGATGAAAAAAACCAAATAAAACATGCAACAAACAACAAACCAACATTATAGATATCTAGCAAAGGTAACATGAATACAAGTACCCTGATAAATGAAGTGCTAGAATAAAATGAAATGAGTACATATAAGGAAATATACCCAAATAAGCTCTCGGGTCACAGACAGTACAACATCCATGTGAAGAATTTTAAACAATTATAAATAACTCTAAAGTTTAATCCCGATGTAAACAATAAATCATATTGTGACAACCCGCCTAATAAGATACCGGGCAATCACTCCTATATCAAATTATAACAGGAGTCTCATATGGATCATTCTTAGCATCACTGTCGAAAAAGCCATTTAATTACTAATAACCTATTAGGTCGGTGTCAAAATTTTAACTTTACAACTTTTTTTAACAACAATAAATAAAACATCCACACAGTTTATGCGTAAATGAAATAAAGTAATCGAACACTCGGTCAAAATATACAACCATATCGAATGATGTACTAAAAGAATAAATAAATGCAGATGGACCATTGGCCCGAATGTTTATACAATACCTCCTATCTAGATTACAAGAATGGAAGCGTCTACTGAAAATCCTGCATGCATCCACAGCTGCTGCAGCTGACGTCTGACTCGAAGGAAGTTCCATCCAGGCGTCCCTGTGTCTGGACACCTATATATATATAATATAGAAAGAAAGGAAAAGTAGATAAACGGGTCAGAGCCCGAGTTTTGAAAATATTTAGCAAGTGCATAAATGCCTTATTATTTTGAAAAAGGTTTTATCTCATATTTAAGTTGGTATCGCACTCCCATGAGATACCCCTCACCTCTCTCTAACAGTGCACTCCTAGCGCATCCCTCTAAACATCCTAGTCAAGCTATCCTGCTAAACTAGTCTATCACCAACCCACTATCAATCCTAGATAGTCCAAGGAATGTACTAAGGGCTAAACTTCACCCCAGTCTCAACGCTATGCCATGTTCGTGCGTGGGGTGTCTCGCGAAGCGAAATCCAAACAAGGAACCACCCCGATACACTACTACGCGGCACGGTCGATCGTCGAGATCCGCCAGTCCCTCAGTACAGAATATATATAAAAATAAATATGTATACCACAAGAAATACTAATAATAGAGCACTAAGGATTAAACTTATCCCCAGTCTCAACACAGTGCCATATTCGTGCGTGGGGTGTCTCGCAAAGCGAAATCCAAACAAGGAACCCCCCCGATACACTACTATGCGGCAAGGTCGATCATCGGGATCCATTAGACCCTCGGTACTCAATTTATCCATATATATACATATTACCATATACCTCCGGATCTATCTTCCGGAATGAGAATACATTTACAAAGTATTTATCAATACTTATCATTTTTATTTCAAAACCTTCCATTTCCCTTCTCATATCCAGGAAATGTATTTAAAAGACAATTCATTATCATGAATTGCTTTAACAAATCATATAACTTTTTAAAAGCCAGTTTTATTATCATAAAAATGCTTTTCCGTTTCAAAATATCCCATTTCCCTTTTTATATTCGGGAAATGTATTCAAAGCCATTTTCATTATCATAAAAATGCTTTGATCATATCATATGCTTCCACATCCCTTCTTTCATCCGGGAGGTGTTACCGAAGCCAAACCATATAACCCATTTCTTTTCCTATATCCAGGAAATGTAATTAAAGCCAATCCATTATCATGAATTGCTTTAACATAACGCGTTCTAAGACCGCCCGTCCGGGTTTCCCCACTGTGCGCGCCCCTAAATAGCTATCATCTTCCAGGGCCTAACATCAAGACAACCTGGGATCCTACATCTCAAGACGTCGGGAAGCGGCCATATGCCTGCGGGATAGTCAAGACCACACCCGTAATCTCCTAACCAGCGCAGAAAAATACAAGAAACGCTCATATGGCCTATAGGACTATATGCACCCTGCGTTAATTTGTCAGGGGGCTTCACCATACGCACGCAACTTCCCTTATGATAGCGATTTAGAGAGGTGTGTATCCTCAATTTTTATCATTTATGAAAATCATTTGTCTTTCCATTTTGAAAACATTCATATTTTATTTTCAAAATCATTATCTCATATCATATATATACTTAATCACATAATATATATATATATACCCTATATTCCTCCTCGAATATATAAATGGCCATTAATGCCAATGATATCTAGCGATGACCATTAATCCCAAAGATTCTCTCAAAGAATCATAATCATGCATTCATATAAGCATGATATTAAACCCAAAGTATTTCTTCACTTCGATAAATAATAATTACCTTAATTATCTCTTAAGGAATTTATTGGATATTTCCAATTATACTAATTCACTCTAAGTGAATATACACATATACATATATTCCCAATTCATCAAGTCCTTTAGGACATAACCCTCTATAATACTCAAATTTAGAAGGCCCTTAAACTTTAATCTCAAAGAGGAGAAAGAATAACAATCTCCAAAATCTTGGGCTGAAAACAGGGCACCGATCGACCGGTCCTAGACCCCCGGTCGACCGCGGGTTGAAGCAAAGCAGTAGGCCCTTTCTCCTTGACGCGATCAACCGGCCTTAGAGGCGCAGTCGACCGATCACACCAGGTCTCCCAAATTAAATCTCCCCAATTTCTTAATCCAACAACCCAAATTCATTAACGGTGTTTCAAAACTACACCAAAAATTATCCCGAACATCTACGCAATTAATTCTAGCCGTAATTTTTCTAATTCCCGATTTGATTTCCGAGTTGATGATTTCAACCCAGATCTGCCATCTTGTAAAAATCATATCAAATCGTAGAAAAATCAGAAAAATACGCGGTCGGAGCCCACGTGACCGTATCGAAAAGATCTACAACTTTTGTGTTTTAGCCGAAAGCTAAATCAATTCTTTTCCTGGCCAAAAAGGCCCCCTAAAGTGACGGGTTACTATTTATCATCTTCTCCGAGACGATTTCGGCCATTAAAGTTTCTCCCAAGCTTTTGTCGCCTCACCCAACGTCCTACAACCTCAACCAACTACAAATACACATATATTAAGGGTTCTAAACATCCTAGAACCCAAAACCACCAATTAATTTAGGTTAAAACCTAAGTTCCACAAATTGAAATATTATTGGGGTTTAATTGTTTTAACTTCCAAAAACCCGTTTTATCCACGATAATCCACCCCAAAACCTTTAGGGTTTGTTTATACCAAACTATGGTATGAGATATTTATGCAAAAAGATAAATAAAGCAAGTAAACACTTGCCTCGTGGATAAAATCCGACAACCCCGAGTCGAATCCGGCGGAGTTTGGCCCGAATCTCCATTTTCTCCTCCTCTTTCCCCTTCCTCTCTCTCTTCTCTCTCTTTCTACCTTTCCTTTCTCTCTTTTCTCCCTCTCCCTCTCTTTATATAGAAAGAAAAGGGTTTAACCCCTTAAAACCCAAAAATGACTCGTTTACCCAATTACGAGTTACTTTTACCTCTAAAATTACCCGAAACTCATTTTCGACAATCGGACACTCTTTTCCGACTATCTCGGACATTCCAAGATTCACGGCGCAGTCGAAATTCTCATCCGAGGTACTTGACCGCAAATCACTATTCTAACCCAAAATAAATAAATGCGGGTTTTCCAATTAAAAATCTTACCTCATGTCGCTTTACTCAACGACGACATATAATTAAAATATTTCAACCTATATAGTCCCAAAAATAATCACAACATCCCTCGAAAATCATTTAATCCTCGAATATCCCAAAAATTACTATTTTAGGAAATTCTCCAAATTGCCAATTTATGTTTATTTATGGTATTTAATCGTCTCCAAAAGGGCGGGTTGTTACACCTATCTAGATTTACAAAGAAATAGAGGCAGATACAATCTAAACCCCGTAACAGTTCGCACATGTTACGCCTCCCAATACTCTAGATGGAAAAGCATCCGGCATCCATGCGGTAGGACACTTGTAGTTATATATATATATATAGCAAAAGAGAAATATAAACGGGTCAGAGCCCGAGGTGTAAAAATGTTTAGCAAGTGTGTTAACCGTGCATAATAAATATAAATGCACTTATTTCATAATTAAAGTGGAGTCGCACTCTCATGAAACCCCAACTCACCTCTCATCTAACAGCGCGCACCTATTCGCGTCCTGAAAACTTAAGTTACCCCACCCATAAGGACAACCTAACTTTTAACCACACCCTGGAATCCTTTCCATTCTAATCACACTTAATTATTTTACACATAAGTGCTATATTAGGCTTAATTTAAATTCCGGTTTATAATTTAATCAGTTACAATTCTTAATGCATTACCCATTTAAATTAGGTTTCAATCATATGATTTAATCTCTAAATAACAAGCATACAAATTAATAAGGACAAAACTTCTCTCCACTCTCAACATTGCACTATGTTTTGTTCTTGGGGCGTCTTGCAAAGAGAAATTCAAACAAGGAACCCCCCCAATACACTACTCCTTGACAATGTCAACCGTAGGGATCCATCCTGTCATCCACAACATCATACTACTAATAAGTAAGTACAAAGGACAAAACTTCTCACTACTCTCAACATTGCACCGCGTTTTGTGCGTGGGGCGTCTCGTAAAGAGAAATCCAAACTAGGAACCCCCCTAATACACTACTCCATAACACAATGGCCGACTATGACCTGGGGAATATCCACACTCTTCTCCTCGAGCCAGGGTGCTCACCCTCAACGCGCAACTTCCCAATGATAGCATGTGCATGGTATGCTTAACTATATAAGTATATATATCATTCACATGCACAATATATATACATCTATATAATTACATCATATATCTAAACCTTCACATACGGTTTAGATATTCACAACATAAGTATACCCATATATTCACATCTATACAGATATATATACACACTACCTCTCATTCGTATGTATAATATTTATAAACTCGACTATTAGCATCCCAGAATCCTCAATATAATAGCCATAACTCCAAACATAATAGCTGAATTCATTATATGAATACGATCTCTCACTTGAAGCATATTCATCCATTTCTCCTTATGATATAAATAATCTTCCAACATATCTATATATATATCCAACATTAAGGTTATCACCCAAAGTTGAGCGTAGGTAACATTCACTACACTTCTCATCTATATTCGAAAGTACATCAATATCTCTAGTACTAATTCTACCATTTGCATGCACATAACTATTAGTCTGTAAACCTCAAACTCAATCTTAAATTCATCTCATGATCCCATCACTTTTAGGGAATACCACATTGGTATATATAATCATTATCTCGACTAGGGTTCAATTATTCTAACTAACCCTTAAATCTTATTACGTTTACAATCTATTCCTCGAGTCAAACATTACTAAGGATACGTGACCACTCTCTCTCGTCGGTCCCCAATTCTTAATCTCAATAGAATCCTAATTACTATAAGGATTCAGCACACACCTCAGCCTACAATTTCATGTCTTACTCTCACCACTCTCTTGAAGGGAGCTTACCCTTACATCATAACTAGGCTCACTTTTGATCTAATATTAGGATTCCCATCCCCAATGAGGTTTCTCACTATCTCTATACACAACTCCAATGCATATATATATATATATATATATATATATATATATATTCACAAATTATTTCAAGAAAGCCCCATAATCATAACATGTGAGAAACCCCTTATATGTCTCCCAAACATATCTCTTACATCATAAAAGAAGGTCTCGAATCAATAAACCCAACCAAAAAGGGTTAGAAATCAATCTAGAAAAGATTCACAAAACAGCCCTGTTTCTGAATCGATTCGACCCTATTCCGAATCTATTCAGCCCAACGAATCGATTCGGCCTCCAAGGCGAATCAATTCGGGTCCAAAGACCTGGGCTTATATCTCAGGCCGAATCGATTCGCCCAGGGTTCGAATTGATTCGGTCAATGCAGACCTGCCAATTTTACCTAGGCCGAATCGATTCGCTTAAGGGGCGAATTGATTCGGGTCTACAGAACTTGAAGCGTTCTTCTTCTTCACAAAAACCCACGAATTCTAAACCCTAAAATTTCACTTCTAACCCCTAAACCTTCATCAGATCATGATTCTAAGCCAATAAATCAACCCAAAGTTGGTCCCAACCATTTCTACACCATCAAACCCATATTTAAACATCAATTTCAAGATTAAACCCAAAAATCTAGGTTTTGATATTAATACCCAAAATCCATTTCTTTTATCCACAAATGATGAAATGAAATACAGAAATGAAATATTTAGCAATATTAAACACTCGCCTCAGATTTGTAGGGGTTGAATCGTCCCCGGGATCGTGTTTGGGCCGGAATCTCCAAGTTTTATTCCTCTCTCTCTCTCTCTTCCTTTCTTCTTCTTTTCCTCTTTCTTTCTCTTTCTCCCTATTTCTCTTTCTCTCAAATGAGAAGGCTTGATCCGTAAGCCTCTTAAGCCTTTAAAACAATAATCCCAATTTTAAATGTTAATACACACTTTAACTGACTCATTTACTCCTATTTGAGTCAACATACTTAAAAATAATTCGGAACCAAAATAAAACCTAATGACAATCATTTTAACTATCTCGACCCATCTGGAACAAATGGTTCACTCAGAATTATCATTCCGAATACTTTGTAATGTCTTCTATTTTTGGACTTCAATTCCCAAATTTTAAAATTCTCCAATTTCAATAAATTTTATTTCTCCCAGAATTAAATTTCTCTATCCCAAAATCTTGGGGTGTTACACTCTTCCCCCCTTACAATAATTTTTCCCGCGAAATTTAAGATATGCCTAGGACTTCGAATCTCCTCTCGTCCTTACATCTACCCTCTAGGTCACTATACCCATCTCTCCCAGTTTTTGCATCGAACCGTATGGATTTTAAAAAAAATCAAACTAACTACCCAGGGCACCCATACACCCCGTACGTCGAGCTCGACTCGTACCATAATAACCACTAGCCTCAATTCGTAATATTGCTCTCATCAATATAATCTATGGCAACATATTATGTATATAAAAGATTGAAATTCCCAATGGTTGAACTCTTCTCAATTCCTGACATTAGCTACATTCATGCGGGGGAGGTCTTGCAAGCGAAATCCGAACAAGGAACCCTCCCAATACACTACTGGGTAGCTATGTCGGGGATTGAAATCAGTCGAACCAGGGTTAAGGTTTTATAAAAGATTTTCAAATTATGGATATTGCCCGAAGGCCTATGTAACAATACCATATAAAACAATTCCATGTCTTTTAAAATGTCAAACAAATACCTTATGTCCAAGACACAAGGCCTCAACAATTACAATACTCCTACCAACAACTAAACCTCAAAACTAACACAATCTCTGAGCTAAATTCTCCGCTCAACATAAATCTACTAAACTCTGAACCTCTCAATTATACAATTCCTATATATTGCATCAAAGCATTTGCCACAAGGTAAGTCCTCCTCTCATTGTAATACCACAAGTATATGCCTTAGCATATAAATAAAACAATAACATAATAACCACTACCCAACAACCTAAACAATCCACACTTTCGGAAATCAATAGCATAACTCTCTACTAGCTCATCACAAGATGGTTTAATATCCCAAAAGATGTCGTACAAAGACCACACTTTCTCACTCCCTCTTCCCAGAAGGCAATACTCCCAATATTGGGACCACTCCACACCTCACATCGGTAAAAGTCACCAACACCAGGTTTCCTAACAAATGTTAAAGAATTTCTCAATCTAAACCTCCCAAGGGTTCCCTATTCTCTCCTCTTCAGTACTTACCTTATCGATCACGAAATTATCCTTCTTATCTCTGCCTGAATCACGGAAGGAAATACCTCAAATCAAAATGTACCCAAAATCTGTTATGGGTATTACATCTTTCATCTTGACCCTTCCTAACCGACTTATTCTCGACGACGTCTGAGACGAAACAACTGTGTCAGAACGTCATTCAAGTGAATGTATCTCGCGGAAGAAGATAAAGGTAATAAACACAACAATCCTGATAGCAGGGTTCTATATCAAGAACGTCAACGGAAGAACACAGAAAACCCGCAAAGAACCTAAAGACTCTAGAACCTGATGCTCTGATACCATCTGTGACAACCCGCTCAAAATAATAACGGGTGGCCAGCCCTATACTACATTAAATCAGGTATCTCAGATGGCTCAGTCTCAACATCAACTCATAATACTAAATAATATAAGCCTAACTACCCGAAACTATTAAAAGAGGATGCCAAAAACCAAATAAAACATGCAACAAACAACAAACCAACACTATAGATATCTAGAAAAAGTAACATGAATAAAAGTACCCTGATAAATGAAGTGCTAGAATAAAATGAAATGAGTACATACAAGCAAATAAACCCGAATAAGCTGTCGGCTCACAAACTGTACAACATCCATGTGAAGAATTTTAAACAATTATAAATAACTCTAAAGTATAATCCCGATGTACACAATGAATCCTATCTAGATTTACAAAGAAATAAAGGTGACTACAATGTAAATTCCGCAACAGTCCGCACCTGTTACGGCTTTCAATACTCAGGATGGAAAAGCATCTGGCATCCATGCGGTAGGACACATGTAGTAATATATATATATATATATATATATATATAGCAAAAGATAAATATAAACTGGTCAGAGCCCGAGGTGTAAAAATGTTTAGCAAGTGTGTTAACCGTGCATAATAAATATAAATGCACTTATTTCATAATTAAAGTGGAGTCGCACTCTCGTGAAACACCAACTCACCTCTCATCTAACAGTGTGCACCTATTCGCGTGTAGGAAACTTAAGTAAGTTACCCCACCCATAAGGACAATCTAACTTTTAACCATACCCTGGAATCCTTTCCATTCTAATCACACTTGATTATTTTATACATAAGTGCTATATTTGGCTTAATTTAAATTTCGGTTTATAATTTAATCAGTTATAATTCTTAATACGTTACCCATTTACATTAGGTTTCAATCATATGATTTAATCTCTAAATAACAAGCATACAAATTAATAAGGACAAAACTTCTCTCCACTCTCAACATTGCACTATGTTTTGTGCGTGGGGCGTCTCGTAAAGCGAAATCCAAACAAGGAACCCCCCAATACACTACTCCTTGACAATGTCGATCGTGGGGATCCATCCTGTCATCCACAACATCATACTACTAATAAATAAGTACAAAGGACAAAACTTCTCACTACTCTCAACATTGCACTGCGTTTTGTGCGTGGGGCGTCTCGTAAAGCGAAATCCAAATAAGGAACCCCCCCAATATACTACTCCATGACAATGTCGATCGTAGGGATCCATTATGTCATACACACAATTCTAATACTACACTACCTACAAATACAAAGGACATAACTTTTCTCTACTCTCAACATGGCACTATGTTTCGTGCCTGAGGCGTCTCGCAAAGTGAAATCCAAACAAGGAAACCGCCCAATACACTACTCCTTGACCACATTGATTATAGGGATCAATTATTTCATCTACACAATTTCTATTTCTCCAACTACTGAAATTAGATTACTCTCAAAGAGTGAGCTCAATATCTCCAATAAACATCCTTGGGATGATGTAACCGAAATATTCCTTAAATGCGATACATCAACCCCCAACAATCTAATACACCATAATCACCCAAGATGTACACCATAGAACTTTTATATCCTTCCACCTATAGGATATGTATAAGTATATATGTATTTACTCTAAACATATATATAGATACAATCATTCATTCCCATAGCCAAGTGTACATACCACATATGATGTACAATGTCCATACACATATTATAACCGACTATATATATCGTCAATATACTGCACCATGCTATCATCTTCTAGTGCTTGACTCACGTAGCATACTGGGGACCACCTGTAGGACTAAAAGACACCTACCTCGTGATCAACACACACACATACACAAGACGTCCCGAAAAGTGGTCATAGCTCCTAACCGGTCAATGAGACGAAACATACCCACCACGTCTCACCCCAAAAGAAATGTAAATCACATAATAACACAATGGCCGACTATCACCTGGGGAATATCCACACTCTGCTCCTCGAGCCACGGTGCTCACCCTCAACGCCCAACTTCCCAATGATAGCATGTGCAGGGTATGCTTAACCATACAAGTATATATATCATTCACATGCACAATATATATACATCTATATAATTACATCATATATCTAAACCTTCACATACGGTTTAGATATTCACAACATAAGTATACCCATATATTCACATCTATACAGATATATATCCACATATATATACACACTACCTCTCGTTCGTATGTATAATATTTATAAACTCGACTATTAGCATCCCAAAATCCTCAATATAATAGCCATAACTCCAAACATAATAGCTGAATTCATTATATGAATACGATCTCTCACTTGAAGCATATTCATGCATTTCTCCTTATGATATAAATAATTTTCCAACATATCTATATATCTCCAAAATTAAGGTTATCACCCAAAGTTGAGCGTAGGTAACATTCACTACACTTATCATCTATATTCGAAAGTACATCAATATCTCTAGTACTAATTCGACCATTTGCATGCACATAACTATTAGCCTATAAACCTCAAACTCAATCTTAAATTTATCTCATGATCCCATCACTTTTAGGGAAATACCACATTGGTATATATAATCACTATCCCGAATACGGTTCAATTATTCTTATGAACCCTTAAATCTTATTGCGTTTATAATCTATTCCTCGAGTCAAACATTACTAAGGATACGCGACCACTCTCTCTCGTCGGTCCCCAATTCTTAATCTCAATAGAATCCTAATTACTATAAGGATTCAGCACACACCTCGGCCTACGATTTCATGTCGTACTCTCACCACTCTCTCGAAGGTACCTTAACCTTACATCATAACTAGGCTCACTTTTGATCTAATATTAGGATATCCATCCCCAATGAGGTTTCTCACTATCTCTATACACAACTCCAATGCATACATATATATATATATATATATATATATTTTCCCAAATTATTTCAAGAATTCCCCATAATCATAACATGTGAGAAACCCCTTATATGTCTCCCAAAACATATCTCTTACATAATAAAAGAAGGTCCCGAATCAATAAACCCAGCCAAAAAGGGTTAGAAATCATTCTAGAAAAATTTCACCAAACAGCCCTGAAAAGTGCGACTGTGTGATAATTGAATAAATTAAATTCGAAAGTTTCCAATCAACCCTTATTTAATTCAGCCCCTAAACATGCATCTAAGGTGCGTGTGTCAATCCATAAATAAATAAAGCATGTGACACAAAAATATGTTGAGACACATATTTCAGGAAAAAACCCCTTTCGGGTAAAACCTTTATTTCACTATGAATATATAAATCTCAACTTACAATTACATAGAGAAATCTTCAATGGATCAACGTGCAGTCAACCCACAAAGACACACAGTCTTGAACTCAGCAAGAGAATACACGCAACACCCTCCAAGGACACGCAACCCAAACAACAAAGGAAGAACCGCAGCACTCCTCAATGACACGCAACCATAACACTTTGTAGAGACTCCCTCAGCAATGACATGCAGCCTTCGGTTACAAAGATCTCCCCACAAAGGTTGAACAGTAGCAAAGCTTGTGTTCTAGGGTTCCAAACGATTCACAAAAGTAATTGGGATTTTTGTCCGTGAATCAAAAAGATGTTTGGCACATAAAAAAAATGAAGTCTTATTGTGTTTGAACTCTTAAAAACGTTTTTTCAATGACTTGGAAAATACACCAACGAAGTAGGAATATATATAGAAAATAAGAGTCGGTGGAAAAACATTACATGGAACTGTTCGAATTTATCCCAGGCGGATCGGTCCGGCTAGGAGGCGGATCGGTTCTTTTTTAAAATAGGCTTCTTCGGTTCGCAATCGGTCCGTGGTATACTGGAGCAAAGTGGATCGGTCCGGTAGGTAGGCGGACCGGTTCGGGGTTGGATCGGTTCTTTTAATTTTTATAAAAAACATTTTATGAAAATTTCCCAATACTAAGTATGAACTTTAAGGAACTTAAAAACAAAACTTTACCAAGTTCATTCTCACAGAGGCTATGATGTTGAAGATGCTTTGATATTCGGATCCGTTGATGTAGATGCGATCTTGAATTTCTTGAATGGTGTAACGGCGTACGACATACATATTGACAATGGACAAAAATGTCCTTACAAGCCCTGTTTTCGAATCGATTCGGCCCTATTCCGAATCAATTCGGCGGCGAATCAATTTGGGTCCAAATACATGGTCTTCTATCTCAGGCCGAATCGATTCGCCCAGGGTTTGAATCAATTCGGTCAATGCAGACCTGCCAATTTTGCCTAGGCCGAATTGATTCTCTTAAGGGGAGAATCGATTCGGGTCTGCAGAACTTGAAGGGCTCTTCTTCTTCACAAAACCCCATGAATTCTAAACCCTAAAATTTCACTTCTAACCCCTAAACCTTCATCAAATCATGATTCTAAGCCAATAAATCAACCCAAAGTTGGTCCCAAACATTTCTACACCATCAAACCCATATTTAAACATCAATTTCAAGATTAAACCCAAAAATCTAGGTTTTGATATTAATACCCAAAATCCATTTCTTTTATCCACAAATGATGAAATGAAATACACAAATGAAATATTTAGCAAGATTAAACACTTGCCTCAAATTTGTAGGGGTTGAATCATCCTCGGGATCGCGTTTGGGTCGGAATCTCCAAGCTTTCTTCCTCTCTCTCTTCCTTTCTTCTTCTTTTCCTCTTTCTTTCTCTCTCTCTATTTATTTTTCTCTCAAATGAGAAGGCTTGATCCATAAGCCTCTTAAGCCTTTAAAACAATAATCCCAGTTTTAAATATTCATACACACTTTAAATGACTCGTTTACTCCTATTCGAGTCAAACATACTTAAAAAATAATCCAAAACCGAAATAAAACCTAATGACAGTCATTTTGACTATCTCGACCCATCCGGAACAAATGGTGCACTCAGAATTATCATTCGGAATACTTTGTAACGTCTTCTATTTTTGGACTTCAATTCCCAAATTTTAAAATTCTCTAATTTCAATAAATTTTATTTATCCCAGAATTAAATTTTTCAGTCCCAAAATCTTGGGGTGTTACAAAGCTCCTGCAGGACCTTCTTTGTGGGAGAGAGTTAGGGATTCCTTTTTAAAGGGCCATCCCCCAGAATTTCAAGGAGCTTTCGATGTCATAGTAGCTAATCAGTGGAAAAAGGATATGCAACACCATCTATGCATGGTGGAATGTATTTAGGAAAGAAAACAAATCCTTGTTACTTTTAAACTCGTTGGAGCTGCACTACATTAGTGGGAGTCGATGACTACGCCAGAGAAGAGAGATGCTATGACCATCAATGATTTCTGAGTTCGGTTTGATCGGAAGTACTTCCCTCCCGTAGTTCAAAGGGAGATGAGAAGCAAACTTCAGTATGTTGTGCAAGGAGAGCGTTCAATTGCAGAGTATGAAGAGGAATTCACTCAGTTAGCTAGTTTTGTACCTGATGAGGTGACTCCGGAGGAGATGAGGATAAACAAATTTATTGGAGGTTTGCACTGGAGGATACGGCAACATTTCCTGGGCAATCCAGCCTTGCAAACTTTTGGAGATGTGATGAATGTGGCGTTACTCGATTGTCAGGAACATCGGTTATATGTTCAAGGTAGTAAGAAGGCTTCAGTTTTGGGGCAAGCTGGGAAACCCGGAGGCAAATGGATAGGAGGAGGAGCATTTCCCTCGTCCCAATCTTCGAGAAATAAACAAAAAGAAAGGGACCCCCAGCAAGGGGACTTATCTAAACAACAGTGTTTTGGTGGATTCAATGTCGGTGGTAGTAATATTAGGAACGGTCAAGGTGCCCCGCAACAACAACAAGCAGGTCGGGGTGTTAATAGGGGTAGAGGCCATCCAGGCCAAGGATTTGGGCAGTTTAGAAATAACCGAGGCCAAAATCAGGAGAATATGACGAATCGATGCTTTCAATGTGGAGAGTTGTGTCACTACAGGAGGGCATGTCCCCAGTTGATCGGGAATAACTTCCTAGGGTTCCACACCAGCCACATGCTCAGTTACCGCCACAAGTACCTAATCCAGTTGTCCCTCCACAACCGGGACAACTACACTATGGTCGTGTTTACCACATTCAGGATGCTATGCTTCCTCCGTCCCCGCCAGCGCCGCCAGCTCTTGAGGGTAATTTTCTCATTCATGGGCACATGGGTCGTGTATTATTTGATACGGGTGTGACACACTCATTTATTTCTAGAAGATTTACTCAGTCTACAGAGTTTATTAAATCTGCAGAGAGTACCTTCACTAGTGTTGAATCTTCTATGGGCGATGGTTCACTCATTTTCCTTATTTGTAAAAAAGTAGGAATAAATCTTAGTAACTTGTGTTTTGAGGCCGATTTACTCGTCCTTGATATGGTCGGGTACGATGTAATCGTGGGTATGGATTGGCTAGTGAAGTATCGTACGATAGTTAATTGCTATGGTAAGAGTATAGTTTTTTCTATTTCAGGGCAAGAAATGTTTTTAGTGGTTATGCCTCGTTCAGAAGGAGGTTCTATCACTTACTTGTATTGTATTGCGGAGGAAACTTCTCGGGATGTAGTCGTTTCCTTAGATTTGATTCCGATTGTTAGAGACTTCCAATATATTTTTCGAGAAATACCGAGTTTTCCTCCGAGTAGGGAGATTGAGTTTGTAATAGATTTAGCACCGGGAATGAGACCGATTGCTAGAGCTCCGTATCGTATGGCTCCTATTGAGATGAGGGAGTTAAGGGATCAGATTCAGGATTAGGCGAAGCACGTCCCCATGGGGCGCTCCGGTGTTATTTGTGAAGAAAAGGGATGGTTCTCTCCGGTTGTGTGTTGACTATAGAGAGTTGAATAAAGTCACCATCCGGAACAAATAACCATTGCCTTGAATTGATGATTGGTTTGATCAACTTAGGGGAGAATCGTACTTCTCTAAAATAGATTTGAGGAAGGGATATCACTAGTTGCGGATACGAGAGCAAGATGTGTCCAAAACCGCTTTCCTAAAGAGATATGGGTCCTATGAATTTTTGGTTATGCCCTTCGGACTAACCAATGGTCCCGCCGTGTTCATGGACCTTATGAATAGAGTGTTCCGAGACTTCCTAGACCAGTTTGTTATCGTGTTCATTGATGACATTCTAATGTATTCTCAAATAGAAGCCGATCATGCTACTCATCTACGATTGGTCCTGTAGACGTTGAGGGATCATCAATTGTATGCCAAGTTCGAAAAGTGTGGTTTTTTGTTGCAGGAATTACAGTTTCTGGGTCACATTGTGACAACCCAGGGTATTTTGGTAGACCCAAGTAAAGTTGTTGAGGCGAAGGAGTGGGGTCAGCCCATGACACCTATCGAGATTCGTAGTTTTCTGGGTTTGGCTGGTTATTGTCGTCGGTTTATCAAGGGTTTCTCTAAAATTGCTAGCCCTTTGATAAATTTAACCCGAAAAGGGGTGAGGCTTGTTTAGGATGATTCTTGTCAATCGACTTTTGATGAGTGTAAGGATAGGTTGACTTCTACTCCAGTCCTTGCTTCACCAAGACCAGGATTGGAATATTTAGTCTTTACCGATGCATCTCTACAAGGGTTGGGAGGTGTACTACAACAAGGGAGGAGGGCTATTGCTTATTCTTCTCGCAAGCTAAAGCCTCATGAAAAGAATTATCCTATTCATGATTTGGAACATGCCGCAGTTATTTTTGCCTTGAAGATTTGGAGGCATTATCTCCTAAGGGAGAAATTTAGTCTTTTCACGGACCACAAATCGTTGCAATATTTGTTTTCCCAAAGAGATTTAAATATGCGACTACGCCGGTGGTTAGAGTTTGTGAAAGACTACCAATTTGACATCCACTATCACCCGGGCAAGGAGAATGTGGTGGCGGATGCTTTGAGTCGGAAGCTCGAGGGGGAGTTAGCGGAGGTATGGAAGGCCAAATGGAAGGAGATTAGCCAACAAGATGAGGCTACTAGGGCATTTATGTTGGTGTTGACCATTACGCCTACTATGGTGGCAAGGGTTGTAGAAGCTCAAGGAAGGGACAAAGGCTGTCAGGACCGTATACGCCAATTGTTGATCGAGGGAGCAGAATCCTACTCTATAAGCTCGGAGGGTGGTTTATGCTTCCACAGGAGACTCATTGTCCCGGACGAAGGGGATTTAAGACGGGTCGTGATGACAAAATCTATTGGGTCTAAATTTTCAGTGCATCCTGATGGGGACAAGATGTACCAAGACATGCACCGTCAGTATTGGTGGGCGCACATGAAGCGAGATATTTTTGAGTTCTTTTCCCAATGTACTACTTTTCAATTGGTTAAAGTAGACCACTAAAGAACAACGGGTTTGTTGCAACCATTGGAAATTCCGGTATGGAAGTGGGAGAGCATCTCGATGGATTTCATCACGAGATTGCCAACGTCACAGAGCGGTCATGATTCCATTTGGGTTATTGTTGATCGTTTAACTAAGTCAGCACATTTCCTACCTGTACGCACAGATTATAATACTGCTCGTTATGCCCATCTATTTATTGTGGAGGTCGTTAGACTCCACGGGGTGCCAATAAATATAGTCTTCGACAGAGATAAGATTTTTTTCCCCATTTTTGGTGAAGTTTCCAAGAAGCTATGGGAACCGAATTGAAATTGAGTACTTCTTATCACCCTCAAACAGATGGGCAAACAGAAAGAGTCAACCAATTGTTGGAGGGTATGCTCTGAATGTGTGTGCTTGATTTCAAAGGTCGTTGGGAACAATATCTCCCTTTGGTCGAATTTTCTTATAATAATTCGTACCAATTTACTATTAGGATGGCACCCTATGAAGCACTTTATGGCCGGCCTTGTAGATCACCCACTTGTTGGTTGGAGGTGTGGGATAATAAATTTCTTGGACATAAAATGATCCAGGATACTTCTTCTAAGATTGAACTCATCCAAAATCGCATTCGAATAGCTCAAGATTGCCAAAAGAGTTATGCTCATGCGAATAGAAGGCATGTAGATTTGGAAATTGGAGATCAAGTCTTGGTGCGAGTATCGCCAATGAAAGGTATAAAGCGCTTTGGGAAGAAAGGAAAGCTTGCGCCACTCTATGTTGGACCTCTTTTCGTTATTGCCAAGGTAGGTCCAGTCACGTATCAACTTGCCTTACCGGAAGACTTACAACAAATCCATTATGTGTTCCATGTTTCCTCTTTGAAAAAGTATAAGAGGTGTGAAGGAGCCATTTGGCACATTCCCTTGGAGGATATTTATTTGCAACCCGATATTTCGTATGAAGAACAATCGATTGCAATCTTAAAGCACAAATAGCGTAAATTAAGATCACGAGTGGTACTCTTGGTGCGAGTTCAATGGGGTCATCACGACGCCAAGGAATCAACGTGGGAGCGTGAGGACGATATGCGGGAAAAGTATCCACATCTCTTTATACAAGGTACGCCTGAATTTTGAGGGAAAATTCCCTCATAAGGGGGGAGTATGTAACAAACCTCACTTTTGAGAACTTATTTTATATTAATTTCTGTGTGAAGTAATTATATAAAATGTTGGAAAATGGAGTAAATAGTAATTGAATGAGTTGAAAGATAATATTTATTAGATTGTTGCATATTTACTGTATGTGTATGTAAATATCATCATGCTACGTTTTATAGTGTCATATGATTTAAATGACATTTATGGTATAAATGAAACCGGAACTTGAAATGATTTATAAAATTGTCGGATGCCAATTTAGAGGGCGTAGTAAGTCCCGAAATGTGCGAGATAGTAAAAATAAGTGCCATATTGTATTTTTGGCTTTTGGGCATTTTTGACTGGTTATAGCTTAAATGTGTAGTTGTGAGTCATTTTAATGTGGTATTAACCATTAAAGTTGGGAATTAAGGAGAGAGTCACGTTTAAGTCTTGCACCTCATTTATTTCTCTTAAGTGTGTATTACTAACCTATAGAGAAAGAGAGAAGAAGAGAATTGTGCCGAAAAGAGGAGAAAAGAGAGAGATTGGAGATTGAAGCTTTGAGTGGTTGATATCAAAGGAAATCTGAGATTTCAACCTCAAGGCAAGTTTTTTACTTGCTAATATGTGATTTAAGATGAATAAATTGTATTGATAGTTGTGTATTGGGATCAAATGAATAAATATGGATTTTTATGGATTTGTGGTGTTTTAGCCCTAATTATAGTTTAAATTGATGATTAGGTGGAGTATAGTAGTTGATAAACATGTAGGATGGTTTTGGGTAGATTAATGGTGGTTGATGTGTGTAAAAATGGAGGAGAAATGGGTTTTGGGGAAAAACTAGGGTTCATAACCCATAACACAATCTTGGCAAATTCGCAGGGGCGAATCGATTCGGCCCTAAGGAGAATCGATTCTCTAAGGGGTCAGGTTACAGGTCTGGGGACCCGAATCGATTCGGGTTAAGGCCGAATCGATTCGGCTAAAACAAAAAGTTGGGTTCTTCACCCCAATCGATTCGGAATCTTGTTGTTTTTAGTTATTTTTCTAACTCAATTTTCACCCTTTTTCTTTAGGCTTAGGACTTAGTAACCTTCTTGTATGAAGTAAACTTAGAGTTCTAAAGTCCTAGATGAGTTAGTTAACTACCCTACATGAGAAATGGATTAAATGGGGTTTATTCCGGGGGTGTACAAATTGATGTTAGGGCATTCTTTTCCCTTGGTTAATTATTATGAGACTAGGAGTTGTAAGGTCATATTGGGAGACTTTAGAAGCTCAATTGAGGTATGCTAGACTTGTGGGTTTATAGTGACACCATAAATTATTGGAATATGAATAAGAGGTTCATTAATCATTGAAGTTATAATGATGGCATGAAATATGTATGGCTCCGGATAAAATGTGATGTATCTATTAAAATGGAAATATAATGGTAAATGATAATTTACTTAAACACACCTCTCTAAATGATATCATAAGTCAAGTACGCGCATGAGGTGAAGTCCCCTGGCTAGTGAACGCAAGGTGAATACAGTCCTCGGCCATATGACCGGTTATTATGTATGTTGTATTTATTGTGTGATGTGGGGTAATTCCGGGTGTGGTTATGACTCACTCGCAGGTATATGGCCACTTCCCGACGTTGCGTTAGGATGCCCACGTTGTCTTGGTTGATAGGCCCTAGAAGATGATAGTCATTTAAGGGCGCGCATAGTGGGGAAACCCGAACGGGCGGTCTTAAAATCGTTACATATAGATGAATATAACTATTCTTATTCAAGTTAGACTTGATTTATGATAAATGCCATAAAGAGCGAATAACTGTGATTATGTTTCATAATGAGATACGGAACGATGAAATGAAATTAGTGTAAATGATGAAGATTTTAATTAATGATATTCATTCATATCCTCTTGCATAACTGAATTAAACTTATGATCATTTAAAATGCCTTAGTTTATGCCTTGAGATTGTGTAGGTAGATTCTTATCTTTACCAATCATGATTAATTGTTCATAACTGTCATACTCTTTATTCATCTGGTGATTATATAAAACCGGGACCTGACCCATTCATATTTCTTGTTGTGCATGAATCTTATATTCACTCAAGTGCTACGCCGCAAGGACGCCCATTCTGACTTTCCTATTCCGGTGTTTTTGGGAAACCGTGATACTTTGCAAATATTACGGGATATGTTGTTATAGATGCCTTCATTTTTGTACTCTTGTTACGATCGGGTCATTTACTCGGGCGTGTGGCCCAAGCTTTTGTAATTGCTTATTGTGATGTATTATGTAACTTAATTAAATTGTTGTAACTATTTGTATGAGACTGTTGACTGACAACATATTCGGTCCCCGGATTGTACACTTGATGCGAATGTAATACAAGTTCCTTTGGGTATCCACTTTCTTTTCAGATTGGGTTGTTTAAATTCTTTCTTTAACATATAAAATTAAATTTTTGGCAACCCGTTTTTCTGAAATATAGGGTGGTTATCCCGTATACTTGATGTATTATTGTGATGCTGAGAATGGTCCATCTATGATTCCCTTTATTATTGGAGTATCGGGCTGGCCACCCCTTATTTTGATGAGCGGGTTGTCACAGTACCTTGTATAAAAAACATGTATTTAACACGATACATCAACTACATTAGTACACACACTTAAACTAATAAAGATAGTTATAATATAAACCAACCACCAAAGCACATTTGGTTGGCATTATAATTAATAACAACCAAAATCCATGACAACAATACCCATTTATGTTAAAATTCCAAAAAAATTGTAATAAAAATAAATATGCAATATTTATGTCGAAAAATTTATTTGACAACACAAACAGTGTACACAATTTAGAAAATTTTGATAGAGTTCCGTTTGTTTATCGGGCCATCCATCTTGTTTAAGAAATACAAAATATTCAGCAGTATTAATACTGTTAATAGTCCATCCTGGACCACATATAAACCACACCATTGATTTAACAATATTCAGATAAAATCCCCAAATATGAGTACATAACAAACCATTATTGGTAAAAGAATATCAAAAGTATTAAAAAGAAACCACTGTCCCGTTTGATAAATAATAATATCACCAATGTGTCCATGACTTCAATGGAAAATATCTTGATCTACCGATAAAAGTTCAATTACAAACCCCTCCTACATGTATAATTGAAGATCACCTACAAATATCATGAATATTGTGATTAGTTAACTATATGAGTGAGCAAACTACATGAAAATTCTCATTATCCTTATTAAATAACAACGTCACTTAAGATAAGCTGCATAATCAAAAAAGTAAATGAAAGTCTGAAAACACAAAGGATAATCCCAATAATAGCCCACGACGTAAAACTTGATGTATCAAAATAATAATATTACAATAACTAAAATAATCATTTTCAAAGTAAATATCAAAAGTAAAGAAACATGACATTTTAAGGAAACCCAAAAATAAGCGAGATAAAGAAAGAATAAAGAAAATATTTTGATTTGGAGAAATGAATGGTTGAAACTTATTTATAGAAACACATATGATATAAACCAAAATATTGGGTACTCCACAAAATGTATTGCAACTTCAAGGAACCAACTCATTGCATTCCAAGAGACACTGATTATGTTATCTCCAAAGAGACCAAAGAATGCAATTAATGCCATGACATACCATAAGCCACCTCACAATGCTACAAAATATAACAAATGAGCTCTTTAGATTATTTACACAACTAACACATGATCTCTCGCCGCTCCACCCGTACTTAAGATTCTTTGATATCAAGATAGCACCTCTAGTAGAAATTTAGGAAAAGAAAGACGCCTTCAGCAGTACCTAAGATCTCCAAATGACTCTCAGATGGAACCCCGACTTAGATCAACATTGAAAATGGGAATATGAATATTTAACTGAGAATTTCTTATTGTCATTGTGCACCCACCTCAAATCATATAACTATAACAAAAACTCATCGATATGTAATCGGATGCTAATATGCCGGGAATTCACCCTGCCATCACAATGCATGGAGTGCAAAAATAAGAAAGTATTTAATCAACCTAACTTACTGATGTCACAACAACATGGTGATATATTATTACTTCAATTGACCGTGGGGTATGTGAAGCTTTCTTAAGAGCTATTATTATCTCAATCGTTATCTGATTGCTTATGAAATCAATTATACCACTCTTGAGATACCATGTGTTGCTCTTGTCTGGGTCACTCAAAAGCTAGCACTGTGTACTGTGTAAATTTCAGTTGTATTATGAAAATTTCTAGATCTAATAAATGACTTAACTGTATAAATTACAAATAAATTCTAGTGTTCAACTGCAAAAAGAAATGGAATTGAAAATTATATAGAAAATATAAAAATTTTAATTGAAAAGAAACTAAAGATAGAGGAAACACCAATAATGAGAAGGTGAGAAAATAATGACCCATTGTTTATATAAATTAGACCCCATTTATTATTTGATACATAAACCCCATTGCAAAAATAAAGGTTGGATGTGGGATATGGTAAAGAAGTAAATTTAGTAAAGTGCCTAACGTCTACTCTACAACAACATTGCAAAAGATATATTGGACCGATATGTATTTGTCCTCAATTAATATTATCATAGAATCAGGAACATGTATATTGCCTTTTCAAAAAGGAGTAATTACTTACTGACACAGCTGGTATGATTAAAATGTACTAGTTAAATAACTATGGAGTCCAAAACTTTTGAATGTATTTAAAACACATCACTGTATCAGTCAAATTGTGTCAGCATGGAATTATGATCAATAAAAATGCATATATGTATATTCATATATTCATTTATTTTGGGGGTATATACTGTTAGAACTATACAAATATCATAATGGTATAACACAAATAGCATAATGACTGAATATGGAACACATTCTAGTGTACATTGTAAAAATATACTCTGTAAAGCTTTACAATTCAGGTATAAATTTTTCGACCCAAGAATATATAAAAAAAACTACAAGTCAACCAAAAAAAAACTAAGGCAATGATGTAGCATGACTTCCAAAGTTTGGAAAGTCAGAATTAATAGTGAGAAACATTATATTACCTCGTATTAGTGCATGTGATCAAAACAATATATTGTGAATATAATACTTTGTTTTATATGATAGGAATTAACTAATCCAAATATTATCTGAACCCACAAACTTAAAGTAAACACATACAAATAACAATCATGTATTGAATAAACAAAGCACTCTAGAGTCAATGAATTAAACACATACTAATTTCCAGTTTCTTTATGCCAAGTGATGGAACTAAATTACCACACGATGTTTTAGTATAAAAATTTCATATTTATCCCCTTAATTTCGATATTTTTATAGTCTTGTACAATGCATTTAGATTGGATTTATCTAATAGTTATGCTATTAACCATTTTTGGTGAGTATTTCTTATTTGATGTATTTCTCTCGTGATTTTTAGGTAATTCATAAAAGTGGGTGTTGGAAAAGAAAAAATGAAATGGCGAAAGAATTAAAAGAAAGTGAAGTCAAGGGAAATTTCATAATTTTTTTACTAGGACCCGGGAGAGTAGCCAACGAAAAGTTGAATATTTTAAAGTCACGAGTACGCTATAAGAAATGTCACCTTAATTCGGCTACATATAGAAAGTTATGCGCATTCAAAACTGAGAAGAAAATCCACTAGAAAATGGTAAATGAGAGAGATTCGAGCAAAAAAGGGAAGCTTAGGCAGAGAAAAGGACCAAATGGTTCGGTGGCCTTAGCGAATCGGTTCACCTTATGGTTCGGCAGGGGCAGGATTTTTAGTTTTTGCCAAAGTTTTAGCTACAAGAGTTTTAATGTTTGATGACTCCTTAAAATAACTTCCAACCTTTATAAATAGTCATTATGAATTATTCTTTACCATTATCACTCAGTGTAAGGCAACAAAAGATTAAGACCTTCTTGTATCAACTTTTATATGTTCTTACACTCCAATTTCAATATAAGAGCTTATTATTTTTGGATTTCTCATTCAAGCCTTGTTCTTGTGAATGCCTTACTTTATCCATTATTGGTAATATAGTTTTATGCATTTTTATTATTATTTCTTCATCATGTCTACATGCAAGTCAATTATATTAGTGTAGTAACTAGGATCATGTCTGGCTAGATTTATAAAGAGATTGGGAACATGAACCCAACGTAGGTATGAATGTTAGATATAAAATTGGACATAATCGTATACATAATTATTAGGGTTTGATATCTTTGTTGAGACTATGTCTCTTAACTCCGTTTGTCTTAGGCAACCGGAGTGTTTGAGGATACGATATGCGTGCCAACAATTTTGTCATTCACATTAAATTAATTATTGACTAAATATTGTGCGGAGTAATATTCATACATATTTAGTGATTCAATTTAATTAATGTTTTCTTTAGATCAATTATATGTGACACCCCTCTTAAAATAATAACCGGTGGCCAGCCCTATACTATAATTAATCAGGAATCTCAAGTGGATTATTCTCAGCATCTACGGACAATACTAGAATAAACATAGCTAACTACCCAATGCTATAAAAAGAGGGTGGCAATTTTTTTTTAAAACATACAATGAAAAAACCAACCAACAACATAATAACTACTGAACATGCTAGTGATCACATACATGCTAAGATAAAATAGAATAGTTCTATAGTACCAGAAATATACAAAAGGAAATAGCCGAATATGCTATCGGGTTATAGACAATACAACAATCTGAGAAAAGAAATATAAAAGTGCTACAAACTCAACACTTGGGTGTAAACCCGATATACAAACTAAATCCTAAACTATATTTACAAAAGATAGGAAAAGGCTGTAACAAAATCCCGCAACAGTCCGCAACTGCTACAGCTCCACGAATACACTGGATAGAAAACATCATTAGCGCCCTTGCAGAGGAACACCTAAAATAATATAATATATATAGCAAGAGGAAAATATAAACGGGTTAGAGCCCGAGGTGTGAAAATATTTTATCAAGTGCATTAAAATGCATAATAATGTAAGGACACAAATTTCCAATTGAGTCCATATATAGTTTTGGCTCAATTCTGGACAAAAACATTTATTCATAAGATAGTATTTAATTGTAATATTCTCAAGCCTATGAAGTGTTTGTTGAAGACGTAGCGGCAAAGAGTATAAAGCCTCATCAAATATGTCGATTTGCGTGCCTCGTTTCTACGTCATCAACCCTAGTTCCATGCTCCCAAGGTATGAATGCAATACTATATATATAGGAGCTTGGAACAAAGTTTATTGGGTGTTAGGTTTATAAAAACTGCGTTTTGTTTTAAGAAAGAATTAATTAAAACTTTAAATAAATGTTTATAAAATTTTCTGGGCTAAAAATGAATTTTTCAAACTTTCTGGTGGTTTGTTAGATATGTCGTTCGAACGAGTTTTTTCGTTCGAACCAGATGTCGTTCGAACGAGTTTGCCAACGAGGTTCCAATATAGGCCACTGTCATGTCGTTCGAGCGAGATTATCGTTCGAACGAGATATCCAACGAGATTCTAACGAGTTCAATCTGGAACGTCGTTAGAAGTCTCGTTCGAACGAGATTTCGTTTTCGTTCGAACGAGATGCGAGGCGGGAACAGTTTTTGGCAGTTTTTTTGGCAGTTTTGCACCCACTTCCCCACTTGGTTTTTAACCAACTTTTTCAGACTTTATTATGTGCGGGAATAACATTTTCCAATCTAACTTTTTCATCCTAGTTTATCTCTTAGAGAGAGTTTGAGAGCAAAAATTGTTTAGGAAAATGTTCATGTTTTGAGTGAGATTTTTAGAGAAAAATTTCCATCACTCTAGTGTTTACACCCAAATGAGTTTATTCCAAGTTCTTATATACTTATCAATTGCTTGGAGTTTGGCACCGATTTTCTCTACACCGAATTGAAGAGAAGTTTTGGATTTTGCTTCCACCACCCACAAAGAAAGAAGAAGTGTTTCTATGTTAATTTACCCACACGGAGAATGGCTCCATGCTCGGGTGACGGTGACCATATAAAGTCCTATCGGTGGATTCCGAGACCGCGGTGGTGTTCCAAGGTTATTTGCTAGGAAGAGGTTTCTACAAGAAGAAGCGTTGAGGCTTGAGAGGGATCGAGTCGTACGTTGTAAGTCTATCTGTCTTGTAATTGTAATTCCGTATCTAGTGGATTTGTGGCTAGGGCCGTCCGAGGTTTTTTCCCGTCTTGGGTTTTTCCTCGTACATCGCGGCGTAGTGTGATTGGATTATTTTATCTTGCATAATAACGTAGAACGCATGCATAGGATAATTACAAGATAAAATTTGGTTTAAATTATCACACTTCGTTTATTTCGGGACTAAATTAAACATTGGGTAATGTTTATTTAATTCAAGTCATTTGCTAAAACTTGGTTTCGCCTAATTTGTAAATATTGATAAATATGACTTAGGCAAATTCTAGGACATGGATTAATTAATTGGTTTGAGTGAATATATTAATTGATTAATTTTACTTCACTTGGTTTCCTTTTAATTTTGTTTTAATGAATTAAAATTTGTTGTTTTAAAGTTGAACCATCACCTTTTTACGCTTTCGCATCGAGTTTAGTTTAAAAGGAAATTATCTTTGATTTTAATTGAGAAAATCACAATCCGGGGTTTTACAAATTGGTATCAGAGCCAAAAACGATAAATTATTTCGTTAAGATCCTTTAAATTTTTGGCTAAAATGGATTTTTCCCCATTTTCAAAATTTCCTATTTTCGATGGTTCAAACTACGCGTATTGGAAAGCGCGTATGAGATCGGCACTAAAATCTATCGACGAAAGAGTTTGGATGTCTGTTGTTTACGGGTGGTCCCCACCAACTTATTTAGTTGAAAATGAACGTGTTATCAAACCCGCCGATAGATGGACTGAAAATGAGTTTAAACTTGCTAATTTCAATTCCCGTGGTTTAAATGCCTTGTTTAGCGCTGTCACACCGGATGAATTCCGACGTATTATGACGTGTGAAACCACTAAAGAAGCTTGGGATATTTTACAATTAACTCATGAAGGAAATAGTGTCGTTAAAGCTTCAAAACTCCAAAACCTCACCACTCAATTTGAAACTATTAAAATGAATAAAAAAGAAACTTTTGATGAAATTTATGCTAGACTTTCTGATATTGTTAATTCATCTTTTAACTTGGGAGAGAAAATACCTGACGACCGTGTTGTAAAGAAAATTTTAAGGTCCCTACCCGATAGATTTATTCCAAAAGTGACCGTTTTAAATTCTTTACCCACTTTAGCCTCTACGAAATTAGAAGAGCTTGTAGGTGATTTACAAACCTATGAACTGGATATGTTTCCCTCTTAAACTGAAAAGAAAATCGAAAAGGGCGCTTCTTTAAAATCCCGAAAAGAGGTCAAACAAGTAGTAGAGAGTGATAGTGATAGTGACTCGAAAGACATGGCTTTATTTGCTCGCAAATTTAGAAAATTTCTCAAAATTAACAAAGATAAATTTAAAAATGATTATAAGAAATTTGAATCTTCTAAGCATGACAAGAACGAGAAGATTTCTAAAGCGGATAAGCTTCCCAAAGCCGAAAAGATCCCTAAACCTAGTAATGAAAATTTAGATAGGGACGAGTCTAATAAGTGTTTTGGTTGTGAAGGTTATGGCCATAGGGCGTTTGAGTGCCCCACTAAACTAAGGAAAGAGGGTAAGCGACCCATTTCATATAATGCGACCCTTAGTGGTAGTGATAAGGAAGAGAAGCCCGATTCCCCCACTAAGAAAAATTTTGTGGCTTTTATGGCTAGTCATGTGAGTGATAGTGAGAACTCATCGATTGATGAAACTTTAAGTCATGACACTTCCAAGGTCATTGTTTATGATTCTCTTGTTTATGATGATAGTGAGAGCGGAGAAGAAAGAGAGAGTGAAAATGAAGAAGAGGTTAATGTGAGTGAACTTCAAAATGCTTTTCAAGAGCTTTATAAAGAATCTATTAAATTGAAAAGAGCTAATTTGAAGTTAGAAGCTAGTTTAAGAGAAAGTGTCAAGGTCATTGATGAAAGTGCTTTAATAGAAGACCTTAGGACACGTGAGAGTACTCTTCAAGAGAAGCTTGACTATGTACAAGGCGAAAGAGATAGCCTTAAGGGTTTAATGGAATCCTTGAAAAAGGAGCTTCTTGCTTTTGAAGAGCGAAATGTTTTACTAGAATCTAACATTTTAGAAATGGAAAATAAATTAAAAGATTCTAGTCATGTCAAATTTGATTTGGAGTGTCGTTCGGAAAAAGTAGATAAACTGTTAGGAACGGTCCAAATTAAAAATGACACTTGTGGTTTAGGCTTCAATACTTGTAATGAATCTTCTCATAAAGCCAAGACCAATGTTTTAGGAGAATCTACTAGGAATGCATTTAAAGATCACTCCTTAAGTAAATCTTTTAGACATGTTTTTGCTTGAACTCATTGTGGTCGAAAAGGTCATCTTAGGAAATTTTGTTTTGATCTTAAACGAATTCCTAGAAAACCCCATAGTAAAGTAACCACGGTAGTTAAAGTTCCAACACCCCAAGATAGTCATTCTTCATTAATTTGGGTTAGGAAATCCGACTTGGTTGCCTTGCAAAATAGGGTTTTTGATTCTCATTTACTTTCACATGCTTCCTCCCATGATAAATCTAAAGGATGAATGTGTTAGTGTTTGCATACTTTAGCGTTTGTAATTCATACTATATTCACATGCTAAATGTATGCTTGTTTAGTCATTTTCTAGTCATTGCCTCATTTCATATCATATGCTAGAAATTATGACTTGTTTATCTTTTTGTATTATATTTTGTGTTTGAATTAATTGAAAAATATAAAAAGATTTTTGTTTATCATTTGTGTTTTATTTATTTCATTTAAGCTTAATGAAAAATACAAATGATTTGTGTTTATTCTTTTGAGTATATATATTTATTTTTGGTGAAAAATGTCAAAAACTCAAAAATATTTTTTTTGTGTGTATTTTGGTTTGACACACTTTAAGTGGCATATACTTGTGTTTGAATCCCATCTTTTACGCTCCCATGTGGCTAGAACTTTTGGTTTAGATTGTCAATCCTTAAAATGTTATTTACCATATTTTATGGAGTAGTTGGATTTTGTGTTGTTTAAATGGATTCTATTTCTATATGCCTCTTTTCACACATGCATGAGCTCTTTTGAAATCTTAATGTCACATGTTATATTTGAGCTTTTTGAGGTGTTCTCCTACCAATCTAGTCATCTACATATCTATGACCTAGGAGGACTAGTGCATGTCAAAATCCGTTGCACGTGAGTTTTGTGAGATACAAAATTATATATCTAAATGTGCACGGGGAAGGGGTCCGAAAGGATGAATTAAATCCTTTGCGATAGTAAGCCACCGTTTATTGGATCTAAAAGAAATACGTGATCCAAAGGCCTAAAAACAAAATATTTGGCATTAAAAAGAAAACATTTGCCAAGGCCTATGTTTGTTTGATATATTCATTCAAAAGCAAAAGAATATATATGCTTATTGAGGGAGAATTGGATGGTATATCAACGGTTTGCACAATGTCTGTTTATCATAGTTGTCTTTAATGTCATGACTCTATTTGGTTTGTAGAATCATCATCATGCTAGGCTTGTATGCATTGTGTATGTTTGTTCATTGAGTTCAATTTATATTGTCACATGAGGTTATATTTAAATGTGATGAAGTTTGCAATCAATTGAGAACTCCGTGAACATGTTTTAAGTGATTGGGTCTAAATTTAATTGTTGCTAGTTCACACCCCAACACTTAAGTTTCCATATGACACATTTTTGCCATTCGAGTGTGCAAACTTATTGTATTTTGTGTTATATGTGTTTATATCTATATATATATATATATATATGCAAGTGCTTCATTGGTATATTTCTAGATTATATATATCTGATATTTGTTTTGTCTTTGCCTATGCTTTTATTGCCCATATGCTTGCATGTCTAATCACTTTAAGCTTCAACATGTTGTTTATTAGTTCTTTATCCTTTGCCTCTTCCTGAACAACAAGGGGGAGAATGATGATAGGGGGAGAAATGGTATCTAATCCTATTATTATCGTATCTTAGTTTGGGAGATTTATCTTAGGGGGAGACGTCTTTCTAAGTAGGTCATGTGTTTGATAAAGGGGAGAATTAATTTAGGGGGAGTAATTAATTAATTGCATTTAATACTTTGATATTCCCTATGCATTTGATGAGTTTGCTTAAGTGTGCAGGATTTGTTCTAAAGCGACATTGTTTAAACGGCAAAGCGTTTGATCCTTGGGTTGAGTCAAGTTTGGGTGGGTTATGTTTTGAGTCTAGTGAGCTTGACGGCCCTTTAGGATTTTTGTTTGGTTTTTGTCCCGGAATAGCCAAAGGGGGAGATTTGTAAGGACACAAATTTCCAATTGAGTCCATATATAGTTTTGGCTCAATTTCGGACAAAAACATTTATTCATAGGATAGTATTTAATTGTAATATTCTCAATCCTATGAAGTGTTTGTTGAAGACGTAGCGGCAAAGAGTATAAAGCCTCATCAAATATGCCGGTTTGCGTGCCTTGTTTCTACGTCATCAACCCTAGTTCCATGCTCCCAAGGTATGAATGCAATACTATATATATAGGAGCTTGGAACAAAGTTTATTGGGTGTTAGGTTTATAAAAATTGCGTTTTGTTTTAAGAAAGAATTAATTAAAACTTTAAATAAATGTTTATAAAGTTTTCTGGGCTAAAAATGAATTTTTCAAACTTTCTGGTGGTTCGTTAGATATGTCGTTCGAACGAGTTTTTTCGTTCGAACCAGATGTCGTTCGAACGAGTTTGCCAACGAGGTTCCAGTATAGGCCACTGTCATGTCGTTCGAACGAGATTGTCGTTCGAACGAGATATCCAACGAGATTCTAACGAGTTCAATCTGGAACGTCGTTAGAAGTCTCGTTCGAACGAGATTTCGTTTTCGTTCGAACGAGATACCAGGCGGGAACAGTTTTTGGCAGTTTTTTGGCAGTTTTGCACCCACTTCCCCACTTGGTTTTTAACCAACTTTTTCAGACTTTATTATGTGTGGGAATAACATTTTCCAATCTAACTTTTTCATCCTAGTTTATCTCTTAGAGAGAGTTTGAGAGCAAAAATTGTTTAGGAAAATGTTCATGTTTTGAGTGAGATTTTTAGAGAAAAATTTCCATCACTCTAGTGTTTACACCCAAATGAGTTTATTCCAAGTTCTTATATACTTATCAATTGCTTGGAGTTTGGCACCAGTTTTCTCTACACCGAATTGAAGAGAAGTTTTGGGTTTTTCTTCCACCACCCACAAAGAAAGAAGAAGTGTTTCTATGTTAATTTACCCACACGGAGAAAGGCTCCATGATCGGGTGACAGTGACCATATAAAGTCCTATCGGTGGATTCTGAGACCGCGGTGGTGTTCCAAGGTTATTTGCTAGGAAGAGGTTTCTACAAGAAGAAGCGTCGAGGCTTGAGAGGGATCGAGTCGTACGTTGTAAGTCTATCTGTCTTTTAATTGTAATTCCGTATCTAGTGGATTTGTGGCTAGGGCCGTCCGAGGTTTTTTCCCGTCTTGGGTTTTTCCTCGTACATCGCGGCGTAGTGTGATTGGTTTATTTTATCTTGCATAATAACGTAGAACGCATGGGTAGGATAATTACAAGATAAAATTTGGTTTAAATTATCACACTTCGTTTATTTCGGGACTAAATTAAACATTGGGTAAAGTTTATTTAATTCAAGTCATTTGCTAAAACTTGGTTTCGCCTAATTTGCTAATATTGATAAATATGACTTAGGCAAATTCTAGGACTTGGATTAATTAATTGGTTTAAGTGAATATATTAATTGATTAATTTTACTTCACTTGGTTTCATTTTAATTTTGTTTTAATGAATTAAAATTTGTTGTTTTAAAGTTGAACCATCACCTTTTTACGCTTTCGCATCGAGTTTAGTTTAAAAGGAAATTATCTTTGATTTTAATTGAGAAAATCACAATCCGGGGTTTTACAAATAATTATAAATGCACTATAACATGATTAAAGTGGAGTCGCACTCTCCTGGAAATCCAACTCACCCCTCAACTAGAGCGCGCACCTAAATGTATGCACATGGTCCTCAATTGACTTCCCAATCCTTTCTAGGCACAATACAATCTAACCTACGCCTAATCCACACTCGTGTAAACCTTTACCCATAACAAATCCATAAACTTCCTATTCTAACTTACGCCACGTGTGCATCTAAAATTATATTAACTTATAAATATACAAATACATAACTCTTACTAGAATTTATTAGATTCTAGATGTTAACTTACACGAGTTATTAGCATCTAAATTCTAAGGACTAAACTTCTCTTATCTCTCAACATTGCACTGTGTTTCGTGCATGGGACGTCTCGTAAAGCGAAATCCAAACAAAGAACCCCCTCGATACACTACTCCTTGACAATGTTGATCGTCGAGATTCATTATGCCCTCAATGCACGATGCATATAACATCAACTACTTATGTAAATGTTTCTCCAATTTATTGTCATAAAGCATTGTTCCACTAATATATACATCTGAGTACTAAGGACTAAACTTTTCTCCACTCCCAACATTGCACTGCGTTTTGTGCATGGGACGTCTCTCAAAGCGAAATCCAAACAAAGAACCCCCCCGATACACTACTCCTAGACAATGTTGGTCATCAGGATCCATTACGCCCTCGGTACCCAACACAAACTTCAACTATTTAAGAGCAGAAATAATCTCTAATCACATAAATAAGATAATGCTCTAAACCGTTAGGTCTATATAACATCAATCTAGTTATAAAGCACAATCATACAACCCTAACAATCAAGTACACTTAATACACTTTGCATACATATAAATATCCGAAATCCAATCACCTATGGATATAAAAATACTTCACAATGCCATCATCTTCCATGAATTACTCACTTTATCCCGGGTTACCATATATCAGATTATTAGTACACCGCCATGGTAATAAAAAAAAACTACAACGTAAGGAAGCGGTCATAGTTCCGAAACTGAAAGTGAGAACGAATAATACCCAAGACTTCTCACCCAGAATTAAATCACACAATAAATAAAGGACGACTATGACCTGGGGACTATACGCACCCTTCTCCTCAAGCCAGGGGCCTCACCCGCATCGCGCAACTTCCCATGATAGCACTGGAGAGTATGCTCACACAATAAGTATACATACATATATATATATATATCCCATTATTTTTTTTGGATGAACACTGACATGAACAGTAAAAATGAACAGTAACTTTTAAATAGTCCTCAAGTCCACAGTACTACAGGCACAGTCAAGCCTAAAAATGCCAATATAACAGCAACAACGGCGACAATGGCAACTCACAGGACATCGAAAAATTTAAAAATCAAGATCATTCTAGAGTTCAATTAAAATATTTATATCAATATTTTCCATAAAAATAAATCCTCAAGGATCCTTTAATGATATATCAAAACATAATAAGAATATTCCTGTGAGTTGCCATTGTCGCCGTTGTTGCCGTTATATTGGCGTTTTTAGGCTTGACCGGGTTGCTACAGTTGCCTGTAGTACTGCGGACTTGAGGACTATTTAAAAGTTATTGTTCATATATACTATTCATTTTTACTGTTCATGTCATTGTTCATCCATAAAAAAAAATAATGGTATCGGAGTTGTTTTAATAATATATCTTTATATAATAGGAAATATTATTTAACGAAAGGAGTGGTATTACAACTTAAAATTTACAACCTATAATTAAAACATATATGCTAAGCGAAAAAGAGTGGTTAAAAGCAATACTACGTGCCAAATATAGGATTTTAGATAACGCTATATTAAGATCTAAAGAATATAAAAATAAAAAAGATTATATAAATTTAGTTGTTGTTAATTGGACAATTAGGATTACAAAAGAAAAAATTAACCAATATAAGTTAGAAATAGAAATTTTAGGTGAAAAAGGAAGATTAGGATAATTAATGTTAACAGAAAAAAAATTAAAAAATCTATCGAGTTTAGTGTAACACCCCGTAATTTTGAGGATTTAATATTTAATTATTTTTGGGAGTGATAAAAATATTTAAATTGGAGAAACTTAAAGTCATGAGTTGGAGAATTTATTTGAGTGAGTCGAATTAATTATAATTGGCGACTTTAAGTTTAATTGTTCGAATTAATGTGTGTAACATTTTGGGGTCGAAATGTGGATATGTCAAAAAGTATTTCGGATGGCAGTTTCGAGTCGCGGTTGCGTCCGGATGGGTCGAGATAGTCAGAAAAGAGTACCCGAGGGTAGTAATTGGGTCTCGAGGTATTTTTGGACATAGTCGAGCCCACACGGGTGAGTTGGGCCATTTTAATTAGGCCTAGATGGCCAAAAACGGGATTAAAGGTTTTTAATCAAATTGAGAGACTAGGGAACGACAGTCAACACAACTCTAAACCTAGGGTTTGAGAGGAAATTTGGGGGAAATCAAATCAAGAGCCAATTTGGGGATATTGGAGCCAAATTAAGGGACTACACCAACGGATCAGACTCTACGAACAATTCGAGGCAAGTGGTTAACTTGCTTGTAACAACCCTCACTTTTGAGAGCCTATTTTATATTTATTTACTATGTGTAGTAATTATATATAAAATGATGGAATGTGGAGTAAATATTAATTTAATATGGAAAAGGTTAATATTTACTGAAATGTTGTATAGTTACCTTGTGAGTAGGTAAAAGTATCCATGTTGTGATTTATTGTGTCATAAGATTTAAAATGACATTTTGGGTTAATATGAAACCGAAAGTTAAAATAAGTTATAAAATTTCCAAATGATAATTTGGAGGGTGTAGTTAGTCTCGGTAGGTGTGAGACAGTCAAAATATGTGCCATATTGCATTTTGGTATTTCGGGCACTTTTGACTAGTTATAGATTAAATGTGTAGTTGCGAGTAATTATATCGCTATTGATTTTTTAAGTGGGCTTTTAGACTTAAGCCACATTTTAAGTCCCCCAACCCTATTTCTATTCTTCCATTTCACATTTGAGCCCTAGAGAGAGATAGGGAGAGGAAAAGGGAATTGGAGATTCAAGCTTGGATTGTTGCCTCCACCAAATCAAATCTGAATTAGCAAGATCAAGGCAAGTTATCTACTTGCTACTATGTGATTTAAGGAGAATAATTAGTATTGATAGTTATGAATTGTTATGGTTTGTCATTTTAGGGTTTTGTTAGATTTATGGGTATTATAACTCTTAGAAGTTGATTTGGATGATAAATGTTGTTATTGATGGTAGATAGATATATTTATGATGTATGGGTTGGAATTTATGATCTTGGTTTGGTTGGTTTTGGGTTTGAGGAAAATTTGGAGTTCAAGACTCCATAGCCAAACTTGGCATTTTCGCAGGGGTGAATCGATTCGTCCCCTGGGGCGAATCGATTCGCATAGGGGCAGTTTTCTAGGTCTATGTACCCGAATCAATTCATGTTAAGGCCAAATCGATTCGGCATTTGCAGAAAGTTGAGTTTGTCTTCCGAACCGATTCGCTTTCAGAGCGAATCAATTCGCCACGGTTCCTGCAGTTTTGAGTTATTTTTCTTATTTAATTTTAACCTTTTTCTTTAGGCTTAGGACCTACGAACCTTCTTGAATGAAGTAAAATTAGAGTCCTAGAGTTTTAGTTGAGTTTGGTCGCCACCCTAGATTAGAATGGATTCATCTGGGGGTTTATTCCGGGGATGTTTAAAGTAATGTTAAGGCATTACTTCTCTTATTAAACCTTTAGGAGTTTTGGAGTTTAAGCCCATTATTTGGAGACTTTAGTGGGCTTATTGGAGTTATATAAACTGTGGGACTTGTAGAATTGTTGTGATTATTTGGAGACCAAATCGGGACTTGTAATTTGAGGAATATTAATGATACTCTTCAATGAGGATAGGTTCGAAGAAAATGAACCAAACTATTCAATGGTGATAGTTTCGAATAAAAATGAACCAAATACATGGATAATGGAAATGAAAATTGGTAATGAAAATTGAAAATGAAAATGAGAATGAAAATGGTAAATGTTAATTTACTTATCCACACCTCTCTAAATACTATCATAAGGGAAGTTCACGTGTGAGGTGATGCCCCCTGACTAATGAATGCAGGGTGGATATAGTCCTAGGCCATATGAGCGCTGTTATATATATGTATTTTTCTGCGATGGGTAGGAGATTCCGGGTGTGGTCTTGACTATCCCGCAGGTGTGACACCCCGCCTAATTAAATACTGGGCGATCACTCCTTTATTAAATTAAAATCAAGGTGGACAGTTGGTTCATTCTTAGCATCACTGTCGTAAAAATACTTTTCCAATTTAAACACCCTAAATGATTAAGCTAAGTGTCAAAACCATTTTCATACATACTTTCCAAATTTTTATTTAAAGAAAAATCATTTATTTTATTAACAACATTCAATAAGTAAGAATCACACCACATTAAATTCTGCAACATAATCCAATTAATTTAATACATTCTTCAATCGAATGTCAACATACGAAATCTAAAGTCACACATCCAAACTGAATAAGTCCCATAGTAACAATACTGGAAATAACTGAAGTACAAATGTCCAATAACAACGGAATAATGGAAAGAGCTACACATGCCCAACTAGATGAAAGTACTACGAGTGGGTCTGAATGAACGAAGTCGTCTAATCAAGAGACCTGCAACTCCCACCTAAGATGCAGCGCGTTCCTTCCAAGAGATCCTAAGCAAGACGCCCCTGTGGCTGGGCACCTGTAATACATACATATATATACAATAGAGAGCGAGAGAAAAAGAAACGGGTCAGAACCCGATAGTGTGTTTGATTTAAAATACGTTTAGCAAGTATTTAAATTGATACAATCCAATGCAACAACATATTAGTGCGACACTCTCTTGAGAAATTCTCACCTCTCTTCTAATGTGCACACCTATCGCACTAACCTTCCCAACGGTTTGTATTATCATTTTATCACACTAACCTTCCCAACAATTTAGCTTATCTCAAATTACTCATAAGATTTTTAAAACCAAACAATATCATTGTTTAAAAAGATACTTCCAATTAGTAGCACAACTCTCGTTTTTGCTTCATTAATTTATAAAGTTTCCCAGTTTCATATTCTACTTTACAAATAAGTATTTATAATTGAGTCATCAACCATGTTCTACATATCACATCACAGTAGGCAGTTCCAGATTTCAGAATTTCATATATATATTAACTACTCACAAAATATATATATCACAACAGCACCCCAAATAAAACTATGGTGCGGGCATACTCTACTATCCAATCCCCGTATCACTCATACTAAGGTAATACATATTCGGAATCACTCTCGAACTGTGTTAACACATACTCAAACAATATTGAGACAAAGTATAGGTTCCAAGTCTCGTAGGACCGTCTGAACTATCGCTGCGATAGCCTGTACCAAGGATACCTATACACTAACAACATGAGGCGAAGCATAGATTCCAAGTCTCTAAGAGGAAAGCACATACCCGCATCTCTTAGGACCGTCTGAACTATCATTCCGATAGCCTGTACCAAGGATATATATCTTCTAGGGTACAAGTCAATATCCCCCATAAAGGTCCCATCGAGATAAGACTGTCCCAGCGCGGAAACCTCAGGGATAGCAAGTAGCGTGGGCATGATTTTCACACATAGATAGTATATGCATACACAATCATATAACTATACTAATATTACCATATCAATAATGGGTAAATTCTCAACTCCCATAATTACGTCATTCGCATTTATTTCACATTATATAGTTATCACGAATAATCATTCACATTTTACTTTAATTTGAGGAACTTTTCCACTTACTACATAACGCTCATGGATTCTATCCTCCCAAGTATAAAATTCAGTAGGTATACACATTTGTCCCAAAGTAACTCTCTTACGTGTCTCTCTCTTTAAATCATAAATTCGTCGACCCTTATGTAATTATCCCAAAATACAATCTTTGCCCGACATCAAGGGTCCCAAAATCTATTCACATGTCCTACTGGTCTTCCCTATCTCCCAAAACATTTTATTAAGGATGTCCAAGAATTATCTCACGATAAATTAAGTTTAACTCATTTAACAGGGGAAATAGGAGTCCGCCAGGAGGGGTCGATCGATCGAGGTTTGGGGCTCGATCGATCGAGCCTTCGATCGATCGAAGCTCTAGGCTCGATCGATCGATCAAGCAGGTATTTCGATTCCTGCAGAATTGCAGTTACGGGTTCTACCACCTATGTTCATCCAAATACATATTTTCCAAACCCAAACGTCCCAAGATTCTACTACTAACATTATAACAATATACCAGATGTTTCTAACGTAAGGCATGTACATTTCTACCATTTAAACATGGATTATCAACCCAAAATTTTATCTAATTATCAAGAACCCTAAAAGTTTCTTAAACAGGTTTCTAACAAATTTTCTCCAGAATTTCCTTCTTATAATCATCAAAATTTCGTGGTTAATTTCCTCTACATGGCAAGGGTTTCCAGAATCATCATATAAACCAATACTACATGGATTTTCCTATCACAAATTATTTTTTCTTTAATAAATTTCATCCCTAATCATTCCTAAACTAATATGGAAATTGCACCAATGAAATAAGCAAGATAAACACTTGCCTGGGATTTTCAGAGATCTGGTTTGGTGCCAAATTCGGTATGGTTGCGTTCCCCGTCTCGCGATCTATGCGTTGGTGGTGGCGGCGGTGCAAACCGTTGAGTTTTGGGCCTTGAATTTGCCTTGAGAGCTCTCTCCTTCCTCTCCTATGGATGTCACTTGTGTTTAGAGTTTCTAACCCTAGAAGGTAACCTAGGTATCTGATATAACTCCTCTAATTTTCGTGGGTTTAATTACCCAAAAATGTAAAATGACCAAAATGCCCTCCCGGGTTACTAATTAGGCCTAAAAACGTCCCGAGACCCAAACTACACCCCCGGGTACACTTTTCTGACTATCTTGACCCTTCCGGACGCGTTGGCGCACTCAAAACGACCATACGGGTAACTTATAAAATATTCACTGTTATTAATCAACATTTAGTCCCGACACGACACAGGCACGTCCCGACTTAAATTTCCAAAATTATCATTTTATTCACACGTGACAATATTATAACAATAAATCTCATATATTACTATACTCATCCAGTAATATTCAACAAATATCAAATTTCCAATAATTACTAACTCTCGTCACGCTAGTAAATATTTAAAGCAACATTCCGGATTAAAATTAAATTAATTTATCTCAATTAAATTTAATTAATCCCATAATTTAAAAGCTATAAAAATACGGGGTATTACATACTTCCCCCCTAATAACGGAATTTTGTCCCGAAATTCGGAAAATAAGGCCTATCAGGTAGCACAATTCTGGATGTCCTTTTTCGTACACAAACTAACTACACATTACGGCTCAATCACTATAGCCCTTTCTTCACAACAACATTGCTTTACATTCTCATTGGAGACCGTTCACATTGTGCTCCCAACCGACAAATTTTGCATAGGTCATGCCTATACGTTATAAATTTCATTATCTCACTATCATTTGGAGGCCGCACCTCACTACATGACAAATACTCGGATTTATTCATATACAAAACTCCCATTCTGAGAAAATTATACGAACATTTGATCACTCTTGCTCGCCTTAAACCGTCGTGGAATTCTACCACATTTATCGGATGTTTTCTCGACCGATCCAAAAATTATGATTACCTACTCTCCTATAAACATACGGAAGGAGAATAGTTGAGGTTCTTCCATAACAAAACCTTAATAAATACCTTGTACGCGACAAACAGGTACGACTGCTTCTACAGAGCATTCTTGAAATCATCGTATCAAGATTCCAAAATCTCCTTCACGTGGATCCACAAATCTTTAATCACCGTGCGCCCATTCTTTGGCTAAGGTGATACATCCTACTCAAAACAAAATCTTATCTCCGCTGGTTCCTGAAATCTCATAACAAAGGTGGGATTTACCAATCTCATCCTGATTCAGAAATTTATACTCCGCCGGACCATGCTCTGGCGCGATCCTTCCTTTCAAAGGAAGTCTGGGGCCTACTAGTTACTATTGTAAGCCGACCCAAAGGAATATCAATCACTTCCTTCTCGGCGACTTAATTCACATGTTCGGGATAAACCCTTGATCTTGTTTTGAGGATGGCAACTCATTAAAGAACTTACCCGGCTTTACCGACCTCTTCCAAGTTCAGGAATTTTCGATAAACACAAAATTCTTTGGTTGATTCTCCTCTTTCAACCAAACCTTACCTATGGGCGATGCATGTAGAGACTACTCACTACGTCTCGCTAAACATCGATTCTTCCCTTGAAATGTCTCACATTCAGTGACACATAATACTCCCCTTCCTTCCTTGGAGTATTCCGAAAGTTCTGACCCGCGCTCTTCTCTCCACTAAGCGCACTTCTGGATCTTCCATACTATACTAACATCATTACTCTTTGTATGTGCAAGTCGCACTCACATTTGACTAATAACAACTCCACTCCGGGTGTGCCTCATAACAATTAAATTCTACTCTATTCAAGGAATACTAATTCTTGAATGGCTTCCCACAGCCTTCCAGTCAAGTTAGGGCGTGTTATTCTAATTGCACACTTATGTATGGATTATCGCCCCTCATGTGACGTTTAATCCACTCTATCACTTCCACTTCTTTATACTAGTCCCACAAACATATATCTCACACGTCTATTACCACTTCCCTTTGATTCGGATTATTTTAGCTGTAGTTAACCAAGATGCCCATATTTTTGCAACACTCCGACCGCCCTGGGAGCGCGAACGGCGTGCTTCTCATCTGTAGGACTAACTAAATTCAACGGAATATAAGGAACATGGCATTCAAATTCCATGACAATAAAAGAGGAATAATAATTCTCAACCTTCCTCAGATAAGTACAATAATTTTCCCAAATAGGTACAACAACCAAAGTAAATCACTAACGCTCTATTCATCAAAATAATTACAGGTCATCTCTTTTGTATAATATAAAGTTCTTTCCAGATAATCCATGCTAAAAATCATTCCAACTCTTTATTCACCTTGTGTTTTGTACGTGGTTATGACATTTGGGTACTCTCAATCACCCTAGAAATCAAAATTCTTAAATTCTCCTTATCATGGTTCCACCTTCAACTCATGGGGATAACTTTCAATTCTATCCTACCACAAAAATTCGGCTCCAATGACCTTAAAACAAAATTCAACTTCCAACTTACATAGATAATTACTTGATCCCATTTCGACCAGGGTACCGAACTCATGGAATAGTGACCAAACGTCTCCCTATTTCTAACCTTACGCTAAGTTTCATGCGTGGGATGTCTCGCAAAGAGAAATCCAAACAAGGAACCCCCCCGATACACTACTACCTAGCATTGTCGGTTATCGAAATCCGTTAGGTCCTCCGTCCATAGTATATACCCCTTTATTCCGTCCCTTGACAGAAAAGTTACAATTTCTCCCGTAATTATGCTTAACAAATAACGTTTCACCAATTTCACTATCGTCCCGTATTGGTTGATGGTAATTGGATTTTATAAACCTCGAATACATACACTCGGAATTCTCGAAATTCCTTTCCCTAATAATAGGGTATAAATATTAACTCCCACATCTCCAAAGGATAAATATAACAATGCACTTTTCTTATCACTAAGTCCGGAGTGCTAAACATAATACTGAGTCAAATCTTTTCGCTCAACGGTAAATCCCGATACATACGGAATTATACTAACAAAGTCTATACATACTTTGGCATCGAATATCTCGAGCCCACTATCTCCTCTGAAGTCTCTAGGATAGATAATATAAGTGCGAGTCCAACCTTCTCACAGGTAAAGCCTCGCCAAAATAAACATAAAACATGTTGCACTAATGCAACCACTCCGATAGTCTTGCAATAAATGCCCACTATCGTATAACCATTTCTATAATGTTTTAACAAAGATAATATCATACTCGTGTATCGCATCACTACAACGAGTAACCTCAATAAAGTATAAAACGCTGTTAATATACTCATTCATCCTCTGCGGATAGCACAAAAAAAAACCCCGCTACACTAAAAAAAATATTCACATTTTTAATAATATCGTTTAAAATGATATGCATTAAGCTCGTATCACATGCTAATCTAGAAAGGAACAAAATATAGTGACTCGCTCGTGTCACATAAACACGCCTCATCCTCTGAGGATACAACTTACACTTATACCTTGTCAATCGTCTTGATTGTGCAAATAGTTTCCGGACGTAACACGTCTACACAAACCAAACAATATTACTTTAATCGTTGCCTTTTACTAGGCACCGTATTCTTGTCCTTATACTCACTTTGGAACATATTATCGTGAGCGATCTCACTCCGCACAAAATACCTCAACACATAATTCACTTACCACCTGTCCTACTAACCAGGTTAGGATTGTCCTTCTCTCGGACGTTAGTAAACTCGATTCCTGTTAGCCATCCCGGTTGTTCTCTTAACTTTTCAGGTCATAAAGATCATGTTACTATCTATAATAGTACTTACTAAATTTACCATCACTTGGTAAGAATTTAACTATCTGAAGCATTTAAATGGTTTTCCTGATGTGTATCCACGTCTTTTTGTGGTGCTATACCACCATCGTTGCATTCAGTCTCATTCTCGACTAAATTCTTCGATTTCCTTTAACTTCCCCCACAAAGAAGCATTATCATCTATATTGACAAAATATGACATTGTCAACCTCTAAATCGGTCGTCCATCAGAATTTCCTCCTCGAGTATTATCAAATATTATTACAAGTTGGTCTCCCACTTGGAGTCGTTTCCTCCACTAGTATCTACATCCTTCGATACAAAATTTGCTAACAATTAGGATTCATATTCACGAATGAACTTCTGTCATGCCCTCCTGCGATGAGTTCAGAACCACGTTTGCTTCTCATCCTGAACAGTTGAGGAAGGAACATACGGTCAACACTGTACCTAAGTTTCTCCTATAGGCATAGAATCTCATTTTTAAAATTGGTGGTTGACTCCAACCATTATAACTTCGTCCCGAAAACCAAGAAAAAAAAAATTTCTCTAAATTTTCACTTTCAGTTTGCCACACTCCTTCCTATATTTAGGCCTTTTGATACTTTACCTCCTTTGGTAAACGCATAAAAATTTTCGCGTTTCTAAAATTTTCCACTGACAGTCTCTACAAGTTTTTGTAAAACGTTGGGTAAGTTTACCCCCGCACCTCATTTGACTATAACAGCATTTGAAAATCATTGCTGCACCTTAGTCGCCTTTCAAGTCTTGGCTTCTCCTGCTATAATGGAGGTGACCTCGACTACGATCATCATCCTCAGATATATTTCATCATCTCAACTGATCCCTGCCTCCTGATGTACGCTTAACGGTCCTCTTATGACATCCGTCATCGCTCGACATATGCACACATCCGAACGAAATTAGAATTCACAAGTGTATACACATCATAGCAGGAGAAAGAAATCTCGTCAAAGGAATCGACAATCCTAAACATAGGGCTCTATAAAAAACAAAGCAACGCTGAAAACATAATAAGCCATACAGATCCTAAGGACACTAGAGCGTGATGCTCTGATACCACCTGTGACACCCCGCCTAATTAAATACCGGGCGATCACTCCTTTATTAAATTAAAATCAAGGTGGACAGTTGGTTCATTCTTAGCATCACTATCGTAAAAATTCTTTTCCAATTTAAACACCCTAAATAATTAAGCTAAGTGTCAAAACCATTTTCATACATACTTTCCAAATTTTTATTTAAAGAAAAATCATTTATTTTATTAACAACATTCAATAAGCAAGAATCACACCACATTAAATTCTGCAACATAATCCAATTAATTTAATACATTCGTCAATCGAATGTCAACATACGAAATCTAAAGTCACACATCCAAACTGAATAAGTCCCATAGTAACAATACTGGAAATAACTGAAATACAAATGTCCAATAACAACGGAATAATGGAAAGAGGTACACATGCCCAACTAGATGAAAGTACTACGAGTGGATCCGAATGAACGAAGTCGTCTAATCAAGAGACCTGCAACTCCCACCTAAGCTGAAGCGCGTTCCTTCCAAGAGATCCTAAGCAAGACACCCCTGTGTCTGGGCACCTGTAATACATACATATATATACAAGAGAGAGAGAGAGAAAAAGAAACGGGTCAGAGCCCGATAGTGTGTTTGATTTAAAATACGTTTAGCAAGTATTTAAATTGATACAGTCCAATGCAACAACATATTAGTGCGACACTCTCTTGAGAAATTCTCACCTCTCTTCTAATGTGCACACCTATCTCACTAACCTTCCCAACGGTTTGTATTATCATTTTATCACACTAACCTTCCCAACAATTTAGCTTATCTCAAATTACTCATAAGATTTTTAAAACCAAACAATATCATTGTTTAAAAAGATACTTCCAATTAGTAGCACAACTCTCGTTTTAGCTTCATTAATTTATAAAGTTTCCCAGTGTCATATTCTACTTTTCAAATAAGTATTTATAATTGAGTCATCAACCATGTCCTACATATCACATCACAGTAGGCAGTTCCAGATTTCAGAATTTCATATATATATTAACTACTCACAAAATATATATATCACAACAGCACCCCAAATAAAATTATGGTGCGGGCATACTCTACTATCCAATCCATGTATCACTCATACTAAGGGAATACAGATTCGGAAGCACTCTCGAACTGTATTAACACATACTCAAACAATATTGAGACAAAGTATAGGTTCCAAGTCTCGTAGGACTGTCTGAACTATCGCTGCGATAGCCTGTACCAAGGATACCTATACACAAACAACATGAGGCGAAGCATAGATTCCAAGTCTCTAAGAGGAAAGCACATACCCGCATCTCTTAGGACCGTCTGAACTATCATTCCGATAGCCTGTACCAAGGATATCTATCTTCTAGGGTACAAGTTAATATCCCCCATAAAGGTCCCATCGAGATAAGACTGTCCCAGCGCGGAAACCTCAAGGATAGCAAGTAGCGTGGGCATGATTTTCACACATAGATAGTATATGCATACACAATCATATAACTATACTAATATTACCATATCAATAATGGGTAAATTCTCAATTCCCATAATTACGTCATTCGCATTTATTTCACATTATATAGTTATCACGAATAACCATTCACATTTTACTTTAATTTGAGGAACTTTTCCACTTACTACATAACGCTCATGGATTCTATCCTCCCAAGTATAAAATTCAGTAGGTATACACATTTGTCCCAAAGTAACTCTCTTACGTGTCTCTCTCTTTAAATCATAAATTCGTCGACCCTTATGTAATTATCCATAAATACAATCTTTGCCCGACATCAAGGGTCCCAAAATCTATTCACATGTCCTACTGGTCTTCACTATCTCCCAAAACATTTTATTAAGGATGTCCAAGAACTATCTCACGATAAATTAAGTTTAACTCATTTAACAGGGGAAATAGGAGTCTGCCAGGAGGGGTTGATCGATCGAGGTTTGGGGCTCGATCGATCGAAGCTCTAGGCTCGATCGATCGATCAAGCAGGTATTTCGATTCCTGCAGAATTGCAGTTACGGGTTCTACCACCTATCTTCATCCAAATACATATTTTCCAGACCCAAACGTCCCAAGATTCTACTACTAACATTATAACAATATACCAGATGTTTCTAATGTAAGGCATGTACATTTCTACCATTTAAACATGGATTATCAACCCAAAATTTTATCTAATTATCAAGAACCCTAAAATTTTAATAAACCGGTTTCTAACAAATTTTTTCCAGAATTTCCTTCTTATAATCATCAAAATTTCGTGGTTAATTTCCTCTACATGGCAAGGGTTTCCAGAATCATCATATAAACCAATACTACATGGATTTTCCTATCACAAATTTGGTTTTCTTCCATAAATTTCATCCCTAATCATTCCTAAACTAATATGGAAATTGCACCAACAAAATAAGAAAGATAAACACTTTCCTGGGATTTTCAAAGGTCTGGTTTGGTGCCGAATTGGGTACGGTTGCGTCCCCGTCTCGCGATCTATGCGTTGGTGGTGGCGGCGGTGCAAACCGTTGAGTTTTGGGCCTTGAATTTGCCTTGAGAGCTCTCTCCTTCCTCTCCTATGGCCGTCACTTGTGTTTAGAGTTTCTAACCCTAGAAGGTAACCTAGGTATCTGATATAACTCCTCTAATTTTCGTGGGTTTAATTACCCAAAAATGTAAAATGACCAAAATGCCCTCCCGGGTTACTAATTAGGCCTAAAAACGCCCCGAGACCCAAACTACACCCCCGGGTACACTTTTCTGACTATCTTGACCCTTCCGGACGCGTTGGCGCACTCAAAACGACCATACGGGTAACTTATAAAATATTCACTTTTATTAATCAACATTTAGTCCCGACACGACACAGGCGCGTCCCGACTTAAATTTCCAAAATTGTCATTTTATTCACACGTGACAATATTATAACAATAAATCTCATATATTACTATACTCATCCAGTAATATTCAACAAATATCAAATTTCAAATAATTACTAACTCTCGTCACGCTAGTAAATATTTAAAGCAACATTCCGGATTAAAATTAAATTAATTTATCTCAATTAAATTTAATTAATCCCATAATTTAAAAGCTATAAAAATATGGGGTATTACAGCAGGCATGTGGCCGCTTCCCGACGTTGCATTGTGAGCCCAGGTTGTCTTATATGATAGGCCCTGGAAGATGATAGTTATTTAGGGGCGCGCCCAGTGGGGAAACTTGAAGGGGCGGTCTTAGAATCGTTATATGTATGAGAATATAGCTTTTCTGCATCAAGTGGGAGTTGATGGATATTAATGCCATAAAGAGCATAAAACAATGCCACAAAGAGTATGGATACGTGCCACAAAGAGCATGTGATTGAGATATGTGCCATTAAGAGCACTTGATAGAAATTGTATTCCTGTTAAGGAATGGAAAAGAAAAAAGGGAAAATGATGAGTAAAGATTGAGGTTTTTAATTAATGAACTTGAATTATATTTTCTTGATTTATCTGAATGAAAAATGCTTAGTCTTAATCCTCTTGTGTAAATGAACTAAATCTCATAATTAGTTAAAATGTCTTTATTTGTAATATAAGTTTAACATGCTAGATAACATGCTAGATTTTCATCCTTATCATTCATGCATAACTGTTCATTCCTATCATGCTTGTTATTCTTCTGGTGATGATATAAAACCGGGCCCTGACCCGTTAATTTTTTTTTATGTTGTGTATGTTATTGTATCCGCTTAGGTGCTCCGCCGCAAGGGCGCCCGTTGTGATTATTCCCATTCCAGTACTTTTGACGGGCTGTAAGATTTTGCGAATATTATAGGACGTTGTATTAGACGCTTTCATTTTTATGTTCTAGATATGTTCGGGTATTTACTCGGGCGTGTGGCCCAAACTTTTGTATTTGATTAATGAATGTATTACATAAGATATTAAACTGCTGTAATGTGTTATATGTAACTGTGGGCCGACAGCGTATTCGGTCATTTTCTTGTATATTCGTTTTAGATGTATTATATATACACTTTTGGAAATTCCACTTGCTTGTCATATTGGGTTGTTTAATTTAATTTTCTTAACTGGTTTTAAAACTAAACTAAATTCTAAACTTTTTGGCAACCCGTTTTCTGATTTATTGGGTGGTTTTCCCATATACTCAATTTATTGTTGTGATGCTGAGAATGATATCCATCCCTGATTCCTGTTACATTTGAGTATCGAACTGGCCACCCCTTATCTCGGATTCCTGGTTGTCACATTATTGTAATATGTAAATGGTGATATCCAATTCATATTTTAGTGGTGTGTAAACTAAAATTCATTTTGGGGATAAATGGGGTTTTGTTAATGGAATACTTGGTTGAGATTCAAAGTAAGAAATAGGTGTATTATATATCCCTAAGTAAAGATAAAATGAAATTTGAATATATTTGATGATTAACATGGAATCTTTATGAGTTCTTGGATGAAGAACATGAATCTTGAATGACTTAGGGTTTATTTGACGAACACAAGAGGTCAATCTACCAGAATTTTTGACACAACTTTAAACGTATGCCATTTGAGTTATACTTCTAATTAGAATGTGACCATACATGCCTGGAAAGGTATTTCTCTTAGATATCCAATGAACATGGAATCAGGTCAATCGGAGTTCTGTAGAGGGAGAAATCGAAATTTTACTAGAGGGTGTTTAATCTGCCAGAAAATTTGAAAATTTTCTTTTTAAGCCTCAAATGTCTAAAATTTTATCGGGGAAGTGTTTGGGACCTTGATGAAATATATTGATGGAATAATGATATGGAAGTAGGTCTATGATTGAGTGTTGGACTTTAATTTTTTGAGAGAGTTAAAGTGGAGATTCATAGGCTTGATTGTGATGTACTCTAATTCGAGATGATAAGAATATAATTACGAAAAAGCGTGAGCGAGCATAAATTCGTAAAGTCAGTGGGTTAACAAGGGTAACTACTGAATTGATATAACAAGGGGTAACTAGGACCCTTAGAGTTTTGTGAATACTTGAATTAATACGAAAGTGAAATAAATTCATAAAACAAACAAGTACGGTGAATATTAGAGAGAAATATATTACGTACAAGTATGAATAATTGGGTTGTGTAAATACCTACTGTTTTATAGGATTACTTGGGTTGTGAATGCCTATTGTGTGTTTCCTTGTGATAGGAATATAGACTCGGGAAATATTAAGTTATGGGCCAAGTGAACGAGTCCGGGGATAATGGTTGAGTGGCACCAAGTTATTAAATTAATGGATGTGTTAATTAATGAAGGTAGAGTCGGAAGGTAAACTCAAAAAAGTATTAAATTAATTATTGAGAGAGTAATTAATTTAGAGTCGGAACATAGACTCGGGAAATATTAAGTTATGGGCCAAGTGAGTGAGTCTGGGTAGGATGGTTGGGCGATGTCAAGTAATCAAATTAATTGAGGTGTTAATTAATTTAATTAGAGTCGGATTGTAGACTCGGGTAGGTATTAAATTAATAGGTGTGATAATTAATTTAATTAGAGTTGGATTGTAGACTCGGGTAGGTATTAAATTAATAGGTGTGATAATTAATTTAATTAGAGTCGGATTGTAGACTCGGGTAGGTATTAAATTAATAGGTGTGATAATTAATTTAATTACAGTCAGATTGTAGACTCGGGTAGGTATTAAATTAATAAGTGTGTTAATTAATTTAATTAGAGTCGGACGATAGACTCGGGGAGGTATTAAATTAATAGGTGTGTTAATTAATTTAATTAGAGTCGGACGATAGACTCGGGGAGGTATTAACTTAATATCGAAACTTGGAGACCGAATCGGGACTTGCAATTTGAGGAATATCAATGATAATATTCGATGGGAATAGGTAAAAATAAAATGAACCCAACTGTTTAATGATGATAGGTTCGAATAAAAAGAACCAAATACATGGAAAATAGAAATGGAAATGGAAATTGGTAATGAAACTTGAAAATGAAAATGAGATATAAAATGGTAAATGTTAATTTACTGATACACACCTCTCTAAATACTATCATAAGGGAAGTCCGCTCACGAGGTGATGCCCCCTGACAAATTAACGCAAGGTGGATATAGTCCTAGGCCATATGAGCGCTGTTTTATGTATATGTATTTTTCTGCGATGGGTAGGAGATTCTGGGTGTGGTCTTGACTATCCCGCAGGCATATGGCCACTTCCCGACATTGCGTTATGAGCCCAGGTTGTCTTATATGTCATAGGCCCTGGAAGATGATAGTTATTTAGAGGCGCGCCCAGTGGGGAAACTCGGAGGGGCGGTCTTAGAATCGTTATATGTATGAGAATATAACTTTTCTACATCAAGTGGGACTTGATGGATATAAATGCCATAAAGATCATGGATACGTTCAACAAAGAGCATGTGATTGAGATATGTGCCATAAAGAGCACTTGATAGAACTTGTATTCCTATTAAGGAATGGAAAGATAAAAATGGAAATGATGATTAAGGATAGAAGTTTTAATTAATGAAGTGAATATATATCTTCTTGATTAAACCGAACAAAAGATGGTATTCCTATTAAGGAATGTAAGGAGTAAACGGTAATTTGATAAATGAGAAAAGGTTTTTAATTAATGATGTTTACTTATAATTCTCTTATGTTAATGATTTACATTTCATAGTTAGTTAAACTATCTTAAATTGTAATGTAAGTTTAATATGCTAGATAACATGCTAGATTTGCATCCTTATCATCCTTGCATTACTGTTCCTTCCTATCATTCTTTTTATTCTTCTGGTGATCATATAGAACCCGACCCTGACCTGTTCATTTTCTTTGTTGTGTATATGATTGTATCCGCTCAGGTGCTCCACCGCAAGGGCGCCCGTTTTGATATTCCCATCCCTTTGCTTTTAACGAGCTGTAAGATTTTGTGGATTATTACAGGACCTTAAATTAGACGCTCTCATCTTTGTATTCTAGATATGATCGGGTCTTCACTCGGGCGTGTGGCCCAAACGTTTGTATTCGATTAATGGATGTACTATGTAAGATATAAATTTATTGTAATACGATGTATGTAGCTGTGGACCGACAGCCTATTCGGTCCTTTTGTGTACATTCGTTTTAGTTGTATTATATATATACTCTTTTGGAATTCCACTTGCTTGTCAGATTTGGTTTGTTTAGTTTAATTTTCTTAACTGGTTTTAAATTTCTAAACTTTTTGGAAATCCGTTTTTTGATTTATTGGGTGGTTTTCCCGTATACTCAGTTTATTTTTGTGATGCTGAGAATGATATCCATCCATGATTCCTGTTACGTTTGAGTATCGGGCTAGCCGCCCCTTATCTCGGATCGCGAGTTGTCACAGATGGTATCAGATCATCAGGTTCTAGAATCTTTAGGATCTATGTGGATTCGTCACGTTCTACTGTAGCGTTCTTTGATATAGAGCCTAATGTTAGGACTTATTTGTTGCTTATGTTTGCGATCTTCTGCAAGATAGATTATTTTGAATAGTATTTTAACTCTATTGTCTCTTCATCTGAGATGCCGCCTAAGAAAGGTCGCCCTACGAGACGTAATAAGGTTGTATAAGAGGAAGTAGATCCTCTACCGCCACTACAAGGGACCATTAATATTATGGATGTAGCAAACATAGTGGCTTAAGCGGTTAATGCCGCCATGACCACGGTGGGCCAACAATTGCCACAGGCTCAGCAACGGGCTCACGATGTTCAAGCTCTTACGGGACTTACTCTGTGGGAAAGGGTTAGAGAGACCTTTTCTAAAGGTCAATCCCCCAAAATTTGAGGGAGGCACAGATGTTATTCGAGCCAATCAATGGAAAAAGGACATGCAACGCCGCCTCCGAATGATAGAATGTAGCGAGGAGAAGAAACAAATCCTTGCCACTTTTAAGCTTGTCAGATCTGCGTTACACTGGTGGGAGATGACGACCACACCAGAGCAGAGAGACACAATGATGATCACTGAGTTCTAGGCTTTATTTGATCATAAGTATTTTCCTCCCGCAATTCAAAGGGAGAAGAAAAGGGGGCTCCAGGAAGTTGTGCAAGGACAGAGATTTGTGGCGGTGTATGAAGAGGAGTTCACCCGCTTGGCGAGTTTTATACCGGACGAGGTGACTCTGGAAGATAGGAAGATCTCAAGGTTTATGGGAGGTCTAAACTGGATAATCCGACAACAATTGATGGGTAATCCATCTTTATAAACCTTTGGTGAAGTTATGAATGCAGCATTGCTCCATTGCCAGGAGCATCGGTTATATATGCAGAGTAGCAAGAAAGCTACTGTAGTGGGGCAAGCAGGAAAGCTTGGAGAACATGGGATTGGAGGAGGATCATTTCCCTCATCCTGATCATCGAGTAGTAAGAAGAAAGAGAGGGACCCTCAGCAAGGGGTTTCATCTAAGAGACAACGCTTCGGAGGGTTTATTGCAGGTGGCAATAATAGTAGGCACGGTCAAGGTGCTTCGCAATATGTAGGTCGGGGTGGTCATGGAGGTAAAGGCCATCCGGGCCAATGCATTACCCAGTTTAGAAATAATAAGGGTCAGGGTCAGGGGGATATGAAGGGACGGTGCTTCCAATGTGGGGAGGCGGGTCATTACAAGATGGAGTGTCCTCGATTAATTTGGGGTCAGTTTCATAGGGCTCCGCAGTAGTCGCATGTTCGGTTTCCACCTCAGGTACCTAATTCGGTTGTTCCTCCGTCGCAGGGACAGCTACATTATGGACGCGTTTGTCACATTCAGGAGGCTATGCTTCCTTCAGCTCCGTCGGCACCGCCCGCCATTGAGGGTAAGTTCTTAATTCAGGGGTATTTGAGTTGTGTGATATTTTATGTGGGTATTACATACTCATTCATTTCTAGGAGCCTTTCTCAGATTACAGATTTAATAAGATCTGCTGAGAGTACTTTTATTAAGCGTTGAGTTCTTATTGGTGATGGTTCGCTTATTTTCCTTATTTGAAAACTTATAGGAATTACTCTTGGTAATTTGTGCTTTGAGGACGATTTACTTATCCTTAACATGGTCGAGTATGATGTGATATTGGGTATGGATTGGTTAGTAAAGTATCATTCTATTATAAATTGCTATGGTAAGAGCATAGTGTTTGCCGTTTCGGGGCAAGAGATGTTGCTAGTGGTTATGCCTCGCTTAGAAGGGGGTACTAACACATACTTATATTGTATTACGGAGGAGTTTCTTCGGGATGTAATTGTTCCCTTGGGTTTTATTTCGGTTATTAGAGATTTTGATGATGTATTTCGGGAAATACCGGATTATGGCTTGATAAGGAGGCTATTTAAAACGATGTAAATATGTTATGGAATAAATAATTGTAAGACTTTACGGAAGTGAATGTTTGATTTGTTGAAATCTTAAATTATTTAAGTATTAAGATATAGAAGTAGAATCTTATTAGTAGGGTTGAGAATTAGAATCTTTTCGGTCCCGAACATGTGTCTTAGACCTCTATTTCTTGATGATCGATAACGTGAGGTAGTAGTGTAACATGAGGGTTCCTTGTCTGGATTTCGCTTCGGCGAGACGTCCCACGCATGAAACCGAGCAAATGTCAAAAGTTGGGAAAGCTCTTGGGCACTAGGGATATACTTAGTATTAAGTGGATACGACTTAGATAGGATATAGGTAGGTAGACCTTAGGATTATTTGGACATAAGGCCTTTAGGGCATGTGACGTTAGTTTAGGAAGGCTGTCGGGAGTTGACCACGAATAGGTTGTGTGTTAACTCTAAGAGGGATTGGTTCCCTAGTAACAAGAAGTGGGGGATTTCGAGAAGTTTGGTAGGTTAGGGCGGAGGAGATGAGGCCTCTCATAGTTAGAGTGTTACGGAGGCAACTTGGCTTTTGGGGAGCTAAAAGGGCTAATTAACTCTCACTCCTGAGCCCATGTTGCTAAGCTCGAGGGTGGATTTAATTAACAAGCCTCTGCCAGGATGGGGAGTAATAATATTGGAGCATAGACCTATTGTTTACGCGCCTCATAAGTTTAAACTAGTGGGAAGTATTATCCCATGTTTGAATTAAAATTCATCATGGGGGTGATCGCCGTGCTTCCTGGGCAAAAATTTAGTCTTTCATACGAGCAACTAGTCGTTGCATGATGTTATAGGAGAATCAAGGGTTGTTAAGACCACATATACAAGCTGCTGACCGAGGGAACAAAATCCTACTCTATTGGCTCTGAAAGTGGGGTGCGTTTCCACGAGAAATTTATTGTCCCGGATAAGAAGGACAGTAATGGCAGAATCTCACGATTTTAAGTTTTTGGTGCATCTAGATAATGACAAAATGTATCAAGATATGCGCCGCCAGTATTGGTGGCTGGGCATGAAGAGGTTGTTGGATTGCATGGAGTGCCTTTAATTATAGTTTTCGACCGAGACAAGATTTTCATTTCCCACTTTTTGCAAAGTTTACAAGAGGCCATGGGAACCGAATTTGAGGTTAAGAACTTCTTATCATCCTCAAACAGATGGCCAGACCGAAAGGGTAAACCCAAGGTTGGAGGATGTGCTCCGTATGTTTATGCTTGACATCAAGGGTAGTTGGAAACAAATTTTTCCACTAGTTGAATTTGCTTATAATGATTCATATCAATTCAGTATTGGGATGGCGCTTTGTAAAGCCTTGTAGGGTAAGCCTTATGGATCTCCCGCTTGTTGGTTAGAGGTGCGAGATGATAAGTTCCTCGGACCTGAAATGATCCAGGATACTTTCTTAAAGATCGAGCCCATTCAGAATCGCATTCGTATAACCAAGATCGACAAAAGAGTTCTGTCAATACGGGGAGAAGGCATGTGGATATTAAGGTCGGGGACCAAGTGTTAGTGCGAGTATCGCCTATGAAGGGCATTAAGCGCTTTGGAGTAGAAAAGGAAAACTTGCACCGCGTTACGTTGGACCTTTTCCTATTATCGCTAAGGTGGGTCCGGTAGCTTATTAACTTGCTTTACCGAAACACTTACAGTAAGTTCATGACATGTTCCATATCTCCTCTGTAAAGAAGTACAAGAGATGTGATGGTGCCCCTTTGGCACATCCCTTTTGAAGATATTGAGTTGAAACCCGACGTTCCTTATGAGGAGCAACCGTTTGCTATTTTAGAGTGTGGAGAGCGACGATTAAGATCGTGGGTAGTACCTTTGGTTAGGATACAATGTAATCACCACAGTGTCGAGTAATCGACATGGGAGCACGAGGATGACATGCGGGAAAAGTATATGCATCTCTTCTTGCAAGGTACGCTTGAATTTTGGGGGCAAAATTCCCTCATAAGGAGGGGAGTATGTAACAACCCTCACTTTTGAGAGCCTATTTTATATTTATTTACTATGTGTAGTAATTAATTATAAAATGATGGATGTTGAGTAAATATTAATTTAATGTGGAAAAGGTTAATATTTACTGAATTGTTGTATAATGACCTTGTGAGTAGGTAAAAGTATCCATGTTGTGATTTATTGTGTCATAAGATATAAAATGACATTTTGGTTTGATATGAAACTGGAACTTAAAATGAGTTATAAAATTTCCAAATGATAATTTGGAGGGTGCAATTAGTCCCGGTAGGTGTGAGACAGTCAGAATAAGTGCCATATTGCATTTTGGTATTTCGAGCACTTTTGACTGGTTATAGCTTAAATGTGTATTTGCGAGTAATTATATCGCGTATTGATCATTTAAGTGGACAATTATAGACTTAAGCCACGTTTTAGTCCCCCAACCCTATTCCTACTCTTCCATTTCACATTTGAGCCCTAGAGAGAGTAGAGAGAAGAGGAGAGCTTTGGAGAAAGAGAGAGATTGATGATTTGGAGCTTGTTCTTGCTTTCATCTTCACCAAATCTGAATTTCCTACATCAAGGCAAGTTATCTACTTGCTACTATATGATTTAAGTTGATTAATTAGTATTGATAGTTGTGAATTAGTTATGATTTATTTTAGTTAGGGCTTTTTGTGGATTTATGGGTATAAAAACTTTGGGAAGTGATTTGGATGATAAATATTGTAAATGATGGTAGTTAGGTGTATTTATGGTGTTTTAGTTCCATTAAATGATTTTGGTTTGGTTGGTTTTCGGTTTGGGAAGAAATTTGGAGTTCAAAACTCCATAGCCAAACTTGGCTTTTTCGCACGGGCGAATCGATTCGGCCTCTTGATCGAATCGATTCGCATAGATGCAGCTTTCCAGGTCTGGGTACCCTAATCGATTCGGGTTTAGACCGAATCGATTCAGCATTTGTAGAATATTTAGTTTGTTCTCCGAATCGATTCACTTTCAGAGCGAATCGATTCACCAGGGTGAATCGATTCGGTTCCTGCAATTTTGAATTATTTTCTTGTTTAATTTTTAACCTTTTTCGTTAGGCTTAGGACCTCGGAACCTTATTTAATGAAGTAAACTTAGAGTCCTAGAGTAGTAGTTGAGTTTGGTCGCCACCCTAGACTAGAATTGGGTCATCTGGGGTCTATTCCGGGGAGGTTTAAAGTAATGTTAAGGAATTACTTCTTTTATTCAAACTTTTAGAAGTTAGGAAGTTAAATGCCCATGCTTGGAGACTTAGGGGCTTATCGGAATTATATGAACTTTGGGAATTATAGAATCATAATGATTATTTGGAGACTAAATCGGGACTTGCAATTTGAGGAATATCAATGATAATATTCAATGGGAATAGGTTCAAATAAAATGAACCCAACTGTTTAATGATGATAGGTTCGAATAAAAAGAACCAAATACATGGAAAATGGAAATGGAAATTGGTAATGAAACTTGAAAATGAAAATGAGATATAAAATGGTAAATGTTAATTTACTGATACACACCTCTCTAAATACTATCATAAGGGAAGTCCGCGCGCGAGGTGATGCCCCCTGACAAATTAACGCAGGGTGGATATAGTCCTAGGCCATATGAGCATTGTTTTATGTATATGTATTTTTCTGCGATGGGTAGGAGATTCTAGGTGTGGTCTTGACTATCCCGTAGGCATATGGTCGCTTCCCGATGTTGCGTTATGAGCCCAGGTTGTCTTATATATGATACGCCCTGGAAGATGATAGTTATTTAGAGGCGCGCCCAGTGGGGAAACTCGGAGGGGAGGTCTTAGAATCGTTATATGTATGAGAATATAACTTTCTGCATCAAGTGGGAGTTGATGGATAAAAATTCCATAAAGAGCATGGATACGTGCCACAAAGAGCATGTGATTAAGATATGTGCCATAAAGAGCACTTGATAGAACTTGTATTCCTATTAAGGAATGGAAAGATAAAAATGGAAATGATGATTAAAGATGGAAGTTTTAATTAATGAAGTGAATATATATCTTCTTGATTAAACCGCACAACAAATTGTATTCCTATTAAGGAATGTAAGGAGTAAACGGTAATTTGATAAATGAGAAAAGGTTTTTAATTAATGATGTTTACTTATAATTCTCTTATGTTAATGATTTACATTAATAGTTAGTTAAACTATCTTAAATTGTAATGTAAGTTTAATATGCTAGATAACATGCTAGATTTGCATCCTTATCATCCTTGCATAATTGTTCCTTCCTATCATGCTTGTTATTCTTCTGGTGATCATATAGAACCCGGCCCTGACCGGTTCATTTTCCTTGTTGTGTATATGATTGTATCCGCTCAGGTGCTCCGCCGCAAGGGCGCCCGTTTTGATATTCCCATCCCTTTGCTTTTGACGAGCTGTAAGATTTTGCGGATTATTACAGGACCTTGAATTAGACGCTCTCATCTTTGTATGCTAGATATGATTGGGTATTCACTCAGGCGTGTGGACCAAACTTTTGTATTTGATTAATGGATGTACTATGTAAGATATAAATTTATTGTAATTCGATGTATGTAGCTGTGGACCGACAGCCTATTTGGTCCTTTTGTGTACATTCGTTTAGTTGTATTATATATATACTCTTTTGTAATTCCACTTGCTTGTCAGATTTGGGTTGTTTAGTTTAATTTTCTTAACTGGTTTTAAATTTCTAAACTTTTTGGCAACTCGTTTTCTGATTTATTGGGTGGTTTTCCCGTATACTCAGTTTATTTTTGTGATGCTGAGAATGATATCCATCCATGATTCCTGTTACGTTTGAGTATCGGGCTGGCCACCCCTTATCTCGGATCGTGGGTTGTCACAGACTAGTTGGACGGGGTAGTACAACTAGGTGGGGGTTAAGGTAACCGTAAAGTGTGCACAATAGTGGAGGGGTGAGAATGTCCACAGGGGAGTGCGACACTAACTTAAATATGAAGCGCATTCATGCATTTTAAATTATTGCAGTTAATTCACTTGCTAAATATTTTCAAAATGTTTTGAGTTCTAACCCTTGCTATAAAACTATTTTCAAAACCTTTTAGGTGTCCATCCACAGGGACGCCAGGATTGATATTCTATTCCAAGGATACGGAGCTGCGACATATGTGGATGCTAGTAGGAGTTTGAATTAGACGCATCATTCATTTATTCATAGAGTAGGAATTATGCATCAGTTTCAGATTTATTTAGGGCTTCTAGCCCAGTCTTCTCAGTACAGTTTCAAGATTTCTTTTATTCCGGTGTTGAATATTTGTATTGGATTATTTCACTTTGGTGGCTGATAGTTTATTTGACAAGTTGTGTAATTAATTATTCAATTGAGTTTTATTCAGTTATGTGAATGGTTTATATTTATTTCCGCAGGTACTGTTTTTTTTAATTAAAAAGTTAAAATTTGGCACCAGTTTTTGGAATACTAGGTTAGTATGTTTTAAAAAGTTTTCGACAGTGATGCTAAGAATGAACCAACTGGGATTCCTGTTTTAATTTTGTATAGGACAGATCGCCCGGTATTTTATTAGGCGGGGTGTCACATTTAGAAGAAAATAGATAATAATTGAATATCAAATCATAGAAATAGCATTAAAATTTGAAGATTATAACGCAGTCACTAATAGCAGTAATTTTATAAATAAACAAGAAGAAAAAATATTAGCTTTAGAAATTAAGTTAGGAGTATTAGCAGAAAAAGGTAGACTAGGATAACTATTTGAGTGTTAGTATTAATACTATATTAGAAAAAATTAAAAAATTAAAAGAAAATCAAGACTATATAGAAGAACAATTAGGTTATATAAATACTAAGACACACAATAAAAATTTGAACTAGAAAAACTCACTAAATTTTTATACGAACAAGAAACACCATAAATAAACGAATTAATAGAAAAATTTTAAAAACTTAAAATAGACACCAAAACAGTTAAAACAAAACTAAACTTATTTTATTCAAAAGATGACATCCACATCCACAAACAAAAATAAGGAAATTTATTGAATTGAAAATTTATATAATAACGAAGAAGATACTAAAAAATACATAGAAAAAGGTATTCAAAAAACTAAAGGACAATAGTTATTAAAAAGAATATGTTAGAATTCACTAATAAAATATATAATCACACTAGCCAACGAAAAATAACAGCCGTCAATAGTGAAGTAAGTCTAGATCTAATCACTGACGAATCAGCAAAAGAATTAACTAAAATAAATTTAGAATTTATGCATTTAGGAGTAATAGTCATAGGACTAGTAGGATTAACTAGGTTAGAAGTAGGAACTAAAGTTTTAGTATATATATATGACGATAGATGGAATAATCACAAACAAGCACAAATAGCTAGCGCCGAAATAGATTTAGCAAAAAACGCAGCAATAATAGGATGTATACATAACTTCTCTATGGATATAAATGAATTTAGAAAACACATAAAAATAGCTATAAGAACAAGAGGATATAATATGACTGGACAATATAATAACCTTTTAATATATACACTATTTATGGGTAAAATATTTAATCACTACAAAATAAACTTTAAAACTGAATTTGAATGTATAGTAAAATCCTTTAATAGTAAATATGTAGAAATGACAGAAGCACAAAAAATAGATAGTAGTATATATGAAGAAATTGAATGGAAACTACCACGATTAACCTTAACCAATCTAAAAAACACAGAAAAAAATAAAATATATGAAAATCAAGTAGGACAAAGTAGTATTAAATTTAGTAAATATAAACCATTAGATGACGAGAGTGAAGAATTATTAAATGAAATTAGTGTATTAATTGTAGAGGAACAAGTAGAAGAAATATTTGAATTATTAGAAGATAAAATATATGGTATAATTATTGAAAACTGTGATAACAACAATTAATAGAAAAATACGGTAACGAAAATAATAAAGAAGATATAATTTCAATATATTGGCCAAAGGAACTAATGAAGACAACAAAAGAAAAACAATAAATATAGGAATAGCTAAATTTATAAAAGAAGAAGAAATTATAAAAACACTAGAAGAAATAAACCCAGCCGAGGATATGGACGCAGAATCCTCAACACAAACCACAAATAGAGCCAACGTAGATTATTCAACAAACCAAAATTTAAGAGCTACAAGATGAAATTATAATTAAAATACTAAACCTGTACCAGGAAATAAAAGCCGTAGTAGATATATATTTCACTCTAGTTCTAATATAACGCAATATGGTAGTATATTAAATCTAGATAATGTAAACCCTCAAAATTGGGAAACCGCAATAGAAATTTGGGGAAAATGATGTTTTAGAACATGTACACTAATAGAATTTGTAAATCGAAGCGAGTGCGAAGCCTGTTTTGAAAATACACTACAAGGAAGCGTATCCAATTGGTATTTAACATATAAAATCTTTGATGAATATTAATATTTTAAAGAAAAATTTAATGTAGAAAAATTCGCTCACCTAGGTATGAACAGTAACTTTTAAATAGTCCTCAAGTCCATAGTACTACAGGCAACTGTAGCATCCCAGTCAAGCCTAAAAACGTTAATATAATGGCAACAACGGCGACAATGGCAACTCACAGGACACCGGAAAATTTGAAATTCAAGATCATTCTAGAGTTCAATTAAAATATTTATATCAATATTTTCCATAAAAACAAATCCTCAAGGATCCTTTAATGATATATCAAAACATAATAAGTTAGGAGTATTAGCAGAAAAAGATAGACTAGGATAACTATATGACAATTAGTATTAATATTATATTAGAAAAAATTAAAAAATAAGAAGATAATAAAGACTATATAAAAGAACAATTAGATTATATAAATACTAAGACACACAATATAAAATTTGAACTAGAAAAACTCACTACATTTTTATACGAACAAGAAACACCAGAAATAAATGAATTAATAGAAAATTTTAAAAAACTTAAAACAGACTCCAAAACAGTTAAAACAAAATTTGATTGTAAATCTGGAAATATTATTTAAAGGTTAATCGTGGTAGTTTCCATTCATATAAAAATACTAAATATAAAACTAAAAAGAAATATAGGACATGATATAACGCAATATTTTAGTAATAAGTGTTATGTTAAAAAAGTATTTTTATATTTATTAGGCTTGACTGGACTGCTACAGTTGCCTTGTATTGATTCTTTTTTTCTTTTTTATTTGCCAAAAACCAGAGTAGGCTTTGTGACGTCATTGCACGCGTTTGAGTTTTGTTTGCTTACTATTTATTTTAATTTTTTTACTAATTTTATATCTTCGTTGTTAAAATACTTTTGTCCATTTTTTCCTAATTTACTATATAAAGATCCTACCAATTTAGATAAGTTTTAAAATGAAACGTGCAATTACAAACGTAATTTACAGGATATAATGAAAAGTACAAGCCATAATTTATAGAATAATAGAAGACTTAACATAACACAACATGTTAATAATTCAATAGCACAAGCTAATTATTATAAATCTTTTAATAATCAACAACTGATCAAGGAACACGAGACAGTAATAAAACATTTTAAAATACTAAATATTAAAAAATAAGATGAAATTATTTTCATTTTGTAAGGACACAAATTTCCAATTGAGTCCTCTTATAGTTTTGGCTCAATTCCGGACAAAAACATTTATTCATAGGATTTTATTTAATTGTAATATTCAAGACCTATGAAGTGTTTGTTGAAGACGTAGCGGCAAAGAGTATAAAGCATCATCAACATGCCGTAGTTTATGTGCCTCGTTTGTACGTCATCAACTTAGGTTCCATGCTCCCAAGGTATGAATGTATTTATATGTATATAGGAGCTTGGAACAATATGTATTGGGTGTTAGGTTAATAAAAACTGCATTTTATTTTTCAGAAAGAATTAAGTAGAAACGTAAAAAATTAAGTATATAAAAGTTTATAAAAGTTTCTGGGCCAAAATCAAATTTTACAAACTTTCTGGACGTTCGTTAGAAATGTCGTTCGAACGAGTTTTTTCGTTCGAACCAGATTTCGTTCGAACGAATTTTGTCGTTCGAACCAGGTTCGTTCGAACGAGTTTGCCAACGACCCTAATCTGGTCAGTCGTTCGATAGGTCGTTCGAACGGGTTTTCGTTCTAACGAGATATCTAACGAGATTCTAACGAGCCCAGGCTGGTCGCTCGTTAGAAGTCTCGTTCGAATGAGAGTCAAGTTCGTTCGAACGAGACGCCAGGGCGGGAACAGTTTTTTGCAGTTTTCTCCCACTTTCCCCACTTAGTTTTTAACCAACTTTTACTGACTTTAATAGGTGCGGGAATGACATTTTCCAACTCAACATTTTTCATAACTTTTCCATCCTAATACATCTCCTAGAGAGAGTTTGAGAGATTATTTACAAAAGGAAAATGTTCATGTTTGAGTGTTCTTCAACTTAAAGAAAAATCTTTAAACACTTAGTTTACACCCATTGTTGTTTACTCCAAGCTCTATATATTCATATCTTTACTTGGAGTTTTTGGCACCGGTTTCTCTACACCATTCAAAGAGAGTTTTGGTTTGCTTCTATATCCATCAAAGAAGAAGACTTTTGTTGAGATTCTACTCACATGGTGAAAGGCACCATGTGTGGTGGACGGTGTGCCTAATTGCCCGATCGGTGAAGTCCGAGACCACGGTGGAGCTCCGTTGGTTATCTGCTACTTGGAGGTTGATACAAGAAGAAGCATCACGGCTTGAGAGGGTTCGAGTTTAGGAAGTAAGTCTTTTGTCTTGTATTTTGTAATACCGTTTTTAGTGGATTTGAGGCTAGGGTCGTCCCGAGGTTTTTTCCCGTTAGTGGGTTTTTCCTCGTACATCGCGGTGTAGTGTGACTGTTTATTTTATCTTGCACAATAATTTATAATCCATGTTTAGGATAATTTCAAGATAAAATTCGGTTTAATTCTCACACTCATTTAATTTGGGATTTATATTAAATATTGGGTAAAATTGGTTTATTCAAGTCACGTGCTAAAATTGGTTTCGCCTAACTTTGGATAATTGTTAATTATGACTTAGGCAAATTCTAGGACTTGAATTATGTTTTAATTTGTTTCTTATGATATTAAAACCCGGCCTTGTTGTTTTGTTGAACCATCTCTTTTTATACGCTTCCGCATTTGTTTAAAAGGAAATTAAATATTTTTAATTGTGATAAATCAATCACCGGGGATCCAACTTTGCTTTTTCACGTTTTAATTTAGCACCATTAGGATGTGATTATAAATATTAACACGTTCACATAAATTCTCAAAATAAATATGATACTGTAATCTTAGTAGATATAGAATATAAACTTTTTGAAAACTTTCTAATTAGTAGACCTAATAAAATAACTTATTTTCTTATTTTTGTTGATTATTGATATGTTGATTATTAGGTATAATGTGTTCCTTTCATAAATAGTTGTATTCCTGAGGGTGTATATATAAATCCTCCAGTTAAAGATTGAATAAAATTTAATCATAATATAAAAGGGTGGTGACTTTTTATATTTGTTATATAGGTTTAAATCTTTAGCATTTTCTTTTTCTACTAAATCTACATGAATTAGAACTAGTGTCAAATATATATCTACTGCGGCTTTTATTTCCTGGTACATGTTTAGTATTTTCATTATAATTTTCTCTTGTAGCTCTTAAATTTTGGTGTGTTGAATAATCTACGCCGGCTCTATTTGTGGTTTGTGTTGAGGATTCTGCTTTTTTATGGATGAACAGTGACATGAATAGTAAAAAATGAACAGTATATATGAACAGTACTTTTAAATAGTCCTCAAGTTCACAGTACTACAGGAAACTGTAGCAGCCTAGTCAAGCCTAAAAACGCCAATATAACAGCATCAACGGTGACAATGGCAACTCACAGGACACCGAAAAATTTAAAAATCAAGATCATTCTAGAGTTCAATTAAAATATTTATATCAATATTTTTCATAAAAACAAATCCTCAAGGATCCTTTAATGATATATCAAAACATAATAAGAATATTATCTAAGTACTCAGAGTGGTTAACCCGAAAGATATAATGAAACTTTAAATTTTATTGCTGGCTGTAACACCCCGCCTAATAAGATACCGGGCGATCACTCCAATATTAAATTAAAACAGGAGTTTCATATGGATCATTCTTAGCATCACTGTCGAAAATCCATTTAATTACTAATAACCTATTAGGCCGGTGTCAAAATTTTAACTTTACTACTCTTTTTAACAACAATAAATAAAACATCCACACAGTTTATGCGTAAATGAAACTGAAGTGAAATAAAATAACCGAACACTCGGTCAAAATATACAACCATATCGAATGCTGTACTGAAAGAATAACTAAATGCAATTGAGCCATTGGCTCGAATGTTTGTACAATACCTCCTATCTAGAGTACAAGGATGGAAGCGTCTACTGAAAATCCTGCACGCATCCACAGCTGCTGCAGCTGACGTCTGACTCGAAAGAATTTCCATCCAGGCGTCCCTGTGTCTGGACACCTATTTATATATATAATATAACAAGAAAGGAAAGTTTATCGGAGCCCGAGTTTTGAAAATATTTTTCAAGTGCATAAATGCCTTATTTTTAGAAAAAGGTTTTATCTCATATTTAAATTGGTATCGCGCTCCCATGAGATACCCCTCACCTCTCCACTAACAGTGCACTCCTAGCGTATCCCTCTAGACATCGTAGTCAAGCTATCCTGCTAAACTAGTCTATCACTAACCCACTATCAATCCTAGATAGTCCAAGCAATGTACTAAGGGTTAAACTTCACCCCAGTCTCAACGCTATGCCATGTTCGTGCGTGGGGTGTCTCGCAAAGCGAAATCCAAACAAGGAACCCCCTCGATACACTACTATGCGGAAAGGTCGATCGTCGAGATCCGCTAGTCCCTCAGTACAGAATGATATATATAAATATATATATACCATAAACATTTATAATATTAGAGCACTAAGGATTAAACTTCTCCCCAGTCTCAACACAATGCCATATTCGTGCGTGGGGTGTCTCGCAAAGCGAAATCCAAACAAGGAACCCCCCCCCCCGATACACTACTATGCGGCAAGGTCGATCGTCGGGATCCATTAGACCCTCGGCACTCGATTTATCCATTTATATATACATATACATATTTTACCATAACCATCCGGATCTATCTCCCGGAATGAGAATCCATATACAAAGTATTTATCAGTACTTATCATTTTCTCAAAACTTCCCATTTCCCTTTTTATACTCAGGAAATGTAAATATAAAAGCCAATTCATTATCATGAATTGCTTTAACAAATCATATACTTTTTAAAAGCCAATTTTATTATCATAAAAATGCTTTTCCATTTCAAAATATCCCATTTCCCTTTTTATATTCAGGAAATGTATTCAAAGCCATTTTCATTATCATAAAAATGCTTTGATCATATCATATGCTTCCACATCCCTTCTTCCATCCGGGAAGTGTTACCGAAGACAATTTATATAACCCATTTCCCTTCATATATCCAGGAAATGTAATTAAAGCCAATCCATTATCATGAATTGCTTTAATATATAACGCGTTCTAAGACCGCCCGTCCGGATTTCTCCACTATGCGCGCCCCTAAATGGCTATCATCTTCCAGGGCCTATCATAAGACAACCTGGGATCCTACATCGCAAGACGTCGGGAAGTGGCCATGTGCCTGCGGGATAGTCAAGACCACATCCGGAATCTCCTAACCAGCGCAGAAAATATATATCAACAAACGCTCACATGGCCTATAGGACTATATCCACCCTGCGTTAATTTGTCAGGGGGCTTCACCATACGCACGCAACTTCCCTTATGATAGCGATTTAGAGAGGTGTGTATCCTCATTTTTATTATTTATGAAAATCATTTGTCTTTCCAATTTGAAAACATTCATATTTTATTTTCAAAATCATTTACATCATATCATATATACTTTAATCACATAGTATATACACATATACCATATATTCATCCTCGAATGTACATAAATGGCCATATTTGCCAACTATATATAACGATGACCATTAATCCCAAAGATTCCCTCGAGGAATCATAACCATGCTTTCATATAAGCATGATACTAAACCCAAAGTATTTCCTTACTTTGTTCAATACTAATTACCTCAATCACTTCTTAAAGGTTTATTTATCCTCAAAATCCTTATTTAGGAATCCCCATAAAAATCCCAAATGGTAATTCAACTCCCCATACTCTTAAAGGGAGAAAACTAGAAATTCTGACCTAAGCGAATCGATTCGCCCCTTTAGCGAATCGATTCGGGTGGGCGAATCGATTCGGTTCCCAATCCGAATCGATTCGGAAAGTATTCTGCAAACAGGTCTGTAAATGGCGAATCGATTCGGTCTGTACCCGAATCGATTCGTCCCATTGCAGAAACCCAATTTCCTTTAGGCGAATCGATTCGGCCTGTACCCGAATCGATTCGGCCAGTTCGAGGGCTACAGTTTGGGCGATTTTTCAATCTCCAAAATACCCAAAATTCAATCCAATATCCATTTAAATCCTAACTTGGTTTTATTACTACAAACCCAAAGTTTTTATATCTCCTCAAATTCTTTAGAGGTCCTAACAATTCTTTTGAGAACCCCTAATATCTATCTCCAATAAGTTCTAACTAATGATTTCAATCTCGGACAGCTTTCCGTAGAAAAATCACTATAAATCCAAAAAAAAATTAGAAAAATACGCGGTCGGCGCCCACGCGACCGCGTCGAAAAGATATACAATTTTTATTTTTTGACCAAGAGCCGAATCGATTCGCCTCTAGGCCGAATCGATTCGGTAAGCACGCTGGCTACTGTTCATCATCTTCTCCGAGACGGTTTCGGCCATTAAAGCTTCTCCCAAGCTTATGCCGCCTCACCCAACGTCCTACAACCTCAACCAACTACAAACACACATATATAAAGGGTTCTAAACATCCTAGAATCCTAAACCACCCATTAATTTCGATTAAAACCTAAGTTCCACAAATTAAAAAATTATCGGGGTTTAGTTGTTTTAACTCCCAAAAACCCGTTTTATCCACGAAACCCCAACCCAAAATCTTTAGGGTTTGTTTATACCAAACTAAGGTATGAGATATTTATGTAAAAAGTAAAATAAAGCAAGTAAACACTTGCCTCGTGGATATAATCCGACGACCTCGAGTCGAATCCCGCGGAGGTAGGCCCGAATCTCCCCTTTTCTTCCTCTTTTCTTCTTCCTCTCTCTCTTCTCTCTCTTTTCTTTTCTTCCCTCTCTTTATATAGAAAGAAAAGGGTTTAACCCCTTAAAACCCAAAAATGACTCGTTTACCCAATTACGAGCCTATTTAACTCCAAAATTACCCGGAACTCCATTTCGACAATCGGACACTCTTTTCTGACTATCTCAGACATTCCGAGACTCATGGCGCAGTCGAAATTTCCATCCGAGGTACTTGACCGCAAATCACTATTCTAACCCAAAATAATTAAATACGGTATTCTACTCAAAATCTTACCTCTTTTGTCACTATACTCCACGGTGACATATAATTAAATTACTTCGACCTATATAGTCCCAAAATAATTTATAACACCCTTCGAAAATATTTAAATCCTCGAAAATCCCAAAAATCACTATTTCGAGAAATTCTCCAAATTCCAAATTATACTTAATTATGAAATTTAATCCTCTCCAAAACGGCGGGTTATTACATAGGCTATGAAACATGCAATTACAAACGTAATTTACAGGAGATAATGAAAAGTACAAGCCATAATTTACAGAATAATAGAAGTCTTACTATTACAAGATAATTTATAGTACTATTGTTGCTGAAAAAGCTGGTCAGAAATTTGAAAGGAAATTTAAACAGGGGTTGAGAGAGTTTGGTCGCTGAGAGAGGTGTTGGATTTCTGAATGTGTTGTTCTTCTGGGATGATCTTTGAGAAAGAAATAAGATCTCCCATTTATAGGAGAGCAAAGCAGATGGATCTCAAAGTTTGTTATCTTCAGTTTTTGAAACATAAGGAAACGTGGGCGGCTGATATTAACCTTTTGCATCTTTTTTCAAAAGGGGCACAGTAATCATTGCTCGTGATCCGAATTCTTCAAAAGGTGAATAGTGATGAACAGTAAAAGTTGTACAGTAGAAGAACATGTGAATGAACAGTAGTCTTTGTGATGTCATTGCATGCATCTGAGTTTTGTTTGTTGTGGCTGGCGTAATGCTGGCGTAAATGAGTCATCATTTTTTTCTTCTTGATTTTTATCTGGTGCTTCTTTAATTTTTTATGTTTCCATCATATTATCAATATTGTGCCTGGTGAAAGAATGCATTGAATCACTATCTAATTCGTTTTCTGAGTCAGTGTGGGTATATTTATTATATTGATAATTTGTTCTTTTTTCATCATCTATTGCTTCTTTTACTTTTGTAGAATATATAGATTTACTAAAATATTTTATATTAAGGCTAAAAGGGTGTTTTGGTATGAAAATTCTCATGTTAAAAGTTTCTTTTATCATACACCATGGGTCAGAGGGAACTTCATTCATTATGGTGTATACTTTGTACATAGTGATTAAATTTTCTGTTGCATCTTTTCCTTGTATCCAGGAGTCGTCATTTCTACATTGAACAAAATAGTTTGATATTCTATCATTCCTATGTTCTAAAAAAATATTGTGCCTACGGTGGATAATTTGTCCTAACCCTACCCATTCTGGTGGTATACTTTCTATTATTAGTAAAAGGTGTGGTAAATTTACTCGCCATAATTGTTGTTTAGCTAGTGCATCTGTTAAACCTTTAGGAAAATTATTATTTATATTATTTCAAGGTGGTGGTATTAATATACTAGCTACCATTCCGTATTCTAATAATAAGCTTATTGTTACCTCTATTTCTATACGTGAGTTGTGAGGAAATATTTTATTAGGTCTACTAATTATAAAGTATTCAAAAAGTTTATATTCTATATCTACTAAGATTACAGTATCATATTTATTTTGAGACTTTATGTGAACGCGTTCATATTTATAATCACATCCTAATGGTGCTAAACGAAAATAATTTTGTATGGCTACCCAGTTAGAAACATCTTTTTCTTTTGAAAATAAGAATATTTTTTCTACTATTGCATCTAGTAAAAGAGTTTCTACTTTAGTACGTAGTATATATCTATAGTAAGGATCAAAAGAAGATAAAAAAAGTACTATAAGTATATAGAGTTACTTGTTATAGTTTCTTTTCAATATCTTGTTTTTTAATATTTAGTATTTTCAAATGTTTTATTACTGTCTCGTGTTACTTGATCAGTTGTTGATTATTAAAATATTTATAATAATTAGCTTGTTCTATTGAATTATTAACATGTTGTGTTATGTTAAAAAAGTAGATGTTAAGGTAGTTCATAGTATGTATAAATGATCCTTTGTTATACTCTCGATTGAACCAGAGATTGTCAAGGATTTTTTGTTGTTCCTCCGTTACTGGTGCCTTTGACCTAAAATTTTGCTTCTCATTAAGAACAGTAAACAATTGGTTAGTATATTCTTTTGTTCCTGAAGAAGAGCCTTGGTGTTGAGACATCTGCCAAATTTAAGAAATGTTAGTAATTAATCTAGACAATATATCAGCTAATTGATTATCTTTACCTTTAATGTGTTCAAATTGAGGGGTAAATCCTTTTCCTGTAATATTATCTATGAAATTTAACCATCTTTTAGTAATTGATTTACTTTGATTTGTTTTATTAAAGTCTTTTACTATATTATCACAATCAGTTCTAATTAAAAATTCTTTTCCTAGAAATAGTTGAAATCTTTCTATGGTATTTATTACTCCTAATATTTCTAAGTCAGTTGAAGGTAATCTACTTTGTACTTCATTAAAGTTACCTGAGCAATATTTACAAATTACTTCTTCATTTTTATTACTATTTTTATTAGGTTTTTGTAATAATATTCCTGCCCATCCTAGTGTTGATGCGTCTGTTTGTATCATTTTATAACTATTCTCTATGGGCAAAGATAAAGGTTCTAATTTACTTACTATTTATTTTATTTTTTGTACTAATTTTATATCTTCGTTGTTAAAATACTTTTGTCCATTTTTTCCTAATTTACTATATAAAGGTCCTACCAATTTAGATAAGTTTGGAATAAAATATCTACAATAATTTAATAATCCTAAAAAATGCTTGTTACTTTTTAGTTTCTTCTAATTTGTCAGGGAATTCTAAAACCTTTTTTACTATATGTTCCTGTAATTCTATTTTGCCTCCTTTTATAAATAATCCTAGAAATTCTATTTCTTGTTTTTTCTAGTTGCATCTTTTTACTACTAATTATTAAACCCTGGTTTATAAATTCTTTAAAAACTATTTGTAGGTGGTTTCTATGTTCCTGTTTAGTAATACTAAATACAAGAATATCATCTACATAAACTATACAAAAATCTGAGTGTTTTTTAAATATAGTGTCCATTTATTTTCAAATATTTGGGGTGCATTTTTTTAGTCCAAATGGCATGACTAACCATTCAAAATGTCCTTCTGGACAAGTCAAGGCAGTCCATTCTATTGATTCTTTTTCCATTTTTATTTGCCAAAAACCAGATTTACAATCAAATTTAGAAAAATATTTTTTATTTTGGATTTTATTGATTAATTCATCTTTATTAGGTATTTTATAGATATCATCATATGTATTGTCATTTAATCTTTTTTAATTAATTACCATACGTACTTTATCTCTTTTTATTTATGCATGATTTCTAACCATAAATGCGGGACTTCTATGTCAACTAGTGCTTTTCTATATAACTCATTTTAAATTCTTCTTGATCAATTATTTCACAAGCTATGTCTTTTGTTTTTATTGTTATATCAGGGTTAATTATATTTAGTTTAGCTTCTATTTTATTTTTACTCCAGTGTTTTTGAGGGTCTTCTCCTATTATTTCTATTTTTTCAGCTAATCTAATTAAATCTTCTAATTTTAATTTTGTATTTTTAAACATTATTGTGGCAACCCGCATATCTGAAATAAGGGGTGGCCAGCCCGATACTCCAACATAACGGAATCATGGATGGAAATCATTCTCAGCATCAACATCAATATGAAGAGTATACGGGAAAACCACCTAATAATTCAGAAAACGGGTTGCCAAAACTTTTACTTTTAGTTTTATTAAAGATTAAGTTAAGAAAATAATTTAAACAACCCATTCTAAAAGATAGTGGAATTCCAAGATAACATATATAATACATCCATAACGAATATACAAGAAGAGGACCGAATATGGTGTCGGTCAACAGATACGTACAATGTATTACAACAGTGTAATATGTTACATAATACACTCATTAAACAATTACAAAGGTTTGGGCAACACGCCCGAGTGGAAGACCCGATCATATCTAGAATACAAAAATGAGTGCGTCTAACAAAACATCCCGTAATATCTGCAAAATCTTACAGCTCCTCAAAAGAAGGGAATAGGAATAATCAACACGGGCGTCCTTGCGGCGGAGCACCTGGGAGGATACAATTTACATGCACAACAAGGAGAATGAACGGGTCAGGGCCCGATTTTTATATGATTCCTAGATGAATAAGAAGCATGATAGATATGAACAGTTAATCATGAATGATGAAGATGAGAATCTAACAACCTAATGACAAAGCATAATAAAGCAGTTTAAATGATCATGTCTTTTATTAAATTATGCAAGAGAATATAATTAGACATCATAAATTTAAAAGCCTCCATCATTATTTACCACTTTATTCCAATTTTCATTCCTTAGCTGGAATATAATACCATCATTCTTTCTTATGTCATTTTACATATCCCAAGTCCCACTTGATTTAGAATGGTCATATTCTTATACATACAACGATTCTAAGATCGCCCCTCCGAGTTTACCCACTGGGCGCGTCCCTAAATGACTATCATCTTCCAGGGCCCATCAAACAAGACAACCTAGGTACCTAACGCACGCCGGGAAGTGGCCATATCCCTGCGAGTGAGTCATAACCACACCTGGAATTACCTCACTAGCGCAAAATAAAACATATAGCAACCCCGCATATGGCCGAGGACTGTAGTTGTGACACCCCGCCTAATTAAATACCGGGCGATCACTCCTTTATTAAATTAAAATCAAGGTGAACAGTTGGTTCATTCTTAGCATCACTGTCGTAAAAATAAACTTTTCCAAATTAACACCCTAATTAATTAAGCTAAGTGTCAAAACCATTTTTAGCCTTTCTAACCAAATTGTATTTTTAAAGAAAAACTTATTTATTTAATTAGTAACAACATTTTCAATAAGTAAAAGTCATACAACAATTATCCTGGAAAATAATCCAATTACTTTGAACATTCAACATCCAAAATCCCAACATTTAAAACTAAATGTAAAACATACATGCTGAATAAATCCCAAAATAACAGTATGAGAACTAACTGAAATATAAATGTCCCAACAAAACAGATAAATAGTGGAAAGGGCGACACATGCCCAATGAGGAAAATGATAGCAGTGGAATCAAGTAAATGAAATCGTCTAAGCAAGTGGCCTGTAACTCCCACCTAAGCTGCAGCACGTTCCTTCCAAGGGATCCTAAGCAAGACCCCCCTGTGGCTGGGCACCTGTAGTACATACATATATATACAAGAGAGAGAGAGAGAAAAACCGGTCAGAGCCCGATAGTGTATATGATTTAAAAATTGTTTAGAAAGTATTTAAATTGATACAGGCCAATGCAACAACATATTAGTGCGACACTCTCTTGAGAAATTCTCACCTCTCTTCTAATGTGCACACCTATCGCACTAACCTTCCCAGTGGTCAAACTCATCATATATCACGCTATCCTTTCCCAATGATTGACTTATCTTAGTTATTCATAGGATTCAAAATTTAACGATTGAATTGTTTGAAAATAATATCTCAATTAGTAACCAAAGTTCTCATTTTAACTTTAATTATCAATAAAGTTTTCCAGTGTCATATTATACTTTCTCAAAATAAGTATTTACAATTTGAGTCATCAACCATGTCCTACATATCAAAACACAGTAGGCAATTCCAGATTTCAGTATTTCATATATATATTAACTACTCGTAAAATATATATATATCATAACAGCACCCCAAATAAAAACTATGGTGTGGGCATACTCTACTATTCAATCCCCGTATCACTCGTACTAAGGGAATACAAATTTGAAATCACTCTCGAACAGTATTAACACATACTCAAACAATATTGAGGCGAAGTATAGATTCCAAGTCTCTAAGAGGATGACATATGTCTGCATCTCTTAGGAACGTCTGAACTATCACTGCGATAGCCTGTACCAAGGATACCTATACACAAACAATATGAGGCGAAGCATAGATTCCAAGTCTCTAAGAGGAAAGCACATACCCGCATCTCTTAGGACCGTCTGAACTATCATTTCCGATAGCCTGTACCAAGGATATCTATCTTCTAGGGTACAAGTCAATATCCCCCATAAAGGTCCCATCGAGATAAGACTGTCCCAGCGCTGAAACCTCAGGGATAGCAAGTAGCTTGGGCATGATTTTCACACATAGATAGTATATGCATACACAATCATATAACTATACTAATATTACCATATCAATAATGGATAAATTCTCAATTCCCATAATTACGTCATTTGCATTTATTTCTCATTATATAGTTATCACGTATAACCATTCACATCTTACTTTAATTTGAGGAACTTTTCCACTTACTACATAACGCTTCATGGATTCTATCCTCCCAATTATAAAATTCAGTAAGTATACACATTTTCCCAAAGTAACTCTCTTACGTGTCTCTCTCTTTAAATCATAAATTCACCGACCCTTATGTAATTATCCCAAAACACAATCTTTGCCCGACATCAAGGGTCCCAAAATCTATTCACATGTCCTACTGGTCTTCCCTATCTCCCAAAACATTTTATTAAGAATGCCGAAGAATTATCTCACAGTAAATTGAATTTAACTCATTTAAAAAGGAAATAGGAGTCTGCCAGGAGGGGTCGATCGATCGAGGTCTGGGGCTCGATCGATCGATCGATCAAGCAGGTCTGCGAAAACTGAAATTCTGCAGTTACGGGTTTCATCTCCTAACTTCAACAATTTCCATATTTTCTAATCCCAAACGTCTCAAAATTTGTACTAATAACATCCTAACATGATATCATACATTTCCTACATAAAGCATGTCAATTTAGTCAATAAACATGGATTAATCATGCCATAATTCATTTAAATATTCAAGAACCCTAGAAATCTCTAAATCATGGTTCCAATCTGTTTTTCCAGAAATTTCTTCTTATAAACATCATAATTTCATGGGTAAATTCCTCTACATGGCAAGGGTTTCCAGAATTATCATTTAAACCATAACTACATGCGATTCCTATCTCAAATCTTAGGTTTTCTTCCATAAAACTCATCTTAATCATTCCTACACTAATATGAAAGATGCATCAACGAAATAAGCAAGATAAACACTTGCTTGGGATTTTTTGGTGTTCTGATTTGCAGATGTTTTTGGTGTGGTTGCGTAGTCCGTTGCGCGATCTACGCGTTGGTGGTGGTTGCGGTGCAAATGGGTGACTTTTGCGGCCTTGGATTGCCTTGGAATCTTTCTTCTTCCCTCTCCTATGGCTGTCACTTGTGTTTGAGTTTTCTAACCCTAGCTGACTAACCTAAATGCTGATATAGGTTTCTGATTTTCGTGGGTTTAATTACCCATAAATGTGAAATGTCCAAAATGCCCTCCCGAGGTACCACTTAGGTCTAAAAACACCCCGAGACCCAAACTAAACCCCCGGGTACACTTTTCTGACTATCTCGACCCTTCTGAGCGCGTTGGCACACTCAAAATGACCATATGAACGACTTATAAAATATTCACTTTTATTTATCAAAGTTTAGTTCCGACGCGACACGGGCGCGTCCCGACTCAAATTTCCAAAATTATCATTTTATTCACTCGTGACATTCAATATAACCAATATTACATATTACTTTACTCATTAGTAATATTCAACAAATTTTCCATAATTACTAACTCTCGTCACATTAATAATTATAACATAATTAATTTTCGGATTTTTATTAAATAATTAACTCACATTAAATTTAATAAATCCCCAAATTAATATAGCATAAAAATACGGGGTATTGCATACTTCCCCCCTAATAATGGAATTTCGTCCCAAAATTCAGAAAACAAGGCATACCTGGTAAGAACAAATATGGATATCTCTCGCGCATATCAGCCTCACGCTCCCTAGTGGATTACTCCACATTATGGTGCTCCCACTGGACCCGTACAAGTGGAACTATCTTTGACCTCAATCTCCTCTCACTATTGTCTAGGATAGCCATCGGTCTCTCCTCGTAAGAGCTGTCAGGATGTAAGTCTATCTCATCTATCACAATGTGAGTATGGGCCATATCATCCCGAAGATATCGTCTCAACAACGAGATGTGGAATACATCGTGAATGCGATGTAAATGCTCGGGTAGTCCCAATCTGTATGCTACCGACCCAACTCTCTCGATAATGGGAAATGGTCCCACGTACCTCGGGGCCAATTTCCCTTTCTTCCCGAACCTCATCACTCCTTTCATAGGAGATACACGCAGTAACACTTGGTCCCCCACATTAAACTCCCAGAAAAATCGTTTCGCATCGGCGTAGCTCTTCTGCCTGTCCTGGGCTACTCGAATGCGACTCCTGATCATCTCAATCCTCGCGGAGGTTTCCTGAATCACCTCCGGTCCTAGCAACTTGTTATCCCCCACCTCGAGCCAACAAGTTGGAGAACGACAAGGCCTGCCATACAAAGCCTCAAATGGAGCCATACCAATCGTAAACTGATACGAGTTATTATAAGCAAACTCTACCAGTGGAAGATGTGGCTCCCAACCTCCTCCAAAATCAAGAGCACACATGCGTATTATATCCTCTAACATCTGATTAGTACGCTCTGTCTGTCCATCTGTCTGTGGGTGATAAGCTGAACTCAACCTCAACTTAGTACCCATAGCCTCCTGAAAGCTTTCCCAGAAACGTGACACGAAAATCTTGTCTCTATCTGACACAATATTCAGGGGCACCCCATGTAATCTGACAACCTCAGCAATGAACAACTGAGCATACTGACCCGTGGTATAGTCTGTCCGCACCGGCAGAAAATGGACAACCTTGGTCAAACGGTCTACAATCACCCAGTCGTGGCCCCGTTGTGATGTAGGCAACCCTGTAATAAAATCCATGGAAATACTCTCCCACTTCCACGCGGGTACTTCCAATGGCTGAAGCAATCCTGACGGTTTCTGATGGTCCACCTTTACCAGCTGGCAGATAGAACACTTGGACACGAACTCAGCAATATCCTTCTTCATCCCACTCCACCAGTATTGCCTCCTCATATCCTGGTACATCTTATCTCCTCCAGGATGTACTGCAAATCGGGACCCGTGAGACTGGGTCATCACTGCATGACGTAACTCTGCTCCTTCTGGAACCACCAATCTCCCATTAAACCTCAAACCCCCATCAGAACTAACAGAGTAGGACTCAGCACCCTCAGCTAAAAGTCGTACAATCTGCTCCTGGAAAAACGGGTCTGTGGTTTGGGCCTGTATTACCCTCATAACAATCTCGGGTGTAACTATCATAACAGATATGAAGGAATGGGCTACTGCGTCCTGGTGGCCTAACTCCTTCCACTTTGCTTTCCAGACGTCCGCTACCTCGTCTACCGGTCTATGGCTCAATGCATCAGCAACTACGTTGGCCTTCCCCAAATGATACTTTATGTCAAACTGATAGTCCTCCACAAACTCTAACCATCTGCGCTGTCGCATATTCAGCTCTCGCTGAGTGAATAGGTACTGTAGTGACTTGTGGTCTGTGAACAAACGGAACTTCTCCCCCAATAATTAGTGGCTCCATATCCTCAATGCAAAAATGACCGCTGCTAACTCCAGATCGTGGGTGGGGTAATTCTTCTCATGCGGCTTAAGCTTGCGGGAGGCAAAAGCTATAGCCTTCTCCTCCTGCTGAAGTACTCCCCCAAGTCCCCGTAAAGAGGCATCGGTGTAAACCAGGTACTCTACACCCGACTTTGGTAAAGCAAGGACTGGCGCTGAAGTAAGCTTGTCTTTCATCTCGTCGAAAGCCAACTGACAAGCGTCATCCCAAACATATGGTACCCCCTTGCGAGTCAGATTCGTCAATGGACCCGCTATTTTGGAGAATCCCCGAATGAATCTCCTGTAGTATCTGGCTAACCCCAAGAAACTACGCACTTCCGTCGGTGTCGTGGGCTGTCCCCATTCCCTCACTACTGACACTTTTCTCAGGTCAATTGCTATCCCCTGCTCAGAAACAACATGGCCCAAGAACTGTACTTCTCGCAACCAGAATCCACACTTCTCGTACTTATCATACAACTGATGCTCTCGTAGAGTCTGAAGAACCTGCCTCAAATGCTCCGCATACTCCTCCTCGGAGTGTGAATATATCAAAATGTCATATATGAAGATGATGACAAACTGATCCAAGAACTCTCTGAATACTCGGTTCATTAAGTCCATGAATACGGCTGGAGCATTTGTGAGACCAAATGGAATCACTCTGAACTCGTAAGACCCATATCTCATCAAGAAGGCAGTCTTTGAAACATCCTGCTCTCTAATACGTAGCTGATGGTACCCCGACCTCAGATCTATCTTCGAAAAGAAAGTTGCTCCCCTCAGTTGCTCGAACAGATCATCGATTCGAGGCAACGGATACTTATTCCGTATCGTGACCTTGTTCAACTCCCGGTAGTCCACACACAACCTTAGTGAACCATCAGCACCCCAAGGTGAAGTACTCCTGGGAATGAAGCCCTGACCTAACAGCTGCTCTATCTGATCTCATAACTCTCGCATCTCCGCCGGAGCCATACGGTATGGAGCGCGTGTTATAGGTCTAGTATCTGGCAATAAATCTATAACAAAGTCTATCTCTCTACTGGGGGGTAGGCCTGGTATTTCCTGAAACGCATCGGAATACTCACGAACAACTGGAATCGAGTCTAATAGAATCACAACCTCCTTAGAGGTATCCTCCTCTATATAATACAAATGAGCGGTCGAACCCCCCTCTGGGCGAGGCATCACCACTACAAACATCTCTTTCCCCGGAATGGCAAAAACAATGCTCCCACCGAAGCAATCAATCATGGCTCTATAAGCTGCAAGCCAATCCATACCAATAATAACATCATGCTCATGCATATCTAAAACTAAGAGGTCTGCAGGTAATACCAAACTACCAATCTCTACCCCCACTCCTCGGCATATAAAGAAGATAAGTGACCCACTCCCCAGTGGTGAGTCTACACACGTCACAGTGCTCTCTGCTGTGGCTAACAACCCTAAGGCCTTCGCAAAATGCGTAGCTATAAAATAATGAGTCGCCCCAGTATCAAACAAAACCTGACCCATAGTACCATGGATAGGAAACATACCCTCAATCGCGGGTGGTGCCTGTGGAGCTGCTACCTGGTGGACGTTATAGACACGTCCGTACTGTAACTGCCCCTTCTGCACTGGAGCTGCTGGAACGGCTCGTAGGGCTGGCACCTGGGCTGGAGCTGGGAGGGCAGCCGGAAAAAGTGGTCTTTGTGGCTCATTACGGGCACCCTGCTGCTGTGGGGCCCTATCTCCCTTCGGACAATCCTGGCGCCTATGGTCGTGTCTACCACACCCAAAACATCGGCCTTTGAAGTTTCCTCCCCTCTGACCCAGCTGACCACGGCCCTGCTGGCCATTACCTCCCCTCCACTGGCCCTGATGGCCCTGATGAACACGCTGTTGGCCCTGTTGGCCCTGTTGCTGACCCTGCTGTCGGTGTTGGCCTTGCTGGCCCTGCTGATTAGGCTGGCCCTGCCTAAAACCCCCGAATCCCTGCCTGGAATCACCTGAACGGAATCGCTTAGCAGGGTCCCCCTGATGGGAACTCTGCTCGTGCTGACGAGTCTGTCCATGAGATGGTTCCCCATTAGCACTATTACCCCCGGCCCTGCCCTGCTGGCTGGACTCTCCTGCTCTCTTGCTTCCCTGCAGATGGAAGCAGTGATCCTGGAAATGTAGTAATGCAGCTTTGAGTACATCAGTAAAAGTACTCAGAGATAGATTCCCAATAAGATGCTGACGGATCCTCCAAGCTAACCCGTCCACAAACAACATAATCTTCTTGCCCTCAGTGGGTTCCTCATCTGGCACGATGGTGAGAAGTCTCGTGAACTCCTCCTCATACTCAGCTACGGTAGAGTTCTCCTGCTTCAAATTCAGTAATTTCCGCCTCATCTCAGTCTGCACGGCGGGTGGAAAGTACTTGCGGTTAAACCGCTCCCAGAACAACTGAATAGGGATCGTGTCCCTCTCCTCCAATGTGGTAGTGGACTCCCACCACTGCAAAGCGGCTCTCACCAGCTTAAAGGAAGCCAACAACTTCTTTTTCACGTCGGTGCACTCATACATACGAAGATGACACTGGATGTCTTTCTTCCATTGGCTGACTGTAACGATATCTGAGCTACCAGAGAACTCAGGGGGATGTGCCTTCTGAAAACCATCCCTAACCCTCTCCCATGCAGATGGAAGCTGTGCTGGTACTTTCGCCACTTCCTGAATCTGGGGTGGAGCCTGCTGAACCACCGCTAGCGCGACATTCACCGCCTGAGCAACAATGGTAGCTACTTCATTAGCATTCATAGTGCCTTGTGCTGGAGCTGCTGGCTGCTCGGCCTGGGCATGCCTATCCTTTGGTGCACGTCTCGGAGGCATCTGAAATGTGAAGAAGTTTATTAGTCTACAGTCATTAACAAATCTCAAATAGCTGAAGACATAAACTTGAAAGCAAGAATACAACCATCCTAAAATAGGGCTCTATAGCAAAAACGTTAAGCTGAAAGCGAAATAAGCCGTACAAATCCTATGGACACTAGAACCTGATGCTCTGATACCACCTGTGACACCCCGCCTAATTAAATATCGGGTGATCACTCCTTTATTAAATTAAAATCAAGGTGAACAGTTGGTTCATTCTTAGCATCACTGTCATAAAAATAAACTTTTCCAAATTAACACCCTAATTAATTAAGCTAAGTGTCAAAACCATTTTTAGCCTTTCTAACCAAATTGTATTTTTAAAGAAAAACTTATTTATTTAATTAGTAACAACATTTTCAATAAGTAAAAGTCATACAACAATTATCCTAGAAAATAATCCAATTACTTTGAACATTCAATATCCAAAATCCCAACATTTAAAACTAAATATAAAACATACATGTTGAATAAATCCCAAAATAACAATACGAGAACTAACTGAAATATAAATGTCCCAACAAAACAGATAAATAGTGGAAAGGGCGACACATGCCCAATGAGGAAAATGATAGCAGTGGAATCAAGTAAATGAAATCGTCTAAGCAAGTGGCCTGTAACTCCCACCTAAGCTGCAGCACGTTCCTTCCAAGGGATCCTAAGCAAGACGCCCCTGTGGCTGGGCACCTGTAGTACATACATATATATACAAGAGAGAGAGAGAGAGAGAAACGGGTCAGAGCCCGATAGTGTATATGATTTAAAAATTGTTTAGCAAGTATTTAAATTGATACAGGCCAATGCAACAACATATTAGTGCGACACTCTCTTGAGAAATTCTCACCTCTCTTCTAATGTGCACACCTATCGCACTAACCTTCCCAGTGGTCAAACTCATCATATATCATGCTATCCTTTCCCAATGATTGACTTATCTTAAGTTATTCACAGGATTCAAAATTTAACGATTCAATTGTTTGAAAATAATATCTCAATTAGTAACCAAAGTTCTCATTTTAACTTTAATTATCAATAAAGTTTTCCAGTGTCATATTATACTTTCTCAAACTAAGTATTTATAATTTGAGTCATCAACCATGTCCTACATATCAAATCACAGTAGGCAATTCCAGATTTCAGTATTTCATATATATATTTACTACTCGTAAAATATATATATATCATAACAGCACCCCAAATAAAAACTATGGTGCGGGCATACTCTACTATCCAATCCCCGTATCACTCGTACTAAGGGAATACAAATTCGAAATCACTCTCGAACTGTATTAACACATACTCAAACAATATTGAGGCGAAGTATAGATTCCAAGTCTCTAAGAGGATGGCATATGTCTGCATCTCTTAGGACCGTCTGAACTATCACTGCGATAGCCTGTACCAAGGATACCTATACACAAACAATATGAGGCGAAGCATAGATTCCAAGTCTCTAAGAGGAAAGCACATACCCGCATCTCTTAGGACCGTCTGAACTATCATTTCCGATAGCCTGTACCAAGGATATCTATCTTCTAGGGTACAAGTCAATATCCCCCATAAAGGTCCCATCGAGATAAGACTGTCCCAGCGCTGAAACCTCAGGGATAGCAAGTAGCGTGGGCATGATTTTCACACATAGATAGTATATGCATACACAATCATATAACTATACTAATATTACCATATCAATAATGGATAAATTCTCAATTCCCATAATTACGTCATTTGCATTTATTTCTCATTATATAGTTATCACGTATAACCATTCACATCTTACTTTAATTTGAGCAACTTTTCCACTTACTACATAACGCTTCATGGATTCTATCCTCCCAATTATAAAATTCAGTAAGTATACACATTTGCCCCCAAGTAACTCTCTTACGTGTCTCTCTCTTTAAATCATAAATTCACCGACCCTTATGTAATTATCCCAAAACACAATCTTTGCCCGACATCAAGGGTCCCAAAATCTATTCACATGTCCTACTTGTCTTCCCTATCTCCCAAAATATTTTATTAAGGATGCTCAAGAATTATCTCACAATAAATTGAATTTAACTCATTTAAAAAGGAAATAGGAGTCTGCCAGGAGTGGTCGATCGATCGAGGTCTGGGTCTCGATCGATCGAACCTTCGATCGATCGAAGCTCTGGGCTCGATCGATCTATCAAGCAGGTCTGCGAAAACTGAAATTCTGCAGTTACGGGTTTCATCTCCTAACTTCAATAATTTCCATATTTTCTAATCCCAAATGTCTCAAAATTTGTACTACTAACACCAAACATGATATCATACATTTCCTACATAAAGCATGTCAATTTACGTCACTAAACATGGATTAATCATGCTATAATTCATTTAAATATTCAAGAACCCTAGAAATCTCTAAATCATGGTTCCAATCTATTTTTCCAGAAATTTCTTCTTATAAACATCATAATTTCATGGGTAAATTCCTCTACATGGCAAGGGTTTCCAGTATTATCATTTAAACCATAACTACATGCGATTCCTATCTCAAATCTTAGGTTTTCTTCCATAAAACTCATCTTAATCATTCCTACACTAATATGAAAGATGCATCAACGAAATAAGAAAGATAAACACTTGCCTAGGATTTTTTGGTGTTCTGATTTGCAGATGTTTTTGGTGTGGTTGTGTAGTCCGTTGCGCGATCTACGCGTTGGTGGTGGTTGCGGTGCAAACGGTTGACTTTTGGGGCCTTGGATTTCCTTGGAAGCTTTCTTCTTCCCTCTCCTATGGCCATCACTTGTGTTTGAGTTTTCTAACCCTAACTGACTAACCTAAATGGCTGATATAGATTTATGATTTTCGTGGGTTTAATTACCCATAAATGTGAAATGTCCAAAATGCCCTCCCGGGGTACCACTTAGGTCTAAAAACGCCCCGAGACCCAAACTAAACCCCCGGGTACACTTTTCTGACTATCTCGACCCTTCCGGGCGTGTTGGAGCACTCAAAATGACCATATGAACGACTTATAAAATATTCACTTTTATTTATCAAAGTTTAGTCCCGACGCGACCAGGGCGTGTCCCGACTCAAATTTCCAAAATTGTCATTTTATTCACTCGTGACATTCAATATAACCAATATTACATATTACTTTGCTCATTAGTAATATTCAACAAATTTTCCATAATTACTAACTCTCGTCACGTTAATAATTATAACATAATTAATTTCCTGATTTTTATTAAATAATTAACTCACATTAAATTTAATAAATCCCCAAATTAATATAGCATAAAAATACGGGGTATTACAATAGTCTCCCTGCATTCGCTAGCCAGGGGACATCACCTCATGCGCACGCTTCCCTTATGATATCATTTAGAGAGGTGTGTTTAAGTAAATTAATATTTACCAATTTAAATCACATTTTCATATCCATTAATCATATTTGTTTCATTATATCTGAAACCATAATCATTGAATATTCTTATTAATATTCATCACGTTTTCAGTCCCGAATTAATCTCCAAGTGATCATAATGATTCTCCAAGTCCCAAGGTTTTATATATCTCCAATGAGCCCCTAAAGCCTCCAAGTATGGGCTTTTAACTTCTAAACTCCTAATAAGTTGTAAAAAGAAAAGTAATGCCTGAACATCACTTTAAACACCCCTGGAATAACCCCAGATGAACCAATTCTAATCTAGGGTGGCGACCAAACTCAACTAAGACTCTAGGACACTAATTTTACTTCATTCAAGAAGGTTCCTAGGTCCTAAGCCTAAAGAAAAAGAATAAAAATTGAGTTGGAAAAATCAACTCAAAACTGTAGGGTCCGAATCGATTCGCCCTAGGTCCGAATCGATTCGCCCAAAAAGAGAATCTGTTCGAAAGATGAACCGAACTTTCTGTAAATGCTGAATCGATTTGTCCCTTAACACGAATCGATTCGGGTACCCAGACCTGGAAACTGATCCTAAGCGAATCGATTCGCCCAGGGGCCGAATCGATTCGCCCCTGCGAATTTGCCAAGTTTGGCTATGGAGTCTTGGACTCCTAACATACCCCCAACTCAAAATCCATCCAAACCAAGATCATTAATGGCTGCCAACTAATTACAAATTATTCCAACAATATTAATCTACACCAATAAATATCCAAATCTCTTTCAAAGATTCCAAAACCCATAAATCCATAAAAAGCCCTAACTTTATCAAACCAAAACTAATACACAACTATCATACTAATTATCCATCTTAAATCACATAATAGCAAGTAGAAAACTTGCCTTGGGGTTCCAATCTCAGATTTGAGGAAGATGAGTGCAAGATCAAGCTCCAAATCTTCAATCTCTCTCTTTCTCCCAAAGTTCTCTTCCTCTCTCTAACTCTCTAGGTTAACAATTTCACTTAAGGGAAATAAAATGCTTAGCAAGACTAAATCGGTACATTAGTCTAAACTCTCCCAACATAAGTGGTTAATACCACATTAAAATGATTCCCAATACGCAATATACGAAAACCAGTCAAAAGTACCCAAAACCTCAAAATACAATATGGCACACATTTTGGCTATCTCGCACCTCCCGAAACTAACTACACCCTCCAAATTATCATTTGGAAATTTTATAACTCATTTTAAGTTCCGATTTCATTTTAAACTAAAATGTCATTTTAAATCTTATGACACAATAAAACACCACATGGTGATATTCAACCACACATAAGGTAAATATGCAACATTTTAGTAAATATTAACTTTTCTTCATTAAATTAATACTTCCTCCACATTCCAACATTTTATATATAATTACTTCTCATAGTAAATAAATATAAAATAGGCTCTTATAAGCGAGGGTTGTTACATACTCCCCCCCTTATGAGGGAATTTTTCCCCCAAAATTCAAGCGTACCTCGAATAAAGAGATGCGGATACTTTTCCCGCATATCGTCCTCACGTTACCATGTTGATTCCTTAGCGTTGTGATGACTCCATTGGACTCGTACCAAGGGCACCACTCGAGACCTCAACCTACGCTCCCAATGCTCTAAAATAGCAACGGGTTGTTCTTCATATGAAATGTCGGGTTACAAGTCAATATCCTCAAAAGGGATATGCCAAAGGGCACCTTCACACCTCTTATACTTCTTCAAAGAGGAGACATGGAACACGTCGTGGATTTGTTGTAAAGGTTTCGGTAGGGCAAGTTGATACGCCACTGCAACCACTTAGCAATAACGGGAAAAGGTCCAACAAAACGCGGCGCAAGCTTCCCTTTCTTTCCGAAACACTTGATACCTTTCATGGGCGACACTAGCACCAAGACTTGGTCCCCAATCTCCAATTCCATGTGTCTCCTATTTGCATCAGCATAACTCTTTTGACGGTCTTGAGCTATCCGAATGAGATTCCGAATTAGTTCGATCTTAAAAGAAGTATCTTGGATCATTTTAGGTCCAAGGAATTTATTAGCCCCCACTTCCAACCAACATGTGGGTGATCTACAAGGCCTACCATACAAAGCTTCATAGGGCGCCATCCCAATAGTAAATTGGTATGAGTTGTTATAAGCAAACTCAACTAAAGGAAGATACCGCCTTTGAAATCAAGCATACACATACGAAGCATATCCTCCAACATTTGGTTTACTCGTTCAGTCTGGCCATCTGTTTGAGGATGGTAAGAAGTGCTTAACTTAAATTTCGTCCCCATAGCCTCTTGAAAACTTCTCCAAAAATGGGAAATGAAAATCTTATTACGGTCGGAAAAGATATTTAATGGCACTCCATGGAGTCTGACAATCTCCGCGATGAATAATCGGGCATAGCGAGTAGTGTCATAATCAGTACACATGGGTAGGAAGTGTGCAGACTTAGTCAAGCGGTCGACAATCACCCAAATAGAATCGCAACCACTCTGTGACCTTTGCAAGCCTGTAATAAATTTCAATAATATGCTCTCCCATTTCCATACGGGGATCTTCAATGGTTACAACAAACCTGTCGGTCGCTGATGATCTATCTTGACCAACTGACAAGTAGTGCATTGAGATACGAACTCAGAAGTATCTCGCTTCATACCTTGATACATCTTGTCGTTACTCGGATGCACTGCAAATTTGGAACTGTGAGATTCATCCATTACTACCCTTCTCAAATCCCCCTCATCGGGGACAATGAGTCTCCCATAGAAGTGTAATCCACCATCTGAACTTATAGAGTAGGATTTCGCTCCCTCAGACAACAATCGGCGTATATGGTCCTGACAACCCTTATCTCTTCCTTGGGATTCTACAACCTTTTCCACAATTATAGGTGTAACGGTCATCACTGACATGAACTCCCTAGCAACCGCGTCCTCGTGACTGAGCTCTTTCCATATTTAGCTTTCCATACATCAGCTAACTCTCCTTCGGGCCTTCTACTCAAAGCATCCGCTACCACATTCGCCTTGCCAGGATGATAGTGGATGTCAAATTGATAATCTTTCACAAACTCCAACCATCGGCATTGTCGCATATTCAAATCTTTTTGTTAAAATAAATATTGCAGTGACTTATGGTCCGTGAAAAGACTAAATTTCTCTCCTAGGAGATAATGCCTCCAAATCTTCAAGGCAAAGACAACTGCGGCCAATTCTAAGTCATGCACCGGATAATTTCTTTCATGGGGCTTTAGCTCGCGAGAAGCATATGCAATAGCCCGTCACTCCTGTTGGAGTACACCTCCTAATCCTTGTAGAGATGCATTGGTGAAGACTAGGTATTCCAACCCCGACTTTGGCAATGCAAGGACTGGAGCCGAAGTCAATCTATCTTTTAGCTCATCAAAAGCAGCCTGACAAGAGTTATCCCAAATAAATCTCACCCCTTTTCGGGTCAAATTTATCAAAGAGCTAGCGATTTTAGAGAATCCCTTGATAAATCGACGGTTGTAACTCGCCAAACCCAGAAAACTATGAATTTCGGTCGGTGTCGTGGGCTGACCCCACTCCCTCACCGCAACCACCTTACTCGGATCCACCAATATACCCTGGGATGTCACAATATGGCCCAGAAATTGTACCTCCTTTAACCAAAAGCCACACTTCTCGAACTTAGCATACAATTGGTGATCCCTTAACCTTTATAGGACCAACCTCAAATGAGTAGCAGGGTCTACTTCCGTTCGAGAATACACAAGGATGTCATCGATGAATACAATAACAAATTGGTCTAGGAAGCCCCAAAATACCCTATTCATGAGATCCATAAATACGGCGGGGGCATTGGTTAGTCCAAAGGGCATAACCAAAAATTCATAAGACCCATACCTCGTCAGAAAAGTAGTCTTGGATACATCCTGCTCCCGTATCCTCAACTGGTGATACCCCATCCTCAAGTCTATCTTAGAGAAGTATTACGCTCCCCTAAGTTAATCAAACAAATCATCCATACGAGGCAAAGGGTATTATTCCGGATAGTGACCTTATTCAATTCTCTATAGTCAACAGATAACCGGAGAGAACCGTCCTTTTTCTTCACAAACAACACAGGAGCACCCCATGGAGACATACTACGCCTAATGAATCCCTTCTCCAGCAACTGCTGAATTTGATCTCTTAACTCCCTCATCTCAGCGGGAGCCATATGATACGGAACTCTCGAGATCGGTCTCGTTCCTGGCCATAAATCAATCACAAACTTAATCTCCCTACTCGGAGGCAAACTCGGTATCTCCCGAAAAACATCCTCAAAATCTCTAGTAACCGAAATAGAATCCAAGGGAACAACTACATCCCGAGAAGTCTCTTCTGTAATATAATACAAATATGTACTAGTACCTCCTTTTAAACGAGGCATAACCACGAAGAACATTTCTTGTCCCGGAACGGTGAAGACTATACTCTTCCCGTAACAATTTACTATTGCATGATACTTGACAAGCCAATCCATACCCAATATCACATCATACCCGACCATGTCTAGGACGAGTAAATCGGCCTCAAAGCACAAATTACCAAGAGTAATTCCTATATGTTTACAAACAAGGAAAATGAGTGAAACATCACCCATAGAAGACTCAACGCTAGTGAAAGTGCTCTCTGTAGATTTTATCAACTCTGTAGACTGAGCAAAACTTCTAGAAATGAATGAATGTGTCGCACCCGTATCAAACAAAACGCGACCCATGTGCCCCTGAATAAGGAACTTACCCTCAATCGCTGGCGGAGCAGGAGGATGCATAGCATCCTGGATATGATAAACTCTCCCATACTGTAGCTGACCCTGCTGCGGAGGGACAATGGGATTTGGTGCCTATGGAAAAACTGAACACAAGGCTGCTGAGGGACTCCAGGAGGCTGGCCCCCAATCAACTGAGGACACTCCTTCTTATAGTGACCCACCTCCCCGCATTGGAAGCACATTCCCAACATATTCTTCGAAACACGGCCCCGATTATTTCTAAACTGGTTAACACCTTGGCCCTAATGGCCTCTACCTCCTTGACCACCCCGGCCTGTTTGTTGTTGTGGGGCACCCTGACCGTGCCAATTATTATTGTCACCCGAATTAAATCCACCAAAGCGTTGTCTTTTTGACACGTCCCCCTGCTGGGGATCCCTTTTATCGTTGCTTATTACCCGAAGATTGGGACGAGGAAAAATCTCCTCCTCCATTCCCACCGCCTCCAGGCTTTCCCGCTTGCCCCACTACGGTAGCTTTCTTGCTATTCTGCATGTACAACCGATGTTCTTGGCAATGGAGCAATGCTGCATTCATTACCTCACCAAAAGTTTGCAAGGCTGGATTACCCAATAAATGTTATCGGATTCTTCAGTTCAAACCTCCCATAAATTTTGAAACCTTCCTCTCTTCCGGAGTCACCTCATCCGGTACAAAACATGCCAATCGGGTGAACTCCTCTTCGTATTTGGAAACAGACCGCTCTACCTGTACCACATCCTGAAGTCTCCTTCTCATCTCCCTTTGAACCGCAGAAGGAAAATACTTTTGGTCAAACAAGACCCAGGAATCAGTAATCGTCATGGTATCCCTCTATTCTGGTGTAGTCATCGACTCCCACCAGTGCAATACGGCCCCAACAAGTTTGAAAGTAGCAAGGACTTGTTTATTCTCCTCACTACATTCCACCATTAGTAAATGGCATTGCATATCTTTCTTCCATTGGTTTGCTCGAATAACGTCAGAACCTCTGTCAAATTCCGGGGGATGGCCCTTTAAAAAGGACTCTCTAACTCTCTCCTATGGAGAAGGTCCCGTAGGAGCTTGGGCATCCTGTGCTCGTTGTTGAGCTTATGGCATTTGCTGAGCCACTGCGGTCATAGCAGCATTAACCACTTGGGCCACTATATTTGCTACATCAGCAGCATTAATAGTTCCTTGTGGCGGCGGAGGACCAATGTCATCTTCTACAACTCTATTACGTCTCGCTGGGTGACCTCTATTAGGCGGCATCTGAGATGAAGGAATAATAGAGTTAGAATACTATTCAAAACAATCTATATTGCAGAAGATCGCAAATGTAAGAAACAATGCAGTGCTAACAGTAGGCTCTATATCAAAGAATGCTACGGTAGAACGTGACAAGTCCGCATACATCCTAAAGACTCTAGAACCTGATGCTCTGATACCATCTGTGACAACCCACATATCCGAAATAAGGGGTGGCCATCCCGATACTCCAACATAACGGAATCATGGATGGAAATCATTCTCAGCATCAACATCAATATGAAGAGTATACGGGAAAACCACCCAATAATTCAGAAAACGGGTTGCCAAAATTTTTAGTTTTAGTTTTATTAAAGATTAAGTTAAGAAAATAATTTAAACAACCCATTCTAAAAGATAGTGGAATTCCAAGATAACATATATAATACATCCATAACGAATATGCAAGAAGAGGACCGAATATGCTGTCGATCAATAGATACATACAATGTATTACAACAGTTTAATATGTTACATAATACACTCATTAAACAATTACAATGGTTTGGGCAACATGCCCGAGTGGAAGAACCGATCGTATCTAGAATACAAAAATGAGTGTGTCTAACAAAACATCCCGTAATATCCGTAAAATCTTACAGCTCCTCAAAAGCAGCGAATAGGAATAATCAACACGGGCGTCCTTGTGGCGGAGCACCTGGGCGGATACAATTTACATGCACAACAAGGAGAATGAACGGGTCAGGGCCCAGTTTTTATATGATTCCCAGATGAATAAGAAGCATGATAGATATGAACAGTTAATCATGAATGATGAAGATGAGAATCTAACAACCTAATCACAAAGCATAATAAAGCGGTTTAAATGATTATGGCTTTTATTAAATTATGCAAGAGAATATAATTAGACATCATAAATTTAAAAGCCTCCATCATTATTTACCACTTTATTCCAATTTCCATTCCTTAGTAGGAATATAATACCATCATCTTTTCTTATGGCATTTTAGATATCTCAAGTCCCACTTGATTTAGAATGGTCATATTCTTATACATATAACGATTCTAATACCGCCCCTCCGAGTTTCCCCACTGGGCGTGCCCCTAAATTACTATCATCTTCCAGGGCCCATCAAACAAGACAACCTGGGTACCTAACGCACGTCGGGAAGTGGACATATGTCTGTGAGTGAGTCATAACCACACCCGGAATTATCTCACTAGCGCAGAATAAAACATATAACAACCTCGCATATGGCCAAGGACTATAGTCTAACTGCATTTACTAGCCTGGGGACATCACCTCATGTGCGAGCTTCCCTTATGATAGCATTTAGAGAGGTGTGTTTATGTAAATTAATATTTACCAATTTAAATCACATTTTCATTTCCATTAATCATATTTGTATCATTATATCTGAAACCATATTCATTGAATATTCTTATTAATATTCATCACGTTTTAAGTCCCGAAATAATCTCCAAGTGATAATAATGATTCTCCAAGTCCCAGGGTTTTATATATCTCCAATGAGCCCCTAAAGTCTCCAAGTATGGGCTTTAACTTCTAAACTCCTAATAAGTTGTAAAAAGAAAAGTAATGCCTGAACATCACTTTAAACACCACTGGAATAAACCCCAGATGAACCAATTCTAATCTAGGGTGGAGACCAAACACAACTAAGACTCTAGGACTCTAAGTTTACTTCATTCAAGAAGGTTCCTAGGTCCTAAGCCTAAAGAAAAAGAATAAAAATTGAGTTGGAAAAATCAATTCAAAACTGCAGGGTCCGAATCGATTCGCCCAAAAAGTGAATCGGTTAGAAAGATGACCCAACTTTTAGTAAATGCCGAATCAATTCGGCCCTTTACCCGAATCGATTCGGGTACCCACACCTGGAAACTGATCCTAACCAAATCGATTCGCCCAGGGGCCGAATCGATTCGCCCCTGCGAATTTGCCAAGTTTGGCTATGGAGTCTTGGACTCCTAAAATACCCCCGACTCAAAATCCATCCAAACCAAGATCATTAATGTCTACCAACTGATTATAAATTCTTCCAACAACATTAATCCACACCAATAAATATCCAAATCTCTTTCAAAGATTCCAAAACCCATAAATCCATAAAAAGCCCTAACTTTATCAAACCAAAACTAATACACAACTATCATACTAATTATCCATCTTAAATCACATAATAGCCAGTAGAAAACTTGCCTTGGGGTTCCAATCTCAGATTTGAGGAAGATGAGTGCAAGATCAAACTCCAAATCTTCAATCTCTCTCTTTCTCCCAGAGTTCTCTTCCTCTCTCTAACTCTCTAGGTTAACAATTTCACTTAAGGGAAATAAAATGCTTAGCAAGACTAAATCGGGACATTAGTCTAAAGTCTCACAACTTAAGTGGTTAATACCACATTAAAATGATTCCCAATACGCAATATACGAAAACCATTCAAAAGTGCCCAAAACCTCAAAATACAATATGGCATCCATTTTGACTATCTCGCACCTCCCGAAACTAACTACACCCTCCAAATTATCATTTGGAAGTTTTATAACTCATTTTAAGTTCCGGTTTCATTTTAAACTAAAATGTCATTTTAAATCTTATGACACAATAAAAAACCACACGGTGATATTCACCCACACATAAGGTAAATATGCAACATTTTAGTAAATATTAACTTTTCTTCATTAAATTAATACTTACACCACATTCCAACACTTTATAAATAATTACATCTCATAGTAAATAAATATAAAATAGGCTCTCACAAGCGAAGGTTGTTACAATTATGTTATTTATTTTATCAAATTTTATTTTTTGTGTTTGTCTATCTTCTATATTTTGTAAATATTCTTTTAAGTAGTTTTCTTTTATATCTATATCATTATTATTACTATAGTCTATATCTTCTTTTGTTTCTAGTATTATGTTATTATTAAGAATTAACTTATTTTCTTGTTTTTGTTGATTATTGATATGTTGATTATTAGGTATAACATGTGTTCCCTTCTTAAATTGTTGTATTCCTGAGGGTGTATACATAAATCCTCCAGTTAAAGATTGAATAAAATTTAATCCTAATATAAAAGGGTGATGACTTTTTATATTTTTTATATAGGTTTGTGGTAATATAAATTGTTCTTCATTTATAGAAATAGGTATATTTTGTATACATTGTGTTATAGCTATTGCTTCTTTATTAAATTGGTGTATATAGACAGGGTAATTTAAATATTTAGCATTTTCTTTTTCTACTAAATCCACATGAATTAAACTTTTTGTTGCTCATGTGTCTAACATTGCTGTTGTTTCTATTGTTTTATTTGCAAATTTTATTTTTATAGGGAATGTTATTAGTGCTGATTTATTTGTACTATTTATTTGTTCTTTAGGTTTATTTTTTATTTCGTTATAACATTTTACACATAATTTTTTAATACATATTTCCCATAGATATATTTCTTTATTTTCTGTTAAACATTTTATACAATTTTGTTTTATAAACCTATATTGTTTAAATTTATATTCACATTTTTCTATATTATAACAAAAATTTAAATCTTCTAAACTTTGTTTTAAGGTTTCTATATCATTATCTTCAGATTCTATAGATTCTATACTATATATACTAACGTTGTTTATTTCTTCGTATTGATCGTATATACTTTCTAGTACCATTGTATCTCCTAGATCATCTTCAATGTCATCTAATATGTTTATTTTTTCTTCTATTTTAGATATATTATTATTTTTATTTCTATATCGATAGTTTGGTCTAATATGACTAGGGTCTCCACATATAAAACATTTACAATTTGTTGTTTTCTTAATATTTTTATTATCTTTGGTTTCTTTATTATTATCTTCATTTTTGTTTCGTTTTTTATACCGTGGTCATTTTCTTTTATAGTTATTATATAATTTTTATAAGTCTTATATTTCTTTTTAGTTTTATATTTAGTATTTTTATATTTATTAACTATTAGTCTTTTATTATCACAACCGTATTGCGGAGGTAAGTCTAATAGTATTGTTTTTTAATTTCTTTACCTTCTTTTAATTTTCTACATACTGATTTTAGTGTATCATATACGATTTTAATTCTAGTTCCTTTAGACGTATTTGTTTTTGCGTCTGGGTGTTTTTTCCAATTTTTCCATATTTTTCCCGGTATTTTTTGTATGTATCTATCTAATAAACGAAGATCTGATGTTTTTCCAGTCTGTGTCCAATATTCTACATATCTTCTAGTGTAATCTCATATATATTCTAACCTACATATTTGTAATTGTTCTAGATTTCTTAGTGCCTCTGTTTTTTTTCCAGTTAATTGTAAAAGTCTATTTGTTCCTAAAAAAACTTCTTTTATTAGGTGAGCGAATCTTTCTACATTAAATTGTTCTTTAAAATGTTGATATTCATCAAAGAGTTTATATGTTAAATACCAATTGGATACGCTTCCTTGTAGTGTATTTTGAAAATAGGCTTCGCATTCACTTCGATTTACAAATTCTATTAGTGTACATATTCTAAAACATCTTTTTTCCCAAATTTCTATTGCAGTTTCCCAACATTGAGGGTTTACATTATCTAGATTTAATATACTACCATATTGCGTTATATTAGAACTAGTGTCAAATATATATCTACTATGGCTTTTATTTCCTGGTACAGGTTTAGTATTTTCATTATAATTTTCTCTTGTAGCTCTTAAATTTTGGTGTGTTGAATAATCTACGTTGGCTCTATTTGTGGGTTGTGTTGAGGATTCTGCTTCCATATCCTCGGCTGAGTTTATTTCTTCTAGTGTTTTTATAATTTCTTCTTCTTTTATAAATTTATCTATTCCTATATTTATTATTTTTCTTGTGTTGTCTTCATTAGTTCCTTCGGCACAATATATTGAAATTATATCTTCTTTATTATTTTCGTTACCGTATTTTTCTATTAATTGTTCTATTGTTAGGTTATCACAATCTTCAATAATTATATCGTATATTTTACCTTCTAATAATTCAAATATTTCTTTTACTTGTTCCTCTACAATTAATACATTAATTTCATTTAATAATTCTTCACTCTTGTCTTCTAATGGTTTATATTTACTAAATTTAATACTGCTTTGTCCTACTTGATTTTCGTATATTTTATTTTTTTTCTGGGTTTTTAGATTGGTTAAGGTTAATCGTGGTAGTTTCCATTCAATTTCTTCATATATACTACGATCTATTTTTTGTGCTTCAATCATTTGTACATATTTAATATTAAATAATTTTACTATACAGCCAAATTCAGCTTTAAAGTTTATTTTGTAGTTATTAAATATTTTATTAGTGAATTTTAACATATTCTTTTTATATAACTGTTGTCCTTTAGTTTTTTGGATACCTTTTTCTATGAATTTTTTAGTATCTTATCCCACCAGCGTTCACCGAGCCCCTATACTAACGCCCAACTTGTCTTTGGAATTTGAGCTTTCAATATTTCTCCTCAACGGCTACGATGTATTAAATTAATTACATCGGGGCACACCTTCAAATGTTGGTATGTGTTTCTAAGACTTTGCCAATTACCCTGCATTTTAATTGTATTGCTATTTGTGACCGCATCAGGAGATGCTTTGATGTGATCATGGTGGTCAACAATATGCCTATAGTTTTCAAAAACTATTCTACGCTTGAAATTAGGATTTTCAGACCCGGACAGTTCATCCCGCCTTTTTCGAGTCCTTGTAAAATCGACAGTCCGTCTAATTCTTTCTCCAAGTTCTTCCATTTTCAATGTTGCAATGTCACGTCTAATTGAAACAAATAATATAATAAATACAAAATCAAAAATACAATTGAGTTAGTTTAACAATATCCGAGCAAATATGATTTAAAATACGATTAAAATACAACTAAGAAATAATGGATAAATTTTAATTTTTAACTTAAAAAAATGGCTAAAGAATTAGATGTGACATAAATTATTGCCTAAAAAATTAATGGCATAAAAAATGGCTAAAAAATTCACTAAAATGAATAAAAATTATGTAATATATGTTATTGTAATTTAGCGTAAATTAATGACTGAAAAAAGGTGAGTTATATTTTTTTACTAATAATTAATGGCTAAAGAATTAAACGTGACATAAATTATTGTCTAAGAAATTAATGGCATAGAAATTGGCTGACAAATTCAGTAAGATGAATAAAAATAATATAAAATTACACTAACACTGGCAATAACAAAAAAATAATATTTTTCGGACTACTCACATCGTTTTTCTTATGTTTTACAAGATATTTTTTGAATTGACAAAGTGTATTTTTAGGCTACTCATAAGTGTTGCGGTAATAGATGAGTCTTCATTAAACACACATTATTTTTCTTATTTTTTACACCTACCATAAGAGTTGTGGTTATAGAACGAGACTTCATTAAACACTCTTTTAGCCTTTGGCTTCAATCCCTGATGCGTTAATATAATGACATGACAGTGTGTGTTTCCTCTATATCATTGATGAAGCCATTAATTATAACCTTTTGCAAGGCACAAACTAGCTAGATCCTATCCTTTTATCACTCATACCTATTTTTTCTCAAAGGGAATATGGGTGAGTTTAGAGCCTTGAGAAAGTGTTTGAGTGAGTATTATTATTTTTATCTGGGAAACAAATCAACCTTAGCACATCTAGGCTAATTTGTTGCTAAAATACCCATTTTCACCTAAGCCTCTCTTTATCCAACATTTTCTTTATCATCTCTTTGAAAAACCAAGGAAATATATAGGATTACCTTTTGGTTAGTATAAATGTAAGAAATAGACCCTCTCTTGGCTTAAAGATAAAATTCTTGTCGTTTTTTGTTTTGCGATTTGATGTTAATCGACTCTTTATATGTAGGAGCGTTGTTATGGGTTAGTTTTGTTTTTGTATCATATCACATGGTGTCCGGGCAACTCTAAACGTACTTCGTCTAATCCATATTCGCAGTTCGTGGCTTCCGTTGGTCAGGTATTGTTTTGACAGTATTAGGGACCGAATTAGTGACCAAACTCAATTCACCCCAAGACTGTTCCAGTGATTGTTTTATATCACTGCGCCAAGATGCTCGATTTCTTTTGGGTTAGTAGCAACAAGGGGTGGCCATGGGTAGCTCGAGCTGGGCATTAAAAATTTGAGCTATTCCAAGCTCGTCCAAACCCAAGTCGGGCCTCATAGTGTAATCCCATGTCCGTCCCAAGCACAAATACTTTTTTACCAAAATTTTATTTTTAGAAAATTTATGACCCATTTTATTGTTTAGCAAATTTATTTTAGAATGTACTAACTAACTATATTTTTTTATAACTTTAACCTGAAATGATTAAAAACTAAACTACTAATATATATATATATATGAGAAGATTCATATACATCATGCTCTATACATCATCCATACATCACACCTAATTGTAGGCCCTAAAAAATTTTTTTCAATTTTTTTTCTTGAAATTAACCTTTCAGTAAACCCATGCTTAAAAAATTAGGTCAAAATACATTTTGTAACTATTTTATAAAAATACACAAAAAACTGCTAAAAATATCTTATTTATAAGGGTGTGTGCCAATAATTTTTTGTGCATTTTTTAAAAATAACTACAAAATGTATTTTGACCTAATTTTTTGATATGGCTTGATTAGAAGGTTAATTTCAAGAGAAAAATAAATTTTTGGAGAAAATGTTAATTAGGACCTAAAACTAGTGTGTTCCCATGCCCATGGCACGGCGCTAAAGTTGCCTCCGGATCGGAAAAAAATATTTAGAAAAAATAAATTAAAAAGAATATTTAAAAATTAATAAAATTTAATATAACAATATATACTTTAATATTTTAATAGCATGTATTTAAGAAATTATAGTATATAATAGTATAATAATCATGATATTTTATGTATGTGCATGTGTACGCATGTTATGCATACATGTAACACATAAAATATCATGCATAAAAAGTTAAAATATCATACATATATTTTTTATCCATACATGTATATATATAATCAATCTTATATTTAATTCTTGGGCATCAGGTTGGGCCGGGCTCAAGCGGGGGTAAGAATACATACCCAAATCCGTCCAGAAAAAATGTCGGGCTTATAAATATTTATCAAGCCTGCTTCACTGGTCTATTTACCTTACCCAAATCCTAATTTTTTTTAAACAGGTTATATGCGCTTCCCAGGCCTCGACCCTATGGCCACCCCTAGTAGACACTATGTTTGTTGGCTGCTGGTTTTGGTTTTACTTTATTGATTCGGTGGGTTGTGTTGCTTGGTTTTGTAACAACTGGCATGTGTTGTGCCTAGGGGTGGTAAACGGACAGATACGGATCGGATACCATGTTTTGCATATCCGTATCCACTATATGTATGTACTTTCCGTATCCGTATCCGCTCGGATAGTTAAAACAACTATCCGTATCCGTATCCACTCGGATACCTCGGATTATGATAATATCCATATTCGTTTACATTATTTTGCCATCGCAAAAAATAACAATTAGAATATCCAATCCAATGAAATCCAATCCAATCTAATCCAAATAAATATATAACAAAATTACTGCCTCCTAATATCAACAATTATGGATTCCATAATAATATTATCATTCCATAATAATAATATGGCTTAAAGTCATCCATAGTTTATAACCATATAAGTTTAAAGCCATCCACAAAAAATAACAGTCGCATTCCGTGATAGTAGAAATAAATATGCACCTTTTAGATTAATCAAATTTATTGAGAATGATAACCTAATGGACCTTTTGTCTTCAAAACATACAGATATTTTTATTTTAATAAGTATACATTTTGATTTTGTATATATTATACATGTTGTTAACTTCTGTTCTCATCACAATCAAAACCATCTCTTTACTTTTCTGTTTCTTTCTTACATTCTATTATGTTCTCTCTTATATTCTTTTCTGTTTCTCTCTTACATTTATTTATAATTAAGAAAACTAACGAACAACCACATGAGAGTTTCTTTTCTCTTATTTTGTACGAAAGAGAAATGAAACGAATGTTTTTTTTTAGTGGAGTATATGTTCTTTAGTCGGTGTATGTTGTGTGTGATAGGTTGTATTGTAACTTTAGTGTAACTCAATAATAATATACCTAATAAAATACTAATACATGACATTTTATAATATACCCAATAAAAATATAACTTTAGGGTGTTTTTGTTTCGAGTGGAGTATGTGTTTATTTTGTTTGGGGGAATAAACGATTAAGGTTATTTTTATTATTTATTTATTAGTAACACTAGTACTAATATTATTAGTAATACTTTAAACATATGTTTGACGGATACGGATATCCGATAAAATATATACTTCGCATCGGATACGGATTATCCATGTCGGATACTAGTACTATCTGTATAGAGTATCCATATTCGTATCCGTTTCAATATTTTCGGATAAATATCCACAAATTCGGATTCGGATATCGGATGGATGCAGATTTTCAAATATCCATTTATAGCCCTAGTTGTGCCTAGTCACTTCCATGTGCGATGTAGCTGATCTTTAATGAAATCTAAACGTTTGGATGTAAAAACAATGTAAACACTATGTACTAACAAAATCATTATTATTCAGTACTACGAATCTCATAAAATAAGAGCAAACAACAATTAATACAAGATTACATATGGTTTTCACGTCCTCTTTTCCTTTATTAAATGTAATATTGTCTTAGCAACTGTTTAATCTCATTGGCCAATTCCTCTACATAAATGTTTCTATTGACAAAATTCTAATTCAAATGCATTAAAATATTGTCCCTCATGTGTAGGTGCAATAATTTAGTGCAAAAGGAACGCGAACTTGAAACATATAATATCACTCAATTTTTAACGAGTAAAATTTGTTTTTTAATGAAACAAAGTAAGTAGACCCGGGGCTCTTTAGAAATTAACCGTAAGTATAAGTTGAATACAATTGCATCAATAAATTCATAGAAAAATGTATCTGCATACTTTTTCTAGATTTCTGGTCTCTACAATCAAAATGAATATTTATAATATAACAACGCTTTACTAAAGCAAAATAAAAGGCAAAAAGTTACTTTCAATGACTTAATATAATTACGTTAAAGTCGACATACTTTTTTTCTACGTGTATTTGTTTTGATTATAAAAATGAATTTACATAGTTTTATAATGCTCAAAATTAAGAGAAAAATTGTAAATTATATTAATTTAAATTTCTTAACATAACTGTGTACCTATTGTCTAAGTTTTGGTATTATAAATTTACTTGTATTAAAGCATAACTACAAAGTGGATGGACTTATCATTAATTAATAAAAAAATAAGGTATCCTTAAGATATGAAGAAAATTTCAAAGAATCCTTTGCATGATGAATGGAGACTCAAGGGGGCCTCTCGTAACTCTCTCTCTCTCTCTCTCTCTCTCTCTCTATCTCTTCAATACCTCGTTATTTAAAGGGCATATTTAAGAATATTATATAAGATTTCGTTAATAAATTTAAATAAATGTATTGTTATTAATATTACATTTGAAAACAATTTATGTTTTTTTGAAATCTAATCAAATATTTAAATTTAAATTTAAAATTTTTTTGGATAATTTATGATGGTTTAAATATGTAAGGTAGGCAATTTTAAATTAAAAGGCAATATGGTAACTTGCGTTAGATTAGGCTCCAATCTAGGTTTTAAGGGAGAGGTTTATAAGAAACATTAGGGATGATTTAAGGGTGAGAAGAGAAAATAGAGAGGCCAAAAATGAAATCTAAATAGGCAAAAACAAGATGAATGAAATGAGTCAATTTGGGATGTTTTAGATCTTCTTTTTAGTGGTTTCGGATTAGATCTGAAAAAATCTTAAAACATATACTTAAGACAATATTCTGTGTGGAATCCAAATCTAAAGTCAGATTGAGGATTCAGATAACGTATCTGTCAGATTTTTTTGGATTTTCGAAACAACCCTATAATTGTGGATTTTCACTCTTTTAAGGTAGTTTCATTCTCTAATGTTAATTTAGTGTGCTACACTTATTCAATCTTGATTGTGTAGTTACATCCATTACATGTGTTACATTGATATGTATTTTATGCTCGTAGTTATAATCATTCTTGCATCCATTTTGTATGTGTTATTTTCATGCCGAGTAGTTTGGGTAACGAAAACTAATCGATTTTACGAGCATATTGGGTAAATTTTTTTTTGGTAAGCAAATGATTCTATTAAACAAACTCGCCTAAGTGGAACCGTATACATGAAGTATACAAAATATAAAGCACAGGATCGGAGCCCATACATACTAACTAAGGAACTAGAACTCCTCCAAGAACTCTAAGAGGTGAGATAATATGCACACTTGATTTATGGCAATTCAATTTGAAATTTATTTTCATTGAAAGAATGATATTGTGATTATTATTATTGGAGAATGGATAGGCATTCCTTAACCAAACCATTCTCTTGACGGGGTATGCAATCAGCTACAATTTTGTTTATTATTCGAAGACTAGGGCATGAACCCGATTGAGGAGTATGCCAAGTGTTATTATGGCGGTGATGCCAAGATATTATAGTGGCGATGCCAGGTTATCATGGGTTGTGTGACCGAATTTTTTTATTTATTTTTTGGCCATTGGATTATTTCGATGACAAGATAGTGAAGGATATTCCAAACCGTATTGTGAAAAGTGTGGTGAAAATTTTGGTATGGGGTCTTGGGTTTTGTAGTGATGACGTTGGGATCCTCAGTTATGGTTATATTATTGGATTTTAGTTTGAGTGTTCACATTACATACACTCTTGTATATAATGCACGCACATAGGAGTATGTATAGTTACACTTGCAGCTTTTATATGACCTACTGAATTTTTCACTCAGCCCCTATAGTTTGTTGTATATCAGATTTGATGCGAGATGATATTAATGAAATTTTTGAAATTTGGATCTTCATTAGAGGCTTTGGATATTTATTTTTAAAATTTTAAACATACCGCTCTGTTTATTGTAAATTATTTTGTAAAATGACATTTGAGATTTAATAAAATTGAGATATTCTATTTAGTCAATTTATGTATTTTTAATTCTCCAAATTTATTCTCAATCCATATGGTATTTTTATAAAAACAAATCTCTAATTTATTAATATTTTTCACTAGCACCTCCCGGGTGTTACATCTCTCTTCCCCCCCCCCCCCCCTCTCTACACACACACACACACACGTTCCTAGGTGGGTCTTCTACCCATTCATAATTTTTTTTACGTGTATGGCTTTCTACCTTTACACATGTTATGTCATCATTGAACTACTTATATTAATTGTTCTTTATTTTTTACCTAAATATTGACTTAAGTAACTTTAGAAAATTATCGTTTCTTGTCATTTACACATGTACGCTGATTTTATTCCGAAATTCAGTCCTATTCAGGACCATTTAGTATGACAGTGTGACACCCCGACTAATTAAATACCGGGTAGCTACTCCTTTATTAAATTAATTCAAAATGCCAAGTTGGCTCAGTTAATAGCATCACCGTCAAAAACATTTTAAGGATTACTAACCACCTAGTATTTAAAAAGTAAGTTGCCAAATTTTAATTTAAGTCTGATTAACATCCAGCAAGTGTAATAAAGAATAACACCATACACCATACTGAAATAAAACGAATAACCATCACATAACAGTAAATAAAGTCTGGAGGAAAAACTCCTCACTACAATCCCACAACTGAAAAAGTAAACCGAATACTAAAACGATACATGCCAAAGTCTGAAAACTGTAAATAGAAAGATGTCTAATAGAAATGGGCAACATGCCCTACAACTGATAGATAATAACTCTGGAATCGAAAAGATCGAAGCGTCTACAAGCAAAGTCCCTGTAGCTTCCACAATCAGCTACAGCTCGTCACCTGAATGAGTACCCTATGCTTGGTGTCCTTGTGGCTGGGCACCTAAAATGGTTTTACAAAGAAAAATAGATTTGAAAAGAAAACGGGTCAGAGCCCGAATGTGGAGTTATATTTTAAAAACCTGCAAGTGCTTTAAAAACATTTAAAACATTAAATGCAAAGTACATGTTAGGACGTGCACTCACATGATATCCTCACCTCTCGTCTAACTGTGCACTCCTAACGTAAGTACCCATCTATAACGACCCATACCACTAGCTAAGTGACAACATACTAGCTAGACTGCCAAAGGTCCTACCCATATTACTCGGTTCCATTAACATTATAACGCTCGTAATTAAATAGGGGTTTAACGTAAACTCAGATGCTCATTATACAATATATTAATATCAGCTAACCCGTTATGTTATTTTCGAAACAATACCGTAATTATATTCACAACATTAACATGAAGGTTCCCATTAATTTAAGTGTATATTATTCACATAATAAATATACAATACAAGCACCCCGAGAACTAAGCTGCGGTGCACACATACTCTGCTATCCATCCCGGTACATCACGTACATAAGGATCACATATTCCGAATCTCTCAGGAATAGTTCAGATAACACAAATCACAAATAGTGGAGGCGAACACAGTCACATCACATGGGTCACGCACATACCTACGCTCCCACGATCAGCGGACTTATTAACATCCCAATAAGTCTTTCTCTGACCTATGTTCATCGAGGTACCAGTCTATATCCCCCCCGTAGGCACACAAGGATTAGAGGGTCCTAAGCGAACGCAACCTCCCGTGATAGCAAGTATGGTAGGTATGTCATATATACAATCCATATACCAATACTAAGTAAACACACATCTTAGTAATACCGTAGTTTAATCGTAGTACTATTCTCAATCTAGTACCAATATATAATTATCGCAATTTATACTATCCCGGTTTATCATCTTACGCGCCATAAACTATTCTCACGTCGTAGTAGACACTCACGTCTCAACCCAAACCGTCCATGTATTACAACTCTCGTATATAAATTCCTCCTCATAAATACCCAAATGTCCCAATTCTATCATTACTACGACTACGGAATGATATCTATATCCTCGAATAAGCTTACGGAACTCCAAAAATCAAAACAGTCCAAAATGGCCCAAACTGCCAGCTCGTTAGAAGTCTCGTTCGAACGAGACTGTTCGAACGAGTTTGGACTGTCAGCTCGTTAGAAGTCTCGTTCGAACGAGGCTGTTCGAACGAGATCCAGTTCGTTCGAACGAACTGTCCCTTCTAACGATATCTCGTTCGAACGAGATATCGAATGACTTCCCTACTCGTTAGCAACGACTAGTCAACTCGTTAGAAGCTCGTTCGAACGAGTTCGTTCGAACGACCTGGGGACTGCTTCTAACGACTGACCAGTTTCGGCCCAGATTTTTCCCCAATTCGTTTTTCATCCATTTTAACACCTCAAATCTTCTAAACTAAGTCCCAACAATCGTTTAAAGGTCTATAATCAATACTAAACCTATATAGTCACATCCTAACATGTTTTTAAGGGATCAATCCATCCTAACATCAATTAAATTTACAAATTTCTACACTTTTTTCCAATATCTCAAGTACATGAACCCTAACTTTATATCATCATCAAATCCCAGAATTTAATTCATTTTAATTTCTCCTAATCACAGTTATTATGAGGGAAATCATCTACCTATCATACTACATGCAATTCTCTTCAAAATTTTCAAGTTCTAAACTCCAACTACATGGGTTTTCATTCAATCTTTCAAGAACAATCAAAATTCTTCAATTTCTAACATGGAAAAGACATTCTCTGAATTTAAATGGAATAAAGTCACTTGCCTTAATTTGATTTCTGATTTTGGTGTAGGTTTGATGAAGTTTTCTGCAAAAATTTCCTCTCTCCAAGCTCCTTCTCCAATGGTGGCTTAAGGTAGCTAGGGTTTGATTTGGGGAACTTAGAAAACCTAAATGATAACCTACGTAGCCTTCTAGGTTAATATGGTTTGGTTAATGGGCTTAGTGGGTTTAATCCACATCTGATTTACATCTCTAATTTTCGTCACTTTTAATTCCTCAAAATGTAAAATTACCAAAATACCCTTTAAGTTGCCGGTATGGCCTAAAAATAACCCGGGACCCAAACTATACCCCCGGCTAGTGTTTTCTGACTATCTCGACCCTTCCGGACGCGTTGGCGCACTCAAAACGACCATACTGATTATAGATTTTAAATTCACTTTATATAATCAAAATAATATACCATGACGCGGCGGTTACACGCGTCTCAACAAAATTTCCAAATTGTCGTATATAAATCTCACGACAAATTTCATAATTCCAAATTCATATATAATCATATATGCACATAATCAAATACCAACTCGCATCTCATTAGTATTTATAACCCGGATTAATTTCCAATTAATACGCATTTAATTAATTAATCCCAAAAATAAATATAGCCAAAAGTACGGGGTATTACATACTTCCCCCCTAATAACTGAATTTCGTCCCGAAATTCGAAACTAGAAAGTACCTGCTAAAAATAACTCTGGATAACGTTCGCGCATCTCATCCTCGCGCTCCCATGTGGATTCCTCGACATTGTGATGTCGCCACTGAACACGCACTAACGGAACTATCTTTGACCGCAGTTTCCTCTCGCTTCGGTCCAAAATAGCAATCGGCCCCTCCTCGTAGGAGCTATCTGGCTGGAGATCGATGTCCTCCACAGCAATGTGAGAATGAGCCAAATTATCTCTAAGGTATTTCCTCAGCGAGGAAATATGGAACACGTCGCGAATCCGATGTAAATGTTCCGGTAACCCAAGTCTATACGCAACCGGTCCGATCCGCTCAATAGTAGGAAACGGCCCCACATATCTCGGTGCCAACTTCCCCTTCTTCCCGAAATGCATAATCCCCTTCATAGGAGATACTCTGAGCAAAACCTGGTCCCCCACTTGGAACTCTCTGAAAAACCTCTTCGCATCAGCATAACTCTTCTGCCTGTCTTGAGCTACTCGAATGCGACTCCGAATCAACTCAATCCTTGCCGAAGTATCCTGAATCACTTCCGGCCCAAGTAGTTTGTTGTCCCCCACCTCTAACCAACATGCTGGGGAACGACAAGGCCTACCGTACAACGCCTCAAATGGATCCATGCCAATCGTGAACTGATAGGAGTTGTTGTAAGCAAACTCCACCAGTGGAAGGTACTGCTCCCATCCACCCCCGAAGTCAATAATGCACATGCGTAGCATGTCCTCCAACATCTGATTTGTGCGCTCAGTCTGCCCATCAGTCTGCGGATGATACGCCGTACTCAACCGCAATTCCGTGCCCATGGCCTCCTGGAAACTCTCCCAAAACCTCGAAACAAATATCTTGTCTCTGTCAGACACGATATTTAGGGGTACACCGTGAAGTCTCACAGTCTCTGAAATGAAGAGCTGGGCATACTGTCCTGTAGTGTAATCAGTCCTAACGGGTAAAAAGTGAGCGACCTTGGACAACCTGTCCACAATTACCCAAATGGAGTCGTGACCCCTCTGCGACGTAGGCAACCCCGTGATAAATTCCATAGATATGCTCTCCCACATCCATACCGGAACCTCCAATGGCTGTAGCAATCCTGCCGGTTTCTGATGATCCACTTTTACAAGCTGACAAGTGGCGCATTTCGAAACAAACTCAGCGATATCTCTCTTCATACCGCTCCACCAATACTGGCGTCTCATGTCTTGGTACATTTTGTCCCCTCCGGGATGTACCGCGAACCGTGAGCCGTGCGACTTTGCCATAACATCGTGTCGCAATTCCTCTCCTTCCGGAACTACCAATCTCCCATTGAAGCGCAATCCCCCGTCTGAGCTAACGGTATAGGACTCGGCTCCCTCTGCTAGCAATCGAACTATCTGCTCCTGACAGAACGAGTCATTAGCCTGTGCCCGTACTACCCTCGTGATAATCTGCGGTGTAACGGTCATCACAGACATGAAAGATCGGGCCACTGCATCCTGGTGTCCCAATTCCTTCCACTTGGCCTTCCACACCTCTGCCACCTCATCTACTGGTCTACGGCTCAACGCGTCTGCTACCACGTTAGCCTTACCTGGGTGATACTGAATGTCGAACTGGTAGTCCTTCACAAACTCAAGCCACCTACGCTGCCGCATATTCAACTCTTTCTGCGTGAACAGGTACTGTAGGGACTTGTGGTCCGTGAACAGCTGAAACTTCTCCCCCAAAAGATAGTGCCTCCAAATCCGTAAGGCAAATACCACTGCCGCCAACTCCAAATCATGCGTGGGGTAATTCTTCTCATGAGGCTTAAGCTTACGGGAAGCATAAGTTATGGCATGTCTCTCCTGCTGCAATACACCTCCCAGCCCTTGCAAAGACGCGTCGGTGTAAACCAAATACTCAACTCCCGGTTTCGGCAATGCTAACACAGGTGCTGAGGTCAATTTGTCCTTCAATTCATAAAATGCCAACTGACAGGCATCACTCCAGATGTAGGGCACACCCTTACGAGTCAGATGTGTCAAAGGACCTGCTATCTCCGAGAAACCCCGGATAAACCTCCTGTAGTATCCTGCTAGACCCAAGAAACTACGAATCTCCGTTGGTGTCGTGGGCTGTCCCCACTCCCTCACCGCTGATACCTTCCCCGGATCGACAGATATCCCTTGGTCGGAAATAATGTGACCCAAGAACTGGACTTCCTTCAGCCAAAACCCGCACTTCTCATATTTTGCATACAACTCGTTCTGATGAAGTGTCTGCAACACCTGCCTCAAATGCTCTGCGTGCTCCTCCTTTATCTGGGAGTAAACCAGAATGTCATCAATGAAGACAATGACAAACTGATCTAGGAAATCCCTGAACACTCTGTTCATCAAGTCGATAAACACTTCTAGAGCGTTGGTCAAGTCGAAAGGCATAACCCGAAACTCGTAAGAACCATATCTCGACAAGAACGCGGTCTTCGAGACATCCTCCTCCCTGATACGCAACTGATGGTATCCCGATCTCAAATCAATCTTCGAGAAGAAAGAAGCTCCTCTCAACTGGTCGAATAAGTCGTCGATTCGAGGCAACGGATACTTATTCCGTATCGTGAACTTATTCAACTCTCGGTAGTCCACACACAATCTCAGTGAACCGTCCCTCTTCTTCACAAACAAAACTGGAGTGCCCCAAGGTGAGGTACTCCTGCTAATAAAGCCCTGCCCTAACAGCTGTTCTATCTGATCCCGTAGCTCTCGCATCTCAGCTGGATCCATACGGTACGGTGCGCGTGCTATAGGTCTCGTACCCGGTAGCAAATCTATAACGAAGTCTATCTCTCGACTGGGTGGTAAGCCTGGTATCTCCTGAAACACATCCGATTACTCCCTGACTACTGGGATAGAATCTAAAGGAATCACTACCTCCTTAGAGGTATCCACCTCAATGTAATACAGATGAGCGGTCGATCCTCCTTCTGGGCGAGGCATCGCCACTACAAACATCTCTTGCCCCGGAATGGCAAAAACAATTCTCCCGCTGAAGCAATCAATCATGGCCCTATATTCTACGAGCCAATCCATACCGATGATCACATCGTGAACATGCATGTCTAACACTAACATGTCTGCAGGTAATACCAAACCACCAATCTCTACCCCCACTCCCCGGCATATAAAGAAAATAAGTGACCCACTCCCCAATGGTGAGTCGACACACGTCACTGTGCTCTCTGCCGTAGATAACAATCCTAAAGCTTTCGCGAAGTGTGTAGCTATAAAACAGTGTGTAGCACCCGTATCAAATAACACCCGACCCATAGTGCCATGGATAGGAAACGTACCCTCGATCGCGGGCGGTGCCTGTGGAACTGCAGCCTGGTGGACGTTGTAGACACGTCCATACTGTAGCTGCCCCTGCTGAACTGGGACTGCTGGAATGGGTGGCAATGCTGCCATCTGTGGCGGTGCGGGAAGAGCGGCGGGAAACATAGGCCTCTGTGGCTCCAGGCGAGCACCCTGCTGCTGCTGCTGTGGGGCCCTGCCCCTATCAGGACAATCTTGCTTCTTATGGCCAGTCTTGCCACAAATAAAGAACTTCCCTGGAAAGTTCCCTCCTCTCTGCCCCTGCTGTCCCCGGCCCTGGTGGCCGTTACCGTTCCTCCCTTGGCCCTGCTGGCCCTAGTGAAACTGCCGCCCATTCTGTCCCTGTTGGCCCTGATGGCCGTTTGGACCCTGATGGCCCTGACGGAAACCTCCCTGTCCCTGTTTGTAGTTCCCTGACCGGAACCTCTTATTATCCCCCTGCTGGGAGCCCTGCTCATTCTGTCTCTGCCCCTGACCAGATTGTGCCCCGCTGGCACCATGTCCTCCAGTCCTGCCCTGATGGCTAGACTCTCCCGACCTCTTGCCCTCGGCCATGTGAAAACGGTGGTCCTGGCAGTGTAGCAACGCAGCGTTAACCACATCAGAATACGTGGCCAACGAAAGGTTCCCTAGCAGATGCTGACGGATCCTCCAATTCAACCCGTCGGTGAACTTCTCAATCTTCTTCTTCTCTGTTGGTATCTCGTCTGGAACGATGTTCAACAGATTAGTGAACTCGGCCTCATACTCGGCCACTGTCTTGCCTTCCTGCCTCAGACTCATCAGCTTCCTCCTCATCTCTGTATGAACTGCGGACGGGAAGTACTTGCAGTCGAACCGCACCCAGAACTCCTGAATCGTGAGGGTATCCCTCTCCTCCGCGGTGGTAATAGACTCCCACCACTGCAGTGCAGATCCAACCAGCTTGAAAGTAGCTAGTACCTGCTTCTGAACATCAGTGCACTCATGCATTCTCAAGTGCCTCTGCATATCCTTCCTCCATTGGCTCGAGACTACCACGTCTGAGCTACCTGCAAACTCTGGCGGATGCGCTTTTTGAAAAGCGTCACGTACACGTTCCCAAGCAGACGGGAATGCATTAGCCTGTACTGGCGTGGCAACCGGCGCCTGAGGTGGTGCCTGCTGAATCACGGCAATCGCGGCATTTACCGCTTGGTCTACTATAGCTGCAACCTCAGCGGCGTTCATCATGCCCTGAACTGGAGCGGGCTGGGGTTCGGGCGTTGCATCCCTGGGAACTCGTCGTGCACGTCGTGGAGGCATCTGAAATAAGAACAAAGTTTATAAGTTCGCTGTTTATAAACTTAAAATAGCTGAAGAACGAAGCATACACAAAAAGAATACAACAGTCCTAAAATATAGGGCTCTATATCAAAGAAACGTAGCGGAAACATAATAGCCGTACAGATTCTAAAGGACACAAGAACCTGATGCTCTGATACCACCTGTGACACCCCGACTAATTAAATACCGGGTAGCTACTCCTTTATTAAATTAATTCAAAATGCCAAGTTGGCTCAGTTAATAGCATCACTGTCGAAAACATTTTAAGGATTACTAACCACCTAGTATTTAAAAAGTAAGTTGCCAAATTTTAATTTAAGTCTGATTAACATCCAGCAAGTGTAATAAAGAATAACACCATACACCATACTGAAATAAAACGAATAACCATCACATAACAGTAAATAAAGTCTGGAGGAAAAACTCCTCACTACAATCCCACAACTGAAAAAGTAAACCGAATACTAAAACGATACATGCCAAAGTCTGAAAACTGTAAATAGAAAGATGTCTAATAGAAATGGGCAACATGCCCTACAACTGATAGATAATAACTCTGGAATCCAAAAGATCGAAGCGTCTACAAGCAAAGTCCCTGTAGCTTCCACAATCAGCTACAGCTCGTCACCTGAATGAGTACCCTATGCTTGGTGTCCTTGTGGCTGGGCACCTAAAATGGTTTTACAAAGAAAAATAGATTTGAAAAGAAAACGGGTCAGAGCCCGAATGTGGAGTTATATTTTAAAAACCTGCAAGTGCTTTAAAAACATTTAAAACATTAAATGCAAAGTACATGTTAGGACGTGCACTCACATGATATCCTCACCTCTCGTCTAACTGTGCACTCCTAACGTAAGTACCCATCTATAACGACCCATACCACTAGCTAAGTGACAACATACTAGCTAGACTGCCAAAGGTCCTACCCATATTACTCGGTTCCATTAACATTATAACGCTCGTAATTAAATAGGGGTTTAACGTAAACTCAGATGCTCATTATACAATATATTAATATCAGCTAACCCGTTATGTTATTTTCGAAAAAATACCGTAATTATATTCACAACATTAACATGAAGGTTCCCATTAATTTAAGTGTATATTATTCACATAATAAATATACAATACAAGCACCCCGAGAACTAAGCTGCGGTGCACACATACTCTGCTATCCATCCCGGTACATCACGTACATAAGGATCACATATTCCGAATCTCTCAGGAATAGTTCAGATAACACAAATCACAAATAGTGGAGGCGAACACAGTCACATCACATGGGTCACGCACATACCTACGCTCCCACGATCAGCGGACTTATTAACATCCCAATAAGTCTTTCTCTGACCTATGTTCATCGAGGTACCAGTCTATATCCCCCCCGTAGGCACACAAGGATTAGAGGGTCCTAAGCGAACGCAACCTCCCCTGATAGCAAGTATGGTAGGTATGTCATACATACAATCCATATACCAATACTAAGTAAACACACATCTTAGTAATACCGTAGTTTAATCGTAGTACTATTCTCAATCTAGTACCAATATATAAATATCGCAATTTATACTATCCCGGTTTATCATCTTACACGCCATAAACTATTCTCACGTCGTAGTAGACACTCACGTCTCAACCCAAACCGTCCATGTATTACAACTCTCGTATATAAATTCCTCCTCATAAATACCCAAATGTCCCAATTCTATCATTACTACGACTACGGAATGATATCTATATCCTCGAATAAGCTTACGGAACTCCAAAAATCAAAACAGTCCAAAATGGCCCAAACTGCCGGCTCGTTAGAAGTCTCGTTCGAACGAGACTGTTCGAACGAGTTTGGACTGTCAGCTCGTTAGAAGTCTCGTTCGAACGAGGCTGTTCGGACGAGATCCAGTTCGTTCGAACGAACTGTCCCTTCTAACGATATCTCGTTCGAACGAGATATCGAACGAATTCCCTACTCGTTAGCAACGACTGGTCAACTCGTTAGAAGCTCGTTCGAACGAGTTCGTTCGAACGACCTGGGGACTGCTTCTAACGACTGACCAGTTTCGGCCGAGATTTTTCCCCAATTCGTTTGTCATTCATTTTAACACCTCAAATCTTCTAAACTAAGTCCCAACAATCGTTTAAAGGTCTATAATCAATACTAAACCTATATAGTCACATCCTAACATGTTTTTAAGGGATCAATCCATCCTAACATCAATTAAATTTACAAATTTCTACACTTTTTCCCAATATCTCAAGAACATGCACCCTAACTTTATATCATCATCAAATCCCAGAATTTAATTCGTTTTAATTTCTCCTAATCACAGTTATTATGAGGGAAATCATCTACCTATCATACTACATGCAATTCTCTTCAAAATTTTCAAGTTCTAAACTCCAACTACATGGGTTTTCATTCAATCTTTCAAGAACAATCAAAATTCTTCAATTTCTAACATGGAAAAGACATTCTCTGAATTTAAATGGAATAAATTCACTTGCCTTGGTTTGATTTCTGATTTTGGTGTAGGTTTGATGAAGTTTTCTACAGAAATTTCCTCTCTCCAAGCTCCTTCTCCAATGGTGGCTTAAGGTGGCTAGGGTTTGATTTGGGGAACTTAGAAAACCTAAATGATAACCTATGTAGCCTTCTAGGTTAATATGGTTTGGTTAATGGGCTTAGTGGGTTTAATCCACATCAGATTTACATCTCTAATTTTCGTCACTTTTAATTCCTCAAAATGTAAAATTACCAAAATACCCTTTAAGTTGCCGGTATGGCCTAAAAATACCCCGGGACCCAAACTATACCCCCGGCTAGTGTTTTCTGACTATCTCGACCCTTCCGGATGCGTTGGCGCACTCAAAACGACCATACTGATTATAGATTTTAAATTCACTTTATATAATCAAAATAATATACCATGACGCGGCGGTCACACGCGTCTCAACAAAATTTCCAAATTGCCGTATATAAATCTCACGACAAATTTCATAATTCCAAATTCATATATAATCATATATGCACATAATCAAATACCAACTCTCATCTCATTAGTATTTATAACCCGGATTAATTTCCAATTAATACGCATTTAATTAATTAATCCCAAAAATAAATATAGCCAAAAGTACGGGGTATTACAGACAGTTTTTTCAACATTTTTATTTTAATAAAAATATTTCAGTTTACGTAAAATTACTCTTTCACCCATTTACTTCAGACTTGCATTTTCCATCATTTTCACAAGTTTTATATTTTCATAAAATTGTTAAGTTACACACACTAACTTTTTAAATGCTTTTAACTCATTAACACTTCCTTAAAACATTGGAGTAACACACTTTTCAAGTTGAAAATCTCTTTATTTCATTACTTTCTTTATCAAAGAAATCATTTGGCATTTTGAATCTACTTTATAAGGAAAGCACCATTTCCCTTTATTAACACTTGTAGTCTTGAAAACACACTTGTCACATTTTTCACACTTACTAACACACTTTAAGGTATGAAATTTATATTTTCTTAATTTGAAGTTAAAATTCATTCAAAACCTTTGCTAAACTTGTTAATATCTTCATCGCTAAACTGCTACAAGTTTATATACGTGGGAAGAGGGATTTTAAATCCAAAAATCCAATAAAATGAATCTAACACATGATTTATCTCAAGAAGTTTCTCAACATTTGCAAACATATGCTTTTCAAGACTAAAAGACATTTTTGTTATTCGAAACTTGAATAAATGTCTAACTTTATAATAATTGTATTTTTTATTAAAAACTTCAAGACTTTGTTCATAAAATATCTCAACAAGATAAATATTGTTTAAAAATATTTTCTTTCATAAAATGTTTAATACTAAGTTTTCTTGAAATTATATCAATTTTTGAAAACCTTTGAAGATCACTAGTAAACTATTTTACAAAGAACGTGAGAAAGTAATTATCGTAAAACATGCACACATTCTACTCTTATAAACTCTAAATACAAGACCAAAACTAAAAAAATAGAGTTCTCAAGTTTAAAGAGTGTAGTTTCCCACCTCAAAGCTACTTTACTCGTGGTTGGATGAAGAAGAAAGCGATGATAATCTCCCGCCTCCTAAGGTGGCCTTAAAGAGGTTTCAAAAGTCCATTAGCTTGTTCCTTGAAAGCTCCATGAAAACCCAATTCAAACTCCATAATATAATATCTTTCCTAACATGTGGTGAGTATGGGTCTTATAAGATAAATGTTGTATAATATAAGGTATTTAGGGTGGAGGAATAGTGGTGCTATGCTGGTGGATGGTGGAGGAGCTCTTAAGAGTTAGAGAGAAAACAAAATCGGATTGCAAATGGGGTGAAAATGGCTTAAACCTCCTTTACATAGCCCCAAAACATTAAAACTATTAACCTTTGGTTCACAAAAAACCCTCCCATGATTTGATCTGCACCATTAAGAGCTTGGCTGCTCAAATGGTTCAAAGGCCTATAGTTTGATAGCATTTTTCGAATCTGAAAATTCTGATATTTGCAATCTTGTTTGAACGACAACACAATCTCGTTCGAACGGGGTTTCAATGAGAATCTAATGAGGTTGAAAATACAAACATGTCGATGGTCGTTTGAAGAGTTATTCGAATAAGATTTGAATTTCACTCGAATAACTCAATATTTTATTTGAACGACCCTTAGAGTTTCTTCAAATTAATTACAAGGTCATTTTAAATCTAACTAATTACAACAAAGCCATGATATTACAAAATTTAACCCACTATCCATCTCAAAGGTTCAAAAGCTTGGGTCACATCAAGTCATCAAATTATACGGATACAGTCAAAATCACTAGGGCAGATGCTACGTTACTAAACCTTGGAACAAACATTCAAGATTTTCCCCCAACCTTCATTTATGTCCCCTTCTTCTTTGTGGACAAAATTTAGGAAAGTGCTTGGCCCTTCTAAACTGCTCCATTTTTTGGGAAAAGTTGTAATGAGGGGATTGTTGTCTATTATTATTTGTGGAAGAAGAATCTGTAGACTGACCTTTTGTGCCCTATATGTGGGAGGGAGAAGGAGACTGTTGAACAACTATCTTCATTTATAATTGGACTAAGATAGTGCGGGAGAGGTACTCTACGACCACTCCCACCTTGATTACTCCACACTATTTGAGGATTAGGTTCATAACACTTCGGATACGATTGTGGGGGAAAAATAATTTTTGTGTGCATTTGTTGGTTAATTTGGAAGACAAGAAATGGGGTTATATTTAAGAAATATGAAATTTTGCTATCAAACGTCCTAATGATTATGCCTTTATTTACATTTACTATCATATCTGCAACGATTTTGTTTCTCTTGAAAGGAAAACTCCTTCCTCATCCAATTGGGGTGCCGTGATGGATCTTTCCAAAAGGATACTAGAGTGGGACTTATTATTTTTTTTTGTATGGATCTTTCCAAGATGGGTTATTTATGGATGGTCATGTTCTTATAGATGTTAATGCTAATTCATCCATTTGCTGGAAGAAAAAGTAGTGTGCTTAGCTTCTAAATTCATTGATGATAACCATTCTGGCAGTGTTATTATCGAATATGATTATAAAAACCTAATTGCATGCCCTAACATCCCTAGAAAATATTATTGGGAATTACTCAAATGGTTAAATTGTTAATAGAGATTACCAAGAATCGAAGAGGTATCAAATATCAGTTTGAGTAAGATCGACAAATGCTGTTTGTTGATTGGTCGGTTCGCCATGAATAGGATTCCCTTAGACTGTAAGAATCCCATCCTTACCCATTTGAGTGACTTAATGCCGAAGGATGTCAGCTTAACTAGAATCGACTGATGAAGTTTTGTGGCTTTATTTGGGATTTGATGTTAATCATCTATTGGAGATTTGGTTTTGGTTTTTGGTGTTACTTTGGTTATATTTAGGTGTATGTTGTTGACTTGTTTTTTAAACATCTCCGTTTGGATGAATCACTTTTTATTAGGAGAAAATTATAACTTTTTCACCATTTGTTGTTTAGATGGTTAAGAGCAATATAGTAAAAAAATAAAATGATCATATTACCCGTATACTTCAAATGCACGCATAAATATTTATATTGAACTATTTGATTTCCATCACATAAGTGTCACGGCCCCTAAAAAAATTCATTTACCTCAACACAATTCCCCCCTTCACCCCCCCCCCCCCCCCCGGCCCAAAAAAAAATAGTTATCTATGGCTATGCAGGACAAATAAGTATAAAAAATTAAAAAAAACAGTCCCAACTAAAAGAACAATCTTGATTAAAAAAGAAATACAGTCCCAATTTAAAAAAAAAAGTTTTCAACAATGAAAAAAACTGTCAATTGTAAAAAACAGTCCCAATTAAAAAAAAGTCCCAACTATAAAAAGAGTACTCCACAATTAAAAAAAAGTTGTCAACAATGAAAAAACAGTCCCAATTTAAAAAAAGAACCCCCACTATGAAAAAAAATGTTTCCAATTAAAAAAAAACTGTTATCAACATTGAAAAAATAGCCCAAATTAAAAAAAAAAAACAGTCCCAACTATGAAAAAAATGAGTCCCAATTAAAAAATAATAATAATTTTTTATTAAAAACAATCTCAACTATGAAAAAACAGTTCTCAACTATGAAATCGTCCCAATTAGTAAACAAATTCCGAACACATTACTTTGCACCAAACAAATATTCATTTATCTATTTTTTTATTTTTTTATTTTTTTAATTAATTTTTAATTTTTAAATTTTTTTTATTTACTTTTAAAATTTTCTAAACTTTTATTTTGATTTTAAATTTTTTAAGAAAATTAAAAAAAATTAAAATTTAATGATCGTGATAATTGAGAGGAAAAATGAATGTCTAGTGATTGTGTGATAGTTGTAAATGAAAATAAGAAAAGTTACTCTGGTAATAGGATAAATTTAATTATTTTCACCTATTAAATTATTACTTTGCCCATGATTTAAAATAATTAAAATTTCACCTCACTTTTCACTATATTCATTTTATTTCACTACGTTAAATACCCAACCAAATACATATTTTATCTAAATAAATTAATTTTTAACACAACAAAAGTTTGTTGTTGCCTGGTTTTTTAACGAGTGACGTGTTGTGCTTAGTCACTTCCATGTGTGATGTAACTGATCTTCAACGAAATCTAAGTGTTTAATGTAATGTAAAAACAATTAAACACTATTCAATAACAAAATTATTATTATTCAGTACGATGAATCACAGAAAATCAGACCAAACAATCATTAATACATAGATAACGTATAATTCATGTCATCTTTTCCTCTGTTACGTGTAACATTATCTTCCCAACCGTTTAATTTCAATCGCTAATTACTCTGTATAAATATTTCTACTGTTCATGCCCTCTTTCCCTCTATGTGTACCAAGTATTTTTTACAGAATTCTATTTTAATGCATTAAAATATTGTACGTAATGTGTAGGTGCAATAATATAGGGTTTGTTTGATTCAAAAGTGAATAAATGTGGGATAATAATATTTTTCATGAGTAAAATTTGTCACTTAATTTTTTCATATAAAGCTATCAAATAATCATTGGGTGAAATTAAAATCAATCAAATTATTTTATTTAAATATTTTTGAAACATTTTTTAAAACAAGTTTTTTATTTATTCAATCCAATTTTACAACAAGTTTTAAAACAGTTTTTAAAACACTTTTAAAACATTTTTTGAACCAGTTTTAGAACAATTTAAAAATATTTAAAAACATATTTTATAAAACAGTATCATTTTATTTAAAACAGTTTATAAAACAGTTTTAAAGAACAGTTTTAATTTATTTTATTTAAAATAGATTTTTTTAACAGTTTTTAAAACAGTTTTTATAAAACATTATTAAAACAGATTTTAAAATAATAATAAAAGCAGTTGTTTTGCAACATTCTATAAAACAGTTTTTTAAAATAAGTGTTACAATATACGAAAGAGTTTTTTAATTATTCAAAAAGTTTTGAACCCTTTAAAATAGTGTTTTTAACAGTTTTATAAAATATTTTTTTTTATTTAAAACCGTTTTAAATTGTTTTTAAAATATTTTAGACAGTTTTAAAACATTTTAAAAATATTTTAGTACAAAAAAAATAAAAAATAAAACATTTGTAAGAAGTGGCAAATTTGTTTGACAAATATTTTTCACCCAAATAGCAAAGTAAAATTTGCCAACATTATATGCATAGGAGATGTTATACATTGCCAAGTAGCGTTTTGGCAAATTTTGCTATCAAACACACCAAATTATAGACAAATACCATATTTGCCAATTTATTTGGCATTTGCCATGTCAAATTCGAGTATCAAACGGACAATTAGTTCATAAGGAATATGGGCTTGGTACATACAGTGCCGGCCCAAGGGGTAGGCCAATGAGGCAACCGCCTTGGGCCCCCAAATTTGACATAAATTTTTAGGCCCAAATTTTTTATTAGTATGCTGTATAAATTCCCAAATTTTTTATTAGTATGTTGTATAAATTTTTAGCCCCAAAATTCCTTAAACTAAAAATTCACTAACACCCCTCTATTCTTTATACCCAAAATAAACCCTACCCTTATCATTCCAACCAAAGTGCAGCCGTTTCTCTCTCTTCTCTCATTCTCTTAAGTTCATTTACAAAATCTTCAAGATAGGAAAAGGAAAGTCAAGATCAAGAGGTTTTAATCCAAATATATTAAAGATCAAGAGGTTTGTTTTTTTTCCATATAATTTTTTTTTATCCGGCATTATTTAATAAATCAGGTTGTACTCTTTTTTAATGTTGTAAATTTTTTTATGTTTTTTCTTTTAATAAATTAGGTTGCGTTTTTTTTTAGTTAACTTAATAAAATATGTTATTAATAAAATCTGTTAATAAAATTAGGTTGCGTTTTTCAGTTAATTTTTTTTTATCCGGCATTATTTAATAAAATATGTTATTAATCTGTCATTAACTGAAAAAAAATATTAAAAAAGAGTACAACCTGATTAGTAACATTTTTTAAGTTAACTAAAAAAAAAATCGCAACCTAATTTATTAAAAGAAAAAACATAAAAAAATTAACAACATTAAAAAAGAGTACAACCTGATTTATGTTTGTTTTTTGTTCTAAATGTTGTTTATTATTATTTATTTTTTGTTCTAAATGCTGTTATGTTTGTCCTAAATGCTAATATTTTTTGTGTAATAAGTTCATGATGTTAATTTTTTTAATGTATTTTCAGGATTTTTTTAGCGAGGAAAGGCTTTCAAGTTTGATTTACAAATTCAGCAAATCAGGTTCCATTGTTCCTTTATTTGGTTGCGGTTGGAATTTTTTAGATTGATCGTTGAATTATTGTGTATTTATACCATGCCTCCTAGAAAATATGTTTCTGGATGGGAAAAATTAAAGAAGAAGCAAAAGATAGAAAAATTTATGCAATCCCAAACGGGAGCTCTTGATAAATTTATTTTTAAATTGAATGAAACAGGAAATGAACATGAGAATGAAAATGAAGAAGCTTTGATTGAAGATGAAAATTTGGTGCATCAAGACGATATTAATGAGAACGATAATGAAGAAGGTTTAAACAAAGAGCATGGAAATTTGGTGAATGAAGAATCTAGTAATGAATATGGACCGTTAAATATTTATGATCCTGGAAATTGGGATAAGATTGGTAGAAACCATAGAGAGCTTTTAGTGGAACGAGGGCCCATAAGAGTTGTTGTTGATTTTCCTAAAGATAATGATGGTAGACATTTCTCTCGAGTGCACTACACTCGACAATGGTTGAATGGAGAGAAGCGTGATAGAAGATGGCTAGTATATTCACTTTCTTTAAATAGGGTATTTTGCTTTTGTTGTAAATTGTTTAGGTCGGATGAGAACAAGACTCAATTGGCTACTGACGGATTTAACAATTGGAAAAATATTAGTCAGAGGCTTTTAAGTCACGAGGGGGGTAATGAACATATTTCTTGCATGAAAAGTTGGCTTGATTTAGAAATGAGATTGAAAAAGAATGAAACAATTGATTCAGAGGTACAACAAATGATAAATAAAGAGAGAGAGCATTGGAAAGAAGTGTTAGTGAGAATAATTTCTGTTGTTAAAGCACTAGCCAAGAACAGTTTGGCTTTTCGAGGAGATAATGAGAAGATATATCAAGAAAATAATGGAAATTTCTTAGGTTTAATTGAAATGATTGTGGAGTTTGATCCAATAATGAAAGAGCATATTCCACGTTATCAAAGTGGTGAAATCCACAACCATTATCTTAGCCATAAAATCCAAAATGAAATTATTGAATTATTAGCGGGTGAGATCAAACGTGAAATCATTAACACAATCAAATAAGCTAAATATTTCTCTGTCATACTAGATTGTACTTCAGATGCAAGTCACGAGGAACAAGTGACTTTAATTATTAATTATACGTTGTGCTGATATTTCAAAAGGTCAAATTAATGTGGAGGAGTTTTTTCTAGGATTTCTAAAGGTAGATGATACATCGGGATTAGGGCTTTTTAATGAGCTTGAAGAAGTGTTGGCAACTTTGGGACTTAATATTTGTGATGTAAGAGCACAGGGTTATGATAATGGATCTAATATGAAAGGAAAAAATAAAGGTGTTCAGAATAGGTTACTCGAAGTAAATCCAAGAGCATTTTACACTCCGTGTCGTTGTCATAGTCTTAACCTTGCACTTTGTGATATGGCAAACTCTTGTTCTAAAGCTGTTTCTTTTTTTGGTGTGGTACAACGACTTTATACTTTATTTTCTTCTTCTACCAAAAGATGGGATATTTTGAAAGAACATGTTGAAGGTTTAACTCTGAAGTCTTTGTCACAAACACGATGGGAGAGTCGCATTGATAGTGTTAAAGCAGTAAGATTTCAAGCTACAAAATTAAGAGATGCGTTAATTCACTTAGCAAATGTGGATCGGGAACCGAAAACAAAAAGCGAAGCCGAATCATTGGCAATTAATGACATGGAGAATTTTGAGTTTTTATTAAGTATGGTTATTTGGCATAATTTGTTGTTTGCTGTCAACACTGTTAGTAAATTTCTACAAAAAGAAGATATGCAAATTGATATTGCCATTGATCAATTGAAAGGACTAATTAAATACTTTCAGGACTACAGAGAGAATGGGTTCAAAAAAGCCATGATTGAAGCACAACAATTAGCAATGGATATGGAAATTGAAGCGGTGTTTCGTGAAAAACGAGTCATTCAAAGAAAGAAGCAATTTGATGAGAGTGTTACTAAAGAGGTGGAACTTTCAGGCGAAGAATCATTTCGAATCAATTACTTTTTGGGTTTTTATTTGATTTGAAGAAGCTTAAGTCCATGGATGATGATAGCTTGAAGAATCAGTGTGACAACCTTGAAGAAAAACTAAAACATGGAAGCCATTATGATATTGATGGTAAGGACTTATTTTTGGAGTTAAAATTATTGAGAGAATACTTGCCAAAGGAAGCGAAAAAAGCCGTTGATGTGTTGAATTATTTGCATACAATGGATGGGATTTTTCCAAATGCGTGGATAGCTTATAAAGTATTATTGACTATACAAGTCACCGTTGCAACTGCAGAAAGAAGCTTTTCAAAGTTGAAATTAATCAAATCTAACCTTCGATCAACAATGTCATAAGAGAGGTTTAATGGACTAGCATTATTATCAATTGAAAATGATATGGTGACAAAACTTGATTATCCAAGCTTGATTAGTGATTTTGCAACAAAAAAGGCGAGAAGATCATATTTAATTAATATTTTCAGTTTATTATCCTTGTTTTGTTTACTTTTTTTTAGGGGGAGGAGGAAGAGTACTTGAGTGATAATTGTAGGTCTTTTGGCCAGGGTGGGTTGTTTAAAAATGATACATTATATTTATCATTAGTATTCTGGCATCTTATATATTTGAGTCATTTCCTATTATCTTGTAAAAATACAAAAATATATATTTTGCATAAAAAAAATTATTATATAAAAGGCCCCATTTTACAAGTGTGCCTTGAGCCCCAAAACCTACGGGGCCGGCCCTGGGTACATATAACACTACTCATTTTTTAATGAGTAAACATTTTTTTAAGGAAACATAGTGAGTAGGGGGCTCTTTAAAAATTAACCATAAGTATAAGCCAAAAACAGTTGCGTCAATAAGTGCATAAAAATGAATATATATCCTTTCTTTTAGGTTTTTCGTCTCTACAATCAAAATGTAAATTTATGATATTACAATGCGTTACTAAATCTAAATTAAGGGAAAAAGTTACTTTCAATGACTAAATATATTACATTAAAGTCAACATACTTTGTTTCCATGTGTATTTGTTTCGTTCATGAAAATGTACCTACATAATTTTACATCACTCAAAATAAGGGGAAAACTGTCAATTATATTAATTATTATTTTTTAAATAACTATGTATGTATTGTCTATGTTTTGGTCTTATACATTTACATTTACATTGACAAAACTATAACTACAAAGTGAATGGAGTTATCATTAATTAATTAAAAATATTGTATCCTTAAGATATGAAGAAAATTTTATTGTTTCCTTTGCGTGAAGATTAGAGAGTCAAGGGGGCCTTCGATAATTCATTACATATATATGGAGAGAGAGAGAGAGAGAGAGATTTATACATAACAAATTTATATATTAGCTGACGCAAACCTATTTTTATAAAATAGAAAAAAACTTATTTTTGAGTTGAATTTTTTTATGTGATATTTAAACATTTCAAGGGACCCATATAAAAAACATCATCTCAAAATAATCTTTTTTGCTATTTTTAAAAAATCGGTCAAATTTTCATATATATATATATATATATATTCAACTTCCCAAAATCAAATCCTTATGATATAACATATAGGATCCTATGTGGGTCTTCTACTCATTCCTAATTTGTTACGCATTTGACATTATAGCTTTACACATATTATTCATAACCAAAGTACTTATATTAGTTGTTAATTATTTTCTGCCTAAATTACCTAAACATTGACTTAAGTAATATTTGTAAAAAGTGAGAAAAAGATTTCGATATAATACTTTAATAATGGTGATATTGATTACAATTTTAAGCTATTAATTATTTCTAACTAAATTAAACCTTATAAGAATCAGTTGTAACAAATGTAATTGTAAATGTTGATTGTAAACAATATAAATTTGTTGCATTGTCTTTAATGGAACTTTGTAATACTCATTGAGGTGTGTAGCATATGTACTAACCAACCGAACGTTTTTTAGACAATGACCAAAAGTTACATGTAGAAAACTTTGGTTGAAAGCAGACAAAATCATATACGGACCCAAATAACCGTTGTACTAACAGACCATCTCAAAAAGACGTAGTTTATGGGTGAAAGCGAGGGTGAAATGAAAAGAAAATTCCTTATTTTACCTTAAAATTACATTATTTTGAGGCGGTCCATTAATATACCCATTATTTAAGTTTGCATTGTTGGAAGTAACTACATATCGATAATTTTTCTTTAGCATCTTATTTATTTTTTGTATTCTTATAATTTTTAGCTCGATTAATGAAATTCTAAAAATTGTAGCATTTTCCCTAAATTGTTTAAAAGTACCGCCAACTTTATTTGGGCATTCATCATTATGATTCCTCTTCTCGTTTTTCTCTTTGTTACTATTATCTGTAACTTTTTCCTTAGTTAACCTCGAATGATTTCCAATTTTATATTCATACATAGATTTGTCTTCCTCTACTATTGAAATTACAATTCAATCATTGAGATTTGTGTTTTTACGTTCATGCTTAAATAACCTTTAAAATATCAATAAAATGGGAAAATTAAAACGATTTAGTTATGAAAATTTCAACTTGCACTTCTTTAATTATCAATTGAAGCTCTTAAACTTGGATAATGGAAGCCTTTGAATACGACATTTGAAATCAATAAATCTAGCACCAATAAACTATTAATCAAAAGGTGTTGGATTATATTTCTAATTCAAAGACTTCTATAACAACACCAATATTTTGAAGGACAAGAATCCCATTGTTTCAATACATTAGCGAAAATCGAAGCTTTAATCAGAATATTTTTGTGAAGTGATGGCTTAACCAAATGGGAGACCAATAATTGAAATAATATATTACAATTCTCGAAGGTCCCAAGGACTACAAAACTGAGATTATACAACTAAAGCCCAAAACACAGGGTGCTTAATATAAAGGGAAAATATTAAAATAACACGAAATCCGACATAATTTATTAAGGAATTTTGACAAAGTTATAGTCGGTTGTAAATTGAGTGTTAAAATTGATATATAAACAAACATTTTTCGATTTTACAATAGATGAGTTCTCAAGGGCGGCAACCATGATAAGCGGAATTAATTATTGAGATAAATGTTATGGGGAATATGATTTACTATACCGTTCCCATTTTTTAGATATATTGGAATTCTTTACTTATTTCGTATCCCGAAAAAAATTTATGAAGGCATTTAGTTGGACTCATTTACGACAAAGTTCAATTCAAAATTAGATGATATTTTTAATTTTAAAAAGTATATAAGTTTTTTCAAGTTAAGACACATTCTTATTTATTTGTTTTGTCTATGAAACAAACTCTTTTTCAAAATTTATGCAAGGGAATTCAGGTGTACACATAGATTATTGGATTTTTATGTTCCCAACCTATAACATATATTTAGTTAATGTTTTTGTTTGTTTATATATATATATATATATTGCTATTAAAAACTGAAAGTACCTGAAAAAGAATAAGTAAAAAATTACAACTAAACACAAAACAAATATAACCCAAATTAAAAATACAAAAAGAAAAACAAAATAACTGAATGAAAAATTTATTAAAATTACCAAAATACTGTACGGTTTGGTTTTGATAAAGATTTTTAAAAAACCAAAACTAAAACTACCGAAACCGAACGTACTTGGAAAATTTTGCATGGTATTGGTATATGCCAAATACCAACCTAATCGATCAATAACCACCGATAATACCTAGGCGGTAAATTTACAAATTAGTTGACTTTATTTGAATATTGTTAATGGGTACAAATTGATAAGTATTTATAAATCTCACATTGGAAAATAAATCTTTATAAAAAATAGATGGGATCCGAGTCACCTCAATCACATACAATTGGAGAAATATTATCATGTGGGGAGGGCATCACTTGTCCGTGCTCAAAACAAATAGGGACATGGAACGTAAGTGTCTCAGATGTTTCCCATTATACAGACAATAATTTTCAATGTGCATACGTGTTGTGTCCTTATTTGAATTGAATATGGACACATGGTGCTCTCCACATATGGTAATATTTTTTAATACAATTGGGTATGATTAGGCTAGTGCAACTTTAACATAGGTTGGGTAATAACTTAACTAATTATATTTTTTGTGCCGAACTTTCTTAGCAAAGTATTGAGTTCAGGTATGTTATAAAAAATACAAGCTGAGTGTTTAGTATAGAATTTATTGGAGTGTTAGACTTATCATAGTTGAAAGTTAGTAATAATGAATTATAACAATTTTGAACTCGGGAATGGGCTCCGTAATTTTTAATGAATAGTTCATGTTTTAACCAATCACATTAAAGAGTCATGTTAATCATCACTAAACTGAGTAAAATAATATCAACTCCATTTATTTGTAACAAATCTATGAAAAATAGTGTTTTTTATTTTTTATTTTATTTCATTTTATTTCCATTTACAGTGGAGACATGTAGACGAAGGGGGATGGAACCCTCAATATCATGCATGAGGGTGAGGGCCTTGACTACTAGACTAGCCATAGTGGCCATATCGATTCTTACCAATATAATTGTATTGTATTGGATACAAGTAATTGACATTGTAATGATGTAATTAATAATCTATCTAAAAAAATTTAACACGAAAAAAGATAAAAATAATTTGAACTTTCAAATTTTTTATCATATGCCTCCGAACTATTTTTCAAGAAAAAAAGCACTACAATTTTCTTCATATACCCTTATTTATCATGCAGAAATGTTGCTTAAATGTCACAAAAAAGGGGATTTTGCAATAAAATAATTTACAAGTTAAGGTAAAATGAGATTTGATGATCTTGACATGTTAAATCAATTCCACACGCCCGCCAAAAAATATTTTTGACCTATGTTAAACCTAAATTTAGATCCATTTTTCTCTAAAATTTGGGTTTGGTGGTTTCAACATATGCATGCCTCACGCGTCAAATGGGATCTCCTCCTAAAAATTGTCAAGAAAAAGCTTTCTACTATGATTTGCTTTTCGATATTTTATGTTGTCTTTTAATATGTACCCTAAATAGCGAACGAATTATAGTTTCCTGATTAACCTTTTAAGAAGAATATTTTAAATTATGGTACTAGTTTCTAACAAACCATTGTTATGATTAAGGACCATGACAAAAAAACATGAGCACCTTGATAAGTGTTGTCATGACATTGTCACGGTCAAGGCCCGTGATAGTCCGAGATAATTTTTTTTATCACAGTCCTTCTCACGGTCAAGGTCCATGACAATTATGTTGGGGACACCCACTTAAAATATTTTTCCCTAATATTTCACTTTCCCTCCCCTCTCTCCACCATATGTGTGTGTGTGTGTGTGTGTGTGTGTGTGTGTGTGTGTGTGTGTGTATTGTATTCTTATTCTTTGAAATCATGTTGTGCAAAAAGTACATTTAAAAAATATAACCATTGTTCATTAGGAAATTATATTTGACTTCGTATAGTAATTTGGGCTTCATTATAACGCGTTTGTTTGTTTTAAACTTGTTGCATATACATGTATGGATTTGATAAATAATTTATGCAAAAACTAGGTTTGAGAATTCAAACCATTCTTCATTATAATGTGAATATTTGAATTTTCATATTTGTTTGGGCTTCATTATAATTAATGTGTTTGTTGAACATTTAATCATTTTGTTTAGAAAACATAATTTATCAGTTAATTAAGAATTTTGGAATTTTGGACGAAATTGTAAAAACAGAATGAAGATTCTTCAATAATTTGTAATGTTCTTCAAATGTATACAAGTTTTTGAAGTTGCCTTCAAATTGGTTAGAAATTATAATTAAAACCAATTTGGTATGTATAAATGACTTAGGGTTTCAACATGATAGTGTTATGGGCCACACGAATTACATTTTACTTAACCCATAGTTGTTAAGACTTAATTAACCCATTTTAATTAAGATATTTTAATAAAATTTTGTTAATTAAATTTTTAGTTAGGTTGTTAATTAGGTTGCGCTTGTGTCTGAGTTAACTAGGTTGTTAATTAGGTTTCACTTGTGTATTATTTAACTAATGATTTATGTAGCCCATTATAATAGGTAACAATTCCTTCAAGTTGTTATAAGTTATACTCTATACAAAGAGTGGATGGGTGAGAAAAACAAAGGCATAAATGTGCACCTTAGAGGTGATGAGATGTCTCAATGATCAAGGGTTGTCATCTTATTGTGCACGTCGCAAAAGTGGTGGAGTGTTTGAGTGGAAAATAATTGAATTACATTTTCTTAAATGGGGTATGCAAGATGATTACCAGGTGTGGGTTTTTGACGGGGAAATACACTGTCCCTTGTCCCTGAAAAACCTCACATACAACCGTCAAGTAGGACCATGGTGGAAAGAAAAGAGGATACCGTAATGCTAAATATGTTAGATGGTCTAATAGACGATACTTACAGAGTTCATTTGGTGGAAGACAATAAGGATTCTTATACGGAAGACAATGAATATTTTGGTAGAGTTTCTAGTGTTCATGACATTGTTGGGATAAACCTTGGCAATGACTACCAATGTTTAGAAGTCAAATTGACCCAATCAATGTACCCTAGCTGGAGAAAAAATTAGATAGCTATTCATGACATGATTAGTTCGCATAGTATGCATAGATTGGTTTGCTTGGAAAAAACATAACTAGAATTATGAATCGTGTGAAGGGTTTTCTACCTAAACAAAATGTGGTTCAAAATAACTATCCGATTACGTAGAACGATTTAAAAAGTTTAGGAATGAAGTATAAATCAATTTATGTTTCCAGGTATGATTGCATACTATACCAGAACGAGTATGAAAATCATGATCATTTTTCGGTATGAGGGGAACCTAGATATATGTCAGAGCATTATTCGAATGGTAAACGAGGTGCACTGTCCAAAGTTCCTTAAAAAGTATTGAAATATTTTCACAATGGTCCCAAGTTGAAGATATTTTTTACAATACCATGGACAGTGGAGGCAATGACTTGACATGCTAGAATAGAAGTAGGAGATAATCTCACACATCAGCCTATAAACTCAACCATTTGGAAATTTATATATTTTAATTATCCAATTTTTTCAATGATCATCGTAATATTCATTTCTCATGATAAACTCAAGTGGTGATAGGGATATGGATTATCAAACACTAATTTTTTATTTTCAATTAATTGAATTGAGTTAGCAATTAAACCAATTTTAATTAAGTAAAGATTAAACTAACTACATGTTATGAAAAAAGTTAACCAATTTTATCTTACCCTAAGCATGCATCTAAATGAGTAAGTATGACTAAATAAATGAATAAACAACCACACAATGATATACTATAATACCCTGTAATTTTAATTCGGTAATAATTTAAATTAATTCAGAATTTTGAAAAATAAATTTTTTGGATTTACTTATTTTTAACAATTTAATAGGTTGGATGTTAATTATGAAAAATGGAATTTTAGTAGGAATTGAAATCGGTTTTAATTTGAGAAATGTTTAGCTTTGAAGTTAAAAGTAGAGATTTTTGGTTATTTCTAGAAAACAGAACCGGTTTGGTTAAAGTAGAACCGATTCGCTTTTCTATTCCATAAAATAGAACCAATTCGGTTTTAAGTAGAACATGTTCACTTTTTCGTGTCAGAAATTTTTAACTCTTTTCTAGAGTTTATATTATATTAAAAGACTTCGAGTTATTTATATAATTGTATTTTGGTATTAGTCTTTTTTATACTTTTACATTAACCTTAAGAGCAGAAGTCCTCTATATTTTCATCTTCTTCCACCTTCAAAACCCAAGCCCCATTTATAAACAAAATTCAACCCAATTTTTTGAAGGTTTAAATGGTGTTTTTCTCAAGATTGTTCAAGAACACATCTTTGTTAATTTTTCGTGAGGAACATAACCATCTAATTTGAATTTTCAACCGACTTTTCTTTAGTCATGAATTCTTCTATTCTCTCTCTTTAGTATTATGTGTTTTAAATATCGCCTAAACATTACTTTACATACTTTCTTTAAAATAAATTATCAACCTTAATTAGGGCAAGTGAAAATGAAATTTAGGACTGTTTTTGTGAAAAATCTTAATATGAATTAAGACTTGTATCCCTTTTTTTCTTAGGGTAGAGATTTGATTTTGGTTAATTTGGGTATAGGTTTGCATGTAGAAGTCGTAGTAATTTTATTTAAATGAAAAAAGGCTTGTAATCACATGGAATTATGTTGGTATGATCAAGGTAAATTATTGTGGTGTGCTCCTTAAACTCGCATGATGTTGAAATTATAATTATGGGATAAAATAAATTATGTTCATTATGACAATGGATTGAACGAATTAAATTGAGTTTAAGTGTCATTGTATGAGAAATTGTATATTTGTTGATAAATTGGATTGTGCGACTTATTCTGTTAACTATATTCATTATCGAGGGGACAACATGATTTTTGGGTAGTGTGCTCTCACCTTAATTCTAGAAATGCTTGCTAGGTATGGGACTAGTGGCTATAACTTATTGGTGGTTAATACTTTCTAGGTATGGGACTAGTTAGTTTAGATTTTTACGAATGAGATATTCTGAGATGGGGATGATTTTGGTGTCGTTCCGTCGATTTGGATAGCCTAGACGCGAGACTAGGAAGAGATAATTTATAGAAATTCATCTTATAACATAGGGTAGGACGGGCTTCTATTTTGGAGACCTTTAGGTATGGGACTAAGGGTATGTCTGACGATAATGCTCTATAATAGGGTGGGGCAAATTTAAAACAATAAAATTGAAAAATTTAGAATTAATGCCTCAGATAATGAACGGGTATTAAAATGAATTGGCGTCCGTACTAAGGGTGGGACTGACAGAATACAAGTTCGTTGGCTATTGGGACGTATGGGTGTGTGGCGTCATAATAAGTGCATGGATGATAGACTACGGGCTAGGTGGCTATTATGACGTGTCATGCGTGGAACCTCGTCAATAATTGAAGGGCTGACAGATTACGGGTTGGCTGGCTATATCGATGGGGAATATGTGTGGTGTAAAACTTAAGACAGGTCCGAATAAGTGTAGGACATACAGTAGGGTTGGCTGGCTATGACGGCACCGCTATAAAAATATAAATAATGTTATAAATCAATTTAAATAAAGATGGTGGATTTAAAATAATTACCATACTATGATAGAATAAGTTGGGCTTAAACTTGGGGATGACATAATTACGTGATTAAGAGTTTGCAGTTTATATTTCTCATTTATAATTTATTATCTCATTTAATTTAAAATATTCTATTGTGGTGTTTATTATGTATTGTGCTATTGTCTAGGTTCAAGGACCCTAATTTGGGAGAGTAGCTAGGATTCATGCGGTGGGCTCTGACCTGTTACGTTGACTAACATTTCAAGTTTAGCACTCGAATAGCTACATAGGAGATATTGGAGGTGCAACTGAAGACTCATTTATTTTAGATGTTTTATATGTTTAGGATTTATTCTCTACATCGTCGTATTTATCATGAGACCCTTATTATGGATTTGGTGGGCCAATCGTTTCCACAGTTGTTCACGGTTTTATTCAGATATTTAAAGTTGGATTATTTATTCAAGTTTATATATATTTGGACTTTGATTAGTTTTGGAGATTAATTTGGTGATGGATTTTAATATTGCATGGATGATTATATTTATTGGATTAATCTGATTATTATTTTGTGGAAATGAATTTTTATATGTCTTATATTTGTCGCATGCTAAGAATGATATTTAATTTAGCAACACCCGGTGTACTCTTGGTGGTGACCAACGCCAGGAATGCACGGGGTGTTACATATATAAGGAAAACTCACAATGGAAAAATCCTCGGACGACCTAGCCACACAATTCCATTATGATATAGGTATCATACAAGGATAAATTATACTTACTCACAAACTTGATACCTTCAAGTCCTTATCTGCTATTGGCTCCTTGAACCTTCTTTAAAACCACCGTTAAACACCTTTCAACGGCCTACACAATCCAAACTCCTCCCATGTCTCTGTTTTCACCGATCTTCTTGCTTTAGCTAGTTCAGCCGACACTGTAACACAAACGAAATCCACCGCATAAAAAAAATCCACAAACATGAAGAGTAAACTGATATTGATTCTCAAACTTGAGATCTCAAACTTATATATCATGTATATTCTTAGATCTCAAACTAGGGGTTCACACTACGGTCTAAGAGGAACTATTTTGCATATGTAATTTTTTTTCGCAAACCCTTTATTCTAAATTTTTTTTTCTCTAGAACTTTAATTTATCAAAAAATTCGAATTGGCCGTGACACAAAAATTGAGGCAATTTGTTTGAATAAGAAACATAAACTCGTTCGATCGAAATCTGGTACCTCTTCGAACGGAAGCAAAGTCATTCGAATGAAATCCTAGTTCTTGTTTGAATGAGGAGCTAAAGAGCTTTGAATAATAACAACCTTCCAAGCAGAAAATTTTCAATCGAAGGTATCTTGAAGCTCATTTAAACAAAATGCCCAAACTCATTTGAATGAAAACATGACTTGTTCAAATGAAACAGATGAACTTGTTTGAAAGATGGAAAAATTCATTCAAATGAAATTCCAAAACAAAAAATATTTTTCTTCTAAATAGTTTTTAAAAATAGCCTCGTTAAAATATATAACACCCAAACATAGAATCCATGGATCAAACATAATATAAATCCAATGAAGAAATAACTAGACACAAAACTTGATGTCACTTTAACTTGACACATACAGTCTTCAACATGCATCGTAAGAATGAAGGGGAAACTGAACACAATCCTAACCATTGACTCAAATAGTTGTCCAGATGTAATTAAGTAAATATTGCAAATTTATAGTAAGTATTTTACAAATTTTACACATTGAAATTTCTCCTTACGAATCTCCCCCTTGATATTTCGTGAAAACCCACAAATAAAAAAAACCTACTAGGTTGTCAATCTCTCTAAGACTCAATCCCTAACCCCAAAAGAAAAAAGTACAAACTTACACTTGACCGACTCTAACTCTTGAGTAGCTTTGCTCTTATGAAACTTTATCGCATCATTGCTAAAACCTGCGCACATAGCACACCTTTCAAATTTAAAGGGAATAAAAAATATATAGTCCTCATATGAAAAAACAAATGCCCCCTTTGTTAAATTGTCTTCCCCCTAGAGAACACTTCTCCAACTTAGGTTAGACTTGCCCCCCTTTTTTCGGGAATAGACAAAGGCAAGTTGCATAATATGAAAAAACTTTCACCCCTTAATATGCCACATATGAACATATAGGAAACAATCATATTATTTGAAAAAAAGTGAAATGACAACGGCAAACAAACTTGACAACTCAACCATAAATAATCCAGCAATGAAACATATGATACCAATATGATAGAAATTTGAAACACATGATACCAATTTAAATATATATAGAGTTTGCAAAGATCCGAGATTTAATTATTATATGTTTATGTGATCTTGCTGCTCCAAGAAGGTTTGTTCTATACTTGAACATATAGATTTTGCGGTGAAATAAAGAGAAGGACTTCTTGTTCGACATCGTAGATGTATCAAAGCCATTCGGTGGACACCGAGACATACGTGGATGCGTGTGTTATGGATATGTATCGTGGAAGAAGGGCTTTCTACGTGAGCACTATTAAAGAATGGTAGAAGATCAGAAGGAGCGTCAAGACCCGTGGGGATCAAGTCATTGAGTAAGGCGAATATGTCTTTGTAAAACCTTTGTTCATAGTGATTGTCTGGCTTGGGCCGTCCGAGATTTTTTTCCCGTCTTGTGTTTTTCCTCGTACATCCGACATTTTGAGTATTCTTTACTTTACTTTAGTTTCTTTAATCACTAGATGAATGTTTAGGATTAATCAAGATAAAATTGTTTTAAAGGAAAAACTGGTTTTTTCACAACTTGGTTTGGTGCTAATTAAAAGTTGGATAATTGTTTGGTGAAAATTGGTTTGATTTGGAACACACCTGTGTAGGGCCACTCTTCAGGGATTTTTTGTATTAAATTTTTAGGGAGTGCCGATCAGAAGGTTGGGAGTGGTTTCTCTAGGAATTTCGAGTCATTATCTAGGAATTCTAGTTAATTAGACCTTGGATTAAATTCCGGAGATAGAAGAACATATCGGTGGTATGGCCGACTTTTAATGGAAATAACAATGGGCGTCAGGTTTGAAATTTTTGGGTAGCGGGTTTTGTAATGGACGAGGATCCAATGATTTGAAGAGGTTTCTGCTCAATAAGGCTTTGTAGACATTAGAGAGGGGAGCATGAAGCTAAATGTATTCTTTTCTTACTACGTTGGCATGAATTTCGACTTTCCATGAAGTGGTTGGCTGAGAGATGTTATTTATGGTCAAAACTGTGGTATTGGCAAGCTTCTCATATTTTCTTGGAGTGAACTATCCAAATAATTTCTTTCGCTCAGCTTCTGTCTTGGCAAGAATTTATTCAATATCCACTCATGTTCCTCGAATGGCTCAAATATAGGGATAATACTATCCTTCCATCATCGCTCGGACATGAGGTAAGAAGTTTTTCTTCACAATACTGACTTGCTCTTCTTCAGAAGGTCGATTGGTAATGGTGGCCGCTTTCTCCCTCCAGCTTGATATGAAATTACTGATAGTTTCTCCAGGGTTCTTCTTGCGAATATCTAAATCACGACGTATAACCTCCAATTCCTCATTGTATTTGTATTGTGACATGAATTCACGGGCAATATCCTCCCAATTACAAATTCTAGATTCCTTGTGGGATAAGAACCAACGAAAGGCACTGTCTTTCAGGCTATTCTAGAACATCTGGGATAATATTTCCTCGGAGGCACCTAGGAGAGTCATGGCTCAGTGGTAATTTTTAAGATGAACAATTGGGGGCCCTCTACCCTCGAAATTCTCAACGTTAAGAATCTTGAATTTTTTGACAGCGTTACTTTAGGGTAGGGAGACATATGGGTGTAATCCATGTAGTTTCAAGAGATCCGAACCTGGAAAAACTTCTTGGTGAGCAGCCTAAGGTCCTCCTTGGCCTTGTTGAACTCTTCGTCCCATGGATCGATGGGCACTGGCATGTTAGCCTATGGCTGGGCGAGATTCGACATAAGGAGCTAAGATGGCGGTGGCTCATTAGCAGGAGGGGCACATGGAGCGTACGAATATTCTTTCAGGACCTTAATATGGTCAAGTGTGGGTGGACCCATAGAATCAGTAAAGAGGACCTCGATCTCTTCGAGAGATAGAATTTGATTTCACTGCATCTCATGAACCTCGATTTGAAGGTTATCAATCTTAGCGGTAAGTTAGACTAGGTTTGTCATAAAATTAGACTGAACATTCGGTATTAGGTCTATGTTCTCTATGGAGAGTTGATGAAGGCGGAATCCAGACTCTAGGGAAGTAGCAAGAGAACTGATGAAGCCTCGGGGCAGTTCGACTGAAGACCGAAGCCAATCGGGAGCCAGGACAAGGGTCGGGTATGCAATTAACCTGAGAAGGGAAATGATTCGAATTTATTTTTGAAAGAGAAGAGGGAAAAACTTTTATTAAAGGACGAAATTTTTTTAGACAATTTTGGAGAAGGTAAGGACAAAATATTTTTGGCATATTTTTGACAAAGGGAGGAAAAATGTCTTTCGACGTTTATGGTAAAAGGAAGGAAATTGTTTTGGGTATTTTTATATAAGAGGGGAAAAATGTTTCTAACACTTTTGTAAGGAAAAAGAAAAACTAAGTGAAGGGTCTCAGCAAGATTATTTTTTATGTTTATGTTTTCACTTGTATTAGGTTTACCTAAATGCAAAAATAAAGATAGGACGGGACCCGATCCTGAGAAAATTAGGTTTGAAAAATGTGTAAAACATGGTTTGACTTGTTACCGGGCTCATGGATAGGGTCCCAATTTGAAAAAGATGAAATTGAATCAATATTTCGGTAGAGTTTTGGGTAGTAACCGACAAACTAAATATGAGTGACCTAGGTTTGACACCTATGTGAGGGTACGCAATTATTGGGCTAATGGAAAGTTTCCCCCCTTTGGCGTGACTTCCACGATATAGGTCTTGGTTTTGAGGGCAATCGATACATATGGACAAGCCATTTGATATACCTGAGTGTACGTGAATTACCTTACTATATACCTCACGGGGACAGTATGTGTGAGAGAGAATTTGATATACTCAATGTGCGTGAACGAATTCCCTACTATATACCTACCTTCATAACTTCGTTCAAGCGGTACGATGCGAGGAAAACTGTTCGATTTACGTCGAAGGTACTTGGCCAATGGAAGGTGAGAGTCATATTTCTTAAGCTATTTGCGATATGTCGAACCAGCACCCATCAGAAAATGAACCCCCGATATAGGACAAAATTTGGTCAATAGCCATGCTCTTGGTGATATAGTGTGCAAAATGCATTATTCTTAACTAGGATATTATGGGGAGAGTATTGGCATGATGAGTAGTATACTAATAAGGGATAATGTATAATAAAGTAAATCTGATATGGAGCATGAAGATTACACTAAGCATGGATACGTGAGAGTGTGTGATGTGTGTATATCTACAAGTGAGTGTGTGGTAGTGAACTTAAGCCAGGACCATCTACTTGTGGTGTGTGATAAGTATGAGTGGACATGGATATATACAAATGTGATAAGTGGAGGTGTGTGTCAGTGAAACTTAAGCATGGATATTCTACGTGGTGCGTGCAACATATGGATCTATGTGATCCTATGTGTAAGTAGTGTGAAGTGTACATGGAGAGTATCTGAAAGTGTGTGAGTGGGGAGATATTTAAGCGCGAGGTATACATACACATGAAGTAATGGAAAAAAGGGAATATACAGGTTGGTGCATATGAACATAAGTTAAAAATGATAACACCCATGCAAACAGAGCCTAGCCCTCTTAAGAACATCCCTAGCGGAGTTGCCACTATGGACATCCCTCCACTTTTCCCTCCATCTTGGGGTCTGGTGATCATGCGCGCGTGCTTTGAAGACGGAGAAGAGAAGGTCTCGCGCCTTTTATAGGAATGCTTCGGCGATGTGGGGTAATATAAAGAGATGGAGTGCAAACCTATTTTTCAAAAAATAGGCAAAAGGATAGGTCTCCGCCTCGAGAGAGAGAGGCATCAAAGACAAACTGATGCTTATGAAACCAATAGTTCAGAGGTTCGGTGGCTAAATTACAGAATGGGAAGGTGTTAGGCACCCATCCCGCCCTTTCGGTCTCTCATGGTCTTATATTATTATTTTCCTTAATTTCTCTATGAGGTGTGTGCGCGTGTATATATAAGTGCAGATAGGAATCGCTCGACTCGTGTCATGGAAAAGATAGAGTGACATCATCCAAAGGAATGTTCCAAAAATATTAATTACAAAATATGATGTGTGCGCTTATTGAGATATTAATCGTTATGGTGAAACGATAATATATGTTAGATAAGGCACACAAGTATGATACACAAGTATGATATATATGAATAATATATATAGATAAAGTAGGAAAAAGGTGAAAATATGAAAATTGCACTCAAGTCTCAATTTTTAACCCAAGGGGGCTACGTAGCCTATAAAGGCATCAAACTCCATCATAAGACCAAGTGAGACCTTATCTTAGGATGAGGGATGTTGGTTCTCAGAGTCGAGTTCTCAAAAGACCTCACGTAGGTGGTTTCCAAGACTCGTTTAGACTAGGGTCGACCTCGTCATCCACAATCTCGTCCAACTAATAAGTCGAGACCTCACGGGAGCATTTTAACAACAAGGACATTTCTCGTCCTCTACTCTAGTCGCTACAAGGAAATGACCTGTACAGTCCATCTAAGCCTGATGCCTTCGGTCGAGACCACACTTGTCATTTTCCAGCATAAAAGCCATGCATTACATCAACAACCTCATACTCGGCCAGGCCGAGACCTCTCCAGACGACACTTACATTACGAGCACTGCAAAGTTCCAAGATAACATGTCCCACGTAGACAAGTCTGTTACAACCAGATTATCCCCTCGCGTGAGGGGATATTGTATCATCACTAGTTACATGTGATATGGACATATGTCATCATCCTATTGGGAGCCCCCATGTTCACAATCCCACTGCATGCTTAGGGGGTGAATTACACCCCCTAAACACTATAAATACTTGTCTTATACCTCATGTTAGAGGAGTTACTTATTAGAAACCTTGAAAAAACTCTGTAAAACTGAATGTAAAAGAGATAAATCTTAAGTGCATGTATCTTTAGGCCCTTAGAGCCTACATTAGTGTATTTGACACACTTGCACAGTGGAAGTAGGCCTTCAATAGGCTGAACCACTTAATTCTAGTGTTTTTCCTCTTTGTCGCATCTCTTCCTACTATTATATTGTTTATTTTCTGCCATTGCTATATATGTGTGAGATCATTATCACTTTGACATAGTGTTACCAATTCTAGTATCATCAGTCTAGCATCGTCTGTGGGAACGAGAATTATCATCCCTTCCCTTCTCTAGCTTATACTCACTGGAGCCTCTGGTGGTGAACTAGTCCTCCTCCTTGTGTAACTTTTTCACCATTGAAAGAGCTTTTGTTGAGACTCTAAGCTTCTACTCTTAAGTTTACATCTCATTCATCAGACTTAAAACATGGCATCAGAAGACCTATTAAAGGTGGGAAAAAGATATTTTTCAACTTTTATTGAGGATTATTCTAAATTTTATTATGTATATCTCTTAAATTCTATTGATGACGTGCTAGAAAAATTAAAGATTTAAAAAAATGAAGTAGAAAACTTATGTGGGACAAAGAATAAATGTCTTATATTTGATCGGGAAAGTGGATATCATTTTGCATAATTTTATAAATATGTTGGAATAATTCATGAAGTAGCAGTCCCTTACACATCCCAACAAATTGGCATAGTGGAAATGAAAAATATAACCTTAACAGAAATGATAAATGGTATGTCATCTTATTTTGGTTAGAGTAAGGGATTTTGGGGATTTTCACTTGTAACGGCATGTAACAGAGTACTCAACAATAAGTCTAAAATAATACTTTATGAATTATTCATGAAATTTGTACCTTATTTCAAAATTTGGAGTTATCAGGATATCATGAGGTATCTCAAACCAAAAATAAAGAAGTTAGGTAATAAAAGTATAGAATTTTTTTTTGAGGATATGCCCAACATATTTAAGGCTTATAATTGTAATGGCCCGACCCGAATTTATTGGTCACCTATGGTCTCGGTCCGACTTGAGCGTTAGGTGTGAAATGGAATGAAATAACCTAAATAATGTTGCTAGTTCAGTCTCATTGAACACTACACCAAAACTGTCGATTTGTCAAGGTCAATGACCATGACAAGTATGGGGGTGACAACTTCTGTTGTCACGGACTTATCACGGTCAAAGACTGTGATAAATTCATTAGAACCTCTGCGAAACACATCCCCTAATCTATTTGTCTCACCCATCCACTCTTTGTATTTAGGATATCCCATTACAACTACTACAAACAATCGCCTATTATGGGTAAATAGCATAAAAAAAGTGTGAATATTTAGTTTCCATTAGTATAAACACCTATTGAATGCGTACGCATAACAACTAGAAGGCTAGGGTCGATGGGTAAATTTATTCTTGCGTTCAAAATCAAATCAAAATTCAATTTTAATTTGAAATTGAAATTAAAATTCAATTTATAATATTAATTCCTAATTCCTCCATCTCTTCTAAAGGGTGAGTGGTCCTATCCCATTCAAGACCGCATATTTCTGTAATACTTAAAAACACATGCAAATTGTTCCAATTTGAGGGAAATTCGACAACATATCTCCATAGTTATCCAAGTACACGATGTACATTTGTAAGTGTGAGTGTTATTTCAATTTATCAAGCTATTATCAGAGAAGAGGATGTAATGAAAAAATCGGCATATTTTAACAATATGGCCCTCCAAGGGCCGAGCGAAGATACCCCAAAATGGCGAAGATGGTCGATGCTCTAATCCATGACTCGAGTAAGATAAAGCTCTATTTCTAGGCACATACAATAGGGGTCCTCAAAGACTCACCCCTCAGGCAGGTCATCCACAAGCCTGAGAAGTCAGGAAGATTGATGTCCTGGGCGATTGAGTTGGGGGAATTCAATATCTTCTACCAGCCAAGAATGGCTATTAAGGGGCAAAAATGGCAGATTTTGAAGTCGAGTTCACTTGGTACGAGGCCTATACAGAAGATATTGAAGTTATAACTTGTGAACAAAAGAGCAGGATGTTTCCTCCCCTGGACGAGGTCAAGACAGTTTGGCAAGAAATAAGGTGTTTAAGAATGAGGAAGAGCAATACCTCTTCAAGAATGGAACCTTGAAAGATGGTAGTTTTTCTCAAAATGTAACTGTGTGGAACCTCTTCATTAATGGATCTTATTGGGAGAATGGAAGTGGGACAGGATTTATAGTGTCAGCACCAGACATGATCGATATTGAGTATGCATGGAGGTTCAACTTCAAAGCCTTCAATAATGAATCAGATTATGAGTCTCTCCTAAAAAGTCTCTCCCTTTCCCAGGCAATAAATGTGGGACAACGCCTTGTCCACAGTGACTCCAATTTGGTTATTAACCAAATTTTGGGGGTACATGAGTCCAAGGATGACAGAATGGCCAAGTACCTGGTAAGAAGGAAGACAATATTGAAGCATTTTAGCGAAGTAAAGCTGAAGAGAATACCTCGTCTATATAATGTCCAAACTGATGCTCTGGTAATGTTAGCCTCAACCAATAAAACAAAAATTAGAAGAATTATCCCAGTAGAGATTCTCCATCATCCAACGATTGAGGGAGAAGAAACTACTATGGAATTTTGCTTCAACTTGAGTATGGGAGCTTTTTGGATGGATTCTATCATCCGATATATCAAAGAGGGGAATCGCCAGAGTCCAAAGCTAAAAGAAAGAAACTAAGATATAAAGTTGTTAAGTTCTCTCTCGTAGGAGATATCTTGTATAAAAAATGGTTCTTACTTCCTCTACTCAAATGTGTCCATAGATTTGAGGTAGAGTAAATTTTAAAGGACGTATATGAAGGGTCCTGCTCCAGCCATATTGGAGGGAGGTCATTAGCTAAGAGGATCTCCACCCAGGGTTATTAGTGGCTGACATTGGCCAAAGATGCAGTTGCATATATTAAAAATGTAATAAGTGTCAGAGGTTTTCCACCATAACCCATTAGCCTCTTACCTCCACTTCTTCTCCTTGGCCATGTGCGGTATGGGGAATTGATTTAGTTGGGACATTGCTAAGAGCTATGAATAATTCTCATTATTTGATTGTGGCAATTGAGTATTTTTTAAAGTGGATAGAGAACAAGCCAATGATTACAATCATATAGAAGAAAGCTTTCTAGTTTATCTAAAAACATCATCTGTATATATACGGCCTACCTAATACCTTGATTTCTAATAATGGGACACAATTCAAGAACCTCTCCCTAAAGAAATATTATGAAAGAGTCAGCATTAAGCAGTTCTTCTCCACTCTCGGCCGACCCCGGGAAAATGGGCAGATAGAGGTGAAAATATTTTTTTTATTTTTTTTTAATTTTTTTTTAGAGAATAGGGATGGGATCCCCACACATATTATTAAAATTAGAACAGAAAATCACTGTCCATAAATTTACAAGATTATAGGAGGTACTAAAATCATAAATGAGGCTTTTTATAGATAAAGCCCTTACAAGAATACCAATAAAACAATAAAACAATAAAACAATAAAAAATAGATTGGCATCTAGCACTAAAGAAACTATACAATAAATTAAGCATGAACATCTTTAATTCTTAAAGTAGGAAGACCCCATTTATCCACTTTGATAGCTCCTCTGAGTTGACTTGAAAATGATCCAATATCAAGGGACCACTTGGAACATTGAGAATTACTTCCCAAATTAGCTAAAATATCAGCTGGCTGGTTACCTTCTCGCAAGACATGAGCAAAAGTTAAGTTGAAATCTGAAGATAATGCCTGGATATCTTCAACTATATCTATGATTCTCCATGGACATTGCAGACCTTTGTTGAGCACATCAACCAATATTTTTGAATCTGATTCAACAATCAATTCATAATCCTTTAAATCTTGATAATATCTTAAACCTTCCAAAATAGCCATTGCCTCTGCTTCAATATTGGTTTTAAAACCAAAGAAATGGAAGAAATATGGAATTAAGAACAATTCTTGATGGAATTAAGAAGTGATTTGAGTATGCCAAAGGAATATGGAATGAAGAGGTGTATATTGTCCTATGGGCTTACAGGAGGACAGAGAGGACTCTAGGAAGCTGCATTAATGTTGCCTTGTGGCTCAGAGGCAGTGGTGCTGACAAACGTTAGTCTCCTAATCCACAGAGTTCAAACATACAACCGAGAGCATAATATGGAAGAGAGGAGACTAGACTTGGATCTTGTGGATGAGCGAAGAGAAGATGATGAGGTTAGGCAAGATGCTTATCAGTAAAGGACAATGAATTTCTACATTAAAAGGGTATAAGCTCGCCTACTGAAGGTAGGAAACATAGTGTTGAAGAAGACATGGCATAATCCTAGCAAACTTCATCCGAATTGGCATGGTCCATATAAATTGGTTGAATAGGTAATTACAAGGACGTATCGATTGGAAAATCTGGAAGGGGAGCCATTCTCCATCCCATGGAACGCCGAACACCTAAAAAAATACTAGTAGTAAGATTCTAATTTTATCGTGTCTTTTTAATTCCAATATAATACATGTATATGAGAAACAGATGATGAATGAAAAATGAATGAAGTTCAATAAAAAATTTCAAGTGTTCCCTCATATGTTGTCTATTTGTTTGAATATTTGTTGCTTGTATGTATCAACTCATCTTAAGCTATAAAACATCATTCATGGTGAAGTAACCTTAAATTTCTATCGATTGCACGACAGTCCAAATGGGGTTCACCTCATCCATGGAATGTCAATAACATTGAGAAGGGTTCATTTATTAAAAATCATTAACTCGGTGGCAAATCTCTCTCAGCCAACACCATAATTTGGTGGATTCAAATTTAAAATCACTTAGTTGTGGTTCATTTATTAAATATCATTAACTTAGTGGAAATTCTCTCTCAGATAAGACGAAAGTGTATGGACAAGATGACACTCATCCATACACTCTTAAAAATGATGAGAGGGGACTTGTAATACAACACCATAATTTAGTGGATTCAAATTCAAAATCAAGTAGTTGTGGTTCATTTATTAAAACATCATTAACTTGGTGGAAATTTTCCTCGGACGAGATGACAGTGCATGGAAGAGAGAGGACTTGTTAATTATGGCTAATGAAAAATTAGAGCCCACATATTTTCATACTAGAAGAAGACAAGAACAAAGAGCTTAGTTAATAATAAAGAGTTGTACAAAAACATAATACAAGGCCACGAAGGACCGTCCCACCATTAGGAGTGATCTCTTCCTCAGTATTGGTAGTCTCAACCCCATCATCATTAATGCCTATCTTAACTGCAACATCATTGTTCTCTATGACCTCATTAGGGTTTGTCTCCATAGGGTCGACAGGATTTTCAACGTCATCCAGAGTAGTCCCGAGACAGGGATCGCTGAAGTCAAAACCTATGAAGTCATCAGGGGATAGGTATCCAACCTCACCATGTTTGAGGGTAGCCCATCGACCAACAATATTGATGCCTCTCCTAAGATATTCGAAAGTATAGCCTCTAAATTTGTCAGATTCTTTAAACTCATTAATATCATTGGCTTTATCCTCTTCCAAATCGGCCTTAACCACAACATCAATCTCAGCCTTCTTATTCTCGGCCATTTTTTCAAGGGCATTGTCATGCTCGATCTTCAGATTGGTATTCTCATCCTTTGACTTCTTTAGATCTGACTTTGATTTTGAAAGTTCGTCCCTACGCTCCTTCTTTGTAGTCTGTGCATCTTTTCCCTTCTGAATCAAGGGCAACCTCTTATTGATCCAATCTCCCATACGATGGAGGGATATCGGATTCTAGTACAGTGTATGGTGATAAGTCAGAATGAGATAGAATTAATAAATAGGCTACACTTAGTGAGTTTTGAAAATACCTAGACGGCCTTATGGATGGCAAATTCAGTGAGCAAGAAGATGTCCAGAGATTGGAGAAAACGTTTGTCTCCCTCAAAGACCAGAGAGCCAACACCATCTATAGATTTCTTGGCATGGCCAAGGATGCTCTCGTCCTCAAGTTTCAATTATGAAAGACGAGCTGCCAAAGCCTCATAAGTGGATATTGGAATCGTAGATTGACTATGCTTTTAAGAACGATTAGGAGTAGTATCCCTGACTTGGACCTTTCGTTTCTTCCCTGCACCATAGGCCCTTCTAGGAACACCCACAATATATTTTTTAGTTGGGTTAGCAGGGGGATCTGTATTTTTTCCATGTTTGCTAATGAGTTTGATTAAGTTAGAGGCCACCATCTTCCAAAGGTCGCCTGGTAAACCTTATGAATGTTATGCAAGAGGTAGACAATGTTAATTATGAATCACTATGAGATACGAGATAATAGTTAGTCAGAATAATTACTTAAGTAGCTCGGCTAAGGGGTCAACCCCCAGACCTATCTGAGCCAAGTAATATGGGGTCATTAAATGCTCAAACTTAATGAGACGACCATTGTCACCTTATTTATGAAGCTTATTAACCTTCTAAAAGGCCTTAGGGTTCAATCCCGGGGGAGTGCAGAGGCTTTAGCCCATCTCAGAGGAGTCCTAGGCTCAGAGGTTCCACAATCTTAGTTGGGACCAAATTTCCAAGCCCCGTAAATGAAAAAGTATCGGGTCTTCTTGTTATGATTTAAGGTCTGGTGATTAGCAGAACTTTCTTCTTAGACTTCCTAGATATGAGATTATAGTAGCCAGGCTGAGTCGAAGAAGACGAGGGAGTATAATAAGCCAGTAAAATGTTAATTGGAAGCTCGGTTTGGTGGAGAATATTCTAGAGGAAAATAAATCCGAGAATAACTCTCTAGGCATTCAGAGAAAGATGAGAGGGGGCAAGTCCTAAATGAGCAAAGATGGTGCGAATACTTGGGTGAATGGGTAGTTGAAATTCGACTTTGAACATCTACTCATAGATGCAGACTTCACCATATCGTCCATGAAAGGCTCTTTCATATTTAGAAGGTTTCCTCATAAGAATGGAGGATCCTATACCAAAAACGTGTCTCCAAACTAGAAGGTCAACCTCAGAGACAATACTCTCATAAGACTCTGCTACAGAGGTGTCAAGTTCAGTCTCCTATCCACTATCTTCTGATGCCTTTATTTGACGATTGTTAGGATTCCAACTTGGGAATCTCTAGAAACTCAGCTCTAGTTGTAGCCGAGAGATGACTAGAATCTACTGGAGGTGAAATGGCAACATTAGGCTCAAGTTTTTGGGCAGAGTCAGATTGATCTGATGACTCGACCTTCTGAGAGGATGATATGCGATAATAATCCTCGTCCACCTCTGACCCTTCATCTTCGGATGAAGAATAGGCCATGGCCTCCTCAAATGAATCCACACTCTCAGCCGCTTGAGAGGTAGATGTGGGGTCGTCTGACACCCAGGATGATTCAAATATTGGATCATTGGGTTTAGAAATTTGGGGGTAAATGTTAGCTAGTGGAGATGAATAAATGGGGCGAGTTGGGAAGGCCTAAAATTTTCAACTCTCGTCTTCCTCATCCTCTACCCTCCCGATCTGTTCAAAACACTTCTCTCTAAGGCTAGGAAACTCCTCGGCTAGCTTATATAAGGTTTGAAACATTAAAGGACGAGACTCAACTTGGGAAAAAACTGAAAAAAGGAGACAACAAACTACAACATTAGAACTGGTTGACCAAAGATCAAACCGAGGATGTTGAAGTGATTTTTCCATGAACACCAAGAACACAATCTCAAAGGTCCAGCCGATGAAGATACCTGGAGACAAGCCTAAAAAGGAAAATGACTACTATTTAACCCCTAAAACTTCCAAACCTAACCTCTACTACCACTTGTAACCTAGAAAAGTTCACATAATTAGAGGATTTAAGCCTTAAATTGCCAAATATGCTCACTGAAAAATGATAAGCTAGACAGAAAAATTAAGATGAAAAAAATATATCAAACTAAAGTAGAAAGTTAGTAAGATTCGATCAAGGGGGTTACCTAGACAAGGAGAAACCTCATGGGAAAGAATAATTACTGGAAAAGCCCTTGAACAGTGAAAGATTAAGAGGTTTCAGAAAAATCTCTAATGGCGTGTGCAAAAAGCTATGAGTGGGAAATTTGGGTAGAAAGGAAAGAGAGAGAACATATGTTTGGTTTAAATACCAAGAAATGATTGTGTCCATTTACCAATACACACCATCATTCAAACCGCGAAGCCCTAAGAGTTCAATCGCCAATTCAACTTGGGATAAATGCTACCCAATCAGAATAATGACTTATATCACTCCCTTATCCATCAAGTTGTATACAACTAATACGCCAAAAATGTCTCATCAAAGTCCCCATCAACTTGTACCCCTAAACCTCCTACTCACATAGAAGGCTAAGGGCTAGGGGTGATTGATATGATTAAGTGTGACCTCGTATTAGGATACGAGATATTGGGTCTCACAACCGAGTTCTCAAAGGTCCTCACCTAGGTCGATTAAAATAATCGTCTAGACTAGGGCCGACCTCATCATCCACAACCTCAGCCAAATCAGTAAGTCGAGATCTCAGGGGAGAATTTTAAAAGTAAGGTCATTTCTCATCCTCTGCTCTATCTAATAATAGTAAATGACCTATATAGCCCTTCTCAGCCTGATGCCTTCGGTCGATGTCACACTTGTCACTTGCTAGCATAAAAGTCACGCACTATATTATCATCCTCATACTCGTCCAAGCCGAGAACTCTCCAGACGATACTTATAATACGATCACTACAAAGTTCCAAGATAACATGTCCCATATAGACAAGTCTGTTACAACCAGATTATCCCCTCACGTAGGGGGATATTGCATCATCATGAGTTACATGTGCTATGTACATATGCCATCATCCTACTGGGAGCCTCCATGTTCACACCCCTACTGCATGATTTATGGGGTGCATTACACCCCCTAAACACTATAAATACTTATCTTCTACCTCATGGTAAAGGGGTCACATATTAGAAACCACGTGAAAACTCTGTCAAACTGACTGTAAGAGAGAGAAAGCTTGAGTTCATGTATCCTTAGGCCATTAGAGCCTACATTAGTGGATTTCACACACTTGCATAGTGGACGTAGGCCTTCAATAGTCTTAACAAATTAATTCTGGTGGTTTTCCTCTTTGACTATTCTTTTCCTACTGTTATATTTCTTATTTTCTCCCATTGTTGTATTTGTGTGAGCTTATTATAACTTTGACCTGGTGGTACCAATTCTGGTATCATCAGTCTAGGGCCGTATATGGGAATGAGGATTATCATCCCTTACCTTCCCTATCTTATACTCATCCGAGTCTCTGGTGGTGAACTAGTCCTTCCCCCTTGTGTAACTATTTCACCATTGAAAGTGCTCTTGTTGAGCCTCTAAGATTCTACTCTTCAGTTTACAGCTCGTCCATCAGATTTGAAACATGGTATTAGAATTTATACCTCCAACTGGTGGACGTAGCCCTAGTTACGCCTCTCCTCAATCAAAAATGGCAGAGGTGGCGGCGGCATTAAAGTCATTGGTGCCTAGCCAACAGGCGATGCAGGAGTAACTAGCCGCCTTCCGCTAAAATGCATTGGTGAGACCCATGGGTGTAACACCAGAAATGATTACTCCGGCCGCCATGGAGTAACATCAAGACGCTAGGGGACCATCCCATGAACCTTACAAGGAGTTTTCACCTCATAAATGACGGAGAAGCGGCGTGGTTCTCATGCGGCACAAGGGAAGGTCTGTAAAACCCCATAAATTTAAGGACCTTTTTATTAAATTAGATTTGGGAGAAAAATAATTTATTTTACTGGGAGGAATTAAATTCGTTGATAAGCACCCAAAAGCGTACATTTTATACCCCGTAGAGACATATTTTAGTTGCTAATTCTCGACAATTTGGGTCTTATGCGCATAAATATTTGTTGTGCAGGTTGATTGCCGTTTGTGGAGTTCAAAGCATTATTTCGAGGCAATTTTTAGTCAAATGGATCTAATTCCCCATTTTCGTACCTTAGCCGAACCTAAACCTGTACCTAAACCTATGCTGAAGCCCGTGTGTTTAGTTTGTGCTTTTTAATTTTTTCTTAGATTTTTAGTTTGAGTCGTTTTATTTTTAGGATTTATTTTAGATTTATTTTAATTTTTCTAGATTTTAATTTCTAATTTTATATTTCTTTTTAATGAGCATGATTTTATTTTGATTTTGATTAGTTTTTAGTTCTTAGTCTTATTTTATTACGATTAGTTTTTTTAGGAATTCATTTATTCTTAGTTTTATTATATTTTACTCTTTAGGATTTTTATTTTAGTTTAATAGATTTTCATTTTTATTTATTTTTAGTCTTATTTTTATTTGAGTCTTTATTTTATTTTTAGATTAGGATTTTGTTTTTAGATTTTTAATTTTATTAATTTTATTTTTTAGTTAGTTAGTGTTATTTATGGGTGTCCAAATTAAACACACACAATTCATCCTCACACTAACCTTATCCTACACACAAATAAACCCACTCACACCCACCTATCCTACACTCACCTACACATAAACGCGTCTTCCTCGCCCTCACCATACACCCTATACCCTCAACTACACCCAACTATACTCTCACCCACACCCACCTTCCATAACAACCCACCATTCAAACCATAATACCTCGCCTCCCTCATCCTCCACAAACACCACCTTATACCTGCTACCCCTTACCCATAACCAAACACAAAATCAAATCCCCAACCACAAACCAAAATTCGGTATAACCCGAACACCACCACCAACCCACCTGTACACCTCCGTCCAATAATTTCGTCTAACCCCTGCACAAATCCGTTGTAACCCATTACCCAAATACCTCACGAAAAACCCGAATACCCCCTGCACACTGAGCCCGAACCCGATAGCCCCCCTGTGCGACCCAGCAACCCCATAACACGGCGACCTCAACCCGCTTCTCGAGACCTCACCCATCACCAACCTACCAACCCCGTCGACCATCCAAAACCCACCTGCGCCCCATAGCCTTTTACCATATGTACATACCCATGATTGAACCCATAACCAACTCCTTTATCCGACCCATAAATCGAATCCACTATCTCCAACCCATTTAATCAAGAGTCAAAATCGTGTCACCTCCCAAGTGAAAACCAAGACCAAAACAATTTCCAACCAAACAATTAACCCACATTCTTAATACCCTTTTTAACCCTTTTCCCAAAATACCCCCAACTAACTCATTTTACCCCAATGCCTAAAATACCCCATAACCAAATCATATTTTTATTACCTCACACCTCTAAAACCATATATGCACTCCTAATTACCCAAATTATCCCTTAGATCCATGCCTACTATTTAAAGAAGAAGAAGGACCAATTTTGAGTGGCCAGAAACCCTATCCTGGGTTTTAGAGAGAATTTTTGAGAGAGAAACATTTTGTAAATAGTTTTATTTTTATTTTTTTAGAGATTTGTGAGGACAAATTTTGTAAGAGATTTAATTGAGTGGGTATTTTATTGAAAAATTACTTGGATGCTCAATTAAGAGGGGTTTATGCTTCTCATTCAAGGATTGAATTCTATTGAATTCAAGAGATTGGTGTGATTGTTCTTCTCGGTACTCTTTTATATTAAATGCTTATTGAATATTTGTTTATCATGTTTAATATCATGTTAGTCTAAATCCCCTTTCAAGGGGTGGGGTAAACTCTTATTTTTTGCTATTTAATTTAATTAGTTTGATTATTTGAAAATTCTATTTGAATGTTAATTTTGATCCCCCACCCTTAAATTTACGACTCGAGAGAGGGTAAATGATTTTCGATAGAAAATTGAAATTCTAGTTATAATACCCATTTTAGATTGAAAATACATATAGGGGTTTCTTAAGTTTGGTATTCTTCCTTGAATTTCAACTATAAAATTTATTTTCTAAGATTTACATAAATTTTGATGAATTGATCATAGCGGGTGATTAATTGAAAGGAGTGTAGATATATTTTCTAGAGTTGTGGGGGGTTAAATTTAATTTTCTAAAAGATTTCTATTAAAACTACACTTGTAACGAGAGTTGATTTGTAATTTTGATATTAATCTGGAATAATTCAAATAATTAAATTAATTAATTAGAATACTTAGAATTTGTGGTGTAGTCCCTCTCCTTGATTATTTTAACATTTATTTACCTCACATTATCTCCTATTTGAGTGTTAGACTTAGTTCATTATTTTTTTAGTCACTTTTTAGTTAATTGTTTAGATCTTTGATTTAGTGTAGTGTTATTTCACCATCTCTCACCAAATTGTTTTAATATTGAAAAAGCTAAAAAAAATTAGAAAAAAGTAAAAATCCCAAAATGATAATAAAAGTGAATTACAATTGTTTTCCCCTCGCTTTACCCCCTTGATGTGGATTGATACCTTTACTTACTGCTCTACACTAGTTTTGATGTTATATTTTGTAGGTAATTGAGGATTTTGATTAACCTGGCTTGCAACAACGACACACAAAAGTCAAGTTATCAAATGGTGTCGTTGCCATTCTTGGGAGAGTGAAGCACTTGGAGCGGATTTCATTTTGTATTTCAATTATATTTTCGCACTTTGTTGCTTTTTAGTACCATTTTTTGTTTATTTTAGAAGGCTTGTATTAGGATTTTTATTCTTGGCTTGTATTGCGGTGCATAGAGACACCATTTATTTTTTATTTTAAATTTGTAATAATTAATTGCGAAGAAAAGCATAATAGGGAAACCGGACAAGGTAGAGAGAGAGCGTCCAAAGGCGATGATTTAGAAGCTTCTCTATCTTGGGTCGGTAGGACTCCCAAGGCCGACTGAGATTGGCGTGATCTCCCCTCGGTCAACTCAAATTTTTTAGCTCCCCATGGTGTAAAAACCGTGGGAGGTACATTTCTAAACCCTCGCGCCTCTCCTGTTAGCGAGTCCATTATTTTGTGCTTGTGTGCTCTTATTTGATTTTATTCTCGTATTAATTTTCGAACGTGTGTAATGAATTAATCAATTAAGACCTACACCTGGTCATTCACTAGAAGGGATTTTATCACCCGACCCACTCGTTTACCATTGTATGCTACCCTAGCCATCATTTAATTTAAAATCAATCAACTAGGTAGCCCAATAGGAGAATATTTTTGCAAAGGCGATCACTCAGATAATTCCTTGAATGTTTTTCGCCCGCGAACTTAATTAAAATTTGACTACCCCTATCACTAAATTTAAAGATAAAAATTGACTATTTTCTACGTAGGAATTCTCCTTGACTTGTGTGTGTCCAATTCCATTTTTCGGTAGTCAATTTTAGTAAGTTCTTCAAATTCAGCGAGTCCATATTTTTCCCTACCTTTTCTTCCAAAAAATCCAAAAACATTTTCTTCCTTTTATTTTATAAAAATACAAATATATTTTCTTTCTTTCATTTTTAGAAAAATCCAAAAATATTTTCTTACCTTTTGAAAAAATTTAAAAAAATAAAGAAATAGATTTTTCTCGTCTTGGCCGAAGAACATCCTTTATGGGATTACTTTGGCCATTTCTCATTTTCTCAAAGCATGTTTCAAGTTGAGCCCGAGTCAAACCTCCATGCCTTACTTAGTGGCTTTAACTCTCAACCACACGCCGTTGATACTCATGCGTCGCCCATGCACACATCTAACATTTCACCACCTCCGATGATGAGTGTCAACGCGTCACATGTTTTATCGTGCACCCATTGTTCATATGCCGATCACTTGTCCCATGAGTGTCCATATTTTTCATATCCATTCGAACCCACCATGGAACATGTGTATCCACATGACATTGTTTTGGAACCCACCTCGGCCAACTATCCCAATATATCAAATCTCGAGTTATGTGAGTACCCTAGTTATTCGGGGAGGCCTGATCAACCATTCACGCAATACGAATCCTAACCCGATGTTATGTATCCTCACACATTCCAACAGTCGTCATGGCATCCTTGTGCACCCATTCCCGATCAGTCTCCTCACTATGTACCCTATGATTATCAACCATTTGTCCATCACAAAGGTGATCCTTTTGTGTATGATGAACTTGACCCCATTCCCCACACTTCATACAAGTATTCTCCGCATCCTAGTGAGCTATGTCCACCTCCACCACCACCACCCATCACTCCACCACCCCCACCATCCACATCCTCTCTCGAAAGCCTCTTGCAAAAGTTCATACTCGATCAAGAGAAACCCACTCAAATTAAAAATGAATCCCTCCAACGGCTTAAACAAAGATTAAATGAAATTGAGTGTGACCAAGAGTCGGACTTCACCCCAAGTCAACCCATTATTTCCCTCACGTGGAGTGATGATGCGTTGTCTTGTGCCACTGACTTTATGTGTGACCAACCCTATCCTCCCGAGAATCTCGATGGTTAGACTATTCCATGGTCCGAGCCTCAATTTGATAATTGTGTTGACTTACCTTTCATTAGTTACACTGATCCGCTCCCGCAAAATCCATATGAATCCACACTTGATATTCACAGTCCCTTTCCCGCTGAATCCAAAAATATGCCCGAGTCTACACCCATTGAGCCTACCGTGTGTGTTTTCGAGTAACCACTTCATTATAGGTTAGCTCCGGCTACGAGTGCTCACCATTTTCTCAAGATTGATTCTGAGATGGTTTCTACCTCTCCGGATATGGATCATGTTCCACCATGCATCGCTCCCTTTGAGCCAAATATTTCTAGTGTCTCCTGTATCTCAGATTTGGATGCCTCGTTTGAACCACCCACCACCTCGGATGGTGACTTAATGGTGGATAAGTTGATCACTCACTTGTTTATTTCCACATTTCCTCCTGCGAGTGCTCTTGAGGATCACTCCGTGCCTCATGAGGAGTGTGTGTCTCCCACGCTTGAGTTGGATCATCCTCCCCCACCATTTATCCCACCCGATCCACCCATTATCCCACCCTTTACCACACCCATTGTCCCTTCTACCCCACCACCTGGTTTGTATCTTGATTTTACACATTTCATGTTTCCAGCTACATTTTTAGATGCTCACCTGAAACCAACATCCACAATTCATGAGAGTATTTGGGGTGCTACTCTCAACTTCCGTGACACCAAGCTTGTTACCTCATGCCCGTCACTTTCTTGTGTTGTTGATATTTCGTCTCCACAACTCCCTGGCGTGTCACGGCCGTGTCATTTCTATGAGACCCACCCATCACTATTTTTGCACCATTCCGCCTCCCTCACCAACTAGAGCACCATGCTTATAGGTCCCTTGTTGCCCTCACCTTTCGGCTCAATAAGGCCCGTGATCGATGCCTCTTCACCCTCACCCTTACCCTAATACCCACCCGCCCATGGTCTACTGACCATACAAGTGCATTGACCATTCTTAGCCTTTATCCAATAAGGCTCACACTTCAGTCTTGTTTGGGGGTGATCTACATCACCCAATTTTTTTGTCACCTCGTGCTTTCATAGATCTTATCTTTAGTGTGAGATTTCATCGGTCTCGCTGAAGATATTAAATTTATCGCTATCGAGGGGCAGCCCGTTGTTTCTTGTATGAGTCTCATCCTGTTTGGGGGTGGTTTTTAACATCAACCTATGCTTTCCATGTTTATAAACTTGTACATAATTTTTCTCTTATCATTTATTCAGGCTCTTTTGGGCTACATCTGTCCACTTCATCAGAGGTTGATTCTGGTAATACCTTTCCTACCTTATGCTCTCAATTTTAAAAATCATTTTACTTAACATCGAGGACGATGTTCCTTTTTGTTTGGGGCTAGGGAATTTTATCAAAATCGTACCTCTTTTGAAAAAAATTGAGTTTTAAACCTGATTTTAAAAATTTCGTGCATTTTCTTTCATCTCAATCATTGATGTGAATTTTCTATCATCCATCTTTTAAAGTCTAGGAATCAAGCTAGATAATATTTTTGTATAAATATCTTATGTAATACGTAAGAAGGCATGTTGCACTACGAATTTCTAGACTCAACCAAAAATTTGGGCACTTATCACGTCACTACAGTTTAGAGTTGAAGAGTACTACAATTCCCAAGAGAACCGTAAGGATCACTAGTAGAGACTTTTAGATTGTGAGATTTGTGCCTTTCACTCTTTCAGAGTGTTTTACGCAATCTCCGAGTCACAAGTTGATTCAACTTCCTTTGGTTCCGCACTTAAATCGTTGTATGATCTCATTAGTTTTCATTAAAATTTTGGCTTGATCACTGAGAACGACATCTTTTTCAAGCTGTAAGAAACGCGTGTCTTGAAATTTGTCCCGATCACTAGGTTTTCACCCATACACCTCACTCATTACACGCCCGTGCTCTTCCATATTTTCACATATTTCCCTACACCATCACTTATCATCTCCATATCGTCTTTCAGTTTCAAATAAAAGAGTGTTGATTCCAAATGTTAAATCTCTTCAGTGTTGAGAGTATAAAAAAAGAAGAGAAAAAAGAAAAAAAAAAAAAAAAGAAGAGAAACAACAAAAAAAAAAAAAGAAAAAAAAAGAGAAAAAAAAAAACAGAGAGAAAAGAGAGTAAAGAAAAGACAGAAAAAAGAGAGTAGTAGTTAGTTTTTGTGTAATAAAGACATTTGTGCCTAAAGTGTTGAACACTCTTCTCATCCATCGTCCATCCATCACCATCATATCACCATCCTACCTTATATACCATCCTTATCATTTAATTTCCCCCTCACCCATTATTATCCATGTTCCCCTAGGTGTTCGGCAAATGAAAGTCAACATGGTGAATAACTCAACGTTCTCACTATAGTGGCTAGCATTCTTTTATGAGATCATTTTTCTTTCTAATTGTTCGTTATTTCTTATGTGTGTGTGAGACGTTTGAACTTGCTTACATTTACTCACCTCCTCACACACAAGAGCGACACACTAACCCTAATCTCGAGAGTTCGTTTGAGAGAGATATATCCAGTGAGATTTGAAGTTGAAGCGTTGATTCCGACAAGGCAATCTAGGAATTACTCTTATGATATTTTCACTGATTCACACTACACACGTTGAGTTCTAGGAAGGATGTGCCTTGAGTATTTACTTAGTGAAACTTTTTATGCACTTCTAGCTTGTATTTCTCAAAATATTTATCTCGTGATGGATTGTGCGATTATTCTATGTCTAATAAGAGATTGACTTCCATTTGCAAGTAAAGAATTTTGTGGGTATATTCCCTACAAACCCTCACGATACACGACTCGTCCTATAGGGCAACCTATAGGTTTAAAGGCTTGTTGCACATGCTAAGTGCAATCGTAAGTGCCCGCGAAAGTAGTACACTTTTGGCTTATTTCTCTCTCTCTATCTTATTGCTCGAGGACTTGCAATGCTCTGTTTGGGGGTGGTGTGATAAGCACCCAAAAGTGTATATTTTATAACCCATAGAGACGTATTTTAGTTGCTAATTCTTGACAATTTGGGTCTTATGCGCGTAAATATTTATTGTACAGATTGATTGTCGTTTGCAGAGTTCAAAGCATTATTTCGAGGCAATTTGCAGTTTAATGGATCTAATTCCCCATTTCGTAGCTTAGCCGAACCTAAACATGTCCCTAAACCTATCCTGAAGCCTGTGTGTTTAGTTTGTGCTTTTTAAATTTTTCTTAGATTTTTAGTTTGAGTCGTTTTTTTAGGACTTATTTTAGATTTATTTAGATTTTTCTAGATTTGATTTTATATTTTTCTATTTCTTTTTAATTAGTGTGATTTTATTTTGATTTTGATTAGTTTTTAGTTGTTAGTCTTATTTTATTAGGATTAGTTTTTTAGGAATTCATTTATTTTTAGTTTTATTATATTTTACTTTTTAGGATTTTAGTTTTAGTTTAATAAATTTTTATTTTTATTTATTTTTAGTATTATTTTTATTTGAGTCTTTATTTTATTTTTTGATTAGGATTTTGTTTTTAGATTTTTAATTTTATTAATTTTATTTTTTAGTTAGTTAGTGTTATTTATGGGTGTCCAAATTAAACACACACAATTCATCCTCACACTAACCTTATCCTACACACACATAAACCCACTCACACCCACCTATCCTACACTCACCTGCACACAAACACCTCTTCCTCACCCTCACCATATACCCTATACCCTCAACTACACCTAACTATACTCTCACCCACACCCACCTTCCTTAACAACACACCATTCAAACCATAACACCTCTCCTCCCTCATCCTCCACGAACACCACCTTATACCTGCTACCCCTTACCCATAGCCAAACCCAAAATCAAATCCCCAACCATAAACCGAAATCGGGTATAACCCGAACACCCCTGCTAACCCACCTACAAACCTTCGTCCAACCATTCCGGCCAACCCCTGCACAAACCCGTTGTAACCCACTACCCGGATGTAACAACCCTCGCTTTTAGGAGGCTCATTTTATATTAATTTACTGCATAAGGTAATTATATAAAATGTTGGAATTGGAAAAATTTTTAGTTTGATGAGTTGAAAGTTAATATTTACTGGATCGTTGCATATTTACTGTATGTGTAAGTAGATATCATTATATAGTAGGTGTTACAGTGTCATATGATTTAAATGGCACTGTGGTTTAAATGAAACCGAAACTTGACATAATTTATAAAATTGATGAATGCCAGTTTAGAGGGCGTAGTTAGTCCCAAAATGTGCGAGATAGTCGAAATAACTGCCATATTGTATTTTTGTATTTCGGGCACTTTTACCTGGTTTTGACTTAAATGCGTATTTGGAAGTCATTTTAATGTGGTGCTAACCATTTAAGTTGGGAATTTTAGACTTAAGACACGATTTTAGTCTTGCCCCTCATTTCATTTCTTAATTGTGTATTACTAAACAAGAGAGATGGAGAGAAGAAGAAAACTTGGGAGAAAAGAGGAGAGAAAAGAAGAAATTGCAGATTAAAGATTGGAGATTGCTTCTACCACCAAGAAATCTGAGATTTATACATCAAGGAAAGTTTTCTACTAGCTAATATATGGTTTAAGATGACTAATTTGTGTGATAGTCGTGTATTTGCATTTATGGATAAAAAATGGAATTTATGGTATTTAAACCTTGATTGTGGTTTATGTTGAAGAAATTGTGGAATATAGTTGATAATAATCATGTAGGATGATTTGGGGTATATTAATTTTGTTGGATGTGTGTAAGATGGAAGAGATTTGAGTATTGGTAAAACTAGGGTTCATAACCCTTAACCCATTCTTGGCAAAATTCGCAGGGCGAATCGATTCTGCCCTAGGGGAATCGATTCGGTGAAGAGTCAGTTTCCAGGTCTGCTTGGACTGAATCGATTCGGCCAAGAGGAATCGATTCGGTACGTTACAGAATCCCAGATTTCACAGTCCGAACCGATTCGCTAGGGCGAATCGATTCGGCCCTAGGGCTAATCGATTCGTTATTCTGCTGTTTTTGAGTTAGTTTCATAACTTAATTCCAACTCACTTTCTCTAAGTTTAGGGCCTAGGAACCTTCTTATATGAAGTAAACTTAGAGTCCTAGAGTTATAGATGAGTTCGTTTACTACCCTACCTTAGAAATGGTTTATGTGGGGGTCGTTTCGGGGGTATACAAATTGATGTTAAGGCAATTCTTTTCCTTAGTTAATTATTAGGGCTCTAGGAGTTTTAAGGTCATATTGGGAGACTTTAGAATCTCAATTGAGGTATGTTAGTTTTGGGGTGGTTTATAACAACACCCTAAGATGTTTGGAGATAATTGAAAGTTATTCATTTCTTCGAGGTTGTAATGACGATATAAAGTACGTATGGCTCTGGATATAATGGGATGATATTAAAGGAAAATGGTTTCGGATAAAATGAAACACACCTATGACAAATGGGGTATGTTAATGAAATGGAAATGGAAATGATGATGTAAATGATTATGGTTTCATACAAATGGAACATACATATGGAAAATGGAAATGAAAATGAAATGGAAATGGTATTGATTTTGGTAAATGATAATTTACTTAATTATGAATATGGTAAATAATAAATGGTTTAAACACACCCTCTCTAAATGCCATCATAAGGGAAGTTCGCGCGTAAGGTGAGGCCCCCTGGCTAGTGAATGCAGGGTGGATACAGTCCTAGGCCATATGAGCGTTTGTTGTATATTTTCTGCGATGGGTAGGTAATTTCGGGTGTGGTTATGACTACCCCACAGGCATATGGCCGCTTCCCGACGTCTTGCATTGTAGGTGCCCAGGTGTCATAATTGATAGGCCCTGAAAGATGATGGTCATTTAGGGGCGCGCACAATGAAATGCCACAAAGAGCATATATTCCTGTTAAGGAATGGAATGCCACAAAGTACCTAATGAGATGCCATAAAGTGCATAATTGAGATAAAATGCCACAAAGGGCATAAAATTGTGATTATATTTCCTGATAAGGAATGGAACTATGAAATGAATTAGTGGACATGAAGAAAGTTTTAATTAATGTTAATTATTCTTTTTCTCCTGCTTAACTAAATTAAATTTATGATTAAATTAAATTATCCTAGCTTGTGCATTGAATTGTGTAGGTAGTTCCTTACTACTGTTAGTCAAGATTTACTGTTCATAACTGTCATAATTTTTATTCATCTGGTGATCATATAAAATCGGGCCCTGACCCGTTCATATTTCTTATCGTGCATGAATCTTGTATCCGCTCAAGTGCTCCACCGCAAGGACGCCCGTTCTGACTTTCCTATTTCGGTGTTTTTGGGGAGCCGTGATACTTTGCGGATATTGCGGGATATATTGTATAGACGCTTTCATTTTTGTACTCTAGTTATGATCGGGGCTTTTACTCGGGCGTGTGTCCCAAGCTGTTGTATTTGCTTATTGTAATGTATTATGTAATTTACGTTAAACTGTTGTAATACATGGTATGTACTTACTTTCCGACTGCATATTCGGTCCTTTATTAAATACTTATTGTCGATGTAGAAAAATTTCTTTTGGGTTTCCACTTTCTTTTCAAATTGGGTTGTTTAAATTCTTTCATTAACTTTAAAACAAATTTTTTTTTGGCAACCCATTTTTCTAAAATATTGAGTGGTTATCCTGTATACGTTATATATTGTTGTGATGCTGAGAATGATCCAATCCAAGATTCCTGTTATGTTGGAGTATCGGGCTGGCCACCCCATATTTTGGTGAGCGGGTTATCACAGATGGTATTAGAGCATCAAGTTCTAGAGTCTTTAGGAATCTGTGTGGACGTATTACGTTTTCAGCGTTGCTTTTGATTTGACATGGAGCCTTAGGATTAACGTCGTTGATTTCTTTTGTGAAGATTTCATTCTCCTGCCATGAGGTAGAACCAATATAATCTTTTGCGCGTTTGAGTGAGATTCGTAGGTCGATTGAAGAAGGGCACCAGGGAAGGTCGTTGTGAGGGCGTCATGAGATGGAATTACTAGGAACTGTAAGTTATGGTCGGGGATGAGGACCGCTTTGGAGGTCGCTCCCATTTTGTAGCATTTTCTTATCTTGCTACTGTGACTACTAATCACAGTATATATAGTTTTCCAAGTACTGCTAGAAGTAGAGGGTGGTACTAAGCTTGGGATTCCAAGCGATATTAAATTGAAGTGGGGAAGAGCCCATGACGAGGGCCACATGTTGAAGCAAGAGGGAGGAAAATCATTCACCCGTAGGAGTAAGGTTGAAAAGGCGGAATGGGGTAGTTACCATTTGTGGGTGCAGAAAGTTTTGCCCCAGGAGAAACCCGGTGGACATTCTCAATAGCAAGTTTCTCTAGGATAATTGGACTGATGAGAAGGTAAATTCTCAAATGTTCACTCGACGATCGGTCGGAGGCTGACCGTGAATAAAGAGTTGTACGGTTAGGGAGGCCGTGTACTAAAATAAGGTAGGTATAAGGAAGAAAGAGCCCTTCAGTGGAATGACAGGCTCCAAAATAAGTGTTGTTAAGACTTGTGAAGGAACAGTGTTCATGAAACCCCATTTGGTGGATATCCGCCCGGGGAGGATTCATTGAACTAGAAGGGGAGGCGGTAGTGTATTCTCTTTTGTTGAGAAAGAAAAAGGGACTGCGTGGGCAATTATTTTACATCCAAGGGTTGGAACGATGGCTGTGACGTGGAGTGTAGAACCCCTCATTTTGATTTTATTGATTGGAGGACAAGGGCAAGGATAAAATGCCTAGCTGGGGCATAAGTGGAAGTAACTTGGTTCGGATAAGACTCGAATACGGTGTCTGAGAACCATTAGTATTGACCCGAGGTGATTGGAAAGAACATTGGCCGGAATTCCACCTTATTAGTGGGTGGTGCATCCATTATAATTAGATGGAGTAGTATTATGTTTACTCTAGATTCGAGTGTGCATACTAAGCTTGTGGTAATATTGACGCTATTATGGAAGGGTAATTGTATGACTTCCGTGGTAGGGAGGTTTTATATTTTCCTTCCCTCATTTTATATTTTGTGTGTTATGTATTACTTGTATTATGTGTGTTATACGAGTAAAGATATTTTGGTTTGATTGGGGTGATAGCAAGCAAATAAATTGCGAGGCTATCCTACTTCTAGTTTCAGAATGGAACTAGTTGTTCTATAATTTCTCTCCTGCATACAGGCTGAGGCTTTATAGAGGTGGCTTGAGGTAAGTAGGAGGTTTTTAGTACTTGTTGTGTTACTTTGTTTGAGTGTTTGACTGGCTGTTTGCTATATATGTGGTTGTTATGCCTTATCTCCACGACCAACAATGTTAAGTAGTAATGCATTGGAGGGCTTCCTTATTTGGATTCCTCTTTTGCGGGACGCTCCACGCGTGAACCTTAACGACGTTGGGAACGAAGAGATGATATTTTCTTTTTCTTTCTCTTAGTTTCTCTTGTTGTTGTTAAGAGTTGAGTTGGAAGGGTTAGCCAAGAATCACGTAGTTGAGTGATTAAGGGTTATTAAAGTGCGAGATAGAAGCACTAAATATAGTTCTCTCCTCTGATCGATGTGAGGGAGACTGAGATATGACGTCGAATTGAGACTTCTGGATTATGCCTTGATGTGAAGGCCACAGTTATATAGTGGGATAAATATTTGTACGACTTTATAAAAAGTAAACGTCCGATTAATTGAAATCCTTGATTATTTGAATGGTAGACATAGAAGTAGAATCTTATTAGTAGGGTTGTAAGTTAGAATTTTATCGGTTCCGATCATGTGTCTTAGACCGTTATATCTTGATGACCGACGATGAGAGGTAGTAGTATAACGGGAGGGTTCCTTGTTTGGATTTCGCTTCGGCGAGACGTCCCATGCATGAAACCGAGAGAATGTCGGCAGTTGAGAAAGGTCTTGGGCACTAGGGATATACTTAGTATTATACGTCTATGACTTAGGATATATATATATATATATATATATATATATATATATATATATAGATTGACTTTAGGATTATTAGTATGTAAGGCCTTTAGGGCATGTGACGTTGATTTAGGAAGGTTGTAGGAGGTTAACCACTAATAGAATGTGGGTTACCTCTAAGAGGGATTAGGTCCCTAGAAACAAGAAGTATGGAATTTCGAGTGATTTGCAAGGGTAGGCCAAAGGAGATGAGGCCTCTCTTAGATAGAGAGTTATATGGTAACTTAACTTTCGGGGAGTTAAAAGGATGAGTTAACTTTTACTCCTGAGCCCATGTTGTTAAGTTTGAGGGTGAATTTAACGAACAAGTTTCTGCCAAGAACGAGAAGTAAATAATGGAGGCACTATTTCGTGGGCAGGAAAATTTGGTCTTTCTCGTGAGCAACAAGTTGTTGCAATATGTTGTGTAATGGAATAAAATTGGTGTGTGGAGTTCATAAAGGACTATCAATGGGATATTCCCTTTCACTAAGGGAATGTGATTGGGGCAGTTGAGGCGTCGAGTAGATTACCTATCGGAGAAATTAGTGAAACCATGGAGAGCCAAGTAGAACGAGCATAACTAGGAAGACTTTGTAGCAAGAGAATTTATGTTTGTAACTGACCATTTCACCTACTCGTGTGAAGAAGAGTAGTGGTGGGATGAAGAAGGGTATATTCATAGCCGTTTTCATTGAATTGATGGCACCGAACTGGTCATGATCCTATTTGAGAAAATTGTCGATCGTTCGACCAAATCGTTGCTTTTTCGGCCATTATGGGTGGACTATATGTAGAGGAGTACGCCCTGCTCTTTATGGAGGAGTGGTAGGGTTGTACGAAGTGCCTATCAATGGTGGTGGACCGAGATTTGACATTCGTGTCAAAGGTTGGGTAAAGTTTCCAGGAAATAATGGGAACCGTATGAAAATGGCGTATATCTTACCACCCTAAAGTGGATGAATGAATGAAGGAAGTTAACCTAATGTCGAAAGGCATACCTCGAATGTGCGCGGCTAAATGGACAGAGGATAGCAGTAGCTGGTATGGATGGAAATTCCCACACAATAATTCAGATCCTTTTCTAAGGTTTGGCACCTTGAGTGGCCTTGTATAACCGATTGAGTAATTCGCATACTCGTTGGAAGGGACCAGCATATAATATGTTCCTTGGACTTGGAGTGGCCCCGAAACGTTTCTTCGATGATTGGGCTTATTGAGACGTAGACTTTTAAGGGCTACGCCTATGCGAAGAGAAGTTGAGTAGTGTTGGGGTTAAGGCATTAGTGTTGGTGTGGGTACCCCCGAGGAGGGATGTAACGTGATTGGAGAAGTAAGGCAAATTGTGTCGAATCGTGTGGGTATCTTTTCTGTTGTAGGAGGGTAGGATCGATCGTTCGTGAGGAACGATTTGGTGCTATACTAGAGCACAAAGAATGTAGACTGAGATCGATATAGACGACCTTAGTTCGAGTCCATTTAGGACGCCACAATGACGAGGTGTTTATTAAGGGTGATAGAATAATAGTTTAGAATAGTATACCCTTTACGTGTTTAGGGTACGCCCGAATTTTGAGGGAAAAATTCCCTCATAAGGAGGGGAGTATGTAACAACCCTCACTTTTAGGAGGCTCATTTTATATTAATTTACTGCATAAGGTAATTATGTAAAATGTTGGAATTGGTGTAAATATTAATTTGATGAGTTAAAGTTAATATTTACTGGATCGTTGCATATCTACTGTATGTGTAAGTAGATATCATTAAATAGCAGGTGTTACAGTGTCATATGATTTAAATGGCACTGTGGTTTAAATGAAATCGGAACTTGACATAATTTATAAAATTGCCGGATGCCAGGTTAGAGGGCGTAGTTAGTCCCAGAATGTGCGAGATAGTCGAAATAAGTGCCATATTATATTTTTGTATTTCGGGCACTTTTACCCGGTTTTGACTTAAATGCGTATTTGGAAGTCATTTTAATGTGGTGTTAACCATTTAAGTTGGGAATTTTAGACTTAAGTCACGATTTTAGTCTTGCCCCTCATTTCATTTCTTAATTGTGTATTACTAAATAAGAGAGAGGGAGAGAAGGAGAGAACTTGTGAGAAAAGAGGAGAGAAGAGAAGAAATTGGAGATTAAAGATTGGAGATTGCTTCTACCACCAAGAAATATGAGATTTATGGCAAGTTTTCTACTTGCTAATATATGGTTTAAGATGAGTAATTTGTGTGATAGTTGTGTATTTGCATTTATGGATCAAAAATGGAATTTATGGTATTTGAACCTTGATTATGGTTTAAGTTGAAGAAATTGTGGATTATAGTTGATAATAATCATGTAGGATGATTTGGGGTATATTAATTTTGTTGGATGTGTGTAAGATGGAAGAGATTTGAGTTTTGGTAAAACTAGGGTTCATAACCCTTAACCCATTCTTGGCAAATTCGCAGGGGCGAATCGATTCGGCCCTAGGGCGAATCAATTCGCTAAAGGGTCAGTTTCTGGGTCTGCTTGGACCAAATCGATTCGGCCAAGCCGAATCGATTCAGTACGTTACAGAATCCTAGATTTCACAGTCCGAACCGATTTTCTTTTTGGGCGAATCGATTCGCTAGGGTGAATCGATTCGGCCCTAGGGCGAATCGATTCGTTTTTCTGCTATTTTTGAGTTAGTTTCATAACTCAATTCCAACTCACTTTGTTTAAGTTTAGGGCCTGCGAACCTTCTTATATGAAGTAAACTTAGAGTCCTAGATTTATAGATGAGTTCATTTACTACCCTACCTTAGAAATTGTTTATGTGGGGGTAGTTTCGGGTGTATACAAATTGATGTTAAGGCAATTCTTTTCCTTAGTTAATTATTAGGGGTCTAGGAGTTTTAAGGTCATTTTGGGAGACTTTAGAAGCTCAATTGAGGTATGTTAGTTTTGGGGTGGTTTATAACAACACCCTAAGATGTTTGGAGATAATTGAAAGTTATTCGTTTCTTCGAGGTTGTAATGACGATATAAAGTACCTATGGCTCCGGATATAATGGGATGATATTAAAGGAAAATGGTTTCGGATAAAATGAAACACGCCTATGACAAATGGGGTATGTTAATGAAATGGAAATGGAAATGATGATGTAAATGATTATGGTTTCATACAAATGGAACATACATATGAAAAATGGAAATGAAAATGAAATGGAAAGGGTATTGATTTTGGTAAATGATAATTTACTTAATTATGAATATCATAAATAATAAATGGTTTAAACACACCCTCTCAAAATGCCATCATAAGGGAAGTTCGCGCGTAAGGTGAGCCCCCTGGCTAATGAATGCAGGGTGGATATAGTCCTAGGTCATATGAGCGTTTATTGTATATTTTCTGCGATGGGTAGGTAATTTCGGGTGTCGTTATGACTACCCCACGGGCATATGGCCGCTTCCCGACGTCTTGCATTGTAGGTGCCCATGTGTCGTAATTGATTGGCCCTGGAAGATGATGGTCATTTAGGGGTGCGCACAATGAAATGCCATGAAGAGCATATATTCCTATTAAGGAATGGAATGCCACAAAGAACCTAATGAGATGCCATAAAGTGCATAATTGAGATAAAATGCCACAAAGGGCATAAAATTGTGATTATATTTCCTGATAAGGAATGGAACTATGAAATGAATTAGTGTACATGATGAAGGTTTTAATTAATGTTAATTATTCTTATTCTCCTGCTTAACTAAATTAAATTTATGATTAAATTAAATTGTCCTAGCTTGTGCATTGAATTGTGTAGGTAGATCCTTACTACTGTTAGTCATGATTTATTGTTCATAACTGTCATACTTTTTATTCATCTGGTGATCATATAAAATCGGGCCCTGACCCGTTCATATTTCTTGTCGTGCGTGAATCTTGTATCCGCTCAAGTGCTCCACCATAAGGACGCCCGTTCTGACTTTCTTATTTCGGTATTTTTGGGGAGCCGTGATACTTTGCGGATATTGCGGGATATATTGTATAGACTCTTTCATTTTTGTACTCTAGTTATGATCGGGGCTTTTACTCGAGCGTGTGGCCCAAGATGTTGTATTTGCTTATTGTAATGTATTATGTAATTTACATTAAACTGTTGTAATACTTGGGATGTACTTATTGACCGGCAGCATATTCGGTCCTTTATTAAATACTTATTGTCGATGTATAAAAAGTTCTTTTGGGTTTCCACTTTCTTTTCAAATTGGGTTGTTTAAATTCTTTCCTTAACTTTAAAACAAATTTTTTTTTGGCAACCCATTTTTCTAAAATATTGAGTGGTTATCCTGTATACTTTATATATTGTTGTGATGCTGAGAATGATCCAATCCAAGATTCCTGTTATGTTGGAGTATCGGGCTGGCCACCCCATATTTTGGTGAGCGGGTTGTCACACCGGATATCTGATAAAAAACCCGAATCCCATCTGCTAAACGAGATCGAACCCGACATCCCCCTATGTGACCCAGCTACCCTATAACCCGACAACCTCAACCCGCTACTCGAGACCTCACCCATCACCAACCTACCAAACCCGTCCACCATCCAAAACCCACCTGCGCCCCATAGCCTTTTACCTCCTGTCCATACCCATGATCGAACTCCGAACCAACTCCTTTATCCGACCTAGAAACCGAATCCACCATCTCCAACCCATTTAATCAAAAGTCAAAATCGTGTCACCTGCCAAATGCAAACCAAGACCAAAACAAATGCCAACAAAATAATTAACCTACATGCTTAAAAGCCTTTTTAACCCTTTTCCCAAAATACCCCCAACTAACTCATTTTACCCTAATGCCCAAAATACCCCATAACCAAATCAGATTTTTATTACCTCACACCTCTCAAACCACATGTGCCCTCCTAATTATCCAAATTAGCCCTTAACTCCATGCCTACTATTTAAAGAAGAAGAAGGCCCAATTTTGAGAGGCTAGAAACCCTATCTAGGGTTTTAGAGAGAGAAAATTTTTGTAAATAGTTTTATTTTTATTTTTTTAGAGATTTGTGAGGATAAATTTTGTAACAGATTTAATTGAGTGGGTATTTTATTGAAAAACTACTTGGATGCTCAATTAAGAGGGGTGTATTCTTCTCATTCAAGGATTGAAGTCTATTGAATTAAAGAGATTGGTTTGATTGTTCTTCTCTATACTCTTTTATATTAAATGTCTATTGAATATTTGTTTATCATGTTTAATATCATGTTTGGCTAAATCCACTTTCAAGGGGTGGGGTGAAACCTTATTTGATGCTATTTAATTTAATTAGTTTGATTATTTGAAAATTTCCTTTGAATGTTAATTTTGATCCCTCACCCTTAAATTTACGCTTCGAGAGGGGGTAAATGATTTTCGAGGGAAAATCAAAATTCTAATTATAATACCCATTTTAGATTCGAACTAGAGATAGGGGTTTCTTAAGTGTGGTATTCTTCCTTGAATTTCAAGTCTAAAATTTATTTTCTAAGATTTATATAAATTTTGATGAATTGATCCTAGCGGGTGATTAATTGTAGATCTATTTTCTAGAGGTGTGTGTGTGTGGGGGGGGGGGGGGGGGGGGGTTTAAACTTAGTTTCCAAAAGATTTCTATTGAAATTACACTTGCAACGAGAGTTGATTTGTAATTTTGATCTTAATTTGGGAGAATTCAAATAATTAAATTAATTAATTAGAATACCTAGAATTTGTGGTATAGTTCCACTCCTTGATTGTTCTCACGTTTATTTACCTCACTTTGTCTCCTATTTTAGCGTTAGAATTAGTTCATTATTTTTTTAGTCACTTTTTAGTTAATTGTTTAGATCTTTGATTTAGTGTAGTGTTATTTCACCATCTCTCACCAAATTGTTTTAATATTGAAAAAATTAAAAAAAATTAGAAAAAAGAAAAAATCCCAAAAAGAAAATAAAAGTGAATTACAATTGTTTTCCCCTCGATTTAACCCCTTGATGTGGATTGATACCCTTACTTACCGCTCTACACTAGTTTTGATGTTATATTTTGCAGGTAATTGAGGATTTTAATTAGCTTGGTTTTGCAACAATGACACACAAAAGTCAAGTTATCATTCGTGATTTGAGAAATTTTTAAATTTGTTAATTTGGCGAATTGAGGATTAATTAATTGGACTATTTTGTGTTGCATTTTGAGATCAAATATGGATAATGTTATAGATTAATTCGGATGGCAATTCGGAGTGCACGATTGAGTCAGGATGGGTCTAAATAATTGGAAATAAGTGCCCATAGGTATAATATGAGTTTCGAGACCTTTTAAGACACATTTGAGCTCCCAAATAAGTGTTTGGATCCTTTTTAGTAGGCCCATAAACCCAAAATGGGATTTGAGTTAATAACCCTAATTGTGAGAGGGTGAGGGGACTTTAGTTGATTTTAGAAGACCAAAATTGGGGAGAGCCTTAGAGGTGAACTATCAAAAGAGAAATTGGAGATTTTGGGAGATTTCTAAAAGAACAAGAGGAGAGCCTTGAATCCAATCCATCATCTTCATCAAAAGACTTGATTCTACAAACCTAAGGAAAGTGGTTTAACTTGCATTTGATTAATTGCATTTTTCCTATTCATATTAAAGAAGGTGGGAATTGATTAATATGTTAGGGTTAGTTTTACATTTAATTTGGGGATTTCATGTTCTGATTTAAAAATCTGTAGAATTGATAAGAATATGTGTATTTCGATCCCCCAATTTGTGTATATGATGTAGTTACATTGAGTAAACCAAATGGGTTGATTTAGGATGAATCTTAGATGGGTTTGGGAATAAAATCTGCACAGAATCGAAAGTTTTAAAGCTCTAATGGAAGATTGGGTTTTCTGGGAATGAAAGAAGGATGAGAACACCAGGATCGTTCGAACGACCGGGTGTCTCATTCAAATGACAGCTAGAGTCATTCGAACAATAAGGATGATCACTTGAATGACATCATTTTAATTCTGTCAGGTTTCTCCTTTTCCCTGTTTCAGACCTGATTGTTAATTTTGGGCAGAAGGTTCTTATTTTGGGTAAATCTGAATTGTGGGTCATAATTTAGTGTTTGAATTGTAGAAATTACCCATGGATTAGTAGAGGATAAATCCAAAAATAAATCTAAGGCTTAATTGGTGTAATTGTGAACCATGCACTTTAAGTGGGCAAACTTATTTGATAGAAATTGTATGATAAATTTGGGGAGGTTGATTTTCGGGCCGAGCAAGTGAGTCCGAGTATATTTGGTTGAGCGACACCAAGATAATTAATTAAATATGTGATTAATTCAATTGAGTCGGGATATCGACTCGAGTGAAATTTGGAGTAGTGCCACGAGTAGTTACGCATGGATTTAGTCGAGTTAATTTATTATATGAGGGAGAGTATAATCCCCAGGTCATATCATATGTTTATAGGGGTGAACCATTATAGTATGGGACAATCACTTTCGGGGGGAACTATGGCCACCTACTATGCAGTGGTGATAGCATTTATAACTACAATATGTGTGTGAATGTTGTAGTACGACATTACGTATATATAATGCAGATTTATATACTGGTAAATCCATGATGAGAATTGTATTGCTTATATAACTTTGTGAGAATGTTATATGGTATCCAATGAGAATTGATTTAAATAAGTTAGTGTGATTAATAACTTATAAAATGTATACCTAAACCCTCTCTGGATGGAGTAGTGGGAATTAGTGGGATATATGTGACAAGACTAGTTATGGGGTAAAAAGCTTGATGGGTCATGTATAGCTACATTAGGCATGCACATTAGTCGATGGGTGAGGTTTCCTCAGGAGAGTGTGCGGCACTAACTTAAATATGAAGAGCATTCATGCATTTTAATTTACTACATTTAAATTCACTTGTTAAATATTTTCTAATGTTTTGGGTTCTAACCCTTGCTATAAAATATTTTCAAAACCTTTCAGGTGTCTAGCCACAGGGATGCCAGAATTATTCTATTCCAGGGTTACGCAGATACTATACATGTGGATGTTGCAGGACCTTGACTTATCCGCTTTAGCCATTTCATTCCTAGAGTAGGATGCAGTAAGTATTCCATCTAGGGAAGGTCGCCCTAATTGTTCAATTTTATTGTAGTTAGTTAATGCATTCAGTTATTCCTTTTATGGTTTATTTTGGTATTTGATTTGTAGCCGGTGGTTGTCTCGGTAAAGATTACATCTATTCCATTTTAGTATTTTTTTTATTCAGTGATTGTGTGAATATTTAATTATATATTCTTTCTCATGTTGTTAGACATGTTTAATACAAAGATAAAATTTGACACCGTGTCTTTTTTAATACTAGGTAGTTAGTAAGTTTTAAAAACGTTTTCGACACTGATGCTAAGAATGATCCAGATGAGATTGTTGTTTAATTTTATATAGGGCTGACCACCCGGTAGTTTACTAGGCGGGGTGTCACAGATGGTATCAGAGCATCAGGTTCTAGTGTCTCTAGGATCTGTGCGACTTTTCACATTTCAGCTTAGCATTTTTTTTATAGAGAGCCTTATTATAGGATTGTTTTATTCCTTTATGTATGCGAGTTACGTTATCCTGCTATAAAGTATGGTTGATGTGATTCATATATGGCTTCGTTCGATCGTGGCAGATCGAACCTTATTGAATGACAAACGTGGGACGTTAGAAGGATTACTGGAGAGAGGACTCAACAGAAGCCATGGGGTATTCTGGAAACAGTGACGCGATAGGAGTCACTGATAAGCCCCCAAAAGTGTATATTTTATACCCGAATAGACGTATTTTAGTTCCTAATTCTCAGCAAAATTGGGTCTTATGCGTGTAATTATCTATTGTGCTGACTTAATTGCAGTTGTTGGTTCAAAAAGTGTTATTTCGAGGCAATATGCATCAAGATATGGCTAATTCACCATTCTTGTATCCTTAGCCTAGCCCAGACCAAACCCGAACATCGTGTGTGGAATTTTTTTATTTGAGTCGTTTTAATTAGGATTTATTTTAGATTTATTTGGAATTTTTAGGATTTATTTTTTATTTTTATATATTTCTTTTTATTTAGTATAATTTTATTTTGATTTTTGATTTTTTAGTTTTGCTTTAATTTTATTTTTATTAGGATTAGTTTTTAGAAAGCTATTTTAATTTTATTAGATTTTTTTTAGGACTTTAGTTTTTAGTCTTGATAGATTTCAACCTTTTTATTTTCTTATTTTTTTTATTTGAGTTTTTTTTAGATTAGGAATTTAATTTTTAGTTTTTCATTTTAATAAAAAAAATTAGTGTAAATATTTTTACTATGTTTTTTTAAAGCTACAAACACACACACACATATTCTACACTATCCCACACTAAAACACTCTCTCACACACACCATCCTTCACCGAACACCTCACCACACCCAAGCATATTTCCTCCATCGTGTACCTCCCAACACTTTCTCTCCACAAACCCATTACCGAACCACCACTGCCATAGTTCACACCAAAACCATCAACCCGACGCCTGAGCCATACCCAAACTCAGTTTCATGCCTCCTAACCCCAACTCCATTAGAACCCGAGTTGCTATCCATTCTGCCAAATTCCGAATCCACCTCCGATCGGACCCGTGTCCCTTGCTCCATACCCAAACTCTATCGCACATCCGGTAGCTACCTAAAGACCCATTTCTCCTATTTCAGACTTACACGATTTTTTACCTACAAAGCCAAACAAGACCGAAAGCTAAATAAACCAAATAACTAATAAACCCCTACATGTGTTTAAAGCCTCTTTATTCCTTATTCCCCATAATGCCCCCAAACTCTCTACCCACTTTATTCCCTCATGTCTTCCAATTATACCCTTAACCATCACTCACACCCCATGAACACTTTTAAACCATACCCAATATACCCCTAGCCACTTGACTACTATTTAAGAAGAAGACCCAAGGCCATAAAAAGGGACATGACCTAAAAAACCTAAGTAGGGTTTTGAGAGAGAAGAATAAGGAGGGAAACATCTTTATAAATACTTTTTTTATTTCTTTTATTTTTTTTAGAGATTTTGTGAGGATTAAAGTGTGAGAGTTTGGATTATATTGAAGAGTTTGGAGTTCAACTTGCAATTTAAGGAGACTTCATTCTAAGATTTGTTCTCTTATCTCTACTTTTTTTATTTCATGCTTAGTTTGTTGATAATATTACATTTGTTGTGTTTTATCACCATGTTAGGATAGAATCCCTTTCAATGGGTGAGAAGAAACCATAATTTGATGTTAATTCATTTTAATTCGTTTAATTACATTAAATTTCCCTTTGATAATTAACTTGGCACTCTTACTTTTGATTTACGCCTCGAGAGAGGGTAAATGATTTTTGAGAGAAAATCAAGATTCTAGTTTTAGTTTCTATTTAAGAATCGAACTAGAGATAGGTTTTTCTAAAATGCAAAATTATTTCTTTGAATTTCTACTCTACATTTATTTTTATGATTTAAACTAATTTAACAAATCGATCATAGCTGGTGATTTATTAGATGATATTTTGATCTACATTTCAAGAGTTGTAGGAGTGTTAAATTTAAATTTCTTAAATGTCATTGTTAAAATTACATTTGCAACGAGAGTTGATTTGTAATTTTGGTACTAGCTTGGGATATTTAATTTGAATGAGCTAATTAATTAAATTAACTAGGATTTTTGGTATAATCCCATATCTTGTTTGCTCCCACTTTGATTTTCTCACTATCTCATAGTTTACATGTTCATTTAGTTAGAGTTCACTTCATTTTCATCACACTTTTTAGTTAGTATTTATATATTTGGATTTAGTTTAGTCTTATTTCACCACTCCTAAAAATTGTTTAAATATTGAACAATTTAAAAACAAATATAAAACGTGAAAAACACTAAAAATAAAATAAAGTTGAATTATAATTGTTTTCCCCTCGTTTCACTCCCTTGATTTGGATTAGTACCTCACTTACCACTATTCTCTAGTTTTGTTATATATTTTTGTATGTAATTGAGATTATTGGTTAGAGGAGCTTTAACAACGACGACATACAAAAAAGCCATCTATCAGTGACCATGATAATTGTTTGAATAATGGAAGTGGGAGAAAACGCCGGGGTGCAGTAGTTTCCCTAAGAGCCGTCAGGAAGGACGATGGTACAAGGTTAAAACCCCAAGTGTAGACGACAAGGGGTAATGGGCGAAGAAGATCTTGTTTTAGAAGAAATATCCGCTGGGATTCGAGGGAGGTGCTGAAGGGTGATTTACCAATGGATGGAAAACATCCATTTGAGATCACATGTGGGGGAGAGTAGTGACACTCAAGTCAAAACTTTGGGCAAATAATTTTTCTCTTAGTAGCAGTATAGAGTAATGGGAGCCCATCACCACATTCATGGGGAGATACCATGAATAATGAGGAATTTGGGGGTGTCGATTATTATGAATACTCTCACTAGGGGTTAAATTGAGAGCCAAGGGATATTTTCGTAATTTTCCAAAAGGGTTGGACGGTGGCCGAATGAAAAGGAAAGTTGACGGAACTCGCAAACTTTGTAACCGATGAAAGGGATAAAAATAATCAAATAGGTTTGTAAGTCGATATTAGACCCGTGTGTATTATGTACAAGTATGGATAGGAGTTCTCGCTAGAATGACTGGCGTCGTTGTCATCAAGGTTACACATTTATAATTTGTATCAATTCTCTCGAGAGAGGGGAGCTAAGGGAGTTGGAGAATCTATCAGAAGAGTAAGACTGTTTCTTTGTGCTAGTAAGGCACCAAGGGAAGGGATACCCAGTAGGGAACCCATATTAATGATCGAGATCAATAGAAATTTTACCAAGTGACGGTGGGTTTAGTTAGGGCCATTAAGGCCATCAATAAGTCCCATGGAACCAGCGGATCCAAAGGGGCATTTGGGGTTTCAATCAGGGTCAAGGCTACCATCTCAGTGAGAAGGACAACACCAACATGGCCGATGGGGCCAGAGAAAGGGTAATGACACAGAGAGGTGTCTTATGTGTAAAATAGTTGAAACACATGGGTGGATCTTGTCCGTAGCAAGGCAGGGAACAAGAGTGGGATGTCTAGCCAGGGCATCAGTAGAACAGGTTTTGGTTATATGTATTAACCATTGAGCCGACAGTGTTATGGGCAACTAAAATTATGAGTTTTATTTCGAGATGATTGGGGTCTGTTTGGTGTGAGGCGAGCGGGTCAGGATAATGTATTAGTATTAGATTCGCGTGAAAAGTGGAATTAGGGGAGGTATCATTAATATGACTAGTATGTGTATTTTTACCATGGAGTAGAAAGGTACTCTTCGGTTCCACCTGAAACGAATGGGTGGGTAAATTGAGACAATGTATATTTTTTAGGACTAGCTCCTTTGAGAGGTGATATTCGAGGTATGATTTTATCCTAGGTACGGACGGGTTCGCAATGGTGGGCGATTATAGCAAGGCAATTGTGTTCGTTGTTCCAGGACATAAGGTATGTTTGTGTGATATCCCACCTAAAATAGGATCGAGCTCGCGATAATCTTTTGTGAAGTAAACTTCAGTGTGTATAATTGTCAAGTTATATTGGATCCCGGTGCTTAGGGACTCTTACTGATGGGATTCAGGGTATGTCGGGTTGTCGTGGGGTGGAGAGATTTAGCTCATTATTAATATTTAGCGCTAAGAGCTTAGTGATAGTGCGAGCGCAATAGTATATGACTCCTTTAGAGATGTGGGAGTCCATGATTAGACTTATGGGTATAGGGGAAAGGTATAAGAGTCTCGGGGTTATGCTTTGAGTTCTGTAAAAATCAAGGACCAACAATGCTAAGGAATAGTGCATTAGGAAAAGTTCTTTTGGGTGTTGCTAAGATATGTTATATACATAAGCCTTGATAAAAATATTGGAAGTGGGAAGATGGAATCATATGCTAGGTCATCAGATTGAATAATAATCAGTGAATCTGTGGAGAAAATACGTTAAGCAGAAAGCCACTAAGATATAGGGCCATTAGAGCTGGGGAGTGTTGCGAAAGAAACACTACAAAGTTTTGCGACCACAAGTTGATAGGTTAGGTAATATCGGGAAGAATTGAATAGAAATTTGTAAGGTCATCAAAAACATTTTGAGGTTATCACCACATCGAATATGCGGGGGCAGAGCTTAAGATAAGTACGTTACGTATGTGATGATTTGAGGTTTGTTCAATTATGCATGGAATATAGGGTGTATGGGCACCATGGGAGGAGCCAAAGTCTCTTCGGTGAAGATACTTAGTAGATTTGGGAGAAAATGCAAGGGCAAGGATTTTAGGTATATTCCAGAAAAAGGGCAAGAAAATGGCCCTTGAGATGAAAAGTTGAGCGCAGGTGTTGTGATTGACATTGGGTGCGTCACAACCTAAGATTTATTACCACTAGGATTCACGAGTGAGACGCATATTAGTGGATGTGTTAGCCGTAATATCCATATTTTATATATGAGTGCCGTGAGGTACCGGGGTTCTTTGGTGTTAACCACGAGGGAGTGGGGGGTTACATTAAGAGGATGGTTGCATTATACGAGAGATTCATACTTTCGAGAATTATGGGAGTAGCGTGGATGTTTTTCAATTTTCAACTGTGTAACTATAGTTTGGGGCTATAGTGGATAACTATAGTATGACTGGGTGTGCGCGGTACCAGGTATGAATTATCGTTGCTAGGTTTCACCTGAGATAAGGTCTAGCGTATATATAGAAATGTATGTTAAATTTGTTGCGTATTAATGTATTAAAATTGTTAATTGAAATCCTGGGGAGTAGGGACAATTATGAGAATATTCAGGTTGGCTTGAGTTAATGTCGAGTGGGGTGATATAGCTTGGATTTTGTTTTCACACCAGGAAATAGTTGATAGTAAGGATGCAGTAGTGTATGTTGTAATTTTTAGCGTAAGAGTGGATATGTATACTTTTATGCCGAGAGAAGGGTATTTGGAATACTGTAACTGTGGGATTTAAGTTATATTACGGTTTGAGGGTTGGTAAAATCCGAATTTTATTTTGTGTTGTTAAGAAAAGGTATAAGGTATATGGGTGATATGGTTAGTTACATTCATTTAATAACTTTGTGTAGTAACGCTAAGGGTAAGTGAGTGCGGGGCCAGTTGAGACTGGGAGTACTAGGCTTATCCGAATTTTGAGGACAAAATTTTATTGTAAGGGGGGAAGTATGTAATACCCCGTAAATTTAAGGACCTTTTTATTAAATTACATATGCGAGAAAAATAATTTATTTTATTGGGAAGAATTAAATTCGTGATTAAGGAAATTTTTAAATTTGAGGAATTTATTAATTTGGCGAATTGATGATTAATTAATTGGACTATTTTGTGTCTCATTTTGAGGTCAAATATGGATAATATTATTGATTAATTCGGATGGAAATTCAGAGTGCATGGTTGAGTCCGGATTGGTCGAAATAGTTCGAAATGACTGTCCGTAGGTATAACACGAGTTTAGGGACCTTTCGAGACACATTTGAGCTCCCAAATAAGTGTTTGAGCGCTTTTTAGTAGGCCCATGAGCCCAAAAGCAGGATTAGAGTTAATAACCTCAATTATAAGAGGGTGAGGGGACTATAATTTATTTTAAAAGACCAAAATTGGAGAGAGACTTAGAGGAGAACTATTAAAAGAGAATTTGGAGATTTTGGGAGATTTCTTCAAGAACAAGAGGAGAGCCTTGAATCCAACCCATCATCTTCATCAAAGGACTTGCTTCCACAAACCTAAGGCAAGTGGTTTAACTTGCATTTGATTAACTGTATTTTTTCTAATAATATTAAAGAAGGTGTGAATTGATTAATATGTTAGGGTTAGCTCTACATTTAATTTGGGGATTTCATGTTGTGATTTAAAAATGTGTATAAATGATAAGAATATGTGGATTTTGATTTCCCAATTTGTATATACGTTGTAGTTAGATTGAGAAAATCAAATGGGTGGATTTAGGATGAATCTTGGAAGGTTTTGGGAATAAAATTTGTACATAATCGAAGGTTTTAAAGCTTTAATGGTGGACTGGGTTTTCTAGGAACGAAAGAGGGGAGAGAACACCAGGGTCGTTCGAATGACCTGGTGTCTCATTCAAACGACAACTAGAGTCGTTTGAACGACATAGTTGGTTGCTTATACGACATCGTTTTAATTATGAAAGGTTTCTCCCTTTCCCTGTTTCATACATGATTGTTAATTTTGGGTAGAGGGTTCCTGTTTTGGTAAATCTGAATTGTGGGTAATAATTTAGGGTTTGAATTGTAGAAATTTCATAGGATTAGTTAAGGATAAATCAAAAAAGAAATGTAAGGTTTAATTGGTGCAATTTTGAACTTTGCAATTTAAGTGGGTAAACTTATTTGATAGAAATTGTATGATAAATTTGGGGAGGTTGATTTTCGGGTCGAACGAGTAAGTTCGGGTCTATTTTTTTGAGCGACACCAAGATAATTAATTAATATGTGATTAATTCAATTGCGTCGGGATATGGACTCGAGCGAAATTTTGACCAGTGCTACGAGCGGTTAGGCACGAATTTAGTCGAGTTAGTTTACTATAGTATTATATAATAAGTTAAAGAATATTCGAATATAAAAAGGGTGTTTACCATAATATGTGGAATTGAGTAATAATTTCTACATGATTGAGTGACACCAAGAGAATGAAATTAATTAGTGTATGATTAATTTAAATTTGGGTCGGATTATAGACTTGAATTTGTTAGGCCAGTGTTACGGATATTGTACACTTGTAGCCTGGATTTCATATATATACGCGATGATGTGTAATATATATATATATATATATGATTTACAAATATTTGTGTGTATAACATTTATAATAAAGCATACCCAGTCTAATGCTATCTTAGGAGGTTACGCGATGTGGGTGAATCCACTAGCTAGAGAATGCTGGGAGAGTATAATCCCTAGGTGATAGCGTATGTTTATAGGGGTGAGTCATTATCGTATGGGACGGTAACTCTTTTTTTTTTTTTTTGGGGGGGGGGGGGGAGGGGGACTACGGGCGCCTCCTATGCGGTTGTGATAGAATTTATAAGTGCAATATGTGTGTGAATGTTGTAGTATGATATTACAAATATATGGTGAAGATTTATATACGGGTAAATCGATGATGATAATTTTATTAATTATATAACTTGTGAAAATGTTATATGGTATCCAATAAGAATTGATTTAAATAAGTGAGTGGGATTAATAACTTATAAAATGTATAACTAATCCCTCACGGGATGGAGTTGTGGGAATTAGTGGGATATATGTGATAAGACTAGTTATGGGGTAGAAAGCTAGATGGGTCATGTATAGGTACGTTAGGTGTGCACATTAGTCGAGGGGTGAGGTATCCTCAAGAGAGTGTGCAACAATAACTTAAAATGAAGAGCATTCATGGATTTTAATTTCCTGCATTTAAATTCACTTTCTAAATATTTTCAAATGTTTTGGGTTCTAACCCTTGCTATCAAATATTTTGAAATCCTTTTAGGTGTCCAGCAACAGGGATGCCAGAATTCTTCTATTCTAGCGTTACGCTGCTGCGGTACACGTGGTTGTTGCAGGACCTTGATTTAGCCACTTCGGTCATTTCATTCCTAGAGTAGGATGCAGTCAGTATTCCGTCGAGGGCAGGTCGCCCTAGGTATTCCATTTATTTCAGTTAGTTGATGTATTTAGTTATTCCTCTTGTGGTTTATTTTGGTATTTGAGTTATAGTCGGTGGTTGTCTCGGCAAAGATTACATTTATTCTATTTTATTATTGTTTGATTCAGTGATTGTGTGAATGGTTAATTACATATTCTTTCGCATGTTGTTAGAGATGTTTAATAAAAAGATAAAATTTGGCACCATGTCTTTTTTAATACTAGGTCATTAGTAAGTTTAAAAAAAGTTTTCGACAGTGATGCTAAGAATAATCCAGATGAGATTCCTTTTTAATTTGATATAGGAATGATCATTCGATATTTTATTAGGCGGGGTGTCATAGAGTTTATCCCATATATTCAAATATGAGTTTATTATATGTGTGTGTGTAGAAAAGGTGCTTTTAGTTTTGAGAAAGTGTGATGAAGAATCCCGTTGAAATTTATAGGTGTAATCCTCTCTTTTTGTGTTTTGGTTTTTTTTATAGAAAATAAATTTATGTGCAATATAACTAATAAAGGATGAGATATTAATGTGTATGATCTAAAGTAAATTCCAAATTGAAAATATATATAACTAATGCAAAAGTAAAGAAATTTATAAAGAGAGAAGGGTATTTGGACCTTCTTTCGATACTTAAGGCTTGATTTTCATCCTTGAAGAGCTTCCATGCAAGTTGGAATGAATGTTGGATGAGAGAGAAAGAGATTTTTGCTAAATTTAGTATGGTAGCGATGGCAATGAAAGGTGGGAAATAATTTCTCACAAAAGAACTTCGTTGATTGCAGAAGAATGTTGTTGAGATCACTTATATTGATGGATTAGAGGTGTGTTAGGGAATGATCTCATACCCTTCTTATATTGGGTAGGGGGAATGATGATTGTCATACCCCTAAACCTACCAATCAACAGGTGACGGAAAACAAACTACCGATAGGCTGGGAAATATACCTGCCAATCGGTAGTCTCGTGTAAATTTTTCCTTAAAAATGGTCGTAGAACGCAATCCTTAAATCCAAATTATGCATGAGGAATATCGTTAGAAAGATAATTCAGAGATCTTTAAGAGTCCTTTGGGCTGCTCCCTGGTCTGGGAGTTGACTTTGGTCGAATACAAGTAAAAAATACACGTCAGTCCTTTAGACAAGAGATCGTCAGATGGTAATGGTCCGTTCCTCCAAATTATAAATCCAAATTATTCATATAAAGGACTGTTGGAAAGGTTATGTGAGGCACTTCAATTCTCTAAAGAACTTCACTCAGTTCATAGAGTTGACTTTGTTCAAACAGGGCTCAAAAGCATCTGATGACCTTTTAGAGTAAAATGGATCGCTCTTCCGTACCGTAAGGATGATTCCCACATGGGGTGGACCATTGGACAGGGTATTCAGTTCCCTTGGAAGATTCATTTAATATCATATGGGATGAAGATTTGACTTTGGTCGAACGAAGCTCAAAAGTGCCCGGTGGCCTTCGAATCAGTTTTTTGGGGAAAACAGATCGTTCGTCCGAACGATTTTAGCGTTTTTCCATTTTGCTCATGGGGTGGACCGTTGTAAAGGGGTTTTTATGCCCTTCGATGATCCATTAGGATTTCATTCTAGCAGTGAAGTTGATTTTTAGTAGTAAAATGGTCCGTTCATCCGAACCATTATGTCGATTCATGCATAGGGCAGACCATTGGAAAGGGGATTTATAGCCCATTGAAAATTCATTAACCTTTTTCTCTGACGATGGAGTTGATCAAACTCAAACAGGTCTCAGTAAGGCCTGATGGCCTCTAGATTAGTACTCGGATTGTGATCTAGGGTTTGTGTTGAAAGAGGAGGTTTTAGGGACCTAAGGAAGAACTTAAGGGATCCTATAATGTGGTTTATGTAGCCCATGTGGATAAGGGTCAAGGAAATGTCATATTATGTCATTCTCGGGGAGGTAAGTGTTGGAGATTAACAAACTATTAGTATTTGAGGCATTTTCGCACACAGGAGGTGCAATGTTGGACCATGGTGGTCTAATAGTACTATTGACAGATGATATTTTTGGCAAGAATGTGACTATTTATATGGGTCCTACATTAACCAATATGAATCTTCTACATCATTTTTTTAACATCAGCCCCTGATATGCAGTGCAAATGGGTTCCGTCAAAGTTTCTCTTGAACATTGCTTTATCGTAGATGATATACTGAGTAGCTAGTTTAGGAAGGGTCGCACAATATTTCTTATCGATGTCTTGGGGGTTACCTATCATGTTTGAGTAGATGCCAAATGCCACAATACCATAACCTATACATATCAGAATCTTCCTTAGGAACAAATTGAATATGGTAGAAGTGAGTAGGCTTTGCTTATTTTTTAACCAAGGAAGGTGCCATTGCCATTCCCTCAGTCATGTTGACCATGGAGGGTAGGGTAGTAATGACGTCAGTCAGTTTATTCTTTATTCAAATCAGGGCAAGTAGTGGAAAGTGACAAGTAGTGGAAGGTGACATCTTTAAACTGGGAGGCCAATTCTTTTAGGTGGAATTAGAAGGGTAGGATCTTTTTATCTTTAACTTCCAATTTTTTGAGGATTTATCCGATGATGTGGGAAGAGTCTTTGGTGTCGGATTACATTATTTAAGGTGGTCTTGAGGCCGATAGTGTATTCTTCATACTCAGTTATGTTATTGGTGCAGGGGAAGTTTAGTTTGATGGTAATGGGGGTGTGAGAGTCAATATGTGTGATTAGGAGATTCCAAATGCCATATTTTTTCTTGTTGGTAGCTCCATTGAAGAACATTTACCATCATAGGTCCTCTTGAAAGGCATAAAGAATATATTCGTTCGGCAATTCAGAGACCCAAACATCGACTTCTTCCATGGGGTAATAGTGAGGAAATTGGAGATGTCCCTCCCTTTCTTAGCTTTCTAGGTGTCATACACAATATCAAACTCGACTAGCAACATCAGCCAATGGGCCATTTGATTGGATAGAGTAAAATTTTCTAACAAGTACTTGATGGGATCCATACGGGATACTAGTATGATGAGGAAGGCAAGCATATAGTGTTTTAACTTTTACGTGTCCCAGACTAGGGCGATAAATTTTTTCTCCAAAATCGTGTCGTCGACTTCTTACCAGATAATTTTTAGCGGTGTAGTAAATAGATCTTTCTTTATAGGATTCCTTAATGTATTGGTCTAGGAAATCCCCTGTTGTAGTATCGGTCATGGTCAAGTACAGGAGGAGGGGGAGACTTACCTGTGGAGGAATAAGCACCATAGGTCAGGGGAGGCATCTCTTGATTTAGTCAAAGGCTTCTTTGAAGACATCATTCCGGACTTTAGTTTAATACTTTCGGAGAAGTTTGAAAATGGGTTCACAGATAAACGGCAATTGGTTGATGGGCCGATTTATGTACTTTAGTTTATCGAGGGATCCTCGAGATTTATTCTCCGCCTGTGGTGGTGGGATCTCAAGGATGGCTTGGTATGGTCTACTTCGATTCCTTCCTCACTGGCATGAATCCCAAGAGTTTTCCTTTTGTGATACTAAAAACACATTTATGTGGGTTTATCCACATATGGTATTGCCGTATTTGCATGAAAAAAGTTTAGACGACAAGAATGTGACCTTCCCGAGTTCTAGACTTGATGATCATATTGTCTACATAAAATTTGACCTCCTTATTAATAAGGTGATGCAGGATGATTATGGTAGCCCTTTTGTAGGTAGACTCGGCATTCTTGAGTCTGAATGGCATAACAGTAAATCATAAGGTTCCCTATGGATTAATCAATGTGGTTTTATCTTGATGGTTAGGGTGTATATTGATCTTCTTGTATCTAGAAAATCCATCAACAAATCACTTGAGGGTGTGGCTAGTCGTGTTGTCCACGATCATATCGATATTGGGTAATGGTTAATAATCCTTTGGGGAAGCTTTACTCAAATATCTGTAGTCGACTCACACGCGGACATTCCCTCCCGATTTCGGCATGGGAAAATATTGGCGATTCATATAGGGTATTCTACTACGTGAATGAAACACATGTTCAATTGTTTGACCACTTCCTCTTTGACTTTGAGAAACTATTCGGTGTGGAGCTTCCTTATCTTCTGTTTGACTGATTTGCATTATGGTAATGTTGGGATTTCATGTTGATCTATTTCTGGGTCTACTTTGGGCATGTCATCATAGGACCATGTGAAGACGTCCACAAATTCTTTCATTAGTTCTTCGAATTGCGAATGCTCATGCTCGTTAAGTGTGGACCCCATCCTAATCTCATGATGATGTCTACTAGAACTGAGGTTAATAACAACAGTCTCATTATCATTAAGTTAGGAATTGTTCATTTGTAAAATCATTATCATCAAGAGTTCGATTTGAATCAAGACAATTAATGTGTGGCATAACTAGATACTCAAAATCTTCATTTATTTAATTTTAGGGAAAAATAGCATTGAGAACATCTTCAAAAGAGGTCTTTATTGCATTGATATCAGAAAAAGGAACAACAACATCACATGAAGAGTTATGGATATGGTAGACATAAGGGTAAGGTTAAATCTGAGCAGGTGGGATAGGTAAGACATTCCATTCCAGTTGAGGAGAGGCATGTCAACATCTTTGATTTGAGTAGACATGTCTGACGATGTGGCATCTAAATGGATCATGCGGACACTCAGCCCTAGTTTCTGCAAGTTAAATGAGTCTTCAAAATAAGTTTCCTTAAAATCTTCGATAACTATCAAAGCTTTCTCGATGAGAGGTTTCACTTCATGTTGGTAGTCTGCTTCCCAAAAGTTACTAGATTGAAAGAAGATTTTGAGCCCCGATTTCATCTTCTTGGCGACATGGTCATAGCATGTTCAGGGAATCCACAGAAGGGTAAATCATCACCTTCCTTGATAAACCTTTCGTTCAAATATTATCTCAAAATAATTCTTTATTCTTCTAAGATTACTTTCGATCGTGTTCACTAGAGTTATTTGAGTTCTTTTGGTGAAAGCTAGTAACCAGGGCCATATGAGGGAAAGGCCTCCTTCAGGACTATGGGCTCAAGGATCCCTTACTAGTGTCACCCTAGACCCATTTCAGGAATAAAGTTCATGTTTTTAAACATCTGAATCATGTTGACGTTGAAGTTACCGTGGGGGTTATGTTCTGGATAGTTTAGGTCTTTCAAATTATCTTCTGCTAGAAGGGGATGTAGATCCACTATGAAGCCATAAAGAAGCATGTCATTCACCTTATGTTGTGTTTATAATACTGGGTTTCTAGTACCGGTAGTAACAGTGTTGTCATCATCCCCCAAGATGGTGATAACTTGGCCTTTGGCAAAGAATTTTAGTTTCTGATGAAGATAAGAAAATACCCATCATATGATATAGAGCCATGAATGGACAAGGATATGGTTGAAACATTCAGGTATGTCAATGACTTGGAACTCGGTGATAGTATTGATAGGCCCATCCCCTACTGTGAGTTTTATGGGCCCCATTACCTCTTGGTGGGTATTATCGTAAGCATGCATAATGGGAAAAGTTATATTGAGATCACTGACTTTTAATACTAGTTAATTGAAGGTTCTCAGAGGACAAAAATTGAGGGAAAATCCATTATCAAGAAGTGAGAGCGGGATTATCTTTCCTACTACTTCAATGGATATGTTGTGGTCATAATTGTGATCAGGGCCAATGTTCGGTATCTCTCCTTTGGAAAAGGATAGGAGTCTAGAAGACGTTAAGGACCCAACCATATTTATGGCTTCTTCAGAAGTGATGGAAGGTGGGACTGTAGATCTGGTGAGGAGTTTTATCACTGTGTTTTGATGCCACTGGGAGGACATGAGAATCCCGCATGGGTTGATACTAGCTTGGGTTTTCTTGTGCTGGTCAATGACATTTTTTCTTCAATGGTCATTTTTGGCATGGGAAGTTCTTCGGTAACTCCCTTTCCCTTATCTCTCCCAGCCACATGAAAAATCAGATACTTATAGTGTTTTCCAAACCTAGTTATGTGATTTACTAAGGCATGGAAGGATAAGAACCTTATATTTTCATCTATTTCTAGTTGAATGGCCATCTTATTGATTTACCCAATTGATCTTCGAAGGATATCATTCCACACAGATGGGCTACTACACCGATTTCCTCCTGACTAGGTTCGTCATATGAGCTATCAAAGTCATCCCCCCATTTGGTGGTGACTATGTTCTCTTCCGAAGAGAAATCCATACATTCAATAACCTTAACAACTTCACCGTACAAATATTCCCACTCAGCAGGGAGATACAGGAGTGAATATACCAACTATCCCTGAAGCTTCAAAGTGGTGAGTAGCTCATCAATGATGTAAAGTTAACTTTTCTATCAAAATGCATCAACCATTATCTGTACCACATATCTAGACTATCTTCTTCAATAGGTACCACCCATTCATCTGATTATCAAGATCATTTTCAAGCTTCCATGAACAAGTCAATTAATTTGCAATAATCAACAGTCATCTCAGCGGGCAATTTCATCCCTAACTCTAAGAGTTAGTTCAACAAAGGTGGTAACTCCATAACTTTCCCTTCATACCGGGTACGGACGATAATGCAAGCACTTATAAGGAGCGACAAAACTTGATCGGTGAAGCAAGTAGGTTGTAGGAGAAAATATGGGAAACTTTGAGTGGTTTAGGGGAGATTATGGGTATGATGGATGATTTGTTGGGCACAATTTCAGCAGATGGATAAAATTTTGGTTCACTCTCTAGAAATAAGTCATTTGTATGGGTTGGAAGTGGGTTATAAGTGGTACTGCCTTTAGTATTACCCGGTGAGGGGATGATACCCTGATCAATAAGGCCTTAGATCACATTCCTAAGATGGAAGAATTGGTCGCTAGTATAGCCAGCGGACTGGTGGAAATCACAATGGTCATCGACTTTGAAATTTTTAGGGAGAGGATTTTGAAATGGATGAGGGTTATAAGGGTTTGATGTGGTTTCGGCTCAATAGGGCCTAGTAGACTTTGGATAGGGGATTGTGGACCTCAGTGTATTCTTTCTTGGTACTATTGGGGTGATTTTCTAGTTCCCAACAAGTAGCAGGTTGAGAAATATAGTTGACGATGGAGACTGTAGCATTGGCAGGCTTCTCATACTTTCGGTAAGTGAACTGCCTAGTAACTTTCTTTGGCTTAGATTCGACTTTGGTGATGCCTTGCTCAATTTCTACTTCTACATGATCTGACTTATTCCTCCTCAGGGAGGGGGGGGGGGGTCTATTGGTCTTGGTTACACCTTTCTCTCTCCACCTTCGTATGAACCTACTAACAATTTCCCTAGGGTTCTACTTAAGAAGCTCTAAATCTTGGTACGTAACCTCTAGCTCCTCATTGTACTTGTATTGATAAATGAATTCTCGGGGAATATCCTCCTAACTACAGATTCTGGATCCTTCGAGGGAAAGAAACCAATGAATGGCGATTTCTTTCAAGGTCTTCTGGAACATATGGGTCATTATTTCTTCGGAGACATCAATGAGGTTCATGGCTCGATGATAGCTTCAAAGGTTAATAATAAGCAGTCCGTTATCCATGAACTTCTCGATGTCTAGCATCTTGAACATCCATGTCAGTCTAGCTTTGGATAGGGAGACATATGTGTGTAGTCCACATAGTATCCGGACATCTTAACTTGGTCAAACTTCTTCGACCACAACTTTAGCTAGACAAAGTGTGTTATTTAAACATCCCTCTCAGTCTAGCTTTGAGAGGATTTTTATTTAAACATTTTAAGGGACCCATATAAAAAAATCAGCTCAAAAAAACTTTTTGCTAATTTTAAAAAAACGGTTAAACTTTCCTTGTTTTTAAGCACTTTAAAAGCTACGAAAGTTTGTCCAATTTTTTACAAATAGCAAAGAAAAGTTTTTTTGAGATGATTTTTATTATATGAGCACATTGAAATGTTTAAATATCGCATAAAAAGTCAACTCAAAAATTATTTTTTAATATTTTCAAAATATTGATGTGCGCTAGAACATGTGCAAACTTAGTGTGCACATGAGCCTACCTCTCTCTCTCTCTCTCTCTCTCTCTCTCTCTCTCACACACACACACACACAAACACACACACACACACACACACACACACACACACACACACACACACACACACACACACATATATATATATATATATATATATAAAGGTGTGAGACTACAGTATACATGATAAGTGTAAAGAAGGGAAGAAAGTGAAAGCAAAAGACTATCAATTTCAAAGCATATTTATTTAAAACATGCTTGATGGAAGACGGTAGAGGATCCACCATCATGCTTGATGAAGATTTTTTTCTAAATATTACGTTAATTTTTTTAGGGCCATTACCCCCAAAAACACAACAAGATCAGCCGAGGCAGCTCAAGAGGTTGAATGTTGGTCAATATTGTCTTGTGTTTGATGGTCTCTACAATTTTTGTCAGACTTGTGCTAGTGGATAAGTTGGTAGGGCGGTGAAGTTAAATAATGGTTATTGTGATATTGTGATAACAATATAAGAAAAGTAGTTATTTACAAAGTTTTATAATTTCATTTACATCATTTAAAAATGGACCGTCGTAAATCCGTTTTTTCAATTAATTTCACGTCGCTTTGAATAAAAAAGGACCTTAATTAATATTAAAAAACTCACATGATACTCTACTTTAGAGTCCTGCTCAAAACCCACATGTCCATTCAAAAAATCATAACCCTTTCATCACAATTTTTGTGCCCATTCCTCCATATCCGAATTTGCCCTCGATCGTTTGTCTTTCTTTATTGTGGATTTCTCTCTCTCTGGCCTGATTGCATCTCAATGAAGCCTCATTGCTGCTATCTATCCTACCAAATCCTTTAAACAATCTTGTCAGGTAATTTTGAAATGAACCGATTGAAAAGAATGGTACGATGGTCGACCGTAGTGAAAGTTGGTTTTTGAGATTTTAATTAATACACCAAAACATGGAAATTTTATCCAATGAGTAATGTTAATGTTTTGTTTTGGTGTATTTAAGTTTTTATTTACTTTTATACATCCTTGAGAAAGATATAAACTATCATAATTATTATGGAATGCTGAATTGAATTTATGGTGTAAAAGTTTATAGGTTAGATGTTTGACAAAATATTCAAATGGGGCAATTTTCCATGAACTTTCTTTCCCTTATAGAACAATAATCTTTTAACTTTTTATTTTGTATTATTAGAAAATTATATATCAATTTTAAAAATGTCAATAGTTTTTTCTTAATTTATCCAATAATCTAGGGATGAAGGCTTATGAAGAAGTTAGAGCAAAGATAAACTATTCTACTTATGAACTCCACCTTAGGTGAGTTCATCAATGTAAGTGTTGCCTAAGAGAATCATTTGTTTGAACTATTATGAATCTTTTTAGGCTATTAAATTTTATTTTCAAGTTTAGACCCATATTGCAAATGGCCTTAATAAATATTTTCTAAAGCTATAAACATAAGAAATCCTACATAGGTAAACATGTCATTATTCTTTATTATTGCGTGACTACTTTATTTCAAGGATTTCATGTTCTATTTGTGGTTACAGATGCAGTTTCTCGACTCTGTAGATGTGGATCTTGAAAGTTCATATGACACTACAATGATTATTCCTTCGTTTAATTATGTATAGGTGAGTTTTTTTCATTTGTTTCTTGACATATTCTTAAATTGTCATTTGTTTTGTGAAGAAGAGTTTCTTGACATAGCCTTAAAGAAACGGGAAATTTTATTTTTTAACTACAAAATATGTTTGATGCTTTAATCTGCATTGATAAACTATAGTAGTAAAGCAACAAGAAAACCTACGAATGACAAAAGTTATTCACTAGCTTACATCGCATGTTCATCATGGGGATTTAATTATTACCATGTTACTTTTGAATGCATGATTATCAGATCCATTTATTATAAAAGATTTTCCACAATGGGTGTAAGCATTCCTTTAATAACAATAGTCTAATTTAGTTATAACATTAGTATGTAGTTTTTTCTATATATTTTTGGGATTGAAATCCTAATTTTTCTTGTTTCTCTTTGACGTCATAATAATGTTTAACCAGTCCTTTCATGGCAAAGATTTAAAATTAAAAAGAATGGGTTAATGTCGATTGTTATAGCTACATATACACAAGAAGTTAAATGGCCATCCTGGGTAACCTCTTACCAAGTTTTAATGACAACGATGTGATTAAATTTGGTTTGAAAAATCCTATGTGATTTGTATGATAATTATGTGGAAGAAATCAATGACCTGTTTTCTCATTTCATGCATTCATACGACAAATTATAAAGGAAGTTAGGGAGATTTCTCTCCACTTAGTCTCTATCCTTTGCTTTCTTTATACTTCTGAGCTATCCCTCCACGTTTTGTGTTTCGAAGAAATAAATTTCATATTATCTTAACCTCTTAGTATACTTTCCCTCCATCCCACCAGCTTTACAGAAATATTGAAACACACCAATATGTCTCAACCCTCGTCCTCTTCGTGCCACAGAATAACCATCCCCCCCCCCCTCCCCAATATGAACATTTCCCATCTAAAACATGACACAACTAACATAATATACAATTTTACACTTAATTCAACCCGATATAGATATTGTCTAAACGAATACCATAATGAACACTACTTTCTATTGGTTTTAAGCTAAGGAGAAAATACTATTATGGTTGGTCACATAATTTTGTGTTAAAGACGTGAGAGATGTAAATTTTAAGTTTTGATTCTTATTACTTTAAGAAATTTCTTTGTACTCAATAATTAGTTTTGGTTCTTTATTGCAAATGCCATCATTGTCTATGATCATATCATTTACAAACTCCTTTTTAGAGCTATTCACACTCCAAAAACATAAGATTGTGCTCGTCTTTACCACTAATTAAATAAAATGCAAACACTCTCACAAAATCCATTCATTAAATATTTTGGTCTCTACTAGTGTGAAACAAAACCGAAATCGAAAGATTGTCTGAAATCTCTGTTGAGATAAATGGGAAAATCTCTAAGCAGTTTTATATCTCTCATGATTCCAAGGATTCTCCTAGAAAGACTAATGTGGTAAGTGACTGAGCATTATCCTATTTTTTATTGTTTTCTACCTTTTCAATGTATAATAATCATTTAGCGTAATCTATTCTATTAAAAGTTGGATCACTCATTAATTTCATTATTAAGAATTTATAGTTTTTTACTTTGCCCACTGAGACAATGTCGTAATTAGATATAACCCCCGTTTTTCAAATAATTTGAATCGTTCCCTGCATAGGGGGTTAAGTATAATTTTTTGAAATTTAGGGGAATATTTCTAAATATAGCAATATCGCAGGGGGCAATATTACCCCCCTTGTCTGAGATTAGCAGTCTTACTTTTGGTTTTGGGACGTCTAAATTAATTGCCCACTTTGAAAACCAATATTCCATATTACACGATATTCAGGTAAGTTTCAGTTTTGGCCATTGATTATGTTGAAGTGAATACGTTCTTAAAATTTTGATTTTCAAAATGGGACTCTTAACTTGGGAAGAAGCATTTTGGGTCCTTATTCCTTTATAATGAAGCAATTAGGCACCCATCCAACCCCTTTTTTGCTTTAGGCTACGGCCTCTCTAATCATAACTGTTTCCTTTATTTTCCCTCACATGTACCTTTGCACGATGATTGAACCATCCCAACTCAATCTTTATTTGTCTCTTTATAATACATTTATTTTTAGATTTTCTCTTCTTTTGCTATGGAGTGTCCTGACACACACTTAACCTGAGGCCGACTTACCTTTTTTTTACTGTCCTCTTTCCCCCCTTTTTCAAATAGATATATTGGAAGTTTACCAGTGTATAGATTACACCTATATATATTTATAAACATTTCACAATATAATTATGTTGTGTACCACAGATATTCAAATAGGTGTCAAACATATACGAATACACATGTGTCACATATATATTATATAACATTCTTGGTTTTTATGAATCTAACTAATAAAGAGTTGTCTATGTGTCATGTATATATTATAATGTAATAACAAAAAATATATATGGTACAACTTTTCCTTGTGCTACAACTACTCCTTTAGGAAGAACTAGGGTAACCTTGGCTTGTCCTCTAACTACTCCTTTAAAAAGAAAACTGGGATACTTTAACTTGTCCTTCAACCAATCTTTAAGAATAACAAGCGTATTTTCTTCTTCATAATATAAGGGGCCTTACCATAATGCAATAAGGTAGTTGGAGTGGAAGATATAGTTTTAACAGTCAGGGCTACGAACTTGTTACCTAACCATTACCTCTATATGATCCAATATTCCTGACTTTTTGATTTTATTAGTGCATTTTGAAATGGAAGGTTTTAGTCATTTATTGATGTATCCATGCAACTGAGTACTACTTAAAGTTATGTGAACATTGCCTTTTTAATTTTATACTATATGTGGGGCACGTAATAACACTAGTTACCACACCATTTATATCTCATTCCTTTTATTCTTTTCCATTTTTTCATTAGTTTTCGTTTTAAAATTTATCTCACATTGCAAAGTGAAAAAATTTACAGGAACAGAAATAGGACAACTAAACGAAAAGTGGTGACGGTTTATATGTTTGCTTGTTTTCATCTCACATTGCCAGTATTTAGTTTGTATGTTTGCTAGTTTTCTCATGTTATGCCAACCCAGTGTCTTGGCAGCTAAAATCAACCTTGGTGGAGAAAGAAAATACCTAAATCTATTTTTCAACATAATTTTTATTTATTTATTTTAACAACATCTTTTCCCGGGGTTCAACTGGTAAAAATGGTTTTCGAGCGGCAACAATCTTACAACCCTAAGGATTTTCCTTTTGTTTCAAGAAAACCAAGTACAAACATAAACTCTTCACTTGAGCCAAACTTCTCCGATGTTGCTAGTGTTGACATTAGTTATTAAACTTGTATAGTTTAATCAAACTACATGTTAAATAAAATTCTTAATGTATGAATTCACCAATTTATTAGGAATCTAAAAAATTCAATCCAAAGAGCGATCACTTAATGCCCTATAATTTTACTTTGTTAATAATTATTCCACCTGACTTTCAAAACTAGTACATTTTTCATTGATGCAAAATCCTTTTGATTAGGTATTTCTTATTAATCTTTGATTAGGTATATTAGTGAAATATCTTAATTATTTACTCCCATTTTGAATAATGTAGTTGTAATTTATGCCATGCTTTTTTAAGTTGTATAATAATATTCTTCACTTTCATTTCTTTCAGCTACTCAAATTCTACCAATCAAGATATTTCACTGAATATCATTTGTACTAGAAATAAGAAAGGAGGGATGTTCACATATCCATAACAAAAAAATAATCCCAATCAGCTGAGGTATTTATCGAGTTAACTTGATTTAGCATTGACTCGATTTAACAATGGTTGGGTTTTTAAATTATTTATTTATTTATTTTATGTCCAAGAATTACTCCATATCTTACAGAAGAAAAAAATTATGTTCATGTATTTCATTTTTTATGATATCTATGTACGTGCGTGTGCGCGCACTTGCGTGTGTGTGTTTTATATTTTTTTTCTTCGTTGTAAAATGATATCAGGTGATAAAATCAGCACAACTGAGAATCCTGATGGATGTGAGCACCGAACAATTTATCCTCGAGCAAGCATGCCATGCTCTATTTCATTAATTTTCCCTTCAGAAAGGCTCGACTCTCATCCAAAATAATGAAAAAATTCTAGAAGATCTGATTTCAATTCTCCAATAGAGTTCGATTCAAAATTTGTATTTGTGCCCTCCTGCAAATCTTGTTCGCGGACCTCAAGTACTGTTTCAGTATCTAGCATGGCACAACCAGAATACCCAATGTTAATTTCCAATGCCACCACCTCATTCATGTCCAAGGGAACATCCCTCATACCTTGAATATATGGATGAAAGTTCTCCAGATGTTTTCCAGTGTTACATATTGAATATATTATGAAAGTTACATATCTAGCATGGCACAACCAAAATACTTAATGTTAATTTCCAATGCTACCACTTCATCCATGTCCAAGGGAACAACCCTCATATTGAATATATTGAACATCTTAAGTTATTCTTTTCCATAAAACGAAGCAAGGTGGAGGGATTTACACCACGACTATAGCAGAAAAAACTTTTATTATGCAATCTTTAACAAAATTTTAATATGGGAGCTATCTGACGTTATTAGAATAGGTGATTGATCCTTGATTTTTGCATATTTTAGAATAGGGGTAACTTTCCCAATCTCTTTCTTTTGCTTTTGATCACTTGGTCATTTGTTTGTGTACAAACTCTTTAAAACTTGTTCAGATTTGAAAACCCAAATTCTAGTCAATACTTTTGAGGGTAAGGAGGTTCTATGTTGTGTTCGTAGATTTCTCTAGAATTATATAAGGGTGAAGCAATTTTTTATTGTTGTTTTAGTCATCAATTTAATTGGCGTAAAAAAATTAGAAATCCAATAAATTCAACTGCAATAATCATTAAAGCCCCAAGAACGAAATCTACTAAGAGGTTCAACATCAACATTATTTGTCTTGTTACTTAATATCGAATATCAAAAGCGGTACCATTTGTGATGGATGGAGAAAAGAAATAGAAATAATAAAAATGGAATACATATTAGGCAATCAAGTTTCAAAGAAATTAATATGACTAATGGAATAAATTTTGTCTTATTATAAAAGGTAGTAGATTAATTTTATAAATCATACATACTTATATATATGACCTTCCTTGGGGAGCTTATGTATACTTGACATTGGGTTGTTTATTTATTTGGTTGTATATAGTGTTTAATTTTTTGTGATGTCTTAAAAACAAATAAAATTTTGCCGGTTGTTTTCCATAAATATATATTTGATGACATATTCATCTTGTTTATAGAAAGAACAATCAAATAAGAAGAAGAAGAAAAAGCACCATCAACCACGACAAATGGTCTAAAAAAATGTTCATCCTAAAATTGTAGACCTTATTACTTTCGAACTTCCAAAAGTGGTTATGGCATGTGGTTTCATTGTAAGAACGAGCCCTTCAACAAAACTAGGTGGTACGCCATTGGGTGGAGACTTTTTGGAAGTATATATCGAGAAAATATTTATAACAAGTAAATCATTGCCTATATCCTATGGAAACTATTCCACAGTTGGAGATGCATATCATTCACTTATAGCATGATATATTGCAAACGTACTAATTTTTTATTTTCTAATTAAAATACTAAAGAAGTATCAATGACTAACGATTGTCTGTTTTATTTGTAGGTCGAAGAGGGTGATTGACGTTGACGAAGAAAGATCGCACATTATATAAAACTTCATTTTGCGTCATGTTTTCTCCATTTTTCTTATTGGATATATAATACATTTTATTTTGTGGATGGATAATTTTTCCATGATCAATTAAGTTTATTTACGATGAATTCTAATGGTTTTAAGTTAATGAAGTTTCAATTTGATTATCGCCCTCTTAATTAAATGTTATGGTAGTGTATTTGCTTTATATTTATATATGTTATTAATTCATAGAAGAATTATATAAATATAATTCTTGCTACAAATGATTTTTTTAACACTTGTTTCTAGTCATATGTCACAAAATAATACGAACATTTTGTTTAATGTTGCTACTATTATTCTCGGCATTTTTTAATGCTGTTAAAAGTCCAATGAACATTCGATAGGTGTTGCAAAAGGTTATTCTCAACATTTTTTTCGCAAAAATATTATTTCAAGCATTAATATAATTGCCCCAAAAGTTTTTTGCAACAATTTAGGTAATGCTGTAAGAAATGACGCTAACTTTTCCCAGCATTTTTCAAAATGTCATTGTTCTTTTACCACATTGCCCATTACCGCCCTTGTGGAAATACTGCCAAAAGTGTCGTCAAAAGTTTTCTCAGCATTTGTAGTGTTTTTCTCGACATATAATTTGTACCGATAAAAACCAATATTCCTGTAGTGAGAGTTTCACATGGTAACTAACAAACTAAATATGAGCATCCTAAGTTTAACACTTATATGAGGTTTATGCAATTGTTTGATTAGTGAAAGGGTTCCCCCCTTTGACATGACTTCCACGACATACCTATGTCTTATAAGGGCAATCATTCATCGGTACCTATGGACAATCCATTTGATATACCTAAGTGTATAGAAATTGCCTCACTATATACCTCATGGGGATACTACAAGTGAGAGAGAATTCGATATACTCGATGTACGTGAATGAGTTCCCTGCTATATACCTACCTTCATGAGTTTGGTTAAGTGGTACGATACGGGAGGAACCGTTCGATATATGTCAAAGATGCAAGGCCAATGGAAGGTGAGAGTCATATCGCTTAGGCTAATTGCGACCCACAGGACCAGCACCCATCACAAAGTGACCCCAGTACGAGAAATTTTTTTGATCAATACAGTCATGCTCTTGGTGATGTAGTGTGCCAAAATGCATGAGTCTTAATTAACATATTATGGAGATGGAGTATTTTTTTATCATTTTTTATTTGCATGATGAGTAAAGGGAATACTACACTAACGGGGAACATATATAAGTATTATGAAAATTAAATCTAGCATGAATACTATAGTACGCATGGATATATGTGAATGAGTAAGTAACATACAAATATATACAAGTGAGCGTGTGTGGGTTTGAACCTATACATGGATGAACTACAAGTGGTGTGTGACATATGTAATTCAACATGTATACAACTATAGGAAGTGTGGTTGTGTGCTAGTAAAGCCTAAGAATGGATATTCTAAGTGATGTGTGAAACATCTGAGTCTAAAGTGAAGCTAAGTGTAAGTGTGTGAAGTGTGCGTGAGTGAGTGTAAAGTGATATATACATGACAGAGACATGTAAAAAGGTAAATAGAGGATAAAAGGAAACATATAAGTAATTTTATACGCACATATGATAAAAAGAATAATGCCCATGTAAAGCTAGAGTCTAGTCCTATTATAAACATCCCCAGCGGAGTCGCTACTCTAGCCACCTCGAGGGGTCTCTTCCGGAGGTCCGGGGGAAATGCATCTCCTGAGGTGTATCCCTCATTTTTTCTCTTTTATAGGTGTGCACATGGGATTGCTTCCTCTATCAGGGTGCTCCGTCGTCATCAATGTACGGTGATATGTAAAGATAGAGTCGCCATCCTAATTTTCACAAAATAGGAAAAAAATGTTTTTGCCTCGAGAGAATGACAACTAGGACAATACTGATCCTTACGAAACCAAATATTTCAAGGTTTCAGGGACTAAGATATGAACTTGAAAGGTATTATGCACCCATCCCTCCTTTTCGGTCTCTCATGGGCATGTGTTAATCTTCTCCTGTAGAACTCTACGATGTGTGTTCTTATGTGCATAATATAAATGGAAGATTGAATCGCTCGACTCATGCCATAGATAAAAGCAGAGTGAGGTCATTCTTATCAGTGTTTCCAAAATAATATTAAAAAAATCTAATGTATGTATTTGTCAATTCGCAAGTCATTATCGAGAAACGATTGCATATATCGGACAACATACAAGCAAGCAAGCATATAAAATATTTATATGATAAATATATGACAAAAATAAAGTAACAAACGTATGTGGGAGGACTCGATGCGAGGGATTTACCCAATATACATACATAGACCGAGAGACATGAAAGTTCACGTAGTTCAAAGATAATATGAGGTGGAGTTAAATGCATAAATCCAAACGAGGACTTTATTATATGTACGTGTGTAGAAAAACGTGTTTCAATGTGAGAAAGTGTGATGAGAAATCCCCATTTGGAATTTACAAGTGAACCATCTTTTTCTTATTTTGGGGTTTTTCTATGAAAATAAAATATGTGCGAATACTAAAATAAAAAGGTTGTAATTAAGATGTGTGATGTAATGAAATCCAGTATTAAAGTGAAAATGAAGTAACTAATGTAAAAATAAGATAATTTAAAGATAAGGGGGAAGAATTAGACCTCCTTGTGAAGACTTGAAGTAGATCTTGATTATAGATCCATTTATCTCAAGATGAAGTGATGGTGGTTTGAGGAGGTGGGTCGAAATTTAATCAAACCTGTATGAAAAGGATGGAAGGAATGTGGGAAATGGGCTTTTAAGGAAAAAACATCTTTGAATTAGAGGGAATTCTCTCTGAATTGCTAAGAGGGATGTTCAGGTGTACCTTTCAAAGTGAGTTCATGGCCTATATTTATAGGGACAAGGGGGTCCTGATCGGCATGGTCCTAGATGTACCTATTGGCTTATTACCCTAGACACATTGCAGATAGGTAGTGTCCTAGGGTAGCCATTCGGCAATCTGACGTAATTTTTTTGGAAAAAATAACTTACAATGCGTATTGTAAGTCATAACCGCACATGGGGTAGACCTTTGGAAATAATATACAGAGAAATTTAAGAATCCATTGAGCCACTCCTGCTTTCAGGAGTTCACCGAAGTCAAACGGGGCTCGAAAATGCCCGTTGATCACTAGATAAGAAATTTTCGGAGGAAAATGAATCGTTCATCCGAATTATAAATTTGATTTGCATATGGGATGGACTGTTGGAAAGGGTATTTAGTGACCTTTGAGACTTCATTAAGATTTATTTTTCTCGGAGAGCTGACCATGGTCAAATGAGGCCCAAAAGCGTCCGGTGACCCTTCAGAGTAAAATGGGCCGTTCATCCATATGGTAAGGATGATTCGTGCATGAGGTGAACCTTTGGAAAGGGTATTCAAATCTCTTCAAAGATTTATTCAGCTTTATTCGAGATAAAGAGTTAATGGGAGTAAAACGGAGCCCGAGGGCACCCGATGGCCTCCGAATCAGTTTTTGAGGTAGAACGGATCATTCGTCTGAACAGTTAGGCCGATTCGTGCACGGGGAAGACCGTTTTATAGGGGATTTAGAGCCTTTTAAAGATTCATTGAGATTTATCTCAAGTGAGGAAGTTTATCAGAGTCAAAATGGGACCCAGGATCATCTGATGGCCTCGAGATCAGTTTTTTTTATAGTAATAGGGACCGTTTGTCCAAACTGTTAGGATGATTAGCACACAGGGTGGACCATTGGAAAAGGGACTCATATAGGTACTCGGTGTATGACCTAGGGTTTTCAGTGAATGAGTGAGTGCTAAGAACCTAAGGAGGTGCTTAGGAGTGTCGTCAGATGGGGTGTCGATATTAGGATATGACACTTTGTTGTTAGGAACTCAATCGCATTGGATTTTTCTCTAAGAAAATTCACGATGGAGTATCTAAAAAATCATCAACCTTTAAGAAAATGTATGTCCTACACCCAGTGCTCTTCGTATGTGTAGGACCCATACGATCCATGTGTATCAACTCTAACACACGAGAGGTGATAATGGTAATCAACTTAGGATGGGGACTTTGATTTTGTTTTCCTTGTTGATAAGGACCACAAACTGAGGAAATTACCTTCCCAAGCGATGGTGAGACACAAAGTAGGCATTTCTTCACTAATATCTCAATATCTCCAATGTTAACATGACCTAGATGTTAATGCGACAGGTCCATAGAGGATACCCTAGCATTGTTGCACATAAAAGGGGACTTGAGAATGATCTCATAGCAATTATCTTCGGTCCTCACCCCCTCTAGTAATAGTTCACCTAATCGATCATAAATGTTACTATCGAACCAATCCAACTTTACCGTAAAGTTTGATTCATAAAGTTACCTTATGGTAATAAAAGTTTGATTTCAACCCTTCGACGTAAAACATATTGTTTAGATTAGGTAGCCCTGGTATCTCAACACAATTACATCCAAAACTTCTACACTTACTCTCATCTCCAAAGGTTGACATTTCCTTCCTCGTAATCCAAAATTTTGGTAAAAAAAGACTTGTCACCGATCAGGTTCCTACAACACCCACTATAAATGTACCATTAGGAAGTATTTTGGACCTTAAGAACAATGCAAACAATAAGGATTTTGTCATTATGCTTAGGTAATCGTTCTTGTCTCTTGTCATTGCATTCGAAGCATTCATAAGAGGCATATACATCATTTGAAATTCTTCCATTATGCTTCGCAAAGTCACAGATAGGAACTCAAATTGCTCTCTAAGAAGAGAAAAGTCATTATAGCGATGTGAAGGAGTATTTGTACATGCTAACTTGTAGGAAAATTCCATAAGGTGAGCCCTCCTTTTTCAATGGGGCAAACATAGACATGTTTGGGTCTACTGTGGTTAGCTCATTTAGGTTGAACTCTCTTGGATGGGTTAGGTCAAGGCCCATAAAGATCTACCAAAAAAATAGAAAATGGTTTGAGTACGACATGATAAGGGGATGCACCATCATAACCTATTACTTACCTCTCCCAAAAACCTAAATCGAGGCCGAGGAACATCTTCACTACCTTTTCCCACGATTACTCTATAATAACCTTGACCTCCTAAGAAAATTCGATATCTTTCTCGAGTTAGGATATACGGGCTTCAAGTTTCTCATGAGTCTCTAATGAAGATTTAACATCTCTCGTATGACTAGCCTATGTTGGTCAAGTAACCATTTTTCCTCTCCTATCAAATGACTCTCTCCCCTAAAGAAACTTATACTCATGTCTCACTTTCACTCAACTCTCTAAACTCCTTCTCTAAAGATAACAACCTAAGATTTAAATTTTATTTTATTTTTTCGTTTTGAAGGACTCGACCCAAACACTGGCATAAGCGCGTTGGAGGTCATTTTTTCCCCCACTTAAAATGTCATATCTCGCACTCTTTTTGGAATGACTAGACTCACTGTCGATATCATCATGTTTAGAATCATCATTGTCAGTGTGACTTGTACTCGATGTACTAACATAACTAGCCATGAACGCGGTGAAGTTACGTCTATATGGTGATTCATCCCTGAAATGTACCGACTCGACATTGATATTGTTAAGAGTGTCATTGTAGGCAGCTTTGCCCTTACGCTATCTCTTTAACCTTGTAGCAGACTCATGAGATTTGTGACAGTCACTCTCATACTTGTAGAATTTCTCCTTGTATTTCTTAGGGTAGTGTCATCTCGCCTTTTCAAAACCTTTCTTGCCTGACTTTGAAATTTTTATCTTTCTCAAGACCGTCATTTTCTTTGAAAAATTTTTATTTTCTTAGTTTGAGAAATTTTTCGAACTTTGTTGCGAAAAGGGAAATATCATCAAAATCAAATTCGGAGTCATAAGAGACCTCCTCTTTCTTTTTCGATTGGGATTTCAAAATAATTCCTTTTTTCATTGTCTTTTGAGTTTTGGGGAATATATCAATTTTCTAAGTTTGAAGATCTCCTACGCGCTTTTATAATCTAAGCGTATATAAAATTCTCAACGAGTTTAGGTTCGTGACTTTAGGGATAAAATTGGACGACAGGGTTCTCAAAATCTTTTTTCACAACTCTCGCCTTAGGAATTTTCTCAACCAAATTAAAAATAGAATTGACTATATCAGATAAACGTGCATAAAACTCATCAAAAGCCTCAAATTCTAGCATAGTAATGGTCTCAAATTGTGTGGTGAGATTTTTTAGCTTAGAAGCTGTTGATACCAAATTTAATCTGCTGACTTAGATCAATCATATGAAGACACGTGGCTATCTACATGGCAACAACAATCACTTCCGAGATAATCACACGCTCCGAGGAACCATGTGACTCCGAAGAACGCATACGCTCCGAGGAACAGACCTCTCCGAGGAACTCTTGAATACCAGAAAGCTTAGGCGGTCCGAGCTACTCAAGCGGTCCGAGCTGCATCTCGAACAGAGCATTAATAGATGAATAACCAACAGTTCAACTGGTTCATTAAATGCTTATCATTTAGACGCACACGCTTAAAGGGCATTAAATGTATTATCCTTTCATATGAATATCATTTAATGTATCACCCTTTCAGATGACAGCCTCAAGGCTATAAATACGTTGTACAATCCTCATTGCAGGGGGACTTGATTCTGAACCCAAACTTTGGGATCCAGAACGCAATTTCTTGTAATCGAGAATTCCCAAACACTCAGCAATAAAACAACAGTGGACGTAGGCCATTCTTATAAGGTTGAACCACTTTAAAAATCTTTTGTCTCATTTATTTATCTGTGATTGAATTATTAGAGTGATCTAATTTTTTACATCAACAGATTGGCGCCGTCTGTGGGAAACGACTGGTAATATCGTTCTCTCACCAATAACAATCTAATACCAATGGCTGATATACCTGAATCCAGTAATCGAAACACTGGAACCTCTCCAAATCCATCTGCTCCACCAGTTATTCCAGATCTGACTTGAATGATGGCGAATTTGGCTCAGGGCCAGACCGTCATGCAAGAAACAATGCGACAACCTATCCAAACCCTCCATGGCGGTGCGCCAGCCCGTTCCGGATCACGAAGCATTCAAAGAAATATCCGTGCGCCTTCTGTGCGTACTAGGCATACTAATTCATATCGCAATGAGGAATCTGAAGATTTTTCTTATCAACCTGGACGAACTTCGTCAGTGCGAGCCACAGATACTGAACAACGTGTCACCCTCTCCCCAGAAAGGGCCAGTGCATTGGAAAGATTAAGTAGGGCCTCTCCTTTTGATCGATTAGGCCCTAGGAGGAACAAAAGTTCTCTTAATGCAGCGTCGAGGAGCTTTCGACGACCATCAGATTTAAGGGAAGGATCTGCCCAGTCGCGACCAGTTGCTCGTCAAGATGGATCCGCTCACCGACCAACTGCTCGTCAAGATAAATCCCATGAAGCCACTTTAACGCGATCAGTTGCTCGAACCAATAGGCCTGAGGAAGGGAATGATGCATGGAAAGGATCTATTCAAAGGTTGGAGGATAGATTAGGGGAAATGGCTAAGGCTAAGAACCCTCTACAACGAACCTTTGTTCGAGGAACACCTTTTGTCCAGGACATTATTGATTTTCCAACACCATCAAAGTTCAAAGCAGCTGTTGTGACTCCCAAGTATGATGGGAAGACTGACCCTGTCCTTCATATAGAACAATATCAAGCTGCTGCCGACATCTATGCTGTCCCAGACGAGATGAGATGCAGGGCATTCTCGGGAACTCTTACCAGATCTGCTCAGATATGGTATAATAATCTTCCTCGGGGTAAGATTTCAACTTTTCTTCAACTGGCCGAGTTATTCATTGGGAATTTCTTCTTCGTAGCAAAGCCAGTTAAACGAGTAGCACATTTGTTAAGTGTTAGACAAAAAGCTGGTGAGAGTATTAGAGACTATATAACTCGTTTTAATAACGAGAAGCTCGAAGTCATTGATTATGAGGAGAAGACAGCGATTACTGCTTTGATGAGTGGACTGCAGCCAAACAAGTTGTACTACACTTTGGCCAAAGACCCACCTCGAACCATGTCGGACCTGATGGGAAAAGCGTCCAAGATTATGAATGCCAAGGAGGCTATGTCTGCGAAGAAGAATATGGACTCCAAAGAAACCAAGGGGGAAGGTGATAAAGCTAAGAAGAAAGAGCATAAGAACAATGGTGGTGACAAACATTCCAAAAGTAGGTCGTCATGGGAGGTCTTGAAGAAATTTGATAATTACACGCCTTTGAAGGCAAATATCAACCACGTCCTGGAAGAAATTAAGAACAGCGAGGAGTTAAACTGGCCAAAGAAAATGAAGTCAGACCCTGACACGAGGAATAGGGAGAAATATTGCGAGTTCCATAAGGATCATGGCCATATGACCAAAAATGCATAGCTCTTCAGAACGAGATTGAAACACTCATCCGACGAGGAAAGCTATCAAAGTATGTTGATCGGGGAGGCGAAAGAAGAAACAACGACCGAACTAGAGAGAGGTCTAGATCTCCTCGTCGGGCAGAGGAGAAAAAGAAGAGAAACCATGATGATGATCCAGATGATGACCCCGATCTTCCCAAGAAACCAAGGAAGCCAGAACGAGAGGTATTTTCAATACGCTTTGGGTCATTTGATTGTAAAGTCATTAAAGGAGGAGATGCAGGAGGAGGAGACCTTACTGCAGAAATAAAAGCTTACCTCGGAGAGGCTCAAGCTTGCTCATACATTCAGCGAATAAATTTAGCTGAGGAAGATCGCCCGAGAAAGGTGAACAAAGAAAAATTGTTCATTGGGTTTTCAAAGAATGATCTTGGAGGAGTTTTATATCCTCATGACGACCCACTAGTGATCAAAATGAGAATGAAGGAGGTAATGATTTCAAGAGTACTGGTCGATAATGGTAGCTCGGCAGACATCATGTTCTACTCGTGTTTCGATAGTTTAAATTTAAAGCTATCTCAACTGGAGCCTTACCACAGACCCCTCATCGGTTTTGCTGGCGAGAAAGTGTTTCCACTTGGGACGATAAAGTTGGATATATTCATTGGTACGTGGCCTTCTTGTCAGACATAAAGAATACGCTTTTTCGTGATGGATAAGAATGTCCAGTCATCGTAAAATATCATCATGGGAAGAGTAGGATTGAAGAAGTTCGAGGCTGTACCATCTACAGTGCATCAATGCCTAAAATTTCCAACAAACTTTAGAGTAGGAGTTATGAAAGGTGATCAGAAAGTAGCTCGGGAGTGCTATTATTCATCCGCCGAGAAAGATGAATTGGAAGAATCAAAGAAAAAGACTACTACTTATCAAGTGGATGAAGGTGCAGAAATTGAAACCTTGGATCCTCGGGATGAGTCGCAACTCGTGAAAGGTGAAGTGGTGGAAGCTACTGAAAATATCATTCTAGACGACGAACACCCTGAACGAACTACTCAAATAGGTTCATCATTGGAAGCCTCACTAAAACAAGAATTGATAACTTTCCTTAGAAGCAGAAAACAAACTTTTGCCTGGAGTCATGAAGATATGCCTGGGATTGACCCAAACTTCTTATGTCACGAGCTCAATGTGAATAAGGAGATCAAGCCTGTGAAGCAGAGAAGAAGAGTATTCAGTCTCGAGAAGAATCAATCTATAAAGGAGGAAGTCGAGAAGCTCCGGAAAGCTTGTTTCATTGAAGATGTTAAATATCCAGATTGGTTAGCTAATGTGGTGATGGTAAAGAAGAAGAATAACAAGTGGAGGATGTGTGTAGACTTCACCGACCTCAACAAAGCATGCTCAAAAGATCACTTTCCACTGCCCCAAATTGATCAACTGGTGGATGCTACCTCGGGACACGAGTTGCTAAGCTTCATGGATGCTTATTCTGGTTATAATCAGATCAAAATGAAACCTGAAGACAGGGAGAGTACTTCCTTCATTACCCCTAGAGGAACTTATTGTTATAATGTTATTGGTCTTTTCCCCTCAGTTTTCGATACAGGTTCCTCGCCAGCAGGCGGATCATTGAAAGACTGAGGAGAATTGATGAAGTTCAAATCCTTCAGTATCCTGACGTTCATCACAGAAGGTCGATCTAGAAGATGCTCCGGACGAGATACCTCAATTTGAGAATGTAAATTATAGTCACCGAGGTATTTTGAAATTAAGCTTCATGGAATGGCCCGAGTAGGGATCCACTCCATCTCCAAGTTGTATGGTGGCACAGGCAGGTCAAGCAACCCAAGATCATGGTAGTCCCATAGATAGTGTCCTTGTTCGAGCTTCAGCACACCTAAGGCATTCAGCCAGCCTTGCTTGTAGCCCTCATTGTTGGCATTCTGGATACGGTCGTCCAAGTGAAATAATGCTTCGTTGTATCCAGCCATCCAAAACTCCCTGGGCTGTTTGTGGAATTGATATGTTAGCCTATCTAGCTTCTCGTGAAGACTCTTGATGAAAAGCTCATTAGTCTCCAACACTGATTTCTTTGCAGAGAGTTATTTTTCCAGGTCTCTAATTTTCTTTGACATGTCAGACAAAGATTGGTTCTTAGCCATTAATTGGAATGCTTGGTTCTCTAAGGCAGATGCTGTCCTCTGTTCCTCGACCAGCACCCGAGCTGCTCTTCCTCGTCCCCGAGGAGCTCTTGCTCGTCCCCGAGGAGATGTGGAAGGGCCCGACCTTTTCAAGGTGTCCAACTCTTGCCTCAATTTTTTATTCTCTTACTCCAACAGCTCGGCAATCTGTCTACATGCTTCAACTTCACCCCTTAGGGTTCTCTCCCTGACATCGTACCCAGTAATGAGCTTCTCGTAGCCCTTCTCGGCAGCAAGCTGCTGATACCTCTTCTCATACCCCTCATGCAACAGGGTAGTTGATTCCCTGTACTGATTCTGAAGGTCTTCAAGGGTACATTGAAGATCCTTGATCATTTCATAGTAAGCCACATTATTGGCCACAACTCGGTCAAGTAAACACTTCAGGTACTGATAAGCTTCGACTGTTTGCTCTGAAGCATCATGACCAAGGATGTCGGCAACTTCTGATGCACTCAGGTCTGTGTGACCAGCCTATAATATTCATTACATTGCTGCATCAGCTTTATATCATTGGCAGATAGCAGATCCATCCTGGCCAGAAACTAGCAGAGAAAGAAAAGATAATCATCAAAAAGAAGATCAAGACAGAGTACAAATAGAAAAGAGACAATCGTATGGAAGAAAGAACTCAAGTTTTATTAGATCATGAAATTTGAAGTTACAAGTTTTGAGTTACATTTGACAAACAAAAAAGAAAAATAGAAAGAAAAAATCGAACAACACTACACCTTTTCCTTATCTCCCAAAACCTTCTCGGGAGGTTGGGAAGAGGAGGCAGGTTGCTCGGAGGGAACTGTGACTTGTTCGGAGAGCACCAGCTGTTGCTCGGAAGAAGAAACTCCTTGCTCGGCAGAATGCTGACTGGTTAGGGCATGTTCTCCCACTACCATTGAAGACTCCTCAGAGGTAGCTTCGTCCTCTTCTAATTCTTTTGGAGTAGGAGAGGGACCAGGGATGTGTCTCTGGAAGAGCTCGGATGACTCGTTGACCTTCAATTCCTGAAGGGCAGCAACCCATCCATCCCTGAAATACTTTACACTACCATAATCCACTTGAGAGACCGTGGCAGCACATCCCTTATCCCAACCTTTGTTCCAACCAGAGCTGAAGGACTTCTTCACGGCAGCTTTCCTTTTGGCCTTCTTCAAGGCAAGCTTCTCGGACATCAAAACATCAGCAGCCTTCAGTTTTTGTTCAGCTTCCTCCTTCTTCCGAGTTATTTCCTGGAGTTGGACCAACCTCTCCTCGACAGCCTTGAATTTATTTTCAAATTCCCCAGCAGTCTTGAGCTTCACATCGAGCTCTTTATTAGCCTTCTCCAAGGCATTCACTTTCCCCTCCAAATCCCTAGAGGCCTCAACAACCTGAGTTTTATCCTGCTCGGAGGAAGCCAGTTTCTTCTCCCAAACTGATTTATCAGTACCGTACCTCTGGCGAGATTCCTCCAAGGACTTGGTAGCTTCTTCCAGAGCTCCCTTCACACTGGACGAGGAGCAAGAAGCTTTGATTGCTTCATCCTTCTTAAGGATTATGTTGAGGCAGCTCGTCAACTGTAAACAGAAAGAGAAAGCAAAGTCAGAAACAAAAATGAGAAATAACAAAGGAAAATATGAAAAGTTCAAAGTAAAGGTACTTACTGAAGCAAGATGACGAGCAGCCAAAGAAGTAACCATATCCCGGGTAAGGTTATCTTCATTACCTTGCACCTTGGGAATGGTCAAGGACTTTACCGAGCTCATGTCAGAGCTCGGAGGAACATATGTGGGAATCTTAGTCCCAACAGCAGGGGGCTGAATGGTGGTGTCAGCCAAATTGACCGAGGAGCTTTTCTTCAGCCTCCTCGGGGGAACAGGTACAACCAAGGAAGAATCCTTGGTCGGTGATATCACAATCACCTTTCCAGAAGCAGAAGAGCTGCTCGGAGCCACTGCGGGCTTATCAGCAACCTTCTCGGAGACTTTAGCAGGAGCATCTGGAGGATCTGCACCAGTCTTCTTTGTCCCCTCCTTTGAGAAATCAATCTTAATCCTTTTTACCTCCCCAGAGACGGAGGCAATTTTCTCAAACAGAGCAGGAGTCCTTCTCTTCTTCATCCTTTCGCTCAACGGAACATGAGATTCTGGCGAAGAACTTGCAGAGGGTGGTACTGGCTCTGCTTCACTGATCACTGGACGAGCAGTGAAAGAAGTTGTATAGCTCTTGTATTGGAGCAGATAGGAGGCTGATCGAATGTGCTCGTCAGCAACCCTTTGATGTAGACCCCAGATAAGTCCCAAATGCCTTAGATTGACATCTGTTTCTTTTGGGCACTTTCTCTTGCTATCAACTACAAATAAATAGACATTGATATCAGTAACACATTTTATCAAACATAAAACAAACATGATTTCAAGATAAATAAAATAAAAATAACCTATCCCATTGCCATAAGGATGGCATCTGGGACTCTGGTAAACCTCATCTCCGATTAAAGGAGGGTGTTGCCAATTGTTTACAACAACCCCATGTCCAAAATAATCCCTGTTGGCATCAGGAAGATTGACTACTAAGGCTCTATTTATAAACATAGTTTTTAAATAATAAATATTATCATTAACTGCCCATCTATAGCAGTACATGATTTCTGGAATCCCTATACGAGTTCCATGCACTTGATTTAATTTATACACCCCAATAACTATTCTCCAGGTGTTGGGGGCTATTCGTGCAAGAACAACATCAAAGTACTGACAAAATTCCAGACACAGAGGATTTAGTTGAAAAGAAAATCCACACTCAGCAAAAAAGAGACTGGGGAACCAATGTCCCTCAGCCAAATTGAAATAATTAGAAGGCTCAGAAAGCTCTTCCAAGACAACCCAAGAGGGAATGGAAAAATCAGATCGAAATTTGTCAAGAGACTCAACTAGGTAAACTATGATGATGAATTAAAAGAAATGAAGAGGAAGAAAGATGATCTTATAGAAAAAAAGACTGAAGCTATTGATAATGAACGATGGAAGAGATGAACGCACAAGAGAGTAGAAGACAATGAAAAACTCGAAGATGAAAATTTGAAAAGATAGAAGACGATGGGAGTCTCTGTGAAGTTTAAATACGTTGCCTTGGGAACTGGCGAAATAATGATTACAAAAAGGATGATTACGTTACCGGCGGCTAAAAAGCATTAAACATTGACGCGGGAATCAAAGCGAACAACAGCGGCTAAAAAGGCAAAAAGTGATCCGGGAACCGAAGCGAGCAGAAAAGTCCAAAAAAGCATGATTCTATGAATTGGGAAGGAGAAATAAATACAAGGGAGATGATCCAAAAAATCAGGAAGAACTATTTAAAAGCTACCGTATTCCGAGAAAGAATGTTCCATACTCCTCAAATTTTGAAATATGAAACATTGGGGGCTTCTGTTGATACCAAATTTAATCTACTGACTTGGATCAATCATATGAAAACACGTGGCTATCTACATGGCAACAACAATCACTTCCGAGATAATCACACGCTCCGAGGAACCATGTGACTCCGAAGAACGCATACGCTCCGAGGAACAGACCTCTCCAAGGAACTCTTGAATACCAGAAAGCTTAGGCGGTCCGAGCTGCATCTCGAACAGAGCATTAATTGATGAATAACCAACAGTTCAACTGGTTCATTAAATGCTTATCATTTAGACGCACACGCTTAAAGGGCATTAAATGTATTACCCTTTCATATGAATATCATTTAATGTATCACCCTTTCAGATGACAGTCTCAAGGCTATAAATACGTTGTACAATCCTCATTGCAGGGGGACCTGATTCTGAACCCAAACTTTGGGATCCAGAACGCAATTTCTTGTAATCGAGAATTCCCAAACACTCAGCAATAAAACAACAGTGGACGTAGGCCATTCATATAAGGCTGAACCACTTTAAAAATCTTTTGTCTCATTTATTTACCTGTGATTGAATTATTAGAGTGATCTAATTTTTTACATCAACAGAAGCTTTCACACTATTGTACCCTCATAAGTGAGTTGGAGGATATCTGATAAGTACCCAATTTTTTTTTATTTATGCCCCAAATACGTGCATTTTAGTCGATCGTTCTCAATAAAATTGGCTTTATGTTCGTATTTATCTATATTGCAGATCAATAGGCCATCGCCGTATCAAATAGTGCTAAATCAATGTAATTGCGACAAAGTAGCAGTCAAAAGTTGTTAATGGAGAAAATCAAAGCGGTTGCGAATTTAGAAGACCCTTTTTTAGCTTAGCCATATCAGTTTCGATACCTTAAACCCATTCTCGTATAAAAAACATAAGCATAAACCAAGCCCAAGACATCCCATTATATAATAGGTGTGCATGTATTATTAGATTTTCTTTATTTTTTATTTTCTTTATTTTCTTTATTTTATTAGTTTAGTTTTTTATTATTTCATTTTATTTGAGTCTTTTATTAATTTATAGGTTAGGAACTCAATTTTTAGTTTTTAGTTTTAATAGATTTTATTTTTTTAGTTTTACTAATTTTATATTTTCAATTGAGTCTTAAATGTTTAAATACTTTTTTAGGTACAAATTAAACACTCGCACACATGTCCTACTACTAGACAGACACATATAAACCCAAACAATCCCTCACCTACACCCCACTTCCCATAGACTCACACACATAATACCCTCCAGTACTTCACATTTAAAAAATACTCAACTAACCCATGAGATTTTTTAATCTCTGTCCTATCTCCTCACTTAGGTTTGTCAACCGGTGGGGATTCGACTTGTTCTAAGGTGATCCAGATCCATCTAGTAAGCAATAAATCGGATTTGAATTCGGGTCGGGTCTTAATTGGATCTACAATATTACATCCTGATCTGAATCCGTATCGAATTGGGTCCTGTTTTGGATTGGACAAATATATATTTTTATTTTTATTTTATCCCTCTTCTTTATTTTTTAATTTTAGACTAATATTGTGTATTATATTATAGTATATGATGAATACAAATAAAACATATATTACTTATATTTACTATATACATAAATATATATTTATATATATATAATACTTACATGTTATATTAATAAATATATATTTATAAATATATATAAATTTGTAGTATATATTATATTTAATCGAATCGGGTCCTTAACATATCGGATTACACTAAATCCATATCCGATCCATTTCGTAATTAGATAATTAGATTTAAAAATATGATCCATATATCAGATTCGGATCGGGTCCGAGTTCGGACCCAATCCGATCCACTGACATCCCTATCCTCACTCATCTATTATCTCCACTAAACTTCCATAACCAAAAACCTTCCACCCCTTATCCCTTTAACCTATAAGCAACCATAACCGGGAATCTTCCTGCTTTATACCCAAAATCAAGAGCCACGGAGAAACCGACCTTGACCCCGCCAGAAATCTCAGCGCCATCGACCACGTGCTTCCATAACCGCTTAACTACACCGCCATATCCCAAAAAACCCACCTCCCAAACCCGAAACCTTAGACCCGTATGCACCTCAACCAACAAACCTTAGCTGCCAAACCAAATCCCACTTATTTAGGAACCAAAACCACTTACCAAACCCAAGAAAAACCCACGTGAGTTAAAATTCAAATGCCTCCAAAATATGTATTTGACTTAGCCTTTCAAATTCCAACAATATATGTATTAGAGTTTTATTTGGCATTAAGGGTACTTTAGTATTTTTCCTTTTATTTTATTATTAGGTGGTTATAGTAGGACATATATTTATCTTCCCTTCTTTTCATTGTATTGTATTCTAGTTTATGTCAATATAAAACCCTAGCCCATCTTTTTCTCTTTTTCTGTTGACTGTAGATCTTTTATATGTTATCGGAGCGGGATCAAAGCTTAATTTCATTAACACTTTTTTCGGAGGTACTTCTTCTGTTCGCTCGACTATTTTCAAGGTAATTATGGTTATTTTCCTCATATTTGTTCGATTAATTAGTTAGTTCGTTTAATTTGGCTCCGTTTGGGTACCGTTTGATTGTTTATTTCGCAATGGCTGGTGAAAGAGATGATTCGCGACAATCAATTAGTGTCAAATTAGATGGAAAAAATTATACATATTGGAGTTATGTTCTGAACAATTTTTTCAAAGGGAAGAAGCTTTAGGGTAACATTAATGGTGATTTGAGTAAGCCTAACTATAAGATGAACGTTGAAAAATATGCAGAGTTGTTGGATGTTTGGGAAGAAAATAACTCAAAAAATATCACTTGGATAAAAAATTCTATTGCACCTTCTGTAGGTATGCAGTTGGATAAGTATTATTATGCAAAGGATGTTTGGGATCATTTGGGTAGATTGTATACACAATCTAAATTTGCAAAAAAGTACCAGTTGGAGTGCGATATTCGGGCCCTTGAGCAAAAACAATTGGGTATCCATGAGTTCTATTCTCCTATGACGGATCTATGGGATCAGTTGGCTCTCATAGAGTCAGATGAATTACGGGCCTTTGCACCATATATTGCCAACAGGGAGGAACAATTCCTGGTTCAATTTCTAATGGCATTGCATGATTATTTTAAAGGACTTTGTGGGTCGATTCTTCATCGTATCCCACTTCCAACTGTTGATTCTGTTGTTCACGAGTTGTTAGTCGAGGAGATTCGTCTCAAGACTCAGTCAGGGAAGGTACTTTCTTTGGGTCCTAATACATTTGCCTTCACAGCCTCCTCTAGGCCAAAAATCTAGTAATCAGAACAAGCCTTATTGAAGAGTTGCCAGTGATTAATGTAGCTATTGTAAGGAGAAGGGTCATTGGAAGTCTCAGAACCCTAAGTTGCGAGCACTGCAATAACAAAAACAACAACAATCAAATATTCGACCACCTTCGCAACAGTTTTCTACATGGAAATCCAACAACCAATCGCAGCACCGTTCGTATAGGCCTTCACAGCCTAATACTACATCAGTTGTACCTCTATTAGACTCATTTGCATCAGGTTCTTTACTATCAACTCCATCTATGTCTTCTCTTACTGAGCAGTTTCAAAAGTTTCTTGCCACACAGCCACACGCTATGTGTATCTATTCACCAGGTAAGTCCTAAGGTATTTAAATTCTAGACTCTGCCACTTCAAATCACATGTCACCAAATTTGTCCTCTTTTGGTTCTTTTTGTCCCACTTCTTTGTTGCCTGTTATGAATGCTAATGGTACTTCGCATTCCTTAGCGTACAATGAATCTTGTTTATGTTGGTCAACTATGTGATGCCGGTTACTCAGTTTCCTTTTCTTCTACCTTTTTATCATATGCAAGATCCACGATCTCAAAAGGTGATTGGGACAGGCCGTAGACAGGGGGGATTGTACATCGTGGAGAAACTCAAAGTACCAATGGTTGCAACTTCGAGTGTTGACTTGTCATCCTTTCGTTTGAGTTCAGATTCATCTAGTTTTTATTTATCGCACTCTCGTCTTGGTCATGTCTCAGGGTCTTGATTAAAATATTTATCTTCTACAGGTATATTAGGATATTTGCACTGTCATGATATCTCTGATTGTAGCGATTATAAACTTGCAAAATTTTCAGCTTTATCGTTTAATAGAAGTATTTCCTCTACTTTTGCACCATTTGATGTCATTCATTCTCATGTGTGGGGGCCCTCTCCTGTTATTACAAAAGGAGGGTCTCGATATTATGTCTCCTTTATTGATGATTATACGCGTTACTGTTGGGTTTTTCTCATGAAACAATGTTCAGATTTTTTTGATATTTATAATAAATTTTGTGCCTTTGTCAAACCTCAACATTATACTATTATTAAATGTTTTAGATGCGATTTGAGTGGGGAATATACTTATAAAAAATTCTATGAGTTTCTTGATTCAGATGGAACTATTCACCACTCATCTTGTACTGACACTCCTGAGCAAAATAGTGTTGCTGAAAGGAAATATAGGCACATTGCGAAAACTTCTCGCTCTTTTTTTATTATCCACATATGTCCCTAGTGAGTTTTGGGGAGAGGTTGTCCTTGCTGCTGTCAATTTGATTAATAAGATTCTGACCTCTCATTGTTCAAGTTTTTCACCTTTTGAAAAGTTGTATGGGTCTGCCCCTGATTATTCTTCCTTAAAAGTGTTTGGTTGTACTTGTTTTGTTCTTCGACCTCATGTGGAACATACCAAATTATCTCCAAAGTCAGCTATTTGTGTCTTTCTTGGTTATGGTATAGGTCAAAATGGCTATCGTTATTATGATCCAGTTTCTAAAAAATTATATATATCTCGCTATGTTGTCTTTATTGAGCATATCCCTTTCTTTTTTATTCCTGATAATCCTCATGAACTCACTAAATTTGATCTTTTCAATATTGATCTATTTTCTGATAATGATGAGAGTGTGCCATCTCAAAGACCTTATACCACCGATAGTGTGCCACTCCGTGTTCCTCTTGCTTCTATTATTTCTATTTATTCAGGTACTTTTCCATCAGATGTTCTCGATGCTCTCCCTTCTCGTATGGCCACCCAAGCACCTGCTGAAATGGTGGAACCTCCTTCTCTCTATCCAAAATGTCCACGTAAGTCCACTCAAACACCAGATTTTATTTATCCTTGTTATTCAGATTCTTTTGCTTCATTTTTATCCTCTATTGATTGCCTCTCTGGGACTTTGTCTTATAAAGAAGCAGCTTTTGATCCTCTTTGGCTACAGGCTATGGCTGAGGAACTTTCTGCTCTGCATTAGACAAACACTAGGAGTTTGGTCCCCTTACTTGCTGGTAAGCGAACAATTGGATCTCGTTGGGTATATAAAATCAAAACCAGGTAAGATGGGTTAGTTGAGCGGTACAAAGAAAGATTGGTCGCTCAGGGATTCGTTCAACAATATGGTATGGATTATGACGAGACATTTGCTCCTGTTGAGAAATTGACTAATATTCGTACTCTTATTGATGTTGCATCTGTCCGTCAGTGGAATATATCGCAAATGGATGTTAAAAATGCATTCTTGAATGGCGATCTTCATAAGGAGGTTTATATGACTCCTCCTCCGGGTGTTCCACATGGTCCTGGTGAAGTTTGTAGGATTTAAAAAGTCTTATATGGTCTCAAATAGGCACCACGGGCTTGGTTTGAGAAGTTTCCTAACGTAATTACCTCTCTTGGGTTCATTCCAAGTGAGCATGATTTAACTCTCTTTATCAGGTGCACCTCGAGTGGTCGTATTTTGGTTTCTTTGTATGTTGATGATATGATTATTACTGGGGATGATGTTGGTGGAATTACAGTGTTGAAGTCTGAACTATCTCGTTGTTTTGAGATAAAGGATTTGGGGCCCCAACGTTACTTTTTGGGTATTGAGGTAGCTCGTTCTCCAAGGGGTTGTCTTTTCTCACAATCTAAGTACATCGGGGACATTCTTGAGCATGCTTGCCTCACTGATACTACGATTGTTAATACCCCTCTGGAGAATAATGTTCATCTTTATCCTTATGATGGTGTTTTTTTGCCTGATCCTAGCTTATATCGTACTATTGTGGGCAGCTTGGTTTATCTTACTATTACTCATCGAGATATGGCTCATGCAGTCCATGTTGTTAGTCAGTTTGTTACTGCTCCTACTATGGTTCATTGGGAAGATGTTCATTGTATATTGTGATACTTGAGGGGCACTCTCTTTCAGAGTCTTTTACTTCCTTCATCTTCTTCTTTGGAGCTGCGTGCATACTCTGATGCTGATTTGGCCAGTGATCCTATAGATCACAAGTCAGTTACTAGATTTTGTGTCTTTTTGGGTGATTCTCTTGTTTCTTAAAAGAGTAAAAAGCAAGTTGTTGTTTCTGTGTCTTCCACGGAAGCCGAGTATCGTGCTATGTCTTCTACCACTCATGAGGTTGTTTGGCTACGTCAGTTACTTGCAGATATGAGTGTCTCTCTCTCCCAGCCCACTCCTATGTACTGTAATAATAAGAATGCTATTCAGATTTCTCACAATTCGGTTTTTCATGAGAGGAATAAGCACATCGAGATTGATTGTCATATCACTCGTTATCATCTTACGCATGGCACCATCACTTTGCCTTTTGTTTCTTCTTCTGCATAAATAACTGATTTGTTTACGAAGTCCCATCCAGTTCAGCGTTTTCATTTTATGGTTGGCAAACTCTACCGTGAGTTTAAGGGGGTATTAGAGTTTTATTTACCATTAAGGGTACTTTAGTATTTTCCCTTTTATTTTATTATTAGGTGGTTGTAGTAGGACATATATTTCTCTTCCCTTCTTTTCATTGTATTGTATTCTAGTTTATGTCAATATGAAACCCTAGCACCTCTTTTTCTATTTTCTATTTGATTGTAGATCTTTTATATGTTATCACTCTCAACAAAAACAAAACCAAATTGTGGCTTATAATAAAGGAGGCATCTCATTTAGAAAGAAAAAAAAAGAGCACTTTTATTGGAACCGAATTTTTTACTGAATTTTGGCCGACATATTGACGTGTCGTTTATTATAGGTTGGTTTATGGGGTTCATTGGACCCTATAAACCAACCAATAACAAGCTGACACGTCAGTGTGTCGGCCAAAATTCGGTCAAAAATTTGGGCACAATATAATTTTTGAAAACGAATTGAGATTGTATATTATTTACAATACCATTTTCGTACAGTCTTGGAAAAAAAGAAGTCACAAAATTAATGAAAAACAATAGATTAGGTTTAGATTATTGTTAACGATTTTTTTTAATTTCATAGTAATAAAGTTAGCCTACTTGTGAGAATAAACATGGACGTACTTTCAAGAATTCAATGCGACAAGGAGACTTTGCATATTATATTTCTTTTTCTTCTTTTTCAATTTATATCATTCTTGATATATTATCGATTGTTTTTTGTTCTAATAAGAGAATGTTTGTCTAAATACCCCGTTCAAGGGGTGGGATAAAATGTGTGCAATGCTAGATTAATTAATTATTATATTTGTTTGTTGTATTTGCAGGAAAATTAATTTTGAAACTTCCACATGCTAATTTTTTCTTCGAGCGAAGGTAAATTGTTTCATTATAAATTTAATGATTAATTTTGGAATCGAAGTAGAGATAGGTTTTTCCTAATTATAATATTAAATTTAGAGTGTTAACTCAGAATTGCGATTCAATGATTCATAAGTTTTTTAATAAATTGATCTTAGCGAATGGTTTTTTAAAGATAGTATAAATCCAAATTTTTTGGAGTTGTGGCAATTTCCAATTAATTTTCTAAATGAGATATTATTTAATTTATAGTTGTAACAAGAGTTAGATTATGAATTTAATATTGTTTCGAAATATTTTAAATAAATAAATTTTGAAATTCAAATAATTAGTTACGCGGCATAATCCTATCCCCTGTCCCTCTCACACTTATAACACTTGATTACGTGTCATTTTTAGTTTAGTTAGTCATCTAAGATTTTTAGCATCAATTAGTTAATTCTTCCTTTAAATTGATTTTTAAAAATAAGAAAAATATAAAAACGTTTTGATAAAAAAAAATTGCAAGAATTTACATTGATTGTTTCATCACTTGAAAGTTGGATTGATACTCGTACTTACCGCAATACAAGTTATTTAACAAGTTTTGTAGGTATTCAACGGATTTTGAGACTCGACTTTTGAAGACAACAACGACATATGTAAAACGCAAGTTATCAATATCCCATGGTTCATTGAACATGTTACAATTTATGCCGATGAAATTCATTGAGTGTGACTGGGTGAAAAATTACGCTTAAGCCATCGGAGTTAAAATTACTCCATTTGAAATCATCATCCATCCAAGCAGTGATGGGTTTAAGACTTACGACATCGTCTTTAGTCATAGTGGGTGGGGTCAACCGTCTTTCATAAACAAGCCAGACTCTCTCGTTAATCGACTTCAGTACCAACCTTATTTGAGATTTTCTGACCCATCAAAAATAGAATACCTATTATGCAAATTATCCATATAATCTCATAATAAGGATCACACGATAAATTAATGTTACCTGCTCTAATACCAATTAAAACGCTCGATTATATGGATTCACTTGTATCTTTGGATATACACACAGAGATCCAATTATAACCAAATTTAATCTTGATTAGAATTAGGTGTAAATGCAGGATAAAGTCCAAACTAAATATGCCAAACCAAGCGATCAAACCAAACACAGGAAAAAGAAGATTTGAGAAAAACTTCGTTTCGGGCAAAACCTTTAATTTAGTACCATTTCAAAATTAATAGACCCAAGACGACTTACAGGCTACTTAGAGATCTACTAATATAACACGATGTTGATCTTCAAGTCTTCAATAAAAAGTGATGCAGTCCAACACCACCCATAAGAAACAACTCTTCTCTCGGTATCCAACAATGAGCCTCTGAATACAGAATCCTTTATTCTTCAGCAGTATAGTCGCAACTCCACAAAAGTCAGTCTTAGAGTAAACTCTACAAGGGTTATATATAATGTATGGTAAGTGGGTTTGACAAACTCAACAAATCATTCTTATGGATATATGATTTGGAAAACAAATGTTGTTTCAAAGAAACAAGAAAAAGAAAAAAAATTTGAAGAGGTATTTGGTTTGATTTTCACCAAATGTGTCATGTAAACCGGTCCAAATGCGTCCAATTTATAGAAGATATTTCGAGGCGACGGAGTTCATTTGAACAAAAATGCAACTTCATTCAAATGAAAACCCATGTTTCGTTCTAATGAAGTGAACTCCCGTTCGAACGAACTTCTTAGTTCATTCCAACGAGCTTCCAATGGGTGCATCTCTGTTAAACAAAGAAACTCCGTTTGGAAATCGTTCAAATGAACTCAAACTTTCGATCCAACCTCGTTCGAATGAGAACAAATTCTTATTCTAACGAGATGCCAGTCTCGTTTTAACGAACCATACAAGAGAAAAAATTTCTTTTTGAAAAAAGGTTTCCATAGAATGCCTCGAGTAAAATAACATCACGTAATAACTTTGACTCAGTAAAATCAAATACCTCAAACCCATATACCTCCTTATTGTCTTCATAGAAATTCCAACATCTTGAATTTCAGAAATGATGCTCGGTCACTAACATATCATCAAAGATAGTGGAAGTATATGCAGATGTAGTGTTCGGTTTGTAATGGGACACACCAAAACATCTAAACTATGAACAATTATAAAATCTTGCTCTTACAAAATTCGAATTCTTATGTGGATCACGTTCAGTGGCGGAACCAGGATTTCACGCGGGGGTGGGCTACCTTAACGGTGATTTCTGGGGGTTGGGGGGCGGGAGCCCCCAACCCGAATTTTTTTGGGGTTATTTTTTAGTATTCACCAAATAATTAAATATTATTTAGTATTCACCAAATATTCAACGAAGCCCTAATTAAAAATTCCCTTGATAAGTAATTTTTTTTGATAAATTATTTAATTTATCAAAAAAAAATTACCTTGATAAAAGCCCTAATTAAAAATCATCAAATATGTTTTTATTCTTTATTCATAAAATCCCTAATTAAAACTAACCTTGATAAAAAGCAATTAAAAATTACCAAGTGAGATAATGAAACAATATTATATTTCAACATTTGGAGACATAGAATAGAATAGAAGTATGAAAAATTACCAACCAAGTAAAGTCTTTCTTCACTGTGAAGATGCGGGCATTAGAGGAGAGAAAAGAAGATGAGCCGGTACTAGATTTCGTCTGAGATGCGGCCGACGGTGCAGCGGCGGTGAGAGGGGCGGACGGCTAGCTAGAGGTGAGAGGAGAGATGAGAAAAATGTGGAGGTTTGAAATATTTTGAAAGGACTTAGGAGGGAGGCGCCTATTTTGAGTTTTGAGAAAATCGTGTGTGGGTAATGATGACTGGTATGTTTTGAGTTTGTTTTAATCTTTAGGGTATTCACATGCGCAACCCCTTAATTTAAAATTTTAGTAAAATATTACGTAATACTTTAAAAGTTTGGGGAGGGCTGAACTGAAAATAGAAAAAAATTAACATTGTTTTTTTTTTCTTTTGCTGAGATGGGCCGGTACCTCCTACCCCCCCCCCCCCCCCTCCACCCCAGCCCTCTCCTGGTTCAGCTCCTGATCACATTAAGTATGGCACTTTTAATTAATTAGATAATTAATTCTAAATTATTTTAATTTCAAAATTAAAAGTAATTAAATATTTTCAGCAATTATTAGTAGTTTGTAATGGTTTGGACCTAGCTGCTAAGAGATAAAGGCTTAGAGAGGCTTTACTGTTAAATTGAATTCTTGTATTCTCATTAATGATCCCAGACTAGCTAGTAGAAATATATACAGTTCTTTTTGTGAGTTTGTTACGGAAGTACAGAGAGTTAATTTGAAATGTTCAACATCCCATGATCACTGGTAGTGCCTATAAATGTGGAGGTAGAGTTGGCTTGGTGAATAGTTTGGCTTCCATTATTTTGTATAGAACGACTCATTAGCATGCACTTTATATTTTATTAGACAGTAACTATGGATATTGAGTTTATTTTATATATTATAAAAAATTGATGAAAAATCGAAAAGATGGAGGATAATTTTTTTTATGGAAGATGTCAAGTTGAAGCTTAAAATGGGTCACAATATTCCTTCTTTTTCTTTAAAGAGGCTAGCTCATTTAATCGCTCAGAATCTCACGTCTTTTAATGAGTATCTTGTGTGGCTAGAGGAGTTCCCTTTTGCTTGTGGAATTCTCTCTACAAAATTACTTAACTCACAATTTTTTATGAATGATATTTGTTTTTATATTTTAAAAAAGAATCAGTCTAAAAATATTTTTTTGCTATTTAAAAAATCTTAATAGCTGAATATTTTTTAGCAGCTTAAACTAGTCATATATTAATAGTTGAATATTTTTTTGTCTGTGAAAATAATTTTTGGTTTGAATATTTTATTTCTTTACATTTTATGCTAAATTTTGGTTTAATTTTGAATTCATTTATTGTTTGATAAAGGCCATGTGTAACACATATGACCAATAAAGCCAATTGAACTAAACAATAGTTTAAAAAACAAGTATCTTAGTCTAGTTTTAACCATCAAGGAAGTATTGAGTTAAAAGAAACCCAAGAATATAATAGGAAATAAGAAACTGGATATGGTAAAAGATAAAACTCACTTATATACACACGTAGATGGATTTTTCTCAGACTAGTTATCGGGAAAAATAAAGTAAACTTGGTTGGACCTTAATTTGCCCAAGTATAAAATATTTGATAGAAATTTTATACAAATTTTATTTCCTATTGTAATTTTTTATCATTTCATGGTTAGCTTTAGAGAGAGAGAGAGAGAGAGAGAGAGAGAGAGATTTCCTTTTTTTAACATATGAGGTTAAAATACCATAATACTCCTTAAAAATGTCACATGTCATGCACATAATCTAGTTTTTCGTCCAAAATTTAATGGTGTTAATGGTAGAGGTTACTTGTAGTCATTTAGAAGGTGGTTAAATGTCAAAAATAAAAGTTTGGGTAATAAAGATCATAGTACATTTGAGTATGGGTACATATAGTTGTTTGTCCAAAAAATTATCAACCCAATATGACCAAAGGAACAAATGAACAATTCTTATGGGCATATAGATTTATTTATGTTAAAAAATCTTTCTTTAGACTTTAGTTACAAAATATTAACATTTCTTAATTTTCAAATTTACGCATAGAAAATACAACTTCATCAACCATTCAGAAAACACTATTAATTAAAATTATAATAAACAAATAATTTTATTTTGGACCTATCGCCAAGCAGAAGAAACTGTCGGACATTTTGTAGCATGAAAGGTTAATTTATGATCCGATCAATAATTTTGAATTTTTTAACGACATGCAAGATAATGTTTTATATGATTGTACACTGCATATAAATAATTATACGTTACTTCTAGTGACTAAACAATTATGCCTCTAAACAAAAGGTAATGTCAACATAAAACATTATGGTGAGAAAAAAAAAGTTTGGATCAATCTATTACAAAGTTTTATTACGCACACAATGTCCTGAGCAAATTAAATTTGCTATCTTGGTCACATTCTTTATCTTCGCAACTATAAATAGTGCACATATCATTCCTCATTTTATCCATATGCGTCTTCATTAACAACATGAATTCAATCATGTCTTTTACATTTTTCTGCTGTTTATTTCTACTTTTCTTTGCATCCCTTCAAGAGAGTAGAGCCCAAGCAAATATAAGTTGTATAAAATCTATATATCAGCTTGGAGACTCCATATCGGATACCGGAAATCTTATCCGTGCTGCCATAATTGGTCCAATAGTTCCCGCTGCCCACCTTCCCTATGGCAAAACATTTCCGGGCCAGCCTACTGGTCGTTGGAGTGATGGTCGTCTTTTTTTAGATTATATCGGTAATTTAAACATTAGATCAATCCTTCTCGCGCTTCGCACAATTATTCTATATTTCGGTGGGACTAGTACTTCCACCAAAATTTCGAAAATAAAATTTATCTTTACATTTTTTTTATAAAATTAGTCTAATACCAAAAGTTTTAAAAATTGTATTTTATCTTTGGATAGTTTTTGGACTCGTGGAATTAATCATATAAAAACTTTGGTGAGTGTTACATTAAAGGTTATATCTGGTTATAATTCGTAACCAATTTAGTGTTTTAAAACAATATTTTGTATTTTTTTCTAATATTTATCAAAACGTTCAGTTTCTATTTCTAAATATTTTTCACATATTCTTGTCTTGTAATTTGTTGAAATTTTTTATATGAAGTTGTCGTTTTTTTTTTTCACTTTCTTATACAACTTGAAACTTTGAATTATTTTTTTCTCCATACCCTTAGTTTCATCCATTTTATTATTTTTAAGTCAGTGTAATTCAATGTCACATTATCTCCTTCAAACATATACAAAGGATTATGAATGTTAAAACTATTAATCATTATATTTGAATATATATATATATATATATATATATATATATATATATATATATATATACACACAGTACTTCACATTTAAAAAAATACTCAACCAACCCATGAGATTTTTTAATCTCTCTCCTATCTCCTCACTTAGGTCTGTCAACTGGTGGGGTTTCGACTTGATCTAAGGTGATCCAGATCCATCTAGTAAGCAATAAATCGGATTCGAATTCGGGTCGGGTCTTAATTGGATCTACAATATTACATCCTGATCTGAATCCATATGGAATTTGGTCCTGTTTCGGGTAGGACAAATATATATTTTTATTTTTATTTTATCCCTCTTCTTTATTTTTTAATTTTAGACTAATATTGTGTATTATATTATAGTATATTATGAATACAAATAAAACATATATTACTTATATTAACTTTATACATAAATATATATATATATATATATATATATATATATATATATATATATTTATATATATATATATAATACTTACATGTTATATTAATAAATATATATTTATAAATATATATAAATTTGTAGTATATATTATATTTAATCGAATCGGGTCCTTAACATATCGGATTACACTAAATCCATATCTGATCCATTTCGTAATTAGATAATTAGATTTAAAAATATGATCCATATATCAGATTCGGATCGGGTTCGAGTTCAGACCCAACCCGATCGACTGACATCCCTATCCTCACTCATCTATTATCTCCACTAAACTTCCATAACCAAAAACCTTCCACACCTTATCCCTTTAACCTATAAGCAACCATAACCGGGAATCTTCCTGCCTTATACCCAAAATCAAGAGCCACATAGAAACCGACCTTGACCCTGCTAGAAATCTCAGCGCCATTGACCACGTGCTGCCATAACCGCTTAACTACACCGCCATATCCCCAAAAACCCACCTCCTAAACTCGAAACCTTAGACCCGTATTCACCTCAACAAACAAACCTTAGCTGCCAAACCAAATCCCACTTATTTAGGAACCAAAACCACTTACCAAACACAAGAAAAACCCACGTGAGGTAAAATTCAAATGCCTCCAAAATATGTATTTGACTTAGCCTTTCAAATTCCAACAATATATGTATTAGAGTTTTATTTGGCATTAAGGGTACTTTAGTATTTTTCCTTTTATTTTATTGTTAGGTGGTTATAGTAGGACATATATTTATCTTCCCTTCTTTTCATTGTATTGTATTCTACTTTATGTCAATATAAAACCCTAGCCCATCTTTTTCTCTTTTTCTGTTTGACTGTAGATCCTTTATATGTTATCATGGTATCAGATCGGGATCAAAGCTTAATTTCATTAACACTTTTTTCTGAGGTACTTCTTGTGTTCGCTCGACTATTTTCAAGGTAATTATGGTTATTTTCCTCCTATTTGTTCGATTAATTATTTAGTTCGTTTAATTTGGCTCCATTTGGGTACCGTTTGATTGTTTATTTCGCAATGGCTGGTGAAAGAGATGATTCGCGGCAATCAATTAGTGTCAAATTAGATGGAAAAAATTATACGTATTGGAGTTGTGTTCTGAAGAATTTTTTCAAAGGGAAAAAGCTTTGGGGTAACATTAATGGTGATTTGAGTAAGCCTAATTATAAGATGAACATTGAAAAATATGCAGAGTTGTTGGATGTTTGGGAAGAAAACAACTCAAAAAATATCACTTGGATAAAAAATTCTATTGCACCTTCTATAGGTATGCAGGTGGATAAGTATTATTATGCAAAGGATGTTTGGGATCATTTGGGTAGATTGTATACACAATCTAATTTCGCAAAAAAGTACCAGTTGGAGTGCGATATTCGAGCCCTTGAGCAAAAACAATTGGGTATCCATGAGTTCTATTCTGCTATGACGGATCTATGGGATCAGTTGGCTCTCATAGAGTCAGATAAATTACGGGCCTTTGCACCATATATTGCCAACAGGGAGGAACAATTCCTGGTTCAGTTTCTAATGGCATTGCGTGATTATTTTAAAGGACTTTGTGGGTCGATTCTTCATCGTATCCCACTTCCAACTGTTGATTCTGTTGTTCACGAGTTGTTAGTCGAGGAGATTCATCTCAAGACTCAGTCAGGGAAGGTACTTTCTTTGGGTCCTAATACATCTACCTTCGCAGCCTCCTCTAGGCCAATTTCTAGTAATCAGAACAAGCCTTATTGAAGAGTTGCCAGTGATTAATGTAGCTATTGTAAGGACAAGGGTCATTGGAAGTCTCAGCACCCTAAGTTGCGAGCACTGCAACAACAAAAAACAACAACAATCAAATATTCGACCACCTTCGCAACAGCTTTCTACATTGAAATCCAACAACCAATCGCAACATCGTTCGTATAGGCCTTCACAGCCTAATACTACATCAATTGTACCTCTATTAGACTCATTTGCATCAGGATCTTTATTATCAACTCCATCTATGTCTTCTCTTACTGAGAAGTTTCAAAAGTTTCTTACAACACGCTATGTGTATCTCTTCACTAGGTAAGTCCTCAGGTATTTGAATTCTAGACTCTGGCACTTCAAATCACATGTCACCAAATTTTTCCTCTTTTGGTTCTTTTTGTCCCACTTCTTGGCTGCCTGTTATGAATGCTAATTGTACTCCGCATTCCTAAGCGTACAATGAATCTTGTTTATGTTGGTCAACTATGTGATGCCGATTACTCAGTTTTCTTTTCTTCTACCTTTTTATCATATGCAGGATCCAAGATCTCAGAAGGTGATTGGGACAGGTCGTAGACAGGGGGATTGTACATCGTGGAGAAACTCAAAGTACCAATGGTTGCAACTTCGAGTGTTGACTTGTCATCCTTCAGTTTGAGTTCAGATTCATCTAGTTTTTATTTATCGCACTCTCGTCTTGGTCATGTCTCAGGGTCGTGATTAAAATATTTATCTTCTACAGGTATATTAGGAGATTTGCACTGTCATGATATCTCTGATTGTAGCGATTATAAACTTGCAAAATTTTCAGCTTTATCGTTTAATATAAGTATTTCCTCTACTTTTGCACCATTTGATCTCATTCATTCTCATGTGTGGGGACCCTCTCCTATTATTACAAAAGGAAGGTCTCGATATTATGTCTCCTTTATTGATGATTATACGCGTTACTGTTGGGTTTTTCTCATGAAACAATGTTCAGATTTTTTTGATATTTATAACAAATTTCGTGCCTTTGTCAAACCTCAACATTCTACTATTATTAAATGTTTTAGATGCGATTTGGGTGGGGAATATACTTCTCAAAAATTCGACGAGTTTCTTGATTCAGATGGAACTATTCACCAATCATCTTGTACTGACACTCCTGAGCAAAATAGTATTGCTGAAAGGAAACATAGGCACATTGCTAAAACTTCTCGCTCTTTTTTATTAGCCATATATGTTCCTAGTGAGTTTTGGGGAGAGGTTGTCCTTGCTGCTGTCAATTTGATTAATAAGATACTGACCTCTTATTGTTCAAGTTTTTCACCTTTTAAAAAGTTGTATGGGTTTGCCCCTGATTATTCTTCCTTAAAAGTGTTTGGTTGTACTTGTTTTGTTCTTCGACCTCATGTGGAACATATCAAATTATCTCCAAAGTCAGCTATTTGTGTATTTCTTGGTTATGGTATAGGTCAAAATGGCTATCGTTATTATGATCCAGTTTCTAAAAAATTATATGTATCTCGCTATGTTGTCTTTCTTGAGCATATCCCTTTCTTTTTTATTCCTGATAATCCTCACGAACTCACTAAATATGATCTTTTCAATATTGATCTATTTTCTGATAATGATGAGAGTGTGCCATCTCAAACACCTTGTACCACCGATAATGTGCCACTCCGTGTTCCTCTTGCTTCTATTATTTCTATTTATTCAGGTACTTTTCCATCAGATGTTCTCGATGCTCCCCCTCCTCGTATGGCCACCCAAGAACCTGCTGAAATGGTGGAACCTCCTTCTTTCTATCCAAAATGTCCACGTAAGTCCACTCAAACACTAGATTTTGTTTATCCTTGTTATTCAGATTCTTTTGCTTCATTTTTATCCTCTATTGATTGCCTCTCTGGGCCTTTGTCTTATAAAGAAGCAACTCTTGATCCTCTTTGGCTACAGGCTATGGCTGAGGACCTTTCTGCTCTGCATCAGATGAACACTTGGAGTTTGTTACCCTTACTTGCTGGTAAGTGAACAATTGGATCTCGTTGGGTATATAAAATACAAACCAGGTAAGATGGGTCAGTTGAGCGGTACAAAGAAAGATTGGTTGCTCAGGGTTTTGCTCAGCAATATGGTATGGATTTTGACGAGACATTTGCTCCTGTTGAGAAATTGTCTAATATTCGTACTCTTATTGATGTTGCATCTGTCCGTCAGTGGAATATATCGCAAATGGATGTTAAAAATGCATTCTTGAATGGCCATCTTCATGAGGAGGTTTATATGACTCCTCCTCCGGGTGTTCCACATGGTCCTGGTGAAGTTTGTAGGATTTAAAAGATCTTATATGGTCTCAAATAGGCACCACGGGCTTGGTTTGAGAAGTTTCCTTGCGTAATTACCTCTCTTGGGTTCATTCCAAGTGAGCATGATTTAACTCTATTTATCAGGTGCACCTCGAGTGGTCGTATTTTGGTTTCTTTGTATGTTGATGATATGATTATTACTGGGGATGATGTTGGTGGAATTACAGTGTTGAAGTCTGAACTATCTCGTTGTTTTGAGATAAAGGATTTGGGGCCCCAACGTTACTTTTTGGGTATTGAGGTAGCTCGTTCTCCAAAGAGTTGTCTTTTCTCACAATCTAAGTACATCGGGGACATTCTTGAGCATGCTCGCCTCACTGATACTAAGATTGTTAATACCCCTCTGGAGCTTAATGTTCATCTTTCTCCGCATAATGGTGTTTTTTTGCCTGATCCTACCTTATATCGGACTATTGTGGGCAGCTTGGTTTATCTTACTATTACTCATCTAGATATAGCTCATGCAGTCCATGTTGTTAGTCAGTTTGTTACTGCTCCTACTATGGTTCCTTGGGCAGATGTTCATTGTATATTGTGATACTTGAGGGACACTCTCTTTCAGAGTCTTTTACTTCCTTCATCTTATTCTATGGAGCAGCGTGCATACTCTGATGCTGATTGGGCCGGTGATCCTATATATCACAAGTCAGTTACTAGATTTTGTGTCTTTTTTGGTGATTCTCTTGTTTCTTAGAAGAGTAAAAAGCAAGTTGTTATTTCTGTGTCTTCCATGGAAGCCGAGTATCGTGCTATGTCTTCTACCACTCATGAGGTTGTTTGGCTACGTCCGTTACTTGCAGATATGAGTGTCTCTCTCTCCCAGCCCACTCCTATGTACTGTAATAATAAGAGTGCTATTCAGATTTTTCACAATTCAGTTTTTCATTAGAGGAATAAGCACATCGAGATTGATTGCCATATCACTCGTCATCATCTTACGCATGGCGCCATCACTTTACCTTTTGTTTCTTCTTCTGCATAAATAACTGATTTTTTTACGAAGTCCCATCCAAATCAGCGTTTTCATTTTATGGTTGGCAAACTCTATCGTGAGTTTGAGGGGGTATTAGAGTTTTATTTACCATTAAGGGTACTTTAGTAATTTCCCTTTTATTTTATTATTAGGTGGTTGTAGTAGGACATATATTTCTCTTCCCTTCTTTTCATTGTATTGTATTCTAGTTTATGTCAATATGAAACCCTAGCACCTCTTTTTCTATTTTCTATTTGATTGTAGATCTTTTATATGTTATCACTCTCAATAAAAACAAAACCAAATTGTGGCTTATAATAAAGGAGGCATCTCATTTAGAAAGAAAAAAAAAGAGCACTTCTATTGGAACCGAATTTTTTACTGAATTTTGGCCGACTTATTGACCTATCGGCTTATTATTGGTTGGTTTATGGGGTTCATTGGACCCTATAAACCAACCAATAACAAGCTGACACATCAGTGTGTCGGCCAAAATTCGGTCAAAAATTTGGGCACAATATAATTTTTGAAAATGAATTGAGATTGTATATTATTTACAATACCATTTTCGTACAGTCTTGGAAAAAAAGAAGTCACAAAATTAATGAAAAACAATAGATTAGGTTTAGATTATTGTTTACGATTTTTTTAATTTGATAGTAATAAAGTTAGCCTACTTGTGAGAATAAACATGGACGTACTTTCAAGAATTCAATGCGACAAGGAGACTTTGCATATTATATTTCTTTTTCTTCTTTTTCAATTCATATCATTCTTGATATATTATCGATTGTTTTTTGTTCTTATAAGAGAATGTTTTTCTAAATACCCGTCCAAGGGGTGGGATAAAATGTGTGCAATGTTAGATTAATTAATTATTATATTTGTTTGTTGTATTTGTAGGAAAATTAATTTTGAAACTTCCACATGCTAATTTTTTCTTCGAGCGAAGGTAAATTATTTCATTATAAATTTAATGATTAATTTTGGAATCGAAGTAGAGATAGGTTTTTCCTAATTATAATATTAAATTTAGAGTGTTAACTCAGAATTGCGATTCAATGATTCATAAGTTTTTTAATAAATTGATCTTAGCGAATGGTTTTTTAAAGATAGTATAAATCCAAATTTTTTGGAGTTGTGGCAATTTCCAATTAATTTTCTAAAAGAGATATTATTTAATTTATAGTTGTAACAAGAGTTAGATTATGAATTTAATATTGTTTCGAAATATTTTAAATAAATAAATTTTGAAATTCAAATAATTAGTTACGCGGCATAATCCTATCCCCTGTCCCTCTCACACTTATAACACTTGATTACGTGTCATTTTTAGTTTAGTTAGTCATCTAAGATTTTTAGCATCAATTAGTTAATTCTTCCTTTAAATTGATTTTTAAAAATAAGGAAAATATAAAAACGTTTTAATAAAAAAAAATTGCAAGAATTTACATTGATTGTTTCATCACTTGAAAGTTGGATTGATACTCGTACTTACCGCAATACAAGTTATTTAACAAGTTTTGTAGGTATTCAACGGATTTTGAGACTCGACTTTTGAAGACAACAACGACATATGTAAAACGCAAGTTATCAATATCCCATGTTTCATTGAACATGTTACAATTTATGCTGATGAAATTCATTGAGTGTGACTGCGTGAAAAATTACGCTTAAGCCATCGGAGTTAAAATTACTCCATTTGAAATCATCATCCATCCAAGCAGTGATGGGTTTAAGACTTACGACATTGTCTTTAGTCATAGTGGGTGGGGCCAACCGTCTTTCATAAACAAGCCAGACTCTCTCGTTAATCGACTTCAGTACCGACCTTATTTGAGCTTTTCTGACCCATTAAAAATAGAATACCTATTATGCAAATTATCCATATAATCTCATAATAAGGATCACACGATAAATTAATGTTACCTGCTCTGATACCAATTAAAATGCTCGATTATATGGATTCACTTGTATCTTTGGATATACACACAGAGATCCAATTATAACCAAATTTAATCTTGATTAGAATTAGGTGTGCATGCAGGATAAAGTCCAAACTAAATATGCCAAACCAAGCAATCAAACCAAACACAGGAAAAAGAAGAATTGAGAAAAACTTCGTTTCGGGCAAAACCTTTAATTTAGTACCATTTCAAAATTAATAGACACAAGACGACTTACAGGTTACTTAGAGATCTAATAATATAACACGATGTTGATCTTCAAGTCTTCAATAAAAAGTGATGCAGTCCAACACCACCCACAAGAAACAACTCTTCTCTCGGTATCCAACAATGAGCCTCTGAATACAGAATCCTTTATTCTTCAGCAGTATAGTCGCAACTCCACAAAAGTCAGTCTTAGAGTAAACTCTACAAGGGTTATATATAATGTATGGTAAGTGGGTTTGACAAACTCAACAAATCATTCTTATGGATATATGATTTGGAAAACAAATGTTGTTTCAAAGATATAAGAAAAAGAAACAAAAATTGAAGAGGTATTTGATTTGATTTTCACCAAATGTGTCGTGTAAAACAATCCAAATGCGTCCAATTTATAGAAGATATTTCGAGGCGACGGAGTTCATTCAAGCAAAAATGCAACTTCTTTCAAATGAAAACCCATGTTTCGTTCTAATGAAGTGAACTCCCGTTCGAACGAACTTCTTAGTTCATTCCAACGAGCTTCCAATGGGTGCATCTCTGTTAAAACAAGAAACTCCATTTTAAAATCGTTCAAATGAACTCAAACTTTCGATCCAACCTCGTTCGAATGAGAACAAATTCTTATTCTAACGAGATGCCAGTCTCGTTCTAACGAACCATACAAGAGAAAAATTTTCTTTTTGAAAAAAGGTTTCCATAGAATGCCTCGAGTAAAATAACATCATGTAATAACTTTGACTCAGTAAAATCAAATACCTCAAACCCATATACCTCCTTATTGTCTTCATAGAAATTCCAACATCATGAATTTCAGAAATGATGCTCGGTCACTAACATATCATCAGAGATAGTGGAAGTATATGCAGATCTAGTGTTCGGTTTGTAATGGGACACACCAAAACATCTAAACTATGAACAATTATAAAATCTTGCTCTTACAAAATTCGAATTCTTATGTGGATCACATTCAGTGGCGGAACCAGGATTTCACGCGGGGGTGGGCTACCTTAACGGTGATTTATGGGGTTGGGGGGCGGGAGCCCCCAACCCGAATTTTTTTGGGGTTATTTTTTAGTATTCACCAAATAATTACTTAAATATAATTAAATATTTTTTTAGTATTCACCAAATATTCAAAGAAGCCCTAATTAAAAATTACATTGATAAGTAATTTTTTTTGATAAATTATTTAATTTATCAAAAAAAAAAAAATTACCTTGATAAAAGCCCTAATTAAAAATCACCAAATATGTTTTTATTCTTTATTCATAAAATCCCTAATTAAAACTAACCTTGATAAAAAGCAATTAAAAATTACCAAGTGAGATAATGAAACAATATTAGATTTCAACATTTGGAGACATAGAATGGAATAGAAGTATGAAAAATTACCAACCAAGTGAAGTCTTTCTTCACTGTGAAGATGCGGGCATTAGAGGAGAGAAAAGAAGATGAACCGATACTAGATTTCGTCTGAGATGCGGCCGACGGTGCAACGACGGTGAGAGGGGAGGACGGCTAGCTAGAGGTGAGAGGAGAGATGAGAAAAATGTGGAGGTTTGAAATATTTTGAAAGGAATTAGGAGGGAGGCGCCTATCTTGAGTTTTGAGAAAACCGTGTGTGGGTAATGATGACTGGTATGTTTTGAGTTTGTTTTAATCTTTAGGGTATTCACATGCGCAGCCCCTTAATTTAAAATTTTAGTAAAATATTATGTAATACTTTAAAAGTTTGGGGAGGGCTGAACTGAAAATAGAAAAAAATTAACACTGTTTTTTTTTTTTCGTTTGCTGAGATAGGCCGGTACCTCCTACCCCCCCCCCCCCCCCCAGCCCTCTCCTAGTTCAGCCCCTGATCACATTAAGTATGGCACTTTTAATTACTTAGATAATTAATTCTAAATTATTTTAATTTCGAAATTAAAAGTAATTAAATGTTTTCAGCAATTATTAGTAGTTTGTAATGGTTTGGACCTAGTTGCTAAGAGATAAAGGCTTAGAGAGGCTTTACTGTTAAATTGAATTCTTGTATTCTCATTAATGATCCCAGACTAGCTGGTAGAAATATATAACGTTCTTTTTGTGAGTTAGTTACGGAAGTACAGAGAGTTAATTTGAAATGTTCAACAACCCATGATCACTGGTAGTGCCTATAAATGTGGAGGTAGAGTTGGCTTGGTGAATATTTTGGCTTCCATTATTTTGTATAGAACGACTCATTAGCATGCACTTTATATTTTATTAGACAATAACTATGGATATTGAGTTTATTTTATATATTATAAAAAATTGATGAAAAATCGAAAAGATGGAGGATAATTTTTTTTTATGGAAGATGTCAAGTTGAAGCTTAAAATGGGTCACAATATTTCTTCTTTTTCTTTAAAGAGGCTAGCTCATTTAATCGCTCAGAATCTCACGTCTTTTAATGAGTATCTTGTGTGGCTAGAGGAGTTCCCTTTTGCTTGTGGAATTCTCTCTACAAAATTACTTAACTCACATTTTTTTATGAATGATATTTGTTTTTATATGTTAAAAAAGAATCAGTCTAAAAATATTTTTTCGCTATTTAAAAAATCTTAATAGCTGAATATTTTTTAGCAGCTTAAACTAGTCATATATTAATAGTTGAATAATTTTAGTCCGTGAAAATAATTTTTGGTTTGAATATTTTATTTCTTTACATTTTATGCTAAATTTTGGTTTAATTTTGAATTCATTTATTGTTTGATAAAGGCCATGTGTAACATATATGACCAATAAACCCAATTGGACTAAACAATAGTTTAAAAAACAAGTATCTTAGTCTAGTTTTAGCCATCAAGGAAGTATTGAAGTTAAAAGAAACCCAAGAATATAATAGGAAATAAGAAACTGGATATGGTAAAAGATAAAACTCACTTATATACACACGTATAGGGCTGTGCTTTTTTTCCGAACATTCCGATTTTTCCGATGTCCGATCCGATATTTTTCGATTTTGGAACATATATAAGGTTTCCAATTTCCGATTTTCCGATTTCCGATTTTTCCGAATTAAATTGGATATGAAATTGGAACTATGTTTTAAATTCCGATTTTCCGATTTTTCCGATCCGATTTTCCGATATTTTAGCCGATCCGATTTTCTGAAATAATTTCCGATTAATTTTCCGAATATTTTTTCCGATTAATATTCCAAATATTTTATATATATTTTTTACCTTGGATTTCCCTTGTCTAATAATAAGAATGTGTACATTTACATTTCCCTTATTTTTTACCTTACCTATATATATATATATATATATATATATATATATATATATATATATATATATATATATATATATATATATGCTGTTAGTTTTAGGATTAGACATATCTTTCCTCTCTCTCTCAATACGGCGCATACCGTCGAGTCCCCTCTCTCTATGTCAACTCTTGTCCGTCTACTCACCTCTCTTTCTCTGATTTCTACGCTTCTCAGATACGGATCTGTAACGATTAGAATGCATCTCTTCATATCCAAGTCGAACGAAGGATCCATAAGCCCTTTTATCTGTTTCCCTTATCTGTAATGATCGGATCTGTGACGATCTGATCTGTTTATATTGTTATAGGATCTGATCTATTTATATTGTTATAGGATGGGATATGTAACGATAGGATTGTTATAGGATATGATTTGTTTATAATATAAAGTTTTGATCAATAAGCTTTCATATCCTCGTTATGGGATAAACTTTATATTGTGTAACGAGCGGTTTATAGGATCTGTAAGATTATACATGTTTTTTGTTTCTATAGGATTGTTATAGGATCTGTTTATACATGGTTTTTTGTTTCTATAAGATTATACATGTTTATAGGATCTATAAGATTATATATTGTGTAACGATCGTTTAATTACATGTTTCTATACCTGTTTTATAACTGTATTATATTGAGATCAAATATTAATTCCTGATTTATACTGAGATCAATTATTAATTGCTGATTTATACCTGTTATTTCTATACCTGTTTTATACATGCTTCTATACCTATTTACATGTTGGGTTAATTGTAGAGTCTACACAAATGAAAAATGGTTAAATCCTAACATATTTACATGTTGGATTAAATATTTTTTTCGATTTCTTTAAAATGAGAATTTCGAGTAATCGAAAATCCTATATTAATTTTTTTTTTAATTTTGGAATTTCCAAAATTTCTGAATTTTTAGTATGTGTTTTGAATTTCCGATTTTTTCCGAATTTTTTCCGATTTTCCGATTTTTCCGAATTCGGAAACTTTTTTGATTTTCCAAAAAAATTGGATAGGAAATTGGAACAAATATTTTATTTCAGAAAAAATTGGAATTTTTTCCGAAAGGTCATTTTCCGATCCGATCCGGCCGAAACACAGCCCTACACACGTAGATGGATTTTTCTCAGACTAGTTATCGGGAAAAATAACGTAAACTTGGTTGGACCTTAATTTGCCCAAGTATAAAATATTTGATAGAAATTTTATACAAATTTTATTTCCTATTGTAATTTTTTATCATTTCATGGTTACCTTTAGAGAGAGAGAGAGAGAGAGAGATTTCCTTTTTTTAACATATGAGGTTAAAATACCATAATACTCCTTAAAAATGTCACATGTCATGCACATAATCTAGTTTTTCGTCCAAAATTTAATGGTGTTAATGGTAGAGGTTACTTGTAGTCATTTAGAAGGTGGTTAAATGTCAAAAATAAAAGTTTGGGTAATAAAGATCATAGTACATTTGAGTATGGGTACATATAATTGTTTGTCCAAAAAATTATCAACCCAATATGACCAAAGGAAACAAATGAACAATTCTTATGGGCATATAGATTTATTTATGTTAAAAAATCTTTCTTTAGACTTTAGTTACAAAATATTAACATTTCTTAATTTTCAAATTTACGCATAGAAAATACAACTTCATCAACCATTCAGAAAACACTATTAATTAAAATTATAATAAACAAATAATTTTATTTTGGACCTATCGCCAAGCAGAAGAAACTGTCGGACATTTTGTAGCATGAAAGGTTAATTTATGATCCGATCAATAATTTTGAATTTTTTAACGACATGCAAGATAATGTTTTATATTATTGTACATTGCATATAAATAATTATACGTTACTTCTAGTGACTAAACAATTATGCCTCTAAACAAAAGGTAACGTCAACATAAAACATTATGGTGAGAAAAAAAAAGTTTGGATCAATCTATTACAAAGTTTTATTACGCACACAATGTCCTGAGCAAATTAAATTTCCTATCTTGGTCACATTCTTTATCTTCGCAACTATAAATAGTGCACATATCATTCCTCATTTTATCCACATGCTTCTTCATTAACAACATGAATTCAATCATGTCTTCTACATTTTTCTGCTGTTTATTTCTACTTTTCTTTGCATCCCTTCAAGAGAGTAGAGCCCAAGCAAATATAAGTTGTATAAAATCTATATATCAGCTTGGAGACTCGGTATCGGATACCGGAAATCTTATCCGTGCTGCCATAATTGGTCCAATAGTTCCCGCTGCCCACCTTCCCTATGGCAAAACATTTCCGGGCCAGCCTACTGGTCGTTGGAGTGATGGTCGTCTTTTTTTAGATTATATCGGTAATTTAAACATTAGATCAATCCTTCTCGCGCTTCGCCCAATTATTCTATATTTTGGTGGGACTAGTACCTCCACCAAAATTTCGAAAATAAAATTTCTCTTTACATTTTTTTTTTATAAAATTAGTCTAATACCAAAAGTTTTAAAAATTGTATTTTATCTTTGGATAGTTTTTGGACTTGTGGAATTAATCATATAAAAACTTTGGTGAGTGTTACATTAAAGGTTATATCTGGTTATAATTCGTAACCAATTTAGTGTTTTAAAACAATATTTTGTATTTTTTTCTAATATTTATCAAAACGTTCAGTTTCTATTTCTAAATATTTTTCACATATTCTTGTCTTGTAATTTGTTGAAATTTTTTATATGAAGCTGCCGTTTTTTTTTCACTTTCTTATACAACTTGAAACTTTGAATTATTTTTTTCTCCATACCCTTAGTTTCATCTTTTTTATTATTTTTAAGTCAGTGTAATTCAATGTCACATTATCTCCTTCAAACATATACAAAGGATTATGAATGTTAAAACTATTAATCATAATATTTAAATATATATATATATTAGTTAATATATACACATTCGAGTAATTCTCAACCCTAATCACCATGAAAATGAATCGACTGGCACATTCACAAAATGTGCTGGCCATTTGGCTACCGTATTTAAACCTCACACGAACCAAAAAACAAATAAAAAACGATCCTAACCTTGATATGATTTTTTATATAATTTATTTTTGTACTTTTATATTATCACTTTGTTTATTATAAAATTGAATGTATATTTCAAACACTGTATAAAATTCAGGATGAACAACTTATGTGTATACATGTGTAATTTTTGTAGCTATTGCTCTTCAACTCCATCCGGTAAACCCATATCGACAAAGAGATGCGTCATTCGATAATGGTGTCAACTTTGCCGTAGCCGGATCTACAACGTTGAATTCTTCTTTCTACTTATCACGGGGAATTATTACGCTAGGCCCTATTGCTAGTCCCCTTAATGTTCAAGTGAAGTGGTTCCAAACCTATCTCAACTCATCTTGCGACGCACCAGGTTGTTATTGATCTCTCGAACTACATTCGTTTATATGATAATAGCGGACAATAATTTTTTTTGAATACAACGTTTTTAACGATAGATAAGGGTTTTGTATAATAAAAATGCATATTTGAGGAGATTTTTCTATAATAATTTTAAATTTAAATATGTTTTCGCACTTGGGCAATATCTAGATGACTATTCTCTTTTTGGTTGTGTTGTTATTTTCAGATTGTGCATCAAGGCTTAGGAGTTCTCTTGTCATGTTTGGTCATACGGGAGTTAATGACGTGTTTTTCTCTTTGCTCCAAGGTAGATCCATTGAAGAAGTTAGGACATTTGTGCCATTTATAGTTGGGGAGACTATCATTGCTATTAGAGTAATCTCTCTCTCTCTCTCTCTCTCTCTCTCTCTCTATATATATATATATATATATATATATATATATATATATATATATATATATATATATATATATATATATATATATATATATATAATTTTTAGGCATACCGTTAGGTGACACATGTCCGGTCCGCATTCTTAAAATGCGGACTAGTCCGCACAAGAGCATGACTGAGTAGTCCGCATTTTAAGAATGCGGACCAGACATGTGTCACCTGGCGGTGACCCAGAAAAGAGAGAGAGAGTGTGCCTATAATTTAGGCGATAATTTCTAGGCTCATGGTTAGGCGACACATGTCCGATCCGCATTCTTAAAATGCGGACTAGTCCGCACAAGACCATTATATATATATATATATTTATATATATATATATTATTTGACTTACAATTTTAATTTTTTAAGATATATATGATTATTTGCCTTAAATTTTTATTTGATCCATTCCTAAAATAAAGTTGATACATGAATGTTTTAATTTAGATTCAAGTTTAGAGTTAGTAATTAGAAAAACTTATAAGTATTAATTGCACTTTTCTGACTTAAACAATGTGGGTTGATTTATTTTGCATGCTCAGGGTCGATCCTGAGATTTAGAGGGTCCTGTGCAAAAATAAAATATAAGGCCCTTATTTATTTAGTAACCTACAAAATATAAAAATAATAAAAACAAAATATAAGGCCCTTGTTTATTATTTTTTAGGTTAGTAAATAAACAAGGGCCTTATATTTTATTTTTGCACAGAACCTCTAAATCTCATGACCGGCCCTGCAAACAAGGCCCCGATCTTTTTGCGTTGTTATGAACATGAATTTGTTATGGGTCCCAACTGTAGAGAGGAAATGGGCATATAATTTTGGGGCCCTGTGCAGTCCCCTATGCGGCACTTGCCCAGGCCGGCCTTGTGCATTCTAATCTCCTAATTCAATCCATCAATATTTTGAATTTTTTAATTTGATTTAATGTGGTCTAATTGAGATTCATTGTGTTTATTGATAGAAATTGATCACCTATATAGAACGCAAGAGGACAATTTAGTCATTTTAATATAGTTATCACTTTTCTTCACTGCTAAAAAAATATTAATTGTTTAACCTACTTGTTGATGTAAAAAACTAGATCGCTCTAATTTTTCAATCACAGATAAATAAATAAGACAAATATTTTTAAAGTGGTTCGGCTAGGAATAAAGCCTACGTCCACTGTTATGTTATTGCTGAGTGTTTGTGGAATTCTTGATTACAAGTTCTCTCAAGAAATTCCGGTCCCCTTGAATGAGGATGATACAAGGTATTTATAGCCCTTAGGCTGTACATGAAAGGTCCGATACATTAAATGAAATACATATGAAAGGGTAATACATTTAATGCAGCGTGTGCGTCAAGAATATAATGAATAGTTGAACAGTTGTCCGTCTGGTAATTAATGATACGGCCGAGATGCAGTTCGGACCGCCTTAGTTGCTCGTTGATCAAGAGTTTCTCGGAGTGCTTAGAGTATCTCGGGATGATAGAGTTCCTCGGGGTGTCCTCCTCGTTGCTCGGAGAGGACATGACTTGGTCGGGGGAAATAAACTTTCTCGTTGTTATTGTGCCATGTAGATTGACACGTGTCTTCTTATTATTGGTCCACATCAGCAGATTAAATTTGGTATCAACAGAAGCCCCCAATGCTTCATGCTTGATGGGTTACTTGAAAGGATGGAGTATTTATTCTGCAATGTTGCGCGGTGCTCGTGAAATTCTTGATCTACCTTATTGATTTTTTCAACATAAAGTGCATTATCTGCCGCTTGTAGCTTGTCATAATCTTCAATATGTTGATTGGTTTGCCAGCCGACCTACTGCCTCCTATGAGCTAGTGGTGGACTTCGAAACATTTTCATATAACTTCTTCTTCAATATTGGTTGGGATAGTAGTAGCAAAGATCTCAATACTGTTGATGTTGATTTTGATTTCTACCTCTGCTCGGGGACGAATAAGAGGTTCTCAGGGACGAGCAAGTGCTTCTCGGGAATGGGCTAATGCTTCTCGAATAGATCATCTGTGATGAATATCAGAATGTTGAAAGGTCTTAACTTCATAAACTCCTCTTATATTTTAGATGATCCTCCTGCTTGTGAGGAACCTGTTTCAAAAGTATAAGGAAAAGAAACCAATAGAATAGGAATCTCAATGTAATAGTTAGTATACATTTTCATTCTCAATGTATTTTGTTTTTTGAATTTAACGAAAGACTTTCATTTTTATTCGCAATCTTAATTGCTATTGTCTTGTAAAATACTTTACATGTGTGCATATGTATAACAATATTGTGTTGTTCATCGACCAACTTAGTAATAAAGAAGTTACAAGTATTAGTAACGTTGCTTGATCACTTAATAATAAAGTAATGAGTATAAAAATGTTAAAATTTTTGTTTCCAACCAACCAAGGTGGATAAATAATGTTTGTCGACCAACTACAGTTGATGGATTTTTATCTCCGACCAGCCATACTTGGTTCAATTTCAAATATTTTCATAAAATGTGTCCGACCAACTAAGGTCAATAATTTATCCTCGTCGACCAACTACAGTTAGTGGGTTTTTATCCCCGACCAACTATACTTGGTGTATTTTGGAATATTTTGTTCTTCAAAGAACTTTTTGTAATAATATTACCTCCCGACCAACATAAGTTGTAATGTGAGAATATATTTTTATCTTACCAATCGTAATTGATCATGCTGGTCTACACCTCCTAACCAAAGGAATAGTGTTTTGGCTCCTTAGAGTTTTTGGCTCCTTAGAGCTGTCCTCCTAACCAAAGGAGGTTGGCTCCTTAGAGCACTTTTTGGCTCCTTAGAGCTGTCCTCCTAACCAAAGGAGGTTGGCTACTTATAGCACTTTTGCTCCGTAGAGCTGTCCTCCTAACCAAAGGAGGTTGGCTACTTATAGCACTTTTGCTCCGTAGAGCTGTCCTCCTAACCAAAGGAGGTTGGCTACTTATAGCACTTTTGCTCCGTAGAGCTGTCCTCGTAACCAAAGGAGGTTGGCTACTTATAGCACTTTTGCTTCGTAGAGCTGTCCTCCTAACCAAAGGAGGTTGGCTACTTATAGCACTTTTGCTCCGTAGAGCACTTTTTGGCTCCTTAGAGCTTTTGGTCCATTAGCTCTGAGGATATCCTGGCGCTGAATGAACCTTCAAAATGTTTGACTGATGATAATAGGCAGCAAACTCCTCGTTTTTAAATAGTGTTCCATGGTCTGTGATGAAGGCATGAGGGAGACCATATCGGTAGATGATGTTCTTCCAAACAAATTGGTACACCTTCCTTCTCGTATGTCATGTCAATAAGTGGCTCAACTTCTATCCACTAAGTAAAATAATCTACTGCGATGACGAGGTATTTGAATCTTCCTCGAGTCGTCGGCAATGGTCCAACCAAATCAATCCCCACATGGAAAATGGCCAAGGATAAATGATGGGTGTCAACAATGTTTGTGAAGTTCTTCAGATGGAGGAAAAGCGTTGGTACTTGTCACATTTCTTGGCATAAGCTATACAATCAGCTCTCATCGTCGGCCAGTAGTATCCTTGCGTCATCACCTTTTGCAAAAGTATTCGACCTGCTACATGGGCTCCACAGGACCCTTCATGGATCTCTTTAATCAATTCACCTCGGAGGGATGTACACATCTTTGCAAAACTGCCATAATTCCTCGTCGAGCAGTTTTAAACTTCCATTTCTTGGCAGCGAGCTTATCTTCCGAATATCATTATACCGAGCAGCTTTAAACTTCCATTTCTTGGCAGCGAGCTTATCCCCCGGTAATTGTTCCTCCTCAATATATGCTCCAATGGGATCCATCCAATATGGTCCTAAATCAAGGGTAATAATATTCATCGTCAGGTCTTCATCTATGCTCCGACTTTCTAATACTTCAATTGGTATCGTTCTTCGCAGCTCGGTACGAGTAGCTGATGCTAATCGGGCCAAGGCGTATGCTCTCACATTCTCCATTCTTGATATTCTTACCAGTTGAACAGCAACAAACTCTGATACCAACTCCATCACCTTTGCTTGATACTTGATCATCAATTCTCCTTTGGTTGCATATATTCCCACATTTGATTTACGATCAATTGAGAATCACTGAAGACAATAACCTGCTGTGCCTCCATAGTATTTGACAAATTAAGACCTGCAATCATGGCCTCATACTCAACCTCATTATTAGAAGCTTTGAATTAGAAACGTAGGGCGTATTCCCTGTCGACCTCATCTGGGCTGTTCAAAACGATCCCTGCCCCACAGCCTGTAGTGAAAGATGATCCATCTACATATAGCCTCCATATAGGCAACTTGTCTTCTAATTTCTGGTCTGACAGAGTTCCTCGGTGGAATACTTTTCGCTTTCTTTCATCATGTCCTGATACTTCTGAATACACCTCTTGAATTTCGATATACCTCCTGAACTTCAATATTCCTCCTGAACTTCAATATACCTCCTGAACTTCAATATACCTCCTGAACTTTAATATTTCTCCTGAACTTCAATATACCTCCTGAACTTCAATATTCCTCCTGAACTTCAATATTCCTCCTGAACTTCAATATACCTCCTGAACTTCAATATTCCTCCTGAATGATGATTAGTTGGGGCCCTGACCATGTGAGTTTGTGGAGTTAAATTTGATGCTCGATTGCATGATGTTATAAGAATGTGCCACCAAATGAACAAATATATCTGTAATAGAAGCCCCCAACTGTGGAATGTGAACTTTGAATGAGATTTATTGACCAATAGCAACCAGAGTTGGATTTTATCTACCAACCGGAGTTGGATTTTGTCTACCAACCGGAGTTGGATTTTATCTACCAATCGGAGTTGGTGGTAATTGATAATAAATGATGAAGACTTCCTCGGAGCTGACCAACAGATTGTTGGGAATAAGATAATATAAATGCTGGAGTCTTCCTCAGTGCTGACCAACAGGTTTGTTGGGAATAAGATAATATAAATTCTGGAGACCTCCTCGGCGCTGACCAACAGATTTGTTGGGAATAAGATAATATAAATTCTGGAGACCTCCTCGGCGCTGACCAACAGATTTGTTGGGAATAAGATAATATAAATGCAGGATACCTCCTCGGCGCTGACCAACAGATTTGTTGGGAATAAGATAGTATAAATGCAGGATACCTCGTCGGCGATGACCAACAGATTGTTGGGAATAAGATATAATAAATGTTGGAGACATCCTTGGAGCTGAATAAGATATAATAAATATTTGTCGAGCTCCATGCTGAAATGAGAATAGAATATGCATCCAAATAGATATAAAGAATATTTAAAAATAATAAAGTGCCTCGTCGATCAGTCGAGGTAGAATCATATAATACCGAACAAGAATAAGATCTTTCAGAACATAAGAATATGGCTGAGAACGTTGTCAGGCCTGAATATAAATAAGAATTATTCGAACGAATGTTGTAATTCTCCTTAAAGCTGAATAAGTATCTTGTCGAGGCATAATTGCAGAATGCCGAATAAGAATAATATTTTCCAGAACATAAGAATATGGCCGAGAACTTTGTTGGGCCTGCATATAAATAAGAATTACCCCGACCAACTATCCATTGGGGGTGAAATATAATAACTGTTGTAGCTTTTCCTTGGAGCCGAATATATATAGAGAGAAGAAATTTTTCGAGCTCCATGCTGAGATAAATATAAAATATGAATCCGAACGGATATAGAATAATTTATGCTTCAGCATTCGTCGGCATTGAATCTTGTGCCTGTAAAAATTAATAATTTGCTCTACCATATGTGTAGGCTGAATTGATTAGTCATGAGAATAATTTACTCATCCAATCAATATATGATATGTATCAGCATAAAAATTTCAAAATATGAAATAATATGTTTTATGCCAAATGTGTGTGAGATGGACAAATTATTATCAAATATGCATCATAAATAAGACGTAAAGTTTTTTGTAAATTTATTTAATCTCCAACAACCAATCAGGTATTAGTTGCTGTTTAAAAATATTTTTGGGGTGATCATAAGTTAAAAAAACTTAAGCCCCCTGCTTGTCCCCAAGCCGAACTCGTGTTTAAAGAAATATCAGGGGTGTTTCGCATTTTTTAATACCCCAAGATTCTACTGCTGCCGACAAACGACATGGATGTTGCCGACCAACATTTAAGGATATCTCAAATTATAGAATATATGGTTGGATGACCAGAATATCTCAAATCTTTAGATCAAAAAATAACATTCAATGTAAAATCTAAGCCTTAAGAATGTTAATTAAATGAATAAATATATAACCCACTAGATTGTGTGATTTCGACAAAGAAACCTTGTGATGTGATGAATGAGGGGCCAACATATCAAATTTGTTCCCAGTCTTGATATGGTCATGATTATTTTACTGATCCTCTTTTACAAAAGGTGGGTAATGATTTCTCAGGTGAGAGAAAATTATTTTTTTATATTGATCCCTTCCTATTCCCAATTTGGAGAGATAAAAATATGGTGAATGATCGAAATTATTACCAAATTTATATCAAAAAATCAATCAATTTGACTTTATTGACATAGATGGAAAATGAACCAAATTAAGTATATAGTTCATAAAAGTGAATGCAAAGAGACTCAAACTTGAAGAGAGAGAGAATATATATGGGTCATGATTTCCATGAAAAGACTTTTCATTGTCTTTAACCTTTTTCCATTCTTTTATTAAAAATATGACGGGAATTTGAATAGACATCAAATATCTTACAAAATTTATTTCAAAATCAACAATGAAAATGATCAAATCTTATCATCGTCGTATATATTGGCATATGTAATCATTTAAAATATTTATTTCATGATATTAAATTAAAACTTGAGAATCAAGCAAAGAATTATGATTTATGAAATCTACTATTTTTCAGATTTCTAAATAAGAATTAATCTAACAATTATGATTTAAAAATCATGATATGCAACATTTTGCAGATAAAAATTGGACAATTAATTTATGTATATAAACATAAAAATCATGATTGAATCAAAAGATGTATGTATAATTGATTATACGTAGAGAAAATAAAAACTTAGCTTTTGGTGGAGAACAACGCTTGTAACACGTTCCCACAGACGGCGCCAATCTGTTGATGTAAAAGACTAGATCGCTCTAATTTTTCAATCACAGATAAATAAATAAGACAAATATTTTTAAAGTGATTCGGCTAGGAATAAAGCCTACGTCCACTGTTATGTTATTGCTGAGTGTTTGTGGAATTCTTGATTACAAGTTCTCTCAAGTAATTCCGGTCCCCTTGAATGAGGATGATACAAGGTATTTATAGCCCTTAGGCTGTACATGAAAGGTCCGATACATTAAATGAAATACATATGAAAGGGTAATACATTTAATGCAGCGTGTGCGTCAAGAATATAATGAATAGTTGAACAGTTGTCCGTCTGGTAATTAATGATACGGCCGAGATGCAGTTCGGACCGCCTTAGTTGCTCGTTGATCAAGAGTTCCTCGGAGTGCTTAGAGTATCTCGGGATGATAGAGTTCCTCGGGGTGTCCTCCTCGTTGCTCGGAGAGGACATGACTTGGTCGGGGGAAATAAACTTCCTCGTTGTTATTGTGCCATGTAGATTGACACGTGTCTTCTTATTATTGGTCCACATCAGCAGATTAAATTTGGAATCAACACTACTTTTAGTTTTTTTTAAAGCCAACTCATCCATTTTTTAGAGAAATTTTTTATTTTAGTTGCAAAATCTAACTCTCTTCTCTAAACAATTGATGAATTGAGTTTAAAAAAAACTAAAAGTTAAAATATTAAAAATAAAATGGATGAAGAGTTTTAAAAAAAAACTAAAATATTAAAATAACACACCCACCCACCCACCCACACACACATATATATATATCAGCAAAAAAAAGATTAATTTAATAAATTTTTAGGATTACTTTCACTTTACCCCAAAAAATATTTAAGGTTATACCACTTGGCACAACAAACTTTTAATTTTATCAATAAACAGACTCAACTTTCTATCTTGATGCAATGTGTTTTGATAGGGGAAATTTTTTATCAACAAAAGCTCAATCACGTTCTTTGCACATAAAAAGACAATTTTGATATTTAAACTTTATATAGTCCCTTTAATTTATACCAAGGCCAAAACATGCTTATTTTTTTCCAACCCAAGTGGTGACCCAAGTCATTCATTTAAACTTGATTAATCTAACTTCTTGTGAAGAATAATTGAGGCACCCAAATAAAATTGCCAAAAAAATTAGTCATAGTAAAAGGTGTTCAATCCTATAATCATCAAAATTGATGTAGGACTCCCAAAACGTGCTAAACGGATAGTCCCTAAATGTGGAAATTTCGCCACCAAACGTGATAGCAAAAATGTCATAAAGTCTAATAAAGTATTTAATTGGAATTAAAGTCTAAAATCAAAATTTAATAGTGTATTAAAGTAAAAATTAAAAAACTCATATTTTAATATATTAAAAATTAGGTGACTTTCACTTTACCCCTACAAATATTTAGGGTTATAGCACTTCGTACACCAAACTTTTAATTTTATTACTTAATATTCCTGACTTACTAGCTTGATGCAATGTGGTTTGAGAGGGAAAAATATTTTTTCAACAAAACATGATCAAGTCATTTGCACATGGGAATATAATTTTGATGTCCAAATTTAATACAATCCCTTTTATTTATACAAATGCCAAACAACTCATTTTTTTTTATCAAATTCTAGTCATTCAAGCATTAAAGAAGAGAATTGAGACATCCAAATAAAATTGGTAAAAAAATTAGTCATAATGTTGGTGTTTAATGCTATAAATATCAAATTGATGCAGGAATTGATCCGAGAAGGTGCTAGACAAATAGTTGTTAATGGAAATGTTGCAATTGGTTGCTTCCCACTCAGCTTGACTTTACTTCCTAGTCTCAATCCTACTGCGTATGAAGAAATAGGGTGCTTGAGGAACTTAAATGAATTGGCGATGTATCAAAACAACAATCTCCAGGAAGCTCTCAACTCGCTCAGTAGAGAGTTTCCTAATGTTGTTATAATCTACTCTGATTACTATGCAGTTCACCAAACTCTTCTTCGTCGCCGTGCTCGTTAGTTTCATCAATTTTTCAGTACTAAAGTGAATGAGACCAATAAACATTCATTCTTTTACAAATAATTCTCTAAATGTGACAATAACCTGTTGCAATGTGCCTCAATAAAAAAGAATGTCCTCATTTGGGGACTTTTATCAATGTCTATGACATAAATTAGGTGATTTTTTTAACAAAATCAATGGCTCGATGATTAACTAAATAGTCTAGGGGATTTCTTTAAAAAAAATGAATGTTCAAGGGAGTTCCTTTCACTTGGTCCATTTATTACTTTAATTTAAATGATTGATTACTTTGTTTTGGCAATGTAGGCTTTGACCAAAGATTAACGGCGTGTTGTGGAACCGGTGGTCGATATAACTTTAATCCATTATTGCTATGTGGAACTCCGGGTGTGCCTGTTTGCCCAAACAACATAGATGAATACGTGAGTTGGGATGGTGTACACCTCACACAAGAAGCGTATCGCCAAGCGTCAAATATTATTATTCCGAGGATCTTATCCAAAATTCGGTGTACCTCAATCTAACAAGATTATGAATAGTAAAGTCCCATTCAAACATAATGGAATAAGAAACTGTTATATTAATACAATAAGGATACAATAAAGGGAATATTATCGATATATCTAATAGTTTGTACACTTTTACATATGGAAGAAATGAGTAGTTTGGTGTGTTAACTTATCGCATTCATGTTGGGGATATTAATACATGGATCTATTGACATCCATGAATAAGTCAAGAAACTAGGCAGGATGTACTCAATATAGACTAAGGGGGATGTTGTGAGAGGGAACCCTTGTTATTGTTCAATTAGTTTGAGTTTCACCTTGGGTAAATGCATTTGATAAGCACAGACGCTTCTCCGAAAGTCACGTATTAGTGTCGACACTTTAAACATTCCGACACTTGTACGACATTTCAAGAACACTCTGTGTGGCTTGTCAGATTTGTTTGGTATTTAAAAAAAGGCGGACACATCACAAACATGATGCGTGCATTTCATGAACATGATGGTGTACTCAGGACTCCTTATGGTGGAGACTCGAGTACATATCATTTTTTTAAAATAGTAAACAAATTAATTTTCGGATAAAATTCATGGATGTGATCTCCACGGTGAAAAGATCATATCCAATTTTTTTTTCTCAAAAACTACAATATAAACCCGTTGAGATGAGGTGATATTTAAAAAAAATGTATAAATATGCATTTTGGATCGCTGAAATTTTGATGATCATCTCACCCACTTTTTGATTGATTTTTTTTTTTTATGAAACTTCACGAATACGATCTCGATAGTGAAAAGAGCATATCCATGAATTTTCATTAAAAAAATCCATCAATCAAGTCGCTGGCGCCGATCAAGAATTTCAATGGTCGAAAATGCATATTTATAGCATTTTTTGACATATCACCTCTTCTCAACGTTTTTTTTATTAAATTTTATGATGCAAAAAATTGGAGATGATTTTATCACCGTGAAGATCATATCCATGATATTTCATCAAATTTTTTTTTTTACTACTTAAAAAAAATAGTATGTACCGGGGGTCAACAACATAAGGAGTTCTTATAGGAGACTTTCTGTATATTTATATATAGGGTGGGAAGAGAGAGAGAGAGAGAGAGAGAGAGAGAGAGAGATAGTCCGACTCCGGTGCGGCCGTGTTGATGATTTTAAAAAGAATATAGGAAACGACATTTTTTTAACTGAATTTTTGTGGGCCATTGACATTTAAATGACCTCCCCCCACCCCCCCCAAGAAAAACAATGAGCGTAATAATTTTTTTTTATATTTATATAAAATAGGGCAAAATGAATTACTTTGTTTCTTCAGTTTTTAAGTAGCTATAAAAAACAGACAGATTTTGGCCTATTTTTTTTATAAATAGCAAAAAAACATTATTTTGAATATTTTTTTGGAATGATAATAACCCACAATAAAAATGAATTAAAAAAAAAAATATAGCCATGCACAACACATGACACGTGAAAAGACAATTTTCCCCTGGGTTGAGCGCACTGGTGGAGTCAGGTTGACCCAACATACTATAGCCATGCACAACACATGAAAAGACAATTTTATAACAGCATGCCATGGGTTTTGACAATGACAATTTTTTTTCCCAGCAAAATCTCATCATGCTCTAAAATGCCCTACAAGCTTTTAATTTTCGTTCCCATTGAGAGAGCCACGTGGCCGCCTTCATCATACAAATTTTTTTCCACGCATTTTATCTTTAATTCTCCCCAAGTCTATTCAATTCCCTCGTACCTATGAAACGATTCCCCTCCCATCCTGTTATACTCCTCTATACAACTACCATCTTCTTCATTTTATATAATATTTTACCTACGATTCATTCCCAAAAAGAGATTTTGTTTAATTCTCTCCTCTATTAAACCCATCTTCTTCTTCTACCTCCAACTAGGGGCGTAGCAACACTGTGTCCAGTGGGTGCCGGCACACCTACTGGATTTCCAGAATTAAAAAAAAAAATATATATATATATATATATATATATATATATATATATATATATATACTTATGTGTAATAACTTAAATGTTGAGATTAAAAATTGTAATTTCTGAAAATTAAAGTAAATTCCCATAAACCACTAGCCAACCCTATTTTATTGTCCTCTCTCTCTCTCTCAACTGCTGCTAACCAAAGCTGTCTTCTCTTTCCACCGGAGACTCCATCCAACTTCCAAAACCAAGGTAACTCAACTCCCTTTCTCTCCACCATTACATATTTGTTGTCCTCTCTCTCAACTGCTGCTAATATTAAGAATTTCATAACTAGGCTAAACTAATATTAGGAACAAAACTAAGCTGCCTATATTAAGAACAAAACTAAACTAGCCGCCTATATTAAAAACAAAACGAGTGTGAATAAAACGAGTTTGAATTTCAAAGCTAAGCTAGCTGCCTAATATTAGGAACTAAAGAGGGCCGACTGATTTATTCAATAATTTATTATGTTATTAGATTAATTTTATTAATTTCGACACCAATAAATTTTATGTTAGATTAATTTTGATTTTATGTTAGATTAATTCATGCCTCTTCCATTAATTCTATTAATTTCAAATAACTTATTTATGTTAGATTAATTCTGATTTTTCTATTAATTTCAGAATATGTTGAAAAAAGCTACATGGCATTGGTGCATGTACCATTATTTCTACATATTTTGAAATTGGTACATGCTAAAGTATTTTTCAATTAATTCTGATTTGGTACATGTTGATTAATATGTTGGAAGTATTAGCTCACGTCTCATTATTTTATGTCAAACATGAGTTGAACATTATACAAATGGAGGATTTGTATGGATTTTGTGGAAGGTCAAAAGTGTAATGTTCATGGTTTTTTGTACGGATATTATCATATGATATTTTGATAATTGTTTTAAGTATTGAAAATGATTATTCATGCATGTTTTTTTTTGTTGAAATTTTCTTTAGTACTAGATTTATGCCCATAATAGTAAAAATAACCCCAAAAAAATTCGCCTAGGGGACTCTCGCTCCCAAACCCTCAGGGTATGTCAAACAGTTTCGTATCCACTAACTCATAATCCTGGCTCCGCCAATGCCTCTAACCATCCCCCTTATTTCCCCCAACACTCCCCCCGCCAGCTATTCTAGCTTAAACCCGCCGTCGACAGCCACTACCAAAACCCGGATCCTACCCAAACCAAAAACCGGTGACCTCCCGAACCCAACTCTGCCCAAGGTGACCTTGCCCATTTCCACCTCCGTATCTGGCCGGTGGATAGTCCATCCACCAAACTCTGTCCATCCTCTATAAACTTAGAGAAAATGGGTAAACTTACACATGTGGGTTCTTGGCTTTTGCTTTGTTTGGTGAATGGGTTTTATGCTGATTCGGTTTTGTCTTGGGTAGAAATGGTAGCGGTGGGTTTTGGGTCTTTATGGATTTCGGGTATGGGATTGGTTCTTCCACTTTGTTTTTCGGTTTTGGTTTTAGTTTTACCCGTGGTTTTGAGATCCAATTAAATTTTTTGGGTTAAAATTTTTTTGTCAAACATTTTTATACTTTTCCACATATGTTTTTAAAAAAAATTGTCCAGAAAATTAGAAAAAAAATTAGTCTTCGATATTTTTTATCCGTTATATATTTTTAAATTTGTTTTTCATTATTTCCTTATTAGCAAAGTTTTTAGTATTATTCAGTATTTTGAATTAAATAGTTTTTATCATACTTTTTTTCTAATTTTTTTTGTGTAATTTCAAAGCCATTAACTGTTTTTTTTTTTTATCATTTTTAGATTTTTAAAATATATATTAAATGATTTTTTTTTTGTAATTTTCAATTTCTTTTTATAGGTTGAAATGTTTTTTTCCTGGAGATCTTTTTTTATTCGGAACTTCCATCTTTTTAGGAAATTTCTTTTTTTTATTAAGATTTAATTTTTTTATTGGAAATTGTTTTTTTTACAGATTTTTTTAATAATGCTTTCCAAAATATTTTTTATTCTTCAAAAGTTTTTCTTTATATTCTAAAATAATTTTTAGGATTTTTCGTTATTTTCAAGATTCTTCAAAATATTGTTTTGTAATTTTTAGTTTTTAATTTTTTTCCTCTGTAATTTTCATTTTTTTTGTAATGATTAGAGTTTGAAAATATATTTTAAATGTTTTTACACAATATATATATATATATATATATATATATATATTACATGTTTTTTGTGTTAGTTCATTTGCCATCATTAAAAGCTACTGAAATTTGTGACGATTTTTTCGATTTGTAAGTAAAATATTCGGCGAGCAAAATAATTTAACGTATTAAATGACTATTACAATCATTTCACCCAAGCATCGGCCGGGTTAACACCTAGTCTATCTATTGTATATAACTAAAACTGTAGCATGAAACTCTCACTACTTACCACGACACATGGCATCTTTAATTAATGACTCTCTCTTCCTCTACATTCGAAACTGAAACGTTTCTTCCATTAGTTACCCAAAAGTCATTCACAAAGAGGGCCAACAGTCCATTTGTTTTTCCCAATAACTGAAGCAATCTGTGTAAAAAACGTAGCCTTTAATTATCAAACCTTTTATCTCCATTCATTCATCCCTCCATTTCTTTCCCTCTCCTTTTATGAAGAAAGCAAAGAAGGTATGTCAAGCATTAAACTAATGGCATTGAAGCCTTCCAAATGCAATCTTGCTGGGACAAAAAATGGTTGGAAACCAAGGGGTTAAGTCACTTCTACAAGATCTTTGCAACAATTCATGTTAGATAAAAAGGCTAGAGAATTTTCAAATATCAACGTCAGTTTTTTCTCTAAAAAAATCATGGCTTGGATTTAAAAGAAATATCAAAATCAGCAAAACTCTTGCATGCCTTCTGAATAGGTTTGAACTCATTTTCAAACTAGTCTCCCCACACAACACCCATATAAAAAGAACCGAACAGAAACTAAAAACCCTATCTTTTTCTCCAAATTTTCTCTCTCACTTTCCCTCGATAGTGACCCAGATCACAATCAACAACAAATCTGCTCATAACCCAGATCATAAAAATGGATTATTTATCAACCCAGAAACAAATATCAGTTTTTTTGTTTTGATTTGTTTTGTTTTGTTTTTAGGTGAATTTGGATGGAGTGAATCAGAAGAAAAGGTATAGACTTATTCGTTTTTTCGTTTTCTTTTTTAATTTAACGAGCCCAGGAGGAACTTTTTTTTGTACCCTCTACAACTGCATTAGTTGATGTATAACTATTAATCTTTTATGATCGCATTAGCTAATGTAGTCTATTAGACATTTAAACCAGATAGCACCGTCTACAACATCCCAACACCACTAGCCACAAAGGCCACCCACCAATCGCAAATCGCAACCGATACACAACATGGCCGACCACCGACGGGTCAACAGGGTATGAGGGTTGTTCATCCAATCCAAGTTAAAGAGCTTTGTTTTGAGGTAAATAATTTTTCCAATTAAAATTCATATTTATTATGTGATATATTAATATACTATTTTGGTTCTCTTGACTTGAAATACTTGAATATATACTCTATTCTTTAATGTTGTTTGATATTTTACTTTAAATTTGCATTTGATTTTTTTAGAGAACTTGGACGTTGTTTGTTTTAGGGAGGAGGGATACCTATCATGTGTAGGTAGGTGAGGAAATGATGGAGCCATATGATTTGGCCTGGTAAAGAGAAGCATGGTTATGTGTTCTTTGTTAACTTGCTCTTTGTTTGTTTGGGTATATGTTTAAGAAGACATTTTTACCCATTTTCTCTATATATTTACTTTTTGTTTCTCATTCAAGGTGGTTCATTTTTCTTTTTTTTATCAATTATTTAATGTTTTGTTTCAAGTTGTAAGGGAATTGTCCTTCTATAAGGTTCCAAGGAGCTTTATTATAGTGAATTAGTAAAAATATGTGTAGGTGGGATTGTAATTACAAGTTGGTATAATTTCGACATAATATTGGGTATCTTTAATTATTTATATCCTAGGTTCTCTGAAGTTGCAACCAAATAGCTTTTTCCATTGAACTAATGCCCGGGTCAATGTTTATATATTTAATCTCATTCTATTCATATGGCATTAGAACATAGAATTGAAATACGGCCACTCATCGCATGACCTTCATGCTAGTGATAAGATAATTTTGATATTGAAATTATACATAGTTCCTTTTATGTATTACCAAGGCGAAACATGCTCAATTTTCTCGAACCCTAGTCGTTACCAACCTTATTCATTTAAACTTAGGATTCGTTTGGAAACCTAATTTCTAGCCATGAAAATGAAATTGGAAAGCCAATTTTAATTGCACGAAATTAAAATTGGTCTTTCAATTCCAATTCCAAGCCTTGGAATTGGGTTGCCCGACAGGTCCTTAATGAATATAACTCCTCGAGGAGCAGAATTGAGAGATTCAAATAAAATTGGTAAAAATATAGTCATAGTAATGGTCTTCAATGCTATAATGATCAAATTGATGCAGGCCTGGTCCGAGAGGTGATAAACGGATAATCGCTATATGTGAAATTTTTTCCAAATTGATATTTAGTGATAATAATTGATGAAAAATTTAACAAAGTCTAATAAAGTGATTAATTTAAAATAAAATCTAAAATAAAAAAATAAAGTATTAAAATAAAAAACTCTAATTTAATTTGATAAAAAATTAGCGTTACTTTGACTTTTACCCTAAGAATATTTAGGATTATACTTTGCACACCTATCTTTTAATTTTATTAATTAACAAACTTGACTATACAACAATATGCAAGGTGGTTTAACATGGGAAATTATTCTTTCATCAAAAGATGATCTTGTTATTTGTGCACTGTAACATAATCTTTGTGATTAAATTTCATATAATTCCTTCTATCTATACCAATTCCAAACAACTCAATTTTCCAAATCCAAATCCAAATCCTAACCCAACTTATTGAGCCCAACTTCTGGAAGAGGAGAATTAAGACATTCAAATAAAATTGTTAAAGAACTAGTCATAATGTTTGTGTTTAATGCTATAAATTGATATGAGAAGATGCTATACGATTTTTTGTTGTAACGAAGTGTAACCCTCGTGCCACCTTGCGCACATCTCGAAACTAATCCCTTCGGGAGTGACTAGCATAGAATACCACCGCCATGACCCTCCACTTAAATATAAATTGCCCAAGTGGGGAATCGAACATGTGACTAGTGCGCATAACCACACTATCACATTTTCGCCCTAACCACTTGAGTTAACCCATTGTGTGCAACAAGCCCCATTTGCTTATGTAAAGATTGGTTAGACACGATACACCGAAGATGGGGATTGATTGACAATATATATCAATCTCAGCATCAAACCATATAAAAATATTTATTTGCAATCTACATTCAAATTAAAACTGAATTTCAATTAATAAAAATATAATGATATGCCCAATATCCACATATTATAAATAAAAACCCAACATAAGCATAAGTGTCTCAAACTGACTGAAATAAAAGAGAGTTCGGTCTTATGCCCATAGAATATTACCAAAAGTACTAATACTGAAATAGAAAAGCAATCCAATCTAGAATTAACAATCTGAACTCCGATAAGCAAGGTGAAATTGCAAGGCTAATATCTCAATAGTCCTGATATCCCTATCTAGGTGCACCCGGGGGGAGAAAATATTTATAATTTTGATAAGCGCCTTAGAGTTGCAAGAATTAACTTACTGAATTTAAAGTGAAATAATACAGTTAATTCAAAGTACGTAATCCCCATTGGCACTCATATGTTTTAAGTACATCATTACTCACCTAAATGCAATACTACATGCATATCAACCCACCCAAGTCTCCCGTTGTGAAAGACTGGTAACCATAATAGTAATTAACACTTGATAGAATTTAACATAACTCACATACCGCAATAAATTATTTATACATGTATTATCATTTCCTAGAATAGCCCAGATATACTACCCACAAAAGCAACATAGCCACGTATCACACATTTAAATAACATTGGGTTCATAATTGGTTATCTGCGTTATTAGATTAATTAATTAATCTTAAATATTGTCTGTGTGTGTGTGTGTGTATATATATATATATATATATATATATATATATATATATATATATATATATATATAGTACTGCTCTTGTGTATACCAGTCCGGATTTTAAGAGTGCGGATCGGACATGTTTTACCTGGTGGTGAGCCTAGAAATTATAGCCTAAATTATAAGGCATGTCTCTCTTTTTTGGGCTTACCGCCAGGTGACACATGTTCGGTCCGCACTCTTAAAATGCAGACTGGTATGCACAAGAGCTGTATTGTATATATATATATATGTGTGTGTGTGTGTCCTCTCATATACATGACACATAAAGGCATCTACCTCCAGTGTCACGTTCGTACTCCACCGGTAAGTTAAGAGGTGTCCCTCATCCAAATGGACATAAAAAAACACATACAAGTGGGGCGGTCCCTATGCAATACACCATTATATGGTCCATACCCCCTGACAGTGATAATGGATCCCAACATCTACACCTACATCCTCGTAAGTGGCGCTGCTATGTAGTACCTGTAATAATGACCTACACAACGCCTAGCCCACCTATGCTGAAGCATGCTACGGTCCCGAGATGTATGAAACCCCAACCTATACCCCGTCCACGAACATACGTATGTTCATATATGTCCCCCCTCCTAATAAAATATTGGGTAATTAGTCCTATATAAAATTAAATAGGAATCTCATCCTGTTCATTCTTAGTATCACTCTCGAAACCTTTTTAAAACTTACTAACCACCTGGTATTCAAAAGAAACGGTGCCAAATTTTATGTTTTTAATTAAACATCACTAACAGCATGCGAAAGACTATTTACTAAACCATTCACACAATCACTAATTCAAACAATACTAAAAATGAATAATTACAATACTTGCCGAGAAAACCCCTCGTTACAAAGCCCAAATTGAAAAATATATATCACAAGAATAATAATAAAACGAGTCCATCATTTGACTGGAACAGAAGAAATAACTAGGGCGACATGCCCAAATGAAATATTGACTGCATCCTGCACTAGGAATGAAATGAATAAATCGGCTAAGTCAAAATCCTACAACATCCAAATATGTTGCAATTGCGTAACCCTGGAATAAAACAATTCCAGAGTCCCTGTGGCTGGACACCTATAAGGTTTTGAAATATTTTATAGCAAGGGTTAGAACCCAAAATATTTTGAAAATATTTGGCAAGTGAATAAAACTGCAGTACATTAAAATGCATGAATGCTCTTCATCTTTAAGTTAGTGTCGCACTCCCTTGAGGACCATCTCACCCCTCAACTATTGTGCACGCCGAATTCTTTTCTATACAACCGACCTAGTCACCTTCCCCATGATTAGTTCTCCATGATATCCTTCCTTTCGCACTACTCTAACTTGAGTGCATTTAATATACGATTTATAAGTTATTTAACACATTAACTTAATTAATAATTTCTCCTTTGAGATCATATAACATTCTCACAAGTTTTATGAAATATCAATACAATTAACATCAAGTATTTTACCCATATATAAATATTTACACCATATATGCGTATCATCATGTTACAACATTCACACACATGACGTAAATATATAATCCATCCTCCAAAGTAGGCACTCACCAGATGTTCTCTAAAATGCTAGCCTTTCCAGGTATACTCATCCACCCAAACCCGCGATATGGTTAGCTCCCTCAATCCAAAAATAAAATAAACGCAGCGGAGGCGGCCATAGTTCCCCTCGAAAATTTGATCGACTCATACCCAAGATGTCTCACCCCTAACTACAGACGCTATGACATGATGACTATACTCACCCTACTCCTCAAGCCAGGGGATTCACCCACATCGCGCAACCTCTCATGATAGCACTAGATGGGTATGTATTCCTATAAATATTATTCATACAAATATTTATAAATCAAACAAATATATATATATATATATATATATATAAGGAGTAGAGGTTTTGACACTATTCCATAAGTTGATAACTTAATCAGAGGTGAGGATTGTGCCACCAAATCTAGAAATAAAGGGTTAAGATGGTTTTGATATATTTTACACTTGTAACCTTTTTTTTTAGTTTCCCCCTCTTTTACCTCACCGCTAATTATTTCCAACTCTTATTTCAATTCAAAATCAGGGTTAAATGAGTAATTCCCCTTTCTCTGCTAGAAAGTACACACGTCCTCTCTTTTGACCCCTATCTCTCTCTCCGTTTTCCAATTCATTTTCATTTGGTAGAAAGTTCTCACTAGAAAATTTTGCCTCCGATCTCCATCTATCATATGTTTATGGCGATGATTTCATTTGCAGATAGGTACATCCTTCAATTTGGGCATTTATTTCCGATTGATTTTTTCATTTATGTGGAGATTTCTGTGTGGTTCGGGTTTAGGTTTCAAGTGGAGATTTTTGGGGTTCCAAATCGGGTTTTAAATCAAATTGGGTTGGTAATTAGGGATTTTCCATCATTTTGGGTGGTTTCGATGGAATGAATTCAATGATTTTAATGATCAAAATCTAAGGTTTCAATGTTTTTTTTTATTATATTTAGGTTTTTGGCTTGATATAATTCTGGAATTAGTTCTATATTTTAAATCTTTATATGGTATAATTTTTGCAGATTGGTACTCTTGGGTATAGATCTCTGTAGGTTTTGTGGTATAGACTCTTGAGCTGATCTTTGGTATAGAGCTCTGTAGCGTGAACAACCATGAAGCGAAGGTATCCTATTTTTTGTATTTGAGCTGGTCTTCTTGAGTTGATCTTTGGTATATAGTCTTCATCAATTTTTTGTTGTTTGCCATGTTTTATTATTTCTTGAGAATTTTTTTTGTTTAATCTGTCTGGGTACAACTTCAATCTGTTTGTTCAGATTTTTGACGAAAGATTCGAGGTGAGAAATATTACTACTTAAAAAAGAGTGTTTGTTTTAGTTTCTACCGTGGTTTCTTTTGTATGTAGTTCATGTGGAACGGTTTGAGTATGATGGTTGGGTTAAGGAGTGAGAGGGTATGGTTTAGTTGTGTGACGAGTGTTTGTTGTGGAAGAGACGGATGGTGCACGCACACACACACATACACACACGATTTGAAATTTGGGGTTTTTATTTTGAAGATTTTGATTTCTAAAGACTTTGAACCATTTTTTTCAAAGTTTAGATTTTTTTTTTAAATTTTGAATTGGGGATTTTCTTAAAATTTAGAGTTAGAAACAAAGTTACGATTTTGGAGGAGTTGTCAGAACGACGAGTATTGTAGGGGCTTTGGAGGAGAGGTGTGTGATAGGTGGTTGCGAAGTGATAATAATTTTGTAGTTCTTTGATTTTCATTTATTTTTGTATTTTGGGTTCTAAATGTTCACAACCAACGTGTGTGCGTGGTGTGTTAAGTTTGAGATAATATCTTTTGGAGATTTCTGAATTTGAAACATCGGTAAAAAAAGATATAATTAATAAATATTTTCCTTTTGGATATATTTGTGAGATTTCAAATGTTAAGTTTGTATATTTCAAGAGATCAATTACTTATACCGTGGTTTCCTTGGATAGGTTCGTTACTCCTTATTATTTGGATTTTTCTTAGTTATTATCTCTTTTCGTATGAGAATTAGTGTAGTCCAATTGGTTCATATGATTATTGGTGTACTCTTAATAAGATTCTGGAGCAATACAAATATTGATTTCAGTGGTAAATATTGCAATACTCTCTTAATCAGATTACTTTATGGAGTAAAAGTAAAGGTATTTTGTCTTCTACTTATGATTATTGTTATATGTTTTAAGGTTTTGTTGCCTTATGCTTCTAAGTTCCCCATTTTTGGGTTATAGCTATCAACATATTGCTGACATGCATTTTCGGTACGTACACATCTTTTTGACTTAGATTATATACGATTCTAAGTTTCCTCTACGTTTTTCTCCCACTCAAACCCTTACTCCCCCTATTTTTGGAACCCCTGCCTTCGTCATCCTCTCAAGTTCAAGTAATATGGGTTTTGGGATTTTAATTTTTAGTGTGGGGTTTTAATTTATAGTTTCGTCTTTAGTGATGAATTATTGAGAGACATTATGGGAAGACCTGCATATTTCTTCTTTGTATTGAAGGTAGATATTACTATTCTTACTTCTAAATATTACTTAAACATGGATTTGGGGATATATAATAAACTCCGTATTATATTACAAATGGTGATTACATATTCAAGGAGCCTGCTGAAAACAATTCTTGGTAACCATGAATCATAAATAATAATAAGTTACACAGTGAGGTAATTTTGTAAAGCCCTTAAACAATTCTTCAATTCTACTTCTTCTTAGTTAATCTAAGGCCACCAGATTCCCATGTACTTATGGCTGCCTTTGGCCCCTGTTGTTATTGGTAATTGCTCACATTTCAGCCTTAGATTTATTATCCCATTTCTATTAGTATTAAAAAATAAGGATTTATCACAGTGATAGTAATTTTGGACATCACTTACTCAGAATGATCATATATACACAGTGTTGGTAGGAGGTTTTGATGAGGTTTGAGTCCATGGGTTATATTCAAAATCTACTTATTTGGGTTTTTAATTCATTTCTTTTAAAATCGTGCTTGGTACTTTTCAAAGTATTCATTCCTAAAGAGTGATACTTTTGCGCGTCTCTTTTGTTCTACAATTGTAAACTGAGACTTTTAAATATCAATGTTTTCTTTCTACTTTGTGATTTTTTTCAAATTTTCTTACCATTTTGTGCGACTGCATTGTTTGTCAGTTTTGTTATTGAAGACACCCTAAGGAGTAAAACCACGACATCAAGCCCCCTGCTTACTTAGGACATACAATTGCGGACATTAAAAGAAGTTTCAAAGATTCTATATTCTGGTGCAGGTACTCGAGTTCTTAAAATTATGGTAAATTTTGAAACTTACGTTGCTTTTTAGTTTGTTTTTGCATCGGTATTTGTATGTATATTTTTCTAAATTTCCTTGCAAAATTTATGCTTCTATTAAACTTTGGTGTCCAATCTATTATGTTATAATTTTGTTTAGAATATGTAGAATTAAGGTGATTATCACTTAATACATTTTCTATTGGTGTTTCAATTCTAACGAACTCAGTCGCTCTCACGCTCTGAGCAACCTACAATAACTTTCGAGTCTTAGTCTGAAAAAAGGGTAAGAAATGATACAAATACAATTCTACAAGCATGAACATGACGATAGAGATGGACCCTATTATTCTTCATCTTCGTTGGACTCGAAACTAGAGGCAGAAGCCACAGAAGAAATAGAAGGTGAAGAAGAAGATGCATCATGGAAGTGAGAGAGAAGAATGCATCTTTGTCTTCACGTTATGAGATTGAAGATAGCTCAGCAAATGAAGTTGATCTTGACTCATCAGGTTCACTAACAAACAATGATGGCATCGAAAGTGGAAATGGTGTAAAAATTGTTACTAAAATTCATTCACATGATAAAAGCGATGCTGAAAATAGACGAGAATGATGAAATTCCATCAAATGCTCCGGATAGTATTTTGAAAAGAAAATAAGTTTTCAAGTGCAAGCTATGCCCAAAAATTATTTGTTTGACAGGAGAGACTTTGATAACTCATCTCAAATCCAAGTGACATGCCCGATCGGCGGAACTACTGAGTGAAGGAAGGTTGAAATAAAGGGAGAGGCGCGTCAAGAGAAGCATGCTTCAACTCTAGCTACTGCTGGACAGATATCATCCAATCCAACCATTTTAAGGAAGAGAAACAAAGGAAGACAAAAACAGAGGGAGATGTTAAATAAGAAAATCTACGAAGAGCCCATCTAATAAGAGGCGTAAAAGTAAGACTTGAGGATGTAAACTTTGTTCGTATAGTGCGAGGGAGGAGGATATAGACTACAAAATCAAGAATTTGAAACGAAGGAATTTTATTTTATGTTCAATTCTCCAGAGTAAAAATCCATTCTCTTTAAATTAAAAAAAAGAACCTTAAGTTATTTTAGCTTATGATCATGTTAGCTTATGATTAGGACACAATTTGGCTTTGGCACTTTTAGTCATGTTATAGTTTACTTTTTGAATGTCAAAGTTATAATATTGTAAATATTAGTACCAAAGTGACATACTACCGAACGGATGGGAGCAAAATCAAATATATTTCTTAGATTCATCTATTTTATATATATGTAGATTTGTATTTACATTCTCCTAACTTCTGGCAGCATCAGTAGTGGTTATTTATGCATGCAATAGCAGTAATAGTTATTTGTGCAGTAGGAACCTATCAAAATGAAAGGAAATAATGGTTACTACCTCCAAATAAAAATAACAGCAACAGTTTAAGGAGTTACTTCCCAAGGAACTTACAGTTAGCGTACATGCCATATTGGATACAAAATAAGTTATTTGTGTAGTTTGTGATACATAACACCAGGTTGCTCATGTTTGTTCGGATTGCGGTGTTAAATTTGAAACTATCAAGAGCATTTTTCTGTATAAACATTTCAACACCAACCCAAATTTAGGATTCTGCATTTTCCAGCCACAAATTTGAGAGATTTGATCTTCTACCTATGCTTTTGTTTTTATCATTACTTTGCTTTGTTTTTAGGGTATTAGCCACTACTTTTGTTTTTATCATTACTTTGCTTTGTATCAGCCACTACATTTTTTTTATCATTACTTTGCTTTGTGTGATCATTTTCTTCAGTTTTTTGTCTCCAAATACTTTTTTATATCCGATGATTTTTTAGTGGAAGATGTTTACGATTGAGGTAATTATCCCGATTCTTATATGGAAGATGTCTCAAAATATTATATCTCCAGTTCTAATATGTTTTGGTTATATTTGTGGAAAAGTTTAGGAGAAATAGAAGGCGCTTAACTCACCAGTTGCATTCTTAATTGTACACATGTTCCATTGTGTTTCTAGGTTACTTTTATAGTCTTTTGGTGTCTATTTAAGAAAAGGCACAACCGTTTTACTGACATCACATTTTATTTTATCACGCCAATTAATTTTGGGCTTTTTCTTTTACACAAATTAGTTGATCGGGTACATTTGAGTTGCTCTATTCCTGCTATACATATGCTGGAATTTTGAACTATGGCTGTAATATGAGTTTGATTTTATGCAATATTTAGTTTTTAATGCCCTAAAACCTTGGAAGTTCCTATATTATTCAAACAAGTTTTCAAGTCATTTAGAAGTTTAATATTGTTTTTACTAAAGAACTATGATAAATAACTTGACATGTTTAATTTATTCAAATTTCAATGGAATATCATTGTATTGTGAATTTTGCTACTTAACTAATGACTTGATTATGCTTCTAAACTAATTACTTGATTCTAAATTTTTTCTGTAGGTCGAACATGGAAACATAATTTACTATTATAAAACATGAAAGTGAAGGTAATGAACTGGCTCTGTTTACCATATTTTATTGTCTAAGAGTGCCACTGGCTCTGTTTAGCATAATTTACTTAGTTTAGTGGCTTGGGTTATCATTTTTCTTTAATCTTTTTATCATGTCAATTTTAGCATTTTTTTGTATCCTGATTACAATTCTGATCGCAAACTTATTAGTTAATTCATTGTTGTTTTGTAGAATAAATTTTCATATACTTTTTTAGGTCAACCGCTTATAGTAATTGAGAATCTTACAATGGCTACGAAGTTGGTGTTCTAAATTCCAATCAAGGTATTGATTTATTTGCGTTTGATGATTAATTGTTGTATGGTTGGGAGAAAATATTCGATATTGCCATGAAGTTACATTTGTTGTAAATATTTATTATTTCCATAATTGGTTAGTATATATTCATTGGTTTCATTTCATTATCTATTTATCTGAAGTTGTGAGTTTTTTTGTTCATAAAATATAAGGCATTATGATATTACATTGTGCCTAAGAGTTGATGAATATATGTGATATGCAGTGTGTCGTAGGTAATAAAGTAGGAACAAAATTGTAAGTATGCCATCGGCACAGGTAAAAGTAAAGGTGTGTTTCATGTTCATGCTTTATGGACTTTTCAATCTATTTTAGATAGATAATCCATATTCACTGCATGACTCATGTTTTAATGTTTCTTAATATGTCATTTTTCTTATAGTATGATGCTATCGGGTGTTTTGGAAAGTTTGCAACTACTCCTAGATCGCCCGAATTTAATGAGTGGTTGAGGCGACCCTACCCATTTTCAACATCAACTAAAAAAGGTATGTACTTTGAAATATTTTTTCTGTGTTAGTTCTCGCCTACAGAAAATTGGAGATGATGATGGTGAAGATCAAAGTAAGGAGGAGCATAAATCACCTAATAACCCATTTCCTAAGTTTCAGTCCTTAAATGTTTAGGAGGAGATGACTCTTTACAAGATTTTAAAATATGAAATTATCCTTGCGTCAATTTTCTTTCACTTTCGGAATGCACATGGAGATCATCCTCACTCGGGGAACGCATGTTGGATTGGATCGGGAGTGATATTAGTGGTCTAAGTTTAGATTCGCAATCTCATTTTCATGGCTTTCATTGTGTAGGTGGAGAAATACATGTTGGAGTTTTAAATTTGCAATCCCATTAAAATGAATGTTATTTTTCAAAATTTTCAACTAGGGTGATCAAAATGTGGTTTATAAAATGGACTTCTGGTGATCCATTTTGTTATGTAGTATTGTCCATATGTTGGATCTATTTATGAATATTGTTAAATTGATGATGTGGTTAATACGAGGTCCAGAACGGAATATTAGTAATATTATTGCAGTATTTTTTATTTCTTAAACATGGTAGATAATCCTATAAACAAAAGAAATGTTGTCCAAATGTTATAAATTGTTTACACGTATTTGTGTTGTAAACTAAACTTTTTGACTTAAATTTTACATGACTCAATGATTTGGAAAATTTCCTTCGGGCCTTGAGGCACGGGTATGATTCAATTCCTTGGAAATTTTCTTCCGTGCCTTTAGGCACGGGCATTCAGCTATTATATATATATATATATATATATATATATATATATATATATAATCTAGGCTACTCGTGCACAATTTACCGTAACACTAACCTGACATTCCTAAGTCTATATACCTACTTGATATTTAAATACTTCCCACATTAATTTATTTAGTACTTAAGTTGTGTCACCCAACTAAATTACCTGGACTTGCACCTTCAGTCTGAAATCTCATCTTATAGAACTCATTCCTGACATCCCACATATTAAGGATTGCACCCTTTTATTTTCAATATTCTAAAATTTATTACATAACCATATAATTAATTCAATTGGCTAAATCCATGCCTATGACCTCAACACTAGCCCCAAATTAGACCTGAGTCAGTGTCCCGACTCAAATTTGATTAATCACGCATTAATTAATTTATTATCTTGACGTCACTCAACCGATATACCCGGACTCGCTCACTTGGTCCGAAGATAAAATAGTCAGAATTTATTATCCAAAATTCTATTTAATAAGTATCTCACACTTATTACTCTAAGGCTCTTAATTATGTATAATTAACCATAATCCCCCTTTCCTTAGGATGTTCACCCTTAACTTCTAATCCAAACTCCAAACAGAAACAATTTACCCAAAACTGTAAACCCATATAGCCCATGACCCACCACAATAGTTGCTTCCATTTTAAACCCCAAAGACAACACTACTTCGCAGATACACGAATCTAGGCCAAACTAGGAAAGGGAGTCAAAACAATGTCGTTTGAATGACCAGCATGTCAGTCAAACAATAGAGGCTATCGTTCGAACCATACCCAGGTCGTTTGAATGACCACGGACTCCCTCCTCTCCTTTCGTCATATCAACGCAATCCACCATTTTTATCAGTTAAAAGCCTCTACCCACAACATTTTATATCTTGCCAATAACAGTTATGCTCAACCCACGAATACATATTTTAACATGAAGTTAAGAAAACCCAACTTTTTTTAAAGAGAAGATTTATTAATAACCAAATAGGAGAAAAAGCCTCTCCTAGTGGATCATACAAGCGCTAAAGCAAAAATAAATAAAACTAAAATTTACGAGATCTTGAACGAGAAAAGGAAGACCTTAAATTATATTTAAGCGACGATTTCTCCTCACGTGTTAAGGTCGGAAAATCAACTTGATAATTCTTGTTTCTTCTCTTTTGAGAATTTTCATCCACCAAATCATCTTCAAAATTGCCCAGGACATCGAAAGAATTACTAATTTGAGTTTGAGAATCTATGTTTCCATTTTTTTTAATAATCGAATCTTCAATAAAAGCTCTAGCTTTGGCAGAATTATAACTCATTCCTAAATAAAATTTAGGGAGTTCGAAAAATAAATTCACTCCAGGATTGATTAAATTTGGTATTTCCTCTAGTGGGGGCATTTCATCTTCGAAATTGGACTCGTCAGGTTGTGAATCATAATTTTTTCCCGTTCTACCATAGTTTTCTCCTTCATCCATTGAAGTATCATTTACAATTTTTATTCCATTTTTGGCCATAAAATGTATTCTTCCTAAAGCATGGGAAATTGAATTAGTTTTCTTACTGTCGACCTTATTGTTGTCCACATCAACTCTAAGAGAAGAAATTTCTTTTGACTTGACCACATGTGAAGAGTCACATGTATTTTCTCCAACTTTAGATGTCAATAAACTAAAAAAAACATATCATATTATGACACCCACTATGATATGAATATAAATATGCAATTAATTTAAAAGAAAGTTTATCCACTTGATTTAGGGTTCGTAGGGTCTGAATCCTTTGATGTAAATGAAGCTGATTTGAGGAAGAACCCACACACTTGTTCTTGATTTTGGCTCCCATGGTTTCTCCCACCTGTACCCACTTTTCTCTCTCTATTAGGGTTTTCTAAAATGTGTTATAGATGTCACACCCTCTCACTTTTAGGGTTTAATAACTCAATCCCGTTTTTAGGCTTGTGTGCTTTATAAAAAGGGCCCAAACACTTTTATGTGGGATTAAATATGCCTAAGAATACCCCGAGACCCATTTACTACCCATCGGTACTCTTTTTTGACTATTTCGACCCATCCCGACTCAACCATGCACTCAAAATTGTCATTCGAATTAATTTATAACACTTTCAAATTTTTTACCTAAAAAAATGTGACCCAAAAATACTCCGAATAATTAACTCTAAATTCGCCGAATGAAATAGATCCTATAATTTAAAAATTCTCCAAATCATGAATTTAATTTCTCCTAATAAAATAAATTCTTTTTCTCCCAACATAATTAAATTAAAGGTCCTTGAATTTACGAGGTGTTATATACTTCCCCCCTTATAATGGAATTTCGTCCTTGAAATTTATATAAACCTAGTACTAACAAGCCTCGACTCACTCCCTTATCACTTACCTTTAGGATTTCTACACATTTTTCTTAAGTGAATGTAGTTAACAAGAGTGCCCATACACCCAGTACTCGTGCTTAACCGCACCAAATAACACCCAACTTTTACCAACCTTCAATCGTATTATAACATCGATCTCACAGTTATAACACGCCAAATACCCTTCTCTCGGCATAAAAGTATACATATTCACTCTTATGCTACAAAAGACAACATACACTACCGCGCCCTTACTATCACTAGTTTCCTTGCACGAAAATAAATTCCAAGCCATATCTCCCCGCTCGACAATAAGCCAACCCAACCTGAATCAACTCAGTAACGTCCCTACTCCGCGGGATTTCAATTAACAATATTAACATATTACTATGTAAAACATCATAATCATATACACTTGTATATATAGGCTAGACCTTAAGTCAGGTGAGACTTAGCAAAGATAATTCATGTCCTGGTATCGCGAATACCCTATGTTTCTATAACTATCTACTATAGCCCTAAACTGTCACTAACCAGTTGAAACTTGGAAAAATCATCCACCATACTCCCATAATTCTCGAAAGTAGTAATCTCCCATATAATACAACCAGTCTCTTATTGTAACTCCCACTCTCTTGTGGTTAACGCCTAAGGACCTCTCTACCTTCCTATTATGATCAACGCACCCACTAGTATTCGCCTCACTCACGAATCCTAGTGATAGCAAATCACATCTTGTGACGCACTCAATGCCAGTTCAAACATACACACGCTCCACGTTTCACATTTCGAGGGCATTTTCTTCCCCTTTTTTGGAATATACCAAAAATCTTTGCCCTTACGTTTTCTCCCAAAACTACTAGGCATCTGACTGGGCAAGACTTTAGCTCCACCCACGGTGCCCATACAGCCTATATTCCGTGCATATTTTCACAACTCGCAGTTCAACACATACGTAACATACTTATTTCAAGTTTAGCCCTCGCATTCTCGGCGTGGCTACACCCATGTGACAACTCGCCGAATAAAATACCGGGTGATCAATCCTACACCAAATTAAAATGGAGTCTCATATGGTTCATTCTCAGAATCACTGTCGAAAACCAATTTAATTACTAATAACCTATTAGGCTGGCGTCAAATTTTTTATTTAACTAATTTTTTTAACCAAACCATTCAAATGAATCAATAACAACATTTTATATACATATACAAAACATAAATGAAAAAAAATACCGAACACTCGGTTAACATAATACAACCAAATCAAATTCTTCACTAAAAGGTGGTAAAAGAATAAATGAATAAAATTGGGCTTGTGGCCCGAGTGTTACAACAATGCTTCATATCTAGATCACAAGAATAGAAGCGTCTAAAAATAAGCCTACAGGCATCCACAGCTGCTGCAACAACATTTGACTCGAAAGAATCATCATCCAGGCATCCCTGTGTCTGGACATCTATATATATAATATATAGCAACAAAGGGGACAAATATAGAGAAACGGGTTAGAGTCCGAGTTTCAAAATGTTTTGCAAGTGCATAAATTCCATATTTAAAAATATGAAATATCTCATATTTAAATTGGTATCGCACTCTCATGAGATACCCATCACCCCTCTTCTAATAGTGCACACCTATCGCATATGTTTTAAACAACCTAGTTAAGCTACCCTACCTAACTAATCTATTTCACCCATCTTCTAAGATCCTCATAGACCCGAGTACCAAGGGCTAAAGTTCTCCCCATTCCTAACATTGCGCTACGTTCGTGCGTGGGGTGTCTCACGAAACCAAATTCAAATAAGGAACCCCCCGATACACTACTACATGAGAATGTTGATCATCGAGATCCATTAGGCCCTCAGTACATAATGCATATAAAAAAACTGATATATATATATATATATATATATATATATATGGTTCTCACTAGAACCTACGGTACATATTCATATAAATCCGGATATAAATCTATCGGAAGGGGAAACACTCTTATTCAATCTTTTAACTTTGCACAAGTTTACTTTATATGATAATTCATATTCATATACAAACAATATACTATACACAATAATTCATATAAAGTAAAATCATAAGTATAATAACCATCCCACCGAGCTATAACTCGAATATGCAGTCTCATAGTGATTATTCGAATCCAGGTTTACTCACTTAACCACCGTACCAACCCAGGCGCACTCATGGTCATGGTGAAAATACACAACGGTGGAGGCGGTCATGTTCCCTACTGCAGGTGGAATGCACACATCCCACTCGTACATGAGAAGATATGACCTGGGGATATACTCTCCCTTCTCCTCAAGCCAAGGGATTCACCCACATCGTGTAACCTCCCTGGATCGCACTGGAGAAAATATATATAATCTGGCTGTCCAACCCTACGCCCGAGAAATCCTGTGGAAGCAGCCTCTAAAGTATAAATATACCAATCACGCACATATATATTTATTCGTATCATATTATATATACTGTAACTACATCGTATACGTAATCTACATCAGTTCTCAAATATATATATGGCTATAATTGCCAATCTCATATAGCGATAGCCAATATCCCGACTGTTCCCATTCGTAATAATTAAATAGCATACATACTACATAACTTAATCCCATAGGTATCGCATCACCTATAATAATAGTCATCAATAGACTTATCGGATAACTACTCAATCATCTTTAGCCTATATCCTAAATTCCATCATAGTCACCTCGTAGGATATACTCAACCATAATAGGAATATAAAAACATTTCTACGCACACAATTATATATATATATAATCGCCCACCTAAATACCACCCTGAGTGTTACTTGTCCCAAAACAACCCTAAATTAGTAAACCCTGGATTTTACCTTCAATTAACCCCAGGTATACACCTCACTTAAATAATGATTTAGAAGTCCACGCACTATTTTTAGGAACCCCAAATGTCTAACTCCACAATTTGTTTTTCCCCAAAATACACATTGAGTGTCACATAATTTTTGCACCCTCCTAGTCCTAATTAATTCCCTTAAATCGCTAGGTATGAATTTCCCCTAGTTAGATATTTATTTCCTCAAATAAATAAGCTACAAATAATTAATGTAGGAATTTATCCCATTTAAACTAAACTAGCCGAAACTATAAAAAATCCTGAAGGGTCGATCGATCGACCCTTGGCCATCGATCGATCGATTGACCCTTGGCCGCTTCTTCTCCGAGACTTTGTTTCCGCCATTAAAATACCCTTAAGCCTTTATCTTCTCTCCCAACCTCAACCAACCTCAACCAATAACATATTCACATATAAAAAGGGTTCTAATCATTCTAGAAACAAAAACCAATAATCAATTTGAATGAATTTCCAAGTTTCTTAAATCGAATATTATCCGGGGTTTACTCGTTCCACTTTCGAAAAGCCCATTTTGATACACGAAAACCCAACCCAAAAATCTTTATAGTTTTACACTACCAACTATAATATGAGATATATGCTCAAAAGAATAAAGCAAGTAAACACTTGCCTCGTAGATAAAATCCAATGACCTCGAGTCGAATCCCGCGGAGTTTGGCCGGAAATCCCCTTTTCTCTCCTTTCTTATCTCTTCCTTTATTCCCTTCTTATTTTCCTCTTTTGTTTCCTTTCTTTCACTCTCATGTCTCTTATAGGGCAAGAAAAGGGGTTTATGCCTATTAAACCCAAAAATGACTCGTTTACTCAATTGCGAGTCCTTACTAGTCCAAAAGTCCCCGGAACCTAAACAGTACCCCCGGATACTCTATTCTGACTATCTAGTCTATTCTGAACCCAACCGCGCACTCGAAATATCCCTCTAAGTCACTTAACTAAAATTCACTAATTAAACTCAACACATTCCAATACGTGTGTTTTCCAAATAAAATATTATCCTTCGGCGCTTTACCTAACTACGACATGTGATTAAAATAATCCAACTCATATACTTATTCCCGTAAGAAAATATAATCCATGTAAATATTAATCCGACACCTGCAAACTAATGTTTACTATTCACTTTATATTTTAAATTTATTTAATTACACTCATAAATTCCAAATTACTATTCATAGTAATTTCCTCTAATTACCAAATTATGCCACTTATGTAATTTAAATATCTATAAAAGTACGGGGTATTACATACTTTCCCCCTTACAATGGAATTTCATCCTTGAAATTCGGATACAACCTGTACCACTCAAGTCACTCTGTCCTAGTACACTGAAGTCGAATGGTACTACCCAATGGTACCCTACCATATACCACCTATCTTAAGGCTTATATTCTAACGCACTAGCTTAACCAAAAGGTTATACGCTGAAACACTACCTCAGTCGTAAGGTTAACTATAACGATGACACATCGGACCTAGTTCTTCTATAACCGCATGTAAAGAAAACGATCCTATAATCTTATCTCTAACGTATCTATCTTATCTAAAAGGCGTCACTTTAAGCGTCCGTTCATCTACATCAGGACATCTAATTTCACTGAAAAAGGAAACTACACTAATGCTTGACTACTCCCATCAGTCTCATTGCTTAGTTTGGGCGTGCTACCTCTTATTGGACCGATATAATTGGAATCCTGCGTACCCCATACGAGATTCCATCCAATAATCTCCAATCTCATTTATAACTGGCACAAAGAATATTTTTTAACTTTATATACTACTCCCTTTCTATTTCAGACGGTATATATATAAAATCAACTTACCAAGGTGCGCTTACACCCTATAATCTGTGCTTATCTGCACCACTACAACAAATGCCACAGATATAACTCTCTCTCTAAAATGGGCCTCACTTTATTTTCGGCCTAGTACCCCGAGTTACTCGAGATTCCATTCTTTCTATTCCTAGAAACCCAATCCTTCTTAAAGTTAACCCACCAATCTTTTCATGGTTAACTCACTACAACCTTTTTAAAACAGGTCCAGGTCCCCCACTGGCCATACTTCCTAATAACCCTAAGATCGATGTGTTTCCTACACTCGTAAAATTATTACTATCTTAACCATGTCCCTAGTGCCCAAGACCACTCCCGACTTTCGACATTCGCTCGGTTTCATGCGTGGGACATCTTGCAAAGCGAAATCCAGACAAGGAACCCTCCTGTTGCACTATTTCCTCGCATCGTCGGTCATCGAGATATAACGGCCTAAGGCACACCATCGGGATGTTCCAAATCCTACCTTGCTAACCTACTAACGTACTTCTACCACTATATCCTTCCAATTCGGCAAAATGGAAATTCTAACTAATCGGGGTGCCTATACTCTACACAGGTGTTACGAACATCATACCCAAAACATATTACCTCCGAATTAGCCTTATACTTAAGGCCTGTCTATAAGCCTCAAATCAATTCTACTCCTGCCTCATCCCATATACTTACGGGGTGAGAACTATTCCAATGCCTTTCCCTAGCACTTCCATCTCTATAAGCCTCCAACCATGACATGGCTCTCAGTTTATAGTGTTTCCTCCACACTATGTAACGTATCGTCAAAACCAATATCCTGGCATCCCAAAACATCTCTCCACTCCTGACGTCATTAAGGTTCATGCGTGGAGTGTCTTTCAAGAGAAATCCAAACAAGGAACCCCTCCGATACACTACTACTTAACTTTATCGATTATGGACGTCCGTTAGCTTCAAATACGTAATCGGGATAATCCCATCCCATCTGCCAACAAAATGTGGTCTGAATTCCTACTTCTTTTAAGGAGCCATACCACAAGGTACTTGTACTAACACTAAGTCCTTTGTACAAACAACAACGAGCTTAATTATAAATCTTGCATACCTTAAATCATACCTATAAGGTCGCCCCTCACTAAAATTGAGAAAATGAAACATCTACTCATCGAGGTTCTATCTAAACATATAATAAAATAGCGAGCTTAACCTGTATCTAGGTGAGATATTGCAAAAACAACCAGTTCCACCCTGGAACCGCTGGTATGATAGCCTTCCAATCATTAGCCTGCTATCGCTCCAACCAATCAAAAGAATATTATGTATAATACATACTAAATGAGCAGTGCAAGCCTAAATATAATCTCAAAATACCAACATCCATTTTCCTAATGAATGAAGAAAATAGAACCTTGCTACTGCGAAAAACGTATGGATATACACTATATAATGTTACCAATACTACCAGTAAACTCGAATCACGCACACAAACCTAGGGTTAACAAAATACTATGACTCTATCTATCCACATAAAATATACTTCCTTTATCTGAGGTGAAACTCATAACAACATTCTTGATAATTACCCCAGGCTACTCCAAATGGTTTCCAGACATAGTACACTTGCCTTAAACGAACCAAAACTACTTTAATAAATGCCCCATCTCGGTACCCTATTCTTTTGCTTTAATTTCTATTGGTCAAGGACTAACCGTGTGGTTCCATGCTCTACACCACCACATTCCTCATTTATGGCTACCCTGACCCTGTTACGGTTATCAGTATCTCAGACTCTATAGCCTCGATCCTGACAATCACCTTCGTAGTTTCCTTATCTCCTCCAACTAAAAGGACACCAACTACCAGCCTCAATTTCCCTGTTTCAATGAACCCCCGGCCAGATGTCTACCTGCGGGGTTTCACGAACACCGATTCTCCATACGTGTTAGCAACACTTACGAGTGAGCCTATCATTCCACTGAAGGAAGCTTTCTTCATTGTACCTACCTTAATTAGGTATAAAGTTCACTTATCCACATCACTCTTTATTCACCGTCGACCTCTGACCGATCCTTATGTAAATAACCTAGAAATTGCACTCTCTTTATTCCTGATAAACCAAAGGAACTAACGGTTAAAATCATCCATAAGAGCCCTCTATGATCAAAACATCTTGATCCCCCAAAAATGGTGACCATTATTCCTACCATTTCAACATTACTTCAAGGAGTGAAAACTTTTCCTAAAATTTTCAGATCTGGGCATTTCCATACCCCGCTCCAAGCCAAAGCTTCAGAGCCTTCCACTTCCTTTTGATAACACTACACTGCTTTCTTATAACTTACTTCAACATTTGGTCCTTATCAAACACCCGTCAAACTTTTTCCCAATTTACTTCACTGGGTAATTCAAATTTAGCACCACTCTCTATTACAGCTGTACGTAGATAATTATAACTACCATACTTTAGTAGTTGTGGTAGTAATCCTTTACAATGCCACAAGGGGAGTGACCTCTACTGCGGTCCTCATTACCAACTTCAACTTACAACTCCTACTAAGCCCCGCATCCTGTTGCCCTCGCCACGGCCTTCCATGGTCGCCTTTTGTCGATCAGCGCACTAATCTCACCCGAGCATGCAAAATATTCACTATAATCTTAGATGATAACAGGAGAACGAAATCTCACAAGAGGAATCAACAATCGTAATCATAAGGCTCTATGTCAAATCAAAAGCAACGCTGAAAGCGTAGTACATCCGCACAGATTCCTAAGGAAACAAGAACCTGATGCTCTGATACCATCTGTGACACTGTGCTTAATAAAATACCGGGTGATCAATCCTATACAAAATTAAAACAGGAGTCATATATGGTTAATTCTCAGCATCACTGTCGAAAACTAATAACCTATTAGGCTGGCATCAAAATTTTTATTTAACTAATCTTTTTAAACAAACCATTCAAATAAATCAATCAGAACAGTTTATGTATATATATACAAAAACTAAAATCGAATAAAATTATTGAACACTCTGTTAACATAATACAACGAAATCAAATGCCACTCTAAAATGCGGTAAAAGAATAAATGAATACAATTGGGCTTGCGGCCCGAGTGTTACTATAATGATTCCTATCTAGATCACAAGAATATAAGCGTCTAAAAATAAACCTGCAGGCATCCACAGATGCTGCAGCAACGTCTGACTCGAAAGAATCATCATCCAGGCATCCCTGTGTCTGGACACCTATATATATATATATATATATATATATATATATATATATAATATAGCAAGAGAGGGGAAAATATTGAGAAATGGGTCAGAGCCCGAGTTTGAAAATGTTTTGCAAGTGCATAAATGCCATATTGAAAAATATGAAATATCTCATATTTAAATTGGTATCGCACTCTCATGAGATACACCTCACCCATCTTCTAATAGTGCACACCTATCGCATATGTTTTAAACAACCTAGTTAAGCTACTTTGCCTAACTAATCCATTTCACCCATCTTCTAAGATCCTCGTAGTTTCAAGTACAAAGGGATAAACTTCTCATCATTCCCAACATTGGGCTACGTTCGTGTGTGGGGTGTCTCGCGAAGCGAAATCTAAACAAGGAAGCCCCCCGATAGACTACTACATAACCATGTTGATCATCGACATCCATTAGGCCCTCGATACATAACGCATGTACAAAAACTCATATATATATATATATATATATCGTCCTCACTAGAACCTATGGTTCATATTCATAAAAATTCGGATATAAATCTACCAGAAGGGGAATCATTCTTATTCAATCTTTTTCACTTTGCACAAGTTTACTTTATATGATAATTCATCTTCATTTACAATTAATATACTATACACAACAATTATAAGTATACCTATCAAAATCATAAGTATAATAACCATCCCACTGGGCTATAACTCGAGGATGCAGTCTCATAATGCCTATCCAAATCTGGGTTTTCTCATTCAACCACGGTACCAAGGCAGACTCACTCATGGTTATGGTAAAAATACACAACGGTGGATGCGGTCATGTTCCCTACTGCAAGTAGAATGCACACATCGCACTCGTACACGGGACGATATGACATGGGGATATACTCTCCCTCCTCCTCAATCCAGGGGATTCACCCACATCGCACAACCTCCCTGGATCGCACTAGATAAAATATATATAATCAGGCGTTCCAACCCTACGCCTGGGAAAGCCTGTGGAACCAACCTCTAAATTATAAATATACCAATCACACACCGGTATATTTATTCATATCATATTACATATACTGTAACTACATCGTATACGTAATCTACATCAGTTCTCAAATATATATATGGCTATAACTGCCAACCTCATATAGCGATAGCCAATATCCCGACTGTTCCCATTCGTAATAATTAAATAGCATACGTACTACATAACTTAATCCCAAAGGTATCGCATCACCTACACTAACAGTCATCAATAGATGTATTGGATAACCGCTCAATCATCTTTAGCCTATATCCTAAATTCCATCATAGTCGCCTCGTAGGATATACTCAACCATAATCGGCATATAAATACATTTCTACGCGCACAATTATATATATATATATATATATATATATATATAATCTCCCACCGAAATACCACCCTGAGTGTTACTTGTCCCAAAACATCCCTAAATTAGTAAGCCCTGGATTTTACCTTCAACTAACCCAAGGTATACACCTCACTCAAATAATGATTTAGAACTCCCCAAACTATTTTTAGGAACCCCAAATGTCTAACTCCACAATTGTTTTTCCCAAAAATACACATTGAGCGTCACATAATTTTTGCACCCTCCTAGTCCTAATTAATTCTCTTAAATAGCTAGTTATGAATTTCCCTTATTTAGATATTTGTTTCCTCAAATAAATAAGATACAAATAATTAATTTAGGAATTTATCCCATTTAAACTAAACTAGCTGAAACTGTCAAAAATCCTGTAGGGTCGATCGATCGACCCTTGGCCGTCGATCGATCGATCGAACAGGGCAGCTTCTTCTTGGAGACTCTGTTTCGGTCATTAAAATACCCTTAAGCTTTTATCTTCTCTCCCAACCTCAACCAACAACAAATTCACATATAAAAAGGTTTCTAATCATCCTAGAACCAAAAACCAACAATCAATTTCAATAAATTTTTAAGTTTCTTAAACCGAATATTATCCGGGGTTTATTCGTTCAACTTTCGAAAAACCCATTTTGATACACAAAAACCTAACCCAAAAATCCTTATAGTTTTACACTACCAACTATACTATGAAATATATTCTCAAAGGAATAAATCAGGTAATCACTTGCCTCGTGAATTAAATCTGACGACCTCGAGTTGAATCCCGCAGAGTTTGGCCGGAAATCCCCTTTTCTCTCATCCTTTCTTCCCTTCTTCTTTTATCTCTTTTCTTTCCTTTCTCTCACTCTCTCGTGTCTTATAGGGAAAGAAAAGGGGTTTATCCCTATTAAACCCAAAAATGACCCGTTTACTCAATTGCGAGTCCCTACTAGTCCAAAAGTCCCCGGAACCTAAACAATACCCTTGGATACTCTATTGTGAATATCTGGACCATTCCGAACCCAACCGCGCACTTAAAATCTCCATCCGAGTCACTTAACTTAAATTCACTAATTAAACCCAACATATTCCAATACACATGTTTTCTAAATAAAATATTATCGTTCGTTGCTTTACCTAACAACGACATGTGATTAAAATAATCCAACTCATATACTTAGTCCCGTAAGAAAATATAATCCATGTAAATATTAATCCGACAATTGCAAGCTAATATTTACTATTCACTTTATATTCTAAATTTATTTAATAACACTCATAAATTCCAAAATTACTATTCACAGTAATTTCCTCTAATTACCAAATTATGTCACTTATGCAATTTAAATATCTATAAAAGTACGGGGTATTACAACCCTCCGGGTACTTTCGATGACCTTACCACTTACTATTCAATTCTCCCCGATATTTCCCCACCTATCAATTTGTGGTTCAATTATTTCGAGTGTTTCTTTCGCAACACTTTTCGTCTCCACTGGCCCTATCTCTTAGTGGCGCTTTACTCAACGTATTTTTTCCACTCGTTGACTAATTATCATTAAATCTGATGACCTATACTCCAATGACTTCTTCACAGTTCTCACATTCTATTAAGGCTTAGGCAAATAACACCTCCCAACAAGGTCCAAAAGATCTTTTCCCAATGCATTATTTCTCAGCATTTCCAGTCCTCAATTTTTGTAGAACCCAAAGCAAACACCCGGGACACTCAACCTTTGTACCTATACTCACACATCTAATAATGGACTCCCGCATCTCTAAAGGAGTCATATACCACTGCACTCGCACTATCAGTAAGTCCTCAACGCCAAATTAATAATGAGCTAAACTTCTCTGCTCCAAGGTAACCCGACATACCCTGAATCTTACAAGTTAGATTCCTTACGCATCAGGATCCAATATAAATAGACAACTGTACTCTCTTACTTCACAAAAATATTACTGCGAGCTCAACTCTCTTTCAGTTGGGACATCATATAAATATACATCCTACCCTGGAACAACGAACATGATATCCTTGCTATAACCACCCACCATTGCGAACCATTCGTACATAGGATAAAACCACACCTCAAGTATCACCTCTCAAATGAGATAATCCTCAAAAAAATATAGATCATCTCAATGTACCCACCCATTCCTTAAAGGTGGAACTGAAGAGCGCCCCGTTATTCCATCGTAAATATACACATACTAGTGATATTAACTATGCCTCCACTAAATCCATTTCTCACGTGAATTTAGTACTAATACATTACTATGACCCGCTCGCATCACACAAAAAAGACCCCAATCATATCGAAATAAAACTTGTAGTTTTAGTTGTCAACGACACTGGCGGCTCAAACGGTTACTGGACATAACACCATCATCCTAACAAAACCAAAAACATCTCTAACTGTTTCCCTTGATAGGCATATCACTCATGTCCCCCTAACTCATTTCAGACAAGGTCCACCCATATGTTTCCACTCTTTTAAACATAAGACACCTCTCTGTGTCATTCCCCTTTCCCTGGACCCACCAGCCATGTCGGGGTTTCCTTCTCGCGGACCAGGTAGTCTTGACCTTGATTACTACCCCTAATGTCTCTTTGGCTTCGTTGGTCCCATGGGACTTGTTGATGTCCTTGACAACCCTAACTGAACCCACCGTCACTTGGTAGAAATTCTATTGATATCTATCATTAAGTTGGGTCCTCTACATGGTATCCTTTCCCTTGGTTCCTCATTATTACTAGAAAATTCATTCTACTCTTCTAATAGATTCTCTAACTCCCTTAGCTCCCTTCTAGCACGAGCATTGATACCAATTTGTAAATGTACAACCTTGACGACAACGACACCAGTCATCCTGGCTAGATCTCCTATCTGCTCTTGTATTTTCTACCACATGTCTATTATAAACTTATAAAACCTTTTAGTTCTTCATATCCCTCTCATCAGTTACGTAGTTCGTGAATTTCGTCATCGACACTTTACCTCCGAACTCTATTCGACCCTTTTGGAAAATTATTGATATCTCCCTTGCCTCTCTATATAAATACTGTTGAGAGGATTCATAATAATCCTCACCCCAAATTCCTTGTTATTCATGGTATCTACCCCATGGATGTGGTGTTTGGCTCCCATCACCCCATACTACTTCTAAGAGGAAACATCCTTGCCCTGAATTTTGATTTGAGTGTCACTACACTCCCCCACATGTGACCCTAATTGGATTTTCTCCATCCTTTAGTAAATCACCTATTAGCACCTCCCTCGAATTCTAGAGGATTATTCTTCTGAAACAAAATCTTCTTCGACCCTTACCCCTTATCATCCACACTTGGGGTTTTATCTTGCACCATCGTCCTCCCCGACAATTCTTGGGGTAGCTTATGTGCCCCAATGGTTACTCCAACTTCAATTGTTCAATCAATATGGATAATCCTATCGCATCAATATTTTTAGAATACTCTATGACTTTCGTTGAGTCCTCCATACTGCAATCCTTCTAATGTTCCACGCTTGTAGTTCTATACTTAATAATAGGAGAATGCAAGTCGCATACGTAAAGCAATACACCAATACTATAATGAGGCTATATATTAAAGAACGATAAGATGAAACATGAAAAGACACACAGATCATAAAGACCCTAGAACCAGATGCTATGATAGCATCTGTGACACCCCGCCTAATAAAATATCGGGTGATCAGTCCCATATCAAATTAAATAGGAATCTCATCCGGTTCATTCTTAGCATCACTTTCGAAACCTTTTTAAAACTTGCTAACCACCTAGTATTCAAAAGAAACGATGTCAAATTTTATCTTTTTAATTAACCCTCACTAACAGCAAGTGTCATACTATATAATAAACCATTCACACAATCACTAATTCAAATAATACTAAAAATGAATAATTACAATCCTTGTCGAGAAAACCACTGGCTAGAAAATCCAAATCCAAAAATATACACCATAAGAATAATAAAATGAGTACATCATTGGCTGGAACAAAAGAAATAACTAGAGCGATGTGCCCAAATGAAATACTGACTACATCCTACACTACGAATGAAATGACTGGAGTGGCTAAGTCAAAATCCTACAACATCCACATATGTCGGAATTACGTAACCCTTGAATAGAACAAATTCGGCGTCCATGTGGCTGGACACATAAAAGGTTTTAAAAATATTTTATAGCAAGGGTAGAACCCAAAATATTTTGAAAATATTAAGCAAGTGAAATAAATTGCAGTAAATTAAAATGCATGGATGCTCTTCATATTAAAGTTAGTGTCGCACTCCCTTGAGCACCAACTCATCCCTCAACTATTGTTCACCCCTAACGCTTTTCAATACAACCAACCTAGTCACCTAACTTGTAAGTAGTTCTCCATGATATCCTTCCTATCACACTACTCTAGCCCGAGTATGTTTAATATATGATTTATAAGTTATTTAACACATTAACTTAATTAATCATTTCTCATTTGAGATCATATAACAATCTCACAAGTTATATGAAATATCAATACATTTCACATCAAGTATTTTACCCGTATCTAAATGTCTACACCATATATGCATACCATCAAGTTACAACACTCATAGACATGTCGTAAATATATAATCCATCCTCCCGAGTGGGCACTCACCGGATGTTCTCTAAAATGCTAACTTTTTCAGGTATACTCATCCACCTGGACCCGTGATTTGGTTAGCTCCCCGAATAAGAAAATAAAATAAATGCATCAAAGGCGGACATAGTTCCCCCCGAAAATGAGTTCGACTCATACCCAAGACGTCTCACCCCTAGCTATAGACGCTATGACTTGAAGACTATACTCACCCCACTACTCAAGCCGGGAGACTCACCCATATTGCGCAACCTCCCATGATAGCACTAGAGGGGTATGTATTCCTATAAATATTATTCACACGTATATTTATAAATCACACACGCGTGAGCGCGCGCGCACACACACACACACACACACACACACACACACATATATATATATATATATATATATATATATATATATATATATATATATATATATGTTTAATTAATCCAGGCTACCCTTGCACAACTTATCGTAACAATAACCTGACATTCCCAAGTTTATTTACTGCCTTGACATTTAAATAATTCCCACATTTATTTATTTAGTACTCCACTCGTGTCACCCAACTAAATTACACTGACTTGCACCTTCAGTCTGAAATCTCATCCTGTAGAACTCATTCCTCAAATCCGACATATTAAGGATTGCAGCTTTTATTTTGAATATTTTATAATTTTTTATATAACCATATAATAAATTCAATTATCTAAGTCTATGCCTAAGCCCTCGACAATAGCCCTAAAATTATACCCGAGTCAATGTCCCGACTTAAATTTGATTAGTCATGCATTAATTAATTTATTTTCTTGACATCACTCAACCAATATATCCAGACTCGCTCACTTGGCCCGAAGATAAAATAGTTATATAGTTGTCAATTTTATCAAATACCGCAAGTGCACGGGCTATTATAGAATAGCGAGTGTAAGTACGGGTCGAACCTACAGCGATTTATTAATTTTTTTCGTTAAAAATAATTATGACTGTCCAATTAGAAGAAATGGGTCTGGATATGAGATGTTATAATTAAACTAAGCAAACACAAGCAAACAGTAGAACTACGAGAGATATAATCAAGGGAGCATGAAAACTAGGACATTGGATCCATTTATCACATTCAACTAATATTTTGTAATAATTTAAACTCATCAGTCCTGATTTTATAACTCAAATTAAACCGACTCTCATCGTATTTAATTAGGAGGATAACACGGTTAAAAACCCAATAAAATTTAGCGTCTCTAAAGTAGGACAACTAAAATCCCTATTCCCTTAAAAGTTCACTTTTAGATTTCAAAGTATAGTCTTTAAACAATCGAGTGGAGGCATAATCCACCAAAAAGTACTCACACTTAAAAATAAAAATATGATTCTTTCTCAAACAAAGCCGAAGGTTTAAAACACACTCTCGTGTCGTTTTAAATGAATACTGAATTTTTAAGACCTTTAGCACATATCGGGAATAAATAAGAATTTAAATCACGCATAATATTAATCAAACATGATAAATTTCACCTACTAGTAGTAAAGAAATTACACTAGCATAATGTAAGACATTATAAAATTTCAAGAATGAATATGAATTTTCATTAATAAAACAACTTACAAATGATGTGTCTTACAATTGATGTTGACAAAACTTCTCCCACAAAATAATTCTTGGCCCTCAATAAAAATATATTCTCAAAATAAAACTACCAACAATTGTTCTAATGTGACTCTCTCTAAAATTCTACACACCAAATAATGAGACAAAGGGTCTTATTTATAGGCTTAGGGTGAGGCGTTAGGGTTTTGTTGAACTCTTCAACTTCCACCTCATCAATTTCCCCCCAATCGAAAAGTCTTCTTTTTTTTGCTGAACAAGCATGCCAAATTTTGTCCAATTCGGGGAATATAAATTCCCGACTTAAACAACATTTTTTCGAACGACCGTAAAATTCAACTTTTTCGTGCCTTTTTCGAGTTCATCATCAATTTGCACCAAATTCCGTCATTACCGGTAAAAAAATCACTAGGCAACTTTTTTCACAAATTAGCAGAAGAATATTATAAATTATTGATGCGCCCATTTTTTTACTTAGAATTACCGTTTTGAATCAAAATTCAATTATTCTTGCATTTTTTTCACTTTTTAATAAAATGGTCTTAAGAATTTATTAAATAAAATAAAATGGAACTAACAATGTATAAATTTGGGTAAAAATATACAAATTAATGCACTCATGAAATACCCCCACAGTTAAACTTTGCTAGTCCTCGAGCAAAACTAAAATTTTAAAATCTTACTCACTTTCGTAGGAATCACGTTTGCACTTAGGATGTGCAACAAGCCGTTAAACCCCTAGGTTATCTAAGTGGAAAAGTTTTGTCTGTTGAGGGTTTGCAGTGAATATACCCATAAAATTAAAAAACTTGACTCAATACAAAAGACACAAAACTAATATAACCAAGTTTGAATGCAAACTTCATAAATATAATAACATTTCACTTTTCAATCTCAACTTATCGTGAGTGTGTGCATAGTCAATATAACCGTCCATTTCAAAAGATTCGATCGTTACATTTCTTATCCGAAAGTTAGTTTTGATTTCAAAATCTCACAGAATACACTCACAATTGAACACTCAGAAATGGGTAATTTTCTCTTGGTATATCTGAATAAAAGAGTAAATTTAGATGAATAAATTTCACATATACATGATCAAAAATGGATTTTTATATAATGGATGAATATGAACTCATGAATGGAGAAGCGATTTCTTTTTGGAAACATTGAATCCCACCATAGATCCTATTCATCTTCTCTCCACACTTTAACTAATTTCACTTGAGATCGATTAGGAATTTCTTCGATTGTATTGTAGGCTCGAATTTTGGCTAGAAAGAATGGCTGTTTGGAGTTCAAAACTTATGAGAATATAGAGGTCTTTCGGCATTTTGATTTTAAGGAACTTTTTCTTCTAACCTCCATTTTTTTTTTCAAAACTCATTTTTTTTTCTCTTTCTTTCTTCGTCCTTTTTTTTCTTTTCTTTTAACACATTATTTTTGCAACCTCCTTTTCTTTTGGTTTTTTTAGCCTTTTTCCTACCGTAATTTTACCCTAATATTTTCTGAAAATAGATATGGCTTCATTTTATGGGTTATAAACTCCCAGTTGGAGTTAGGTAGGACAATGGGTTTTCAACAAAAGGCTTATTTTTTTTGGCGCAAATGGGCTTACAATGTAATAATGTAAAAAGGCTGGAGTTTGGGCCCAATTTTTGGTCTTTCAAACGATGTCCTACTCTCATTTCTCAATTTTCATTAAGTTGATTTATGTCTTAAGAGGACTTACTAAGACTTATAGTGCATGAGATTCACATTTTGACTTTTTATTTTAAGTAAACGAACAAAACAATGAATTTTAGATCATCAATGAATTTATCACTGAATGAAAGTTTGAGTTATTTTAACTTAGATTGATTTAAATCTCTCGAAAACAATTAATGGCACACAAATCCCACCAGACTAAAATCTCCACATTTATTCATTAAGCATATTAACTTTTGCCTTAATATCCATTTTCAATCATATTATATGGATAATGTGTAAAAAATTTCATAAGTTGAGAGATCCATGAATTAGTTATGTATTAAGAAATCGTTTCAAAACTCAATTATGTTGAAAATATTTTTGGATTTTTTTTGAAATTTTTCTGATTTTTTTTAATCGTTTCAAAACTCAATTATATTGAAAATATTGTCGGATTTTTTTTCAAATTTGTCTGATTTTTTTTACAGCGGGAAAAAATGACCTCAATACCCCCAAACCTAATTTCTACGTTGTCGAAATTTAAAGATATGAAAGATATTACCGTAACGAGGGACTTTTTTCAACGCACAATTCCTGTAAAACAAAAATTATGATACAACAACTATGCCCAATTTCATGTTCACTCTTGGTACACAGGGTCTTGGAGGAGAATAACTTCCACTTCCCGATCTCGTAATTCTAGATATGGCTTCAACCTTTGACCATTAACTTTGAAAATTTCTCCTTTTTTAGAATTCTGTATCTCAACCTCCCCATGTGGGTAGATTGTTCTAACAACAAAGGGACCGAACCATCTAGACCTCAACTTACCGGGAAAGAGATGCAACCGAGAATTGGACAAGAGAACTTTTTTCCGGGCTCAAATGACTTTCGTAGGATGGACTTGTCATGGAACATTTTCATTTTCTCTTTATACAATTTTACATTTTCATACACATCATTCCTAATCTCTTCATACTCATTGACTTGGAGTGTTCGGTCCTCTCCCGCAGAAGGTAAAATGAAATTGATGGTCTTAATGGCCTAATAGGCCTTGTATTCTAACTCTACCGGAAGGTGATAGGCTTTTTCATAGACAAGCCTACACGGGGACATACCAAATGGTATTTTATAGGCAGTGCGATATGCCCATAGTGTATCCAATAACCTTAAGGACCAATCCTTTCAGTTCGGATTCAGTGTCTTCTCGATGATTTTCTTGATTTGCCTATGGGAAACTTCAACTTGACCGCTAGTTTGAGGGTGATAAGAACACCCTACTTTGTGCGTGACCGAATATTTTTTCATGAGACTCTCGAAGGTTCGATTACAAAAATGGGTTCCCTGATCTCTAATGATGGCTTGAGGTGTACCGAAATGAGAGAAAATATTTTCTAGAATGAATTTGACCACCACGTGGCGGTCATTCGTCCTACACGGCATGGCTTCTACCCACTTAGAAACATAATCAACTTCTAAAAGAATGTAAAGATTGCCGTAGGAATTTGGGAATGGACCCATAAAATTAATGCCCCAACAATCAAAAACCTCGATAATCAGAATGGCATTTAAGGGCATAATGTTCCTACGTCTGATCTTTCCTAACCATTGGCAACGGTCACAACTCGTACTGTAATCATTCGAGTCACAAAAAATGGTTGGCCAATAGAATCCACACTATAAAATTTTTGCAGTGGTCTTTTTAGCACTGAAATGACCTCCACGGGATTGGTCATGGAAGAAAGAGATTATGCTTTGAATATCATGATCGGGTACACACTTTCAAATGATTTGATCAGGACAATACTTGAAAAGATACGGGTCATCCTAAAAGATATGTTTGGCTTCCTTTAAAAATTTGGAACAATCTTGCTTAGACCAATGCAATGGCATTTCACCTGTCACAAAATAGTTCACAATATTGACGAACCATAGAAGCTGAGAGACAAGCATCAGTTGCTCATCGGGAAAGTACTCATTTAGTGGCAATAAGTTATCAGATGATTCAATGGTTAACCAAGACAAGTGATCCGCCATTACATTCTCACACCCTTTCTTATCCCGAATTTCAAGGTCAAACTCTTGTAGTAATAGGATCCACCTAATGATATGGGCCTTAGCATCTTTTTTAGACAAAAGGTATCACAAGCCGGAGTGATCGGTGAAAATGACAATTTTGGATCCTATCAAGTAAGAACTAAACTTCTCAAGAGAAAAAACAATAGCGAAGAACTCTTTTTGCAGTCGTGGAATAGTTCAATTGGGCATCATTAAGAGTCCTACTGGCATAATAGGTGACGTGAGGAAGTTTCTCATTACGCTGACCTAGAACCGCACCTATGGCATAATCGGAAGCGTCACACATGATCTCTAACGGTCGACTCCAGTCGGGGGGTCTCATAATAGGTGCAGAGGTCAATTTCGTCTTTATCCTTTCAAAAGCTTGAAGGCATTCGTCAGTGAAATCGAAGGGTGTGTCATTTCCAAGAAGATTATACAAAGGTCGAGAGAGTTTGCTAAAATCCTTAATAAATCTCTTCTAGAAACCGGCGTACCCTAAGAATGATCGAACTTCACGCACAGTTTTAGGGGGTGGGAGATTGGCAATGAGATCTATTTTAGGTTTATCGACCTCAATACCCTTGTGTGAAATGACGTGACCTATAATTATGCCTTGTTTGACCATAAAGTGACACTTCTCCCAATTAATCACAAGGTTCTTTTCCTTACACCTCTTTAGAACGAGAGTGAGGTGATGGAGGCACTCATCAAAACTCGACCCAAATACAGAAAAATCATCCATAAAGACTTTGAGAAAATGTTCCACCATATCCAAAAAGATACTCATCATGCACCGCTGAAAGGTAGCGAGTGCACTACATAACCCAAAGGGCATGCATCGGTAAACAAAAGTACCAAATGGAGGTTTTCTCTTGATCCTCAGGAGCGATGGGAATTTTATTTTAGCCGGAGTAACCGTCGAGAAAACAGTAATATGGATAGTCGGCTAATCTCTCTAGCATTTGGTCTATGAAAGGAAGAGAAAAGTGATCCTTTCATGTAACAGTGTTCAACTTCCTATAATCAGTACACACTCGCCAACTGGTTTGAATCCTCGTGGGTACTAACTCATCATCGTCATTTTTCACCACCGTAACACTAGATTTCTTTGGGATGACTTGAACGGGACTGGCCCATTGGCTATCAGAGATGGGGTGAATGCTACCCGCATCGAGCAATTTTAGTACATCGGCTCAGACGACCTCTTTCATATTGGGATTAGGTCTATATTGTGCTTCACAGGAATTTTTAGCATTATTTTCTAAGTGTATCCTATGCATGCACACCGAGGGACTTATTCCCTTAATGTCGGCTATGGTCTATTCCATGGCTTTCTTGTGTTCTTTGAGAACACGCAACAATTTACCTTTCTGTTCTTTGTCTAAGTCAGATGTGATGATAACTGGCAAGGTGTCAGAAGGTCGTAAAAATCTATACTCAAGCGTTTCAGGCAATAGCTTCAATTCAAGCTCGGGAGCTTTCTCAATCGAGGGAGGAACAGGTGATGAGTAAAGTGAGAGGGGCTCAGGCTTACACATCTTACTTCCTACTTCCTACTTCCATGATAGGGGTGGAGTTGAGAATGAAAGAAGGATAGGTCCCCGATTTTAATTCTCTTAAATAAAATATATTTCCTTTTATGAAACACGATGCGGAAGCGTTAGATGATGGTTGGATCAACAAAACAAACGAATTACCGAATTTTAATTTCCTTTACAAATTTAAATTAAACTGAGTGAAATTAAATTAATCCATTAAAAACATTTTCACTTAAGCCAAGTTAATTCATCCAAGTCATAGAATATGCCTAAGTCATATTTTGCAATTTTATCAAATTAGGCCAAACCAATTTTAACAATTAAATTAAATGACTTGAATTAATTAACTACACATTACCCAAATTTAATTAGCACCCAATTAAATTAAGTGTGACAATTAAAACAATTTTTATCTTAAATTATCCTAAGCATGAGTTCTAAGTTATTAGGCAAGACAAAAATAAATCAATCACACTATGCCGCGATGTACGAGGAAAAACCCAAGACGGGAAACAACCTCAGACGGCCCTAGCCTCAAATCCACTAGATATGAAATTTACAAATACAAGACATAAAGTCTTACAACACACGACTCGATCCCTCTCAAGCCTCGACGCTTCTTCTTGTAGACACCTCTTCCTAGCGGATAACCTTGGAGCTCCACCGCGGTCTCAGAATCCACCGATCGGACTTTATATGGTCACCGTCACCCGAACTAAGAGCCCTTCTCCAAGTGGATAAATCAATAAAAACTTCTCTTCAATTCGGTGTAGATAAAAATAGATGCCAAACTCCAAGCAAGATATATGTATATGAGAACTTGGAATAAACTTATTTGGGTGTAAACAAGAGTGGTATAGGTTTTTCGCTTTGTAAAATCTCACTCAAAACATGATCTTTTTCTCTATTTGATTTTACTCTCAAAACACTCTCTAGGAGTTAGTAGGATATGAAAAAGATTCTTTCTAAAAATGGTTTCCCGCACATAATAAAGTCTTAGAAAAATGAGTTAAGAAACAAGTGGGGAAGTGGGAGAAAAACTGCTTAAAACTGTTCCCGCCTGGCGTCTCGTTCGAACGACATTCTCGTTCGAACGAGTCTTCTAACGATGTTCCAGTATGAACTCGTTAGAAGCTCGTTAGAAATCTCGTTAGAACGACAATCTCATTTGAACGACATTTCGAACGAAGTTCTAGTATGCCATAATGGGAAGTCGTTGGCAATCTCGTCTAAAAATGGTTTCCCGCACATAATAATGTCTTAGAAAAATCAGTTAAGAAACAAGTGGGGAAGTGGGAGAAAAACTGCTTAAAACTGCCAAAAATAGTTCCCGCCTGGGGTCTCGTTCGAACGATATTTTTTTTGAACGACATTCTCGTTCGAACGAATCTTCTAACGTAGTTCCAGTATGAAATCGTTAGAAGCTCGTTAGAAATCTCATTAGAACGACAATCTCGTTCGAACGACATTTAGAACGAAGTTCCAGTATGCCATAATGGGAAGTCGTTGGCAATCTTGTTCGAACGACTTGTGGTTCGAACGACATTTCTCATTCGAACGACACTTCGAACAAACTCACAGAATGCTCAAAAATTCTTTTTAAGCCCAGAAACGTTTATATACTTTATATATAAGTTTTAATGGAAAACATTCTGAAAACAAAACACAGTTTTAAAAACCTAACACCCAATATACACATGTTCCAAGCTCCTATATATATACGTAATGCATTCATACCTTGGGAGCATGGAACCACTGTTGATGACGTTGAAACGAGTCACAAAAACCACGACTTTTGATGAAGCTTTATACACTTGGCCGCTACGTCTTCAACAAACACGTCATAGGCTTGAAAGATGATCAATATACTCTATCCTATGATTCAAACGTTTTTGTCCAGAATTGAGCCAAAACTACAAAGGACTCAATTGGAAATTTGCGTCCTTACAAATCTCCCCCTTTGGCTATTCCGGGATAAAAACTATACAAAAATCCTAAAGGGCCGTCAAGCTCTACTAGACTAATAAAAAGACCCACCCAAAATAAAAATACAATGCTTGACTCAAACAACGCAAAGGATCAACATCTTTGCTGTTGAAAGTTGCCGCTTTATAAAATAATTCCTGCACACTTAGGCAAACACATTACACGCATAGGGAATATCAAAATAGTTAATGCAAGTAAAGTTAACTACTCCCCCTAAATTAATTATCTCTCTTTATCAAGTATGATCAACTTAGAAAGACGTCTCCCCCTAAGATAAATCTCCCTTAAACTAAGATACGATAATAATAGGATTATATACCATGTCTCCCCCTATCATTCTCCCCCTTTTTGTTCAGGAATAGACAAAGGCTTAAAGAATCAAATATTGACTGATCTCCCCCAAATAAAGCATATACACCCTCTAAATTAATTAAGGGATAAATAGAGTGGGAAAGCAAGCTAAAACATGTAATTGTGCATTTAGTGATGAGAACGTTAAAGCATATGGGCAACAAAAGTTCAACTAATCCAAAGAATAACATCGGATACCAACCAGGATGCAATAAAATGATACCAATATGATATATAAATTGTTAAGCATGTGATATCAACAAAGAATGCAATAAAATGGATACCAAATACAAATTAAAGCACATATGGATTAGAAATCAAAGAAAAGACTAAACAAAAATATAAAATATGTATACATAAGATATAACTAATAGAAGTAGGTACACATATATAGATATAAACACACAAATTATAATAGGAGTCTTTCACACTCATATGGAAAAAATGTGTCATATGGAAATGGAAGTGTTGGGGTGTGAACTAGTAACGATTAAATTTAGACCCAATCACTTAAAAACATGTTCACGGAGTTCTCATTTGATTGCAAACTTCATCACATTTGAATATAACTGCATGTGACAATATAGATTGAACTCAATGAACAAACATACACAATGCATACAAGCCAAGCATATTGATGATTCTACAAACCAATAGAGTCATGACATGAGATACGCAACTAGTATAAACGGGCATTGTGCAAACCGTTGATATACCATCCAATCTCCCTCAATAAGCATTTATGTTACTTTTGAATGAATATATCAATCAAACATAGGCCTTGGCAAATTGTTTTTCTTTTTTAATGCCATATTTTCTATTTTTAGGCCTTTGGACCACGTATTTCTTTTAGGTCCATTCAGAACGGTGGCTTACAATCTCAAAGGATCACTTAGTCCTTTCGGAGCCCTTCACTGTGCACATTTATATTTATCATGTTTTCATTTTTCACACAAATCTCACGTGCAACAAATTTTGACATGCACTAGTCCTCCTAAGTCACAAATATGTAGATGACAAGATTGGAAGGAGAACACCTCACATAGCTCAAATATACATATGAAGTTAAAATTTCAAAGGAGCTCGTGCATGTGTTAATAGAGGCATATAAAAATAGAATCCATTTAAACAACACAAAATCCAACTACTCCATGTAAGCATGGTAAAGAACATAAAAAGGATTGATAATCTAAACCAAAAGTTCTAGCCACATGAGAGCGTCAAATGAGGGATTCAAACACAAGTATATGCCACTAAAAGTGTGTCAAACCAAAATACACACTAAATAAAATCTTTTTGAGTCTTTAACATTTTTTTTAACCAAAAATAAATATATACTCAAAAGGATAAACAAAAATCATTTGGACTTTTCATTAAGCTTAAATTATCAAGAGATAAAAACCCAAATGATAAACACAAATCTTTTTGTATTTTTCATTTAATGCAAACAAAATGAAGAAATAAAATACAAAAGATAAAAAAAAATCATTATTCTAGCATGTGATTAAGCATGGGGCATAAACTAGAAAATGACTAAACAAGCATATAATTAGCATAATTATATAACATGAGGTACAAAAGCTAATGTATGCAAATGACTAACACATTCATCCTTTATATTTAGTAAGGGAGGAAGCATGTGATAGTAAATGAGAATGAAAAAAAGTATTTTGCAAGGCAACCAAGTCGGATTTCCTAACCCAAATTAATGAATAATGAATATTTTGGGGTGTAGGAATTTTAAATACATTGGTTTCTTTATGTAGGGATTTTCTAGGAATTCGTTTAAGATCAAAACAAAATTTCCTAAGATGACCTTTTCGACCACAAAGTGTACAAGTAAAGACATGTCGAAAAGATTTACGTAAAGAGTGATCTCTAAAAGCTTTCCTAGTAGATTCTCCTAAAATGTTGGTTTTGGCTTTATTAGTAGATTCATTACAAGTATTAAAGCCTAAACCACACATGTCATTTTTAATTTGGAACGTTCCTAAGATTTTATCTAATTTTTCCGAACGACACTCCAAATCAAATTTGACATTACTAGAGTCTTTTAATTTATTTTGCAATTCTAAAATGTTAGACTCTAATAAAACATTTCGCTCTTCAAAAGCAAGAAGCTCCTTTTTCAAGGATTCCATTAAACCCCTAAGGCTATCTCTCTCACCTTCTACATATTCAAGCTTCTCTTGAAGAGTACTCTCACGTGTCCTAAGATCTTCTACCAACATACTTTCATCAATGACCTTGACACGCTCTTTTAAACAAGCTTCTAACTTCAAATTAGCTCTTTTCAATTTATTAGATTCTTTATAAAGTTCTTGAAATGAATTTTGAAGTTCACTCACATTAACCTCTTCTTCATATTCACTCTCTCTTTCTTCTCCACTCTCACTATCATAAAAAACAAGAGAATCAAAATCTTTAACCTCGGAAGTGTCATGAGTTTGAGTATCTTCATGAGAAGATTCACTTTCGGTGCTCACATGACTAGCCATAAAAGCCACAAAATTTGGCTTAGTGGGGGAATCGGGTCCCTCTTCCTTATCACTATCATCACAAGGGGTCGCATTATATAAAATGGGTCGTTTACCCTCTTTCCTTAGTTTAGTGGGGCACTAAAACGCCCTATGGCCATAACCCTCATAACCAAAACGCCTATTAGACTCGTCCCTATTTAAATTTTCATTAATAGGTTTAGGGATCTTCTCGGCTTTGTCATACTTAGGAGTTTCAAATTTCTTAAAGTCATTTTTAAACTTATCTTTGTTAAATTTAAGAAATTTTCTAAATTTACGAGCAAACAAAGCCATGTCTTCCGAGTCACTATCACTGTCGCTCTCTACTACTTGTTTGACCTCTTTTTGGGCTTTTAAAGCAACGCCATTTTCTATTGTCTTTTCAGTTTTAGAGGGAAACATGTCTAGTTCATAGGTTTGTAAATAACCTACAAGCTCTTCTAATTTCATAGAGGTTAGAGTTGGTAAAGAATTTAAAACGGTCACTTTTGGAATAAATCTATCGGGAAGGGACCTTAAAATTTTCTTTACAACACGGTTGTCAAGTATTTTCCCTCCCAAGTTAAATGATGAATTGACAAAATCGGACAGTCTAGCATAAAATTCATCAAAAGTTTCATTATCGTTCATTTTGATAGTTTCAAATTGAGTGGTGAGATTTTGGAGTTTCGAAGCTTTAACGACACTTGTACCTTCGTGAGTGAGTTGTAAAATATCCCAAGCTTCTTTAGCGGTCTCACACGTCATAATGCGTCGGAATTCATCCGGTGTGACAATGCTAAACAAGACATTTAAACCACGGGAATTAAAATTTGAAAGTTTAAACTCATTCTCAGTCCATCTATCGGCCGGTTTGGGAACACGTTCATTTTCCACTAAATGAGTTGGTGGAGACCACCCGTTAACTACAAACAACCAAACCCTCTCGTCAATAGATTTAAGTGCCAATTTCATACGCGCTTTCCAATACGCATAATTAGAACCATCGAAAATAGGAAATTTTGAAAATGGGGAAAATTCCATTTTAGCCAAAAAATTATTTAAAAGATCTTTAACGACATAATTTATCGCTTTGGCTCTGATACCATTTTGAAAGAAGGATAGGCCCCCGATTTTAATTCTCTTTATTAAAATATATTTCCTTTTATGAAACACGATGCGAAAGCATTAGATGATTGTTGGATCAACAAAACAAACGAATTACTGAATTTTAATTTCCTTTACAAATTTAAATTAAATCGAGTGAAATTAAATTAATCCATTAAAAACATTTTCACTTAAACCAAGTTAACTCTTCCAAGTCCTAGAATATACCTAAGTCATATTTTGCAATTTTATCAAATTAGGCCAAACCAATTTTAACAATTAAATTAAATGACCTGAATTAATTAACTACACATTACCCAAATTAAATTAACACCCAATTAAATTAAGTATGACAATTAAAACCATTTTTATCTTGAATTATCCTAAGCATGAGTTCTAAGTTATTATGCAAGATAAAAATAAATCAATCACACTACGCCGCGATGTACGAGAAAAAACCCAAGACGGGAAACAAGCTCGGACGGCCCTAGCCTCAAATCCCCTAGATACGGAATTTACAAATACAAGACAGAAAGTCTTACAACACATGACTCGATCCCTCTCACGCCTCAACGCTTCTTCTTTTAGACACCTCTTCTTTGCGGATAACCTTGGAGCTCCACCGCGGTCTCGAAATCCACCGATCGGACTTTATATGGTCACCGTCACCCGAACTAGGAGCCTTTCTCCAAGTGGGTAAATCTATAAAAACTTCTCTTCAATTCGGTGTAGAGAAAAACAGGTGCCAAACACCAAGCAAGATATATGTATATGAGAACTTGGAATAAACTTATTTTGGTGTAAACAAGAGTGGTATAAGTTTTTCTCTTTGTAAAATCTCACTCAAAACATGATATTTTTCTCTATTTGATTTTACTCTCAAAACACTCTCTAGGAGTTAGTAGGATATGAAAAAGATTCTTTCTAAAAATGGTTTCCCGCACATAATAAAGTCTTAGAAAAATCAGTTAAGAAACAGGTGGGAAAGTGGGAGAAAAACTGCTTAAAACTACCAAAAACTGTTCCCGCCTGCGTCTCGTTCGAACGACCTTTCGTTCGAACGACATTCTCATTCGAACGAGTCTTCTAACAAAGTTCCAGTATGAACTCATTAGAAGCTCGTTAGAAATCTCGTTATAACGACAATCTCGTTCGAACGACATTTCAAACGAAGTTCCAGTATGCCATAATGGGAAGTCATTGGCAATCTCGTCTAAAAATGGTTTCCCACACCTAATAAAGTCTTAGAAAAATCAGTTAAGAAACAAGTGGGGAAGTGGGAGAAAAACTGCCTAAAACTGCCAAAAATAGTTCCCGCCTGGCGTCTCGTTCGAACGATATTTTGTTCGAACGACATTCTCGTTCGAACGAGTCTTCTAACGAAGTTCCAGTATGAACTCGTTAGAAGCTCGTTAAAAATATCGTTAGAATGACAATCTCGCTCAAACGACATTTCGAATGAAGTTCCAGTATGCCATAATGGGAAGTCGTTGAAAATCTCGTTCGAACGACTTGTGGTTCGAACGACATTTCTTGTTCAAACGACACTTCGAACGAACTCACGGAATGCTCAAAATTTCTTTTTAAGCCCAGAAACTTTTATATACTTTATATATAAGTTTTAATGGAAAAAATTCTAAAAAAAAAAACACAGTTTTAAAATCCTAACACCTAATATACACATGTTCCAAGCTCTTATATTTATACGTAATGCATTCATACCTTGGGATCATGGAACAACTGATGATGACGTTGAAGCGAGGCACATAAACCACGGCTTTTGATGTATCTTGATACACTTGGCCGCTACGTCTTCAACAAACACTTCATAGGCTTGAAAGATGATCAATATACTCTATCCTATGACTCAAACGTTTTTATCCGGAGTTGAGCCAAAACTACAAAGGACTCAATTGGAAATTTGCGTCCTTACAGAGAAGGTCATTGACTTCTTCGATTGAGTGTTCCATATCAAATTCGAACCCAAACAAGGCAAGGGAAGATGATAAAGGGACGTCATTATAAGTTTGCTCGAAAGTCTCTTAAACGATACTATCAATTATGTCAACATCCACGAGTTCATCATCATCGGATGGTTATTTGGCCAAATTGAACACATTAAGGTCCATAGTCATGTTCTGAAAGGATAGGTTCAATTGTTCGCTACGACACCTAATGACGGCATCAAATGTGGCGATGAAAGGATGACCTAAAATAACAGGGATTTGTGCAATAGGATTTTGCACTTGTTGGGTGTCCAAAATAATAAAGTCGATAGGAAATATAAATTCTTCCACTTTAATTAGGACGTCCTCAACAATACCTCTCGGTATTTTCACATAACGTGCAGCTAAGGATAAGGTAATCCTAATCGGTTTCAACTCTCCCAAACCTAATTTATAATACACGGTGTACGACAGAAGATTCACGCTTGCTCCTAAATCTGGAAGGGCTTTCTCGATGAGATGCTCCCCTATCTTGATAGAGTACCGGGATCATTATACTTTATGGGAGTTCGATACGAAATGATTGAGCTTGCTTGCTCGGAGAGAAAAGATTTCTTGGGTACATATGTGCTCATGTTGAAGGTATAAAGGTCCTTCAGAAATTTGTCATATGATGGGACTTGTTGAATAGCATCAAACAGTGGGATATTGATTTGTAATTACTTGAATACTTCCAACATGTTATCAACTTGTGCCTTTTTCTTTTGTGGTACCAAATGTTGTGTAAATGGATCTTTTGGGACATAGGTGTCGATAGATGGGTCGAAAGGTGAGGGTGAGGAGGAAGTTGGGTCCACGGGTGGATCTTCCTTATCCTTACCTTTCTCCGATTCACTCTCGGTAGGTGGTTCTCTACTTCCTTGCCGGACCTAAACGTGATGATTTCTTTTGCATACTCTTGGGTGTGTGAAGTGCTCGTGTCATGTTGAATAACAAATTGACCCCTAGGCATGTTACCTTTTGGATTGGGTTCGGGCTGACTCGGGAATGTTCCTTTATTCCTCTCACTTAGTGCGATCACAAGTTGGCTCATTTGAACCTCGAGTGTTTGCATGCATGCTTTACTGGGTGGATTGGAGGACATTTTGAGTGGTTTTCTGGAATTGAAGGGTACTTTGGCCAAGAAGGTTCATCAAATCTTCTAAAGATTATATCTTTTGGGATGAGGGATTCGATGGTGCAGTGGCATTATTTTAGAAACCCTGGGGTGGGTTACCAAAAGATTGACCTCCATTTCCTTGGTATCGACCCTTGGACCACGAAAGATTGGGGTGGTCTCGCCACCCTGAATTGTACGCATTGTAATATGGGTCAAACTTTGGCCTATTTTGATAGAGGGCATTGGCTTGCTCGGTGAGTGCCTTATGGGACAAAAGGGCAGGGCAATTCTCAACTAAGTGGTCGAATGAATCACATAGTAGACACATAGGGGAACCTACATGTTGAACGACCATAGGTGCGCTTCGATTGCCCTCTTTGCTAGTCTTTAAAGCTTCTAAACGTTGGGACAATGTGGCCACTTTGGCATTTAAATCATAACTTTGTTCGACTTGGTGAGCGAAACCCTCATTCGAGGTGGTGGATCTAGATTCTGTATTGGGTGCCCATCGCTGGGATTTTTTGGCCATGGCTTCTAGAAATACCCACGCATCGACCTCACTCTTCTTGGTAAAATCACCATTACATAGTGACTCGAGCATAGTTCGGGTGTTATAATCGAACCCCTAATATAAAATTTGAACTTGGCATCCCATCTCAATCCCATGGCGTGGACATTGCAGTAGCAAGTCCTTGAATCACCTTAAATACATCCACAACGCTTCTCCCTCCTTTTGGCTAAATGTGTTAATGGCGTGATGTATCGACGTCGTATTTTGGTTAGGAATAAATTGTTGTAGGAAGGTGACACTCATTTGGTTCCAAGTGGTGATGGATTTGTGTGTTAACGAGTTAAACCAACTCTTGGCTTTGTCTTTCAACGAGAATGAGAACAATTTAAGTTTAACAATTTCCTTGGTGAGTTGTTGATACTTAATGGTCCCATAAATCTCCTCGAATTCCCGAACATGAAGGTGGGGATCCTCTTTGTCGTTACCTCAAAACACGGGCAACATTTGGATTGTTCCATGATGGAATTGGAAATTATTCACATTGTGAACGGGTAGACGTATGCACGAAGGTTGACTTGACCTAGTTGGATAAAGGTAATATTTAAGGGCATGTGGCGCTAACTCATCTCCCATTTCGGTGAAAATAGAAAGTTTACCAACGTAAGTATTGGGAATGCTAGACTCCACACTCGAGAAACGACTGGTATGATCTCGAAACCAACTTCGCATACAAGAGATCACTGGATTTTTTTTGTGAATAAAATTATTATTATTTTTTACTCAAACCATGTAATTCCTAGATAACACAAAGAAATTGAATTATCTAATTTAGGTGAGAGTAATTTCAATTTTAAACTCTAGTTTTCCCGAGGTAAATCGACAACAAAAGGGGTCACCGAATTAATCTCCCTAATTAGACAACTCATACTCTTTAACAAGGGAGAATTTAAAAGACGACCAACTACGGTTATCGCCTTAAAACCTATTTTTTCCTCCAGTAGGTGGTCGGTACGAAGACACATTAAAAACCACCAATCCTAGGCAAGGTGAAACATAATTGATTTGACAAGTTTGCGTTGGAGTAACTTTTAACTCTATCCTCATTAAGAGGTTTCCTATGAGCTATGTGATATCTTAAGGTCAATGTCTACTTCATTTTAAATTAAATGTGATGTCTCGGAATATTCAAATGCTGGGTTAATTAGTGATTTTCCGACCAAGGAAGGGTGATGAAATCCCCACCTTATCTTCCACACGGGTTTTTCCTTTAAGTCAATTTATGCAACGTGCTAAATTAAATCACTTAGGAGCACACAAAAACATACCTCCGGCGTGAAATTTTTACAGTCACTTATTTACCCCGGGACGAACATTAATTTGATGTCGATCGGGGGGAAACATCGCCTTCATTTCAGTCGTCCCCGAGAGTTCCCTGTGGTCGTGGCAAGATTGCACAAGTTGTCTTCACGTTCGCGCACCATTGAACACTTTTTCGAATTTTTCTTCACTTTTTTTTTATTAAAATGCTCGTGAAAAAACAAACAAAAGAAACTACACCAAACGTAAAGTGCGACACATACACAAAAAAAATAATGAAAAGAAAAGAACAAATAAAAAAAATGAGACACGCACTAGTGGTGTATTTAATAAAAATTACAAAGCACACTTATGAAACAATTTTTTTATATACTTGATAAAAAAAAAACATAATTAGTACTGGAAAAAAATAATTTTTCGGATTTTTTTTAGGGTCTACCTAATTTGGAAATTTCCAGAAAAAAATTCTAGTTTTTTCAATTTTTTTTTTATGTATTTTAGGATAAATTTAGTGCTCAAAGTGCTATGTATTAAAAAAAACTTAAATAAGATTTTATTTTTTATTTTTATTTGTTTTTACCCTGAAAAATAAAAATATTTTTGCGGATTTTTTTTTCCAGAAATTTCTATTTTTTTTTTACGAATTTTTACTAACAAAAATGCGAAAAGTAAAAAAAAAACTAGTGCGAAAGTCACAACTCTTTTTTATTTAAATCGAACAAATTCCCGGCAACGACGCCAAAAACTTGTTGTCAATTTTATCAAATACCGCAAGTGCGCAGGCTATTATAGAATATAGAGTGTAAGTACGGGTCAAACCTACATCGATTTATCAATTTTTTTTGTTAAAAATAATTGTGACTGTCCAACTAGACGAAATGGGTCTAGAAATGCGATGTGATAATTAAACTAAGCAAACACAAATAAAAATTAGGACTACGAGAGATATAAACAAGGGAGCGTGAAAACTAGGATGTTTGATTCATTTATCACATTCAACAAATATTATATAATAATTTAAACTCATTAGTCCCGGTTTTATAACTCAAATTAAACCGACTCTAGTCGTATATAACTCGGAGGATAACACGGTTATGTACCCAATAAAATTTAAAGCCTCTAAAGTAAGATGGCTAAAATCCCTATTCCCTTAAAAGTTCACTTTTAGATTTCAAAGTATAGTATTTAAGCATGGACTATCAAAACAATCCAGTGCAAGCATAATCCGTCAAAAAATACTCACACTTAAAAATAAAAATATGATTTTTTCTCGTATTAAGCTAGGATAATGGAAGACATCATAAAATTGCAAGAATAAATATGAATTTTCATTAATAAAATAACTTACAAATGATGTGTCTTACAATTGTTGTTGACAAAACTTCTCCCACAAAATATTTCTTGGCCCTCAATAAAAATATACTCTCAAAATAAAACTACCAACAATTGTTCTAAAGTGACTCTTTCTAAAATTGTACACACCAAATAATGAGCCAAATGGTCTTATTTATAGGTTTAGGGTGAGGCATTAGGGTTTTGTGGAACTCTTCAACTTCCACCTCTTTAATTTTACCCCACTCGAAAAGTCTTCTTATTTCTTGCTGAACATGCATGCCAAATTTCGTCCAATTTGGAGAATAAAAATTCCCGACTTAAACAACATTTTTTCGAACGACCGTAAAATTCCGTTTTTTCGTGTCTTTTTTGAGTTGACCATCAATTTGCACCAAATTCCGACATTACCTGCAAAAATTTCACTAGACAACGTTTTTCACAAATTAGCACAAGAATATTATAAAATTATTGAAGCACCCATTTTTTTACTTAGAATTGCCGTTTTGAATCAAAATTCAATTATTCTTGCATTTTTTTCACTTTTTAATAACATGGTCCTAAGAATTTATTAAATAAAATAAAATGGGACTAACAATGTATAAATTTGGGTATAAAATATACAAATTAATGCACTCATCATATATTTTAGTATCCAAAATTCTATATAATAAGTCTCGCATACTTATTACTCTGAGGCTCTTAATTATTTCTAATTAACCGTAATCCCCCTTTCCTTGGGATGTTCACCCTTAATTTCCAATCCATACTCTAAACAAAAACAATAATGCCAGAACTTTAAACCCATATAGCCCATGACCCACCACAACTGGACACTACTTCGCATATATATGAATCTAGGCCAAACGAAGGAACGGAGTCAAAACGTTGTCATTTGAACGAGCAACATGTCGTTCAAATGAAAAATGCTGTTGTTCTAACTATACCCATGTCATTTGAACGACGATGGTCTGCCTCCTCTCCCTTCGTCATATCAGCCCAATCCACCATTGATAACAATTAAGAACCTCTACCCCCAACATTTTATAACACGCCAAAAACATTTATGTTAAACCCACGAATTTAAGACTCCCATATCTCAATTTAATAATCATCGATTGAAGGCTTATAACCCAAATTTCAAAATCCTCTATAGAATTTAAGATGAAATTAATAGAAAACTCAACTTTATATGTCAACAAATTAAAAAAAAAAACATATGATCTTATCACACCCAGTATGATATGAATAGAAATATGTATTTAATTTAAAACCAAGTTTAACCACTTGCCTTAGGGTTCATAGGGTCTTAAACCTTTGATGTAGATGAAGATGATTTGATGAAGAACCCACACACTTGTTCTTGATTTTGGCTCCCATGATTTCTCCGACTTGCACCCACTTTTCTCTCTATATTAGGGTTTTTTAAATGTGTTATGGATGTCACACCCTCTCACTTTTAGGGTTTAATGACTCAATCCCGTTTTTAGGCTTGTGTTTTTAGTCTTTATAAAAAGGGCCCAAACACTCTTATGGGGGCGTAAATATGCCTAAGCATACCACGAGACCCATTTACTACCCATAGGTACTCTTTTCCAAGTATTTCGACCAATCTGGACTTAACAATGCACTCAAAACTGCCATTCGAATTAATTAATAACACTCTCTAATTTTTTACCTTAAGAATGTGACCCAAAAATACTCCGAATAATTATATCTAAATTTGCCAAATTAAATAGAACCTCCAATTTCAAAATTCTCCAAATCATGAATATAATTTCTCCCAATGAAATAAATTCTTTTTCTCCCGAAATAATTAAATTAAAGGTCCTTGAATTTACGGAGTGTTACATCACACAAATATATAATTACATATTTATAAGACATAATATGTATAGGTAATTAATCTTACAATAACCCCCCAAGAGTCTCATTTATTTGTTGTTAATATTTTCACTTTAAAATTAACCATCTAGTTAATTATTAATTTTTCAAATTACTAAAATAAAGATACAAATTAATTTTTAATAAAATATATACTCAACTTGGATAACCTTTACTCACTTGAGTTCTTAAAAATATCCCCAACATTTCCACCCTCATAACTTGACCCAAACCTAATAGGGTTGTTCGAGCGAAACCATAACTCAATTTCATCAACTATGAATTCATATTAATAAATAGAGTACATCAACAAGGTGTTATAATTAATCTAAACACAATCAAGCCTAAAATAAAGTCCATCCTGAAATCACTATCTAATGATTTTTTCTTGGACACCCTTTCATAAAACATTCATAATTAATTAAAAAAAATCAGAAAAGAACGAAACTGGCGACCACGTATTCGTAATGAAAATATCTAACTTCATGACCTAAACCCAAAGGTCATTTGAATGAATACCAACTTCTTTCGCCTGAGAAAGTCACCTCGTTCTAATGAGGTTTTAACGATGTTCTAACGAGATTGACGGAAATAGTGCAAAACCCCTAATTTTTGCCTACTTTTAAATGTGAGATTCATAGTTTAAAACCCAACTTACATTCCAATGCTTTACCCATCTTTATTTCCATTAATGTAGGTTCTCCATGATTAACTAACACTATTTAGATTATCATTTACACAAATCATCACAAGATTATGCCTCCAGATCCCATAAAATTAACCCAACATTAGAGTTCATCTAACCCCATCTTGATTCCATGAGCCTGGTAAATTATTCTCAAATGTAAGGTTTTACACAAGAATAATAATCATCAAATGAAAATCCTACAACATGGGTTCAAAGATTCAATTCAAGATTAACTTCGTCCTAATTTGTGGATTCAAATTATCGCAATTCAGATTTATATCCTCTACATACATGTAATTAAACCTTATCATTCTCTCCCCAAATCTCATATTAAAATCTAAAAATTTCATGGAAGATTACTATAATGAATTAAGAAATAAATTGGGCATTTAAATTAAGCAAGAAGATTTTTAGGTGAATAGATTAGTTGAATGTTCTTAGTTGAATTCCTTAGCCTCCAACTTGAGTTCTTCACCTTATATCTTTAGCCTCCTCTCCTTTTTAGCATTTGGTATCCTTTGACTGCTCGGTTTAGTTTTTGTTAAGTGTGAAGAGTTTCGTAATCTCCCTTCTTAACTTACACTAATTAAGTTAGAACACTAAAGATGTATTATAATTAAAACAACCCAAATATATAATAAAAAAGATAAAACTCGATATGATAAAACAATATCACTTATATAATCTACACGTGACACCCCACTTTATTAAATAACGGTCGATTGGTCCTTTATGAAATTAAAACATGATTTCCATTTGGTTCATTCTTATCATCACTGTCGAAAAAACATATTATTTACTAACCACCTAATTAATTAATTACACTAGTGCAAAATTTTTATCTTCCATTAAACAGATAAATATTTAATCTGAAAAAAACTAATAAATCCATACACACTGTCATTGAGTCTGAACATAATGCTGAATAAATAACAAAATGACTGGCCGAATTAACCATCGACTATAAATCAAAATCCCACATAATAATTCAAAGAATAAATAATTACTCCGAAACTGAATCGGAAAATAATTGGGCAACAAGCCATAAATGGAACTGTAACTGAAATGAAATCTCTAATCTAGAAATGAAGGAGAGATGCGTCTAATACAATCTCCTATGTGCATCCACATATGTCGCAACTGTGTATCCCTGGAATGAAGTCTCAAGTCTGGCATCCATGTGGCTTGACCCCCAAAAGAGTTTTAAAAAAAGAAAAAAATTTGCAAACGGGTTAGAGCCCAATTATTTAAAAGTGTTTACAAAGAATTTTATTACAATAAATGAAATGCGTAGTATATAGTGTTCATAATTGATTTTCCGATTGCACTATCTTGAATATAGCCTCACCCCTCTTCTACAGTGCACACCTATCGCATTTATTTATCCTATATCATCATTACTCGGTTTAACTAGACATAGTAGCTACCTACACTAGCCCGATAACTGTCATGATATAAGTTAAACATACTATCATAATTAGTACAATACATATAACTCTCGTCTATATTAATCTACTATTTGTCACATCATTACTGGAAATAAATAGTAAAAAATCATCTAAATATATACACATATCTCTCACTACACACACACACACATACACACACACACATATATATATATATAGACACACACCGTATCCTAATAGCTTGGTCCTATTAGATGCTTCCCTCGTTCATGTTATCGAGTGCGAGACAACTTTTCGTCACCGGGTCAACATCTCACCACCGATGCCAAATCATAAACAAATAATGGAGGCGGTTATAAATACATAGGCCTTAGGATTTTTATACACCTTCCTTAAAGACCTGTGTGACATCCTCATCTTATCACGGTAGGAGCCACCCGAGCACTATAACCTAGAGCACAATCCAGCCCCTCTGGAATCGCCAGGGTGGAACCGGCCACTACACGCAACCTCCTAGATATTATCCTCAAGCAACAAATAAATACACATAAATTTGTATTCAACTCATGTGCATATATCAATATATATAAATCACACATTTATATACATCCCAAGTATTAACGAGTCCAGTCGTAATTCCTATGCCCCACAGTAGATAGCCACACCCCACTATTTATTATTAACTATACGTTTATACCATTCGCCTCCTATATACTCAAATAATCTCCTATTAATATCACTAAGGATCGTACACATTTTAATATCCAACCGGTGAATTATCATCGATCTTTACCACTTTAAGGTTATTTTAGACCTTTCAAAATTTATATTTAAATAATTATACTCCTAGGACAGCGTGGCACGTGATTTCAAATTCGTATGCCAACGTTATCCTCAATTAAAATTTCATAAAAAAAATAAAAATAAAAAGAATATATATAATACCCGCCCCTTACTGCCACGCACGCAAGGAAAAATGACGCCCGGTCAATCGTCCTTAGGACCTTAATCGACCAATTTTCGCAGACTTGCTGCACCACGCTATTGTAACTTGCGTTTCCCCCCAATTCCTCAAATCCCTTTCTCATTAATTAAGGAGAAATCCTCATCATAATTATCATCTGCAACCACTATCATTAAAGGTTCTCATAACCCAAACACTAACGTAAATAACTTCTCCAAATTAATTTTAACAAAACTATTAATCCAATTTCTCCCAACTTCTTAATTTCCACTATTAATGGTTTATTCAACATGTTCCACATCTAAAATCCCAGAAATTTATAAATTAATTTCATACACAATTATCTCTCTAATTCCCATATTTCTTAGTAAAAATTCAACTATTTACACTACTAACTACATCTCATATAAACAAAGAAAATACTTGCCTTGGTGGAATAAATTCGACGACTCTTCTCGAAAACTTAACTAGAATGGTCTTATCTTCCTTCTTCCCTTTTTCTTCTTCTTTCTCCTTTCTCTCCTCTTTCAAACTTTTGTGTTTAGGAATGAATAACGACTTCCCAACTCTCTTAAAACTAGGTTATATTTCCTTAATCTGGTAATTAATCCTTTGGGCCTAATTAAAAAGGCTTAAATACCCCCCCCTCCCCCCTCGTATAGACCCGATTATGTCTAAAAAGGCCCCAAGACACAATTATTACCCCCCGAGTACACCATTTTGACTATTACAACCACTCCAGACTCAACCGTGACCTCAAAATTGCCATCTGAATCATTCTATAAATTTTTTTGATTTTTGATTTCAAAATACGACACACATTAAAGTAAAAATAATTAAAAAAAATTCAAATTAATTAAAAATAAAAATTCTCCAAATTTAAAATTCTATATAACCAAAAAAAATTAAATTTCTATATCATAAAAAAATGTAGGGTGTTACATTCTTCTCCCCTTACAAAAGAATTTCGTTCGAAATTCAGAAAAGTCTATTACTCCAAGTCTCAAATTTACCCTTATGACCGCCACACCTATCTCTTACACTTCTAATTCTAAATTATATTTAAATTAAATTAGTTAACATGGGCGCCCATACACCTTATACTCGTACTTATCCTCACAAATGTTACTCGACTCTACTTGCCTTAAATCGTAATATAACTTTCAACTCACAATTATAACTACACACATGTATAATAACCGAGGTACCAAACCCATGTACAAATGACTAAACATCCCCTAGCTTCCAACATTACGCTAAGTTTCATGCGTGGAACGTCTCACAAAGCAAAATCTAAACAAAGAACCCCCATAATACACTACTACCTAACATTGTCGGTCATCGAGATCCGTTAGGCCCTCAGTCCATAGCACGTACCCCTAAATACCTGTCTTGTGACATAAAAGTATACTTGTACACTTCCATGTTACAAAAGACAACATACATCACAACGCTCTTACTATCACAAGTTTCTTAGCGCAAATAAGTTTATGAGCTATATCTCCCCGCTTGATAATCTACCCTAAATCACATCAGTAATAGTCCCTACTTACCGGGATAAAATATCAGCACAAACATATTCTCATAAGTCCAATATACAACACACTATAATACACACACACACACACACACACACATATATATATATATATATATATATATATATATATAGGCTACGCCCTATTTCAGGTGATACCTAGCAAAAATATATCATTACCTAGTAAAGCGAACACAAACTCTTCCTATATCTATCCACTATAGCCCCAAGTTATCGCTAACTAGCAAAAACTTGGAAAATAGCCCACTTTACTCTCATTACTCTCAAAAGTAGAAATCTCACATGTAATGCAAACATCCTCTTAGTGTACACACCTTCTCTCTCACAGGCAGCACTAACGAGCCCCGCTACCCCATGGTAATTTTATATACATAATATGGCTATTACGACCAACGTACCCACTAAATCTGACTCACTCACAAATTTTAGTGGTAACAATCTTACGTGTATCACCCCCAATGCTATTCAACGCATTCCCCCTACTCATAAGATAATAACAAAAATTTACCTCCATACTCTAACTGTTTTCCCTCGTCAATGGGTTCCTGATCGAAATTATCTCGTCCAAATTGACCCATGAACTTCTGTAGTGATTGAATATCCAAAACCTCATCATGTTGTTTCCCTATGCCTCTCTCGGGGTAATCTCTCCTCCTAAGGCCCGTTTATCCACAAAAAAAAAACATTTCTCGATAAATCCTCCCTACTCCTGATCCTGTCTTGGCTGGCCTCCCCTGCCATTCCCTTGTCCTTGACGGCCCTGAGGAAAAAAATGATGTTGCTGCTGCTGAGGGCCCTGCTAACCCTGCCTAAACCCAACACCCTCGGGTTGGTAACCAGTGGACCTAATCCTCTTTTCCTGGTTTCCTTGATGAAGATCCTGCTCCTACTATTATTGCGCCCCCTGGCATGATACGTAACTAACTTTTTAGTTTGAATGGACCCACTCGCTTTGTTACTTTTCTTCATATGAAAACGTTGATCTTGGAAATGCAATAATACTGCATTAACAACATTTGTGTACGTCACCAATGTTGGGTTGCCGATCAAATGTTGCTTGATCCTCCAGGCTAATCCATCCAGGAACCTTGCTTTCTTCTGCCCCTCATTTCTCACCTCGTCTGGCACAAAATTAGTTAGACGGGTGAAATCCTCTTCATACTCCTCTATGGAATGGTCTCCCTGAGTCACCTTAGTAAAAATTTTCTTCATCTCGGTCTCAACTACTGGTAAAAAATATTCAAGGTCGAAATGCACCCAGAACTCGGTCATAGTTATCATATCCCTTTCCTCGACAACTGTCACAGACTCCCACCATTGTAAGGCCACCCCGACTAATATGAATGTGGCTCACATCTACTTCTATACCCCGTTGCAGCCGATCATGCGTAGGTGGCGCTAAATGTATTTCTTTCATTGGCATACTAATATCACCTCTAAACTTTCCTGAACCTCTGGTGGGTGGCCCTTCTAAAAGGCCTCCCTAGCTCTCTGTCACTCCGTCGGTCCCGGGTGGTCGTAAACGTCAGGTGCCATTAACGGCTCTAGATAATTCTGCAAAAAATGTATTCCATTGCTGTCATCGCCACATTAACTTCTTGTGCCACGATCGCGGACACCTCTGCAGTCGTCATAATCCTTTGTCGTGGATGACGAACTACTGGCTCTTGACGAGCCTCTCTCTCATCATCTCTCGTTGTTGCTCTAGCTGGACATCCTCTCTTAGGCGGCATCTGAAAATTTAAAAATGAGTTGTATGAGCTTATAGTTCATACATCTATAATATCGAAAGAACGTCCATACACGTACGTAAAAGAATACAATAATCATATCATAAGGCTTTACATCAAAGAATGCTAAGCTAAAACGTAATACGCATCACAGATCCTAACGACACTAGAACCTGATGCTCTGATACAATATGTGACACCCCGCTTAATCAAATAACGGTCGATCAGTCCTTTATAAAATTAAAACATGATTTCCATTTTGTTCATTCTTAGCATCATTGTCGAAAAAATATATTAATTATTAGCCACCTAATTAATTAATTTCAGGGGTGCCAAATTTTATCTTTCATGAAACACATAAATATTCATGGGGAACAAAACTAATAAATCCATACACACCATCATTGAGTCTGAACGTAGTGTTAAATAGATAACAAAATGACTGACAAAATAAACCATTGGCTATAAATCCAAATCCCACATAATAGTCCAACGAATAAATAATTACTCTGAAACTGAATCAGAAAATAAATGGGCAATATGCCTTAAATGGAACTGTAACTTAAATGAAAGCTATACTCTTTAAATGAAGGAAAGATGCGTCTAATCCAATCTCTTAAGTGCATCCACATATGCTTAAATTGCATATCCTTGGAATGAAGTCTCAAGTTTAGCATCCCTGCGATTGGACATCTAAAATATTTTTAAGAAAATAAAATATTTTGCAAGCGGATCAGACCCAAATTATTTAAAAATGTTTAGGAAGCATTTTTTCGCAATAAATGAATTTTTTAGTATATAGTGTTCATAATTGATTTCCCGGTTGTACTCTCTTGAAGGCAGCCTCACCCCACTTTTATAGTGCACACCTATCACATTTATTTTATCCTATCTAATTATTATTCGGTTCAATTAGACACAATATCTACCTACACTAGCCTAATAACTACCTCGATATAAGCTAAACATACTATCATAATTAGTATAATACATGTAACCCTCATCTATATGAATATAGTAATTTTCACATCATTACTGGAAATAAATAGTTACAAATCATCTAAATATATACACATATCACTCACTACGCATATATGTACACACCGCATCCTCATAGCTTTGTCCTATTGAATGCATCCCTCGTACATTCAATCGGGTGCTAGGCAGATCTTGTGTCACCTCTGGTCACCGGGTCGAAATCTCACCACTGATCCTAAATCGTAAACATATAATAGAGGCGGTTATAAATACATAGGCCTTAGGATTTTTATACAACTTCCTTAAAGGCCTGCGTGACATCCCTCTCTCATCGTGGTAGGAGACACCCGAGCACTATAACCTGGAGCAAAATCAAGACCCCGTTGGAATCACAAAGGTAGGACTGCCCACTACGCGCAACCTCCTAGATATCATCCCCGAGAAACAAATAATACTCATAAATTTTCATTCAACTCATATGTATGTATGAATATATATATATATATATATATATATATATATAAATAAATTAATCACACATTTATATACATCCCAAGTATTAACGAGTCCATTCATAATTCCTATGCCCCACACTAGATAGCCATACCCCATTATTTATTATTGACTATAGGTTTATACCATTCGCCTCTTATATACTCTAATAATCGCCTATTAATCTCACTAAGATCCCTACACATTTTGGTTTCCAATCGGTGAATTATCATTGTACTTTACAACTTCAAGGGTATTTTCGACCTTTCATAATTTATATTTAAATAATTATACTCTTGGGATGGCGTACTACTATTAGCTAGCTAAGCGTGACCACGAATGGCACGTAATTTTGAATTTGTATGCCAAAGTTATCCTCAATTAAAATTTCATAAAAAAATAAAATTAAAAAGAATATATATAATAACCCCCCTTACTGGCATGCGCGCTTGGAAAAATGACCCCCAGTTGATCTGTTTTCCAGACTTACTGCACCACGCTACTATAACCTGCATTTTTCTGCAATTACTTAAAGCCCTTTCTCACGAATTAAGTCACAATCCTCATTATAATTATTATCCCCAACCACTATCATTAAAGAGGTCTCATAACCCAAATAGCAACGTTAATTGCTTCTCTAAATTAATTTAAATGCAACTTTTAACCCAATTTCTCCCAACTTCTTAATTTCGATTATTAATGGTTTATTCAACATCTTCCACATTTCAAATCCCAGAAAATGATAAATTAATTTCATACATAATGATTTCTCTAATTTCCATATTTCTTAGTAAAAATTGAACTATTTACACTACTAACTACAACTCAAATAAAGCAAGAAAATACTTGCCTTGGTGAAATAAATTCGACGTCCCTTCTTGAAAAATGTGCCCCCGAAATGGTTTTATCTTCATTCTTTTTCTTCTTCTTCTTCTTCTTCTTCTTCTTCTTCTTCTTCTTCTTCTTCTTCTTCTTCTTCTTCTTCTTCTTCTTCTTCTTCTTCTTCTTTCTCTCCTCTCTTAAACTTTTGTGTTTAGAAATGAATAACGGCTACCCAACTCTCTTAAACCTAGGTTAAATTTCCTTTCCTGTAATTAAGCCTATGGGCCATATTTAAAAAGGCTTAAATTCCCCTATGTAGGCCCAGTTATGTCTAAAAAGGCTCCGAGACCTAATTACTAGCCCCAAGTACACCATTTTGACTATTTTTACCTCTCCAGACTCAATCATGACCTAAAAATTTCCATCCGAGTCATTCTATGAAATTTACCAATTTTTGACTTCAAAATATGACACACGTTAAAAAAAATTAAAATAAAAATAATCCGAGTTAATTAAAAATCTTAATTCTCCAAATTAAATAAATTCTCCAAATTTTAAAATTCTCTTTCACCAAAAAATAATTAAATTCCTATAGCCTCAGAAAATATGGGGTGTTACACTACATAGGTAGATCGATTTTCACTAATTTTGTAATTAATTTAACACCCCATATTTTTGGCAATATTTAAATTACACGTGTCGCAGTAATTTAATTAAATTGAAAAATGGAGTGAATTGAATGAATAGTAATTACTGAGAAATAGAGTAATAATTATCTGTTGTTATAATTACTTGTGTAATATTACATTTCTTTATGTGATAAGTAAATGAAATTGTACTATTTTATAGTATGTCGTGAGTGGGTAAAAGCGACGAATCGAAAGGACATTATTCGGAATGCATGTGCGGGATTGTGTTGGGAATAAGATATGATAGTGATGGTTGGTGACTCAGATGGTGATTTCGAGTGCATGGTTGATCCATAATGGGTCGAAATAGTAAAAATTAAGTACTCGGGGGTAGTAATTGGGTTTCAGGGGATTTTTAGACTAGTCCAGACTCATGTAGAGGTATTTGGTTCATTTTAAATTAGCCTAATAACCTAACTTTGAAATTTGTCATATAAAATATTAGGATTAGTGGTAGGAGGCATCCACCTTATTATTCTAAATACCTAAGAGAGAAGGCATAGAGGAAAAAGAAGGGTAAATCAAGATAGATCTTTAGAGCAGGCCAAATTGGGAGATATTTTGGGGAATCCTAGCCTTAGTTCATCACACACAATGAAGATTCAGACTCTACGAATAATTTGAAGGCAAGTAATTATCTAGCTTAATTATATATGCAGTAGTTTCAATTCATATCATAGTAGGTGTTATGAAAAATTGATTTTTGAGTGGGGATTCGCATATAAATGGGGGTTTTTGAGAAATTGATTCCCACAAAAATGGTGTGTGAATTTGTATATTAGATTGTTGAATGAATCCCACATGATAAAGTAGTAGGATCTTTATAAATATCTATATGACTTATCCTAGTTAATTATGTTCTTGAATCGAAAATATGTGATCTTGGAGTGCTAATCATTCAAAACTAAAGTATGGAATAATTGGATGATTAATGATTTAATACTTTGGATTATGATGATTGTTGGGTGTTAAATATATATAAAAGATGTTGCATTATGAATTATATTGATTGGGTAGTGTATAAGGATGATTGAAAGGGTGATTGGAAGCGAATTAGGTGAAAAATGGACACATTTTGTAATAGACGAAACTATGTCATTTTTGGCTTAACAAAGAGACACAATTTGCTACCTAGGATGAACTGGTTCGGCTTCCTAGTGTTACCCAGGTTGTTCATTTGAATGAGTTTTGATAATCGGGAAGTTTCGGGTTGGTTTGGTTTGCCCGTAAAAGAGTTTGGACGTCAGAAAATGACTTTAGAATATTATAAAATACCTTAAGGTTATTGTTTTAGATTCGGGGTCAAGTATAGAGTATTTGGGGACGGATAGTACTCGGGGGAAATTTAATAATGAATTTTGGATATAGGAGTTCGGGTATTGTCATTATTATTATTTAAGGGATGGCTGGGGAAGTCCGGGTATTTCAGAAAGGTTATGTAATGAGATTTAATTTAATTAGTGAAAAATTAGATATGTAATAGTCGGGGACAAACTAAGGACTTATGGGCTAGTTCTTGGGTGTTAGGCATGGATTAATCGGACTTGGTAAATATATATATACGGGTACAAAGATAGTGTGTGTATATATATATATATACATATATATATATATATATATACATATATATATATATATATATACATATATATATATATATATATATATATATATATATATATATATATATATATATATATATATATATATATATATATGAGTATTAATATCTGTGTGCATGATATTTATGTGAAATATACCCATCCTAGCGGATATGCTATCATGGAGGTCGCGCATCGTGGGAGGTCACTCTCGCAAAACACAACATATGTAGTATCGTTCCCCTCGGTCATAGGTGATGTTCATGCGCATGTGATGTAGGGTTGGAGTCTTGTGGAATAATGTGATATCGTTATGACCACGAACTTAAGGCCATGACCGCCTCCAATGTTCATTTGAGATTTTCGAGTTCAATTATGAGATTACGACCCAGCTACCCAGAGTGTGGAGGACATTCCCGAAGCATGATAGTATGCTAGTGAGTTCGCATTCAGAATGCTAGGTACTTTCATGAATGTGATTACATATATAATGAGTGATATATCTCTGTACTTATTGTGATATGGAAAATACGTATATATATGTGAAGGAAATTATGTACGAACTTAAGGCATTAAGTCTGAATAGTATTTTGATATCTAGTCAAAGTTACTGAAAAGTGAATTTTTTTATATGAACCTGTGAAGATTGAATTAATAACTAGATTTATTTTTTAAATGAACTGATTTAATTATAATTGAGAATTATAATTGGTAAGCGGATATGAAATCTAATGGTATAAAATATGCGTAACACATGATAGTGTGTGGACCAATGCTTATATGAAGACTAGTTAGGCGGAGTAGAATAACTGGGTGGGTTTGGGTATACGTTAGGTGTGCACTATAGTTGATAGGTGAGGGATATCTCATGTGAGTGTGACACCGGCTTAAATATGGAAGGTTGGACTGCATATTTATTAATGCATGTTAATTACTTGTAAATGTTTTAAAAAGATTTTACTCTTTTACCCATATCAAATTATTTTTCAAAAACTTTTAGGTGTCCAACCCTAGGGACTCCAAAGATGAATATTTTTTCTAGGAACACGCAACTGCAGCTGGAGGCTTGCAAAAATTGGTGTAGCCGCTTCATTCATTGCTACCTATATTAGGTTCCCTTATCGAATATTATTGGGCAGGTAGCCCTTTCTATTAGATTTATTTATTTTATTTTTATTTATTTCAGCTTAGATGATTATATTATACTTTTAGTAACTGATGGTTGATTCGATATATAGTTTTATTTAATTTTTCATTTAGATTCTTTTCAGGTGTGATTAACTATATTGTTGACTGCATGAATTTACTCTGAAAGGTTTTAATTGGTAGGGTAATTTCAAGATTAAAATTTTACACAACTTGTTAAACTAAGAAGTGGTTAGTAATTAATTGAAATTCGACAGTGATGCTAAGAATGAGCCATATGATACTCTTGTTTTATTTTAACAGAAGGTTGACCACCCGTTATTTTTATAGGCAGGGTGTCACAGATGGTATCCGAGCATCAAGTTCTAGTATCCTTAGGATCCATGAAGCTTATTACATTTTCAATGTTGCTTTCTCTTTGATGTAGAGCCCTATGCTTAGGACTATTGATTCATATTACGATTCACGTTCTTCATTTATTACATATGTTAAAGTAAATCATATATGAGTTCGTTTAGGCTTTGTATACCAAACGATATAGGATGACCAATGAGGGTCATTAGGAAGACTATAGGAGGAGAGGCTCAGACGGAGCCACAAAGTATTCATGGGATGGTGACCGCAATATCGGTCACCACTGTTGTTGATCACACAATTAATGTTGCGATGATCGCTAGGGCGCAACAGTTTCTGAAGTACCACCACAGTAGACAGTGGTGCCAATTCAGACTTACCTAATGTAGTCGGTATATGGGAGAGTCAAAGGTTCTTTTCATTAGGGTTGTCCGCAAGAGTTTGAGAAAAAATGCAGACTTGTGTTTGCTAGCTAAGGGAGGGAGAACATTCAAAGTCAATGGCAAGTGGTGGAGTATAATGACACATATGATTTAATTTTGAGCAATTTTGAAACTCATGGGAGCATTTTTGTAGACACTAGAGTTAATCACCACATCTGAGGAGAAATACCGTGAATATCGAGGAATTTGGGGTGAGGTTTGATCGCAAATCCTTTTATCTGATGTTTGATCAGAGATGCGAAAGAAATTTCTGTACTTATAATAAGAGAGTCGGACAATGGCTGAGTATGAGGAAGAATGTGCTTCTTTAGAAAACTTTTTACCCGACGAGGTGGATACAAAAGAGAAAAAGGGTCCTTAAGTTGTGATAGACTCATGGGTAGAATACTCCATAATTGAGGGGGAAATCTGAAATGGAGGAATTATGGTGATGTCATCAATATCACAATTTTGCAATGGCAATATTAATGCTTCCATGCTAAGGGATCAAAGAGAATTGGATATTTTAGCCAGCCGAGAAAGATTGGACGTATTGGTGTTAGTGGGACACCATATAGAAGATAACCAGTAAGGGGGACCATTTAATAATTTTGTTCCACTGGGCCAACAGAGCTAAGGGAACAACTGGTGTAGCCATCATAGTTGAGGCTACTAGGGCTAGAGAGTAAGATAGCCTTGACATCACAAGTGGGTCCAGAGACAGGGGTTTTCACAGGGAGGTATTTTATATGTGGAGAGAAGGACTACATGTGTCGATCTTGTCCAAAGAGAGATAAGGTACAACGACGCGGTGGCCAGTTGGGGCAAAAAGTGCAATAGTTTTTAGGAGAGTTCAGATCCGAGTATTACATCTAGAAACCAGTTAAGTAACCAGTACCATTGGTAGTTGAAGGTACGATTGTTATCCTTGGGTAAATGAGTCAAATTTTATTTGACACGAGTGCGTAACCATATTTTGGTTAGCATTAGATTTGCGGGTGATACGGGTTGAGTGGGTCTATTATTAGTATCAACACTCTGTGTATATGTATCTTTACCATTGAGTAGTGGGGATCTCTTGGGTTCCATCTGCAGTGGAGCAGGTGCGAACACTGAGAGGATATGACTTAATAGATTTTCTCATTTTAGAGAGATACATTATCCAACACGATGTTATTCGGGGTATGGGTGGTTAGCAACGGTTGAGCGGTAGTGGTTTGTTAAAGTAAAGCTATCGTGTTCACTATTCCAGGTTAGGATGTGTTGTTTTTAGCTATGTCTATTGCTGAAAGATAGTCGAGCCCGCGTATATATTATATTGTATGGGAGTTTTTGGAGAGTATATTTTTTTTGTTATATTCGATCCCGGCGCGTGGGGACTTTACTGATTCAGGGTATCTCAAGTTATCATCGAGCGGTGAGATTTATCTCGTTATGGATTTAGCACTGGGGACTTAGTGATAGTGCAAGCGTTGGGTTATATGACTCCTTTAGTGATGTAGGGGTTATGGATTTGACTTATATGTTCGGGGACATGATTTTGGGTGTCCCGATTATGTGCTTTGGGTGTATGGATCTTGATGACTGATAATGCTGGCTATTAGTGTATTAAAGCCTCTTTGTTTGAATTTCTCTTACGAGATGTCCCACGCATGAACCTTAGTGATCATAGAGAGTTAGGAAATGTGTAGTCATTAGGCCATGGACTTAGTACCGTAGTTATTGTACGTGTATGTGGATAAAACCTTAAGTTGAGGGTTATTTTATGGTTTAAGGATAGTGGAGTCGGGTAGTGCTGGGTAGGAAGTATTATGGAATGTTTGCACCACTAGTGGATTGGTAGGGCAATCTTGAGAATAATTTAGTTACGATTATTAAGGTAATTGATTATACCCTTACTGTATAGTCATGACATGTGTGTAGTTTGATATAAATATGTTACGCTTTGTATAATTCTGCAGATATGCATGTGATATGGGGTGTGTGGGTGCTCTAATTAATTAGATTATCAGTATCGTCCGCATTGAGAAGACGTGGAAATGTAGGTATTGAACGCATGCATATGGGTAAGTTAGAAGCATAATTAAAAAAGTAAGATGGACTAAATATCATCGAGGAGACAGATAGTTCGGATGTGTGTAAAACAAGGAGAACTATCAGATAAGATATGGGTTGAAGGACTGTAGAGATAGATGTGATGGATCTCTCTAACCAAAGGAGGATAAAAAAGTTATGGAGTAGAGCAGAGTCGTACTCAGCTTAGTTTTGGGGGTGTCTTGTGCATAAATAGGAGGTTGATTTCATTGATGATATGGACTCGAGAAGTGCACAGTTTTGGAGAAAACACGTGAGTCACGATTGTGGTATACCCCAATAAAGGGGGTAAGGTGTGCCCCTTGATGTGGGATGTTGAGCTTATGGATCGGTGTGGAGTGAGATATGATGATGTTTTCTGGTTAGTCTGAGGAGATAAATAAAAGTTTTCATGATACTTGGTGATTCAAGTGACAAATGAGGAAGAAGACATAAAAATTTCATTAATGGGTTACTGACTTCGGTAAAAAGGCAAGATTTCATTTGGGTTTGTGAAATTTGCTAACTGAGATGAAGAAATTATTCATTTAGGTGAATTACACTGTCGTAAAGTGTGCCCAACATTTCATTGAAGGAAGAGAATGCACTAGCACGAAGCTTCGCCCAACATTATTGTGGATAGAAATAAGATCATTGTGTTCCAGCTTTGGATGGGTTATCAGAAGTTAGTGGAGACGGAGTTGCGTTTGAGCAAGGCGTATTATGCTTAAACCGAGGAGTAAATGGGAAAAGTGACTAGGAGGTTGAAGAAAATGAGAAATGCGTATTCTAGACTCTAAGGTGGTTGAGAGGTGAAATTACCATTGGTAAAGTGGTGTGTAATAACTTGTACCAGCTATTATTAGTAAGCCGTCTTTTGAGACTTGAGGCGGGAGGCCTTACTGTCTGCCGTGTGGTTGGTCAAGGGTGGGGAGATAACAATTTATGTGGTCCAGATGATATTTAGAGTCGGTCAATAGGGATTGAGTTAATGAAAGTTATTTTCATATAGATCACAAATGTTTTAAGAATTATGTCATCATGAACCGAAGAGTTAAAGACTATCATGATTGGTCAGAAATTATTGTGGGTATTTTTCCATTAAAAGAAGCATGGGATTTGGACAATAAGGGATATTGTCACTAAGGGAAGTAGGGCCTTTTCCATTATTGAGATGAAATAGATAGTGGATCAAAGGCTCATTATTTTGAAGCATTGTTAGTGAGTTCATGTAGCAACCCCTATTTTCTCAGGTGAAGGTTGTTCAGGAATGATACACCGAAGATAGGGCTTACTTGTCAATTAATACTATTCTCAACACAAACGTCATATAAATAATTATATTAAAGCCCTATAATTGAAGTTCATAAATATATTAATAATAATAACTAAATCCCAAACCAAAACCAAATGAATAATAAATCCAACAATGATGTAAATATCTCAGCCTAATATAATGATCAGAAATCTCGGGCTTATTCCCTTCAAATTATTTCAAATGAATTAAATAACTATAGAAGGAGAAGCACCCATGCTAGAATCAATATTTCTGAATAGCTGATGATTTATACAGATCGTAAGACTGATACAACAACAATCCCGCTATCCCTGTCTAGGAGCACCTAGGGGATAAAACATTTAAATTTGGGTCAGAGGCCTATATGTGCAAGAATGAACTTAATCAATTTAAGATGCAATAAATACAGTTGATGCAAAACAATTATTCCCACATGTCACTCGCATGCGATTAACATCTCACCCCTCATCTAAGTGTGATATTACCCGCAATCCCAATAAGTCCCACAATGCCATATGTGATAGCTTGCCAAGTTAATATTTATTGAATTAACTATATTTTTCACACACACGCACACACACACACACACACATATATATATATATATATATAGTACTGCTCTTACGTGGAGAAGTTCGCATTTTAAGAGTGCGGACCGAACATGTATCCGTTGGCGGTGAGCCTAGAAATTATCGGCTAAATTATAGGCACACTCTCTTTCTTTTTTCTGGGATCACCGCCAGGTGACACATGTCTGGTCCGCTCTCTCTCTCTCTCTCTCTCTCTCTCTCTCTCTCTATATATATATATATATATATATATATATATATATATATATATATATATATAAACACAGACACACACACACACAAACACACAAAGAGAGAGAGGCTCACCTACATCATGATATCACACCATACATCACACTTAGTTCTAGGCTCTAAGATACCTTTTATCCAAATTTTATATTTTTCTCTTCAAATTAACTTTCTAATCAACCATATTCAAAAAATTAGGTCAAAATACATTTTTTAGCTATTTTTAAAAAATCCAGAAAAAACTGTTGGCACACACCCTTATAAAAAAGGTATTTTGAGCAATTTTTTGTGGATTTTTTAAAACTAGCTACAAAATGTATTTTGACCTAATTTTTTGAACATGAGTTTATTGGAAGGTTAATTTCAAGAAAAACAAAAAAATTGGAAAAAAGGTCTTTTAGGACCTAAAACTAGGTGTGTTGTATGCATGATGTAGGTGAGCCTTCTGCTATATATATATATATATGGCATAAACATCTACTATGCTCAACATACTAAGGGTCTACAATTTATGTCTACGCTCTTAGAAAATTTATTTAATCTCATTCAAGTCTGGGTAATTTTATATATATGTCCTTTAATATAATTGACACACACAGGAATCTACCGTTGATGTCTAGTTCATACTCTATCGGTAAGTCCGTAGAAAATCTCTTATCCTAAGCGGACATCATAAAACACTCATAATTTAGGGGCCGTCCCTACGCAGTATTCCAATTCACGACCCATACCCATTGGTGAAAAAGGCTAGCAGCATCAACACCTACCTCTCGTAGGTGGCACACCTACGTAGTATCAATATAACATACACCGTAACCAAGCCCACCTATGCCGACGTGTGCTATACAGTCCGAACTTGCGAACCCCTAAGCCAATAGGACCGTATATGAATATTGGTATGTCCACACAATTACATATAAATACATATTTTTCCCATATAATATGTATAGGTAAGTACTCGATAATTACCAGAGAAAAGTTCAACACAAATTTCACAAATTTTTTTCATTTATTAATAATTTACTTCTAGTGAATTATTAGTTCGATTCCTTTGAATAATTACATAACCATTTAGTTAAATTTAATTTTCCCAATTAAATGAGGGTACTATGGCCATCCCCAATTTTGGGCTATATCATATCCTCGTTCCCTCACGTGGGGCAGGGGAAGGGGGGGGGGGGGGGGGGAGAAAGAAAAGGGTCTCACACCTCGTACTCTTTAGGAGCGCTTCGACCATTGTCGGTGGGAGGTGAATGTAAAGAGAAGGAGTCGCCAAACTATTTTGCAAAAAATAGGAAAAAGAATATTTCGCCGCCTCGACAGAGGGGCATCAAAGATAAACAGTTGCTTACAAAACCAATAGTTCGAGGGGTTCGGGGGATAAGTTACGGAATGGGAAGCTGTTAGGGACCTTTCCCTCCCTTTCAGTCTCTCATGGGCTTGTGTTACTATTTTCATTTATTTCTCCGTGAAGTGTATGTGCATGTATATATTTAAATGCAGATCGAAATCGCCCAACTCATACTACAGAAGAGACAGAGTGAGGTCATCCATAGGGATGTTACCAAAATAATATTAAAAAATATGATTTATGCATTTATCGCGATATTAATAGTTATAATGAAACGATAATATATATTGGATTAAACACTAATAAGGATCACAAACATAATAAGTATTAAAAGAATGTGTAGATGAAAAGTATGAAAATTCAATGAAGGGAAAATTGGAAATTTGTAAAGTTGGAAAATTAGAAATTTGAAAAATTGGAGTCGAGTCTCGAGTTTTAGACCAAGATACCTACGTAGCCTATAAAAGCTCAAAGACCACGTAAATCGCATGAAGCATAAGGTTGTGTTTTATTCCATAGATTCGAATGGGATTTTATTATATGTGTGTGGGTAGAAAATGTGTATTTAGTTTTGAAAAAGTGTGATGGATAATCTCGTTGGAATTTAAAGGTGTAACCCATTTTTTTGTTTGTTTTGGTTTTCTTATAGAAAATAAAGTATGTGAAATATAACTAATAAAAACGTGAGATCTTACTATGTATGAAATAAAGTAAAGGAACTATATTATGAACTTATGTAATTAATGCGAAAACAAGGAATTTAAAGTGAGAAGGAAGGATTTGGAACTTCTTTGAAGAATTTAAGCTTGATCTTGATCTTAGATGAACTACCTTGAAGCTTGATATGAATGTTGGATGAGAGAGAATAAGATTTTTCCAAATTGGATGTCAAAAGGATAGGAATTTAAGATGGAATGAAATTTCACATAAGGAAACTTTATTGATTAGGAGAGAATGTTGCTGAGATCACTAATGCTGATGGATATGATGTGTGTCTTGGGAATGAGGACATGCCCTCTATTTATAGGGTCTGGGGTAGTGCCTATCGGTATATGCCTAGACCTGCCAATCGGCATGTACCCCTAGACACACTACCAATTTTATGGGAATTGGACCTGCCAACCAATAGTCTCGTGCAGATTTTTTTAGAAAAATAGTCGTAGAACACAATACATTGACCCAAGTCATGCATAGGGCATACCGCTAGAAAGGTAATTCAGAGACTTTAAGATTACTTTGGATCACTCCTGAGTCCGGGAGTTGACTTTGGATCAAATATGGCTCAATAGTGCACGTTGGTCCTCTCGATGGGAGATTATTGAACGAAAATGGATCGTTTGTCCTAATGGTAGGTTAGAATCGTGTACGGGGTGGACCATTGGATAGGTTAGGCGATGTGCTTCGACATTACTAAGAGATTCACTCTATTTGGAAAGTTTACCTTGGTCAATCGGTACCTAGAAGTACCTCGTGACCTATCGAAGTAAAATGAATCATTCATACGCACCGTAAGGTTGATTCATGCATGAGGCAAACTGTTAGAAAGGGTATTATGTTACCTTCGAAGATTTATTTAGTCTCGTTCGAGATGAAGAGTTGACCTTCGTCAAACGAAGCTCAGGAGTGCCCGATGGTCACCGTATTAATTTTTGGGGGAAAATGGATTGTTTGTCCGGACGGTTATGCCATTTCACGCACGGGGTAGACCGTTGGAAAGGCATTTTAGTGCTATTCAAAGATTTAAATAGATTTTTCTCTGACGATGAAGTTGATTAGGGTCAAATTAGGGCTCGGGAGGGCCCGATGGACTTTAGATCAACACTCGGAGTATGAACTAGGGTTTGTAGTAAAATGGGGAGATCCTAGTAACCTAAGGATAAACTTAGGGGGTCTTAGAATGTGGTATTTATAGAGACCCTCGACTGGTGAGCTTGGAACAAGTTAAAGTTGTCGATTATACACCACATGATGTTTAGGAAATAAGTTAATTCTGTGGACCTAAAGAGACATGGATGACCGTTTCAAAGGGTCGAGGTCGATTCTCAGGACCTAAGTAAATGCTCGGGATGATAATTCTTCAGGCCGAGGTTAATTATGAGGACCCAAGGTAGGGAGCGACCAATTCTGCGAGCCAACGTCAATTTTGAGGACCTAAGTTTTAACGACCAATTTTGAGGGTTTAAGTTGTAGAGACCAACTCTGTAGGCTGAGGTCAATTTTGGGGACCTTAAGTACTAACGACCAATTTTGAGGGTCAGAACCAATTCTGAGGGCTTAAGTAGAGATGGACAATTCTGAGGGTTTAAGTTATAGCGATCGATTTTGCGGACTGAGATGAATTATGAGGACCATCAGTTGTAGCTACCAATTTCGAGGGTCGAAACCAATTATGAGGCCTTAATTAGAGATGACAAATTCTGAGGGTCAAAGACAATTCTGAGGTCTTCAGTAGAGATGACAAATTTTGTGTATCAAAGCTAATTATGAGGGCTTAAGTAGAGATGACCAATTTTGCGAGTCAAAGCCAATCCTGAGGGCATAAGTAGCGGTGACGAATAGTGCGGGTCGAGGTCAATTCTGATGACCTTAAGTTAAAATGACCAATTCTTAGGGTCGAAGCCAATTCTGAGGGCTTAAGTATAGATTACCAATTATGAGGGCTTATGTTGTGGTTTTCTTGGGGGAATTTGGAGACTCCATTGGGAGGAAATTATCTTGTGGTTCTGCTGGGGATTTTGGGGAATTATTTAATTTTAAGTTTTAGGTTGCACTGGGGAAGAGGAAATAGTCTGAGGGTTTGATGTTTCCTTGCTGGGGATTTATTCAATTTTTTTGTGGTGACCTTTGGAGACGTTGTTGGGGAGATATCGAATTGGTTTTTATAATTCCGCTAGGGAGGTAAGAGTTTCGCTGGGAAAATGAGTGTCGTAAAAAAGCTTTTCTTGGGGAAGAGGGCTCTAAAAATTCATTTGGAATTTTTAGTGATTTTTAGGCATTCTTGGGAAGTTTTGTATGAAATTTTAGGGAGGGTGCTGACCGTCATGGTGTGAGAGGTGACAAATGGATGTGGCGAGGTCTTTTGGGGTACCTCGGGTAGGTGAGTGGATACTGCCGATCGATAAGTTGTTGGGAGCTACCAATCAGCATGACCCTTAGCCTCCTATAAAAAGGGGGGGGGGGTTCTCCTCATTTTTCATAGCTTCCATAATTTATCTTTTCGACTTTTATCTTCGGCAAACTATTTTAATGTTCTAAAACCAAGAAATGTATTATTTCTGAAGAAGTGAGGTCCACATGGTGTGGCTAAATGTCGAGGATTGGGCAAACTTGAAGTGGCGGGCAAAAGTGCCCCTTGCATTGGGCAGTGAAAATGCTTTCAACATATTCAATCTAGTTGTGAATGAGCGGACACTATTGCGCGAGTCGATGTGCATCATTCTTATAGGGTGGTGAAACCTTATGGATATGTATGTTTTGATGACCTTTGTTATTCTTTTTTTTCTTGGTGATGTCTCCTTTTTTCTTTGAATTTTGAGAGGGATTTTTCTTTTTTGTCTTTAACAGTATGATATCTCTATGTTGAGCCTGCGATCTCTAGGGACGACGGGGCTTAAGGACGTCTAGGAGCACCTTCCATCGGTGGTGCATTGGTTGGTGTCATCAACCGGCTTTGTTAGACTGACATCTGCACTAGATGAGACACCTCGTTCTACTACTGTTTTTTATGATTTGTGGGAGAGGTGGTGGGAAACCACCCACACCATTAATTTTTGTTTTGGGGAGATGACGGTTACTCCCATAGACGTGCAGTAGTTGTTGGGGCTGGACTATGATGGGGTTCAAATAGAGGTGGACATGACCTTGCGATGACACCGGCGACATTAGGTTATATGGGGAGGTTAGTCTCTGGGGACACTATTTGTTTGTCCCTTTTGAGGGAGTTATTGCTGAGGGGGACGGGCGACAGTTGTGGCTGATGGTCTGTTTATTTATTCTTCTTTTGTTGGGAGGGTTCTTAGTGGCGACGAGTGTATACGTCGTCCACTTATGTTTTTTTTCCATTTTTGAGGGTATTTTTGAATGTCCCTCTTTTTGATTGGGGGAGCCTGACTTTAGTGACCATCTATTTCTCTTTAGATTCATTCAGCCGGTGTTGCCGGTAAACCTTTACTGGCACCACATATGTTGTGGAGGTATTCTTTATTTTGTGCATTTTCTTTTATGCATTTTATTCTTTATTTCTTGATTCCTTATCCTTGTACTTTCCACATGTGGTTCTATGAGGTGATTGGGCTTAATACCCAATTTATAGTTTTGAAGGACGAGTATGTTGGGGACTTCTATTGGATGTACCAGTGGCAAAAGTCCAACAGATAGTCGAGGAAGTACCTCTCCTTGGAGGCAGTGCGTCAGGTTTTAAATGGCCTGACGAGCGATCGGGTAAATCTCCTTTATTTTCTTAAGATTATTTTTCCTTTATGATCTTTTTTTATCTTGATTTTCTACTGGGCATTTTTTAGGTGACCATCTATCCCCAGGGTACGTCCATCTAGCACACAGGATGACCAAGATGAACGCGCATCAGTGACGTTTGTTGGCGCATGAGTTTGGCTACTCTTGGTATCTCAAGGATAGAGTAGTCTAGAAGATCATGGAGGAGGAGGTGATGGTTCCACCTGTGAGGCCCCTGATGTATATGAGGTGAGAGTAGGAGATGTAAGAGTATGAGAGGGTGGAGGCGATGATCGACAAGCCTTACTCCTCATATACCGACACAATGGAGATATATGATTATCTAGATTTTGTGTCAAACTTCTTGGTTCCGCCTAACATATATGATGTAATGCCTTTCCCCTAGGAGTGTTTGAGTCGGCCAGTGGGGTTCTCCCACAGCGCAGGTGGTGCGTCGACATCGGCGGCGGTAATGACTTCAGAGGTTCCCTTTGTTGGATTGTCTCCTCCTTCTTATAATATCCGACGGGGTGACATGGGTCAGTGTGTATGCTGCACTGTCCAAATACGATGGATTCAGAGGAGTTGGAGCTGACAGAGGAGGTCCTTCAGCTAGTGGTATACCTTTCATCTCTTCATGTTTTGATTTTCTAATTTCTTTTTTTCCACAGACTGACTCATTTGTTCTTTTCTATTTTTCTTGCGGCACAATCGGGTATCGACCAATAAGCTAAGGGACATTCAGGATTAGGTAGCTTATACAATGGCTCATATTCGGGATTCGATCCTTGTTCCTTCTTTCTTGGTGTCGTCTGCCTTATTTGAGGAATGGTTTGGTTCAGGGAGTAGAGGTACGTCATCTCGTCACTAGGGAAAGTGTGAACGTCGCAGGGATGTAGGTTTTAGAGAGAGAGAGATAGAGAAAAGAAAAGATGAGAGAAAGAGAGAAAGGGAGATAAAGCGAGTTGGTGGTTCGGGCAGAGTCCCGTTGTATTTTCCTTTCCTACAAGAAATATGTAACAAAACTATATCTATTCAATAAAATAAAGTTTTTGTTAATTTTTTTTTGTGACTTAATGCATATGCTCTTTTTACTTTTCAGCTGAAAGCGTAAAAAGAATAAAAAATTATTTGAGAGAGAATTTATTTTGAAACAAGATATGTAAAAACATAGAGAGGATGGAATTCGAATTTCTTTAAGACTAAAATTTATTTTTATTGAGTTTTTTTATTTTGACAAAAAAGGAAAAAGAGAATTCTCAAAAAATAGGGGATTTTCGATTGGAATGTCCCTTGTCCTTCCTATTGACATGTCAGTCCAGTCCAATCAATCCAAGGCTTTGATTGAACTTTATTCAATTGTTTAGTACTTGGTGAGGTAAGGTTTTTTCCGAAATCTGTAGTGTTTTTTGTCTTTGGTTGTATTTTCCAAGTATAAATAGGGGGCCTGGTTGGAGCATTTTCTTCAAACCTCCACATTCCTTCTCTTTTTCATTCTTCTAGCTTCTTATCTCATAAATTTGCGATATGTCTCTCCTTGGAAGTGTTGAATTTTCTACTTACCTCAAAACCTTGGAGGCGATGTACTCATACAATGTTGATTACGATGCTTTCAACATGCGTCGGTTTCTTTATGTCACAACCGACCTATAGAATGGAATATGTTAAAGGTAGCGGTGGAATTCTGGTACCCTGAAGACCATATTTTTCACTGTGGGTTGGACAAAGTATATCTGAATTATGAAGAGTTCTCTTCCATGTTGGGGATAAATCCCAGTGTTGTGTTAGCTATGCCAGAATTTTCTCGATCTTATCGGGACCTATTAGAGGGACTTCTCCACATCTCTCCTTGAGCAGCTCGTTCACTAGTTACAGGAGGAATGATTTTTCTTCCTACTATGCTGCATTTTGTGCATTTGTTGGATGTCGGTGATGTTGGTTATGATGGAGCTATCATTCTCAGCTTGATTTCAAAATTATTGTTGGTGATTGGGGAACTATTGGTGGACCCTCAACTTGTAACCATTACTTCGTGGATGTCGTACCATCGTAATTTTGTGGCAATGATACTGGTAGAAACTCTAAACGATCTGGATGCCTAATGGGAAGGTCATTCTGATTTCATAAGGGGTAGCCCCGTAATGCTGTTCATGTGGCTGTCAGATAGATTTTGTATGGCGGTCCCTTCTGAATATCCACTGTCAATTATGCAAAACTTTTCTGGCTACTTTATCAATGTAGACTTGGATATTGAGAGCTGGAGAACTTGTTTGAATAGCACATGATTCGAGGCTTGCGTTGGTTAGTTCCTTGGTGGGGAGAATTTCTTCCCTTTATAGAAAAAGGGGAAAATCAGTATGTTAGGTTGGTTGGCCTTAGGAAAATCTCTTTCTACTGTCCTTGGTGGCTCTTATGTCAATTTGACTAGGAACAAATTATGCCATCTCAGAAACTAGACTTCTTTCCTATGGAGGACTTGACAGAGCAAAGTGTATGCGGTTGGGCTCTTTGTGGGAGAATCATCGACCGTCGACCCGTCCTTATCAGTCTATTGTTAGAGTCTGGTGTGTTTTCGAGGACTATATAAAGTGGTTGTGGAGAAGATTAGTTACCAAGATGCTAGGTGTGGAGACCGGGAAAAGTCTGCTCTCCATATCTGACACTATGGAGGGAGGTGTTGTTATTTCTTCTAAATTGGGCTCAAAGAAAAATCTATTATATTACAATGCCTTTTGATGAGATTTTGCATACGAATTATCTATACCAATTGCTAAGGCATATGTAATCCTTTTGTTCATGTATATGTTAAAATAACAATCGTTCTTAGGGATAAGAAAAGAATATTATTTTGTGCAAAGAAGGGGAACGTGCTCATGTAAAGCATATGAGTTGCCTACATAACTCTGGAGGTTTTGTAAATTTTCTGAGTTTTATTTTTTAAATTAAAAAGATTTTTAGAGGATTAGGCCCCACTAGTTCCGAATAAAGGGAAATAAAGATTTTTTTTAGAATAGAAGGGAGATGAGAAGAGTCGTAGCGTGCCGAGATTTTGGACTAGGTGTAGAATTTCTTGAGATGACCCAGGTTGACTGGACATGCCATCTCTTATCCATAGAGGTCGGTGAGCATAGCGTAACTACCTAAATTGGGCTTCAATTTTTCTTTGGGGTCCTAGATGGGATCTATAATTTATTTGAGGGCTAAGTCACATTCTCAAACACCGTGATCCTTGACTCTCTAATTAAATGATCACGCTATTCGATGATGGTACCCTTGTATATGATATATAGACTTTAGTCTTCTTTCGTCCAAGAGTAATAACTCCTCAAGACGGCTATGATGCCAGTCTTCTTCGCTGACTTCGCTTTCAATCATGATGCGTAGTGAAGGAAATTCTAGCTCCACACGTAGAAATGCTTCCATGCCGTATATTAGAGAGTAAGGGTTAGCCCCAGTAGATGTTCAAACTGAAGTGTGGTATCCCCAGAGGGCGTTAGGGATCTAGTCGGTCCAATCTTGGCATCTTTTGATCATCTTATTGATAATGACTTTGAGGTTTTTATTATTAGCTTAAACTGATTCGTTGGTTTGAGGTCAGTCGGGAGAAGATTGGTGTCTCTGAATCCCATACTTGTCGACCACCTCTGTGAGTTCTGCCTCGAAATGCAACCCGTTATCTGACACCAGCTCATACGGGAACCCATATCAGCAGATGATATTTTTCTTGATGAAGCTGACTACTTTCTTGACATTCAAAACTGCGTGCTTCGACCAATTTGGTAAAGTAATCGACGGAAACCAAGATTAATTTGTGCCCATTGGAGGGTTTGAGTTTAATGTTTGAAGCACCTTATACCTTTGACTTACTTAAGTCTATATTGTATAAGTGTTCATCTAGTTTGGAAATAGTGACAAAATTAGTTGTCTAACCTATAATCCAAAGAACCTCAGACTTATTCTCTCTAATCCTCTTCAATGATCCAAACAAGGTATAAATTGAATCACACTACACACATTAGAAGTGCATACATGTGTACATATTGCTCATAATTGATTGTGTGTTAAATTACCCTTAAAATGTTGTTTTAATAATTTTTTAGGAATTTTTAAACATTTTTAAAATAATATTTTCTTTAATAAAAGTGTGTTTATAAACTTTGTGTGGTTAAAATGCTATTATGAAAATTTAGTTTTTCATTAGAATGTTTGATTGGGTAGAATATCAATGCGCCAGAGACTTCAGGGTGTTGCATGTAATTAATTTGGACGCGCGTTTGCCAGCCAATGAAATGCCAACACTTGTCATGCTCTTCTTATCTCATTTGTGTTTGTTTTGTGAGAGAACTACCTGGTGTATTGTGGATCGTTAGATCAAACGTTATCTATGGCCTGCATGTGTTTTAAGTCCATCCATGTGTTATCACTGTGGACCAATCACCTTCGTTTTAACCCACCGCTTTTTTACCACCCTTGGATCAAAGTCAATATAAGGAAGACTGAATCTCAACCGTTGATTGCTATCAGCGATCCAGAACCTTCCTTGGCTCCTATATAAACCCTCTCATTATCAGCCTTTTAAGACTTTTGGCGATTGTCCAAATTGAGAGAAAAAAAAATAGAGAAGAGATAAGTCAGAGAGAAGAGAGAAAAGAAAAGAGAGAAGAGAGAGAAAGGGAACTGAGTTAGAGAAACCCTAACCCTAACCCTAAAACAACTTCAAACCATCTTCAAACCTTCGTATATTCAAAACCCCAAACACAACCCTGAGTGTTTGAGAGAGAGTGCTGTTACTGGTTTGATCGTTTGTATCTGTAACCTCTTGATCTGTGATCTTGTTACCAACTTAGACATTTTGGTGAGATTTGTATTTCTTTATCATAGAAATCTTAGATCTACACTATTGCATGTTATATATCACTAGATCTGCATATTTGTTTCTCGTTTTAAGAAAATATTTGTTGATTTAGATCTGTAAATATTTTATGTTTTCTATTCTTATGAAACTAAACCTTGACCTAGTTGGATTCTCACTTGGAGATTTTCAATCTCGAAAATATTTTTAAAAATTGAGATTGATTAAGATCTTGACCGATTTTGAAGCAAGATATCCGTGGAATCTAGGATAGATTAAAAGGTCAAAAAGGTTCCAAGTTTTGTAAGAAAGAAAGAAAAGAAAATCACTGCATATAGTCTTTATATGTAATTTTCTAGGACTGTCTGTATAAACTAAGTGTGTGTGAGTTCATGCATGTGAATAGAAATCACGTCACAAACACTTGACACACTACCACACTGAAAGTGTTGAGAATAAGATCAAAGATTATTGAGTCGACGCAAAGAAAGATAAAGCAAAGGAAGTTATCAAACTGGAAGAACATCATCAACAATCAGATCTACAAGAAGTTAGAAGGACACCAAGTGGGGTATATTCCGAAACTTAGAATAGGCTGAGTTGTGTGCATGTATGTTGTATTGTTTGTAACCGTTATTTGTTTTTAGTGGATTTTTAATTTCATGACTTAGAAGTCACCGTGGATGTTTCCTCTATTGGGAGAGGTTTTACCACGTTAAAAATAGTGTGTTCTGATTATCTTCATCTCCTCATCTCATTCTATAGTGTGCTGATATTTTGAAACTTTCTTAGTTTTAAAACTGATTACAAAGTCTTGGTTATTCTCGTACATAAGTTTAAGTAAACACATCTTGTTGTTGATCATTTTTATTTTCAAAAAAAAAGGGTTTCTTCAACAAACATCTAGGAGTTGCTTATACAGTTTAATCATTGTATTAAACGACATTAGTAACGTTTTTCAATTGGTATTAGAGCCCTGTAAACTTTTATTTCAAAAAGGATCTTGTGTTTCTGAAATCGTTTTCTGAAAATCCTAACTATGGACGAGAAGAATGAAAGGTTTGGTAATCTGTCCAGACCTCCACTCTTTGATGGAAACAACTTTGCTTACTGGAAAGTAAGAATGGTTTCCTTCATCCAAAGGACTTTAGGAGATGATGTTTGGGACATTATTGTAAATGGATATACTTATCCTACTAAACCAGCCACTGAAGGAAGTGATGAGAGGGTTGTAATACCCCGTATTTTTGTGATATTTATTTTATGGGATTTATTAAATTAAATGCGTATTAATTGAAAATTAATCCGGATTAAAATACTAGCGTGATGCGAGTTGGTATTTGATTATATGTGCATATATGATTATATATGATTATTGAATTATGAAATTTGTCATGAGATTGAAATACGACAATTTGGAAATCTTGTGAAGACGCTTGTGACAGTCGCGTCAGGAAAATAATTATGTTAATTAAAAAGTGAATTTTATTTCTATTCACCATATAGTCGTTTTGAGTGCGCCAATGCATCCGAAAGGGTCAAAATAGTCAGAAAACACTAGCCGGGGGTTTGGTTTGGGTCCCGGGGCATTTTTAGGCCATACCGGCAACGTATAGGGGTAGTTTGGTAATTTTGGATTTTTGGGAATTAAAACCTACGAAAATTGGGAATTAATATCTGATTTGGCAATAACCCACTAAGCCCACTAATAATCAAATAGACTACGGAGGTTATTGAAAGTTGTTCCAAAGAGTTCCTAAAGCACAAATCCTAGCCACCATTAACTTTGAAGAAGAAAAGGCTTGTTGAGAGAGATAGAGGAATTCTGCAGAGAGAGAGAGAGAATACTCCATCAATCCATCATCAAAATCAGAGATTCAAATAAGGCAAGTGGTTTAATTCCAATTAATTTCAGAGAATGTTTCTTCCATGTGTAGGAATTGATAAAAATTTGATTGTTCTTGGGAGTTAATGAAAAACCCATTAAATTGGAAATATAATCTTACATATTGATGAGGAATTGAATGTAGAATTATATGTAGGCGATTATTCTGATGTTAATAATATCTTGGATGAAACAAAAACGGATTATATTAGGTTCAATGATGATTTATAAATGTTAGGGTTCATGTTCATATAATTTGGGGATAAATGAAGAGATTTGAAGATTTGATGATGTTTAAGATGAGTTAGCTCTATATAAACGTTTGATTATGACCTATGAGTGTTTAGTACGAATTATGAACCTTAAAATGATGTTGGGTCGATTTTTATGTGGGATTAGGAGTTAAGAAAATTGGGAAAAACGAAATAAGGATTTCTGGGCTCGAAACTGGCCACTCGTTAGAAGACCTGCCCAGGTCGTTCGAACGAGCTCGTTCGAACGAGCTTCTAACGAGTTGACCTTTGACTTCTAACGAGGGTGAAGTTCGTTCGATAATCTCATTCGAATGAGATCTCGTTAGATAGCCCAGTTCGTTCGAATGAATTCTCGTTCGAACAGCCTCGTTCGAACGAGACTTCGAACGAGTTGACAGTTTAGGCTTTTTAGCCTGTTTTGATCCCGAGTGCCCCGTAACCTTGTGTATAGGTAGAGATATCTTTCCCTTGATGATTAATTGATATAATTGGGATGTTTGGGATATAATGAGGAGTCAAACCTAGAAGTGTAGTTTGAACCTAAAGGAAAATATGAGTAGGACGTGAGTGTCTATTACGATGCGAGAACTATTGACGGCCTAACTTATTATATTAACCGGGAATATATAAATTATGTAGTATTATATGTCAGTACGAGAATGAGAAGTGTACCACCAACATATTATGATGATTACTAAGACGTGTGCATACTTAGTATATGTATTGATTTTATGTGTATGACATACCTACCATACTTGCTATCATGGGAGGTTTGCGTTCGCTTAGGGCCCTCTAATCCTTGTGTTGCCCATATTTAGATTGGTTACCTCGATGAACATAGGTCAGAGAAGGACTTATTGGGATGTTAATAAGTCTGCTGATCGTGGGAGCGCAGGTATGTGCGTGACCCATGTGATGTGACTGTGTTCGCCTCCATTATTTGTGATGTTGTTATCTGAGAACTATTCCTGAGAGATTCGGAATATGTGATCCTTATGTACGTGATGTACCGGGATGGATAGTAGAGTATGTGTGCACCGCAGCTTAGTCTCGGGGTGCTTGTATTGTATATTTATGGCGTAACAATATACACTTTATTAATGGGAACTTTCATGTTGATATTGTGAATAATATTATGGTAATGTTTTGAGAAGACATAACGGTTTAACCGATAGTGAATGGTACTCCTAATTGAGAATCTGAGTTTAAATAAAGCCCTCTATTTATTTGCTAACGTTAGAATGTGATATGGGAATCGAGTAGTAATGGGTAGGACTTATTACGGTTTGGTCAGATATGTATGTCATTTAGATGGGTATGGTACGTTAGGAGTGCACATGTAGTCGAGAGGTGAGAATTCCATCTGAGTGCACGTCCTAACATGTATTTTGCATTTAATGTTTTAATGTTATTAAAACACTTGGTGTTTTCAAAATGTTTTCCACTTTCAGGCTCTGACCCATTTGCTTTCAAATCTATTTTTGTAAAAACCATTTTAGGTGCCCAGCCACAAGGACACCATGCTTAGGATCCTCATTCAGGGGACGAGCTGTAGCTGTTTGTGGAAGTTACAGGACTTTGCTTATAGACGCTTCATCTACTTTGACTCTATATTTAGCAGTTATCAGTTGTAGGGCATGTCGCCCATTCCTTTTAGAGACATTTTATTTATTTCAGTTATTCAGACTTTTGGCATGTAATTATTCAGGATTCAGACTTGTAGTATTATTTGCATTTGTTGGGATTGTTGTGAGGAGTTTTCCTCCGGATTTCTTATTATTATTATTGTTGGTTATTTCATTACTTCGTATGGTGAGTGGATTATGTTGACTCTTCCATTATTCTTTTATTGCATGTTATCCAGACTTAACTTAAAATTTGGCAACTTACTTTTTTAAATACTAGGTGGTTAGTAATTATTAAAATGTTTTCGACAGTGATGCTATTAACTGAACCAACTTGGCATTTTGTAATAATTTAATAAAGGAGTAGCTACCCGATATTTAATTAGTCGGGGTGTCACAAGGGTAAAGAAAATCTTAAGTGAGTTTACCCAAGAAGAGAAAACAATTTCTTGAAATAAAAATAAAGGCAAGAATGCCATCTTTTTGTCTATTAATGAGTATGAGTTCAAGAGAATCTCATCTTGTGCCACTTCCAAGGAAGCTTGGGACACATTAATCACTGCCCATGAAGGAGACTCAAGAGTTAAAGCTGCTAAAACTCAAATGCTTATCCAGCAGTACAACTCTTTGATTATGTCTGACTCTGAGACTTTTGATGACTTTTATATGAACCTTACTGATATAGTTACTAAGTTTCATGCTAATGGTGTAACATATGATAGGAATGAGATTGTTTCTAAAATCCTATGATCATTACCACAAAAGTTTGACAGTAAGAGGTATGCTATTGAGGAGATGAGTGATCAAAACCTCACCGCTGAGTTACTCAGTAGCAAACTTAGGACTGTGGAAATGGAATTAGACTTTAAGAAACAATTAAATCAGTCTCAAAGAAAACAGCCCAACTCTAACTTGAGTTTTTCCTCTAAGATATCTAAACATGAGACTAATTTGACAAACTGTTACTCTGATGAGGAGTGTGATATAGACAAACTAGATAATCAGATTGCCTTAATGTCCAAATAATTTAAGAAAATTGTTAAATTTAGAAACAAACATGCATCTAAACAAGGCAAGCCTAATTATCCAACTGTGTCTAATCCCAAACCTCATGAGAGAGGTATTGACAAACATCCTAAGGACAACAACTTCAGATCTAACAGAGACCTTAAAAAGATTGAATGTTTTAGATGTGGGAAACTAGGTCACATTGCTCACGATTACAGAGTTAATCTAAATAAAACCAACACACACAATAGAGCCAATGTCTGTAAAACTTGGGATGATTCAAGTGACTCTAATGAAGAGGAACTTAAGTCATCAAATGTACTTGACCCTTGCATGTCCTTTTTTGCTAAGATCATTTACAATGATGATATGCCTGTGTGTGATAATGATACCTCTACTCCTGCTTTTGTGAATACTGCTTTGACTGGCCTACATGCCTTGTTATCTGAAAATGTTGCTAGCTCTAGTTCCATATGTGTGAGTCAAAGAGATCTCGATAACGACGATGTAAATGGGTGCGTGAGTACTAAAACTGAATCGTTAGGGGTCACTACACACACTTCACTTAGCGACTCAGACACAGATGACCTCCCAGATATTCATACTTTGTATGCTAAAACTCTTTAAAAAGGAACTAGACTGGAGAAGACTGTTAGAGACCTGACTAAGAAATTAGATGATCTAAGTCTTATTGTGAAGCTGAATGCTGAAGAGTACACTAACCAGTGTCTGACACATCAATCTTAAATTGAAACTTTTGATCAAAAATTGAAAGAGTTGACCAAAACTAATGAAACCCTGGAAACGAAATACAAGGGAACATTATTAGAACTGGAAGAAGCAAAAACAAAGACAAAAACTATTTTCAAAAAAAATTCTAAGTTTGAAAACAATTCATATTGTTTCACTGACTTTGTTGTTGACTCCAAGACCAATTCTGATGATAGAACCGGTATTGGATTCTTCCCTAAGAATAAACCACAAACTAAAAATCTTGAACCTATTAAGTTTGTGTCTGGGGGCAAAAGACCAATCGAAACATGTCCAGATTTTCATTTTATTAAAAAGGAATATGATCAAAAGCAACAACAGAAAGACATTGAAGAGTCTAGTAACTCTAAGGCTGACAGTACACTTGAGACAAAATACGTCTGTCCTTTGATCAGAAAGGCTGAATCTACCTTGAAAACCGTACCTCCTAGGAATAAGACTTCTGAACAGAATCATGTTAAACCCATCTTTAGAAGTTTCCCTAAGTAAGTACATCCCTCAAGCAATCAATATTGCTCCTACTGTGACATTTATGGTCATTCCTTTGAAGGTTGTTATGCTAGGTGTCTAAACACCCCTGTGTACAACACTCATGTTTACAAGAACTTTAACTATTCTAGGAAAAATCGTAACCATTATGTCCTTCCAAGACAACCTGACAAGAACTCTAACTACAGGAATAAAAAGACTAAAACTAAGAGTTCATTTAAGAGAAAGGCTCCCAGAAACTTTCCTAAACCAAAAGCTCAACTTTTCCACAAAAATCAGTTTGTTGCACCAAATGTTTTTCGACAAAAGCTGCTTCTCGAAAATTTTATCAAATGAGAGCAAACTTGCGCAAAATTAAAACTAGAGCTATTTGGGTTAGAAAATATGATCTTTTACCCCAAATGAAGTGTAACATTATTATCACTGCCTTGAAGGCTGAACACACTTCATCTGGTTGGTATTTAGATTCAGGATTATCCAAACATATGACAGGAGATGAAACTAAACTCTTAAACAAAACCAGATTTGCTGGTGGTAAAGTAGTTTTTGGCGATGGAGTTTCATCCCAGATCATAGGTAAAGGAACCCTAAAAGAAGAGGGAATGCCTGTTCTGGAAAATGTACTTTTAGTTAAAGGCCTTAAAGCCGACCTCCTAAGTATATCACAATTTTGTGACTCAGGCCATACAGTTACCTTTTCAAAGAACAATTGCAAAATTCTAAATGATAAAGGTTAATGCATTATTACCGGATTTTGAACTCCTGACAACTGTTATACTGTCAAGACAAGTTCTGAAACCTGTAACATTGTCAGAATGGATGACAATGAAATATGGCATAATTGTATGGGTCACCTAAGTTATGATATCCTTGGTAGATTGTCTACTCAAGAGATAGTTAGAGGAATTCCTAAAATTAAACCTATTTCTAGTGTTGTCTGTGGTCATTGCCAGGAAGGAAAAATAGTTAAGACTTCGCATAAAAAAGTTAAAGACATTCTCACCTCTAGACCTTTAGATCTCATCCATATGGACCTTATTGGTCCCTCTAGAACTTTTGGTCTTTGTGGACACAGTTATATCCTAGTCATGGTTGATGATTTTACACGATTCACTTGGGTTGCCTTCTTGAAACATAAATCTGACACGTTTCAAAAATTTTTGAAAATTTTACTAAGAATTAAAAATGAGAAGGACACACAAGTCAATCGCATTCGTAGCGATAGAGAGGCAGAGTTCATAGACACGGAAATAGTTGAATATTATGACTACAACGGTTACAAACATGAATTCAGTGCCCCTAAGACTCCTCAGCAGAACGATGTTGCCGAAAGGAAAAACCGAACTCTTCAAGAGATGGCACGTGTCATGTTGCATGCCAAATCTCTACCTAAGTACTTCTGGGTAGATACTATTAGAACTGCATGTCATATCATTAATCGAGTTTACCTTAGGAAAAACACTAAACAAACCTCTTATGAGTTGTGGTACGGAAAGAAGCCTAATCTGAAATATCTAAGAACTTTCGGAAGTCAGTGATACGTCTGTAAAGACAAAGAACATTTGTTCAAATTCGAGACGCGTGGAGATGAAGCCATCTTTTTAGGTTACTCTCCAAACAGTCGTGCATATCGTATATACAATCTGCGTACTAAGACCCTTATGGAGTCGATAAATGTAATTGTAAGCGACACTATTGTCAAAAATAAGATATCTGAATCACCTATTGTGGTTGAATCTGAAAATGATTTCAAAACTGGTTCACAAGAAATAGATGACTCATTACCTATTGAGATTCCAGAAGTACCTGGCTGGGTCTCTAAAGATCATCTCATTGACAACGTGGTCGATAATCCTAATGAGCCAGTCCGTACTAGATCCCAGTTAAGAAATTATGCTAATTACGCATGTTTCGTCTCCCTTGTGGAACCGAAAAATGTTAAGGAATCATTGAATGACGCACACTAGATTTCTGCAATGCAGGAAGAACTTTTACAATTTGTCATTCACGATGTCTGGTATCTTATACCGCGGCCTCAAAATAAAAATGTTATTGGTACACGTTGGATCTTTAAGAACAAATCTGACGAAAATGGGGTAATCCTTAGAAACAAAGCTAGACTTGTTGCTCAAGGTTACTCTCAAATAGAAGGGATAGATTTAGCGAGACATTTGCCCCTGTCACTCGTCTTGAATCTGTTCGACTTCTTTTCGCCATAGCGTGTCACTTAAAATTTACACTTTATCAAATGGATGTCAAGTCTGCCTTCCTCAATGGAATTATATCCGAAGAAACGTATGTAGAACAACCCAAAGGGTTCATTGACCCAAAATACCTAGACCATGTCTTTCGTCTAAAAAAGGCTTTGTATGGCTTAAAACAAGCTCCTAGAGCTTGGTATGAACGCCTATCCAACTTTTTGTTGGATAATGGTTTTAAGAGAGGAGGAAATGACCAGACCCTCTTTGTCAAACATTTTGGCAAAAATAATATTATAGCCCAAGTCTATGTAGACAACATCATCTTTGGGTCTACTTCAACATCTGAAGTTAAATCCTTTTCTGCTATTATGCATAAGGAGTTTCACATGTCCCTTATGGGGGAGCTACAACTTTTCTTAGGATTTCAAGTGAAATAGAATTCTGATGGATTATTTGTCTCTCAAACTAAGTATGCCTTAGATCTTGTTAAGAAGTTTGGTTTATATAATGCTAAAGTTGCCAAAACGCCTATGAGTACTATTGTTAAATTATGTAAAGATGAAAATGGAAAGTCAGTTGATTCCACACTTTATCGTAGTATGATTGGTAGTCTACTCTATCTAACTGCCTAATGACCAGATATAATGTATGTTGTATGTCTGTGTGCTCGTTACTAGAATAACCCTAAAGAGATCCATTTATCTTGTGTAAAATGCATAATAAAGTACATAAAAGGCACTCTTAATCTTGGACTTAGGTACACTAATGAGACCTGCAGCACCATCATAGGGTATACTGATGCTGATTGGGCCGGTTGTACTGATGACAGTAAGAGTACATCAGGTGCCTGTTATTATGTGGAAAATAATTTAGTAGGTTGGAGTAGCAAAAAACAGAATTGCACATCTTTATCTACAGCTGAGTCCGAATATATAGCAGCTGGAAGTTGTTCTGCTCAATTGTTATGGATAAAACAAATGTTAAGAGACTATGGGATTAAAGAAGATCAGTTACAATTGTATTGTGACAATCAAAGCGCCATTAACATATCTAAAAACCCGGTTCAACACTCGCGAACTAAGCATATTAAAATAAGCAATCACTTTATACGCGAACTTGTTGAGACTAAGGAGTTAGAAATTCATTACCTACCTACTGATTTCCAACTCGCATAAATGTTCACTAAACCTCTAGACTATAACAGATTTCTGTATTTGCGTAATTCTATAGGTATGGTATGTGCTGATTAATCTCTTAAGACCGTAATTTTTCACCCTTTGTCCATTTGAGACAAAATGGGGGAGAAATTTGAGTCTTACGGGTTCAATGTTTTGTTCACATTTCATCTAAACTGCTTGATCTTAGTGCAAATTTGCAGGAACCTCTTCTACTGATTTTCTACCATTTCTCTCTAGTGTACAAATTTGTAAAATAGTTGAGTTATGTAATTTTTGACTTTCTAGGAAATGGGTAGATAGTATCTTTTGTATAGGACTAGGTTTTATTTTTTTGGTTCCCTAAGAGTTTAAGCTAACTCAAAGGAGATTTTGTCTCATATTTCCAAAGGGGGAGATTGAAGCACCTTATACCTTTGACTTACTTAAGTCTATATTGTATAAGTGTTCATCTAGTTTGGAAATACTGACAAAATTAGTTGTCTAACCTAGAATCCAAAGAACCTCAGACTTATTCTCTCTAATCCTCTTCAATGATCCAAACAAGGTATAAATTGAATCACACTACACACATTAGAAGTGCATACATGTGTATATATTGCTCATAATTGATTGTGTGTTAAATTCCCCTTAAAATGTTGTTTTAATAATTTTTTGGGAATTTTTAAACATTTTTAAAATAATATTTTCTTTAATAAAAGTGTGTTTATAAACTTTGTGTGGTTAAAATGCTATTATGAAAATTTAGTTTTTCATTAGAATGTTTGATTGGGTAGAATATCAATGCGCCAGAGACTTCAGGGTGTTGCATGTAATTAATTTGGACGCGCGTTTGCCAGCCAATGAAATGCCAACACTTGTCATGCTCTTCTTATCTCATTTGTGTTTGTTTTGTGAGAGAACTTCCTGGTGTATTGTGGATCGTTAGATCAAACGTTATCTATGGCCTTCATGTGTTTTAAGTCTATCCATGTGTTGTCACTGTGGACCAATCACCTTCGTTTTAACCCACCGCTTTTTTACCACCCTTGGATCAAAGTCAGATAAGGAAAACTGAATCTCAACCGTTGATTGCTATCAGTGATCCAGAACCTTCCTTGGCTCCTATATAAACCCTCTCATTCTCAGCCTTTTAAGACTTTTGACAGTCGTCCAAATTGAGAGGAAAAAAAAAAGAGAGAAGAGAGAAGTGAGAGAGAAGAGAGAAAAGAAAAGAGAGAAGAGAGAGAAAGGGAACTGAGTTAGAGAGACCCTAACCCTAACCCTAAAACAACTTCAAACCATCTTCAAACCTTCGTATATTTAAAACCCCAAACACAACCTTGAGTGTTTGAGAGAGAGTGGTGTTACTGGTTTGATCGTTTGTATCTGTAACCTCTTGATCTGTGATCTTGTTACCAACTTAGACATTTTAGTGAGATTTGTATTTCTTTATCATAGAAATCTTAGATCTACACTATTGCATGTTATATATCACTAGATCTGCATATTTGTTTCTCGTTTTAAGAAAATATTTATTGATTTAGATCTGTAAATATTTTATGTTTTCTGTTCTTATGAAACTAAACCTTGACCTAGTTGGATTCTCAATTGTAGATTTTCAATCTCGAAAATATTTTTAAAAACTGAGATTGATTAAGATCTTGATCGATTTTGAAGAAAGATATCCGTGGAATCTGGGATAGATTAAAAGGTCAAAAAGGTTCCAAGTTTTGTAAGAAAGAAAGAAAAGAAAATCACTGCATATAGTCTTTATATGTAATTTTCTAGGACAGTCTGTATAAACTAAGTGTGTGTGAGTTCATGCATGTGAATAGAAATCACGTCACAAACACTTGACACACTACCACACTGAAAGTGTTGAGAATAAGATCAAAGATTATTGAGTCGACGCAAAGAAATCTAAAGAAAAGGAAGTTATCAAACTGGAAGAACATCATCAACAATCAGATAGAAGGACACCAAGTGGGGTATAGTCCTAAACTTAGAATAGGCTGAGTTGTGTGCATGTATATTGTATTGTTTGTAACTGTTATTTGTTTTTAGTGGATTTTTAATTTCGTGACATAGAAGTCAGTGTGGATGTTTCCTCTATTGGGAGAGGTTTTACCACGTTAAAAATAGTATATTCTGATTATCTTCATCTCCTCATCTCATTATATAGTGTGCTGATATTTTGAATCTTTCTTTGTTTTAAAACTGATTACAAAGTCTTGGTTATTGTCGTACATAAGTTTTAGTAAACACATCTTATTGTTTATCATTTTTATTTTCAAAAGAAAAGGGTTTCTTCAACAAACGTCTCAGAGTTTCTTATACAGTTTAATCATTGTATTAAACGGCATTAGTAACATTTTTCAATGTTCCCTATGATATAGATACCCCATGTGGAGAATGGTTAGAGAAAATTCGCGTTGTACAATTCTCGCGGAGGAAAGTGTTGAAGGTTGGATAATTGATAGCATTTGATACATCTCCGAACATAGGCGGTAATCTTAAACCATGGTAGTCTAGTAATAACCCTGTCGGTTAATTTTCTTAGAGAGAATAAGCCAATTCATGTGGGGTTCTCACTCCCTGTTTTGGACTTTCTGCATTATCTCTTCAATGTCACCCCCTGCGATGCAGTGTAAATGGGTTTCATCGAAGTTTCTTTTGAATAGTGTTTTATTTCAGATAATGTATTGGGTAGCCAGTTTGCGAAGGGTTGTTCGATCTTTCTCATTAAAACCTTAAGGATACCTATCATAATTGAGGAGGTGCCAAATATCATAGTACCATCAATCAGCTATACTTGGACCTTCTTTTGTGATGCGCTCAATGTGGTAGTAGTGGTTTGGTTTATGTTACTTTCTAACTAGGAAGGGGACCATTATTATTCCTTTGGGGATATCAACCATGGAGTCTAAGGTAGTAAGGGCATCGTCTAGGTTATTCTTTGCTTGGGGCAGGTACTGGAAGATGATATCTGAGAATTAGGAAGCCAACTCTTCAAGGTGGGCATGGAAGGGTAAGAGTTTCTCATCCTTGAATTTCCATCTACCGAGTACTTGGCCGATAATGAGGTTTAAATCCACATAGACATCTAGATATCAAATTCTTTTCTTGAGAGAAACTTTGAGACCTATCGTGCATGCCTCGTATTCAGTCATGTTGTTTGTGTAGGGAAAATCCATCTTGCTGGCAATGGGAGTGTGAGAGTATTTAGGGGAAATTAGGAATATCTCAATGCCATACCCTTTTTTATTGGTGGATATTTCAAATAACATTTTCCACCGTAGGTCTTCTTTGTAGATACAAAGGATATTCTCATCTGGGAACTCGAAAATCCAAACATCAGTTTCTTCCATAAGGTAGTCAACGTAGTAGTCAGAGATGGGCCTTCCTTTCATGGATTTCTTTATAACACACATAATATCGAATTTGGTTAGCAGTATCAATAACAAGGCAAATCGATTGGACATGCCAGGCTTCTTGAGTAAGTACTTGATGGGGTCCTTTAGGGACACAAGTTTGACAGGAAAGGATAACATGTAATGCCATAATTTTTGGGTTACACAGACGAGGGCGACACACGATTTTTCCAAAGCTGTGTAGTTAACTTCGTACCCAACCAACTTGGGACTGGCATTGTATATGTCACTCTCTTTTCGAGACTCTTTAAGTTATTGGGCTAGAAAATCCTCTATTGCGGTATCTGTTACGATCAGGTGTAGGAGTGGGAGTAAACCAGGATGCAGTGGCATGAGTACTAAAGGTTGGGTTAGGTCTTGCTTGATTTGATCAAATGCTTCTTGGCAATATTCATTCCAAAACTTAGATGAATCCTTTTGGAGAAGTTTAATAACGGGTTCAGTGATAAAAGTCAACTGGGTGATGAACCGATTCATATACTATAATTTTCCAAGGAATCCCCAGACTTCCTTATCCGTTCGAGGTGGTTGCACTTTGAGAATGGATTTTAGCTTGGTAGGATCTGCTTCAATCCCCTTCTCACCCTAACCATGAATCCAAAAAGTTTTCCTTTGGTAACGCCGAAGACTCATTTATGTGGATTATGTTTCATATGATATTGTCTTAGCTGCTATAAGAGCTTTTGGAGAGAGGGAACATGACTTTCCCTAGTCTTCGACTTGATAATCATATCATCCATGTAGGCCTCTACTTATTTGTTTACAAAATCATGCAAGATGGTTGTGGCAACACTTTAGTTAGTAGCCCCGGCATTTTTTAGACCAAATGGCATGATAGTGTAACAGAATGTTCCCCAAGGGGTGATGAATGTGATTTTCTCTTGATGATCAGGGTGCATCTTGATCTTATTATATTGGGCAAACCTATAAATGAATGACTTAAACGTGTGACTCGATGTGTTGTTCACAATCATGTTAATATTAGGTAGCGAGTAATCATACTTTGGAGAGGCCTTGTTCAAGTTTCGGGAATCAACACAAATGTAAACCTTCCCTCCTGATTTTGGCATGGTTACGAGGTTGGATAGCCATGTGGGATATTTGATCACATGAATGAAATCCACATCTAATTGTTTGACCACTTGTTCCTTAACCTTGAGCGACCATTTGGTGCAGAGCTTTTGCAGTTTCTGTATGACCAGTTTGCATTCTGGGAGAGTTGGAATCTCGTACTGAGCAATCTCGGGATCAATGCTGGGAATGTCTTCATATGAACATGTAAAGATATCCACAAGTTCCATCAGTAATTCTTCTAGCTGCGGCGCTCATGCTCGTTAAAAGTGGTCCCTATCCTAATCTCGTGCAGTTGGCTACTAGAACCAAGATTAATAACAATAGTTTCATCATCATGAACTTATACATGGTTATGCTATTTTTTATTAACCCTATTTAGATCAATTTAGAATTGTTCATTTGCAAAATCATCACGACCAAGAGTTTGATTATAATCAAGCAAGTTAATGTCAAGCGCAGATACTCAAAATTTACGTTTATTTCATTATTTTTAAAAATAGTGTGGAGAACCTCATAAAAATAGGTCTCGATTACCTTAGAACAACGAGGAACAAAAAAAAGAAGAAATGGGATAAACATCATAATTGGATTGATTTCGATAGGTGGAACAAGTACAACATTCTAGTTGAGGAGAGGTGCATCAATAACTTTGATCAGGCCAGATGGGTTCGATGATGTAGCGCTTAAGTATATCATGCAGAGTGTCAGTCCCAGTGTCTACAAGTTGAATGAATCCTTAGAGTCACTTCCCTTGGAGTCTCCAGTATCAGGTATGGTCTTCTCAATGAGTGGTTGCACATGATGTTGGGAACTTTCTGCCCATGAGTGTCTATCTTAGAAAAATATCTCCATTCCTGGTTTCATCTTCTTGTCAACATGATCATACCGAGGTTTAAAAAATACACAAAAGGGGAAATCTTCACCCTCTCAGATGAATCTTCCATTCAAGGAATCTCTTAAGACGGTCTTGGCACTTTCTAGCATTCTCTTCAACCGAGGTTGGTGGAGCATTCTGACTTCTTCCACTGACAGATGATAACCTAAACCGCGATGAAGAAAGTATTTCTTCAACACAATGGGTTCAAGTATCCCCTTATGTCGTCGTCCAAGCCCCAGTTAGGGCATGAAGTGCATGTTTTTAAACATCTGGATCACACTGACGTTACCATGAGGGTTGCACTCCAGACAATCCCTATCTTTGAAATCGTCCCCTATTGGGAGTAGAAGTGGCTCCACTTGGAAACCTGACAAAAGCAAATCATTTTCCCCATGATGTATCTTAAGTATTAGATTATCGGTGCTTGCATTCTTGGTATTATCATCGTCGCCCGGGATGGTGATGACCTGTCCATTGGCGAAGAACTTCAGTTCATAATGTATGGAAGATGACACATGCTTGATACTATAGGGCCATGGTCATCCAAGTAACATATTGAAACAAGTCGGGATATCGATGACTAGGAATTCAATGATGGCATTTATAGGGCTAGCCCCTATTGCAAGATTTATGGATCCCATCACTTATCGATGAGTATTATCATAAGTGCGCACCATGTCATAGGTTGGAGAAAGGTCCCTCACTTTAATTCCCAAGCAATTGAGGGTCCTCAATGGGCAGACATTAAGAGTTGATCCATTATTGACAAGAGAGAGTGAGACAGTCTTTTCCATGACTTCCACAGAGATATTGAGAGCATGATTATGGTTTAGCCCAATCTTAGGGATTTCTTCTTCGGTGAAGGAGAGAATTCTATAAATGTTAGAGATCCGACCAGGTTCACTGCTTCTTCTGGCATGATGGAACAAGGGACTCTGGGCCTAATGAGTAGTTTGATCAAAGCATTATGGTGCATCTAGGAAGACATAAAGAGTTCCCACAAGGTGATGAAATATTGGGCCTTCTTCAATTGATTGAGGATCTTGCTCTCCTCGAGGTCCATATCTGATATATGAAGATTCTCAACACCTTTTCACTTATTAATCATCGATGATTGCGGGTTTGAGACTTGATAATGCCTTCCTGATCTAGTCATATGGTTCATAGAAGAGGGGAAAATAGATTACCCATTTCATCATTGATCTTGAGTTATTCATCCACCTTGTTGATTTCTCCCAATAACTCCTCAATCGATATCATTCCATATATACTGACTATCGGGCTAGACTTTTATGGTCTTTTCTCTTAATCTGAATCATCAAATCCCCCGGGTAGAAATGACATCATCTTTCCACACCAAGTCAATACACTCCACAACCTCAACGACCTCTTCATATAGATCCTCCCATTCGTTGATGAGATGTCGAAGTGAATTGAATAGGCAACCTTATAGCTTCAAAGCATCAAGTACCTTAGACATGCTGCAAATTTCACCGGTCTGTCGAAAAAATTCTGCCATAATCAGGACAACATCGTCTATGTGGACTTCATCGGTAGGTATCACCCAATTATCTGACTCTCGAGCCCATTTTTGAGATTCTAAGAATAGGGTACCGAATCTCTAGCAGGCAATAGTTATTTTGGAGGGCAATTTCATCCCAAATTCTGGAAGTTTTTTCAACACTGCTGATAATTCCATGTCTTTCCCTTCGGAGCGGGTACGAACAACAATGCATGCTCTTATAAGGAGTGATAAAGCCTGATCGAAAAAACTGAAAGGATGTAGGATAAAATATGGGAAAACTTAAAGAGGTTTAGGAGAATATATGGGTATGATGGATGATTTCCAAAGTACAATATAGGTAGATGGATTAAATTTTGGGTCTTTTTCTAGGAAGATGGCATTTGAATGATTTGGGAGTGGATTATGGGTATTGTTTAGTGTAGGGTTGGATGGTGGGGCGATGATGCCCCGATCAATTAGACCTTGGATTATATTTCGGGGATGGCAACATTGATTGGTGGTATGTCCGGTAGATTGGCTAAAGTTATAAAGGGAATTTGTTTTGAAATTTTTGGGAAGTGGGTTTGGTAATGGACGAGGGTCTAATGGCTTGATGAGATTTCGTCTTAACAGGGACTAGTAAAACTTAGAGAGGGGAGTGTGAATGTAGGTGTATTCCTTTTTTACAGGGTTAGGGTGGAATTCCTATGCCCATAAAGTAGCAGATTGAGAGATGTTATAGATGGTTAACACTGCGGTGTTTGTAGGATTTTAATACTTTCTCGGAGTGAACTATCCACTCACTTTCTTCGTTTCAATTTCTATCTTAGAAAGACATTCCTCAATTTCTACTCCTGCTTCTCGAAGGACTCAGAAATGAGGGTCGTACTATCCTCCCATTATCTCTCCGACATGGGGTAATAAGTTCTTCTTTACGATGCTGACTTGCTCCTCCTCGGAAGGCCTGTTGGTCATGCTGGCTACTTTCTCTCTCCACCTCACTGTGAAGTTACTGATTGATTCCCCATGATTATATTTGAGAAGATCTAAATCACGGTGGGTAACTTCTAAGTATTCATTGCAGTTGTACTATGACATGAACTCGCGGGCAACATCCTCCCAACTACGAATTCTGGAGTCGTCGAGAGATAAGAATTGGCAATGAGCGTTTCCCTTCAAAGTCTGTGGGATTATTTGGGTTATTTTTTCCTTGGAGGCACCTAGGAGAGTCCTGGCTCGGTGGTAACTTTAGATAAGAAAAATTGGGGTCCACTACCTCTGAATTTCTTGATGTTGGGCATTTTAAACTTTTTCGGTAACCTTATTTTAGGATAGGGAGACATATGGGTGTAATGTATGTAGTTTACAGATACTCAAAGTTGGTTTAACTTCTTGATCAACATCCCTGAGGTCCTCCTTAGCCTTTTTCAACTTTTCCTCCCGTGGATAACCAGATATGGGTAAGTTAGCCTTTGGCTGGGTAAGATTCAGCATGGGGAGCTGAGCTGGCTATGGCCCATTAGCATAAGGAGCACATGGAGCTTGATGATATTACTCGGGGACCCAAATAGTCTTAGGGGCGGGCTGACCCATAACACTGGGGAAGAGGACCTAGGGATCTTTTAGAATAGGCACCCAATTTTGTTACATCTCATGAACATCAGTTTGAAAGTTGTTAATATTGGATGTGAGTTGGACTAGCACTGTCATCAATTTCGACTGCACATTCGATAATTGGTCTGTGTTCTCTATGGAGAGTGGATGAAAATGAATTTTGAACTCGGAGGAAGTGGAGAGGGAACTAACACAGTCTCGGGGTGGTTTAACAAAAGACCGAAGCCAATAGGGATCCAGGCCAAGGGTCGGGTTTGCGATCGACCTGAGAAGGAGAAAAACTAGGATTTATTTTTGAAAGAGAAAAGGGGAAAATTGTTATATTTGAAAAGGAAGGAAATTGTTTCTGACATTTTTTTGAAAAAGGGAGTACAAAATGTTTATTTTGGATAAAAAGAGGAAACATATTTTCGATATAAGGAAGGAAAAAAGATTTTGGTATTTTTGATAAAAGAGGGAAAATGTTTTGACAGTTTTGGTAAAGAAACAAGAAAAACGTGATAAAGGGTCTCAGGATGATTGTTTATTATGTTCTCACTTGTATCAGGTTTACCTAAATGAAAAAAGAAATGTCAGACGGTACTCGATACTCGGAAAATTAGGTTTGGAAAATATGTAAAAATACGATTAGACCTGTTGCCGGGCTCATGGATAGGGTCTCGTTTTGAAAAAGATGAAATTACATGAAAATTTAGGCGGCATGCCACCCCGTCATATCAGTAGAGTTAAGGGTATGACTTCGATCAAGAGGTACGATACGAGGGGAACCCTTTGATATTCGTCGAAGCTACTTAGTCAATGGAAGGTAAGAGTCATATCACTTAGGCTAACTGTGACCTGCCAAACCAGCGCCCATTATGAAGTGACCCCCCAATTATGGTACAAAATTTGGTTAATATTTATGCCCTTTGGTGATGAAGTGTGCAAAATGCATGATTATTGATTGGTACATTATGAAGGGAGTATAATTATTTGACATGATGACCATTATACTAACGAGGGGAGAATGTAAAGTATGGGAAGAGAATGTAACATTGAGTATGAAGATTACACTAAGCATGGATTTGTGATAGTGAGTGATGTGTGAATATCTACAAGTGAGAGTGTGGTAGTGAACCTAAGCATGGACCAACTTCAAGTGGTGTATGACATGTGTGAGTGAGCATGGATATATAAAAGTGTGATAAGCGGAGGTGTGTGTTAGTTACACCTAAGCATGGATATTCTAAGTGGTGTGTGAAACATGTGGGTTTAAGTGATCTTGGTGTAAATAGTGTGAAATGTACATAGAGAGTATCTACAAGTGTGTGAGTGAGTAGTGATATAATAATGAGGTATATATCTATAAGAAATAATAGAGGATAAAAGAGGGAACATACAGATAGATGAATATGCACACATGAAAAAATAAGACACCCATGCAAACAAAGTCTTTCCCTCTTGTGAAAAATACGTACCGAACAGAATCGCCACTATGGTCATCCCCAATTTTTAACTATTTCCTATCCTCACCCCCTCCTATGGGGGGTGAAGGGAGGGGAGAAAGAAAATGGTCTCGCATCCTTGTACTCTCTTGGAGCTATTCGTCCGTCGTCGATGTGAGGTGAATGTAAAGAGAAGGCGTCGTCGACCTATTTTGCACAAAACATGCAAAAGAACATGTCGCCTCCTCGAGAGAGCAACATCAAAGACAAACTGATGATTATGAAACCAATAGATAGAGGGGTTCAGGGACTAAGTTATGGAATATGAAGGTGTTAGTCACCTGTCCTTTCCTTTTGGTCTCTCATGGTCAATTGTTATTATTTTTCTTTATTTCTCCATGAAGTGTGTGTGCGTGTATATATATAACTCATATTATGGAAGAGATAGCGTGAGGTCATCCATAGGAATGTTCTCAAAGTAATATTAAAGAATATTATTTATGATTATAATGAAACGATAATATATATTGGTTGAAATGCTAATCAGGATCACAAGCATAATGTGTATTAAAAGAATGTGTAGATGAAAAGGATGAAAATGCGAAGATGTAAAAATTGGAAATTTGGAAAGTTGGAAAATTAAAATTTTGGAAAATTGGAGTCGAGTCTATGGTTTTAGCCCACGACGCCTATGTAGCCTATAAAGGTATCAAAGTCCACACACTTCGCATTCAGAATATTGGTGGGGTTTATCCCATAGATTCGAACGAAATTTTATTATAAATGTGTGTAGAAATGCGTTTTTAGTTTGTAAAAAGTGTGATCAATAATCCTGTTGGAATTTATAGGTCTAACCCTCTTTTTGTTTATTTTTTTATATGAAATAAAGTATGTGCAATATAACTAAAAAAAATGGGAGATGTTACTAAGCATGAACTAAAGTAAAAGAACTAAATTATGAACTTATGTAATTAATGCAAAAACCAGGAATTTAAAGAGAGTGCGAAGGATTTGGACCTTCTTTGAAGAATTGAAGCTTGATCTTGGATGAACTCCTTTGAAGCTTGACATGAATGTTGGATGAGAGAGAATGAGATTTTGCAAAATTCGGTGTGAAAAAGATGGGAATTTTAGATGGAATGAAATTTCACATAAGAAAACTTCACATATTATGAGAGAATGTTGTTAAGATCACTGATGTGAATGGATCTAAGGTGTGTATTGGGAATGAGGTCATCCCCTATATTTTTAGGGTCAGGGGTGGTGGCGGTCAACCTAGCCCTAGATCTCAATGGACAGGTACCCTAGACACACTATCGAATGGAAGGGAAATGGACCTGTCACTAAGGAGTCTCGTGCATATTTTTATGGAAAAATGTTCATAGAAAGAAATCCGTTGATCCAAATCTCTCACGGGTACTTTGGACCTCTCCCGAGTTCAGGAGTTGACTTTCGATCAAATGTGGCTTGGAAGCGCATGTCGATCCTTTGGACGGGATATCGTTGAACAAAAATGGATCGTTCGTCCGAATTGTAAGTGAGAATCATGCAAGGGATAGACCGTTGGAAATGTTAGGTGATGTAATTCAATATTCTAAAGAGTTGCGCTCATTTTGGAAAGTTGACCTTGGTCAACCGGGGCCTAAAAGCTTCGTTGACCTATCGGAGTAAAACGGATCATTCGTCCATATTGTAAGGCTGATTCGCACATGGAGTGGACTTTTAGAAAGGGTATTCAGCGACCGTAGAAGATTCATTCAGTCTCGTTCGAGATAAAGAGTTGACCTTTGTCAAACAGTGCTCGGGAGTGCCCAATGGCCTTCAGATCAATTTTTGATGGAAAACAGATCGTTCTACCGAATGGTTATGCCATTTCGCACATGGGGTGGACCATTGGAAATGGATTTTACTGTCCTTCAAAGATTTGAAGAGATTTCGGAAAGATGATGAAGTTGATTGGGGTCAAATTGGGGCCTAGGGGTGGTCGATGGCCTCTAGATCACTACTCGGAGTATAACCTGAGGTTTTTAGTTAAATGGGGAGATGCTAGGGAGCTAAGAATAGACTTAGGGGGTCCTAGAATGTGGTATCTACAGGTACATTTGTATTTTTAATAAATTCCCTACCGTCCCTAACATGGTGCCATCAACTCGCATGGAATTTTATAATGTCCCTAACCAAACCCCAAGCCAAGGTCACTCATCCCCTAGGACGAAATCGATTCGGTTCTTGGCCGAGCTGATTCGCTGCCAAATCGATCAATTCGCTCCAAGGACGAATCAATTTGAAATCTGGAAATAGCTGAGATATGCTTATTTTCTTAATACAAATTTTCTCCTTTGGATCCCAATTCTCAATCCAATTGAAATTTCATTATTGTAAACATGTAGGGGGGCGCTTAGTACTTAGTATTACATAATATGATCATTTATTTCGTGTATCTATATCAATTATTTCCCCCAAATTCTTAGATTTCCCATAGATTCAATAAGAACTTTAATTCATATTTCTTTCATAATCATCAATTGTGTAAAATAGGTTATGGGGTATATAACATGGTATTAAAATTACCAATCTACAAATAAAATAAACGTATTAAAATCCTCTACATAAAAATCCAAAATTCCCCAATTTTTATTCAAGAACCCTAAGGTTCTATCATCGAATTTCAAGAGCGATTCTTAGATTTCTAGTTTATAATATATGTGAAAATCAATCCTCTACATACATGAGATTTTATCCTAACATTTATTCCTCAAAATCAGTCGTAAATCCCAAAAATCAAAAGGGATAATGCGTCAAGAAGGAAATTGGAAATTAAATTGAGCAAGATAATTCTTTCCTTAATGTGTAGTGGAAGAATCCCTCTTGAATTCCCTTAAATTTCTTGTCTTTTCTCCCTTTTTGGTTCTTATCTTCTTCTCTTTTGGTGGCAGTTATGTTTAGGTTTTTCTTATCAGTAGTGGGGAATGGTTTAACTTCCCTTAAACACTTATCAATCTCAAATCACGAGTTGGGTTGAAAACCTAAGTTTTGGACCCCTAAATGGGCCCGAACCTTTACTCACACCAGCCCAAAAGCTCCCCAACTTATATAACTATGACCCGAGACCATTTCTAAAGGTTTAAAACACCTAAACGAGTTCTTATACTCTTCGAAATGTGTCCCAAATTATTTTTTTCCAACAATTGAAAATTTTAATTGTGTCAAACATAAATTATGTATTTTCAACAATACATGAAATTATTATAAAAATACACATAGAAAATCAACACACATAATTATAACTTAACAATGAATTACACATTGGCAATGTATAAATTAAATTTACTGATTAAGTCCAATTTGTAAATTAAATAATTTTATTATTTATTCTAGCAAATTATGGGGTATTACATTCCTCCCCCTTAATAGCGGGATTCCGTCCTCGAAATTAAGAAAAAGTATGTACCCAGCTAGCAGACTTTGGGATACTTCATTCGCATGTCTTCCTCCCTCTCCCAAGTCAATTTGTCCTCCCGATAGTGTCCCCACTGCACCCAAACTAAAGCAACAACCTTAGATCGTAGCTGGCGCTCCCGTTAATCTAGAATGGCTACCGATCTCTCCTCGTAAGTAGTGTCTGAATGGAGCTCTATCCCATCAACATTAATGTTCTAGTACCCTATCTCATCCCTAAGGAACCTTTGCAATGCATATATGTGGAAAATTTCATGCATCCGCAGCAATTGGTTTGTCAATCCCAACCGATATGCTACGGGCCCAATCCTCTCTAGAATAGGGAACGATCCCACGTATCGGGGAGACAACTTCCCTCTCTTCCTTAACCTCGTCACTCCTTTCATGGGAGACAATTTAATCAACACCTGATCTTCAACATCAAAGTCTAAGTGTCTTCGATCCCCATCCATGTAGCTATTTTGCCTATCCTAGGCAATCCGTATCCTGGCCCGAATCATCTCTACCTTCTCTGAGGTGTCCTAAATAAAGTCTAGTGAAGTAACTTGTTCTCCCCCACCTCAAACTAGAATGAGGGGGAACAATAGGGTCTTCCGTAGAGTGCCTTAAATGGTGCCACCCTATCATTAACTAGTAGTTGTTATTCTTTTGCAAAGTCCACTAAAGGTAAATACTGCTCCCAACTCCTCTTAAAATCCAGAATGCAAAACCGCAACATGTCCTCCAACATCAAGTTAACCCTCTCTGCCTTTCCATCGGTCTGAGGATGATATGACGTGCTCAATCTCAACTCCGCCCCCAAGGCTTGATAAAGTCTCCTCCAAAAATGGGAGAAAAATGTCTTGTCCCTATCTGACACGATGTTGAGAGATACCCCATGCAACTTAACAATCTATGCAAGGAAGAGTTCGGTGTACTTCTTAGAGCTGTAATCTTTTCGAATAGGTAAGAAATGAGCCATATTCTCGAATCTATCGATAATCACCCATATCGAATCATGCCCCCTCTGGGATTTAGGTGTCCCTGTAATGAAGTCCACGGAGATGCTTTACCATTTCCACACCGGGATCTTCAAAGGTTGTAAAACACTTGCAGGACACTGCTGATCCACCTTCACCAGTTGATACGTAGCACACCTGGACATAAAATCGGCTATGTCCCTTCATCCTAGCCCACCAATACTGACATGACATGTCATACTACATCTTATCCCCCCCGGGATGTTCCATAAAAAGTGAATTTTGAGCCTCTGACGGCTCGCCTCAACTCCTCGTCATCTGGAACAACACGTCTCCCCTAGAATCTCAAACTATCGTCCGAACCAATGGAATAGTGTTCCATCCCCTTGGCTGATAACTTCCTCACTCACTTTTGGAAAAGTTAATCTCCATCGGTGCCTTTACTACCCGAATAATGATCTCGTGGGGTGATGGTGAGAACTTCCATAAATGCACGGGTTAAGTATTCGTCCCCACGAAGTGACTTCCACTTCGCCTTCCATACTACCGCTAACTCCAATATCGACTTGCGGCTCAGGGAATCCGTCACGACATTTGCCTTCCCCGTCTAGTACTTAATGTCGAACTGATAGTATTTCATAAACTCTAGCCAACTCCTATATTTCATGTTCAGCTCTCGTTGTGTGAATAAATACTATAGGCTTTTAGGGTCTGTGAAAAGATGAAATTTCTCCCCCAAGGAGATAATGTGTCCACACTCACAATGCAAAAACCATGACTACTAACTCCAAGTCATGGTTGGGGTAATGTCCCTCGTAAGGATTAAGCTTTTAAGAAGCATAATCTATCGACCTCTCATCCTGCATCAAAACCCCGCCAAGTCCCCTTAAGGATGTGTCCACAAAGACTCTATAATAAACCCTTGCCCGAGGCAATGCCAAAATCGGTGTTGTATTCAATCTAGTCTTTATATCCTCAAATGCCTGCTGGCACACATCATCCCACACAAATGGTATTCCCTTCTTAATCAAATTCGTTAAGAGCCTGACTATCTTAGATAACCCTTAAATGAATTGATGGTAGTACCGTCCCAAAAGTTGCGCACCACAGTGGGTGTAGTGGGTTATCCCCACTCCATCACGACAGAAACTTTCTCGGGTCTACATATATCCCCCACTCGAACACAATGTGGCCCAAGAACTGCACCTTTCTCTGTCAAAACCTGTAACTCTCAAATTTTGCATACAACTGATGATCATAAAGCATCTGTAAGACCACCCGTAAATGATTTGTGTGTTCCTCTCTAGTCTAAGAATAAATCAAAATATCGTTTATAAACACGAGAATGAACCAATCCAAGTAATCTCTCAACACCCGGTTCATCAAGTCCATACATACTTTCGGCGCATTGGTTAGCCCAAATGGCATCACCAAAAACTCATACGACCCATATCTAGTAAGAAAGGATATCTTTGAGACGTTCTGCCCCCGGATTCTCAACTGGTGGTAACCCGACCTCAAATCAATTTTTGAAAAATACACAGCAAGCCTCAGTTGGTCAAATAAATCGCCAATACGTGGCAACATGTATTTGTTATGAATAGCGAATTTGTTCAACTCCTGATAGTCGATAGAAAGCGTCAAAGATCCATTATTCTTTTTGACAAATAGTACTGGAGCATCCTATGGAAAACTACTCATCCTAATAAATCCTTTACCTAATAACTGATCAATCTACTCCCGTAGCTCCCTCAAATCCAAAGGAGACATCCGGTACGGTGTACGGGCAATGGGTCTTCTGCCCAAAAATAAGTCGATCACGAAGTCGATCTCCCGACTACATGGCAGCCCTAGAATCTCCTCAAAAACTTAAAAAAACTCACTCACCACCGGGATGGAATCTAGCGTCACTAAAACCTACGAAGAAGTATCCTCCTCGATGTAGTAAAAATGCGTACTGGATCCACCCCCGGGGTACGGCATTGCAACTAGGTACATCTCCTATCCCAGAATAGCGAAGACGATGGACCTCCCATAGTAATACACACATAACCTATACGTAGCTAGCCATTCCATCCCCAGAATAACTTCGCACCTGTACATATCAAGTACTAATTAATCGACTACAATGGTGAGTCACCCTATCACAATCTTGATACCCCGACACACTGATCGTATGGGTGCCATTCTAGCCACTGGTGAATCTATGTGTAATACAATGTCGGATGCAAAATCTATCATACCTGTCTCCCTTGCAAACCCTGTCCTAACAAAAGAATGAGATGCACCCATGTCGAATAGAATTCAGCCAACGTGACCAAAGATGGGAAACTGTAACACCTCGCGCACCTAAAAAGTGACACGCGGCGTGCTACAACGATAAAACTAAACTAAATCCATCAATTAACAAGTATAAACACTACAACAAATTACACATTTAACTACGAAATTTTTCGTAGCCAAAATTTCATATTTCGCTGCGGATAGTTTTTGGCAACAAAATTTATTTCGTAACAGGTTCGTGGCCAAAGGCCCGTTGCTAAATGTATATGTCCACGAAATTAACTTTCGTTGCCAATTGTTTAGGTCATTTGCCACGAAATTATTTTCATGGATAATTATCATATTTAGGCTACAATTTATTTCGTAGCTAAAAGTTCAACATTTCATTGCTAAATATCTTTAATTTCGTTGCCAGTTTTATATGTAAACTACTGTTATAAACTTTTAGCTACGAAATTTACAATTTGTTTTGTAGCTAATTGTTGAACATCTTGTTGCTAAATGTCTACCTTTCGTTTACCAATTCTATAAATAGAAACTTTTAAATACAAAAATTGTACCTTCCATCAAGATCTATTGGCTACGAAATTCAATTGTTCAAGAATGTTTCTTAATCATTAATTTTTCAATAATAAACTATCAAATCTTAAGACGCACTTTTAATTATCGATTGCATATTTAACTACTAAAACATTTATTTTGGTAAAGGAATGTTTCCAAAAAAATATTTTTTTATTTTGAAATTGGTAAATTAATGTATACCACCAAATTTAAACAAATTACCATCTAAAAATAACACATTCGTTAAAATCCACAAAATAATTAAATTATCATAAATAAAATTCACATTAAGTCACATACACATACATGGTCAAGTAAACTAAACACTACTTAAAGGACGTAGAAGTCCCACATTTCATCCCCTACAAACGACAAATATCCACAGTGTAAAAAAATAACTTAAACTAGCTATAGGACTTAAAAGTCTCCAATTCTATTTGCAAATGCCAAAAGTTCATGGTGCCCCAAAAATAGCTTCCTGCCACGTCAAATCTGCAATTAAGAGAATAAAATATCATTAGCTAAAATAAAGTGGGATTTGATTCGTCTTTATCATGAGAAAGTTATAACGATGAACGGAATTTGATAATTACAGAGATAATAATCGATTACGAATCATTTTAAAAGCATACGAGTAGCAAAACTAAAGGATGTCTAGATTACCATTCTTCGAAAGATGAGGAACGCGATGCGATCAACGACTGAAGTAACTTATTCGACTTCTCTTGTCGAGCTAGAATATCCTTTAGCATTGCACATTGATTGTCCATATCGGCCTTTTGTGCCACTGACTCTTCTCTTTGAATTGTTGTCTCTACCTCACGAGCTTGTAAACGCTCCATCAAATCTTCTTAAGCTTTCATAGACTTCTCAAGTGCCTCTTCCAATTCAGCATTCCTCAATCGCAATAGATTAATTCTAGAATCCTTTTTTTTGGACCATACCCAAGCCCATTAATATATCCTGGTCTTATGCCAATAACTTTGTCTGCTATCTCATCTGAGCTCATCATGGTACCATTCTCGGATATTGATTCAGATTCAAAGCGTTTCATCTCATTCTACAAACAAAATAGAAGAAAAAGGATTACAGGTTTAGCCAAACTGTCGAGATGTCTATAATTTTTAAGCTAATTAAAGACAATAATTTTAACTGCGTGTGTAATTTTTATACCGAAGATAAGAGTACCAAAAGAATTACAAACCAGCAGTGTTTGTTGGTTTGTAATTCAGCAACAACAGGGTAAATTCAAAATAAAATTAATAAGACTTACATAGAGCGTTTCGACTTCGGGAGATGTCCACTTTTCATCTTTACAATGAGTTTCTTTATAAAACTTGATCCTACCCGGCTCTTGACTGTCCACCTCTTTACTCCGCTATTAAACAACAAATAATTAATAATTGTACTTGTAAAATAAAATTCTCAATTGACACACCAAAATAAGTTGATATATTCTCAGTTCATGACGAACCACCACAAATGCTTTTGACCCTTGATTATGCTTTTCAACTTGTTTAGACTTGTTAATCTGATTTAAAATACATTGTCTCTGCAGTAATTTTTCAAACATCATAAGTATGCATATTTTAATAAAAAAAATATTTACAAGTTACAACATCAACAATAGTTCAAACCTGATATCTTGGACTTCCATAAAGATTGCATAGACTAAGCCAATTATCCTTGGTCATATTAGCAGGGACATTTTCTCGAGCCTCCTCCGCTGATCAATATTTTTTATACAGTTCACGAAGCTTGCTCCGTTGACTCCTACTTCTTCCTTTCATTAGCTCTTCCAAACACTCCTTTGCATGATCATCCAAATCAATGTCGAATTTCTCCTGAAATTTAAAACTCAACCACTAACTGATCAAATGAAACGATGTAAGAAAAAGAGTCCATGCCTTATTCATGTTGATAGTAGAGGAAATAACATTGCTTGTAAAAGTAGCTCATTTTCCAATAAACACATTGCATCTGTCTAGAGTGATGAACTAGCTAGAATCATTGTTATAAGAGTGGAGTAAATTAATTATAGAAATTAGAGAAGAAAACTCCCCTCGGTAGAAAGTCATAATATCAATAGCAAAACAGCAAGTGAGATGGAGCTTTGAAACCTCTAGCAACCTTGTGAAAGTATGAAGAGATCAATTTTGTAAAACAAAATACCATTTACAGATTCACTATAGTATGAAGAGATCATTGATCATTGATCATTGATCTCTTTAATAGGATGGCCTTAGCACATGCTTGCAAAATAAAAAATATTAAAAACTAAAATGAATAACTGTACAGGGAACAAAATAGAGAGACACATAGAATCACTGTACAGTGAAAAAAATACCATTTGACATTAGGTTTTTCAACCCTGATTCCGTTTCTAGAACAAGAAGACCACTTACCACATAACATTATGCGCCAACGGGTATTAAAACAAGTCCTGGGAACCAAAACAGGTCCTGGGAACTGGTTCCATCGTTGCGAGAAAGAGAGAGATTAGAAATTAAACTAATGTGCCACATGGCAAGCTTAATATGAATCTTTCATATATCTGAATCAAGTCAAAATAATCCCCCTAAAAGGGATTGATCAAAAGAGAGGCCAAGGCATCAAGCAGCCTATTGATTATGATCCCACTCCTAACTACTGTCTTGGATGCCTTAAGCTAGGACATAGCATTGAAGACTGCAAAATTGGGGATAATGCTAGAAAAGAAGATACTCAAAATCTCAAGAACAAAACAGCCAATGTTAAAGAAGTTCATAGCTCAGATAAAGTATATAGTTCAAAGAATAAAATGTTGTATAAGGTTATAAAAAAACCTTCTAACAAAATGACAATGGAAGTAGTAGTCGATCAACAGAACAAAAATGCATCTACAGTCTTAGAAGGACAAATTCCAAATGGCCATAATCATATTCCCCATTTATCTATTGTCTGATCAACATAACAAAAATGCATCCAAAGTTCATTGTGAAGATACACTTAATTGCGAAGAAGGTTTCAACACTGATGAAGATCAAGAAGAAGAAGTAATGTCCGGTATGAAAAAAGAAGCCTTCCCATTGAAAAGCCATTTGAAATGGAGGATCTTAACACCTCCTACAGGCTTCTTGAATCTAAGAAATTAAGAATTAAGAAGTGTAAAGAGTATAAAGGAGCAGCATCTGATTCAGAAGAAGACATAAAAGTTCCCAAAATTGAAGACCTCAAATTATTTTCCTCCTTAGTTAACAGTAAACTAAAAGCCTACAACAAGAAGAAAGAAACAGTGAGTAAGAAGAAGAAAACTATGAAGGCCAATCCTATAGGAAGTGTCTTTTAGTCCAAAAAGAAACAAAGTTAGAGGAGTACGTAATATCCAAAGTTTTAAATAATCAAAACACTAATATGGAATATTAGAGGAGTAGGTAATAAACCTACTAGAAGAAGATTGGAAAAGCTCTGTAAGTCTCATACCTTTTCATTCCAATCAATTCTTAGGCCTATGATGGATGGTGAGAGAATTGATTATTTGAGAAATAAATTGGAACTTTGATGATTGTTAATCTAGTAATTTAAATAAAATGTGGTATTTTTAGAGGTAGGGAGTATGAAATCAGTTCTATAACTTGGATATCAGTTATACTATGAAATTATATATAACTTGGATATCAGTTATACTATGAAATAGTCATGAAATTCTAAAATTCAAGTATGAAATTAGTTGTATAACTTGGATATCAGTTATACTATGAAATCAGTTATAACATGGATACCAAAATCCTAAGGTGATCCATTCTCGTGACATATAAACAAAAGAGACAAATGAATTAATTCCATGGTTGATTGTATCATGATCAATAAAGAAATGAAAAATAAGAGATTTGGAAATAAAAAATGTTTTGACCATCATGAATAGAAAACTGCCTACAATGACATATGAACACAAAAACTTGAGCCCACTTAATATGAATATTTCATATATCTTAATCAAGTCAAATTAATCCCAAAAAAAGGGGTTGATCAAAAGAGAGGCCAAGGCATCAAACCCCAAACCATGGGCCATGTTTGTTGATGAGCACACACTGAATCAAGTCAAATTAATGATGAAATTCACTACAGTACATCCAATTAAAGAGATCGATGATGAATGATGCAATTCACTACTGTTATATAACTTGGATATCAGTTATACTATGAAATAGTCATGAAATTCTGAAATTCCAGTATGAAATCAGTTGTACAACTTGGTATCAGTTATACTATGAAATCAATTATAACTTGAATATTAAAATCCTAAGGCGATCCATTCACGTGACATATAAACAAAAGAGACAAATGAATTAATTCCAAGGTTGATTGTATCATGATCAATAAAGAAAGGCAAATAAAAGATTTGGTAATAAAAAATGTTTTGACCATCACGAATAGAAAACTGCCCACGATGACATATGAACACGAAAACTTGAGCCCATTGTAATAAGAATCCTTCATATATCTCAATCAAGTCAAATTAATCCCAAAAAAAGGGATTTATCAAAAGAGAGGCCAAGGCATCAAACCCCAAACCATGGTCTATGATTGTTGATGAGCACACACTGAATCAAGTCAAATTAATGATGCAATTCACTACAGTACATTCAATAAAAGAGACCGATGATGAATGATGCAATTCACTACAGTTATATAACTTGGATATAAGTTATAGTATGAAATAGTCATCAAATTCTGAAATTCCAGTATGAAATCAGTTATATAACTTGGATATCATTTATACTTACATTACATTTGTCGAACGCTCTTGTCTTATCACCTTCAGTGAGGTCTTTCCATTTGGTTGGGTCTGGAATTAGGTTACGAATGATAATCCTGAGTTCATTTGATAATTTAACGGACTATTCTTTGTCAAGTGGCCTATTTTTCTCCTTTGATATCTCAATACGCATCTTTTTCCCAGTATCTTTGATAATCTTCTGAAGCCCCTTGCCACGTGTAGGTCCACAAATTTTTTTCGTTATGGTAGAATTTGTATTCGAAACTTTAAAAGAAAATAAACAATATTAGCAACAAATGAACAATAGTAAGAAACATTTAAAAATTAGTTTTTGTACCTACATGGCTTGTGGAGGTTTCGGGACTAGTCTGTCGTGTTGATGGTGAGATATTTGCAGATTCTACATCCATTACGTGTTAAGTCATGGGTTCCATGGGAGCTATGGGAGTCGTGAGTGCCATGGGAGCTATGGGAGCCGTGGGTGCCGTGGGAGCTATGGGTACCGTGGGTGTTGTGGGTGTTGTGGGAGTCGTGGGTGTCGTGGGTGCTGAGGGAGCCTCCTTCATGTTATTTGACCGAAGACGTCTTCCTGGCGCCATACTGAAAATGAACATCAAAACAATTTTTTTTTTCATGTTTAGTAATGAATAATAAGAAAGAATAACATGTAGTATTATAAAATATTGTAATTTCTACAACACTTTACTAAAATAAAACAAAACTATAAATAGACATAAATCCACAATTTCACAAAATTTTCAAATATACCACGCCATACCAACTCATTGATCAACATTTAAATATGCCATTAGTAGTAAATTCATTATAGTTGTACACCAAACATGTTTTATTTGACAAGGGTAGCACATTATCCATTCATTATAGTTGATCCAATATAAAGAGGAACAACAATCACATGCATGGTCATTCATAGCAAATCAACATAAATTATAATGGTAAAATAGAGGAAATCTATATCACTATCATCATCCTCAACCAGCAGTACAGTCCATTACATAGTTTCCATTAACAAAGTTAATCTATATCACTATCATAATCCTTAACCACTACGAGTTCTTCCGCATTTTCACAATATTCGTTAATTGTTTCGTCTTTATCATCAACGCCAGCGAGGGAAATAATGTCTTCGTCCGATGGTACTCCTTTTTCTATATCCATAATTCTAGCATCAATAGTGTCCACCTCTACATCGTTTCTCTCCAACTGACCAACATCAACTTCTATAATCTCAAAAGCCTCTGATGAAGCATTTTCCTGGTACACAAAATCGTTTGTTTCTGATACATCTGTGTCCATTTCATCCACCCCGAGATCATACAAGTGTCTATGCTGGAATTCCTGAACAGCTTGCCAATTTTTTCCCAATTTTGTGTCATTGAGATAAAACACTTGTTTTCTTGAATGGCTAGCACATAAGGATCACTCTTGTACCACCTACCATTAACATTGATTCTTGTAAAGTGATCATCGATTTGCATTCCTAGTTTTTTTTTTATCAGCTTCAAACCAGTCACACTCAAAAAGGAGAACTCGATTTCCTATGATATACTCTAACTCAATTATATCGTTCAATACACCATAGAAGTTAATTTCTTCATCATTATGATCGCCTTTAATAACTAAACCGCTTTTTTGACTTCTTCTGCGATTGTGACGGTCTTTAGTGTGAAATCTAACTCCGTTTACTATGCAACTTTTGTACTTATTTGCCCGTATGTCAGGACCACATGCTAATGCATATAATTACTCAGTACATTTTAGAGACTTCTGGCTATACAACTTTTTCATCTATTAAAGAAAAAATTTGAATGATATAAGTTAGACCAATTATATTACTTAAAAAATAATTAAATTTATACATCAATATTATGTTATGATAACTTTACTTAAACTTACACGTTCTTCAAACCAGCTAGGGAAATTCCTTCGACTTCTCTCTTCAAAATTCAAAGGGCTTTCTTTCTTCAGCTTCTCCATATGCTCACTAACAATGGTAATAATTATAACAATAAGCTTCGTAGAAGTTGGAAAATTAATACTTATGAAGATTACTTCCTAGTTATTAACTTACTCTATATATGTAGCCACTTTCTCACAATTATTCAACGTATACCACCGCATCATTTACATCTCAGTCACTGTGAGAAAGTCAAAAGTACATGCCCCAAAAGGGCATACCTTTTGAGAGAATACATCCAATCCCTCCTATTGCTCCTCCCCGTCGTAATTTCTTTCCGAGCGATTGAGTTTAGTTTCAATCCCGTCAAAGTACATTGAGCAAAATGTCAAACATTCATTAACGATGTAGGCTTCTGCTATAGAACCTTTCGGTCGAGATTTATGACGCATGTAACCCTTTAATGTGCCCAAGTACCTATTAGCATTTACAATGATATAAATTACCTGATGTTAAATCATAAAGTATACGTAAAAAATAAGTATTTTGACTTAAACCCCCACTTTTAATGTCAAGTTTGACTTAAAAATTAGGGGCTATGTTGAAATAGCCCTAAAATAGGACAATGAGTATATTGACATACCTTTCAATAGGATACATCCACCTATATTGCACTGGTCCTCCAAGCATAGCCTCTCGCGTCAAATGAATAGCTAAGTGGACCATTATATAAAAGAAAGCCGGTGGATAAATCAATTCTAGTTTGCACAAAATCACGACAATGACTTTCTCCAACCTCTTCAGTTCTTCTACATTTAGTGTTTTACAACACAAATCTTTGAAAAAATTCCCCAACTCAACAATTGCACTGTATACTTCCTTGCGCAAATATCCACGAGTCCCAACGGGCAATAATTATTGTAATAGAACATGTCAATCATGGCTTTTCATCCCCGAAACCTTACCATCACCAATGTTCACACACCGTGAGATATTCAAAGCATATGCATCTGGAAACTTCACTGATTTCAAGAACTCACAAAAACCTTGTTTATCTAACTTACTAAGTTTATAACATGCAGGCGGTATTATATATTTATCCCCATTCCGCTTCAAATGCAATTCCTTCCTTATGTTCATATCCTCCAAATCTTGCCTCGCCTTATATGTGTCTTTTGTTTTTCCCTCAGTATTTAATAAAGTTACCAACACACTCTCACAAATATTTTTTTCAATATGCATGACATCAAAGTTGTGTCGAAGTTTTAAATGTTTTCCAATATGGTAATTCAAAAAAAATGTTTTTTCTTGTCCAGTTGAGCTTTTCAAGTGTACGTTTCCTCTTTTTATTACTCGAATGTTTCCTCGGTATATAATCATTGACATAATTCAATTGTCGCAACAAATCATCCCCATTTAAGTCCATGGGCATTAACCGGAGCTCTTGCTTACCATCAAATTTTCTACTCTTCCTCCATATATGGTGGGGATCCAGATATCGGCGATGGTCCATATAATATATCTTACTCCTTATTCTTTTCAAAGAAGTATATTTGTTACACGTAGGACAAGCCATATAACCCTTAATGCTCCAACACGACAAATTACCATACGCCAAAAAGTCATTTAAAGTCCACAAAACTACCGCATGCATTTGAAAATTCATTTTGGTGGATGCATCATATGTTTCTACACCAACTTCCCATAACTCATTCAACTCATCAATTAATGGTCATAAATACACATCCATATCCTTACCTGGTGCCAGAGGTCCTTGAATAAGTAATGACATCATAAAAAATGACTATTTCATACATAACCAAGGCGACAAGTTATATGGCATAAGTATTACTGGCCACATGCTATATGAGTTGTGCATATTACCAAAGTGGTTAAAACCATCACTTGCTAGGCCAAGCCTTATATTACGAGGGTCTTGAGAAAACCACTTGTGCTCCGCATCAAAATCCTTCCATGCACTAGAATTTGCAGGATGTCTCAATACATTATCTTTGACACATTTTTCTTTATGCCACTTCATATCAACAATCGTTTTTCTCGACATAAACAATATTTGGAGTCTTGGCTTTAGTGGAAAGTAATGAAGTATTTTCTGAGGAATGCGTTTACCCCCGTCATTATTAACCTTATATCTAGGCTCTCCACATATTGGACACGCATGTTTATTTTCAAGCTCCTTCCAAAACAAAAAATAATCATTTTTGCATGCATGAGTCGATACGTATCCTAATCCCAAGCCACGCAACATGCTCCTTGCCTCATAATCTGATTTTGGAAGTGTCTCACCTTCGGGAAAAGCTTCCTTCAATAGTTCAAGCAACATCTTGAGTGATTTATTACTCCAGTGATTAATCACTTTCAAGTGTAGCAACTTTACGAGGAAAGACACTACAGAGAATTTTTTGCAACCAGGATATTATTCACACTCTGTATCTTTCAATAATTTGTTAAAATTTGTCTTATCCCCGATACCAACTTGTCTAGGAGTATTATCGGTTTCAAATGCTTCAGCTAGACCATCATCAAAGAAAAACCCTTTCTGCATGTCTTCCAACACTTCTTGCATCTCATTCCCTTCGTCATTTTCATTATCAATCCAATCTTCGACATCAATATTAGCATCATTAGCATCATCATGAATTATATCATTAGAACATTCCTCGTGATATGTCCATTGTGTGTAGGTGGTACAAATACGTTTTAAGAAAAGATGATCTTCTACTTCATCAATATTTCTGAGATCGATGTTAAGACAATTGGAACATGGGCACCTAATGTTACTATTGGGTCCCATATGATCCATTGAAAATTGAATGAATTATTTAACACCCAAGACATACTTTTCACAAAATCTATTTGTTTCTTGCATCCAACTCTTATCCATCTAGTTCACATGAAAAATCAAACACATTCAAATATTAGTTTATTATTTCATATAATATTTTTGTTGTCTAAGATTCCAGAGCATAAGACAAAATATGTTTATTCATAACCACTAATCAATATCCATAAAACTCGAGGATATAGGGCAACCCTCAAGTCAAAACACAATATTTCTAATTAGGTTCCCACTACATAAACCTAAGTCCCCTTATCAATGAAAAAGCAACACACAAAATTAATAATTAAACAAGTGTTTTCATCAATCTTATTAAATTTTTTCTACATATATATACTACGTATTGGGCATGCACGCTACATATACGGTGCGTAGCAAGTTAAGTAGAAAAAAACTATTTAAAACAAGTGGGATCTAGTAATATACTAAACAAAGTCGTAGTAAATACCTTGAAATTATAATCCACAATTCGAAGGGTACAAGTCATTGGAACAAATAAATTACATGTTATTGTTACAAAATAGGTCTTAACAATGGTTTAGTACTAGAAAAAATAAATTTGTGATTCCATTATGATGACTGTTAATCAAACACCCAATTTTCACCAGCTAGAACTTTAAAAAAATAACAATCGTATTATATATTTATATTCAACAGATAACTCTTCACTAATTAACATACTGGAGATAAAAATTATGTTTTTTGAGTAATATAATAGGAATTGATATGCCCAAGTGTAACCTCGGCCGAGATGATGGCCGAGACATTGATCGACCCTATGTAGGCCATGGGCCCACGATATCATCCCTCGGCCAGACCAACCTCGGCCCAGGCCGACACTACCATATACACTTCAATGGACACTACGCGCATCGCAGGCATCAACAGCATCCTCACGTACCTGGGTATAGAAACCTCGGCCAAGAGTAGGCCGAGGCGACAAGGAGCCTTGGTAACCTTCAACATGGAGCTAGTCCAACCTCGGCTTGGGCCGAGGTGACAGTAGACATAGTAATCATCAGCACGCTATATGTCCAACCTCGGCTGGGGCCGACCCCAGCATAAGGTCTCGGCTGAGATCAGGCCGAGGCTCCCTATGACACATCTCGGATTGATCGGACATCAAGCCTTTACAGCTCGGCCTCTCCCAGGTCGAGGTCATCCACCAGGATGGTGGCCGAGCATCTTTCGACATTTGGATAAGGACACCTGGGCACAAATCAGTTGTAACAAGATTATTCTCCACATGTGGGAGAAATTTTCATCATCATTACTTACATGTGACAGTGACAGATGGCACTCCCACATTGGTGAGGATACCACACACATGTTCATTGCATGCAGGGGGGGTACATTACGCCCCCTTGGTGCTATATATAGGGGTCATCCCCTACCTTGCAAAAGGATCCCTAGCCATTAAACCCTAGATGAAACTCTATCTAAATCTACAGTAGAGAGAGAGAGCTTGAGAGAACTGTATCCATGGCCATTAGTGCCTTCATTCAGTGATACTACTCACACACTCACAGTGGACGTAGGCCAGATTGGCTGAACCACCTATATTCCGGTGTTGATTCCTCATATCCTCATCTCCTTCTCTTATCTCTTTATATAGCTGTGTTGTCATTGTTATTCATATATTGAGCTTGGAAACACCTTATCTGGTGGTGCTGATTCTTAGCATCATCATTTTGGCCCCGTCTATGGGAACGAGAAGCTATCACTTCCTCTTTTTCTGCTTAACCTCATCGGAGACTCTGGAGGTGAACCAGGAACCACCCCTTGCGTGGAGCTGTTTCACCATTGAAAGAGGTCCTTTAAGGTATTAAGCTCACTTGTTGCTCAAGCTCTTTGTTGTTAACACATGGCACCAGAATTACCACCGCATCTTCCGCCGCCCGGAGGTGGAGGGGCTAGCTCCAGTCAGGCTCCTCCCCAGTCCAAAATGACGGAGGTAGTAGAAGCCTTGAAATATTTAGCTGCAACACAACAGGCCATGAAGGAGAAATTTGCCCAGCTCAGCCAAACCATGATGATGAGGCCACCTGGAGTCTCACCGGACATGATAACTCCGGCGGCAGTTCAGCCTCATCCCGACACTAGGGGACCACCCTAGGTGCCCATGAAGGACCAGCCTGCACCTCAGTGGAGGAGGGACATTGCTGACCCTAGGCGCTTGCGCCTGGGGAGGTAGGGAAATCCTTGCCCAGAGGACATGTATGATGACCTAGAAGCTGAGGAGGCCCCAAACGACTGCTGGGAGCCGTATGAGGTGTCAGATAACACTGTACGACCTCTTAGGTAGAGTCAAGGATGTGTCGGCCGAAGAAGAGGCGAGGCCCAATAAAGAGGGTCGGCCTTTAATAGGTTGAGCAGAGGGTCGGCCTTCGAGAGGTTGGGCCTGGTGAATGACCTAAGACAGAGGCTATCGAGGTCAAGGAGCGCAGCAGGCTCTCAGAGAGGGGGTAGGCAAGGTCAGCCAGACCAAGGTCGACCCTGTGGAGGAAGAGCCAGGGAAAAGGAAGAGGTCAATAGTCAACATGTTGTGGTTCGGGAACCCTCTGTCCATCGCAGGGAGGTGGCAGGGGATAACCTCGGCCAAGGTGAAGACAGAAAACCCTGGAATGATTCTATCCAACGCCTAGAGGAGAAGATAGGAGACCTCATTAAGAGCAGGGACCCATTACAGAGGGGTTACTCAGAGGTATCCCCATTTGTGGCTAGGATAGTGGGGTTCCCAACCCCAACCAAGTTCAAGCCTCCTACAGTGACTCCTAAGTATGATGGCAGCACTAACCCTGTACACCATATCGAGATGTATCAGTCGGCGGCAGACATTTACTCGATACCTGATGAGATGAAGTGCAGGGCCTTCTCAGGGACCTTGACAGGGGCAGCTCATAGTTGGTTCACCTCCCTTCCGAAGAACTCGATTGAGAACTTCAAAGGCTTGGCTGAGCGGTTCATCCACAACTTCTGCTTTGGGGTAAGACCTCAAAAGAAGACTACCCACTTCTTGTAAGTCAAACAGGCCAAGGGTGAAAGCCTAAGAGACTACATAGCAAGATTCAATAAAGAGAAGTTGGAGGTGGAAGACTATGAAGAGAGCATATCCATGACCGCCCTAACAGGAGGCCTCTAGAAGGGGAAGTTATTATGGAAGCTGGTGGAAGACCCCACCAGGTCTATGGCAGAGCTGCTGTCCACCGCAGGGAAGGTGGTGAATGCGAAAGAGGCAATGGCAGCCAAGTATGAGGAGGAGAACCGCGGTAGCATAGGAAAGTCCCAGGGTAATAAAGAGGGGAAGAAGAGGTCAGGAGATGACAAGTTTGCTCATTACACTCCTCTAACTGTGAGCTGTGAGCACATACTCAATGAGATTAAGACTGACCGGTCTCTGAGGTGGCCTGAGAAACTTAAGGCCCCGCCACATAAGAGCAACAAAAACCTATGGTGTGAGTTCCATCAGGATAACGGCCATGTCACATACAGATGCTTCGCTTTAAAGGATGAGATTAAGAAGATGCTGAAGTCTGGAAAGCTGACGAAGTATGTGGATGGCAAGGCTCCGAAGGGTGGAAGAGAAGACCCTAACAAGAGAAGAAATGACAGGCGTCGTGGCGATGTCCCGGCTAGGAGGCATGATGATTCAGAGGGAGATGATGAAGACGACCTGGATCTCTCGCCAAAGGATGATAACACCCCGGTGAAGAGGGTCGGTATGATCTCCTTTGGTGTTAGCACCATAAATGGGGGATTCGCATGAGGTGGCTCTGAGGTAGCCGATAGGAAGGCCCATGTAGCAGAGGCCAGGTCAGTGGCCAAGCCTGAGGTTGTGAATCTAACGTCTTCCGATGCCGTTCAGAAGAGGAAGAAGGTGGACATGGACACCCTCGTAGTAGGGTTCTCCAGACTCGACTTCAAGGGTATCTTAGCCCCCCATGATGAACCTTTGGTCATAACAACAAGGGTGCATGGGTGCGAGGTAGGAAGGATCCTCATAGACGGGGAAAGCTCAACAGATGTGATGTTCTGGCCTTATTTCAAGAGCTTGGGTCTTAGCAGGGCAAGGCTGGTGCCCTACCATCACCCGTTGATAGGCTTCAGTGGTGAGAAGGTGCACCCATTGGGCATGTACAAAATGGATGTACGGATGGGGGATGAATGGCCTAAGAGGCTGACCAAGAAGATCAACTTTTTTGTTATGGACGAAAATGTCTTCTCGGCCTACAACCTCATCATCGGAAGAGTGGCCATCAAAGAGTTTGAAGCCGTGCCGTCGACGGTCCATCCGATGCTAAAATTCCCGACTCCTTATGGAGTAGGGGAAGTGCAAGGGGACCAGACCACGGCGTGAGAGTGTTACTTCAACTCGGTCGAAGAGAGAGAGGCCCATAAGAGAGCAACCACCACTTACAACATTGACACTCTTGACCCGAGAGATGAAACAAAATTGAAGAAGGGAGAGGCCGCGGAAGAGGTAAAATCCATCGTCCTCAATGAGGACGAGCCAGAAAAAACCATCCAGGTCAGCAAAGCCCTAGAGACAAGGATCAAGGAAGAGCGGATAAACGTCCTCAGGAGGAGGCAGAGTGTCTTCGCATGGAGTCCCGCAGACATGCCTGGTATCGACCCTGAGATCATGACCCACAAGCTCAATGTGGACAGAGATGCCAGGCCTATCAAGCAGAGGCGAAGAGTCTACTCCAGGGAGAAGTATGAGGTCATCCGGGAAGAGGTGAAAAAGTTGGAAGAGGCCGAGTTCATAAGAGAGGATACTAATCCGGAGTGGCTCTCAAATGCAGTCATCGTGCCTAAGGCCAATGGGAAGTGGCGAATGTGTGTAGATTTCACCGACGTGAACAGGTCTTGCCCGAAAGACAGCTATACCTTAACTAGGATAGACCAGATGGTGGATGCAACGGTAGGGCACGAGCTCATGAGTTTCATGGATGCTTATTCAGGCTATAACCAAATCTTCATGGATGCTGAAGACTCTGAGAAGACAGCCTTCATTACTGACAAGGGGACATACTGTTACAAGGTGATGCCCTTTGGTCTAAAAAATGCAGGGGCAACGTATCAACGTCTTGTCAATAAGATGTTCGAGGAGAAGATAGGTAAGACCATGGAGGTGTATGTGGACGATATGCTAACGAAGAGACTGAAAGCGTGTACTCACGTAGCAGACCTTGAGAAGACCTTTGATGTCATGGACTCATATAGAATGAAGCTCAACCCAGTGAAGTGTGTCTTCGGGGTAGGAGCCGGGAAGTTCCTGGGGTTCATCGTTAATTAGAGGGGGATGGAAGCAAACCCTGAGAAAATCAAGTCCTTGCTCGACATGAAGACTCCTAGGAGTATCAAGGATGTCCAGAGACTCACCGGAAGAGTGGCTGCCCTTAACAGGTTTGTTTCTAGGGAAATGGACAAGTGTCTTCCATTCTTTAAAGTTCTAAGAAAGGCCTTCCAGTGGGATGAAGAGTGTGAAAAATCCTTCAACCAACTCAAGTCCTACTTGGGGTCTCCCTTGTTGCTATCTCGGCCCATCACTGGGGAAAGGTTGTTTGTGTATCTGGCAGTCTCTGAATCAGCCATCAGCGCAGCCATCATACGAGAAGAGGATGAAATCCAGAGGCCTGTGTACTTCAACAGTAAGGCCCTTCAAGGGTCTGAACAAAACTACCCCCGCATGGAGAAGTTGCCCTATGCCCTTATCCATGCCTCAAGGAAAATGAAGCCTTACTTCCAAGATCACTCCATGGTAGTCCTCACAGACTCCCCAATAAGGCAGGTTCTGCACAAACCAGAGAAGTCCGGAAGATTGATGACCTGGGCCATCGAACTAGGAGAGTATGACCTCACCTACCAGCCCAGGACAGCCATCAAGGGGAAGGCCCTCGCAGACTTCGTCATAGAATTCACCTGGGAAGAGGCCGATAGAGGTTTGGAAGAGGCCGAGACAGAGAAAGGTTTAGATGACGGCTAAGAGGAGAATCTTAGTGTCTTCCGAGATTCGGAAGAGACTGCACCGAACGTCTTCTGAGGCCGAGAAGAGGGCGTCCTAGGCAAAACTCAGAGCAGAGTGGAAGAGAACGAAGAAGATCGATACCTCTTCAAGAAGGGGGTTATGAGTGAAGGGGTCTTCTCATCAGATGCAGATGTATGGAGCCTCTTCGTTGATGGCTCTTCCTGTGACAGTGGAAGCGGCGCGGGGCTAATACTCTCAGCTCCAGATGGAACCAACATTGAATATGCCTTGAGATTCAACTTCCAGGCCTCAAACAACGAGTCCGAGTATGAGGCCATGATAGCAGGTCTCTTATTGGCAACAACTCTTCGAGTAAAGAGACTCCTAATCCATAACGACTCAAGGTTGGTTGTCAATCAAGTGTTGGGGGCATACGAGGCCAAAGACGAAAGGATGGCCAAGTACTTAAAGAAGGAAAGAGGGTTGCTAGAGTATTTTGAAGAAGCAAAGCTGAAGAGAGTGCCTCGACTGAGCAACAATCACGCTGATGCATTGGCAAGGCTGGCCTCGGCTATGAAGACAGATTTGGGAAGGACCATTCCAATCGAGTTCATAGGAAAAGCAAGCATCGAGGAGGAAGAGGTATGTAGCCCTTGTCACAATGTGAACCTGGGAGACTCATGGATCGACCCGCTCATCAGATACCTAAGAGACGGGGAGCTACCTGAGTCTAAGATGGAAAGGAGAAAGTTGAGATACAGGGCTGCCAAGTTCTCAATAGTAGGAGATGTCTTGTATAAAAAGGGGTTTCTATTGCCTCTCCTCAGATGTGTCCATCCCATCGATGTACCCCAGGTCTTACAGGAGGTTCATGAGGGTTCCTTCTCTAGCCACATAGGGGGAAGGCCCTTAGCCAAGAGGATCATCACTCAGGGGTACTGGTGGCCTACCTTGTCTAAGGACGCTGCAGACTATGTGAAGAGGTGCGACAAATATCAAAGGTTCGCCACTATCCCTCATCAACCTCATCAGCCTATGACGTCAATATCTTCTCCATGGCCATTTGCGGTATGGGGAATTGACTTAGTAGGACCTTTGCCAAGAGCTGTCAACAACTATAGATTCTTGATAGTTGTCATTGACTACTTTTCAAAGTGGGTGGAGGCAGAACCGATCATAATAATTACAGAGTAGAAGACCTTCCAGTTCATTTGGAAGAACATCATATGCAGATATGGCCTCCCAAACACTCTCATCTCAGATAACGGGACCCAGTTCAAGAACTCCTCCTTAGAAAAGTATTGCCTAAGAGTGGGGATTAAGCAATTCTTTTTATCTCCTGGCCGACCTCAGGCAAACGGCCAGACCGAGGTCACAAACAGAACAATCTTGGACGGAATTAAGAAAAGGTTAGAAGATGCGAAGGGGAGATGGACATAAGAGGTTCACATAGTGTTATGGGCCTACAGAACCATGACAAGGACACCGACAGGAGAAACCCCATTCATGCTGGCACATGGCTCAGAGGCCGTCATACCAACGGAAGTAGGACTGCTAACTCATCGGATTCAGACCTACGACCCTGACAGCAATGGGGAAAATAGGAGGCTAGACCTGGATCTCATCGAAGAAAGAAGGGAAGACGCAGAGGTGAGAAAAGCAGCCTACCAGCAGAGGGCAGCAAAATTCTACAACCAGATGGTGAAGTCAAGACCCATCGCAGTGGGAGACCTAGTGCTAAAGAAGACCCTACAGAAAGCAAAAAAGCTACACCCAAACTGGCATGGCCCCTACAAAGTAACGGAAGAGGTTGTGCCTGGCACTTACAGGCTAGAAAACCTAGAAGGAGAACCTTTCACTAACCCGTGGAATGCTGACCATCTCAAGAGATATTACATATGATGTTGTATAGAATTTTATGAAAATGTACTATCTTACTGAGAAGAGGTTATTAATAAAGATCAGTTTCCATATCAAGTTCTTGCTTCGTTCTTTAGACCAGAAGTTTATTATGGGGATAACCTCTTAGGTGATGACCTCAGTCCCTCACAACATCACTCGGTGGTGACGAGGTCTGAGCTCAGACACCTTAGCAGAGGACCTCAGACTCTTAACATCATTAATTTGGTGACATTATTATGGGGATAACCTCTTAGGTGATGACCTCAGACCCTCATAACATCACTCGGTGGTGACAAGGTCTGAGCTCAGACACCTTAACAGAGGACCTCAGACTCTTAACATCATTAATTTGGTGACATTATTATGGGGATAAGCTCTTAGGTGATGACCTCAGACCCTCATAACATCACTCGGTGGTGACGAGGTCTGATCTCAGACACCTCAGCAGAGGACCTCAGACTCTTAACATCATTAATTTGGTGGTATTATTATGGGGCTAACCTCTTAGGTGATGACCTCAGACCCTCATAACATCTATCGGTGGTGACGAGATCTGAGCTCAGACACCTTAGACGAGGACCTCAAACGCTTAACATCATTAATTTCGTGATATTATTGTGGGGATAACCTCTTAGGTGATGACCTCTGACCCTCATAACATCACTCGGTGGTGACGAGGTCTGAGCTCAGACACCTCAGCAGAGGACCTCAGACTCTTAACATCATTAATTTGGTGATATTATTATGGTGATAACCTCATAGGTGATGACCTCATACCCTCATAAAATCACTCGGTGGTGACGAGGTCTGAGCTCAGACACCTTAGTAGAGGACCTCAGACTCTTAACATCATTAATTTGGTGATATTATTATGGGGTTAACCTCTTAGGTGATGACCTCAGACCCTCATAACATCACTTGGTGGTGAAGAGGTCTGAGCTCAGACACCTTAGCAGAGGACCTCAGACTCTTAACATCATTAATTTGGTGATATTATTATAGGGCTAACCTCTTAGGTGATGACCTCAGACCCTCATAACATCACTCGGTGGTGACGAGGTCTTAGCACAGACACCTTAGCAGAGGACCTCATACTCTTAACATCATTAATTTGGTGATATTATTATGGGGATAACCTCTTAGGTGATGACCTCAGACCCTCATAACATCACTCAGTGGTGACGAGGTCTGAGCTCAGACACCTTAGTAGAGGACCTCAGACTCTTAACATCATTAATTTTGTGATATTCTTATGGGGATAACCTCTTAGGTGATGACCTCAGACCCTCATAACATCACTCGGTGGTGATGAGGTCTGATCTCAGACACCTTAGCAGAGGACCTCAGACTCTTAACATCATTAATTTGGTGATATTATTATGGGGCTAACCTCTTAGGTGATGACCTTAGACCCTCATAACATCACTCGGTGGTGACGAGGTCTGAGCTCAGACACCTTAGCAGAGGTCCTCAGACTCTTAACATCATTAATTTGGTGATATTATTATGGGGCTAACCTCTTAGGTGATGACCTCAAACCCTCATAACATCACTCGGTGGTGATGAGGTCTGAGCTCAGACACCTTAGCAGAGGACCTCAGACTCTTAACATCATTAATTTGGTGATATTATTATGGGGATAACCTCTTAGGTGATGACATCAGACCCTCATAACATCACTCGGTGGTGACGAGGTCTGAGCTCAGACACCTCAGCAGAGGACCTCAGACTCTTAACATCATTAATTTGGTGAAAACTATTATGAGGAGAGCATATTATGAAATGACTTCAGAGCCTAATATCAATTCAGTAGTGAGATCAGAATTATTGACAATATAAACAAGAACACCACAACAAAATAAGAGAAGAGATTGCCATTCAGAAAAAGGAAGAGATCATATAGCATTCAGAGGTGTTACAAAATACAAATTTGTTACAAGTTAAAGGTCTGAGGGGGGAGCATTGACAGTCTCGGCTGGGTTGACTTGATCAGCGTTGGTCACCTCAGCCACATCATCAGCAGGGTCAGCCCTTCCGAGCTCAGTCCCTCCCAGAGTAGCAGTCTCACCAGGGGCAGCAGCGTCGTCTTCTACCTCTTAAAGAGCCTGTGCGAACTGAGGGTCGGCAAAGACGAGACCCACAAGATCAGAGGACTTTAGAGTGCCAACCTCCTTCTCTCAGACTTCAACCCATCTGGTAGTGGACTTGATACCTCTTTCAAGATATTCAAAGCCAAAACCAATGAACTCGTCTGAACCTTTATATTGGGAAATTATTCTGGGAGTGGCATTCTCAAGGGCAGCTTTGACAGTCGCGCTGACCTTTTGTTGAAGAGTGTCATCTTTCGCCTTCAGGGCTTTAGCGTGAAGAGAGACATCTTTCTCCAATCCCTTGACCTTATTCTCAGAGGTCTGTAGTTCTGACTACAGACGGTCTACCTCGGCATTCAGGGCACTCTCAACCTTCTCGGCATCTTGCCCCTTCTGGATAAGGGGAAACTTCCTCATGGCCCAGTTCGATAGCTGATACATGGCAGTCACTCCCTTCACATTTAATGAAGAGGTTAAGCAGGAGAAAAGTCAGATGTTGCACTTATAAAATTTGACAAAGGAACAAATCATACCTAGACGGCTCTGTGGGGGCCGAACTCAACCATCACGGAGGTACCCATGGCTCTATATAAATGCTTGTCGGCCTCGGTCATTACAGAGGCGAGTGCATCCATGGCCTGTCTGCTGTTGCCGACCACCCTGTCAGTCAACTTCAGCTGATCCAGACGAGCCGTCAGGATGTCAGCCGAAGAAATTAGGATCGCAGCCTCGGAAGTCTTCTTTTGTCTCGAGGTCGGCCTCTGATTCTCAGAGGTCGGGACTTCGAGGGCGCTATTCTTGGATTTGGATGTTGAGGGAGATGGAGGAGGAGCATTCAAACCAGTCTTCTTTGCAAGCCTTGCCAAACTCGGAGCTTCCATCTCCCACAGTTCGTCTGGGATATCTGGTGGTCTCTCTGCAAAAGTTAAAAGATAAGGGTTAGAGATCAGGTATGAATGAGGTCAGAGGTTAGACTTGAAAAGAAAAATCCTTAGCAAAATCAATAAGGTGACTTCCACCCAGGCTCGTCCCCGAGAGATACTGGGGGGTCAACAGATGTTCAAACTTGAGAAACAGACCATGTGCCCCTTAGTCTTGCAGGGCCTTCACCTTTTTGATATTCTGAAGACTTAGACCGGGATCGGCCCTTGCAGACATGGTTACCTTACCCCATCTGAGGGGTATCCTTGGCCCAAGAGTGGAAGAGGGAACAGATGAACCGAATTCCCATAGCCCTAAGGCAAAAAAATATCGGGGCTTCCAATTGTGATTTAAGGTCTGAGTCACCTGGAGCATCTTCTTCTCAGGCCTCCGAGCCACGAAATGATAGTAGCTCGGATGGTTTTTAGCCAAGGTTGGGACATAGAAACTAGCAAAGACCTGAACTGGGAGGTCAGAGTGGTGGACTACCCTCCACAAGATAATGGCACCTATAATGACTCTCCAGGCATTGGGAGAGAGCTGAGAGGGGGCCAAGTTGATAAAAGAGAGAATGGATCTGATGATAGGATGAATGGGTAGGCGAAACCCTAACTTAAACATCTGCTCGTACAAGCAGATTTCTCTATCTCGGCCATGATAGGCCCTCTCTTCCCTCAGAGGTCTCCTTAATTTGATTGAGGGACTGATGGAGTATAAATATCTGAAGTGCAAAAGATCCACTTCAGTGACTGTGCTCTCGAACTCGGCTGCTTCAGAGATGTCAACATCACTTTCAGCATCCTCATCCTCGTCAGGCTCAACGTCGGATGGAGCAGACGCAGATGGGTGACCAGGGAATCTCTGAGCAAACTCAGCCCCTGTAACGACCGACAGAGGGATGGAATCAAGAATGGGTGGCACAGCCACACTCGGCTCAACAAGTTCAACCTCTGAAGAAGAATCTGAGGTACTCGAGCCATTTTGGGAAGAAGCTCGGCTGAATACCTCGGCCTGATCAGGGTCCTGATCAGTCCGAGGTGTAAAATCCATGGCTTCTTGGAAAGAGTCCACAGACATGGGGTCTGAGGTGGAAGACTCAGACTTAGACATCGGTAATGGGTTGGCAGAGGCGTCTGTCTGATAGAAGTTCTCAGGAGGATCAGGATATACCACCTTGAAGGGTGGGGGAAAGATAGGTCTAATAGGAAACTCCTGTGACCTACGAGCTTCCTCTTGAGCTCTTTCTATTTGCCTAATCTTTTCTAGGGTCTTCTCTCTAAGAGAAGGGAAATCCTCAAGAAGCTGGTATAGGGGTCTGAGCATCAGGGGACGACCCAAAACTTAAGAAAAGCTCCTAAAACTACAAACACGATTGACTTATAAAATAGAGGAGTTTAAAGATCAAAACTTAGAAGTTTACAGAAAACACAGTTCGCCGGAGTTAATGGAGCTCGCCGGAAAACTCAAAATCTCGTCGGAAAATTCAAACCAAATACCAGAAATAAAGGAAAGAGAAAGGAAGAAGTACCTAGAGAATGAATCGATGAGTGAAATGAAGGAAAGTCGTAAGAAAATCGACGAAATCCTCTGCAGAAGAACGATTGAGTGGAGGAGCTTAGAGAGAGAAAATTCGCAAGAACAGTGTGCGCGGGAACGAAATGAAGAAGTAGAAAGATAAAGGAAGGGTTTAAACCCTTAAGTACTTGGGCACACTTCCCAAGGCCCATCATTGCCTTGGGAAACCCAAGGGACAACTGGCAGCACACGCCAGCCAAATTTGCACTCTCTAGCTTGGGACAGATGTCATACAGGTGTTAACTTGGGACGGACAGGCCTTGGAGGGAAAGTAATCCCCTAGACACTCGCTCTCGCATATGACTAAGGGATGGGGGTGATTGATATGCCCAAGTGTAACCTCGGCCCAGAGACACCAACCTCGACCGAGATGATGGTCGAGACATTGATCGACCCTATTTAGGCCATGGGCCCACGATATCATCCCTCGGCCAGACCAACCTCGGCCCAGACTGACACTACCATATACACTTCAATAGACACTACGCACATCGCAGGCATCAACAGCATCCTCACGTACCTGGGTATAGCAACCTCGGCCAAGAGTAGGCCGAGGCGACAAGGAGCCTTGGTAACCTTCAACATGGAGCTAGTCCAACCTCGGCTTGGGCCGAGGTGACAGGAAGCAGACATAGTAATCATCAGCACGCTATATGTCCAACCTCGGCTGGGGCCGACCCCAGCATAATGTATCGGCTGAGATCAGGCCGAGGCTCCCTATGACACATCTCGTATTGAACGGACATCAAGCCTTTACATCTCAGCCTCTCCCAAGCCGAGGTCATCCACCAACATGGCGACCGAGCATCTGTCGACATTTGGATAAGGACACCTGGGCGCAAATCAGTTGTAACAAGATTATTCTCCACATGTGGGAGAATATTTCATCATCATTACTTACATGTGACAGTGACAGATGGCACTCCCACATTGGTCAGGATACCACACACATGCTCATTGCATGCATGGAGGGTACATTACGCCCCCTTGGTGCTATATATAGGGGTCTTCCCCTACCTTGCAAAAGGATCCCCAGCTATTAAACCCTAGTTGAAACTCTATCTAAATCTACAGTAGAGAGAGAGAGCTTGAGAGAACTGTATCCATGGCCATTAGTGCCTTCATTCAGTGATATTACTCACACACTCACAGTGGACGTAGGCCAGATTGGCTGAACCACCTATATTCCGGTGTTGATTCCTCATATCCTCATCTCCGTCTCTTATCTCTTTATATAGTTGTGTTGCCATTTTTATTCATATATTGAACTTGGAAACACCTTATCTGGTGGTGCTGATTCTTAGCATCATCAGGAATCTAATTAACTATCACCCTAAATAGGACCACAAACTCGATTTCTTTTAAAACTATTTACCCGTCCTATTAAAACTTTCTTAATGTAAAACGCAAGAGATGGCAAAGCGCCAATGTTGGTAGATTTAAAGGAGCACGAAAAAATAAAATTTGAATATACGGATTTTGAGAACAATGTCAAAATTCATGTCTACATCTAAAACAATAAAAGTACATAGGTATTATCAAGATACTATCAAGATCCCACTATTAAACAGAATAGAAATTTGAATGAGATAGGGTTTATCACAAAAAATCAGCAAACACAACAAGAATAAATCAATACACGCAAACAAGAAAAATCAGCACACACCAACAAGATTAAATCCCCAAAATTTTATTTCAAGATTAAATCCCTAAAAATTTATTTCAAGATTTAACAAGATTAAATCTATAGAATTATGTCAAACAATATTTGTTTCAAGATTAAATGTGTCAAAATAACCCAAAACCCACTTAAAAAAATAATTCTATCTTTCAAATTCTTATAGATTGCATACTAATGTGTTACAAAACAAGATTACAGAGAGAGTGTGTTACAAAAGAAATCACAAAACATGACTAAGGGTATTACAAATATTACAAAACAATACTCCCAAACGTTTTGGCTAAAAAAATGAAACCTAAGCGATGAAATTTAAGGGGTTGTCTGGATTTTAGCCGAAAAATTACAACACCAATGTGGGGATTTTGATGTGAGAGAATTAATAAAGACCCAAAATCATACCTAACCCCTTTTTTTCCCAATCTGAGATCATGAGATGAACTCAAAGATCTAACAGAAAATTTGTTGTTGTTGGATAAACAAAGTTTATTTCAATAAAATCAAACATTTTGGACTCCCAAACGTTTGGCCATGAACTCAAAGATCACCGAGAGATGGACTCCCAAACATGTTCAGTTCACCGAGAGAGAGAGAGAGAGAGAGAGAGAGAGAGAGAGAGTACCTGATTGAGATCGTGTTGGACGAAAGGATTGGAGGGGTTGAGGTGGAGATCGTTTTGGACTTCCAAATGTTTTGGAGCGGCTGAGGTAGAGATCGTTTGGTTTTGGAGGGATATTAAAAAAAAGAGTACCTTTTATCACAAAAGAAATGGTTGTCAAAAAATAAATATATTAGGCCACGAAACTAATTTCGTGGCAAAAATAATATATTAACTACTACGAAATAAATTTTTGCCAATAATAAAAAAAATTGCTAAATATTTCACATTTAGACCCAAGCGCGGGAAGACGTGGGCCCCATTTTTTTGGGACCTATTATCAATGAAATTTTAATTTTCGTTGCCAAATCTAATACTTTTCGCAACGAAATAAATTTCATTGCAGATGTTGATATTTAGCCACGAATTTTTTTTTGTAGGTAAGAAAATCGCAACTAAATGTAAGTTTTGTTGAAGTGAAAGCATCTAAATTCCCACAATTTAAATATAACAAATCCACAATTCTTATATTTCCACAATAGTGATTACAATAAAGTCTCTCATGTATAAAATTACACCACTAATTATACATCGAAATAAATCTTCCAATCCATTGCTATAAAATATTTCTCCAAAAATAGTTCATAGCGTCCCAATCCACACTAACCTGCCAACTAAAAGAAAATACGGGGAAGTACACATTATGATAGGAGTAGATGCTATAAAATAATTAGCACGGTGAATAAATAGCAATAATACGAATCACATATACAAATCAAATGCAACACTCAAGTATTATATCAATATTAATTTCTCAACAACAGATCAATGAGTCATCAGGCCTCACCCCACCGCGCCTATGCATTCTCAAGCATATCATGATTTTGGACTATTGGCGGGTGCTCATTCTCCGTGCCATCTTAAAATCTCATGATACGATGATCAAATCACAATATAATATATCACAATGAATCAATAATATATTTCAATAATTTTCCAGATTTCAAATGAATATCATAATTCAACATGAGTGCAATCGACACAGAAAACAAACAAAATACTCTCGAGAGAATTTATGAGCATATCGTGTAACTCCCGTACTTTCATTTAGTTGGCAGGTTAGCATGGATTTGGACGCTATAGACTATTTTTGGATAAATATTTTAGAGCAATGGATTGGAAGATTTGTTTTGATGTATAATTAGTGGTGTAATTTTATATTTGAGAGACTTTATTGTAATCATTATTGTGCAAATAGAAGAATTATGGATTTGTTATATTTAAAATGTGGGAATTCAGATGCTTTATACTTGTTGATTGATGGATTTAGTTTAGTTTTGTCATAGTAGCACGTTGTGTATCTCTTTTCGGGTGCGCGGGTTACAGATGGTATCAAAGTATGGTCTTAGGTCTCGTAGGTTGTGATTCTGGTTAGCTTCTACGTCACCAATCTTTGATTCCCTTTATTGACTCGTACTCCTTAAGGTAGAGAGTCTAGCATATGTGTTAGATGGGTTTCTTGGAGATATGTGCGACACCCCGACTAATTGAATACCGGGTAGCTACTCCTTTATTAAATTAATTCAAAATGCCAAGTTGGTTCAGTTAATAGCATCACGGTCGAAAACATTTTAATAATTACTAACCACCTAGTATTTAAAAAGTAAGTGCCAAATTTTAAGTTAAGTCTGATTAACATGCAGTAAAAGAATAATGAAAGAATAACAACCATTCACTCTAATGAAGTAATGAATAACCAACAACATAAGTATAAATCCGGAGGAAAACTCCTCACAACAATCCCACAACTGAAAAATAATACGACAAATCTGAATCCTGAATAATTACATGCCAGAAGTCTGAATAACTGAAATAAATGAAATGTCTCTAAAAGAAATGGGCGACATGCCCTACTACTGATAACTGAAGACTATCGAGTCAAGATAGATGAAGCGTCTACAAGCAAAGTCCTGTAACTTCCACAAACAGCTACAACTCGTCACCTGAATGAGAATCCTAAGCATGGTGTCCTTGTGGCTGGGCACCTAAAATGGTTTTTACAAAAATAGATTTGAAAGCAAATGGGTCAGAGCCTGAAAGTGGAAATCATTTTAAAAACAACAAGTGTTTTAATAACATTAAAACATTAAATGCAAAATACATGTTAGGACGTGCACTCACATGAAATTCTCACCTCTCGACTACATGTGCACTCCTAACGTACATTACCCATCTAAATGACACATATATCTAACCAAAACGTAATAAGTTCTACCCCTTACTACTCGATTCCCATATTACCTTCTAACGTTATCAATTAAATAGAGGGCTTTACAAACACTCGGATTCTCAATTAGAAATACCATTCACTATCAGTTAACCCGTTTTCTTTTCTCAAATCATTACCATAGTATTATTCACAATATTAACATGAAAGTTCCCATTAATTAAGTGTATATTATTCACGTCATAAATATACAATACAAGCACCCCGAGACTAGCTGCGGTGCACACATACTCTGCTATCCATCCCGGTACATCACGTACATAAGGATCACGTATTCCGAATCTCTCAGGAATCGTTCTCAGATAACAACATCACAAATAATGGAGGCGAACACAGTCACATCACATGGGTCACGCACATACCTGCGCTCCCACGATCAGCAGACTTAGTAACATCCCAATAAGTCCTTCTCTGACCTATGTTCATCGAGGTAACCAATCTAAATCCGGGCAACATAAGGATTTGAAGGCCCTAAGCGAACGTAAACCTCCCGTGATAGCAAGTATGGTAGGTATGTCATACACATAAAATCAATACATATACTAAGTATGCACACATCTTAGTAATCACCATAATATATAGGTGGTACATTTCTCAATCTCGTACCGACATATAATGCTACACAATTTATATGTTCCCGATTCATATAGTAATTTAGACCGTCAATAGTTCTCGCATCGTAATAGACACTCACGTCCTACCTCATAATTTCCCTTAGGTTCAACTGTACTTGTAGATTTTACTCCTCATTATATCCCAAACATTCCAAATGTCACAATTAATCATCAAGAGAAGGTTATCTCTACGTATACACAAGGTTACGGGACACTCGGGATCAAAACAGGCTAAAAAGCCTAAACTGTCAACTCGTTCGAAGTCTCGTTCGAACGTGGCTGTTCGAACGAGAGTTCGTTCGAACGAACTGGGCCTTCTAACGAGATCTCGCTCGAACAAAAGTCTTTGAACGAACATCCCTCTCGTTAGAACCCAAACTGTCAACTCGTTAGAAGCTCGTTCGAACGAGCTCGTTCGAACGACCTGGGAAGGTCTTCTAACGAGTGGCCAGATTCTAGCCCAGAAATTCCTATCTCGTTTTTCCAATTTTCTTCACTCCTAATCCCACATAAAAATCGTTCCAACATCATTTTAAGGTTCCTAATTCATACTAAACATTCATAGGTCATAATCAAACGTTTATATAGGGCCAACTCATATTAAACATCATCAAATCTTCAAATCCCTTTATTTATCCCCAAATTATATGAACATGAACCCTAACATTTATAATCATAAATGAGCCTAATAAAATCCGTTTTTGCTTCATCCAAGATATAATATCATCAGAATAAACATCTAAATACCAATCTACATGCGATTCCTCATCAAAATGAAATTTCTACTTCCAATTTAAATGGGCTTTTCATTAACTCTCAAGAACAATACAATTTAATTGAATTTCCTACGCATGGAAGAAGCATTCTCTATAAAAACGAAATTAAATCACTTGCCTTAAGGGTAACTCTGGATTTGATGACGAATCTGATGAATGGTTCTCTCTCTCCTCTGCAGAATTCCTCCTCCTCTCTCTCTCTCTCCAAGCTTTCTTCTCAAGGTGTTAATGGAGGTGGGATTGGTTTTGCCAAGTTATAAAGTTTCTGACTTCTCCCGTAGCCCACTAACTAAATTGGGGTTGGAAATGGCTTAGTGGGTTAATACTAAGTCAGATTTTTAACTCTAATTTTCGTGGGTTTTAATTACCCAATTTCCGAAATTACCAAAATGCCCTTATAAGTTACCGGTATGGCCCAATAATGCCCCGGGACCCAAACTTAACTCCCGGCTAGTGTTTTCTTACTATTTCGACCCTTCCGGACGCGTTGGCACACTCAAAACGACCATACGGTTAATAGAAATAAAATTCACTTTTTAATTAAAATAAATATTTCCCTGACGCGACTGTCACACGCGTCTCAATAACATTTTCCAACTTGCCGTATTTCAATCTCACGACAAATTTCATACTTCAATATTCATATATAATCATATATGCACATTATATTCAAATACCAACTCGCATCTCGTTAGTATTTTAATCCGGATTAATTTTCAATTAGTACACATTTAATTCAATTAATCTCATAAATAAATATCATAAAAATACGGGGTATTACATACTCCCACCCTAATAACTGAATTTCGTCCCGAAATTCGGAACTAGAAAGTACCTGGTAAGAACAACACTGGATAACGTTCGCGCATCTCATCCTCGCGCTCCCATGTGGACTCCTCGACATTATGATGTCGTCACTGAACATGCACTAACGGAACTATCTCTGACCGCAGTTTCCGCTCACTTCGGTCCAAAATAGCAATCGGCCCCTCCTCGTATGAGCTATCAGGCTGGAGATCGATGTCCTCCAAAGAAATGTGAGAATGAGCCAAATCGTCTCTAAGATATTTCCTTAGCGAGGAAATATGAAATACATCGTGAATCCGATGCAAATGCTCTGGTAATCCAAGTCTATACGCAACCGGTCCAATCCGCTCAATAATGGGAAATGGTCCCACATATCTCGGTGCCAACTTCCCTTTCTTCCCGAAATGCATAATCCCCTTCATAGGCGATACTCCGAGCAAAACCTGGTCCCCCACTTGGAACTCCCTGAAGAACCTCTTCGCATCAGCATAGCTCTTCTTCCGATCCTGAGCTACCCAAATGCGACTCCGTATCAATTATATCCTTGCCGAAGTATCCTGAATCACCTCCGGCCCAAGTAGTTTGTTGTCCCCCACCTCCAAACATGCTGGGGAACGACAAGGTCTACCGTACAACGCCTCAAATGGAGCCATGCCAATGGTGAACTGGTAGGAGTTATTGTAAGAAAACTCCACAAGTGGAAGATACTGTTCCCATCCACCCCCGAAATCAATGATGCACATACATAGCATGTTCTCCAACATATGGTTCGTATGCTCGGTCTGCCCATCGGTCTGCGGGTGATATGCCGTACTCAACCACAATTTCGTGCCCATGGCCTCCTGAAAACTCTCCCAAAACCGTGAGACAAATATCTTGTCTCGGTCAGACACGATATTTAAGGGCACACCATGAAGTCTCACTATCTCTAAAATAAAGAGCTGGGCATACTGTCCCGTAGTGTAGTCTGTCCTTACGGGTAGAAAATGAGTGACTTTGGTCAACCTGTCCACAATTACCCAAATGGAGTCGTGACCTCTCTGTGACGTAGGCAACCCCGTGATAAAGTCCATGGATATGCTCTCCCACGTCCACATCAAGACCTCCAACGGCTGTAGCAGTCCTACCAGTCTCTGATGATCCACTTTTACTAACTGACAAGTGGCGCATTTAGAAACAAACTCAGCAATATCTCTCTTCATCCCGCTCCACCAATACTGTCGTCTCATGTCTTGATACATTTTGTCCCCACCGGGATGTACCACGAACCGTGAGCCGTAAAACTCGACCATCACCTCGTGTCGTAATTCCTCCCCTTCCGGAACTACCAATCTCCCATTGAAGCATAATCCCCCATCTGAGCTAACGGTATAGGACTCGGCTCCCTCTGCTAATAATCGAACTATCTTCTCCTGACAGAACGAGTCATCTGCATGTGCCTTTACCACTCTCGTGACATTTTGCGGTGTAATGGTCATTACAGACATTAACGATCGGGCCACTGCATCTTGGTGTCCCAATTCCTTCCATTTGGCCTTCCACACCCCTGCCACTTCATCTTCTAGCCTACAGCTCAACGCGTCTGCTACCACGTTAGCCTTCCCGGGGTGATACTGGATATCAAACTGATAGTCCTTCACAAACTCAAGCCACCTTCGCTGCCGCATATTCAACTCCTTCTGCGTGAATAGGTACTGTAGGGACTTGAGGTCCGTGAACAATCGAAACTTCTCCCCCAAAAGGTAATGTCTCCAAATACGAAGGGCAAATACAACTGCCGCCAACTCCAGGTCATGAGTGGGGTAAGTCTTCTCGTGAGGATTTAGCTTACGGGATGCATAAGCAATGGCCTGACTCTCCTGCTGCAATACACCTCCAAGTCCTTGCAAGGACGCATCGGTGTAAACTAAATACTCAACTCCCGGTCTCGAAAATGCTAACACAGGTGTTGAGGTCAACTTATCCTTCAACTCATCGAATACCAACTGACAGGCATCACTCCAGATGAACGGCACACCTTTACGAGTCAGATGTGTCAAAGGACCTGCTATCTTCGAGAATCCCCGAATGAACTTCCTGTAGTATCCTGCTAGGCCCAAGAAAGTACGAATCTCAGTCGGTGTCGTGGGCTGTCCCCACTCCCTCACTGCGGATACCTTCCTCGGATCAACAGATATTCCCCGGTCAGAAATAATATGTCCCAAAAACTAGACCTCCTTCAGCCAAGACCCGCAGTTCTCATATTTTGCATACAACTCGTTCTGACGTAGTGTCTGCAAAACTTGCCTCAAATGCTCGGCGTGCTCCTCCTCTGTCTGAGAGTAAACCAGAATATCATCGATGAAGACAATGAGAAACTGATCTGGGAAATCTCTGAACACTCTATTCATCAGGTCCATGAACACTGCTGGAGCGTTGGTCAAACCAAAAGGCATAACCCAAAACTCGTAAGAACCATATCTCGATAAGAACGCAGTCTTCGAGACGTCCTCCTCCCTGATATGCAACTGATGGTATCCCGATCTCAAATCAATCTTCGAGAAGAAAGAAGCTCCCTTCAACTGGTTGAATAAGTCATCGATTCAAGGCAACGGATACTTATTCCTTATCCTGACCTTGTTCAACTCTCGGTAATCCACACACAGTCTCAGTGAACCATCTCTCTTCTTCACGAACAACACAGGGGCACCCCACGGCGAAGTACTCCTCCGTATAAAACCCTTACCCAAAAACTGCTCAATCTGATCCCGTAACTCCCTCATGTCAGTTGGATCCATACGGTATGGTGCGCGTGCTATAGGTCTCGTATCTGGCAATAAGTCTATGACAAAATCTATCTCTCGACTGGGGGGTAATCCAGGTATATCCTGAAATACATCAGCAAACTCTCTAACAACCGGAATCGAATCAAGTGGTATCACCACCTCCTTAGAGGTCTCCTCCTCTAAATAATACAAATGAGCGGTCGAACCTCCCTCTGGGCGAGGCATCGCCACTACAAACATCTCTTGCCCGGGAATGGCAAAGATTATACTCCTACTGAAACAGTCAATCATGGCTCGGTACGCAACAATCCAATCCATACCAATAATGGCATCATACTCGGTCATCTCTAATACTAACATATCTACAGGTAATACCAAACTACCAATCTCTACCCCTACTCCCCGGCATATAGAGAAAATAAGTGACCCACTCCCCTATGGTGAGTCTACACACGTCACTGTGCTCTCTGCTATGGCTAATAACCCTAAGGCTTTCGCAAAATGTGTAGCTATAAAGCAATGTGTTTCCCCCGTATCAAACAAAACCCGACCCCTAGTACCATGGATAGGAAACATACCCTCAATAGCACGTGGTGCCTGCGGAGCTGCTGCCTGGTGGACGTTATAGACACGTCCATACTGTAACTGTCCCTACTACACAGGAATGGCTGGAAGAGCTGGCACCTGGGCTGGAGCTGGGAGGGCTGGTGAAAAAGTGGCCTCTGTGGCTCATGTCAAGCACCCTACTGCTGCTGCGGGGCCCTGCCCCTATCAGGACAGTCCTGGCGTTTAGGGCCAGTCTTGCCACAAATGAAACACTTCCCCGGGAAGTTTCCCCCTCTTTGTCCCTGCTGCCCCCTTCCCTGGTGGCCGTTACCGTTCCTCCACTGACCCTGCTGAAACTGTTGTTGACCATTCTGACCTTGCTGGTTCTGATGGTCGTTCCGACCCTGATGGCCCTGTCGGAAACCTCCTTGTCCGTGCATGAAATTTCCTGACCTGAACCTCTTGTGATCCCCTTGCTGGGTACCCTGATCACCCTGTCTCTGCCCCTGAACAGATTGTGCCCCACTGGCACCATTTCCTCCAGTCCTGCCCTGATGGCTAGACTCTCCCGATCGCTTGCCCTCAGCCATGTGAAAGCGGTGATCCTGGCAATGGAGAAATACAGCGTTAACCACATGAGAATAAGTGGCTAACGAGAGGTTCCCTAACAAGTGCTGACGAATTCTCCATGTCAACCCGTCGGTAAATTTCTGTATCTTCTTCTCTTCCGTCGGTATCTCATCCGGAACAATGTTCAGAAGATCAATGAATTCGGTCTCATACTCGGCCACAGTCTTATCCTCCTGCTTGAGGCTCATCAACTTCCTCCTCATCTCTGTGTGAACAGCCGACGGAAAGTACTTGCGGTCAAACCGCACTCAAAACTCCTGAATAGTGAGAGTATCTCTCTCCTCCACTGTGGTAATAAACTCCCACCACTGCAGTGCATACCCTACTAGCTTAAAGGTAGATAGTATCTTCTTCTGGACATCTGTGCACTCATACATCCTCAGGTGTCGCTGGATGTCCTTCCTCCACTGACTCGGAACTACCACATCGGAGCTACCTGTGAACTCCGGAGGGTGTGCTTTCTGAAAAGCATCACGTACACGTTCCCAAGCAGACGGGAATGCATGTGCCTGAACTGGCGCGGCTATTGGCGCCTGAGGTGGTGCCTGCTGAACTACTGCTAGCGCGGCATTTACCGCCTGGGCCACAATGGCTGCAACCTCGGCAGTATTCATCGTGCCCTGAACTGGTGCGGGCTGTGGTTCTGGCGTTGCATCCCTGGGAACCCGTTGTGCACGTCGTGGAGGCATTTGAAATAAGAATGAAGTTTATAAGTTCATAGTTATAAACTTAAAATACCTGAAGAACGTAGCATATACAAAAGAATACAACAATCCTAAAATATAGGGCTCTACATCATAGAAAACTCAGCGGAAACATAATAAGCCGTACAGATCCTAAAAGACACTAGAACCTGATGCTCTGATACCACCTGTGACACCCCGACTAATTAACTACCGGGTAGCTACTCCTTTATTAAATTAATTCAAAATGCCAAGTTGGTTCAGTTAATAGCATCACTGTCGAAAACATTTTAATAATTACTAACCACCTAGTATTTAAAAAGTAAGTGCCAAATTTTAAGTTAAGTCTGATTAACATGCAGTAAAAGAATAATGAAAGAATAACAACTATTCACTATAATGAAGTAATGAATAACCAACAACATAAGTATAAATCCGGAGGAAAACTCCTCACAACAGTCCCACAACTGAAAAATAATACGACAAATCTGAATCCTGAATAATTACATGCCAGAAGTCTGAATAACTGAAATAAATGAAATGTCTCTAAAAGAAATGGGCGACATGTCGTACTACTGATAACTGAAGACAATCAAGTCAAGATAGAAGAAGCGTCTACAAGCAAAGTCCTGTAACTTCCACAAACAGCTACAGCTCGTCACCTGAATGAGAATCCTAAGCATGGTGTCCTTGTGGCTGGGCACCTAAAATGGTTTTTACAAAAATAGATTTGAAAGCAAATGGGTCAGAGCCCGAAAGTGGAAATCATTTTAAAAACAGCAAGTGTTTTAATAACATTAAAACATTAAATGAAAAATACATGTTAGGACGTGCACTCACATGAAATTCTCACCTCTCGACTACATGTGCACTCCTAACGTACATTACCCATCTAAGTGACACATATATCTAACCAAAACGTAATAAGTTCTACCCCTTACTACTCGATTCCCATATTACCTTCTAACGTTATCAATTAAATAGAGGGCTTTACATACACTCGGATTCTCAATTAGAAATACCATTCACTATCAGTTAACCCGTTTTGTTTTCTCAAATCATTACCATAGTATTATTCACAATATTAACATGAAAGTTCCCATTAATTAAGTGTATATTATTCACGTCATAAATATACAATACAAGCACCCCGAGACTAGCTGCGGTGCACACATACTCTGCTATCCATCCCGGTACATCACGTACATAAGGATCACGTATTCCAAATCTCTCAGGAATCATTCTCAGATAATAACATCACAAATAATGGAGGGAACACAGTCACATCACATGGGTCACGCACATACCTGCGCTCCCACGATCAGCAGACTTATTAACATCTCAATAACTCCTTCTCTGACCTATGTTCATCGAGGTAACCAATCTAAATCCGGGCAACACAAGGATTAGAAGGCCCTAAGCGAAGGTAAACCTTCCGTGATAGCAAGTATGGTAGGTATGTCATACACATAAAATCAATACATATACTAAGTATGCACACATCTTAGTAATCACCATAATATATAGGTGGTACATTTCTCAATCTCGTACCGACATATAATGCTACACAATTTATATGTTCCCGATTCATATAGTAATTTAGATCGTCAATAGTTCTCGCATTGTAATAGACACTCACGTCCTAGCTCATAATTTCCCTTAGGTTCAACTATACTTCTAGGTTTTACTCCTCATTATATCCCAAACATTCCAAATGTCACAATTAATCATCAAGGGAAGGTTATCTCTACGTATACACAAGGTTACGGGACACTCGGGATCAAAACAGGCTAAAAAGCCTAAACTGTTAACTCGTTTGAAGTCTCGTTCGAACGAGGCTGTTCGAACGAGAGTTCGTTCGAATGAACTGGGCCTTCTAACGAGATCGCGTTCGAACGAAAGTCTTTGAACGAACATCCCTCTCGTTAGAACCCAAACTGTCAAATCGTTAGAAGCTCGTTCGAACGAGCTCGTTCGAACGACCTGGGCAGGTCTTCTAACGAGTGGCCAGATTCGAGCCCAGAAATTCCTATCTCATTTTTCCAATTTTCTTCACTCCCAATCCCACATAAAAATCGTTCCAACATCATTTTAAGGTTCCTAATTCGTACTAAACATTCATAGGTCATAATCAAACGTTTATATAGGGCCAACTCATATTAAGCATCATCAAATCTTCAAATCCCTTTATTTATCCCCAAATTATATGAACATGAACCCTAACATTTATAAATCATTAATGAGCCTTATAAAATCCGTTTTTGTTTCATCCAAGATATAATATCATCAGAATGAACATCTAAATACCAATCTACATGCGATTCCTCATCAAAATGAAATTTCTACTTCCAATTTAAATGGGCTTTTCATTAACTCTCAAGAACAATACAATTTAATTGAATTTCCTACGCATGGAAGAAGCATTCTCTATAAAAACGAAATTAAATCACTTGCCTTAAGGGTAACTCTGGATTTGATGACGAATCTAATGAATGGTTCTCTCTCTCCTCTGCAGAATTCCTCCTCTCTCTCTCTCTCCAAGCTTTCTTCTCAAGGAGTTAATGGAGGTGGGGTTGGTTTTGCCAAGTTATAAAGTTTCTAACTTCTCCCATAGCCCACTACCTAAATTGGGGCTGGAAATGCCTTAGTGGGTTAATACTAAGTCAGATTTTAGAGTAATTTGACTTGATGTAGCAATGTAGAGTTCAGTGTCATGATCATTATTGGAAATAGGATCGAGTGACGATCCGAGTAGAGAGCGTGGTATGTCGTTACTTTCTTAGATACTTATATGTATAAGAGTTATATATATTGTATTTTATTATGGGATTACGAATGTGTAGGATTGGGTGTGTGGGCACCCGATCGTGGTATGGGTAGGAATATATGAGCCTTATTTTATTTTGCGCAATTTTTGCTTGACGTGTATGCTTCGTCTAATTTCGAGGATGAAATTCTTTACTAGTGGGGAAGAATGTAACACCCCGTGTTTTTAATAATTAATTGTAATTTTCAAGAAAAATAAATTTTTGGATTTAATGATTTTTATTAGTTAAATATGTTGGTTACGATTTTAGAAGAATAGAACTTCAAGAGAAATTGAAATCGGATTTAAAATGAATTTTTAATGGAGTTTTTAATATTTGACGTATGTAATTTTCGTGGGGGAACTGTCAGATTTTCTGTAGAGTCGATAGATCGACCCTTTTAGTCGATTGATCGACCATGCCCAATTTTTGCGCGTTTCAGTCAGATTTCAGTTTTGAATTGCGATTAGGACACTTAATTGTTATATAAGACTTATAATCCCTAGGGGGACTTCTCATTAACACTTTTTCCCAAGTTTTTCATCAGAAAGATCTTCCAAAACATTTTCCTCTCCACCATAATCATCAACCTTCAACAAGATCAAGTTTTTGTCACGAGTTTTGACACAAGATTTAAAGGTTTAGTTTGGGGTTTAATCAAGATTGTCAAAGAATGTCTCTTTGCTAATGTTTTGAGAGGAATTCAGATTCTCAAATCAATATTCACTAACGCATGAATACTCTATTCCTTTCCTTTAGTATTATACGTTTTAAGTGTTGCCTGAACTTTAATCTCATATTTTTCTTAAAATCAATTAGGAATCTATTTAGAGAAAGTGGACACATAAAACTTGGGGCTGTTTTTACGAAATCTCTTAATATGAATAATGTTCATAACCCTTGGGTGCGTAGGATTCATGAGTGAATTTTGGGTTTTGTTGGTGTAGGTTACATGTTGAAGAACCATAGCCTTGAATTAATTGATTTGGGGGCGTATAACTCACGTGATTTGTGTTAAGATTGTGAAATTAGAAATGTGATGTGTTAATGATGTAATCTCGGTGTATTTAATTTAAAATAATTAAATGAGATTAAGTGATTTTTTTGCCGATGTGATAATTAAATTAAGATTTAATTGAATTGGGCTAGCATGCGTAGTTTGGTACATTGATTAATTGTAATTATTTATGTGACTTGTTGGTTTTATTAATTGCCTTTGTGACGACGGTTTGTTAGGTATTTATGATCTCCATATATTTTAGGAAGCCTTCTAGGTATGGGACTAGTGAGGGTAGATTATCGTGTGTTTATCATTTTGGGGGTGGGATGATTTTCGATACTTTATCGTCGTTATGCTAGCCTAGGCATGAGACTAGGTCGAGGATTGTGTTAGAATTTAATCGTATACATAGGATAGGACATATTGATAACTTGGGGAACCTTAGGAATGGGACTAAGGGGTATTTTGTGTAACACCCAGCCCAATTAAATACCGGGTGATCAGTACTTTATTAAATTATAACCAAGGTGAACGGTCGGTTCATTCTTAGCATCACTGTCGTAAAAATAACTTTTCCAATTAAACACCCTAAATAATTAAGCTAAGTGATAAACCATTTTTAAGACATCAATTTCTCAATTTAATTTAAAACGAATAATTAAAACCTTACATAATCCATGGTTTAAATATCACACAACAACTATACTGGAACATATAATCCAAACAATGAAACATCCAACTAATGAATTCCAACTTTAAAACTTTAAAGGAAAACATGCTAACAGTAAAAATCCCAAAGTAAAAATACTGGAAATAAATGAGTCACAATCTCTGATAAAACCAACTGAGTAATGGAAAAAGGGCGACACATGCCCACTGGATAAAATAGAGCTAGAAGTAGAATCAATAATGAGGTCGTCTAAGCAAAAGGCCTGCAACTCCCACCTAAGCTGCAGTGAGTTCCTTACAAAGGATCCTATGCAAGACGCCCCTATGGCTGGGCACCTGTAATATATACATATGAATAAAAGAGAGAAGAGAAATAGGGAACAGGTCAGAGCCAGATTGTAAAACAGTTTAAAATTAGTTTAGTAAGTATTTGAAATGCTTACCGGCTAATGCAACAATCATATTAGTGTGGCACTCTCTTGAGAAATTCTTACCTCTCTTCTGATGTGCACACCTATCACACTAATACTCCCAATAGATTAGCTTATCTTATGTTACTCACAAGATCCCATGCCGACATTCTCAAATGTTAAGGAAGTAAATTTTTATGAAAAAGCAAGGTTCTCACATAAGCCTTATTTGATTATTAAGTTTCTCAGTATCACCTTAAACCTTTCAAACACTTATACCCAAGTTGAATTAATTATTCATTACTTTCCTACCTTTAATCACAGTAGGTAGTTCCCAAATTTCCAGTTTAAAGATATATATATATATATATATATTAACTACTCATATAATATATAAATACTAACGGCACCCCACATAAAATTTATGGTGCTGGCATATTCTGCTATCCAGTCCCCGTATCACTCGTACTAAGGGAAATACTAGTTCGGAATCACTATCGAACTGTATAAACACAAAACACGTACAAATTGAGGCAAAGCATAGTTCCAAGTCACTAAGAGGTCAGCACATACCCTCACTTCTCTTAGGACCGTCTGACTATCGATCTGATAGCATGTACCAAGGATTCCAATGTTTTAGGGTACGAATCAATATCCCCCATAAAGGTCCCATCGAGATAAGACCGTCCCAACACGATAACCTCAGGGATAGCAAGTAGCGCGGGCATGATTTTCACACGTATATAGTATATGCATAAACACAGTCATATATGTATAGTAGCATTCCCATATCAAATTTAGGTACACTCTCATGACCCATACTTATGATATTTATTCTTATTGCACATTATATGATTATCCCGTAACGGTTTTCTCTTTTATTCTTATTTATGGGATTATTCCGACTTATTTCGTAACACTCGTGAAACCCTATCTTCATAAGTGAAATTTCAGTAGGTACTCTTTTACTTTACGACATAACTCCCTTATGATTCTCCCCCATTAACACATGTAACCGTTGCCCCTTATGTGTAAAACACCTCCGTTAAATGTTAATCTCGTCTTACATTAACGGTTCCATTTTAATAAAGTCCTACTGGTCTTCTTTACATCCCAAAATATTTTGAAATAAATATCCAAAGATTACTACTCACTTAAATTGAAATAAATCATTTAAAAAGGAAAGTATAAGTCTTCCAGGAGGGGTCGATCGATCTATGGCAGGGGTTCGATCGATCGATCAATCGATCGATCGATGCTCTTAGGTCGATCGATCGATCAAGCAGGTATGGCGAACCTACAGAATTTCCAGTTACGGGTTTCTCCTTCCAAAATCATCCAAACCAACATTTTTAACTTCCAAACTCCCAACAATTTACACTAGACATATTATATTCACAAATAAGTGGTATTCTATGTAAGGCATGCGAATTTTCATCATGTATAACGAATTTAATGGGGCATAATCCATAAAAATATTAAGAACCCTAATATTTTCTTTGTTCGGTTTCTTCCCATTCTTTTCCCAGATTCATACTACTAATTTACTGTAATTTCGTGGTTCAATCTCTACATGTGAATTTGATTTCCAGAATACATCTATTTCCTATATATCATGCGAATTTAATTCTCCAAAATAGGTTTTTCTTTCACAAGAATTAGTCCTAATCAATCATAGGCTAATATTATCGAAGCATTAACTGAATTAGAGCAAGATAAATACTTGCCTGGGAATTCTTGGCTCATATTTGTGGAGAGATTGGTGTGGTTGTGATCCCCGTTGCGCGATCTAAAGTTTGGCGGTGACGGCGGTGCAAACGGTGGAGTTCTTGGCCTAAAACTCCTTGGAAAGCTTCTCCTCTTCCTCTCCAATGGCCGTATTTAGTTTATGGATATTCTAACCCTAGAAGATGGCTCATACCATCTGATGTACTCTTAGAAATTTCGTGGGTTTTCATGCCCAAAAATGAAAAATGTCCAAAACGCCCTCCCAGGATGTTAAATAGGCCTAAAAGCACCCCAAGACCCAAACTAAACCCCTGGGTACATTATTTTGACTATCTCGGCCCTTTCGGACACATTGACGCACTCAAAATGACCATACGTGTGACTTATAATTTATTCACTTTTAATAGTCGAAATTTAATCCCGACACGCCATAAGCGCGTCCTGATAAATTTCCAAAATTATCAAATTAGATTCTCGTGATAATTTTTACTAAATTTAATTACACCTCTTAATTTACCCATAAAGTAACTTACAACAAAATAATTACTAACTCTCATCATGCTAGTAAGTAGTTAAATGATTTTTCGAATTAATATTAAATTTAATAAATCCCCAAAATTAAAAGTCATAAAAATACGGGGTATTACATTTTGAGGATCTCACATCGATAAAAGGGTGGGGTGCTTTGAAATTGTAAATATGAGAAAATTGTGGATTAATACCTAAGATAATTAGACGGGTATTAAAATATATTGGCGACATAATCAGCGAGGGCCAACAGTTTGAACGGGCCAGCCGACATCTTATGTCGTGTCGTGTGTCGAACCTTGTCAATCAGTGAGGGCCGACAGTTTAAACGGTCCAGCCGATATTTTGATGAGGGGATGTGTATTTTGGTGGAGAAATCACCTGTGGCGGGAGGACCGCTATAATGAATTTTGGTGAATTATCACCCGAAGTGGTAGGACCACCATACCTAATAATTATTGAAGTAAAAACATAAATAATTGAGAAATTTTGGTAATTTGGGCTAATTTATAAAAGATTAACTCCGGGGACTTGGGAATTTAAAATCAAATTGGTGTGTTCTTTTTAAAATGGGGATTCCTTCTTGTAGATGGTTATATTTATCGCATTTAACTATGTCGTTTAATTAAAATACTCTATTGTTATATTTATTACGCATAATGCTACTGTCTGGATTCTAGGATCCTATTTGAGGGGAGTAGTGTGTATTCATGCTTGGGGCTCTGACCTCGTGCGTTGACTAACTTTTCAAGAATTAGTAATTGGAGAGGCTGCATAGAGTTATTTGAGGATTTGCTTGGAGGTGCAGTTGGAGTTGCTTTACCTTATGCATGTTGATTTAGTTTAGCTTTCCATTCCTTCGTATGTACTTTGATACACAGTTTATGGTTTTGATTGGGCCATTCGGTTCCAAAGTTGTATGGGTTTTATTCAGTTTTATATTATTGGAGATTAGTTTTTATTTGGAGTTTAGCATGTAATGGATCATGTATCATTTAGTTATTGTTATCAATTGAGTTTGATTCAATTATTTATCTTGAGGGTTGATTTATTTATGTCTACTATCTTTCTCATGCTAAGAATGGTATTTTATTGACTCACGCCTGACTTAGTTTTGGTGGCGGCCGATGCCAGAATTAGGCGGGTTATGACAGAAACATACCCTCAACTGAATGTGTAGGTGTTGGCCCCTCTGTAGCCGCGACGTGATAGACCCGCCCATATTATAATGGTTGTTATCCCTAAGGTGGGGCGATAGGTGCTGAAGCGGTTGTTGCAGCGACTCCCTGACTTATAATTTGTGGTCGCTGTCCCTATAGCACCTGTCATCCCCTATAACCCCTATTTTTGGGTCATCTGGTTACTCAGTGGACACCACCTTGAAGTAGGCCCCTTATCTCCACACTTGTAGCAATACCCATGAAATGGGTGTCACTTAAACTGTCGGCCTTGTTGGCCTCTACCTTGTTATCCCTGGCCCTAATTGTCTCTATACTTCTTGCCCTGGTGGCCCTAGCTCTACTTCCCTAGCCTTGATATCCCTACCTTTGCCGGTCATCTGCACCTCTGAACTTCTTATTCTAATCAGCAGATGGGGTGCCCCTAAATTTATGGGTCCGAAATCCGTTTCCCCCACTTGCCTTGCCTTGTTGGCTCGATGACTCAACTCTGCGGCATTTCTCTCCCTTGCTATTATGAAATTCTCTATGGTCTTGTCAATGGATAAGAAAAACATTCACCAGCTGATTATACGATGTGTCGGCCAAATTCTCTAGAAGATCCTTCTTTATGTGCCAGGCTGACCTTGAAATGAACCTGTCCATCCATATCTATTCAGTGTTAACATCGTCCTTGGAAAAGTATGGGAGGGTAGTGAATTCCGCTTCGTAATTGGATACGGTACACCTCTCATGCTTAGTCTTCATAAATCTACTCCTCATTTTAGACTCTATGTCTAGGGGAAGTATTTCCCTTCAAACCTCACCCAAAACTCATCAATATTAAGGTTTTCCCTCTTCGCAACTGTCGTAACTGCCTCCCACAACTGAAGCACAACCCCCACTAATAGAAACGATGCTAGCATCTACTTCTACACTGGTGTACACTCCACCATACGTAAATGTCTCTGTATGTCCTTCTTTCACATACTCACCACCAATATATATGGACCACCTATGAACTCTAGGGTAGGCCCTTAACAAAGGCCTCCCTTGCCCTGTCCCACATATAACCTGGTGCCTAAGCTACTATAGCCACTTACGGTGGTGGTGGTTGCTGATGTTGTTCCTGTGGCAGTAGGAATTGATGAAGTATGGCTGCCATGGCCATAGAAACCACTTGAGACACGATGGTGGCTATCTTTGCATGTGTAATCAGCTATGGGGTCGGTGGGATATGTGGCCGCTGCGGTGGCTCCGGGTGGTCCTCCTCCACAGCAGGATGTGCGACTACATGCCTTTACCTAACCCTCTGTATATTTACCATCTTAAAGCAAACAAAGTTCGAATTAGTACCAACGTAAGAATACAATGAACCCTAAGCATAAGCTCTACATATCAAAGAACGTAAAATAGAACGCAGTGAACGCAACACAGATCCCAAGGACACTAGAATCGTGGTCTGATATTAATTGTAACAACCCCAATTTTCTCACGTAAAAGTTAACCAAGCACGATATGCCAAAGATAGTTCTTCCTTGTCAATTAATATTATTCTCAGCACAAACATAATACAAATAATTATATTAAAGGCCCATAATTGAGGTTCATGAATATATTCATAACACTAACTAAATCCCAAACCAACACCAAATAAATAATAAATCCAATAATGAAGTAAATATCTCGACCCAACATAATGTAAAGAAATCTCGGGCTTATGCCCTTACAACTGTTTCAAATTAATTAAATAACTACGATAGGAGAAGAACCTATGTTATAATAAATAATTCTGAGCAACTGATGAGCAATTGAGATCACAAGACTGATACAACAACAACCTCGCTATCCCTGTCTAGGAGCACCTAGTGGAGAAAACATTTAAATTTGAGTCAAAGCCCTAGGTGTGCAAGAATTAACTTGATCAATTTAAGATGTAATAAATACAGTTAATGAAAAATAATTCTTCCTCCTCGTCACTCGCATGTGATTAATATCTCACCCCCCATCTAGGTATGATATTACTCGCAATCCTAACAAGTCCCACAATGCCATATGTGACAGCGTGCCAAGTTAATATTTATTGAATTAACTATCTTCTCCCCCCCCCCCCCCCCCACCCACACAAATATATATATATAAATATATAGGAAGTAGCATAAACATCTATTATTCTCAACATAGTAAGTGTCTACAATTTATGTCTACGCTCTAAGACAATTAATTTCACATTCATTTCTGGGTAATTTTATATGTATGTCCTTCCATATAATCAACACATAAAGTCATCTACCGTTGGTTTCTAGTTCGTACTCTATAGGCAAGTCCGAAGGAAATCTTGTATCCCAAGAGGAAGACACAAAACACATAAATTAGGGGCGGTCCCTACGCAGTATTCCAATTCATGGCCCATACCCAGTGGTGATAAAGGCTACCAGTGTCAACACCTACCTCTCGTACATGGCGCACCTACGTAGTATCTATATAACCTACACAATTGCCAATCCCACCTATGTGGACGTGTACTATGCAGTCTGAACGCGCGAACCCCCAAGCCGATAGGACCATCTATGAACATTGGTATGTCTACCCAATTACATATAAATACATATTATTATCCCATATAATATGTATAGGTAACTAGTGCATAATTACCGTAGAAAAGTCCCACACAAAGTTCACAATTTTTTCCATTTATTAATAATTTACTTTCTAGTGAATTATTAATTACATTCCCTTGATTAATTAATTAACCATCTAGTTAAATGTAATTTTTTCCAATTTAATGTGGATACGTTTGCATTTTTAATAAATTCCCTATTAGCCCAAACATGGTCCCACCAACTCGCATGGACTTCTCAATATGTGCCTAACCAAACCCAAGGCACAGGTCACTCAGACCCAGGACCAAATCGATTCGGTTCATGGTCGATTCACTGCCAAACTTAATTGATTTGATCCAAGGCCGAATCGATTCGAAATCTACCAGTAGCCCATATCTGTTTTTTTCTTAATACAAATTTTCTCCTTTGATTCCTAATTCTCAATCCAATTGAAATTCATTTATTTGAAACATGTAAGGGGACACTTAGTACTTAGTCTTACATCGTATGATCATTTATTTCATGCATCTACATCAATTATTGCCTCCAAATTCCCTGATTTCCCATGGATTCAACAAGAACTTTAATTTAGATTTATTCCACAATAATAAATTGTGTAAAAAAGGTAATGGTGAATATAACATGGTATTAAAATTACCAACCTATATATAATATACACGTATTGAAATCCTCTACATACTAGTCCAAGATTCCCCAATTTTTATTCAAGAACCCTAAGGTTTATATCATTGAATTTCAAGAACAATTCTTAGTGTTTGGGGTTGTAATCTTTGTTAAAATCTATCCTCTACATACATGAGATTTAATCCTAACATTTATTCCTCAAAATCAGTCCAAAAGCGAAAAAATAAGATGTGGTCATTACAATGCATTAAGAAGAAAATTGGAAACTACATCTAGCAAGATAATTCTTGCCGTAATGTGTAGTGGAAGAAGCCCTCTTGAATTTCGCTTAAATTTCTTGTCTTTTCTCCCCTTTTGTTCTTCTCCTCCTCCCATTTGGTAGCCGTTATGTTTAGTTTTTTTTATCAATAGTGGGGAGTGGATTAAATTCCCTTAAACACTTATCAATCTCAAATCCCAACTTGGGTGAAAAACTCAAGTTTTAGACCCCCAAATGGGCACGAACCCATACTCAAACCAGCCTCAAAGTTCCCTAACTTATATAATAATGACCCGGTACCATTTCTAAAGGTTAAAACACCTAAACGAGTCTGTATGCTCTCCAAAATATGTACTGAATCATTTTATTCCAATATTAGAAATTTTAGTTGTGTCACACATAAATTATGTATTTTTTACAATGTACGCAATTGTTATAACCATACACACAGAAAATCAACCAAACATAATTATAACTTAATAATGAATTACACATTGGCAATTTACAAATTAAATTTACCGATTATGTCCAATTTATAAATTAAATCATTTTATTATTTATTCTACAGAATTACGGGGTACTACAATTCGTGATAGTTTTGCATTTCATTGTATAAGTGAGACCTCAAGAATGATGGAGTATACCGATATAAAATGGTTTAAGTAGACTCATTTCTAATCTTTGGCCGCAAAGAATAGGCCTTCAATAAAGATGGTACGACTAGCGAGTTTATAACGGATGCTTCAAAATGTTATCACGAGTTGAATGATAAAGTTTGAGCATGAGATGGTATACTGGGTAGTGATCGCCCTACTTATGTGTGTTTTATTTACGTCCATTTGGTGATGGACTCCTCCGGACTTACAGATAGAGTACGAGCTAGAGACCGTAAGTATATGCCTTCATGTTCCTTATATATATATATATATATATATATATATATATATATATATATATATATAAATATATATATATATATAAATATATAGATAGATAGATGGATAGATAGATAGATAGATAGATAGATAGAGAGATAGAGAGAGAGAGAGAGAGAGAGAGAGAATAAGAAAAAATCAATGTAGTTTAATGAGGTAGACAACTGTTTACGAACACAACACTATGTAAAGTACATAATATGATGAAATGGTATTTCCTCTTGGGTATTATTATGGGGTTAGTCTTAGAACTAAAATCATGCGTGTTGAGATTTACCTCCCAAGTTATATGTGGGTTAGTTTTCATTGATATGTTATGTTAGCGTAGAGATTTAATCACATGTTGATCTTGGATTAGAAATGCGTGTAGTGTTATACATAGATGAGGGGTAACGTACTTATTACATGTGAGATCCGATGGGTAGTATGTAATGTGAATTGATTGCATTATTATCTATTGATTTTGTAAGTTAATTGTTGCAACTTTAAGGCGCTGACCCAAATTATAAAATGTCTTTCCCCTCAAGTTATCAATGACTTGTCCAATAGGGTTGATAGAGGATTAGACTTGCAGTTGAATTTGCTTAGAAGCATATCCGTCTTTTTAATTCTAGCATAGGTTTCAACTCTTTATTTCATTCAGTTTTTATATTCCAGAGATTGTAAGTGCATCGTCTTGAGACTTATTTATTCAAGTTTTCAATTTCTAGTTAGGTTGAACATATGTTTTATAATTTATGAGATTTGGGATTTATGCATTGTCAATTATTATTTCTTGTTGCTTTATTTTGCGTGGATGATTTAAATTAAATTTATATTTTTATGAGTTGATGCTAGGAATGGTATGAATTATTAGACAATATCTATCTTTAACGTATTGTGTTTGGCCAACCTTTACATGAAAAATGGGAGTTGTTACAATAAATAAAGAAATATACAAACATTCCAATTTTGTTAGAAGTTAGAAAAATTTAACCCCAAATGTTACAATTTATTAAATAATTAAAATGTGGATACAATAAGTTTTAACAAAGTTACATTAGCTTGTAACTTAATTGTTATAAGTTTGATCTAAAACTAGGTTTTCTTTATTTAGAAGATATTTTATCGCGTTCGACAAAATTATTGAGTTGTAGACTATCTTATAGTTTACAAATATGATATATTTACTTAGTGGTAAATTCATTCTTGGTTTAACACATGATGTACTAGTCTTTTCATTGAGTTCCCTGTATGTTGTGTGTACCTTATTTTTTCAGTATATATAATTTTTTATCCATACGCAAATTTCTATGATTTATGAAATACATAAATTTTTATAATATATATTTTTTAAGTTGGTGTACCTTCTAAGATATAAGGTATACATTATGGATGAGCGAGTGAGATTAGAATTGAAAAAAAAATCAAAAAATGCTTATTGGTCAAACACTTAATTTGAAAGCGCCCTAGGAAAAACTTCCTTTATAAATTTGATTATTTGTATACATTTTTTTGCCAAGAAAAAAATTTATTTATAAATCATTAGGTGAAGAAGCTTATCCTACAAGAACTAATGAAATAGAAAAATAAAATAGTTATGAAAATTTATGCTGTCTTGAATGAGAAGGTAGAGACCTTAAATTTTATTTAAGACCCGATTTCTCCTCATTAGTTATGTACGGAAGAGAACCATTTTTTCTCCCTTTTGTTTGATTCCATCAAATTTATCATTATTTAAAATTGTTTGATATTCCATGTTACCTAAAATTTCAAAAAAATTGCCAAGTTGAGCACTGAAAATTGAAAATTAATTTTCCCATAGTTTTTTACACTCGAGTCTCCAATGAAAGAATGAGATTTTTCTTATAATACATTCATAAGTCATACTTTGGTAAAGTAACATATAAATTAATTTCAGGTCCATCATATTTTGACATCGAAATTTCTTTTAAAGGTGGCATATCTTTATAGGAATTGGAATCCTCATTATCATAAATATTCCCTTAATAAACTTTTTAATCCAATGTTTTGAGGTACCAATTTGAATTTTAATCTTTTTCAAATCCATATTTTTCCTTTCTGAAATTCAAGGAGTCAAAGACTCAAATTTTTTCAACAATTGCTGCTGAATTCATTTCACGCTCTCCATTGATATTCAGAAACCCTTATGGGTATTATAAATTTAGTTAATCCTAGTCTAATTATATCTGGGTAAAACGTAAGAAAATGTTATGGGTATTCTACACTTAACCCCTTCGTAGAGCTAAAGTACGTCGTTTTGGAGAACTATTCTTAAAGCATCTAATGTTGTTCTGCCTAAGACTTGGGGACTATTCCTAAAGCAGGAAATCATTTTCCGCTTAAGAGTTTTGATATTTACACCTCAACCCAAAACATAACTTCTCCTAATTAAATAAATACCCCCTATTAACTATTCTACCTATGAAACTACCCACCACCAAACCTATTAATTTTTTTACTCCTATAAAATTCTATCTCATCTGTAAATATCATTCACCACATTTTATACTCAAAAGGATTCACATGTCTTTGTAAACAAAATACCCATTGCTAATAAATCCGTTGGGTAGAAATAAATCTTTAGGATAGAAATCAAATTTATAAAATTTCGTATAAATTCTAGGCAGAACATCTTTTTCGGTTTTAGGCAAAAAAATGTCTTTTTATTCCAAGGCAGAATAACATTTTTCGCATAAGGGGTTCCCCGCAAAAAAAACCAAATAGTTTATTTCTATATATGTTGTTTTTATGGTACCAATATATAAATACACCCATTTAGCTGTAATACCCAATATTTTTTTAAGGAAATAAAATTTAATTAGGATTAAATTAATTCGGCGCAATTAATTAATCTAGGGTGTGAGTAATTAGACTTCTTGTTATTTATAAGTTTTGGAGTTGGACTTTAATGATTTGGAACTAATAAAAAGGGTTTTTATTTTGAGTAAAAAGTATTTACATGTGTCACGTCACAATTAAAATATATTTTTGGATATTAATATTTGTAACATAATTTGAGAGGTATTACGGGCTCGTTCGGACATTTTAGACCCTTACGAATGGTCTCGGGGTGTATATATATATATATGTGTGTGTGTGTGTGTGTGTGTGTGTGTGTGTGTGTGTGTGTGTGTGTGTGTGTGTGTTGGGCCAATTAAATAATGTATTCGGTCTCATTTGGGGGTCCAAGGTTGTAGCCGAAGGCCCAACTCGGGAATTGACTACTAATTGTATTATTTCAGAGTTAACCCACTCATTTGGGAGTTACATCTAAGAACCCTAGACACAACCACCTAGGAGGAAGAGGAAGAACCACTATAAGAGGAGGAAGATAGGTTCCTCTACAAATTTTAGGCAAGGATTCTCTTGCCAAACGTATTCATATTGTTTTTACGTGATTTTTATGTTTGATCCATGTTTAGATTCGAGGTTAAATCTTATATAATACAACCATGTTAGGGTTCTTAAAAAATCTTGAATTTTTTATGATGAGCATGTGCTAGGTTACCAGATCAATGAAACCCTATAATAGATGTTGAGAATAGGGTGTTTGATCTGAATAAATCATTGCGAAATTTCATTTAGAACAAATCTAATAAATCTGAGTTTGATGGTTGAAGATTCATGGTGATAGTTGAGACATTTTTGTGTAGAAAAATCTGAGAAAAACCCTTATGAATATTTATGTTTCTTAGTGGATTTAGAGATTAATTTATGTGTATAATGAACCAACCTCATTGTAAAACTCATGTTGATAACCTATCTTTAGCGCTTGAATCGTTAGAAAGAGTTTTGATGCAAAAAAAATTGAATTAGAAAATCCCGTCTTGAAGAAGACCTCGGAAAACCGATTCGATTCGGTCTCCTACCGAATCGATTCAAAATACCTCCTTGTAAAAAAATTCATTAATATTGCGTGGGCACCGACCGTGTATTTTTATGATCTGTTTTAATTAGTTACAATGTTTCGACAAAAGGGTGTACAAGACCATTTTTATTCAGGTTAGGGATATAGACTTATTGTAAGATATTAATGATATTGTTATGAACATACATACGCATTTAAACCGGGATGGGTTCATGATATGGCGATAACTTAAAGTACAAGTTAAGTATATGAACAAGATGAATTACGTGGGATTCTTGAATAAACATATAAGAAATAAATATATTAAAAGTTTGGGATGTGCATAGATGATTTGGGAAATTTTGGTAGGGGAACATAGAGGATAAGACCCTAAAAGATACGATGAAAATATTATGATTAAATCAGGGAGAGTTTAAATAAAAAGTAACACTTATTTGAGATAAGTAAAATGCTTGAGAATATAATTAAGGGTTAGCTCCCTCAAATTCTTACTGTGTAAGAATAATAAGTAGTAAGGTATCCTAAGCCTAGTTAGTTAAGTCTAAATGGTTAATGTTGATTGTGATAGTAGTTTGGGGTTACATTACTTATCCTTATTAGAGGATTTCTTATATATGTACATATAAACAAGGTACGAGAAGCGAATAGTTATTAATAATCAGCAATGGTTTAAGTCTAAGTCAAGAGGATAGCATGTTAACATTATTAAATGTATTGATAAGGGTAGTTGATTCTAGTATAGGTTGTACTTCAACATTTTTTCAATTTACTTCATAATGGGATTTGTACGGGTGTAAGCCCAAATGTTTATTTATAGCAGTTGTACTTAGATTTACATTTATAGACACTGTATGATGTTTTAGTTTTTATTATTTATGTATTAAATTAGTTTTATTCTAATGTTTTCATTCATAGTGGAATTTGACATACAATATTTTTTTATTTGTTTAGTGCTGAGAATGGTATAAATTGTTGATAAGGCCCATCTTCGACGTACTAAGCCTGACCAGCCTTTATGTGAGAAAATGGGGGTTATTAGAATTGGTATCAGAGCACGGTTCTAGTGTCCTTAGGATTTGTGTTCGAGCTCGCTACGCTCAACATTGTGTCCTTTGATGTAGATCCCTATGATTAGGAATCATTGTATTCTTTACGATTTCTGACTCCCCTTTAGGGAAAAGGTTTAGTTTTGAAGCGAGAGCCATAAAGACCTTCATATGGGTCACTCGCTAGAATCGCAAGAAGTTCTGGGAAATTTGGTGCTTGTAATTTAATGGAAGACATTTAGAGATTTTGAGGATATGGTAATGTACAATAATGCACCAAGAGAGGTTAGTTTCCCTATTTTAGAATATATGGGATATGTTTTGTTTGATATTGGGATTTACTGTTCACTTGAGTTTTGTTAATACATTGGAAATAATATAATTTTTATTAGGGAGAGAATTCTATATCGAAACTTTAATTCCGATTCTAACATCTTCAGATTGGCCATCTTTGAATCTTTTTTACCAGAATATTGGGATCATGTAATACCCCATATATTTTTGGAATAAAATAAAATTTAATAAGGATTAATTTAATTCAGTGAAATTAGTTAATCCGAGTTATAAGTAATTAGACTCAGTATTATTTATAAATTATAGAATTGGACTTTAATGATTTGAGAATAAATTAAGAGGGATCTTATTTTTTTATAAAAATTATTGGGGTGTGTCACATCATAATTAAATATATTTTTGGGGGATAAAAATATTTTGGAACACACTTTGAGAGGTATTACGGGATGGTTTGGGCATTTTAGACCCTTATGAATGGTCTCGAAGTATATGTATGTATATATATATATATATATATATATATATATATATATATATATATATATATATATATATATATATATATATATATTGTAACAACCCTCGCTTTTCAGGTTCTATTTTATATTTAATTTGCTAAATATAGTGATTACATATAATTGTTGATATGAGGAGTAGGTATTAATTTAAGAAAGAAAAGTTAATATCTACTATGATATTGCATATTTACCGTACGTAGAGGTGAATTTTGCTATGTTATGTTTTGTAATGTCATATGATTTAAAAATGACATTTGGCTTAAAATGAAACCGGAACCAAAAATGAATTATAAAATCTCCAAATGATAATTTGGAGGGTGCCATTAGTTCCGGGAGGTTCGAGATAGTCAAATTGTGTGCCATATTGTATTTCTAGTTTCCAGGCACTTTTGAATAGTTGTAGCTTATATGAGTAGTTGCGTATTATTTTACCGCGTATTAATTACTTAAGCTGGAATTTCAAGCCTAAGCCACGATTTATGTCTTGAACTAAGTCACTATTCCTTTAATTTAATTGGTAAACCTAGATAAAGAAAGAGAAGAATAAACCTAAGGAGAGAAAGAGAGATTGAAGCTTGGGTGTTTGATCTTTTCTACAATCCTCACCAAATCTAAAGTTATAACCTTGAGGCAAGTTTTCTACTTGCTATTTTATGATTTAAGTAGATTAATTTGCATTGATAGTTGTGGTTATGTATGGTTTAAGATAATTAGGGCTTTTTAGTGGATTCATGGGCCTTAACTCCTTGGAGGTTGATTTGAATTGATATTGGTATAGATTTTTAGTGTTGGATGCATTTAAAATCAGTTGGCAGCAATAAATGAAGTGGAGACTTGTTGTTGGAAGAAGAAGGGTTTTTGGGTCTGCTATGATCGGTCGACCGCGGGTCCAGGACCGGTCGACCGGGCCTTCGGGGGAGGGCACACTGCTTTCTCACTAAGGCCTGATTTTTGGCGTGCGGTCGATCGCGGTCCGCCATCGGTCGCCCGTCCCCCTTTTCCTGGACTTTCTACTTTCCAACGAAGGCAAAAGATTTGAGACGCGGTCGACCGCGGCCTTCGGACCGGTCGATCGGTCCCCTATTTTTCCCTCTTAAACTTATTTTTGTTTCCTAGATTTCTTATTTTACATAGAAAATAAGAACCTTCTTGCATGAAATAAACGAGTTTTAGTCGAGTTTGGTCGTTACCCTATAGTTGAATAGGATCACTTGGGGTTAATTCAGGGGTACTTAAAGTGATGCTTAGGTATCACTTCTCTTTTGGTAAATTAGTTAAAGTTAGAGTTCTAAGCCCATATGTGGAGAATTTTAGAGGCCTTTTTGAGGTATATAAAACCTTGAGACCAATTAGATTTTGGGAGATTATTTAGAGAATACTTTGGGACCTAATTATATGATGAAATTGAATAAGAAATATTCAAAGATAAATGTTTCAAGTAAAATGAAACACATGAGATTCATGGTAATGATAATGAGATTAAATTGGTAATTGTTAAATTACTTAAACACACCTCTCTAAATGCTATCATAAGGGAAGCTCGCGCATGAGGTGATGTCCCCTGACTATTGAATGCAGGCTGACTATAATCCTCGGCCATATGCGGGGTTTGTATATATTTTTCTGCGCTAGTGAGGTAATTTTGGGTGTTGTTATGACTCACTCGCAGGCATATGGCCACTTTTCGACGTACGTTAGGTGCCCAGGTTGTCTTGTATAGATAGGCCCTGGAAGATGATAGTCATTTAGGGGCGCGCCCAGTGGGGAAACTCGGAGGGGCGGTCTTAGAAACGTTATATGTATAAGAATATAACCTTTCTAACTCAAGTAGGACTTGAGGTATGTAAATTTCCATAAGATATGAGATGCTAATTATATTCTTGCTAAGGAATGGAAAAAGGAAAGATATGATGGAAACTATATTCCTATTAAGGAATGGAAAATGATAAGATATGAGAAGAAATGAGATTTAACTTTATTTCTCTTGCTTAATTTAATAACTGTCAGAAACTTATATAATTGAGTCATCACATTTTATGATTAGGTTTTTAGATTCTCATTCACATTATTTATGATTCATTGTCCATATCTATCATGTTTCTTACTCTTCTGGGAATCATATATAAATCGGGCCCTGAACCGTTCATTTTTCCATGTTGTGCATGTTGTTGTATCCGCTCAGGTGCTCCTCCGCAAGGGCGGCCATTATGATATTTCCCACTCTTATGCTTTTGACGAGCTGCATGACCTTGCGGATTATTACAGGATGTTTGTTAGACTCCCTCATTTTTGGGATCGAGTTATGATCGGGTCGTTCATTCGGGCTAGTGGCCCATCTCTTGTACATGTTAATGAATGTAGTATGTAAAATATTGAATTGTGCAAACACTTTGAATGTAACTGTGGACCGACAGAGTATTCGGTTCTTTTATTGTATGTTGTTTTGCTATCTATATAAATGTTCCTTTGAAATTCCACTTTCATAAGATTTGGGTTGTTTAATTTATTTCTTAAATCTTTGTTAAATCAAAACTTTTGACAACATGCTTTCTGATTTATGGAGAGGTTTACCCATATACCTATTCATTGTTATGATGCTGAGGATGATATCCATCCATGCTTCCGTTATGTCGAGGTATCGGGCTGGCCACCCCTTATTTCGGAATGTGGGTTGTCACATACACATACACACACACACACACACACACACACACACACACACACACACACACACACACACACACATATATATATATATATATATATATATATATATATATATATATATATATATATATGAGCCGAGTAATTACGGGCTAATTAGATTTTGTATTTGAGCTCATTTGGGAGTCCAAAATTGGGGACTAAAGTCCCACTCAGGATTAGCCATTTATTAAGTGTTTAATTGGGGGGGCGAGGGGAGGGGTAAACCACTCTCCCACTATCATTAGAGAAAACCTAAAGCAACAGTTACCGAAGAGGAAAGGAGAATTACTAAAAAGAGGAGAAAGAAAACCCGAGGAGGAGGAATATAAGCTTTATTACACAATCGCAGGCAAGGATTCTCTTTCCATTAATATTCAATTTGTGCAATTCTTGTATGAATGCTAACTCCATGTTTATATTTAAAGCTAGATCATATTTTGTGACTGCACTATTCGATACTTTAAATCTGTGCAAAATTTGACGATTTTTAGATTTGTGATTTGAAGATAGACAAATTTTTCGTGAAATTTATGATTTTGAAATCAAATTTTGATGGAGGTATTATAAATCTTCTGTAATTTGATTTATATATTTGGAGACGATTTCTATGTACTATAAATCGTTAGAGATATCATATTAAATCTCAGATCTATGTCGAGGGTTGGTATAAAATTTTGGATTTACAACTATTAGGCATTTCTTTAGTCCCAAAGGCTTACATAAGGAAGTTATGGGTACAAAATGATTTAAGTTTTCATCCAGGGAGGGAGTTTGCAGTAAGAGGAAGAAGGGAAGGAAAAACATAGGCATCGTTCGAAGGACGCTAGGCCTCGTTCGTGTGACATCACCTATCATTCGAACAACAGGGTCAGTCATTCAAACGACATGGAAAACCCACACGTATGTCCGCTTAAATTCTAATTGGGCCGGAGATGATATTTTGAGGTCTAAATGGGAGTTTCAGTAGGGGAACTATATCCTTTTATGATTAGGGATTTAGAAAGGGATGAATATAAGTAATGGTGTGAAGATAAAAAGAGGGAAACCTAGATTTTTGAAATTAGGGGTAATAAATTCTAAAGAATAAATTTCGAGCCAAAGGAGCGAGTCCGAGAATTTTGGTTGAGTGATACCATTTTAATAAATTAATTAGTTTGTAATTAATTAAATTTCGAGTTGGGGAAATTGAGTCGGGTATTAAGGGCACTGCTACAGGATTTAGGCATGGGGTAGCCAGTTAAATTTATTATAAATATAATAAATTATTAAATGTCGAATTTATTAAAGGGTGTTTGACCTAATAGTGGAATTTTGTGTAATGAATTTTGAAGGGTGAAGATATGGAACGAATGAGTGATTTTGGGTGTTGTAGTTGGGTAATACTGCTTAATCATATTAGAGGATTCCTTATATATGTCCATATAACCCCTTTTCCACGTTAGTTGACTCCTTATATATGTACATATAAACCTTACTGAAAAGGAATGAAGGAGCGAATAATTATTAATTATCTTGACCGATTAAAGTTTGAGTCAAGAGGACAACACGCTAAGATTATTAAACGTATGGGTAGGAGTATTTGGGGATAACTATACATATAATCGTGTTGGCATGGTTAGTTTGGTAATATCTTTGCCTATGTATTTGAAGAGAAATAAATAATGAAGTAAATGCAAGTTTTAGGTCAAAACACGGGATGCATGAGACTTAATATTTAATTGGGAAGTAGTCGTAAGTAATGGCTTAAAATGAGATATGGGATAATTGACTAAAATCTTATAATTAATCCAAGAAGGCTGTAATTTATATGGATTGAGATTTTCTTGAATTAAAGTAGTTATAGAGTAACTACTTATACATATTGAGTGATAATATGTATTTATATGTATTTGTGTGAACCGTCCTATCGGTTAGGGGGTTCGCTCTTTTCGGATCTCGAACCACATGTCGGCACAGGTGGGCTTGACGATGTCTAGGTTATGTAGGTACTATGTGGAGGATCCACCCGCAAGATGTAGGAGTTGGGAGTGACCATTATTTTATCACCTCTGGGTATGGGCCGTGTACAGGTGTCCTGTGTAGGGACTACCTACAACTTGCGTATGTTTTGTGACTTTCGCTTTGGATAAGGGATTTCTCCTAACTTACCGATAAGGCATGAATGAGACACCAACGGTAGATGCCTTTGTGTGTCGCATAAATATACGGACATATATATATATATATATATATATATATATATATATATATATATATATTCCATTTACACATTTCGGTGCACCTCATATGGGAATGTGACACTTTTAGTCTAAAGATGTAGCCAATGTTTTATGATAGTAAAGTTGGGCTAATAAAATGATGTGGATAATTAAGGACGAATATGAGTCCTAATGAATAATGATGCAAACAATTATTAATAATAATAATAATTGGGTAGTCAAAGAAAGTAGACAAACATTAAAGAGAATGAGTAATGGAGTAACCAATTATTAATGAGAATAATAATTTGGTAATCTAAGAGAATGAAATTAATAGTCTAACGGGGTAGACGATAGGAAATATGAATTTAATTAGTATATGAAGAGATAGACAAGGGTTATAGAATATTATGACGTAAGAAAAGGTAACTAGTTGTATGAAAATTGTGAAATTAATATTATAAAATTTATTCAGAAATTGGGGTCATGAGTACCTTCTTTTTGTTATTGCATAACTCAATGCATTTTCCTTTAAATGAATTATTAAATAATGAAAGTTACAATTGTCATTTGATTGTGGATACGAGTAGGGCTGCTTCTAGATGAGAGGTGAGGTACTCAATAGATCTGACATTCGATGGGGAGATGTGAAGTATAAGTTAGTAACAAATATCATATTTATCGATGAAGAATCCTTGCACACCTCGGGCTCTTGCCCAAAATTATAAATGTTTAACCCCCCAGGTATTCTAAATGACAAGGATAGCATGACTAACGATGGATTAGACTTTCAGTTGCATTGGAAGTTACGGATTTTGCACCATTAATTCTAGTATAGGTTGTACTTCATCTTTTGTCATTTTATTTCACTGGGTTTTGTACGGGCACAAGCCCAAGGGTTTATGTATATCAGTTGTACTTAGCTTTACATTATGGACATTATATGATGATTCAATTTTTATTATTCGTGTTTTAAATCCGTGTTATTCAAATGTTTTTATTCAATATGTATTTCAATATAATATAAATCTGCATTCCTTCACAGCAGAGAATGGTATAAATTTGTTGATAAGCCCCATATTCGGCGTATCATGCGTGACAAGCCTTTACGTGGGAAAATGGGGGTTGTTATATTTGGTATTACAGTACAGTTCTAGTGTCCTTAGGATCATTGTTTGAGTTTCTTACATTTTTCATTGCATCCTTTGATATAGAACCATATGATTAGGAGTCAGTTTATTCTTTGGTGAGTTTTGAAGAGAGAACCTTAGAGACCTTCATATGTGTCAGTTTCTAGAATTGAAAGAATTTGGGTAATATGGTGCTTGGTAAATTAAAGGAGGACATTTGGAAAATTTGAGGGTATGGTAATGTCCAATAATGCACCAGTAGAGGTTAGTTCATTTGGACCCGGACCCACATCGATATGGGTATCCGATTATAGATAAAATTATTTGGGAAAAAGAAACTAGTGATAATATCCGTGGAAAATAAGGTGTTTTACTACTTTGGAGTGTATGGGATATGTTTTATTTGATGTTGGGACTTAATTTTCACATGTGTCTTATTAATTCCTTTGAAAGGATACACTTCAAAATTGGGAAGCTTATACTATTTTAGGCCTATTTGATAGCTATGTCGAAGTATAATATTTTTTGTGGAATGGATTTATAGTTACGGGGAATATGTTAATACTCTATGGGATACTATGAGTTGTGGTTATCTCTAAAGGACAAAATTAATTAGGATTTTGTGTTCATTACACTCGTGAGGATTATTTTGATAAATTTTATGGGCGATCCTAGTTTTGAAACAATAATTGTCGATGTCAAATTAGGTAGTGCAAGGGCTATTAGAAAGTTGAGTATGCTTTGGGAAGAAACATGTGAGAGTGCTTTAATTTTTTTTAAATAACACAAGGAGGTAGATACGCGTGAATGAACTCAAATTTATGGAATAAATCGGGCGATGCTCAGGTGGGTGCAAGAGACTTTTATGAGCGGGGAAATTTCATTTGCGTGAAAACGTGATGGTATAATTTGGGAAAGTATTGCCTTAATGAGTACAGGAAACAAATTACAAGTAAGGATAGTGATAACTTCGATATTTGAGATGGTATATGATGAGGTGAAATATTGGTGTAGCGACGTTATCATTAAAGTTGTAATGGTACACCTGATTAGCATGGGTATGCCTTGGGAGACTTAGAAATGACTAAGTGATTTATAGATTAAATATGGGAGAAGAATGTCCTACCTAGGTTGTGGTAATTGATGTATCGAGTATGGTAAGGTCGGTGAACTCTAAAGGATTTTCGTATAACTCTTATAACGGGATAAATGGTTAGTTTGAATAATATAAAATATTAAAAATGATATGAATAGCAGAAATAGTTATTTTTATTTTTTTCCTTTGCCTTGGGCCAATTGACCTCGATAACGGACTAATCCATGTAGTAGTGTATCAAGAGGGTTCCTTGTTTGGATTTCGCTTGCGAGACGTGCCATGCATGAAATTGGCAAATGTCGGGAGTTGAGGAAAGTTCGATACTATAATGGTTATTTTATGTACGTATGTGGTGGTAAAGTTGTTGGACGGATATGCTTGGTATTAATGGTACATATTAGATGTATATGTGTCATTCATATTTGTTAATGATACCTGTGTGCATGTAAGTAATGTGAAATATATGGGCACCTCAGTGATGTTATGATAGGCATATATGAGCCTTTTTATTTATCTCATAGGATATGAGTATGGACTAAATGGGTATAAACATAATTTAACGGTTCAAAGTTTGGGCCTAAAGTCCAACTCGGGATTAGCCATTTATTAAGTGTTTAAGTGGGCGTAAATCACTCCCCCACTATCATTAGTGAAAACCTAAAATAACAGTTACGGGTGAGGAAAGGAGAAATACTAAAAAGAGGAGAGAGAAAACCCTAGGAGGAAGAGCAGAAGCTTCTTTACACAATCTCAGTCAAGGACTATCTTTCCATTCTTATTCAATTTTTGATATTCTTGTATGAATTATAACTCCATGTTTAGCTTTGAATATAAATTATATTTTGTGATTGCGCAATTAGAGATCTTTAAATTTGGGTAAAATTTGACGATTTTTAGATTCGTGATTTGAACCCAGATAATTTTCTCGTGAAATTTATGGTTGTGAAATCAAATTTTGATGGAGGTATTATAAATCTCGTGTAATTTGATTTATAGATTTGGAGATGATTTCTACGTACTGTAAATGATTGGAAATGTTATATTAAATCTCATATATTTGTCGAGGGTTTGTATAAAATTTGGGATTTACAACTATTAGGCATTTCTTTAGATCTAAAGGCTTATAGAAGCAAGTTATGGGTACAAAATGATTTAAGGTTTCATCCATGGAAGGAGTTTACTGGAAGAGGAAGAAGGGAACGAAAAACCTAAGAGGTTTTTGAACGACCCAAGGCCTCATTCGTGTGACATCACCTGTCGTTCGAACGATAGGATGAGCCATTCGAAGGACATGGAAAAGCTACGCACAGGTCCGCTTAAATTCTGATTGGCTGGAGATGATATTTTGGGGTCTCAATGGGAGTTTCAGTAGGGTATTTTTATCCTTTTATGATTAGGTATTTAAAAAAGGGATGAGTATAAGTAATGGTGTGGAGATAATAAGAGGGAAACCTAGATTTTTGGAACTAGGGGCGATAAATTTTAAAGAATAAATTCCAGGTCAAAGGAGTGAGTCCAAGAATTTTTCTTAAGTGACACCATTTTAATAAATTAATTAGGGTGTAATTAATTAAATTTAGAGTTGGGGAAATTGACTCGGGTATTAAGGGCTAGTTCTACAGGAGTTAGGCATGGGGTCACCGATGTAATTTATTATATATATAATAAATTATTAAATGTCTAATTTATTCAAGGATGTTTGACCTAATAGTCGGATTTTGTGTAATGAATTCTGAAGGGTGAAGATATGGAACGAATGAGTGATTCTGGGTGTTGTAGTTGGGTAATACTACTTAACCATATTAGAGGGTTCCTTATATATGTACATATAACCCCCTTTCCACGTTAGTTGATACCTTATATATGTACATATAAACCTTATTATAAAGGCATCAAGGATCGAAAAATTACTAATTATCTGGAATGATTAAAGTTTAAGTCAAGAGGATAACGTGCTAAGATTATTAAATGTATGGGTGAGACTATTTGGGGATAACTATACCTATGATCGTGTTGACAACGTTAGTTTGGGAATACCTATGCCCATGCATCTAAAGAGAAATAAATAATTAAGTAAATACAAGTTTTAGGTCAAAACATGTAATATATGAAACTTAATATTTAATTGGGAAGTAGTCGTAAGATAATGGCTTAAAATGAGATGTGGGATAATTGACTAAAATGTTATAATTAAGCCAAAAAGGTTGTTATTTATATGGATTGATATTTTCTTGGATTGGAGTAGTTATAAAGTAACTACTTATACATATTGGGTGATAATATGTATTTATATGTATGTGAAACCCCGCTTAATTAAATTCCGGTTGATCAGTCCTTTATAAAATTAAGTCAGGATATACATATGGTTCATTCTTAGCATCACCGTGACAACATTCTTAGTTACTAACCACCTAATCTTTAATTAAGCCGATGCCAAATTGTATCTTTGACTTGGTCCAAAACCAACAAGTATAATAAGAATTCGAATAATGACCAAGCGTAAATTCTTCCGAATTTAGCCCCTTAAGTTAGTGATTTTAATATCTCGAACAAGGTAATTGAATCATTTTTTGTCCATATCACTCTATTGTTTGTTTCTAACAAAATTCCTTGTTTTTGTGTAATTGTGGTGAAGTTTTCAGGAATGGAATGCAATAAAAGAAAAGAAGAAAACTATAAGAAATGTAAAAGGGCAAAAGTGTAAATTCCATTCAGAATTCGGAAGCAACGTCAGAATTGAAGTTGAAGAGAATGAGTTCACAAGAGCATAGGAAGAAATGGAACTCAAATCGGAGTTCTAGATCAAAAGATATGGTCAGTCAAAGTTTCAAGGAAAAAGTCAAACTAGAAGAATTTCGGACCGATCCGGGTTGGATCCGGATCCATCCGAATTGACAAAGTCCAGTAGACCCCGGATTGATGACGAACCGATGGAAGCAAAAATTCGGACCCATCCGAATAGTCCCGGACCGATCTGGTAAAAAGAAAATAATCGATTCGGGGTATTCGGACCGATCCGAGGTTGAGCCGGACCGATCCGGTCGTGTGAAATGCTGACAATTAATTGTTCAATTAAAACAGAGCAACTCTTGGAAAAACGTACCAAAAAGCATTATTGGCTATCAATTTCGATACTTGGTGTTATAAAAGCTAGTGCCCTACATCATTTGAAAAAAAAAATCAAGTAGAGATAGAGAGAATTGTAGCGAGTTAGTTGTTGTTGCTAGATTACAAATTAGCTAAAGAATTTTAGAGTTAGTTTTTGAGAGAACCATTCAGAAATTTAATTTCTTTCATAAGAACCCTAGTATGCACTGCTAATTAAGAAGAAGTTATCTGGATTTCAATTTCATTTACTTTCCTGCTGCTGAATTCAAGTAATATCATTATATTCTCTTTTACTTTATTATTTGCAATTTTATTTCCCATGTCTTGTAGTTCCATAATTCTGAGTATGAACTTGTTCTTCAATCCAATCATGAGTAGCTAAATTTATCAAGGGTTGGAGTACATGAACTCAATCCAAGGCAGATTATCTATGTAGAAAATAGAGGTTAAATTAAAATATTGATTGAATCGTGAAAGAAAATTATACAAAAACTGTCAATCTTTTAATCTCTCTTGCCCTAGGTACTTGAGATGTTTAAGAAAACTTTTCTAGTATAATTTATCATTCACCGCTTTATACCTATTTTTGATTTCATATTGTGCGGGCTAGATCCCTCATATATGTAATGCTTAGAAGTTATAAAGGTTGGATCTAATCAATTATTTTAATTTACAAGTCTAGTATTCTCTATGATAATTTGCTATGGATTGAGGGATTGTATTCTACCCTGTTTTCTCCCATTTGATTAAAAGTTTTTCCTACAATTTTTAGTCTTCTTTATTAAAAATTTCTGGTTTGCTTTTGTTAAGAAAAGTTTTATTTCGCTAGAAATCTTCCAAAATCATTAATCATCTTTTTGTTTCTTTTAAGAAATCATTTTCAGATTTAATTATTTTCTTGATTACTATTTGACATTTTCCTTCCCTGTGGATTCGATCCCGACTTACCGGGTTATTACTTGAGCGATAGGTTTGCACTTGAACCTAGAGTGAACGCACTTTTAAGGCAAATTTTAAGTCGCGTCTAGTTTTTGGCGCCGTTGCCGGGGAATGAAAAATTATTTAATTTTCAAGAAAGTTATTTGTATCTACAAGTGATTTCTATAAAAAAAAATCATTTCATCTCTTATGTGCTTATGCTGAATTCATCCCCCACCCAAGTTCACGAAAATCCTATAGCCGAAGCAAGTTCTGAAATTCTGAGTCTCTTCCTTTTTGGGTTCCACCTCCTTCACCTAATAATTCCATCACTAGTCGTACATTGAGTCAAACTCGGAGTGAGAATTCTGAACCTTCTGGTAGCGATATGTCGGATCATGGTAGTGTTGGTGTTGGTGCTGGAGAGGATGAGATACCCTATCTTCCTATGAAAGATTTGTTATTTTCGGAGCGAACTGTTACCCCTGGTTGCATTTTACTCCCGTATAATGCCGGTCAGTTGCATTTTCGGAATGGCATGATCCAAATCCTTCCTACATTTCATGGGATGGATTCTAAAAAACCATATCTCCATATTCGAGAGTTCGAAGATACATGTGAGACTTTTGGAGACCAAGCTTGTCCACAAGATGTAGTCCGGTTGAAGCTCTTCCCTTTTTCCTTAAAGGATAAAGCTAAAACTTGGTTATGGTCCCTACCCCCAAATTCTGTGTTATCTTGGAGAGATATGCAAAACAAGTTTATATCAAAAAAAATTCCACAACACAAAAATAATTTTGTTAAAGCCTAAATTCAAGCTTTTCGACAAAATGAGAATGAGGCTTTTGATAAATGTTGGGAGAGATTTCAGGAGTTAGTTAGTGCGTGCCCACATCACGGTTTTGAAAAGCATCATTTAATTTCATTTTTCCATCAAGGCCTTACATTAGCATCGAAACAACTTGTCCAAACCATGTGTGAAAGACCTTTTTGGGAGTTAAATTCGAGCGATGCTGAAGCTCATTTGAAATATATAGCTGAGACTACCCAAGCATGGGATACTTTTGATCCCAATAGTCAAAATAAAAATCGACAAGTGTCGAACATGCCTACTGCGTCTGGTATTTATCACTTGGACAAGGACACTTTGTTGGATCGAAAATTTGACCAATTAGAGAAGAATTTCAGAGATATGCTTGAAGTGCGATTGAGAGATGTGTCTGGATCCGTACAAGCTGGAAAGGAGAAAGTGTGTGCCATTTGTAATGCGGGTCCTTCTACCAAAGGATGTCCTACCATTCCTACATACAAAGCAATGTATACTGAACAGGTTGAGGCAATAGGGGGTTTTCGAGGAAATTATAATGCACAGCAAGGGAATGCATATAATCAGTCGTGGAGGAATCCTGGATTCAATTATGGACAACACCAAGGTGGGATGGTTCATAACCCACAAATGACTCTACCACCACCTCCTCAATTTCGGCAAGTGGCCCCTCCAATGCCAAATTCTATGCAAGTACCACCTCCTGGTCCTTATGTAGCTCCACCTAGGAGATCTCTTGAAGATAATTTCAATCAATTCTTCCAATCTCAAAAAGAGAGTAATGCTAAATATGATCGAATGTTCGTTGAATTGCAAACTAGCATATCTAGGTTGCAAGCTACGGAGAATACTCAAGAGAAAGGTAAACTTCCAGCCCAAGGCCAAAGACCTCCTCTTCAAGGTCAAACCACGGTTGGCTCCACATCATCGGATTTGCAAGAACAATGTCAAGTTGTTACTACTCTTCGTAGTGGCCGCGTGATTGATCTATCACCAAAGTTTCCAAAGGTGAATGATGATGGAGTTGAACCCGAAATTTCTAAGGAATTTGAAACTCCCGAGTATGTAGAACCTTCCTTAGAAAAGGAATTGAAAGATAAGGAAGTTCGACCTGAAATTGAAGTCAAGTTGCCTATTGCTGCTCCATTTCCTCAACTCTTAGAGCCACCCAAGAAAGGGGCTTCACATACCGAGGTGTTGGATGTGTTGAAGCAAGTAAAATTGAATTTGCATTCCTTGATGCTATTCAAAAAATTCCAGCATATGCTAAGGTTATCAAAGATCTTTTGACTATCAAAAGACGGCTTAAGGTAAAGAAAAATGTTTTCTTGGCACAAAATGTGAGCTTGATCCTTCTCAACGATCTTCCACCTAAATTCAAAGATCCAAGTGCACCTACCATTTCGTGCGTCATAGGAGAAAAAAGAGTGGAAAAAGCATTGCTTGATTTAGGTGCGAGTGTCAATATCCTTCCATACTCCATTTATAAGCAACTTGAATTAGGTGATTTAAAACCTACCCGAATCACTCTACAGTTAGCAGATAGAACAGTGAAAGTGCCTCGAGGGATTGTAGAAGACGTGATAGTTCAAGTGGACACATTCTACTTTTCGGTTGATTTTGTCATTTGGGACACTGAGCCTGTACCCCATACGAGAAATCATGTTCCAATAATATTGGGTCGTCCATTCTTAGCTACTGCTAATGCTTTGATCAATACACGGAATGGCCAAATGCAACTCACTTTTGGAAACATGACTCTCGAGACCAATATTTTTAATGTCGCTAACCAAATGGGTGATGAGGATGAAATTCTTGAGGTTGATCTTATTGAAGAGGTAGTGGATGAGAATATTGAGAAAATCACAGGAGGAGATGCTTTGGAAGTGTGTTTAGTGTAAAGTGGTGAGGAAAAGAGTTCTTATACTGAGTTTGAGCGTGAGATGGAAGAGTTGAAAAAATTTTTACAAGATGAAGAGAGTTTTGAGAGTTTGAGAGATGTTGACTGGATTTCTAGGTATGAAGAATTACCTCCGAGGGAGACAACCATGAGTCCCTCTGAAAATAGATTTCCTAGTCTTGAGTTGAAGAAACTACCCTCACATGTCAAATATCCCTTTCTAGGAGAGAATGATACATTTCCTGTTGTTGTGTCTTCCCGTCTAGAAAAAGGGCAAGAGGGTATGTTGTTGGATGTGTTGAGAAAGCATAGAAGTGCTTTTGGTTGGACTATAGCAGATTTGAAAGGTATAAGTCCATTGATTTGTACCCATAAAATCCATCTTGAGGAAGAAGTGAAGCCCTCGCGTGAGATGCAAAGGCGTTTAAACCCAACCATGAAAGATGTAGTAAGAGCGGAAATCATCAAATTGTTAGATGCTGGAATTATCTATCCCATTTCAGATAGCAAATGGGTGAGCCCAATTCAAGTCGTTCCAAAAAAATCAGGAATGACCGTGGTTGAAAATGCTAAGGGAGAATTAATACCCCACCGGGTGGCGTGTTTGCATTGACTACCGAAAGCTCAATGCTGGAACTCGAAAAGATCATTTTTCCTTACCGTTCATCGATCAAGTGATTGAACGAGTGGCGGGCCATCCTTACTATTGTTTCCTAGATGGGTATTCCGGATATAATCAGATTGAAGTGGATGTACTTGATCAAGAAAAGACGACTTTTACATGTCCGTTTGGTACGTTTGCCTATAAACGTATGCCATTTGGGTTATGTAATGCGCCAGATACTTTTGAAAGGTGCATGTTAAGTCTCTTTAGCGACATGATTGAAAAAGGACTTGAGGTGTTCATGGACGATTTCAGCATTTTTGGTCCATCTTTTGACCAATGTTTAGCTAATCTTGAAAGAGTTCTATTCCGATGTGTGGAAAAAAACTTAGTCCTCAATTGGGAAAAATGTCATTTTATGGTTACCGAGGGTGTAGTTTTAGGCCACATAGTCTCATCTAGGGGGATTGAAGTTGATCGAGCCAAAATTGAAGTAATAGCTGAGTTACCCCCGCCAAAATCACTTAAAGATGTGAGGTCCTTTCTAGGCCATGCTAGATTTTATAGGAGGTTTATCAAAGACTTTAGCGCCATCGCTAGACCTTTGAGTAATCTTCTCATGAAAGATACTCGATTTGAGTGGAATAAAGCATGTCAAGAAGCTTTTGATATACTTAAAAGCATGCTTGTTTCCGCACCTATCATGCAAGCTCCGGATTGGTCACTACCATTTGAGCTTATGTGTGATGCAAGTGATTACGCTATTGGGGCTGTTCTTAGACAGATAAAAGACAAGAAAGCTCATGTTATTTACTATGCTAGTAGAACATTATCTGGCCCTCAGCTTCACTACTCTACTACAGAGAAAGAGTTACTAGCAGTCATTTTTGCTCTCGACAAATTTCGCTCGTACATTGTTGGGTCACCTATCATATGCTTCACTGATCATTCGGCACTTAAATATCTCTTGAGTAAAAAAGATGCCAAATCTAGACTAATCAGGTGGATCCTACTTCTACAAGAGTTTAATCTCTCGATTCAAGATAAGAAAGGAGTAGAAAACGTCGTCGCAGACCATTTGTCACGCCTCTCGTCCGACGTGCCTATTGATCCCATTCCCATAGACGAGTATTTCCCGGATGAAAGTTTATTTGCTACTTCTTATCTCCCTTGGTTTGCGGATATAGTTAATTATCTTGTCACTGGAGTCGTTCCATCTAGTTGGACTCCGCAAGAGAGAAGGAAGTTCATTACTTGGTCATGCATGTTCTTTTATGATGATCCCTATTTATTTAAGTATTGTGCTGACCAAATCATCCGGAGATGTGTACCCGATGAAGAAATTCAAGGGGTAATTCGATTTTGTCATACGGAAGCATGTGGAGGGCATTTTTCTAAAAATAAAACTGCTGCGAAAATCCTTCAAAGTGGTCTCTATTGGCCCACAATCTTCCGGGATGGGAATGCTTTTTGTAAATCTTGCGATAGATGCCAAAGAATGGGAGCTATTACTCGCCGTGACATGATGCCATTAACCCCAATTTTAGTATTGGAGTTGTTTGATTGTTGGGGTATTGACTTCATGGGCCCATTTCCACCTTCTTTTGGTTTTCTATACATCCTCGTCGCTGTAGATTACGTCTCAAAATGGGTCGAGGCGATAGCTACAAGGACAAATGACAGCAAGGTGGTGATAAAATTTATTCAAGAAAATATACTTTCTCGTTTTGGTATGCCTAAGGCCATAATCAGTGATAATGGGACTCATTTTTGTAATAGGCCTATGGAGAAACTAATGCGGAAGTATGGAATTGTCCATAAATTTGGAACAACTTATCACTCTCAATCGAATGGCCAAGCCGAGCTTGCTAATCGGGAAATTAAAAATATCTTGGAAAAGACAGTCGATCCTAATAGGAAAGATTGGTCTCTTAGATTGAATGATGCACTCTGGTCTTATAGAACCGCATACAAGAATCCCCTTGGGATGTCCCCATTTCGATTTGTGTATAGCAAACCTTGTCATCTTCCGGTAGAAATCGAACACAAAGCCTATTGGGCTATCAAAAGGGTGAACTTCAGTATGGATAAAGCCGGTGAAACACATAAACTTCAGTTGAATGAGTTGGAAGAAATACGCAACGATGCGTATGAAAGTGCTAAAATATCCAAGGACCGAATGAAACGAGCTCATGACCGAATGAAACGAGCTCATGACAGGTGTGTTTTCATAAAACTTCGCTTCAATTTCATTTTTATGAAAAAATAAAAAATAAAATAAAACCCAAAAATATTTTTGTTCAAAATAAATAAAAATTGGAATTTAAATTTTTCACAAATGTCACCTTTATTCTATTTAAAGTCTCAAATTGTTAAATCATAAAGCACTAAGCCAAAATTGACCGAAGATGGAAATTGTGCGAAAATTGACGACTTAACGAATAAGTGTGGAGATTGATCAAACCCGGTGAGATTTCGAGCCTATCGATCTTTTTGAGTTTTTAAATCAATCCGAGTTTATGATTAACTCAAAGTTCGTTTCAGCGTTTTAATAAGTCGTTGATGATCTCAATTCTTTGTTTTGATCGGTTATGGGAAATGTGTGAAATATTATCTCGAAATTCGTGCTAAATATATCTCTAAATTTAATTAATCTCGAGATGCATATGGTAATGTGTTAGAAATTTGGACAATGAAGTAGGCCCTCGTTTGTTACCCAAAAATATTAGCCATAAAACGTTGTGAAAAAACAAAATTATCCCTTTGCAACCCAATTTGAGCCTAATAAAATTTATCTTTTCGTTTGATAACCCGAAAAACCCAAATAGCCCGGAATTGTGAAAATCGAATATTCATCAAATAAAGTCCAAATTGTGCAACAAAAAGGGGGAAGAAGAAAAAATAGATATGCTTAACAAAAATAGCAAAAAAATAAAAAAAAAATGAAAATTGAAAAAGAAAAGAAAAATGAGCAAATGCCCGAAAAAGCACAAATGGACGTCATAAGGAAATTTTCCAATTCCGAACGTTCCGTCCATTCCCATTTTTACCCTTTACACCTTTTAACCCAGAAAAGTCCTAACCGAGTCCGAATGGTGAAATTAATTACCGCATAGAGAGCTAAGACATGAAAAGATAAAATGAGAGATTAAATAGTGTGAAATATAGATGATGTTCCCATTTCCTAATAATTGTATTCCGATGATGGGATCTTTTCACTATATATTTCCTTCTTTTCAATTTTGTATGCATGAATTCGTGTCCATTATATTTACTCTTTATATCATGCATACCAAGAGAAAATAACCACAATCCGAGGGATTCGTTTGTGAGTGTATCCGTAAGATTTTGAATCAAAATGAATTTTCGGAAAGTAACGTAATGCTTAATCGGTGGAAATTTGAGGTTTAATTTTTTTGGCTTTGCACACACACACTATGATTTGAGACAGTTGAATATGAATTTATAGTGATTATTTTTCGAAAAGTTTAAATTGTACAATTTTTAAGTATTTTGATATTTATTTGAGTCAATAAAGAATTTTGTGGGTATATTCACTGCAAACCCTCACGAGACAAAACTCATCCTACTAGGGTAACCTAGGGGTTTAAAGGCTTGTTGCATATGCTCAATGCAGTCGCGTGCCTGCAAAAGTGGAATTTTATTTTAATAAAGGAATTTTCAAGAGTTGAATTTTGGTTAGATTCAGATACATTGCCCGGGACGTGCAAAGTCCTAAGTTAGGGGATTTGACCAAGCGTAAATTCTTCCGAATTTTGCCCCTTAAGTTAGTGATTTTAATATCTCGAACAAGGTAATTGAATCATTTTTAGTCCATATCACTCTATTGTTCGTTTCTAACAAAATTCCTAGTTTTTGTGTAATTGTGATGAAGTTTTCAGGAATGGAATGGAATGGAATGCAATAAAAGAAAAGAAGAAAACTAGAAGAAATGTAAAAGGGAAAAAGTGTAAATTCCATTCAGAATTCGGAAGCAACGTCAAAATTGAAGTTGAAGAGCATGAGTTCACAAGAGCATAGGAAGAAACGGCACTCAAATCGGAGTTCTAGATCAAAAGATATGGTCAGTCAAAGTTTCAAGGAAAAAGTCAAACTAGAAGAATTTCGGACCAATCCGGGTTGGATCCGGATCCATCCAAATTGACAAAGTCCAGTAGACCCCGGATTGATGACGAACCGATGGAAGCAAAAATTCGGACCCATCTGAATAGACCCGGACCAATCTGGTAAAAAGAAAAGAATCGATCCGGGGTATTCGGACCGATCCGAGGTTGAGCCGGACCGATCCGGTCGTGTGAAATGCTGACAATTAATTGTTCAATTAAAACAGAGCAACTCTTGGAAAAACGTACCAAAAAGCTATATTGGCTATCAATTTCGATACTTGGTGTTATAAAAGCTAGTGCCCTACATCATTTGAAAAAAAAAGGAAGTAGGGAGAGAGAGAATTGTAGCAAGTTAGTTGTTGTTGCTAGATTACAAATTAGCTAAAGAATTTTAGAGTTAGTTTTTGAGAGAACCATTCAGAAATTTAAATTTCTTTCATAAGAACCCTAGTATGTACTGCTGATTAAGAAGAAGTTATCTGGATTTCAATTTCATTTACTTTCATGCTGCTGAATTCAAGTAATATCATTCTATTCTCTTTTACTTTATTATTTGCAATTTTATTTCCCATGTCTTGTAGTTCCATAATTCTGAGTATGAACTTGTTCTTCAATCTAATCATGAGTAGCTAAATTTCCCAAGGCTTGGAGTACATGAACTCAATCCAAGGCAGATTATCTATGTAGAAAATAGAGGTTAAATTAAAATATTGATTGAATCGTGAAAGAAAATTATACAAAAACTGTCAATCTTTTAATCTCTCTTGCCCTAGGTACTTGTGATGTTTAAGAAAGCTTTGCTAGTATAATTTATCATTCACCGCTTTATACCTATTTTTGATTTCATATTATGCGGGCTAGATCCCTCATATATGTAATGCTAAGAAGTTATAAAGGTTGGATCTAATCAATTATTTTAATTTACAAGTCTAGTATTCTCTATGATAATTTGCTAAGGATTGAGGGATTGTATTCTACCCTGTTTTCTCCCATTTGATTAAAAGTTTTTCCTGCAATTTTTAGTCTGCTTTCATTAAAAATTTCCAGTTTGCTTTTGTTAAGAAAAGTTTTATTTCGCTAGAAATCTTCCAAAATCATTAATCATCTTTTTGTTTCTTTTAAGAAATCATTTTCAGATTTAATAATTTTCCTGATTACTATTTGACATTTTCCTTCCCTGTGGATTCGATCCCGACTTACCGGGTTATTACTTGAGCGATAGGTTTGCACTTGAACCTAGAGTGAACGCACTTTTAAGACAAATTTTAAGTCGCGTCAAATAACCAACACAATATAATAGAATCGAATCATGCCAAAAATATCTAATAAAAGTGTTTGCCGAATAACATCGACTAATACAAGCAAACCATCAAAAGTCCAAAGTATGTAAAGTAAAGCCAATACATGCTAAACCAAACGTAAAGAGTACAAGACAGGAGCAACATGCCCAAAGTACAACTAGAATATCCCTATCTAGAAAAGTATGAGATAGGGTTCTAAAGAAATATCCTGCATTACCCACATGTACCGTGTGACACCCTGACTAATTAAATACCGGGTAGCTACTCCTTTATAAAATTAATTCAAAATGCCAAGTGGGCTCAGTTAATAGCATCACTGTCGAAAACATTTTATTATTTCTAACCACCTAGTATTTAAAAAGCAAGTTGCCAAATTTTAATTTAAGTCCGATTAACATGCAACAAGTGTAATGAAGAAATAAATAACACCATTCACCATACTGAAGTAAAATGAATAACCATCACAATAGAGTAAATAAAGTCTGGATGAAAACTCCTCACTACAATCCCATAACTGAAATGAATGACCGAAACTGAAATAAAACATGCTCAAGTCTGAAAAGTGAAATGTAAAAGATGTCTCTAAAGAAATGGGCAACATGCCCTTACAGCTGATAGATAGTGACTCTGGAATCCAAAGAGATAGAAGCGTCTACATGCAAATACCTGTAGCTTCCACAAGCAGCTACAGCTCGTCACCTGAATGAGTACCTATGCTTGGTGTCCTTGTGGCTGGGCACCTAAAATGGTTTTACAAAGAAAAAGATTTGAAAAGCAAACGGGTCAGAGCCCGAATGTGGAGTTATATTTTAAAAACCTGCAAGTGCTTTAAAAACATTTAAAACATTAAATGCAAAGTACATGTTAGGACGTACACTCGCATGATATTCTCACCTCTCGTCTAACTGTGCACTCCTAATGTAAGTACCCATCTATATCGACCCATACTACTAGCTAACTGACAACATAACTAGCTAGACTACCAAAGGTTCTACCCATATTACTCAGTTCCATTAACATAATAACGCTCGTAATTAAAAAGGGTTTAATGTAAACTCAGTTACTAAATATGCCATATATATAAGTATCAATTAACTCATTATATAACTCGAACAATACCGTAATAGGTTCACAATATTAACAGGAGGATTTCCATTAATTAAATGTATATTATTCACATCATAAATATACGATACAAGCACCCCGCAATCTAAGCTATGGTGCACACATACTCTGCTATCCATCCCGGTACATCACGTACATAAGGATCAAACATTCCGAATCTCTCAGGAATAGTTTAGATAACACAAATCACAAATAGTGGAGGCGAACACAGTCACCATCACGTGGGTCACGCACATACCTACGCTCCCACGGTCAGCGGACTTATAAATATCACAATAAGTCTTTCTATGACCTATGTTCATCAAGGTACCAGTCTATATCCCCCCCGTAGGCACACAAGGATTAGAGGGTCCTAAGCGAACGCAAACCTCCCGTGATAGCAAGTATGGTAGGTATGTCATACACACAATCCATATACCAATACTAAGCAAACACACATCTTAGTAATACCATATTTTAATCGTAGTACTATTCTCATTCTCGTACTAACTCGTAATTATCACTATATATTCTATACCGGTTTATAATCATACGTGTCAAAATTAATTCTCACGTCGTAGTGGACACTCACGTCTCGACCCAAACCGTCCATGTAATACCACTCTCGTATGTGAATTTCTCCTCATAAATACCCAAATGTCCCAATCCTATCATTACTGCATCTACGGAATGATATCTATATCCTCAAATCAGTTTACGGAACTCCAAAAGTCAAAACAGTCCAAAATGGCCCAAACTGCCAGCTCGTTAGAAGTCTCGTTCGAACGAGTGTTCGAACGAGTTTGGACTATCATCTCGTTAGAAGTCTCGTTCGAACGAGGCTGTTCGAACGAGATCCCAGTTCGTTCGAACGAACTGTCCCTTCTAACGATATCTCGTTCGAACGAGATATCGAACGAAATCCCTACTCGTTAATAACGACTGGTCAACTCGTTAGAAGCTCGTTCGAACGAGTTCGTTCGAACGACCTGGGGTCTGCTTCTAACGAGTGACCAGTTTCGGCCCAGATTTTTCCCCAATTCGTTTTTCACCATTTTTACTCCTCAAACCTCTTCTAAAATTCGTTCCTACAATATATTGAGTTCTCTAATCATCCTCAAACATGCCAAGGTGCTATACTAACATCATTAAAGGGGTTTAATACCTTCTAAACATCATTAAATCACAAGGTTTCTACATTAATTCCCAATTTTCTTCAAGAACATAAACCCTAGGTTCTTCTCATCAAAATTTCCCAGATTTTAATCCGTTTATACATCACATAGATATGAAATCTATGAATTAAATCTTCAAACAATGTTTCTACATGCAAACCTATCCCAAAATTAAATAACAATCTTCCAATTTCATGGGTTTTCTTTTAACTCTTATATGAGATTGATTAACAATGTTTCTAACATGGAAAAAGCATTCACTGCATAAGGAATGTAATTTAAATCACTTGCCTTGGTTTGATTCCGGATTTGATGTTGATTTGATGAAGAATTTCTGCAGAATTTCTTCTCTCCAAGCTTCCTCTCTAATGGTAGTTTAAGGTGGCTAGGGTTTGATTTGGGGAAATTAGAAAACCTAAATGACAACCTACGTAGCCTTCTAGGTTAATATGTGTTGGTTAATGGGCTTAATGGGTTTAATCCACATCAGATTTACATCTCTAATTTTCGTCACTTTTAATTCCTAAAAATGTAAAATTACCAAAATACCCTTTAAGTTACCGGTATGGCCTAAAAATACCCCGGGACCCAAACTATACCCCCGGCTAGTGTTTTCTGACTATCTCGACCCTTCCGGACACATTGGCGCACTCAAAACGACCATACGGATTACAGATTTTAAATTCACTTTTATTATCAAAATATTATACCGTGACGCGGCGGTCCCACGCGTCTCGACAAAATTTCCAAATTGCCGTATATAAATCTCACGACAAATTTTATAATACCAAATACATATAAAATCATATATGCACATAATCAAATACCAATTCGCATCACATTAGTATTTATAACCCGGATTAATTTCCAATTAATACGCATTTAATTAATTAATCTCAAAAATAAATATAGCCAAAAATACGGGGTATTACATACTTCCCCCCTAATAACTGAATTTCGTCCCGAAATTCGAAACTAGAAAGTACCTGCTAAAAATAGCTCTGGATAACGTTCGCGCATCTCATCCTCGCGCGCCCATGTGGACTCCTCGACATTGTGATGTCGCCACTGAACACGCACTAACGGGACTATCTTTGACCGCAGTTTCCTCTCGCTTCGGTCCAAAATAGCAATTGGCCCCTCCTCGTAGGAGCTATCCGGCTGGAGATCGATGTCCTCCACAGCAATGTGAGAATGAGCCAAATCATCTCTAAGGTATTTCCTCAGCGAGGAAATATGGAACACATGGTGAATCCGATGCAAGTGCTCCGGTAGTCCAAGTCTATACGCAACCGGTCCGATCCGCTCAATAATAGGAAACGGTCCCACATACCTCGGTGCCAACTTCCCCTTCTTCCCGAATCGCATAATCCCCTTCATTGGAGATACCCTGAGCAAAACCTGGTCCCCTACTTGGAACTCCCTGAAAAACCTCTTCGCATCAGCATAACTCTTCTGCCTGTCTTGAGCTACCCGAATGCGACTCCGAATCAACTCAATCCTTGCCGAAGTATCCTGAATCACTTCCGGCCCAAGTAGTTTGTTGTCCCCCACCTCCAACCAACATGCTGGGGAACGACAAGGCCTACCGTACAACGCCTCGAACGGAGCCATGCCAATCGTGAACTGATAGGAGTTGTTGTAAGCAAACTCCACCAGTGGAAGGTACTGCTCCCATCCACCCCCGAAGTCAATAATGCACATGCGTAGCATGTCCTCCAACATCTGATTGGTGCGCTCTGTCTGCCCATCGGTCTGCGGATGATAAGCCGTACTCAACCGCAATTCCGTGCCCATGGCCTCCTGGAAACTCTCCCAAAACCTCGAAACAAATATCTTATCTCTGTCAGACACGATATTTAGGGGCACACTGTGAAGTCTCACAATCTCTGAAATGAAGAGCTGGGCATACTGTCCCGTAGTGTAGTCAGTCCTTACGGGTAAGAAGTGAGCGACCTTGGACAACCTGTCCACAATTACCCAAACGGAGTCGTGACCCCTCTGCGACGTAGCCAACCCCGTGACAAAATCCATGGATATGCTCTCCCACATCCACATCGGAACCTCCAACGGCTATAGCAATCCTGCTGGTCTCTGATGATCCACTTTTACAAGCTGACAAGTGGCGCATTTCGACACAAACTCAGCGATATCTCTCTTCATACCGCTCCACCAATACTGCCGTCTCATGTATTGGTACATTTTGTCCCCTCCGGGATGTACCGCGAACCGTGAGCCGTGCGACTCTGCCATAACATCGTGCCGCAATTCTTCCCCTTCCGGAACTACCAATCTCCCATTGAAGCGCAATCCCCCGTCTGAGCTAACGGTATAGGACTCGGCTCCCTCTGCTAGCAATCAAACTATATGTTCCTGACAGAACGAGTCATTAGCCTGTGCCCGTACTATCCTCATGACAATTTGTGGGGTAACGGTCATCACAGACATGAAAGATCGGGCCACTGCATCCTGGTGTCCCAATTCCTTCCACTTAGCTTTCCACACCGCTGCCACCTCATCTGCTGGCTTGCGGCTCAACGCGTCTGCTACCACGTTAGCCTTACCCGGGTGGTACTGGATGTCGAACTGGTAGTCCTTCACAAATTCAAGCCATCTACGCTGCCGTATGTTCAATTCCTTTTGCGTGAACAGATACTGTAGTGACTTGTGGTCCGTGAACAGCTGAAACTTCTCCCCCAAAAGATAGTGCCTCCAAATCCGTAAGGCAAATACTACCGCTGCCAACTCCAAATCATGCGTGGGGTAATTCTTCTCATGAGGCTTAAGCTTACGGGAAGCATAAGCTATGGCCTGTCTCTCCTACTGTAATACACCTCCCAGTCCTTGCAAAGACACGTCGGTGTAAACCAAATACTCAACTCCCGGTCTCGGCAATGCTAACACAGGTGCTGAGGTCAACTTGTCCTTCAATTCATCGAATGCCAACTGACAGGCATCACTCCAAATGAACGGAACACCTTTATGAGTAAGATGTGTCAAAGGACCTGCTATCTCTGAGAAACCCCGAATAAACCTCCTGTAGTATCCTGCTAGACCCAAGAAACTACGAATCTCCGTTGGTGTCGTGGGCTGTCCCCACTCCCTCACCGCTGATACCTTCCCCGGATCAACTGATATTCCTGGTTGGAAATAATGTGACCCAAGAACTGGACTTCCTTCAGCCAAAACCCGCACTTCTCATATTTTGCATACAGCTCGTTCTGACGAAGTGTCTGCAAAACCTGCCTCAAATGCTCGGCGTGCTCCTCCTATGTCTGAGAGTAAACCAGAATGTCATCAATGAAGACAATGACAAACTGATCTAGGAAATCTCTGAACACCCTGTTCATCAAGTCCATAAACACTGCTGGAGCGTTGGTCAAGCCGAAAGGCATAACCCGAAATTCATAAGAACCATATCTCGACAAGAACGCGGTCTTCGAAACATCCTCCTCCCTGATACGCAACTGATGGTATCCCGACCTCAAGTCAATCTTCGAGAAGAAAGAAGCTCCCCTCAACTGGTCGAATAAGTCATCGATTCGAGGCAACGGATACTTATTCCGTATCGTGACCTTATTCAACTCTCGGTAGTCCACGCACAATCTCAGTGAACCATCCCTCTTCTTCACAAACAAAACCGGAGCGCCCCAAGGTGAGGTACTCCTGCGAATAAAGCCCTGCCCTAACAGCTGCTCTATCTGATCCCGTAGCTCTCGCATATCAGCTGGAGCCATATGGTACGGTGCACGTGCTATAGGTCTTGTACCCGGTAGAAAATCTATAACGAAGTCTATCTCCCGACTGGGCGGTAAGCCTGGTATCTCCTGAAACACATCTGAATACTCCCTGACAACCGGGATCAAATCTAAAGGAATCACAACCTCCTTAGAGGTATCCTCCTCAATGTAATACAGATGAGCGGTCGATCCTCCCTCTGGGCGAGGCATCGCCACTATAAACATCTCTTGCCCCGGAATGGCAAAAACAATGCTCCCGCTGAAGCAATCAATCATGGCCCTATATGCTACGAGCCAATCCATACCGATGATCACATCGTGAACATGCATATCTAACACTAACATGTCTGCAGGCAATACCAAACCATCGATCTCTACCCCCACTCCCCGGCATATAAAGAAAACAAGTGACCCACTCCCTAATGGTGAGTCGACACACGTCACTGTGCTCTCTGCCGTAGCTAACAACCCTAAAGCTTTCGCGAAGTGTGTAGCTATAAAACAGTGTGTAGCACCCGTATCAAATAACACCCGACCCATAGTGCCATGGATAGGAAACGTACCCTCGATCGCGGGCGGTGCCTGTGGAACTGCAGCCTGGTGAACGTTGTAGACACGTCCATACTGTAGCTGCCCCTGCTGAGCTGGGACTGCTGGAATGGGTGGCAATGCTGCCATCTGTGGCGGTGCGGGAAGAGCGGCGGGAAACATAGGTCTCTGTGGCTCCTGGCGAGCACCCTGCTGCTGCTGCTGTGGGGCCCTGCCCCTATCAGGACAATCCTGCTTCTTATGGCCAGTCTTGCCACAAGTAAAGCACTTTCCTGGGAAGTTCCCTCCCCTCTGCCCCTGCTATCCCCGGCCCTGGTGGCCGTTACCATTCCTCCCTTGGCCCTGCTGGCCCTGATGAAACTGTTGCCCATTCTGCCCATGCTGGCCCTGATGGCCGTTTGGACCCTGATGGCCCTGACGGAAACCTCCCTGTCCCTACCTGTAGTTCCCTGACCGGAACCTCTTATTATCCCCTTGCTCGGTACCGTGCTCATTCTGTCTCTGCCCCTGACCGGTTTGTGCCCCACTGGCACCATGTCCTCCAGTCCTGCCCTGATGGCTAGACTCCCCCGACCGCTTGCCCTCGGCCATATGAAAACGGTGGTCCTGGTAGTGCAATAATGAAGCGTTAACCACATCACAATACGTGGCCAACGATAGGTTCCCTAGTAGATGCTGACGGATCCTCCAATTCAACCCGTCGGTGAACTTCTCTATCTTCTTCTTCTCTGTTGGAATCTCGTCTGGAACGATATTCAACAGGTTAGTAAACTCGGCCTCATACTCGGCCACTGTCTTGCCCTCCTGCTTCAAACTCATCAGCTTCCTCCTCATCTCTGTATGAACTGCGGACGGAAAGTGCTTGCGGTCGAACCGCACCCAGAACTTTTGAATCGTGAGGGTATCCCTCTCCTCCGCGGTGGTGATAGACTCCCACCACTGTAGTGCAGATCCCACTAGCTTGAAAGTAGCTAGCACCTGTTTCTGAACATCAGTGCACTCATGCATCCTCAAATGCCTCTGTATGTCCTTCCTCCATTGGCTCGAGACTACCACGTCTGAGCTACCTGCAAACTCTGGCGGATGCGCTTTCTGAAAAGCGTCACGTACACGCTCCCAAGCAGACGGGAATGCATTAACCTGTACTGGCGCGGCAACCGGCGCCTGAGGTGGTGCCTGCTGAATCACGGCAATCGCGGCATTTACCGCTTGGGCTACTATAGCAGCAACCTCAGTGGCATTCATCATGCCCTGAACTGGAGCGGGCTGGGGTTCGGGAATTGCATTCCTGGGAACTCGTCGTGCACGTCGTGGAGGCATCTGAAATAAGAACAAAGTTTATAAGTCCGCAGTTTATAAACTTAAAATAGCTGAAGAACGAAGCATACACAAAAAGAGTACAACAGTCCTAAAATATAGGGCTCTATATCAAAGAAACGTAGCAGAAACATAATAGCCGTACAGATCCTAAAGGACACTAGAACCTGATGCTCTGATACCACCTGTGACACCCCGACTAATTAAATACCGGGTAGCTACTCCTTTATAAAATTAATTCAAAATGCCAAGTTGGCTCAGTTAATAGCATCACTGTCGAAAACATTTTATTATATCTAACCACCTAGTATTTAAAAAGCAAGTTGCCAAATTTTAATTTAAGTCTGATTAATATGCAACAAGTGTAATGAAGAAATAAATAACACCATTCACCATACTGAAGTAAAATGAATAACCATCACAATAGAGTAAATAAAGTCTGGAGGAAAACTCCTCACTACAATCCCATAACTGAAATGAATAACCGAAACTGAAATAAAACATGCTAAAGTCTGAAAACTGAAATGTAAAAGATGTCTCTAAAGAAATGGGCAACATGCCCTACAGCTGATAGATAGTGACTCTGGAATCCAAAGAGATAGAAGCGTCTACATGCAAATCCCTGTAGCTTCCACAAGCAGCTATAGCTCGTCACTTGAATGAGTACCTATGCTTGGTGTCCTTGTGGCTGGGCACCTAAAATGGTTTTACAAAGAAAAAGATTTGAAAAGCAAACGGGTCAGAGCCCGAATGTGGAGTTATATTTTAAAAACCTGCAAGTGCTTTAAAAACATTTAAAAAATTAAATGCAAAGTACATGTTAGGACGTACACTCGCATGATATTCTCACCTCTCGTCTAACTGTGCACTCCTAACGTAAGTACCCATCTATATCGACCCATACTACTAGCTAACTGACAACATAACTAGCTAGACTGCCAAAGGTTCTACCCATATTACTCAGTTCCATTAACATAATAACGCTCGTAATTAAAAAGGGTTTAATGTAAACTCAGTTACTAAATATGCCATATATATAAGTATCAATTAACTCATTATATAACTCGAACAATACCGTAATAGGTTCACAATATTAACAGGAGGATTTCCATTAATTAAATGTATATTATTCACATCATAAATATACGATACAAGCACCCCGCAATCTAAGCTATGGTGCACACATACTCTGCTATCCATCCCAGTACATCACGTACATAAGGATCACACATTCCGAATCTCTCAGGAATAGTTCAGATAACACAAATCACAAATAGTGGAGGCGAACACAGTCACCATCACGTGGGTCACGCACATACCTACGCTCCCACGGTCAGCGGACTTATTAATATCACAATAAGTCTTTCTATGACCTATGTTCATCAAGGTACCAGTCTATATCCCCCCCCCCCCCGTAGGCACACAAGGGTTAGAGGGTCCTAAGCGAACGCAAACCTCCCGTGATAGCAAGTATGGTAGGTATGTCATACACACAATCCATATACCAATACTAAGCAAACACACATCTTAGTAATACCATATTTTAATCGTTGTACTATTCTCATTCTCGTACTAACTCGTAATTATCACTATATATTCTATACCGGTTTATAATCATACGTGTCAAAATTAATTCTCACGTCGTAGTGGACACTCACGTCTCGACCCAAACCGTCCATGTAATACCACTCTCGTATGTGAATTTCTCCTCATAAATACCCAAATGTCCCAATCCTATCATTACTACATCTACGGAATGATATCTATATCCTCAAATCAGTTTACGGAACTCCAAAAGTCAAAACAGTCCAAAATGGCCCAAACTGCCAGCTCGTTAGAAGTCTCGTTCGAACGAGTGTTCGAACGAGTTTGGACTGTCATCTCGTTAGAAGTCTCGTTCGAACGAGGCTGTTCGAACGAGATCCCAGTTCGTTCGAACGAACTATCCCTTCTAACGATATCTCGTTCGAACGAGATATCGAACGAAATCCCTACTCGTTAATAACGACTGGTCAACTCGTTAGAAGCTCGTTCGAACAAGTTCGTTCGAACGACCTGGGGTCTGCTTCTAACGAGTGACCAGTTTCGGCCCAGATTTTTCCCCAATTCGTTTTTCACCATTTTTACTCCTCAAACCTCTTCTAAAATTCGTTCCTACAATATATTGAGTTCTCTAATCATCCTCAAACATGCCAAGGTGCTATACTAACATCATTAAAGGGGTTTAATACCTTCTAAACATCATTAAATCACAAGGTTTCTACATTAATTCCCAATTTTCTTCAAGAACATAAACCCTAGGTTCTTCTCATCAAAATTTCCCAGATTTTAATCCGTTTATACATCACATAGATATGAAATCTCTGAATTAAATCTTCAAACAATGTTTCTACATGCAAACCTATCCCAAAATTAAACAACAATCTTCCAATTTCATGGGTTTTCTTTTAACTCTTATATGAGATTGATTAACAATGTTTCTAACATGGAAAAAGCATTCACTGCATAAGGAATGTAATTTAAATCACTTGCCTTGGTTTGATTCCGGATTTGATGTTGATTTGATGAAGAATTTCTGCAGAATTTCTTCTCTCCAAGCTTCCTCTCTAATGGTAGTTTAAGGTTGCTAGGGTTTGATTTGGGGAAATTAGAAAACCTAAATGACAACCTACGTAGCCCTTCTAGGTTAATATGGGTTGGTTAATGGGCTTAATGGGTTTAATCCACATCAGATTTACATCTCTAATTTTCGTCACTTTTAATTCCTAAAAATGTAAAATTACCAAAATACCCTTTAAGTTACCGGTATGGCCTAAAAATACCCCGGGACCCAAACTATACCCCCGGCTAGTGTTTTCTGACTATCTCGACCCTTCCGGACGCGTTGGTGCACTCAAAACGACCATACGGATTACAGATTTTAAATTCACTTTTATTATCAAAATATTATACCGTGACGCGGCGGTCCCACGCGTCTCGACAAAATTTCCAAATTTCCGTATATAAATCTCACGACAAATTTTATAATACCAAATACATATAAAATCATATATGCACATAATCAAATACCAATTCGCATCACATTAGTATTTATAACCCGGATTAATTTCCAATTAATACGCATTTAATTAATTAATCCCAAAAATAAATATAGCCAAAAATACGGGGTATTACATACCGCAGCTACGTACCCTACATGAAATCAGACATGGCGCCCACACCGAAAAGGTTTTGAAAAGATTTTTTATAGCAAGGGTTGGAACCCAAAATATTTGAAAATATTTAGAAATTGAATTGAAATGCATCAATGCTCTTCATATTTAAGTTAGTGCCTCACACTGTCTTGAAGACACCTCGCCCCTCGACTATTCTGCATCCCTAACGTACCTATACATGACCCATCTAACTCTCTACCCGTAACTAGTCTTGTGATATTTATATACAATATTAGACTATGCAGTATTAATATTGCATATTAATATTAATATACAAGAAAGATAATGAAGGTATTTAAGATTATTAATACAATATTAGACTATGCAGATCAAGAAGAATTAGATATCCTATATGCTATAAAAATATCAGACATAGAGATGATGATAATACTAGTATCTATAGTGCATACACAGATAGTGATTCAGAAGACTATAATAGTGATACTGATGAGTATGAAGAGTCTCAGGATACTCTAGACTTATATATGATGCAAACTAATCGAGACGAATTAGATAATGAATATCTAGACTTTAAAGAAGCTTGGTATAAGTGTATATTAAGCCCCTTTTTAAGATTATATATATATATGCGTCAGGCTCTCCAACATACATCATTAAACATACCTATTTTTTTTTAAATAGTAATAAAAAAAAATTGAGTTCATATTTTTTATATGGGTTCATGATATTTCAGTGTACCTCTGTAAAAATATTCAGTTCAAAATAATGTGTTTTGTTATTTTTAAAAAAATAAGTAAAAAATTGACAGTTTTAAAGGGTAAAAACTGTCCGTTTTTTGACCTATTTTTTAAAAATAACAAAAACATTATTTTGAGTTGATTGTTTTTATAGGGTCACATTGAAATATCATGAACCCATATAAAAAATATTATCTCGAAATTATTTTTGTTACAATTTTTAAAAAATGGGTATGTTCATAGGTATGCGGCTAGGAGCCTGACTGTATATATATATATCCTACTCTTCTCACTATTCTATCCCGAGTGAGTTTAGTGTACGAGTTATAATTTATTAAAATCATTTATAATCTGATATCATATAAGAATTCCACAAGTTATATCATTAATACATTTCTCATCATGTATTTACCCGTATATAAATCTACACCATATATACGTAACATCATACTAGAACATTCACTCACATATTGTAGATATAACATCCTCCCGAGTAAGCTCTCATCGAATGTTCTCTAAATGGTATCACAACCGCATAGGAGGCGACCATAGTTCCCCCTGAAAGTGACCGTCCCATACCATAACGGCTCATCCCTAATAATAGACGCTATGACATGGGGATTATTCTCTCCAAGCATTAACTAGAAGGGGATTCACCCACATCGCGCAACCTCCTAAAATAGCATTAGAATTGGTATGCTTTATTATAAATATTATACACACAAATATTATAAATCATATATATATATATATATATATATATATTAAATCCGATCTACCGGTGTACTACATACGTAACACTGGCCTAAAATGTGCAAGTCTACAATTCGACTCAATTTCAATTAATCATGCACTAATAAATTTCATTATCTTGGTGTCACGCAACCATATACACATGGAATATAACCTGCTTGTCTCTAAACTCAAAATCCCCAAATTATCATTCAATTTCTTTCAATGAAGTTTACCCACGTAATTTACAAGGTTTCCAATTACTCAACATAAACCTTAATCCTCTATTTAGATTTATCCTCTACTAATCCATTGGTAAATTTCTACAATTTCAAACCCTAAATTATAGCGCAAAGTTCCAATTTATCCAAAGCAGGAACAATTCATCACAAATTAACAATCAGGGGAGCAAAGGAATTTATCAGAATAAATTGCGTCATTCAAGCGACCATCCATGTCGTTCGAACGACTCTGGCTATTATTTGAATGAGACACCAGATCATTCGAATGAGACTGGTGTTCTCTCTTCTCCTTCGTTGCCAAGAAAATCCAGACGACATTAAATCTTTATAGCCTTTGATTTTGTACGTATTTTATCCCCAAATCCTTCCAAGACTCATCCTAAATGAACCCATTTGATTTTCTCAATCTAATTATATCATCTACATAAATTGGGAAATCAAAATCCACATATCATTATCATGTCGACAGATTTTTAACTCACAACATGAAATCTCCAAATTCAAACGTATAACTAACCCTAGCATATTAATCAATTAACACCTTCTATAATATGAATAGGAAAAATGCAATTAATCTAATGCTAGTTAAACCGCTTTCCTTAAGTTTTGTAGAATTAGATTCTTCGATGAAGATGATGGATTACTTCAATGGTCTCCTCTCTTGTTCATGGTTTCATCTATCATAATCTCCTTTAGTTTCTCCCTTCTTTGGCTCTCCTTAATTTGGTTTCATAAAATGAATTAAAGTTCCATCACCCTCTCACAGTTAGAGTTATAACCTAAATCCCATTTTTGAGTTTATGGGACTTATAAAAAGAGCCCAAACACCTATCTAGGAGCTCAAATAGGTCCAGAAAGGTTTTGAAACCCATATTATACCTGTGGACACTCTTTTCCAACAATTTCGACCCATTTGGACATAACCTTGCACTCCGAATTGCCATCCGAATTAATTTATATCATTCTCCAAATTTGACCCTAAAATACGACACAAAATGCTCCAAATAATTAATCCCATATTCGCCAAATTAATAAATTCCTCAAATTAAAAATTATCCCAAATCATGAATTTATTTATTCCTTATAAAATAAATTCTTTCTTTCCTGAAAATTTTATTTAATGAAAGTTCCTTGAATTTACGAGGTGTTACAATGTATTTGTGTGGACATATCAGTGGAGCATCCTATCGGCTCGAGGGTTCACGTGTTCAAGCCGCCTATCACATGTTGACATAGGTGGGCTTAACGATGTGTACGCCATATAGGTACTCCATGGAGGCTCCACCCAGGAGAGGTAGGTGTTGGCACTGACCGTTCCTATATCACCGCTGGGTATGGGCCTAGTACACGTGTCCTGCATAGAGACCGGACCCAATTCGTGTGTGTTTTGTGATGTCCGTTTAGGATAATGGATTCCTCCGAACTTGCCGCTAGAGCATAAAAGAGACACGAACGGTCTATGCCTTTATGTGTCACACACACACACACACACACACACAGATATATATATATATATATGTATATATATATATATATATATATATATATATATTCCATTTACACATTTCGGTGTACCTCATATGGGAATTGTGACACCCTGCCAAATAAAATACCAGATGATCAGTCCAATATCATATTAAACATGAATCTCATTTAGATCATTCTTAGCATCACTGTCAAAAAAATTTAAAACTTACAAACTACGTAGTATTCAAAAGACATTAGTGCTAAATTTTATCTTTTTATTTAACAACATTAATAACTAGTTTGAAAACTAAAAAACACACACAATATACTAGATTCCAAACCATCATTATATGTAAATGAATCAAAGTCATGCCAAATAAACTAACGGTAAAAAACAACTAAACAAGTAATAATCCAAGTCCAAACTACAAAGTAAAACTGAATTAAAATTGAAACTATAATACTGACAATAGACCACTTGTCCAACATGTATATAAGAGTGAGATCCTATGCTAGAACTGAATGACAGATTTAGCTACACAAAATCCTGTCAGCATCCACATTTCAACAATTCCATGTCCCTAGAATGAAATGGCGAAGTATGGCATCACTGTGTCTGGACACCTAAAAGGTTTTTAAAATATTTTTATAAGAAGAGTTATTAGTCAAAAGAGTTGAAAACATTTAACAAGTAATTTATCGCAATTAAAATCCGTTATTGATTACACATGTTAGGTTCACACACACTCCCGTGAGTTTCCTCACCTCTCATCTAATGTGCACACCTAACGTTCTATAATTTGTCCACCTAGCTATCATACCCAAGTTGTCTTGACTAAAGTATATAACCGATCTTATTAAGTCTACTCTCCCGTACCACCCACATATCATGCTTCATTTTTAACATTTCTCGCATGTTATTCAGTTTTCATATAACATTCACATATGTTATGTTTAATCATCAAAATTAAGTCTCACTACTTAATTCATATAGCATTTCACATCTTATCATCATTCAACTTCCACAATTAAGTTCCACTACTTAATTTATAAATCATTTCAAAGTTACCATTCAACTTCCAAAATGAATTTTCGCTACTTAATTTATTATAGATATTCCCAATCTATTTTAAATCTTGAAATTAAGTTTCTCTCCACTTAATTTATCATTTGGATCTCTTTCTCTCTCTCTCTCTCTCTCTCTCTTCTCTCTCTCTCTCTCTCTCTCTCTCTCTCTCTCTCTCTCTCTCTATATATATATATATATATATATATATATATATATATATATATATATATATATATATATATATCATCTACATGTTTACTCTTGCACATAAGTAGAATATCATGAAGTATATATATTTCACACACAATATATACTATGATGATATTGGTCTGAATATCATCGAACCCAATCATCCTATCATTTACATTGGTCTCGATATCCATCGACCCCAAGGTAAATGTTATTCATATGTATATTGGTTCGGATACTCCTCGACCCCAATATCTTTCATCTTTGATTTGGTTCGGATACTCATTGACCCCGAATCAATCTTTCATGTATTGGTCCGGATAATCATCGACCCAGTACAAGATTAAGCACACTTTATGTATATGTACTTATAACACAATATATATATACTATAAATACATATTATATAATCACTTCCATGTATCACATTTTAGGGGTTTTTGGCTCGAAATCCTACCTCGATCACTAGTATATATAGAGTACACTTTTTAAGTATTCACACAACCTAAGTAGTACTACGCATCAATAGGTATTCACACCAACCTATAATCCATGTTAGTGCATAGTATATATCCCTTGCATACACTCCGTACTATTTACTTTACGATTTATCTCACTATCGTATATAGAGGAGTGTTTACACAACTCTAAGGGTCCTAGTTACCACTTTAAAATTTTCAGTAGTTAAGCCTAACTTACCCTAATGTTCTATACATTAATTCATTTGATTCCCATAATTCTTTATCCATCTTCCATATTAATTACAATTTACTATAACCAATCCCATTCCCGTCTTAATTCTCTCTCTAAGATGAAGTCGTACTCCCATTGTAGGCCTACTATAAAATAATAAGTCACCCAATATTATTTTCATAAGTGCCTAAGGATTTTCCACCACGTCCATTTAGGTATACAGGAGAAAAAAGGATAATTTCATAAATTCAGAGCACCGGACCGATCCGACTCCCAGAACAGGGCCGGTCTCTTTTTCTGCAACTTCTGCTCTCGGTTTCGCAGTAGCGTTTACACCATATGATTCACCCAAACAACATAATCTTTCAACAAATTCACAGACGATTATTCCTAACTATTTTTACATAAGTTAGGATGATTTTTAATGTTTCAAACACATTAAAACTTCACCGAAAACAAACAAGAACGAATCAACCCTTAAAACTCTTTTATAAATATACTTTTGTGTTTATCCATTTCATTTAATTTAAAACCCAAAATAAAATCCATAGTAACAATCAAAACTCCTATGATTTATTATTCTCTAAAAATCTAAACGCTAACTACATGAAATTATACCCAAAGATGTGATCAATTTATACTTTTCACCAAATGTTTTTCAATAACATCAATAAATTCATGAAAATCCTAAACATGGGTATTTTAACATCAATTTATTTTGCAAGAATCACTTTCCTTAGATTGATTGATATCATTTCTTGGTTCTTTGTTGATGAATGATTATTTCCTTCTCCAATCTTTCTTTCCAATTGCCTTGGGATACCAGATTTCTTCCCCATCTTCAAAATCCCTCTTTAAGCTTTGAAAATAGGTTCACTCTCTTCTCTCTAATGTCCTCTCTAACCTTTTTTTTGTTATGAAACAAAAAACCCAATCTCTAAATATCAGATATATCACTCAAAATCTCATAGGTCCCTTAACATCTTTTTGAAAAACAACCGAAATGCCCTTAATAGATGCCGATTTGGAACCAAATTGACATGAGATCCAAATTATACCCCGGATTATCCTATTCTGACTATTTCGACCGATCCAGAATCATTCATGGCCTCTAAATTATCATCCGAGTCACTTAAAATATATTTCTCATTTCTCACCTCAAAATAGTCTACACGCGACTCCCGGTGAGACAAAATAAAATACGCACATATCACTCCCTATGTCGTATAACCACAATTAATAAAAAATGCACATATCACTCGCTATGCCGTATAACCAAAATTATCAATTATTTACTATTTAAACTTAGTATATATCACAATGCAATATTAATCCATATCTATTTCACGATTAATATTTAATAGTCACAATTATCATCTAATCGTATTAAATTACTTAACTCGCTTAATTTATTTAAAACATATTTTTCCTAATTAATTCCTCAAATTAATTAAATAAAAATACACATAAATATGGGGTATTGCATACTTCCCCCCATACAAAGGAATTTCGTCCTCGAAATTAGGGTAAGATCGGTACTAAAACTTAGGATCTATAACATCACGACATCCTTTAGTACCCAAATTCCAATCATAATAACACACGGATCACTCCAATATACACCTGTTAATGGTATCCACATATCAAAAATATTAATAACTCTAGCCAAGTTTATCAACAAGATTTCCCAATTCACTACATACTGATACGCACTATCACTCATGTGTATAAATACTGGCTCTATTGTCTCCATATTGAGAAAAGGTCGCACAACCTTAAATTCCAACTCCTCTTATTTACCAAAACTCGAAACTCCCTTCATGGGAGGAATATAACTTATAACCACTCGTGTTAATATTTAGAACTTCCATTCACGCAGACGTAACTCTTATAACACCCAAAAGCCACCCAAATAGTTTGTGGTTCACTCCATTATTATCCAACGGACTCCAAATCACGGCCAGTACAAAAATATAATTATCCCCTAACCTCTAATCAACCTAAGGGTGAACGATAAGGCTTTCCACAAAAAACCTTGAAAAGTACCCCGTGCCTGATAAACTGGACAGGTTATAACACACCACTCTACCAACGATAATTTCCCCCCCCCCCCCCCCCCAATTACCTTACAAGGTACCACACGCACTACTCGCATTAGACAGTGTAATAAACCACTTCTCGTCTAACCATCGAGCTATAGGTTATACAATATGTCCAAAACAAAACTTCGTCCCCAACGCTTCCTGGTAATCCCTATCAGAGGTGGGATTGCAGGATCTCATCCTGATTCAGAATAATATTGGGAGGCACCTTGCACTAGTGCAATCATTCTTTTCAAAGAAAGAATAACAATTACTTCATCTCAGCTAATCCATTTTATACACTCGGAGGAATTCTTGACCTAGTCATAATGTTGGTCGCCCATCAAGAATTTTATCAGTTTACCTACCCATTCTATCACTCGCAACGTAGGCTTGTTGATCATCTCGAGTCAACCTTTTTCCATCTATGAGTGGTGCATCTGGAGAAAATCTCACTATGTCTCACCCAACACTAATTCCCACTTATAATATCTCACGTTAAGTTGTACTTTTTAACTCCACTTCTTTCCCCCGGTATGCCAAAAGTCACGACCCATGCACTTTTCACAACTAGCACCCTTCTTGGGTCTTTTTTCTCCATAGTCATCAACATTATATTTACGTGCAAGCCACTCTCATCATTCGACTAAGTAAGTATCCACTCTATATTTCCATAACAGTTGGGTCTCCTCTTTATCAAGAGAAATCATTTGAATGGCTCCCTTCAACCTTTCAACACATCTCGGTGTGCTACTCTCATCAACCAAATATACTTGGATTATTGTTATTCTCACACGACATTCAATCCATCGTACCATTCTGACTTTATCAACAATTTACCTCAGGCATAATTTGCACACATTGATTCCTTCATCCTCCTATCGGTACCTATCCGTACAACACTGGAAATGCCACATACACTATCCTTAAAAATGGCCTCGAATTCTCGATGTGCCTATAAATCATTGGTGGTGCAAAATTTTATCTTTTTATTCACTTGGATAAAAAACTAGTTCGAAACCTAAAACAACATTCACAATATACTAGAGTCCAACCCATCATGATATGTAAATGAATCAAAGTCATGCTAAATAAAATATCAGCCAAAAACAACTAAACCAAGTAATAATCCAAGTACAAACTACAAAGTAAAACTGAGACTATAATACTGACAACGGACAACATGTCCAACATGATGTACAAGAGTTAGATCCTATGGTAGATCTGAATGACATAATCCACTACTCAAAATCCTGTCAGCATCCACTGTGCTACAACTCCGAGTCCTTGGAATGAAACCATTAAGTGTGGCATCCCTCTGGCTATACACCTGAAAGGTTTTAAAAATATTTTTATAGAAAGGGTTAGTACTCAAAATAGTTGAAAACATTTTCCCACTAATTTATCGCAATTAAAATCGGTTATTGATTATACATGTTAGGTTCACACACACTCCCTTGAGCCTCCTCACCTCTCATCTAATGTGCACACGTAACGTTATATACTTAGCCCACCTAGATAACATACCCAAGCTTTCTCGACTAAATTAAATAACCGATCTTATCAAGTATACTGTCCCGTACTGTCCATACAACACGCTTCATTTTTAACATTTCTCGCTTGTTATTCAGTTTTCATATAACATTCACATATGTTATGTTTACTCATCAAAATTAAGTCTCACTACTCAATTCATATAGCATTTCACATCTAATTACATTCAACTTCCATAATTAAGTTTCACTACTAAATTCATAAATCATTTCAAAGTTACTATTCAACTTCAAAAATTAAGTTTCACTAATTAATTTATTATAAATATTCCCAGTCTATTTTAAATCTTTAAATTAAGTTTCTCTTCACTTAATTTATCATTTTGATGTATATCTCTATATATATAATCTACATGTCTACTCTCACACATAAGTAGAATATCATGAAGTATATATTTCACACACAATATATATTATGGGGATATTGGTCTGGATAATCATCGATACTAATTATCCTATCATTTACATTGGTCTGGATATCCTTAGATGCCAAGGTAAATGTTATGCATATGTATGTTGGTTAGGATACTCCTCGTCCCCAATATCTTTCATCTTCGATTTGGTCTGGATCATCGACCCCAAATTGATCTTTCATGTATGGGTATGCATAATCGTCGACCCCAATACAGAATTAAGCACACTTTATATGTATATATATTATGAACACAATATATATACTACAAACATATACTATATAATCACTTCCCTGTATCACATTTTAGGGGTTATTGGCTCGGAATCCTTCCTCGAGCACTAATATATATAGAGTACATTTTTTAGGTATTCACACAACCTAAGTAGTACTATGCATCAATAGGTATTCACACCACCAGATAATCCATGTTAGTGTATAGTATATATCCCTTGCATACACTCCGTAGTATTTACTTTACGATTTATCTCACTATCGTATATAGAGGAGTGTTCACACAACTCTAAGGGTCCTAGTTACCCCTTTACAAATTTCAGTAGGTAAGCCTAACTTACCCTAATGTTCTATACATTAATTCATTTCATTCCCATAATTCTTTATCCATCTCCCATATTAATTACAATTTACTATAACCAATCCCATTCCCGTCTTAATTCTCTCTCTAAGATGAAGTCGTACTCCTATTGTAGGTCTACTATAAAATAATAAGTCACCCAATATTATTTTCATAAGTGTCTAAGGATTTTTCACCACATCCATTTAGGTATACTGGAGAAAAAAAGGATAATTTCAGAAATTCAGAGCACCGGACCGATCCGACTCCTAGAACCGGGCCGGTCTCTTTTTCTGCAACTTCCGCTCTCTATTTCACAATAGCGTTTACACAATATGATTCACCCAAACCACATAATTCTTCACCAAATTCATAGACGATTATTCCTAACTATTTTTACATAAGTTAGGATGATTTTTAATGTTTCAAACACATTAAAACTTCACCGAAAACAATCAAGAATGAATCAACCCCTAAAACTCTTTTATAAATATTGTTTTGTGTTTATCCATTTCATTCAATTTAAAACCCATATTAAAATCCAGAGTAACAATCAAAACTCCTATGATTTATTATTCTCTACAAATCTAAACACTAACTACATGAAATTGTACCCAAAGATGTGATCAATTTATACTTTTCATCAAAGGTTTTTCAATAACATCAATAAATTCATGAAAATCCTAAACATGGGTATTATAACTTCAATTTATTTTGCAAGAAACACTTTCCTTAGATTGATTGATATGATTTCTTTCTTCTTTGTTGATGATTCATTGTTTCCTTCTCCGATCTTTCTTTCCAATTGCCTTGGGATACCAGATTTCTTCCCCATCTTCAAAATCCCTCTTTAAGCTTTGAAAATATGTTCACTCTCTTCTCTCTAATGACCAATCTAACCTTTTTTTATGAAACACAAAACCCAATCTCTAAATATCAGATATATCACTCTAAATCTCATAGGTCCCTCAACATCATTTTGAAAAATGACCGAAATGCCCTTAATAGGTGTCGGTTTGGAACCAAATTGACCTGAGACCTAAATTATACCCTGATTTACCCTATTCTGACTATTTCGACCCATCCAGAACCATTCATGACCTCTAAATTATCATCTGAGTCACTTAAAATATATTTCTTATTTCTCACCTCAAAATAGTCTACACACGACTCCCGGTGAGACAAAATAAAATACGCAAATATCATTCACTATGCCGTATAACCACAATTAATAAAAAAACGCACCTATTACTCTCTATGCCGTATAACCAAAATTATCAATTATTTACTATTTATAGTTAGTAAATATCATAATGCAATATTAATCCGTATCTATCTCACGATTAATATTTAATAGTCACAATTATCATCTAATCGTATTAAATTACTTCACTCGCTTAATTTATTTAAAACATATTTTTCCTAATTAATTCCTCAAATTAATAAAACAAAAATACACATAAATATGGGGTATTGCATACTTCCCCCCTTACAAAGGAATTTCGTCCTCGAAATTAGGGCAAGACCGGTACTAAAACTTTGGATCTATAACATTACGACATCCTCTAGTACCCAAATTCCAATCATAATAACACACGGTTCACTCCAATATACACCTGCTAATGGTATCCACATATCAAAAGTCTTAATCATTCTAGCCCAAGTTTATCAACAAGATTTCCCAATTCACAAAATACTCATACGCTCTAGCAGTCATGTGATCTAAATACTGGCTCTATCGTCTCCATATTGAGAAAAGGTCGCACAACCTTAAATGCCAACTCCTCTTATTTACCACAACTCGAAACTCCCTTCATGGGAGGAATATAACTTATGACCACTCGTGTTAGTATTTAGAACTTCCATTCACGCAGACGTAACTCTTACAACACCCAAAGGTCACAAAAATAGTTTGTGTTTCACTCCATTATTATCCAACGGACTCCAAATCACGGCCAGTACAAATATATAATTATCCCCCAACCTCTAATCAACCTAAGGGTGAACGACACGGCTTTCCACAAAAAACCTTGAAATGTACCCCATGCCTGATAAACTGGACAGGTTTTTACACACCACTCTACCAACGATAATATTTCCCCTCAATTACCTTACAAGGTACCACACGCACTACTCGCATTAGACAGCGTAATAAACCACTTCTCGTCTAACCATCGGGCTATAGGTTATACAATATGCCCAAAACAAAACTTCATCCCCAGCGCTTCCTGGTAATCCCTATCAGAGGTGGGATTGCAGGATCTCATCCTGATTCACAATAATATTGGGAGGCACCTTGCACTAGTGCAATCATTCTTTTCAAAGAAAGAATAACAATTACTTCATCTCAGCTAATCCATTTTATACACTCGGAGGAATTCTTGACCTAGTCATAATGTCGGTCGCCCATCAAGAATTTTATCAGTTTACCTACCCATTCTATCACTCGCAACGTAGGCTTGTTGATCATTTCGAGTCAACCTTTTTCCATCTATGAGTGGTGCATCTGGAGAAAATCTCACTATGTCTCACCCAACACTAATTCCCACTTATAATATCTCACGTTAAGTTGTACTTTTTTACTCCACTTCATTCCCCCGGTATGCCAAAAGTCACGTCCCATGCACTTTTCACAACTAGCACCCTTCTTGGGTCGTTTTTCTCCATAGTCATCAACATTATATTTACGTGCAAGATACTCTCATCATTCGACTAAGTAAGTATCCACTCTATATTTCCATAATAGTTGGGTCTCCTCTTTATCAAGAGAAATCATTTGAATGGCTCCCTACAACCTTTCAACACATCTCGGTGTGCTACTCTCATCAACCAAATATACTTGGATTATTGTCATTCTCACACGACATTCAATCCATCATACCATTTTGACTTTATCAATAATTTTCCTCAGGCATAATTTCCACACATTGATTCCTACATCCTCCTATCAGTGCATATCCGTACAACAATGGAAATGCTACATACACTTTCCTTAAAATTGGCCTCAAATTCTCGATGTGCCTATAAATCATTGGTGGTGCCAAATTTTATCTTTTTATTTAACAAGATAAAAAACTAGTTCGAAACCTAAAACAACATTCACAATATACTACAGTCCAAACCATCATGATATGTAAATGAATTAAAGTCATGCAAAATAAACTATCGGCCAAAAAAAAACTAAACCAAGTAATAATTCAAGTCCAAACTACAAAGTAAAACTGAGACTATAATACTGACAACGGACCACATGTCCAACATGATATACAAGAGTGAGATCCTATGCTAGATCTGAATGACAGAATCCGCTACTCAAAATCTTGTCAGCATCCATTGTGCTACAGCTCCGAGTCCTTGGAATGAAACCATCAAGTATGGCATCCCTCTGGCTATACACCTGAAAGGTTTTAAAAATATTTTTATAGAAAGAGTTAGTACTCAAAATAGTTGAAAACATTTACCCAGTAATTTATTGCAATTAAAATCGGTTATTGATTATACATGTTAGGTTCACACACACTCCCTTGAGCCTCCTCACCTCTCATCTAATGTGCACACGTAATGTTATATACTTAGCTCACCTAGATAACATACCCAAGCTTTCTCGACTAAATTAAATAACCGATCTTATCAAGTATACTGTCCCGTACTGTCCATACAACACGCTTCATTTTTAACATTTCTCGCTTGTTATTCAGTTTTCATATAACATTCACATATGTTATGTTTACTCATCAAAATTAAGTCTCACTACTCAATTCATATATCATTTCACATCTAATTACATTCAACTTCCATAACTAAGTTTCACTACTTAATTCATAAATCTTTTCAAAGTTACTACTCAACTTCAAAAATTAAGTTTCACTAATTAATTTATTATAGATATTCCCAGTCTATTTTAAATCTTGAAATTAAGTTTCTCCCCACTTAATTTATCATTTTGATGTATATCTCTCTATATATAATCTACATGTCTACTCTCACACATAAGTAGAATATCATGAAGTATATATATCACACACAATATATATTATGAGGATATTGGTCCGGATAATCATCGACGCTAATTATCCTATCATTTACATTAGTCTGGATATCCTTCGATGCCAAGGTAAATGTTATGCATATGTATGTTGGTTCAGATACTCCTCGTCCCCAATATCTTTCATCTTCGATTTGGTCTGGATCATCGACCCCAAATTGATCTTTCATGTATTTGTATGCATAATCGTCGACCCCAATACAGAATTAAGCACACTTTATATGTATATATATTATGAACACCATATATATATATAAACACATACTATATAATCACTTCCCTGTATCACATTTTAGGAGTTATTGGCTCAGAATACTACCTCGAGCACCAATATATATAGAGTACACTTTTTAGGTATTCACACAACCTAAGTAGTACTACGCATCCATAGGTATTCACACCACCCGATAATCCATGTTAGTGCATAGTATATGTCCCTTGCATACACTCCGTACTATTTGCTTTACGATTTATCTCACTATCGTATATAGAGGAGTGTTCACACAACTCTAAGGGTCCTAGTTACCGCTTTACAAATTTCAGTAGGTAAGCCTAAGTTACCCTAATGTTCTGTACATTAATTCATTTGATTCCCATAATTCTTTATCCATCTCCCATATTAATTACAATTTACCATAACCAATCCCATTCCCGTCTTAATTCTCTCTCTAAGATGAAGTCATACTCCCATTGTAGGCCTACTATAAAATAATAAGTCACCCAATATTATTTTCATAAGTGGCTAAGGATTTTTTACCACGTCCATTTAGGTATACAGGAGAAAAAAGGATAATTTCAGAAATTCTGAGCACCGGACCGATCCGACTCCCAGAACCGGGCCAGTCTCTTTTTCTGCAACTTCTGCTCCCTGTTTCGCAGTAGCGTTTACACCATATGATTCACCCAAACCACATAATTCTTCTCCAAATTTACAGACGATTATTCCTAACTATTTTTACATAAGTTAGGATGATTTTTAATGTTTCAAACACATTAAAACTTCACCGAAAACAATCAAGAACGAATTAACACCTAAAACTCTTTTATAAATATAGTTTTGTGTTTATCCATTTCATTCAATTTAAAACCCAGATTAAAATCCATAGTAACAATCAAAACTCCTATGATTTATTATTCTCTATAAATATAAACACCAACTACATGAAATTGTACCCAAAGATGTGATCAATTTATACTTTTCATCAAAGGTTTTTCAATAACATCAATAAATTCATGAAAATCCTAAACATGGGTATTATAACATCAATTTATTTTGCACGAAACACTTTCCTTAGATTGATTGATATGATTTATTGGTTCTTTATTGATGATTGATTATTTCCTTCTCCAATCGTTCTTTCCAATTGCCTTGGGATACCAGATTTCTTCCCCATCTTCAAAATCCCTCTTTAAACTTTAAAAATAGGTTCACTCTCTTCTCTCTAATGGCCTCTCTAACCTTCTTTTTGTTATGAAACACAAAACCCAATCTCTGAATATCAGATATATCACTCTAAATCTCATAGGTCCCTTAACATTTTTTTGAAAAACGATCGAAATGCCCTTAATAGGAGCCGGTTTGGAACCAAATTGACCTCAACCACAAATTATACCCCAATTTACCCTATTCTGACTATTTCGACCCATCCAGAATCATTCATGACCTCTAAATTATCATCCGAGTCATTTAAAATATATTTCTCATTTCTCACCTCAAAATAGTCTACACATGACTCCCGGTGAGACAAAATAAAATACGCACATATCACTCGCTATGTCGTATAACTACAATTAATAAAAAAACGCACATATCACTCGCTATGCCGTATAACCAAAATTATCAATTATTTACTATTTAAACTTAGTAAATATCATAATGCAATATTAATCCGTATCTATCACACGATTAATATTTAATAGTGACAATTACCATCTAATCCTATTAAATTACTTCACTCGCTTAATTTATTTAGAACATATTTTTCCTAATTAATTCCTCAAATCAATTAAATAAAAATACACATAAATATGGGGTATTGCATACTTCCCCCCTAATAAATGAATTTCGTCCTCGAAATTAGGGCAAGTCCGGTAATAAAACTTAGGATCTATAACATCACGACATCCTCTAGTACCCAAATTCCAATCATAATAACACACGGTTCACTCCAATATACACCTGTTATTGGTATCCACATATCAAAAGTCAATCACTCTAGCCCAAGTTTATCAACAAGATTTCCCAATTCACTACATACTGATATGCTCTATCAGTCATGTGATCTGAATAATGGTCCCATCGTCTCCATATTGAGAAAAGGTCGCACAACCTTAAATGCCAACTCCACTTATTTACCATAACTCGAAACTCCCTTCATGGGAGGAATATAACTTATGACCACTCGTGTTCGTATTTAGAACTTTCATTCACGCAAACGTAACTCTTACAACACCCAAAAGCCACCAAAATAGTTTGTGGTTCACTCCATTATTATCCAACAGACTCCAAATCACGGCCAGTACAAAAATATAATTATCCCCTAACCTCTAATCAACCTAAGGGTGAACGACAAGGCTTTCCACAAAAAACCTTGAAAGGTACCCCATACCTGATAAACTGGGCAGGTTATTACACACCACTCTACCAACGATAATTTTTCCCCTCAATTACCTTACAGGGTACCACACGCACTAATCGCATTAGACAGCATAATAAACCACTTCTCGTCTAACCATCGGGCTATAGGTAATACAGTATGCGTAAAACAAAACTCCATCCCCAGCGCTTCCTGATAATCCCTATCAAAGGTGGGATTACAGGATCTCATCCTGATTCACAATAATATTGGGAGGCACCTTGCACTAGTGCAATCATTCTTTTCAAAGAAAGAATAACAATTACTTCATCTCAGCTAATCCATTTTATACATTCGGAGGAATTCTTGACCTAGTCATAATGTCGGTAGCCCATCAAGAATTTTATCAGTTTACCTACCCATTTTATCACTCGCAACGTAGGCTTGTTGATCATCTCGAGTCAACCTTTTTCCATCTATGAGTGGTGCATTTGGAGAAAATCTCACTATGTCTCACCCAACACTAATTCCCACTTATAATATCTGACATTAAGTTGTACTTTTTTACTCTCCTTCTCTCCCCCAGTATGCCAAAAGTAACGTCCCATGCACTTTTCACAACTAGCGCCCTTCTTGGGTCTTTTTTTCTCCTTAGTCATCAACATTATATTTACATGCAAGCCACTCTCAGCATTCGACTAAGTAAGTTTCCACTCTATTTTTCCATAACAGTTGGGTCTCCTCTTTATCAAGAGATATCCTTTGAATGGCTCCCTACAACCTTTCAACACATCTCGATGTGCTACTCTCATCACATAAATATACTTGGATTATTGTCATTCTCACACGACATTCAATCCATCATACCATTCTGACTTTATCAATAATTTCCCTCAGGCATAATTTCCACACATTGATTCCTACATCCTCATATCGGTGCATATCCGTAAAACACTGGAAATGCCACATATACTTTCCTTAAAAATGGCCTCAAATTCTCGATGTGCCTATAAATCCTTGGTGGTGCCAAATTTTATCTTTTTATTTAACAGGATAAAAAACTAGTTCGAAACCTAAAATAACATTCACAATATACTAGAGTCCAAATCATCATGATATGTAAATGAATCAAAGTCATGCTAAATAAACTATCGGCCAAAAACAACTAAACCAAGTAATAATCCAAGTCCAAACTTCAAAGTAAAACTGAGACTATAATACTGACAACGGACCACATGTCCAATATGATACACAAGAGTGAGATCCTACGCTAGATCTGAATGACAGAATCCGCTACTCAAAATCCTGTCAGTATCCATTGTGCTACAACTCCGAGTCCTTGGAATGAAACCATCAAGTATGGCATCCCTCTGGATGGACACCTAAAAGGTCTTAAAAATATTTTTATAGAAAGTGTTAGTACTCAAAATAGTTGAAAACATTTACCCACTAATTTATCGCAATTAAAATCGGTTATTGATTACACATGTTAGGTTCACGCACACTCCCTTGAGCTTCCTCACCTCTCATCTAATGTGCACACGTAACGTTCTATACTTATCCCACCTAGATAACATACCCAAGCTTTCTCGACTAAATTATATAACTGATCTTATCAAGTATACTCTCCCGTACTGCCCATACAACACGCTTCATTTTTAACATTTCTCGCTTGTTATTCTGTTTTCATATAACATTCACATATGTTATGTTTACTAATCAAAATTAAGTCTCACTACACAATTCATATATCATTTCACATCTAATTTCATTCAACTTCCATAATTAAGTTTCACTACTTAATTCATAAATCATTTCAAAGTTACTATTCAACTTCAAAAATTAAGTTTCAGTAATTAATTTATGATAGATATTCCCAGTCTATTTTAAATCTTGAAATTAATTTTCTCTCCACTTAAGTTATCATTTAGATGTATATCTCTATATATATAATCTACATGTCTACTCTCACACATAAGTAGAATATCATGAAGTATATATTTCATACACAATATATATTATGAGGATATTGGTCTGGATAATCATCGACGCTAATTATCCTATCATTTACATTGGTCTGGATATCCTTCGATGCCAAGGTAAATGTTATACATATGTATGTTGGTTAGGATACTCCTCGTCCCCAATATCTTTCATCTTCGATTTGGTCTGGATCATCGACCCCAAATTGATCTTTCATGTATTGGTATGCATAATCGTCGACCCCAATACAGAATTAAGCACACTTTATATGTATATATATTAGGAACCCAATATATATACTATAAACACATACTATATAATCACTTCCCTGTATCACATTTTAGGAGTTATTGGGTCGAAATCCTACATCGAGCACCAATATATATAGAGTACACGTTTTAGGTATTCACACAACCTAAGTAGTACTACGCATCAATATGTATTCACACCACCCGAGCATACATGTTAGTAGTTAGAGTTAAAAACATGCCGTTAAAGGGTGAAAACCCAAACTAGCCCCCAAACGACCCCGTAGGAGGCACGAACACCACGCACGGGACCAATGCAACTTGTAAGAACTGACCACGTAGTCCCGGGTCTCCCGGTTTGATAGTATGACGATAATTTGCAAAAATCACACTTAGACTTAAAAACAAGCCGTTAAAGGGTGAAAACCAAAACCAACCCCCCATCGATCCCGTAGGAGGCACGAACACCTCGTACGGGACCAATGTAACTTGTAGGAACTGGGCACGTTGTCCCGGGTCTCTCGGTTTAAGAGAATGACGATAATTTGCAAAAATCACACTTAGACTTAAAAACAAGCCGTTAAAGTGTGAAAACCCAAACCAGCCCCCCATCGACCCCGTAGGAGGCACGAACACCTCGCACGGGACCAATGTAACTTGTAGGAATTGACCGCTTAGTCCCGAGTCTCCCGGTTTGAGAGGATGACGATAATTTGCAAAAATCACACTTAGAGTTAAAAACATGCCGTTAAAGGGTGAAAATCTAAACCATCCCCCCAACGACCTCGTAGGAGGCATGAACACCTCTCACGGGACCGATGTAACTTGTAGGAACTGACCCCGTAGTCTCGGGTCTCCCGGTTTGAGAGTATGATGATAATTTCCACTCATATATGTAATTTTATAGTTTAAGTAAAAAAAAATTTGCAAATTATTGGGTTACTAATATCGTATCTTTTTTGTATCCTATTTTTTTTGCAGGATAACAGTTTATCGTTGGCATTTATTCACGTGGAACACACACAGAGAACTCAATGGTTTACAACAAGGGATTTATTCATGATTCCATTTTTTTGTGTCATGGCCGTGCGGTCTTTTGTTGTTTTATTGTTGAGTTCTATGGTCATGCAGGCTTTTGTAAGTTAATTGTTATATTTTCTGGCCGTGCGGGCTTTATATTAGGTAGGTTTTGTATTAACAGGTTTTGGAATGTCCAAAAAATAGAGGAAACTCTGCCCAATTTTTTTTGGGCATGTAAACTATTAAAGACTTGTAATATTTTGAAGTTTGTATGTACATTAATTTATTAACAACGTGCAATATTATTAATTTGTGAATTTTGTGCTTTCAAATAATTTTTTTTTATAAAAAATTTGGCACAGTTCAAAATCGTGGCAAAAGTGTATCATATTTTGGCACGATTTTGAACTGTGCCAAAAAAATTTAAACTGTTTTGAATCTGGCACAGTTAAAAACTGTGCCAAAAGTGTACCAGAAATATCAAATTCTGCATGGTTTAAAAGTGTGCCAGAAGTGTTCATATTTGCCCAAATCTGGCACAGTTAAAAACTGTGCCAGAAATATCAAATTCTGGCACGGTTTAAAAGTGTGCCAGAAGTGTTCCTGTTTGACCAAATCTGGCACACTTTTGAGCCGTGCTAGAAAAAAATTGCCATTTTGGAACACCTCATTCTGGCACAGTTCAAAACCGTGCCAGATTTGATCTGGCACAGTTTTAAACCGTGCCAGATTCCTGTTTTTGGTGTAGTGATCGCATACTCTCCGTACTATTTAGTTTACAATTTATCTCACTAACGTATATAGAGGAGTGTTCACACAACTCTAAGGGTCCTAGTTAACCCGTTACAAATTTAAGTAGTTAAGCCTAACTTTCCCTACTGGTCTATACATTAATTCATTTGATTCCCATAATTCTTTATCCATCTCTCAGATTAATTACGAATTATTGTAAGCAATCTCATTACCGTTTTAATTCTCTCTCTAAGACAAAGTCGTACTCCCTTCATAGGCCTACTATAAAATAATAAGTCAGCCAATATTATTTTCTCAAGTGCCTAAGGATTTTCCACCATGTCTATTTAGGAATACAAGAGAAAAAAGGAAAATTTCCAAAATTCAAAGCACCGAACGGATCCGACTCACATAATTCTTCACCAAATTCACATCCAATTATTCAAAGCACCGAACGGATCCGACTCCCAAGACCGGACATGTTCATTTACACCACATGATTCACCCAAACCACATAATTCTTCACCAAATTCACATCCAATTATTCCTAACTATTTTTACATGATTTAGGATGATTTCTAATGTTTCAAACACATTAAAACTTCACCGAAATCAATCAAGAATGAATCAACCCCCCAAACTCTTTTATAAATCTAGTTTTGTGTTCATCCATTTCATTCAATTTAAAATCCAGATTAAAATCTGTAGTAACAATCAAAACTCATTTTATTTATGATTCTCTATAGATCTAAACACTAACTACATGCAATTGTACCCAAACACGTGATCAGTTTATACTTTTCTTCAAAGGTTTTTCAATAACATCAATCTATTCACGAAAACCCAACACATGTGTATTATAACATCAATTTAATTTGCAATAAACACTTGCCTTATATTTATTGATCTGATTTATTGGTTCTTTGTTGATTATTGATTGTTTCCTTCTCCAATCATCCTTTCCAATTGCATTGGGATACAAGATTTCTTCACCATCTTCAAAATCCCTCTTTAAGCTTTGAAAATAGGTTCTCTCTCTTCTCTCTAATGGCCTCTCTAACCTTTTTTTTTTGTTATGACCCATAAAACCAATCTCTAAATATTAGATATATGGCTTTAAATCTCGTAGGTCCCTTAACCACTTTTTAAAAAATGATCGAAACGCCCTTAATACGTGTTGGTTTGGTCCCAAATTGACCTGGGACCCAAACTATACCCCCGGGTACCCAATTTTGACTATTTCAACCCATCTGAAATCATTCGTGATCTATAAATTATCATCGGAGTCACTTAAAATATATTTCTCATTTCTCACCTCAAAATAGTCTACACGCAACTCCCGATGAAATAAAATAAAATACGCACATATCACTCGCTATGCCGTATAACCATAATTAATAAAATACGCACATATCACTCGTTATGCCGTATAACCAAAATTATCAATTATTTACTATTTACAGTTAGTAAATATCATAATGCAATATTAATCTGTATCTATCTCATGATTAATATTTAATAGTCACAATTATCATCTAATCGTATTAAATTACTTCACTCGTGTAACCTAATTAAAATGTATTTTTACTAATTAATTCTTGATATTAATTAAATAAAATACAGAGAAATATGGTGTATTACATGAATGTGCCCCTTTTAGTCTAAAGATGTAGAAAATGTTTTATGATATTAAAGTTGGGAAAGGACAAAGATGAGTCCTAATTAATAATGCGAAGGAAATTTATTAATAAGAATAATAGCTGGTTAGTCTAAGAAAGTAGACAAACATTAACGAGAGTGAGTAATGTAGTAACAAATTATTAACGAGAATAATAATTTGGTAATCTAAGAAACGAAATTTTTTGTCGAACGGGATAGACTACAATAAATATGAATTTAATTAGTAAATGATCTGAAGAGATAGATAAGGGTTATAGAATATTATGACGGCAGAAAATGCACCTAGTTGTTGAAAATTGTGAAATTAATATCATGAAATTTATTCTGAAATTGAGGTGTCAGAACTGAGTACCTTCTTTGGTTATTCCATAGCTGAATGGATTATTCTTTACTTGACTGATTAAATAATGGAAGTTACAATTGTCATTTGATTAAGGATATGAGTATGACTGCTTATAATTGATAGTTGGGGTACTCATTACATGCGAGCGTTGATGGGGAGATGTGAAGTATACGTTAGTGACAAATTTCATATTTATTGGTGAAGAATCCTTTCACACCTCGGGCTCTGACCCAAAATTATAAATTTTCCCCCCCAGGTATTCTAAATTACATGGATAGTAGGATTGGCGATGGATCAGACTTGCAGTTGTATTGAACGTTGCAAATTTCGCTCTAGTGACTCTAGTATAGGTTGTACTTCGTCTTTTGTCATTTTATTTCATACTAGGATTTTTATGGGTATCAGCCCAAGTATTTATGTATATCAGTTGTACTTAGTTTTACATTTTGAACCATGTATGGTGATTCAATTTTTATTATTCATGTTTTAAATCCATGTTATTCAAATGTTTTCATTCAATGTGGATTTTAATCTAGAATAAATAAATCTTCATTCCTTCAGGGAGGATAATGGCATAAATTTATTAATAAGCCCCTTTTTTGGCGTATCGTGCCTGACCAGCCTTTATGTCGAAAAATGGGGGTTGTTACAAAGCCTGTTAATTTTTATGTCAACCAAGCCTCTTGGCCCAGCGGTATAAGGCTGCCTCTAGTGCTCTATATTGGTAACATTTAAATAAATTGCAAACTCCATATGCACAAGAGCATTTTCAAAGGTAGTGAAAATCCATTGTGTAAAGTAGGTTTTACATTAAAACTATACATTATATTATTTTGTATGACAATTGTACCTTTCAAATTTATGTTTAAATTTGAAAAAGAAAATGAGATACATGCACATATAAAATGAGTAGTTCTTACAAAAAATATTAATGAACCAAACAATGAATATGGGTGTTATTTGATAGATCTTGCTGAATAATTTTTAAAAATATAATTTTTGAAGTAAACATTCATATAGAATAAAAGATATAATTTGTCAATGTTTTAGATGACAGGGAACACTATGGTGGCGGTAGTCTAAGGTGTATTTTATGTTTTCATCTCACGGTTTTTTGAGTTGGTAAAACCTTTTACAATAGTGTCGGATCATGAAAATTTTATAGCTAGTGTGAAATTATACAATCCACTATAGTTATTTTAAACTAGCATGTACCAAGCGCTATGTGCGGGCGTAAATATATATTACGAATATTGTTGAAATGAAATACATAAGCCTATTCCGATTGTCCCTTATTTTAAATGTTTATGGCAAATATTCTTGAAAGGAAATATATTATCACATTGTCCCTTGGCTTAAACGTGTGGTGTCACCTCCGGTACATATATGAGGAAATGTGTAAGGATGAACAGTAGCTTACCAACTCAAACACTTTAAATCATCAGTTGTCAAATAAAAATATAAGTAAACTACCCCATCAGTTCTCGACGTTTCCATTTATCTCAATTTCGTCCTTATTTTATTTTTTTTCAATTTCATCATCAACGTTTTATTTTGTCTCAATTTAGTCTTTTGGATAAATTTGACTATTTTACACCTCTTTATGAAAAAAAATGGGTGTTATAAAATTTGAAAAATATACTATTTTATTATTATTATTTGGGGATAAAAATAGCTTTTTATTAGAGAATAATAAAAAAAAAACTTTTTTTGTTTTTATTTTATCACAATTGTTTTTGTTGGGAAGTAACTGAATTTGTGAACCCAACTCGCTTGAAATTCTCATTAATAATGTTTCAACATTTTTTGAATTTCTCATTGCTTCATCCTCCTACCTAGAATAAAAATAAATAAAATCTAGCCAAAATCCAGAATAGTCAACACATTAAGATTTTGGAAAATATATCTGTGGTGTCAAAAAATCTGGGATATGGGGGGTGCCTGTAACAACCCTCGCTTTTGAGGTTCTATTTTATATTTAATTTACTAGATATAGTAATTAGATATAAATTGTTGATATGTGGAGTAGGTATTAATTTAAGGAAGAAAAGTTAATATCTACTGTGACATTGCATATTTAACGTATGTAGAGGTGAATTTTGCTATGTTATGTTTTGTAAAGTCATATGATTTAAAAATGACATTTGGCTTAAAATGAAACCGGAACCTAAAATGAATTATAAAATCTCCAAATGATAATTTGGAGGGTGTAGTTAGTTCCGGGAGGTGCGAGATAGTCAAATTTTGTGCCATATTGTATTTCGAGATTCCGGGCACTTTTGACTGGTAGTAACTTAAATGAGTAGTTGCGTATTATTTTACCGCATATTAATTACTTAAGCTGGAATTTTAAGCCTAAGCCACGATTTATGTCTTGAACTAAGTCACGATTCCCTTAATTAAATTGTTAAACCTAGAGAAAGAAAGAGAAGAAGAAACCTAAGGAGAGAAAGAGTGATTGAAGCTTGGGTGTTTGATCTTGCCTACAATCCTCACCAAATCTGAAGTTACAACCTTGAGGCAAGTTTTCTACTTGCTATTTTATGATTTAAGAAGATTAATTTGCATTGATAGTTGTGATTATGCATGGTTTAAGAAAATTAAGGGTTTTTACTGGATTCATGGGATTTAACTCCTTGGAGGTTGATTTGAATTTATATTGGTATAGATTTTGGGTATTGGATGCATTTAAATCAGTTGGTAGCAATAAATGATGTGGAGACTTGTTGTTGAGGGAGAATGGTTTTTGGGTCTGCTATGACCGGTCGACCGTCGGTCCAGGACCGGTCGATCGGGCCTTCGGGGGAGGGCACACTGCTTTCTCACTAAGGCCTGATTTTTGGCGTGCGATCGACCGCGGTCCCTGACCGGTCGATCGGCCCCCTTTTTCTGGACTTTCTACTTTCCTACGACGCAAAGATTTGAGACGTGGTCGACCGCGGCCTTCGGACCGGTCGACCGGTCCCCTGTTTTTCACTCTTAAACTTATTTTTGTTTCCTAGATTTATTCTTTTACATAGGAAATAGGAACCTTCTTGCATGAAGTAAACTTAGAGTTTTAGTTGAGTTTGGTCGTTACCCTATAGTTGAATGGGATCACTTGGGGGTAATTCAGGGGTACTTAAAGTGATTCTTAGGTATCACTTCTCTTTTGTTAAATTAGTTAAAGTTAGAGTTCTAAGCCCATATGTGGAGATTTAAGAGGCCTTTTTGAGGTATATAAAACCTTGGGACCTATTAGATTTTGGGAGATCGTTTAGAGAATACTTCGGGACCTAATTATATGATGAAATTGAATAAGAAATATTCAAAGAGAAATGTTTCAAGTAAAATGAAACACATGAGATTCATGGTAATGAAAATGAGATTAAATTGGTAATTGTTAAATTACTTAAACACACCTCTCTAAATGTTATCATAAGGGAAGCTCGCGCATGAGGTGATGTTCCCTGACTATTGAATGCAAGCTGACTATAGTTCTCGGCCCTATGCGGGGTTTGTATATATTTTTCTGCGTTAGTGAGGTAATTCCTGGTGTGGTTATGACTCACTCGCAGGCATATGGCCCCTTCCCAATGTACGTTAGGTGCACAGTTTGTCTTGTATAGATAGGCCCTGGAAGATGATAGTCATTTAGGGGCGCGCCCAGTGGGGAAACTCGGAGGGGCGGTCTTAGAAACGTTATATGTATAAGAATATAACCTTTCTAACTCAAGTGGGACTTGAGGTATGTAAATTTTCATAAGATATGAGATGGAAACTATATTCCTATTAAGGAATGGAAAATGATAAGATATGAGAAGAATTGAGATTAAATTTTATTTCTCTTACTTAATTCAATAACTGTTAGAAACCTATATAATTGAATCATCTCATTTTATGATTAGGTTGTTAGATTCTCATTACATTATTTATGATTCATTGTCCATATCTATCATGTTTCTTACTCTTCTGGGAATCATATATAAATCGGGCCCTGACCCGTTCATTTTCCATGTTGTGCGTGTTGTTGTATCTGCTCAGGTGCTCCTCTGCAAGGGCGCCCGTTATGATTTTTCCCACTCTTATGCTTTTGACGAGTTGTATGACCTTGCAGATTATTACAGGACGTTTGTTAGACGCCTTCATTTTTGGAATCTAGTTATGATCGGGTCTTTCATCCGGGCTAGTGGCCCATATTTTGTACTTATTAATGAATGTAGTATGTAAATATATTGAATTGTGGAAAAACTTTGAATGCAACTGTGGTCCGACAGATTATTCGGTTCTTTTATTGTATGTTGTTTTGGTATTTATCTATATTTTCCTTTGAAATTCCACTTTCATCAGATTTGGGTTGTTTGATTTATTTCTTAAATCTTTATTAAATCAAAATTTTTGACAACCTGCTTTTTGATTTATGGAGTGGTTAACCTGTATACCTATTTTATTGTTATGATGTTGAGGATGATATCCATCCATGATTCCGTTATGTCGAGGTATCGGGCTGGCCACCCCTTATTTTCGAATGCGGGTTGTCTGAGATGGTATCAGAGCATCAGGTTCTTGAGTCTTTCGGATCTTTGTGGACTTGTCACGTTCTACCGTAGCGTTCTTTGACATAGAGCCTAATGTTAGGACTGCTTTGTTGCTTATGCTTACGATCTTCTGCAAAAATTGATTATTTTAAGTGAAATTCTAACCCTATTGTTTCTCCATCTCAGATTCCGCCTAAAATAGGTCGTCCGGCAAGACGCAATAGGGTATTAGATGAGGATTTTGGTCCTCCTCCGCCGCCACAAGGAACATTAAATGCCGCGGATGTGGCGAATATAGTGGCTCAAGCCGTTAATGCGGCCATGACAGCAGTGGCCTAACAAGCGCCACAGGCTCAACAGAGAGCGCCAGATGCACAAGTTCCTACCGGACCTTCTCCGTGGGAGAGAGCTAGGGAATCTTTTCTAAAGGGTCAGCCCCCGGAATTTGACGAGAGCTCGGATGTTATAAAGGCGAATCAATGGAAGAAAGATATACAACCCCATCTACGTATGGTGGAGTGTGGTGAGGACAGGAAGCAAGTCCTTGATACTTTTAAACTGGTTGGGTCCGCATTACACTGGTGGGAGTCCATGACTACACCAGAACAGAGGGATACAATGTTGATCTCTGAATTCTAGGCTTTGTTTGATCATAAGTACTTTCCTCCCGCCATACAAGGGGAGATGATAAGGAGGTTGTAGGACCTTGTACAAGGGGAGAGGTCAGTAGCGGATTATGAGGAGGAATTCACCCGATTAGCAAATTTTGTACGGCATGAAGTGACTCCCGAAGAAAAGAAAGTTTCAAAGTTTATGAGAGGGTTGAACTGGAGGATCTAGCAACACTTGCTGGGTAATCCGGCTTTACAAACTTTTGAGGATGTGATGAATGCAGCTCTATTACATTGCCAAGAGCATAGATTATTTTTGCAAAGTGGCAAGAAGACCTCCATAGTGAGGCAAGCGGGAAGGCCAGGAGGTAGTGGGATTGGAGGAGGAGTCTTTCCCTCGTCCCAACCTTCGGGCAGTAAACAGAAAGAAAGGGATCCATAACAGGGGGACTTGTCGAAGAGGAAACGTTCTGGTGGGTTTAATTTGGGGAACCATAATAATAGGCAAGGTCAAGGTGCCCCACAACAACAAGCAGGCCATGATGGTCAGGGAGGCAGAGGCCAATAAGGCCAAGGTGTGAATCAGTTTAGAAACAATCATGATCGAAATGCTGAGAATATGATAGGTTGGTGTTTCCAATACGGGGAAGCGGGTCACTATAAAAAGGAATGTCCTCAGTTGATTGGGGGATAGTTTCCTCGAGCTCCATAGCAGCCTTACGTTCAGTTCCCTCCACAAGTTCCTAACCCAGTTGCTCCTCCACAACAAGGTCAGTTACAGTATGGTAGGGTCTACCATATTCAGGATGCTATGCTTCCTCTAGTTCCGCCTGCACCGCCAGCCATTGAGGGTAAGTTCCTTATTCAGGGACATATGGGTCGTGCTTTATTTGATACTTGTGCAACGCATTCGTTCATTTCTAGGAGCTTTTGCTCAGACCACCGAATTGATTAAATCTGCTAAAGAACTTTTACTGGTGTGGAGTCCTCTATGGGTGATGGTTCACTCATCTTCTTTGTTTGTAAAAATATAAAAATCCCTCTCGGTAATCTATGCTTTGAGGCCGATTTACTCGTCCTGGACATGGTCGGGTATGACGTGATTTTGGGTATGGATTGGCTTATGAAATATCATGCTATAGTAAATTGCTACGGGAAGAGTATAGTCTTCACCGTTCTGGGACAAGAAATGTTCCAGGTAGTTTTACCTCGTTTAGAGGGGAGTACTAGTACTTATTTGTATTGTATTGTCGAGGAGACTTCTAGGGATGTAGTTGTTCCCTTGGATTCCATTCCAGTTGTGAAAAACTTTGAGGATGTTTTTGGGGAAATACCGGGTTTGCCTCCTAGCCGTGAGATTGAGTTTGTGATTGATTTAGCACCGGGAACGAGGCCTATTACGAGGGCTGCATATCGAATGGCTCCTATTGAAATGAGGGAGCTAAGAGATCAAATTCAACAGTTGTTAGAGCAGGGATTTATTCGGCGTAGGACATCGCCATGGGGTGCTCCAGTGTTGTTTGTTAAGAAAAGAGATGGTTCTCTCCGGTTATGTGTGGACTATAGAGAATTGAATAAGGTCACCATCCGGAATAAATATCCTTTACCTCGTATCGATGATTTTTTTGATCAACTTCGAGGAGCGACGTACTTCTCCAAAATCAATTTGAGGACGGGGTATCACCAATTGAGGATACGGGAGGAGGATGTATCCAAGACTGTTTTTCTAATAAGGTACGGGTCCTATGAATTTTTGGTTATGCCCTTTGGACTAGCCAATGCCCCCGCTGTATTTATGGATCTCATGAATAGGGTTTTTTGGGATTTCCTGGACCAATTTGTTATTGTGTTCATCGATGACATTTTAGTCTATTCTCAAACGGAATCTGATCATGCTATGCATTTAAGGTTGGTCCTACAGAGATTACGAGACCATCAATTGTATGCCAAGTTCGATAAGTGTGTCTTTTGGTTACAGGAGGTACAGTTTTTGGGTCATGTGGTGACGTCCCAGGGTGTATCGGTGGATCCAGGCAAGGTAGCTGCGGTGAGGGAGTGAGGTCAGCCCACGACACCTACACAAGTTTGATGTTTGAAGTTTTTTGGGTTTAGCGGGTTATTACCGTCGGTTCATCAAGGGTTTCTCTAAAATAGCTAGCCCTTTGACAAATTTGACCCGGAATGGGATGAGCTTTATTTGGGATGATTCTTGCCAAGCTCCATTTGATGAGTTAAAAAATAAATGTACTTCAGCTCCGGTCCTTGCATTACCAAAACCAGGATTGGAATATCTAGTCTTCACCGATGCATCTCTTCAAGGATTAGGAGGTGTACTTCAACAAGAGAGATGGGCTATCGCTTATGCTTCCCGTAAGTTGAAGCCCCATGAAAGAAACTATCCGATGTATGACTTAGAACTAGCCGCAGTTGTTTTTGCCTTGAAGATATGGAGGCATTATATCTTGGGAGAGAATTTTAGTCTTTTCACGGACCATAAATCGCTGTAATATTTATTTTCACATAAGGACTTGAATATGCGACAGCGCCGATGGTTAGAGTTCGTGAAAGATTATCAATTTGATATTCATTATCATCCATGTAAGGCGAACGTTGTAGCGGATGCCTTGAGTAGGAAGCCTGATGGAGAATTAGCTGAGGTTTGGAAAGCTAAATGGAAGGAACTCGGTCAGGAGGATGCGATGGGGAGAGCATTAATGTCGGTGATGACCGTTACTCCTACCATTGTGGAAAGGGTGGTAGAAGCCCAAGGAAGGGATAAAGGGTGTTAGGACCATATTCGCCGATTGCTGTGCGAGGGAGAGGAGTCCTACTCAATTAGTTCTGAGGGTGGATTACGCTTCCATGGAAGACTCATTGTTCCGGAGGAAGGAGATTTGAGACGAGCATGATGGCTGAAGCTCATGGGTCTAGGTTCACGGTTCATCCTGGCGGGGAAAAAATGTATCAGGACATGCGCCGTCAGTATTGGTGGCCAGGTATGAAAAGGGATATTTCAGAATTTTTGTCCCAATGCACTACTTGTTAATTGGTCAAGATTAATCATCAGAAACCGACAGGTTTGTTACAACCGTTAGAGATCCCGGTGTGGAAATGGGAAAGCATATCGATGGATTTTATCACGGGCTTGCCAAGATCATAAAGTGGATGTGATTCTATTTGGGTGATTGTTGACCGCTTGACAAAGTCGGCACACTTCCTACCCGTATGGACAGATTATGACACTGCTCGGTATGCTTGCTTATTCATCGAGGAGGTGGTGAGACTCCATGGGGTGCCTTTGAATATAGTTTCCGACCGAGACAAAATTTTCGTTTCCCACTTTTGGAGGAGTTTCCAAGATGCGATGGGGACCGAATTGAGGTTAAGCACTTCGTATCATCCTCAAACAGATGTCCAAACTGAAAGGGTAAACCAAATGTTGGAGGATATGCTTCGCATGTGTATGCTTGACTTCAAAGGTGGTTGGGAACAATATCTCCCATTGGTGGAGTTTGCTTATAACAACTCTTACCAATTCACGATTGGAATGGCACCTTATGAAGCTTTGTATGGGAGACCGTGTAGATCACCCACTTGTTGGTTGGAAGTGGGTGATAATAAATTTCTTAGGCTTAAAATGATCCAAGATACTTCCTCGAAAATTGAATTGATTCGGAATCGCATTTGTATAGCCCAAGACCGTCAAAAGAGTTATGATGATGCGGGTCAAAGACACATGGAATTAGAGATTGGGGACTAAGTCTTGGTTCGAGTGTCGCCCATGAAAGGGATAAAGCGTTTCGGTAAGAAGGGGGAGCTTGTGTCGCGCTTTGTTGGACCTTTTCCAGTTATTGCAAGGGTGGGTCCAGTGGCATACCAACTTGCTTTACCGGAACCAATGCAAAAAATTCATGATGTATTCCATGTTTCCTCCCTAAAGAAGTATAGGAGATGTGAAGGTGCGCTTTGGCACATCCCTTTAGAGGATATTGATTTGCAACCCGATGTTTCGTATGAAGAACAATCGATTGCTATATTAGAGCATGGGGAGCGTAGATTAAGGTCACGTGTGTTGCCCTTGGTGCGGGTTCAATGGAGTCACCATAACGCCAAGGAATTGACGTGGGAACGTGAGGATGACATGTGGGAAAAGTATATGCATCTCTTTATCCAAGGTATGCTTGAATTTTGGGGACAAAATTCTCATAAGGGGGGAAGTATGTAACAACCCTCGCTTTTGAGGTTCTATTTTATATTTTATTTGCTAGATATAGTAATTAGATATAAATTGTTGATATGTGGAGTAGGTATTAATTTAAGGAAGAAAAGTTAATATCTACTGTGACATTGCATATTTACCGTATGCAGAGGTGAATTTTTCTATGTTACGTTTTGTAATGTCATATGATTTAAAAATGACATTTGGCTCAAAATGAAACCGGAACCTAGAATGAATTATAAAATCTCCAAATGAATTTGGAGGGTGTAGTTAGTTCCGGGAGGTGTGAGATAGTCAAATTTTGTGCCATATTGTATTTCGAGATTTCGGGCACTTTTGACTGGTAGTAACTTAAATGAGTAGTTGCGTATTATTTTACTGCGTATTAATTACTTAAGCTATAATTTTTAGCCTAAGCCACGATTTATGTCTTGAACTAAGTCACTATTCCCTTAATTAAATTGGTAAACCTAGAGAAAGAAAGAGAAGAAGAAACCTAAGGAGAGAAAGAGTGATTGAAGCTTGGGTGTTTGATCTTTCCTACAATCCTCACCAAATCTAAAGTTACAACCTTGAGGCAAGTTTTCTACTTGCTATTTTATGATTTAAGTAGATTAATTTGCATTGATAGTTGTGATTATGCATGGTTTAAGAAAATTAGGGCTTTTTAGTGGATTCATGGGTTTTAACTCCTTGGAGGTTGATTTGAATTTATATTGGTACAGATTTTGGGTGTTGGATGCATTTAAATCAATTGGTAGCAATAAATGATGTGGAGACTTGTTATTGAGGGAGAATGGTTTTTAGGTCTGCTATGACCGGTCGACCGTCGGTCTAGGACCGGTAGATCGGGCATTCGGGGGAGGCACACTGCTTTCTCACTAAGGCATGATTTTTGGCGTGCGGTCGACAACGGTCCGTGACCGGTCGATCGACCCCCTTTTTCTGGACTTTCTGCTTTCCTACGAAGGCAAAGATTTGAGACGCGATCGACCGCGGCCTTCGGACCGATCGACCGGTCCTCTGTTTTTCACTCTTAAACTTATTTTTGTTTCCTAGATTTATTCTTTTACATAGGAAATAGGAACCTTCTTGCATGAAGTAAACTTAGAGTTTTAGTTGAGTTTGGTCGTTACCCTATAGTTGAATGGGATCACTTGGGGTTAATTCAAGGGTACTTAAAGTGATGCTTAGGTATCATTTCTCTTTTCGTAAATTAGTTAAAGTTAGAGTTCTAAGACCATATGTGGAGATTTTAGAGGCCTTTTTGAGGTATATAAAACCTTGGGACCTATTAGATTTTGGGAGATCGTTTAGAGAATACTTCGGTACCTAATTATATAATGAAATTGAATGAGAAATATTCAAAGAGAAATGTTTCAAGAAAAACGAAACACATGAGATTCATGGTAATGAAAATGAGATTAAATCGGTAATTGTTAAATTAGTTAAACACACCTCTATAAATTCTATCATAAGGGAAGTTCGCGCATGAAGTGATGTCCCTTGACTATTGAATGTAGGCTGACTATATTCCTCGGCCATATGCGGGGTTTGTATATATTTTTCTGCGCTAGTGAGGTAAATCCGGGTGTGGTTATGACTCACTCACAGGCATATGGCCACTTCCCGACGTACGTTAGGTGCCCAGATTGTCTTGTATAGATAGGCCCTGGAAGATGATAGTCATTTAGGGGTGCGCCCAGTGGGGAAACTCGGAGGGGCAGTCTTAGAAACGTTATATGTATAAGAATATAACCTTTCTAACTCAAGTGGGACTTGAGGTATGTAAATTGTCATAAGATATGAGATGGAAACTATATTCCTATTAAGGAATTAAAAATGATAAGATATGAGAAGAATTGAGATTAAATTTTATTTCTCTTACTTAATTCAATAACTGTTAGAAACTTATATAATTGAATCATCACATTTTATGATTAGGTTGTTAGATTCTCATTTACATTATTTATTATTCATTGTCCATATCTATCATGTTTCTTACTCTTCTGGGAATCATATATAAATCCGGCCCTGACCCGTTCATGTTCCATGTTGTGCATGTTGTTGTATCCGCTCAAGTGCTCCTCCGCAAGGGCGCCCGTTATGATTTTTCCCACTCTTATACTTTTGACGAGCTGTATGACCTTGCGGATTATTACAGGACGTTTGTTAGACGCCTTCATTTTTGGAATCTAGTTATGAACGGGTCTTTCATCTGGGCTAGTGGCCCATCTTTTGTACTTGTTAATGAATGTAGTATGTAAATATATTGAATTGTGGAAACACTTTGAATGCAACTGTGGACCGTCAGATTATTCGGTTCTTTTATTGTATGTTGTTTTGGTATTTATATATATGTTCCTTTGAAATTCCACTTTCATCAGATTTGGGTTGTTTGATTTATTTCTTAAATCTTTATTAAATCAAAATTTTTGACAACTCGCTTTCTGATTTATGGAGTGGTTAACCCATATACCTATTTTATTATTATGATGCTGAGGATGATATCCATCCATGATTCCGTTATGTCGAGGTATCGGGATGGCCACCCCTTATTTCGAAATGCGGGTTGTCTCAGTGCCCATGTACCATGATGTATGTACAATAATGAATAAAAGAGAGAAAAAGATATACATGGTTCGACCATGAATGGCCTACATCCACAGGGTTGTTGTTTTGTTCCATTAGAATAATGAGAGAGTTTACAAAAATGTATTTCTCTAGCTTCTAAGCCCCCTTTCACAATGGGGGGTTTCCCCTCTATATAGAGTTAGGGGTTACATTCGGGTTACAAATATGGATGAGTCCTATCTTCGTGTAGTTTGATTTGACTCAGATACTGTTCCTCGGTCTTCTCATTTATCAAGGACTTTAGTCGTCCTTATCTTGTTGGAGCGTCCGTTGCTCACCATCTTGACTGGGGTGCTTGCCACGTGTCATGCTATTATGGAGGCATATTTTTTTCCCCCACAATATTCCCATAGGTAGCAGTTCATCTGAGTTAATTCTGAGATGAGCTGGGAGCTGGTCCGTAATCTCTTCAAACGTGCGTAGTTGCTGATGTGAACTGGACTGGCTTTCTTTGAGCTGTTGTTAGACTTTTAGCCTTCTTTGGTTGTTCTTCTTGCCTTTATAAGTTTTTCAGATGAATGCTTGGCTTGAGTTGAGAGACGTTCAATTGATATGGGAACCGGACTCGAGAGTGTGGAGCTGCCTACGTACCCTTATGGGATCAGGTCGAACGTAGTTCATTGTTATGTTTTATTGCATGGCCCAATTCGTGAGGCTGACCACATGCCTATTTAGAATTCTTTTTCTGAGGCTTTCTCAAGCGTGCATCAAGTTCAGGGCATCTCCCTATATTTTGGTCTTGTATGGTCCATTTGGCGAGGTCAACTAGAAGACTAAGACCATACATTAGATTTTTTATGTGTTCCAATTAGAGAGGCCGACCAAAAGCCTATTTGTCGATTCTTGCTCCAGCATGTACCTAGTCGGGGTAAGACCCTGGATTAGGTTTTTCATATGGTCTAATTGGAGAGGTCGACCACAGGCCTATGTGTCGAGTCTTGCTCGAGCACGTACCTAGTCGGGGTAAGACCATGCATTACGTTTTTCATATGTTCCAATTGGAGAGTCCGACCATAAGCCTATGTGTTGAGTCTTGCTCGAGCTCATACCTAGTCCGGGTAAGACCCTATATTAGGTTTTTCATATGGTCTAATTGGAGAGGCCGAACACATGCTATGTGTTGAGTCTAGCTCGAGCACGTACCTAGTCGGGGTAAGACCCTGCATTAGGTTTTTCATATGGTCCAATTGAAGAGTTCGACCAGAAGCCTATGTGTCGAGTCTTTCTCGTGCATGTACCTAGTTGGGGTAAGACCCTGCATTAGGTTTTTCATATGGTCCAATTGGAAAGGCCGACCAGAAGCCTATGTGTCGAGTCTTTCTCGAGCACGTACCTAGTTGGGGTAAGGCCCTGCATTAGGTTTTTCATATTTTGATATGTAATCAATACACTTATTGTACTTAGGCCTTTCCCGCAAGTCAATGTAATACCAATTTTGTTCCATTTTTCCATTTTCTAATGCCTCGCATGTAAATATCCGTCTGTTTTACCTTTTAGGTTGTACCATCACACTCCCTTAGGCCTAAAAGACGATGGGAAAAATGCACCTGGTTTAAGGGCCATTCACCCGTTAAGGATTTTAATCGACCAACATAGTTGGCGACCAATATGAGTTGGCTTTTTTTCCTAGGGATCCCCCGTAGGGCTTTTATTGTTGTTGGGGCAACTCGTAAGGCCATTCGTCTTTGGAGATGACAAAGGCTTGTGGACTTCCTTAATTTAATTAGAACAAGTAAGAAAGCTGTCGTAATTAAATCAAGATTAATCTCGATCATCATTTGAAACACTAATTCCAGTTTTAACCATGTTGGCAACCATCCTAAGTTGGCCTCTTCTATTTTGCTTTAAATGTTGTGATGAATTTGTTCACGTGTCATCGTTTCCCTGGAGCCCCCAATCGGGCTGTGAAGAGAAGACTCCTAGACCATCCATCGAGTTATTTGATCTGTATAACCGAGATGGTAAGTGTTCTCGATTGTTACTCGGGACTTTATTTTTTTTTAAAGTATTGCGTTGATCATTCGTCGAGCTGGATATATTTGAGGATTATCTTGATCATATAGATCCAGGTATGTATCATTCCTCGGGGCACACTTGTTCACTGACCATGCATGGTGGTTCCTGGATGCTGTGGAGAACTCCATATAGCTCGTACATATGAAGAAATTGATATGAGTTCAAAGCATCTTCGTGTAAAAATGTGTTAATTTGATATGGCATTCAAGAAACGTCGTTCCTCTGGGGTGGATATCTTGGTGCTGATGACACCCTTTTGACGTTGACAAGCGAATGGTTTGTCCGACGATGTTCCTGATACATTCAAGGGGTCTAGTTGTTGTTATCAACATGTTATGTTCGTTGACTGTGATCATGCTGGATATGTGACTTCTTGCATGTTGGATTCGTCATTGTTGATAAATATAGCTGATCATTGCTCTCTATGATGCTTTATGTGTTATTGGATCTTTGTTATACAGATTGCTCAACTTCTCACTCGTCGAGGTTTAATTAAATAAGAATTGTATCACCCAACTGTCCATTGGAGCTCAAGACGTGATCACATAATGTCGACTATCTATCGAAGCTGAGGGTCCGTCAAGACAAAAGTACAAAGGATCTAGTAGATGTTGCGAACGATCCATGCTCGATAATCTGTAGGAGCATTGATAAGATAAATGATGCCTGAGCATCCGTCAAGGCAAGATCGTCAAGGTGAAAAGTAGATTTTTAGATTAAATAAATAATGCCTGAATGCCTATCGAGGCAAAAATTGTAGAGGATCTGGTAGATATTGTGAGTGATCCAAACTCGAGCATCCGTCGAGGCAAAAAAGGACCGAGCAGATATTATGAATGATCATGTAGTGTTAGTGAAAACTAACTTTCCAATAGATGTAATGTCGATCATTAATCGACTATGCCAACCGTCTGTCGGGACTGAATATAAGAATTATCCTGACCAACCATTTGTTGGGGATAAAATGCGACATGTGTGGCAAATATTTTTTGGACTAAATATGTAGAAATATTTTGCCGATCATTTTCTGAGATAAATCTTGAATATACGCGACCGTCCATAGAGCTAGATAATCAATACTGGAAGTTAAAGAAATATCATCACCCGAGCATCCCTCGGTTATAATATATAATCTTGCCCAATCATTTGTCAGGTCTTAATAGTATTTTAGCGTGCTCGATCATCTACCGGAGTAATAAAAAGATAGATAGCTCCCGGCTGGTCTGTCAAGACAACGCGACACAGTGCCGAGTAGATATAGAGAGCGATCCGTGCTCGAGCATCTAACGGTGCATTAATAAGATTTCCAAGAGCTTAATATTGTTGTCGAGCATTCGTCGGAACTGAATCTTGTACTTGTGGAAGTTAATGAGTTGCTGGACCTTTTTCCGAGGCCGAATCAAAAAGAATTTATCATGAAATTTGTTTATTCAGTCAAGGAATATATGATGTGCATCTACCCGACCATGTGTCGAGGAAATGTTTTATGGTATTTAATGAATGGCGTGAATGATCCCATAATTATTATGATAAAATCTCACGAGAATGGTCGTGCCCGAGCATCTGTTGGTGTTACGCTAAGTATTAGTAAAGGTATTAAACCAACCATCCATTAGCATAACCAATAGTAGCTGGACGACAATATTGAAAATTAAATAAACGAATAAATGACATGAGTGCTCTATAAGTGCGCCCCAATATTTATATGGACCAAATAATTGTAATAAAGTCAAATGAAAGATGCAAAATTTATCAAATATATCTAGATGTACGACATAGGATTTAATTTGCAATTTCTGCAAATAGCTCTAAGTAAATACTCAATCGTAAGTTGGTTTAAAAAAATTATTTTCAAAGAAAATTTGTGTAGTGAAAATTGTGAAGTATGCAGTATAGATAGACCCCTCCTAACAAATTTATGATGATAAAAATCGTGAGCATAATTTTTGAGCAAATAGAATATTATGAGACAGAAACGAACAATGCACAAATAAATGTGTGCATCCATCAACTGGGGATGTGCTATATATAAGAGTTATCCTGACCAACCATCCATTGGGGATAATCTGAGACTTGTGCGGTAGATGTCTTCGGGACTAAATATATAAAAATATTTTGCCGATATGAATCTTGTATATGCCTAATCGTCCTTCAGGTTGAGAATCATAGAACCCGAGCATCAGTCGGAGTAATAATAATTTTGCCCGAGCATTTGTTGGGTCTAAAGTGTTGTAGTGTACTCGACTATCCGTCGGAGCATTAATAACATGAATGGTGCCTGGATAGTCCGCCAGGGAAAAGTTGTACAATACCGAGTAGATATAGAGAGCAATTCGTGCTCGAGCATCTATCGAAACATCGATGAGATTTCCAAGAACTTAAGATTGTTGTCGAATGTCCGTCGAGATTGAATCTTGTACCTGTGGAAGTTAGTAAATTGCTCGTCCATCTGTTGAGGCTAAATCAAATAGAAGTTATCATGAGAATGATATGTTTAGCAAAGTATATAATATATTCATCCGCTCGGCCATTTGCTAAGGAAAAAATTCATAGTATCCTATGAATGTAATACATGATCCAATGATTTTTATGATAAATAACTAATAATCTCATTCTGCCAAAATTAAATAGCTGTAGTGGTATGACGATATTAAAAATTAAATGATCGAATAAATGATGTGAGTTCTCTATAAGTGTGCCCCACTATTTCTGTGATCAAAATAATTTGTAATAAGGTCGCATAAAAAGTGCCAACTAAAATCGTTGTAATAATTATAAGAAAATCACATGGTCCTTAAAAATGTTTTTTAGAGAGAACCGAGCAATGCAAAAATTAGTCAAATATGTCTCAAATGTAAGACATAGAGCTGATTTAGGATTTTTGCAAAATTAGTTGGACTCTAAGAAAATATCCAATTATAAGTTGGTTTTAAAAATATGTTCTGACATAAAGATGTGAAGTAAGAAAAAAAATAAGGAGACGAGGAATGCAAATTAAAGTGCACAGTCTACTTTAATCAAATTAAAGGTCTGAGACCCCAGGCCCCAAAGTAGTCTCATCCGTGTTTATCAACGCACAGAGCGTGCTGAACTGATCTCGTGCTCATCTTCGTCGCCGACCAATGACAATGTTCCGGCAGCGGGGACCAATGACAATGTTCCGGCGGCGACCAATGACAATGGGTTGTCCGGCGGCGACCAATGAAGCGTTGGCGCCACAGAAGCTATACATCTCTGTGAAAACATAACTGTTGAGAGAATATCTTTCTGCTTTGTAAAGATTTGTTCAAGATCTCTCATGGTAGAGCATCCCTTTAGACGATTACCCCCTGCCCGAAAATTTGGGATATGGGAATCGAGATATGATGTAACCCAGTAAATAGCTTTGTTTGCCCAGAAAAATCAGGAGAACGTCCATATCTCTAAGGGATCATAAAAAACTCATTATTATGAAATTGACTATTTTGCAGATTCACAAATGAAAATCCAACACAAGATTTATGAATATAAACAATCAAGGTTGAACAAAAAGATGCGTGCAGAACATATAATTTATTTGTATGCAGAGAAAGAAAAACTTATCTCTTGGTGGAGTTCCGTGCATTTAAGTCATTGCATCGCAACGTAAATCTTCATCTTGTCAACAAGAAGGAAAGACTTTTTGGGTTATTTCCCACAGACGGCGCCAATTGTGGTGACAAAAAATCTGGGATATGGGGGGTACCCATGTACCAGGATGTATGCACAATAATGAATAAAAGAGAGACAAAGATTTATGTGGTTCGACCATGAATGACCTATGTCCACGGGGGCTGCTGCTGTGTTCCATTAGAATGATGAGAGACTTTACATGAATGTGTTTGTCAAGAATCTAAGCCCCCTTTCACAATGGGGGGTGTCCCCTTTATATAGAGTTAGGGGTTACATTAGGGTTACAAATATGGATGAGTCCTATCTTTGTGGAGTTTGATTTGACTCAGATACTGCTCCTCGGTCTTCTCATTTATCAAGGACTCTAGTCGTCCTTATCTTGTTGGAGCGTCTGTTGTTCGCCATCTTGACTGGGGTGCTCGCCACGTGTCATGCTATTATATAGGCATATTTTTTGCCCCCACAATATCTATTTGAAGACACTTCATTACCCATTAGTAGCACTACATTTTATCGTTCAGTTAATTTAATCACACAACAAAATCTAAAAAAATATTCTAAAAAGAAAAATAAATTAAGGTATTAATTTCTAGGATGAAGAACACCAAACCTTTTTGGAACTTCACTTTTGTGGGACCAATACCCTTCATGTACAAGGAAAATGAGATTTTTTCTTCTTTCCTTTTGGAGTAATTTGACTCCAATAACAATTAAAGCAATGAACTTTCTAAAATCTCTTTTAAAAATCGAATAATAATAATTGAAGCAATTAAAACCCATGACAAAAGTAGTTTAGTTAAACATTTCCACTTTTAAAGTTTATAATCAAAACGTATATGTAACACCACGTAAATTCAAGAACCCTTAATTAAATAATATTTTGGGAGAAAATGAATTTATTTTATTGGAGCAATTAAACTCATGATTTGAGAATTTTTTAAATTTTAGGAATTTATTAATTTGGCGAATTGAGGTTTAATATTTTGGACTATTTTGTGTCGCATATTGGAGAACGTTATGATTTAATTCGAATGGTGATTTTGAGTGCACAATTAAATCCGGATGGGTCGAAATAGTTGAAAATGAGTGGTCATAGGTATATATTGGCTTTCGGGACCTTTCTAGACATAATTGAGCTCCAAATTAAGAGTTTTGGCCCTTTTTAAGAGGCCCAAAGGCCCAAAAAATGAGATTTGAGTTTTTAACCCTAATTGTGAAAGGGTAAGAAAAAAAAGTCATTTTAGATGACTAAAATTGGGTAGATCTTAAGAGGAGAACCCTTAGAGAATGTTAGTGGGTAAATTTATTTGATAGAAATTTTACGAGTTTTATGACGAAATTTATTTGATAAATCCACTAAAATTTATTTGGATTTATCCAAATAAACTTATTTGATAAATGGCGTTGTTGGAATCCACTAAAATTTATTTGATAAATCCACTAAAATTCCCCATTTAGGATTTTGTTGGAATCTTGAGTTTTACGCAAATTGTGAAAATATTTTTGGGTTCCATTCCTTCAATTCGTCAATGGCGCTAGATATGATGAAGGGCATTGTTCCTTCAATTCATCAATGGCGGTAGATATGAATGAAAGAGAAAGAATCCCGAGTAATTCAAACAACCTTTTTTCCACAAACCCTTTTCCAAGTTTAAATTCCCACCCCAACGGGAACTTTAGGGGGGAACTATGGATGCCTCCGACGCGAGCGTGATATCATTTATATCCAACATGCGTGTGAATGTTGGGATAAGTATATATGGTGCGAATTTATATACGGGAAAATACATGGTGTGAAATGTATACATGATATAACTGGTGAGATTTTTATATGGTATCAAATGGGAATTGATTTAAATAAGTTAGTGTGAATAATAACTTGTAACTCATATATGTGATGTGAATCGTATAAGTGGTATATCTAGTGAGAATGTTATATGGCATTAAATGAGAAATGACTTAAATAAGTTAATGAGATTAATAACTTATAAAGTATACTAAACCCACTAGGGATAGAGTTGTGGGAAATCGTGGGATATATGTGACAAGACTAGTTACGGGGTGGATAGCTAGATGGGTAATATAGAAGAACGTTGGTTGTGCCCATTAGTTTAAGGGGTGAGGGTATCCTCAAGGGAGTGTGTGACACTAACTTAAATATAAAGAACATTCATGCATTTTAGTTTCCTGCATTTAAATTCATTTGCTAAATATTTTCAAATGTTTTGGGTTCTAACCCTTGCTATAAAATATTTTCAAAACCTTTTAGGTGTCTAGCCAAATGGACGCAATAATCATTCTATTACAAGGTTACGCAGTTGTGGCATATGTGGACATTGTAGGACTTTGACTTTTTTTAATATTGGTTAAAGATACTCATTTCACATGAGTTTGTGCCTAAACATTTTTTTAATATTAACACATAAAGTTGAAAGAAATTATTGATGTATAAATTATAGTAGTAAATACTCCTCCATCCCAAATAAAGAGTTCACTATTTGATTTTTTGGTATATTCCAAATTAAGAGTCAACTTTCTTTCTTTTTTTACATAATCACCGAATCAAGTTCCATGGTGGTGAACACGAGTTAATCTTTGATTGAGTGTACCAATCTATACAAAAAAAAACTTTTTTTACATAATCACCGAATCAAGTTCCATGGTGGTGAACACGAGTTAATATTTGATTGAGTGTACCAATCTATACAAAAAAAAAAATAAGGACTCTTAATTTGGAACGGATGAAGTATATTTAAAATAAAACCTATTACAAATATAGAATTATACATTGCTATTGGAGATGCTCATGTTGATGTTGAAGAATTAATATTTTACAACTAATATAAATTTTACATACAAGCTCTATGGTTTAAAGTTATAACTAATTGTGTATTTAATGATGATTCAAAGCTATGACATTTGGCCTCACACTAGTTAATCCTTCACTAGAAAAAATGTATCTTTCAATAGTGGTGCCAACTTTGCAACTGTTGAGGTTATAATAATAGAATCTTCTTTCTTTCATGACAGGAACATCACAATCTTTCTTTAATGACAGGAACAACTAGAAACTGTTGTGTTTGCTTCAGTTAGTTTTTTATCTTGGTTGTCTTTTTTTTCTTTTTTCTTTTGGGCTTATCTGTGTTGGGCTTATTTTTTTTCCGTTTGTTCCGACTTTAGTTTTGGGAGATACTGCCGCTTTAGTCTGTATTCTTTGGGTTTTGGACTTTTTGGTTTAATTCATTACATTTTGTCAAAAAAATAAAAAAATGTGTACAGGGACTACGGAAAAAAAGACTTATCGGTCATGGAATATATTCTAAATCTCTCTAAATATAAATATTCATAATCAAAATATTTGGTTTAATGATAAATATGTATTTTTTTCCTTGTGTTGTTTCGAATCAAACATGCATGTAGCATGTGCATAGAGGCTTAAGAGGGCTCTACTAGTACTTGGTGAGATTGGAGCAAATGGCATAAATAATTCCATTGTTGGAGGAAAATCCATTTTAGAAATAGCGACTTATCCACCATCCATGATGCATTCAATTAAAAATGGTGTCAGAGTAAGTTATATATTATAATGAATTATTTGATTAAAGGTCTTTTGATTTTTTTAAAGAACTTGTTTTTATTAGGGCCATGAAAACTAGTTGTTATTTAGCAAAAATGTTATGCAGTCACTGCTTCAAGGCTTCTTGCTATGTATTTATATACAACAATAATAACAGACGTAGAGGTTTAGTTTTTTATGGTGGACTTTTTGATCTACAACAATTAACCATTACATGAAAACTGCAGGATATACTAACTGACCACAAACATACTTTAACTACCTCCACTACACAACATATTAACTATCAAAAAATACCACGACACATGGTACAAACTGTAACATGGAACTACCCACTACTCATGATGCGTGCTGCTAACTGCTACAAGGAACTGTAGGGTTGTTTGGTAACTCAAGTTGGTCATTTTGGTGATCACTATTATCATTCCCTCTCAAGCTTGGTGTGGGAGGAGACCAAACACCAAGCTTATATCAGAGCGATTTGAAAGATGCAACCGGAAGAGCTTTCATAAAAATATATGTAAGTTCAGAATGATAGGGGATATATTGATCTATTACGTGTCCTTGAGCGACTTTTTCCTGAACAAAATGGTAGTCCAATTCCACATGTTTTTTACGAGAAAGAAACACATAGACATGTATAAGGCACTGATATTGTCACAAAACAGGGTTGATGAAGTGGAGCGCACAATGCCAATATTAAGGAGGATATAGGAAACCCAAGTTAATTCAGCAGCGACAAGAGCACGATACTCAGATTCATAACTGAACTTGGATACATTGGGTTTGTTATATGTACTATTTAGTTACCAAAAAGTACAGAATAATTAAGAAATAAATATTACGGAATTAAAATGAAATTACATAATTAAAATAACTTACTTGATATTGCAGAATTAATAACATAAATCAAAATATAAATTCGAGCCCCGTAGAACTCTTTTCTTAAGGCAAATTTATTCCCTCCAATGTGCTCAAAGGTTATAAAATAATTGCCTCCCAAGATAGAACGAATTTCTCGAATTAATTATGTAGCACAACAATAGTTAATTCCAACGAACAGAAATCTGTTTTAATACTCAACCAGAACAGTAACATTATATGCAGAAATGAAGAAAATATTTTTTTGGATGAAAGAACATTTTCAGAATTTTTTTGGAGGGTTTTTTTGGCAACAATTAAAAACTGGAGGGAATGGCTTTAATTTACAGCCTTGGTTTTGACTGATGGGAACAGTCAAAACGTTTTTAACTTTTGACAGTTATGAAACTGTCATCTAACAGTTAATTAACTGCTGACTGTTGTCAATTTAATTAATTTCGTAATTAATTAATTAAATTAAAACCCATAAAGTTAATTAGAAACGGCCCAAAATATATAGAACGCCCAAGCCCAAGACTAAGCCCGAGCTGAACCGAGCCCGAACCTAACCGGTCGGATGGACAGACGGCGTGTGCGCGTGAGGGATTTTGGCCTAAACCCAACACATGCAGAGTGTAGGTCATCTCCCCTTCAAAGAGTTGGGATACCCCAAAGGCATCCAAGCCTTAGTTCATACTTGGGGTGTTATTAACACATCAACTTTCTACCACTTTTCAAATGTGAGACAACAGTTAAAACACACCCAATTCATTAACTTTCATTATTTTTGAGTCACTTGGGGAACATATTTTTCATTCATAACTTAATAGAATTGGACATGTGAATATATTACGTTAAGCTCCTTGCGGAGGATAGCTCCTTCGTATATGGTCCCACAATAATCGTGGTGTGGGTCCCACCTAAATTTAAGCTCAAAGTTGCTCATAATTCCGTCCCAGAAAATATGGACAACTTTTTAAGTCCAATTTTCTAATAATTCCCCACATGAATGATATATCCCTACAAATAATACATATAAAATTCTAATGTAGATGCAGACACAGGTTGAGTAAACCTAAAGATTTATTGCATCGGGAGAAGTAGCCTAGTGGCCTTGAACTTTCCTTAGTGATATACCATCGGATTTACTTGGTTAATTGGTAGACTTCACGTCCTTCAACCGTCAATCGTTTTTGTAAACCTAGATAATAGTATTCACACAATAAGTCTTCAACACAGTTGGTTCTCATGTTTGTGTTCATTTTGTCCATGAACACCACTTGGTTTCGTGAGTATTTTACAGAATATGCCTTTCATTATTCTCATAGAAGTGCCCCCCTTTTTACTCACGTAGGTGACTTCCATAAAGAGTATCCTGCAATACCCCACTTAGACATACTAAGATATGGATGTAATTAAAAGCATAACTTATCCTAATTTCGCGGCAGATGTGCACTGTCTCATCTTTGGAATGGATAGGACTAAATATCCTCCAGTGCTTACTGAATACAATGTAGTTCGGTTTTCCCATTGAACCTAGATCTTGGGATCTCCAATCAGCTAGGTTGGGTTGCCACTATATTGATTTTTATTTATTTATAGGCTTTAGACCCATTCCTCTCGATGATCTTTGAACTTGCTCTCAGTTTAAACCTTTCGTTAGTGGATCTGATATATTATCTTTTGACTTTACATAGTCAATTGAGATAATTCCATTTAAGAGAAGTTGTCTAATGGAATTATGTCTACGAAGAATATGTCGTAACGTTCCATTATACATGTGATTTTGTGCCCTTCCAATTGTCGATTGACTATCGCAATGTATGCATATTGCGGGCACAGATTTTGACCAATTTGGAACATCCTCGAAGAAATTTCGAAGCCATTCAACTTTGTCTAGCACAATGAATTCGGATTCCATTGTCGATATAGCAATGCACGTTTGTTTTGAGGATTTCCAAGATACGACTTCACCTCCAAGGGTAAACACATACCCACTCGTAGACTTAGAGTCTTTGTATCAGATATCCAATTTGCATCACAATGTCCTTCAAGAACAGCTGGATATTTTGAGTAGTGCAGTCCATAGTTTTGAGTATATTTCAAATAGGCCAATAGTTTTGAGTATATTTCAAATAGCCCAAAAATCTCAATATTGCTTTCCAGTGATCTCTCCCTAGATTACTCATAAATCGACTTAGCTTACTTATTGAGTATGCTATGTCCGGTCGTGTACAGTTCATGATATACATTAAACTGTCGATAATACAAGAATATTGTAGTTGAGATTTTCTTTCACCATTATTTCGTGCTAGATGTAAATTTACATCTACAGGTGTCTTGGTAGGACTAATATCATACTTCTTGAATTTTTCATGTATTTTCTCTATGTAATGAGATTGAGATAATATAAGTCCATCCGATGTTTTAGAAAATTTTATTCCAAATATAACATCGGCGATTCTCAAATCTTTCATGTCAAATCGACTACTCAACATTTGTTTTGTAGTTTTGACAATTTCCAAGTTACTACCCATGATAAGCATATCATCAACATAGATGCATACAATGAGATATCCATTTTTAATGTATTTAAAGTAAACACATTTATCGCATTCATTAATTTGAAACCATTTTATAACACTGCATTATCAATTTTTTCATGCCATTGCTTAGGTGCTCATTTTAATCGATAAAGTGATTTAACAAGCTTACATACTTTTCCTTCTTGTCCGGGAGCCTTGAACCCTTCAGGTTTCTCCATATAAATTTCTTCATCTAGTTCACCATTTAAGAATGAGGTTTTTACATCCATTTGATATATTTCATGTCCATTAATAGCAGTTGTTGCTATTAACGTCCGAATGGACGTTATTCTTGTTACCAGTGAGTATGTGTTGAAGTAATCCAACCCTTACTTTTTCTTATAGCCTTTAGCTACAAGTCTAGATTTATATTTATCAATTGATCCATAGGCCTTCAGCTTCTTTTTGAAGATCCATTTATAACCTAACGGTTTTGAACCTGGTGGAAGATCCACTAGTTCCCATGTATGATTTTGTAATATGGATTCAATTTCACTATTAATTGCTTCATTCCAATTAGAAGCATCGGGTAAGGATATGGCTTCTTTGTGCGATTGAGGTTCATTTTCTAGCAAATATGTTAGAAAATCCGTACCAAAAGAAGTCGAGGTTTTAGCTCTTTTACTACGTCTTGGTTCATCCTCTATTGGTTCAATAGGTTGATGAGTACCACTTGTAGTAGCTTAATTTGTCCTTTTAGAAGAACTAGATTCTTGGATCATGTTATACGGGAATTCATTCTAAAAAAATGAAGCGTCCCTCGATTCAATAACCGTATTTACATGAATATCCAGAATCTCATATTTACAAACTAGAAATCGATATACACTGCTATTAGTATCATAACCGATGAGCACACAATCAACGGTTTTTGGCCGTATTCTTACCTTTTTAGGTTTAGGAACTCTTGTGAGTCCTATTATAAGGTACTTTATTCATAATGTAATTAGAAGAAAGTAAGGCTCCCCCCCCCCCCCCCCCCCTAAGTTCTGTTGAGCTCCTAAAGTTAATAACATTAAGTTCATCATCTCTTTCAAAGTACGATTTTTGCTTTCAGCAACACCATTCAATTGAGGAGAATAAGGTGCGGTTGTTTGATGAATAATTCCATTTTCAGAACAAAATTCCTCAAATGGATATTCATATTCACCTCCTCTATCACTCCTAATAGCCTTTATCATTTTGCTTAATTGATTCTCAACTTCATTCTTTTATTGTTTAAATACATTAATGACCTTATCTTTACTATGTAATAAATATACATAGCAATATATTTTTTTGAGCAATCGTCAATAAAAGTAATAAAATACTTTTTCCCACCTCTAGTTTGAACAAATTTTAAATCACAGATATCTGTGTGAATTAAATCTAAAGGTTCAATTATTCTTTCAACATAATGGAAAGGTAATCTGGATAATTTAGATTTCACACAAATTTCACATTTATGATTTTTATCTATATTAAATTTTGGCAAAAAATCCAAGTTAATTAATCTACGCATTATATCAAAATTAACATGTCCTAACCATGCTAAATATTAGATGACTCAATAAAGTAAGAAGAACTAGTAATTTCATTCATTGAAACATATGTTTTTGGAGTTACAGTAAGAACATTGATTTTAAAGATCCCCTCATTTAGGTAGCCCTTTCCTACATACATGCCATTCTTTGACAACACAAAGCGATCAGACACAAACACAAGCTTGAACCCATTTTTAGTCAGGAGAGATCCAAAAACTAGATTCTTTCGGATATCAGGCACGTTAAGAACATCATTGAGAGTAAGTTCCTTTCCAGAAGTCATTTTTAGAGAAATCTTTCCTCGTCCCACCACCTTAGAAGTGGAAGAGTTCCCCACAAAGAGGTTCTCCTCATTTTTCAAAGGCTTATAGGTGGAGAACATCCATTTGTTTGCACAAATGTGTCGTGTGGCTCTAGTGTCCACCCATGATTCCTTAGTATTTCCAACCAAGATACATTCAAAGACCACACCAGAAAGATGCATATCCGCCAAGTCATTGGCGATGTTTTCACCCTCAGTTACATTTGTTTGAGGATTATTCTGATTTTGCTTCTTAGGATTACGACACTCGCTTGAGCGGTGTCCAAGTTTATCACAGATGTAGCATTTGCCTTTGAACTTCTTCTTATTCTATTTGGAAGTGCCTTCCCCATCATGCTTTCTCTTGTTCTTCTTAGGACCTTCAACAACATGGACTTTTGTTTCCATTGGATTTTTCCCACTTTACTTATGAGACTCACGGTTATCTTCTTCAATTCTTACCCTGACCACCAACTCCTCCACATTCATATCCTTTCGCTTGTGCTTGAGATAATTTTTGAATAAAGTTCAAGGTGGTGGAAATTTTTCAACAATTGCAGTAACTTGGAAAGTTTCACTAAGGGACATTCCTTCAGCATGAATATCGTGGAGGAGCACTTGGAGTTCTTGCACCTGCGAGATCACTGGTTTAGAGTCAACCATTTTGAAGTCCAGAAAATGCCCGAAGATAAATTTCTTCATCATAGCATCTTTAGTTTTGTACTTTTTTTCTAAAGAATTTCACGGTTCCTTGGATGTCTTGATCGTGAAGTAGACATGATACAATGTTTTGTCCAAGTAGGCCAGAATATAATTCTGGCATAGGTAGTCCGAGTGCCTCCAAGAATCAACAATAACAACCTTTTTCGAGTCCTCTCCCTCTTGAATATAGGGACAGTCTTCATATACAAACCTACCCAGTTGGTAGGTAGTGAGATAGAAATACATTTGTCCTTGCCAATGTTTGAAGTCAGCCCCATTGAACTTTTCTGATTTCTCCCCGTGTGGCATAGATACGGGTGCAGTCACATTTGTGTTAGTGACAGTCACATTAGCAGGAATTGTGTTTGTACTATGTGATTCCATTTCTATTACAAAAATAGATTTTTTATCAATGATAATATTCGTATATAAATGAATTAATCAAAACAGAATACAAAATTCTGTACACCAATTTCCTCTAAATATAATTAACAATAAATGAATTCCAAAAGAATTCTAAATAATATTCCGAAATAAACTAAAATATAAACACAAGTTTATACTAGTAAAAAAAACGTGTCACACTGTTTTTAATATTAAAAAAAATTCCGTACAAAACAGAATTATAATTGTAAGATTTAAAGTTTCATATAAACAGATTTAATAAAAAAACACAAATAAAATTTTTATTTTCTAAAATAGAATATATAAACAGTGTAGAAATTAGTTTCTGTAACAATAACTGTTTTATTAAATTTCTGTAATAAAACAATATTTTAATTCAAATTTTTCTGTCAAAACAGATTTATTTTATACAAATAAAATTTTGTAATTAAATATTTTTTTATACACTATAAACAGTAGAACATATCTAAATTTTCCTTAAAGTTACTATATCTACTATTTAGTTACCAAAAAGTAAAGAATAATTAAGAAATAAATATTACAGAATTAAAAAAAAATTACAGAATTAAAATAACTTACTTTATATTGCAGAATTAATAACAGAAATAAAAAGATAAATCCGAGCCCTGTAGAATAGTCTCCTTAAGGAAAATTTATTCCCTCCAATGTGCTCAAAGGTTATAGAATAATTGCCTCCCAAGATTGAACGGATTTCCCGAATTAATTATATAGCACAACAATAATTAATTCCAACGAACACAAATCTGTGTTAATAGTCAACCAGAACAGTAACATTATATGCAGAAATGAAGAAAATATTTTTCTGGATGAAAGAACATTTTTGAAATTTTTTTGGAGGTTTTTTTTTATAAAATTTAAAAATTGGAGGGAATGGCTTTAATTTATAGCCTTGGTTTTGACTGTTATAAACAATCAAAACGTTTTTAATTGTTGACGGTTAATTAACAGTCATCTAACACCTAATTAACTGTTGACTGTTGTAAATTTAATTAATTTCGTAATTAATTAATTAAATTAAAACCCATAAACTTAATTAGAAATGACCCAAAATATATAGGAAGCCCAAGCCCCAGATGAACCGAGCCCGAACCGAATCGGCCAGATGGACTGACGGCGCACGCGCGTGTGGGATTTTGGCCTAAACCCAAAACATGCATACTGTAGGACATCTCCCCTTCAAAGTGTTGGGATACCCCAAAGGCATCCAAGCCTTAGTCCATACTTTGGGTGTTATTAACTCATCAACTTTCCACCACTCTTCCAATGTGGGACAAGAGTTAAAACCTACCCAATTCATTAACTTTCATTATTTTTGAGTCACTTTGGGGACATATTTATCATTCATAACTTAATGCAATTGGACATGTGAATATACTACGTTAAGCTCCTTGCAGAGGAAAACGCGCCCGTATATGGTCCCACAATAACGTGTTGTGGGTCCTACCTAAATTTGAGCTCAAAGTTGCTCATAAATTGTCCCAAAAAATCTGGACAGCTTTTTAATTCCAACTATAAGTCCAATTTTCCAACAAGTTTGCCGTTTGGAGGACCAAGAAACACAATTATCACCCAAGAAGATACAATATCTGGAGGTGGACATGCGCGTATTTGGACATTTCGCCCAATCAACATTAGACTACCCATAAAATGCCCCGAGACCCAAACTAAACCCCCATCTTGTGTTTTTTGACTATTTCGACCCTTCCAGACACGTTGGCGCACTCAAAATGACCATACGGATGATATAAAAATAAGTTACTCATAATTCCATTAAATTGGGTCCTGTCACGACTAACACGCGCGTCCCAACTTAATTTCCCAAGTTATCGTATTTTTAAATCGCGATAATCTTAATAAATCCATAATCATGTATTACCATTCACTCAGTAGTATTCAAAATAATCGTCCTAATAACGGATTAATTTCAATTAATTACCCCCATTTAATTTAATTAATCCCAATAAATAAAATCAATAAAGATACGAGGAATTACATACTTCCCCCAAATAACAGAGTTTCATCCCGAAATTTGAAAATAAGATATACCTGGAAAAAATAACTCTGGATAATGCTCACGCTCCCAGGTAGATTCCTCGGTTGATGCCGTCAGTGAACATGTACCAACGGTACTACCTTCGACCTCAACTTCCTCTTGCTAAGATTTAGGATAGCAATGGGTCCCTCCTCGTAGGAACTATCAAGCTGGATATCAATCTTTTCTAGAGCAATATGAGTATGGGCCAACTCATCTCGAAGACATCTCCTCAACGAAGAAATATGGAACACATCTTGGATCCTATGCAAGTGTTCCGATAACCCAAGTCAATATGCAACCGGCTGAATTTGCTTGATTATAGGGAATGGCCCCACATATCTAGGCAACAACTTCCCCTTCTTCCCAAAGTGCATAATATCCTTTATAAGACACACTCGTAGTAGTACTTGGTCCCCCACATTTGACTCTCAGAAGAATCGCTTGGCATTGTCTTTACTTTTCTGTCGGTCCTGAGCAACTTGAATACGACTCTCTATCATATCTATCCTCGTCAAAGTATCCTCAATCACCTCCGGCCCAAGTATCTTATTGTCCCCCACCTCTAGACAACATGATGGGGAATTACAAGGTCTACCATACAACGCCTCGAATGGAGCCATACCAATAGTAAACTAGTAAGAGTTATTGTAGGCAAACTCCACCAGTGGAAGATACTGCTCCTAGCCTCCACCAAAGTCGAGGATGCACATATGCAACATATCCTTTAACATTTGATTCTTCCACTCCGTCTGTCCATCATTCAGCGGGTGATAGGTTGTGCTTAATCGTAACTTCGTACCCATAGCTTCCAAGAAACTCTCCCTCAATCGAGGGACAAATGTTTTATCTCGGTCAGACACGTTATTGAGAGGTACCCCATAAAGTATCACACTCTCAGCAATGAAGATCTGGGCATACTATCCCGTAGTGTGTTCTGTCTGGGCTGGAAGAAAGTGAGCTACCTTAGTCAACCTATCCATAATCACATATATGGAATCGTGACCCATTTGTGATGTACGTAATCCAGTGATAAAGTCTATAAAAATGCTTTCCCATTTCCACATAAGGACCTCTAATGGTTGTAGGAGTCTTGTCGATCTCTGATGGTCTACCTTTACCAGCTGACAAATGAAACATTTTGCCACAAACTCAGAAATATTGATCTTTATCCCGCTCCACCAGTACTATCGCCTCATATCCTGGTGCATCTTATCCCCACCGGGACGTACCGCGAATCATGAACCGTGTGACTCTGTTATCACCTCATGCCATGTCTTCCACCTAAGGGACAACCAATTTCCCATTAAAACTTAAGCCCCCATCTGAAGCAACAGTATAAGACTCGACCCCTTCTGCTCGAAGTTGTACTATCCTATTTTGACAGAACGGATCCGTTGCCTGAACGTGTACTACTCTCGTAATAATCTAAGGCATAACTGTCATCACAGACATGAATGATCAGGCCACTGCGTCCTGGTGTCCCAACTCCTTCCATTTCACTTTCCAAACCTCGGCCACCTAACCTACTGGCCTACGGCTCAATGCGTCTGCTACCACGTTAGCCTTCACTGGATGGTATTGGATATAAAACTAATAATCCTTCACAAACTCGAGCCATTGACGCTGAGGCATTTTCAGCTCCTTCTGCATAAAGAGGTATTGTAGTGACTTGTGGTATGTGAACAAGCGGAACTTTTACCCCGAGAGATAATGTCTCCAAATTTGAAGTGCAAACACGACGGCCGCTAACTCCAAGTCGTGGGTGGGGTATTTCTTCCAGTGAGGCTTAATCTTACGGGAAGCATAATCTATAGCCTGATTCTCCTGTTGTAACACACACCCAAGTCCTAGTAAGGAAACATCTGTATAGACTAGATAATTCAGTCCCAACCTAGGCAATGCTAACACTGGTGAAGAGGTTATCTTGTCTTTCAACTCATCAAAAGATGACTGAAAAGCGTCACTCCAGATAAATGGCACCCTTTTGCAAGTCAGATGTGTCAATGGACCCTCTCTATTTGAAAACTCCAGAATAAACCACTTGTAGTATCCTGCTAGGCCCATGAAACTATGTATCTCTATCAGTGCCGTGGGTTGTCCTTACTCCCTCGCCGTTGACACTTTCCCCGGATCTACATATATCCCTTTGTTAGAAATAATGTTCCCCAGAAACTGAACCTCCTTCACCCAAAACCCACATTTATCATATTTTGCATACAACTCATGCTGACGTAGTGTCTACACACTTTCGAATGGCATCCGTTCGATTAATAACTCTTCTTTTCCCCCAAGTCAATCCCATATGAACTAACATTTCTCGGGTCCTAAGTGTATCCTACTGGTCTCCCCTAAGTCCTAACAAGTTAAATAAATCCTTTCTAACAATTCCTAAAGATTGTGCATAAATCAATTTAATAAGGGAATTAATTCAAATTTTCCAGAGGCATCAATCGATCGAAGAAATGGGTCGAATGATTGATCGAAATTCTAGAGTCGATCGATCGATCAAGTAGTTTTCTGCACATAATTCTTTTTATAGTTATGGGTTTCCTATTTTTACTCTTCCAATTCTCCATTACAACGTTCCAAACTCCAAAACAAGTATATAGATCATTACACCAACATATATATACAGTTTTAATGTAAAATAATCATCAAATCCTTACCTAGTATAGATTTCTTGTATTAAAAGCCATGAATATTTATATAACCCTGGTTCTTCAAAATTTCTTCAAAAGCATCTTAAATATCATATGTTTCTCATAATTTACAATACTAAGATTATGATTCCGTTAATCCATAATTTACAAAAATATATCTATATGAAACCTTCCCTTATTCAATGATTAGTTATCCAATTTCAAAATATTTCTATTTTACATAGTTTGTCCTCAATTCTAAACTATTGTGTAAAATATATTCCTTAAATCATTGCAAGATAAATCAGTTGACTTGAATTAGAGGTTTTGATCCTTTGGAGAAAATTGTATGAGAGTAATTCTCTCTTCTCGATCTATTCGGTGGTGGTGACGGTGGTGCTAACAGCCTCTAAGTGGTGGTTCTTCAATAGAAACTTACTCATCTTCCTCTCTAATGGCCGTTTCTGAAAATTTGATTGTCAAACCTTGAGGTAATCTAAGTGTTGTCTGATATAATCAACCTAAAATTCGTGGGTTACTATTCCACAAAAGTCAAAATGCTGAAAATATCCTCTCGGGTTACCGGTTAGGCCTAAAATGCCTCGAGACCAAAACTAAACCCCCATCTTGTGTTATCTGACTATTTCGACCCTTACAGACACGTTGGCGCTCTCAAAATGACCATACGGATGATATAAAAATAAGTTACTCATAATTCCATTAAATTGGGTCCTGACACAACTAATACACGCATCCCAACTTAATTTCCCAAGTTAACGTATTTTTAAATCGCGATAATCTTAATAAATTCATAATCACATATTGTCATTCACTCAATAGTATTCAAAATAATCATCCTAATAACGGATTAATTTCAATAAATTACCCCCATTTAATTCAATTAATCCCAATAAATAAAATCAATAAAGATACGGGGAATTACATACTTCCCCCTGATAACAGAGTTTCATCCCGAAATTTAAAAACAAGATATACCTGGAAAAAATAACTCTAGATAATGCTCACGCTCCCAAGTAGATTCCTCGGTTGATGCCACCACTGAACATGTACCAGTGGTACTACCTTCGACCTCAACTTCCTCTTGCTAAGATCTAGGATATCAATGGGTCCCTCCTTGTAGGAACTATCAAGCTGTAGATCAATCTCTTATAGAGCAATATGAGTATGGGCCAACTCATGTCGAAGACATCTCCTCATCGAAGAAATATGGAACACATCTTGGATCCTATGCAAGTGTTCCGATAACCCAAGTCAATATGCAACCGGCTGAATTCGCTTGATGATAGGGAATAGCCCCAAATATCTAGCCACCAACTTCCCCTTCTTCCCAAAGTGCATAATATCCTTTATAAGAGACACTCGTAGTAGTACTTGGTCCCCCACATTGAACTCTCAGAAGAATCACTTGGCATTGGATTAACTTTTCTATTGGTCCTGATTAACTTGAATACGGCTCTGTATCATATCTATCCTCGTCAAAGTATCCTGAATCACCTCGGGCCCAAGTATCTTGTTGTCCCCGACCTCTAGACAACATGATGGGGAAATACAAGGTCTACCATACAATGCCTCGAATGGAGCCATACCAATTAGTAAACTGGTAGGAGTTATTGTAGACAATCTCCACCAGTGGAAGATACTGCTCCCAGCCTCCGCCAAAGTCGAGGATGCGCATATGCAACATATCCTTTAACATTTGATTCGTCCACTCCGTCTGTCCATCAGTCTGCGGTTGATAGGTTGTGTTTAATTGTAACTCCGTACCCATAGCTTCCTAGAAACTCTCCCACAATCGAGAGGAAAATATTTTATCTCGGTTAGACACGTTATTGAGAGGTATCCCATGAAGTATCACTATCTCAGCTATGAAGATCTGGGCATACTATCTCGTAGTGTAGTCTGTCCGGGCTGGCCGAAAGTGATCTAACTTAGTCAACCGATCCGCAATCACCTATATGGAATCGTGACCCATTTGTGATGTATGTAATCCCGTGATAAAGTCCATAAAAATGCTTTCCCATTTCCACATAGGGACCTCTAATGGTTGTAGGAGTCCTGTCAATCTCTGATGGTCTACATTTACCAGATGAAAAATGGAACATTTCGCCACAAACTCAGATATATTCATCTTTATCCCGCTCCACAAGTACTATCGCCTCATATCCTGGTACATCTTATCCCCATCGGGACGCACCGCGAATCATCAACCGTGTGACTCTGTTATCACCTCATGCCATGTCTTCCCCCTAAGGGACAACCAATTTCCCATTAAAACGTAAGCCCCCATCTGAACCAACAGTATAAGACTCGAACCCTTCTGCTTGAAGTTGTACTATCCTATTCTGACATAACGGATTCGTTGCCTGAACGTGTACTACTCTCGTAATAATCTAAGGCATAACTATCATCATAGACATGAATGATCAGGCCACTGCGTCCTGGTGTCCCAACTCCTTCCATTTCACTTTCTAAATCTCGGCCACCTAATCTACTGGCCTATGGCTCAATCCGTCTTCTACCACGTTAGCCTTCCTTGGATGGTATTGGATATCAAACTAATAATCCTTCACAAAGTCAAGCCACTAACGCTGAGGCATTTTCAGCTCCTTCTGCATGAAGAGGTACTGTAGTGACTAGTGGTCTGTAAACAAGCGGAATTTTTACCCCTGGAGATAATATCTCAGAATTTGAAGTGCAAACACGACGGCCGCTAACTCCAAGTCGTGGGTAGGGTATTTCTTCCAATGAGGCTTAAGCTTACGGGAAGCATAATCTATAGCCTGATTCTCCTATTATAACACACACCCAAGTCCTAGTAAGGAAACATCAGTATAGACTAGATAATTCACTCCCGGCCTAGGCCATGCTAACACTGGTGATGAGGTTAGCTTGTCCTTCAACTCATCAAACGATGGCTGACAAGCATCACTCCAGATAAATGGCACCCTTTTGCAAGTCAGATGTGTCAATGGACCCTCTCTATTTGAAAACTCCAGAATAAAACTCTTGTAGTATCCTGCTAGACCCATGAAACTATGTATCTCTATCGGTGCCGTGGGTTGTCCCCACTCCCTCACCGTTGACAATTTCCTCGGATCTACATATATCCTTTTGCTATAAATAATGTGCACCAGAAACAAAACCTCCTTCACCCAAAAACCACATTTATCATATTTTGCATCCAACTCATGCTGGCGTACTGTCTACACACTTTCGAATGGCATCCTCTCGATTAATCACTCTTCTTTTCCCCCAAGTCAATCCCATATGCACTAACATTTCTCGGGTCCTAAGTGTAACCTACTGGTCTCCCCTAAGTCCTAACAAGTTAAATAAATCATTTCTAACAATTTCTGAAGATCGTGCATCAATTAATTTAATAAGGGAATTAATTCAAAATTTCTAGACGCATCAATCGATCGAAGAAATGGGTCGAACGATTGATCGAAATTCTAGAGTCGATCGATCGATCAAGTAGTTTTCTGCCCAGAATTCTTTTTATAGTTACGGGTTTCCTATTTTTGCACTTCCAAATCTCCATTACAACGTTCCAAACTCCAAAACAAGTATATATATCATTACACCAACATATATATATATATATATATATATATATATATATATATATATATATATATATATACAGTTTTAATGTAAAATAATCATCAAATCCTTAGCTAGTATAGATTTCTTGTATTAAAAGGCATGGATATTTCTATAACCCTAGTTCTTTAAAACTTATTCATAAGCATCTTAAATATCATATGTTTCTCATAATTTACAACACTAAGATTATGATTCCGTTAATCCATAATTTTAAAAAATAAATCTACATGGAACCTTCCCTTATTCAATGATTAATTCTCCAGTTTCAAAATATTTATATTTTACATAGTTTGTCCTCAATTCTAAACTATTGTGTAAAATATATTCCTTAAATCATTTCAAGATAAATCACTTGCCTTGAATTAGAGGTTTTGATCCTTTGGAGAAAATTGTATGAGAGTAATCTCTTTTCGATCTATCCGGTGGTGGTGACGGTGGTGCTAAAAGCCTCTAAGTGGTGGTTCTTCTATAGAAACTTACTCATCTTCCTCTCTAATGGCCGTTTCTGAAAATTTGATTGTGAAACCTTGAGGAAATCTAAGTGTTGTCTGATATAATCAACCTAAAATTCGTGGGTTACTATTCCTCAAAAGTCAAAATGATGAAAATACCCTCCCGGGTAACCGATTAGGCCTAAAATGCCCCGAGACCCAAACTAAACCCCCATCTTGTGTTTTCTGACTATTTCGACCCTTCCAGACACGTTGGTGCACTCAAAATGACCATACGGATGATATAAAAATAAGTTACTCATAATTCCATTAAATTGGGTCTTGACACGACAAACATGCGCGTCCCAACTTAATTTCCCAAGTTATCGTATTTTTAAAACGCGATAATCTTAATAAATCCATAATCATATATTAGCATTCACTCACTAGTATTCAAAATAATCGTCATAATAAAGGATTAATTTCAATTAATTACCCCCATTTAATTCAATTAATCCCAATAAATAAAATCAATAAAGATACGGGGAATTACATACTTCCCCCTAATAACAGAGTTTCATCCCGAAATTCGAAAATAATATATACCTAGAAAAAATAACTCTGGATAATGCTCACGCTCCCAGGTAGATTCCTCGGTTGATGTTGTCATTCAACATGTACCAGTGGTACTACATTCGACCTCAACTTCCTCTTACTACGATCTAGGCTAGCAATGGGTCCCTCCTCGTAGGAAATATCAAGCTGCATATCAATCTCTTCTAAACCAATATGAATATGGGACAACTCATCTCGAAGACATGTCCTCGGCGAAGAAATATGTAACACATCTTGGATCCCATACAAGTGTTCCGGTAACTCAAGTCAATATGCAACCGGCCGAATTCGCTCGAAGATAGGGAATGGCCCCACATATATAGGCATCAACTTTCCCTTCTTCCCAAAATGCATAATACCCTTTATAGGAGACACTCGTAGAAGTACTTGGTCCCCCACATTGAACTCTCAGAAGAATCGCTTGGCATTGGCTTAACTTTTCTGTCGGTCCTGAGTAACCTAAATACGGATCTGTATCATATCTATCATCGTCAAAGTATCCTGAATCACCTCTGACACAAGTAACGTGTTGTCCCCCACCTCTAAACAAAATGATGGGGAATTACAAGGTATACCATACAACGCCTCGAATTGAGCCATACCAATAGTAAACTAGTAGGAGTTATTGTAGGCAAACTCCAACAGTGGAAGATACTGCTCCCAGCCTCCGCCAAAGTCGAGGATGCACATATGCAACATGTCCTTTAACGTTTGATTCGTCCACTCCGTCTGTCCATCAGTCTGTGGGTGATAGGTTGTGCTTAATCGTAACTCCGTACCCATAGCTTCCTAGAAACTCTCCCATAATCGAGAGACAAATATTTTATCTCGGTCAGACACATTATTAAGAGGTACCCCGTGAAGTCTCACTATCTCAGCTATGAAGATCTGGGCATACTATCCCGTAGTGTAGTCTGTCCGGGTTGGCAGAAAGTGATCTACCTTGGTCAACCGATCCATAATCACCTATATGGAATCGTGACCCATATTTGATGTACGTAATCCCATGATAAAGTCCATAAAAATTCTTTCCCATTTCCAACTAGGTACCTCAAATGGTTGTATGAGTCCTGTCGATCTCTGATGGTCTAAGTTTACCAGATGACAAATGGAACATTTCGCCTAGGGGTGGAAGAGGTACGGGTTTTTACCATACCGTACCGTTTTGGAACGAATTAAAATACCAAAAATTAAAATACCGTACAGCTCTCAAATGGTTTTGGTTTCATATATTAAAATACCAGAAACCAGTCTTACCGAAACCGAAATTACCGCAAAAAAGTTGGTTGGTTTTGATTTTAATATTTAAAAAACCGATTTACCAAAATTACCGTAACGAATTTACTAAAACAAGAAAAAACCGTACCGAAATTACCATACTGTACCGAATTTACAGAAACTAAAAAAAATCGTACCGAAATTACCGTACCATACCGAATTTACCAAAATTATCGTACCGAATTCACCCGAACCAGAAAAAAGTTGGTTTTGGTTTTGGTTTTAATATTTAAAAAAGTTGGTTGGTTTTGTTTTTGGTTTTTTGGGAATTTTAGCTTTGTTTACCAAAACCACAAAGAACCGAAACCAGAAACCAGAAGAAACCATAAGAAACCAGAATTTACCGAAACCAGAAAAAAACCGAAATTACCAAAAAAACCGAAATACCAGCCGGTTTGGTTTTGGTATTGATTTTGGTGTACCGGGTGGTAAACTAGTACGGTTTGGTTTTACCATCTAGAGTTTGGTTTTGGTATTGGTATCTACTATTTATAGACCAAACTGTACTGCTTACACCCCTAATTTCGCTACAAACTCGAAAATATTCATCTTTATCCCGCTCCACCAGTACTGTCACCTCATATCCTTGTACATCTTATCCCCATCACGATGTACCACGAATCATGAATCGTGTGACTCTGTTATCACCTGATGCCATGTCTTCCCCCTAAGGGACAACCAATTTTCCATTAAAACGTAAGCCCCCATCAGAACCAACAGTATAAGACTCGACCCCTTCTGCTCGAAGTTGTATAATCCTATTTTGACAGAACGAATCCACTGCCTGAGCATGTACTACTCTCGTAATAATCCGGCGCATAACTGTCATCACAGACATGAATGATCAGGCCAATGCGTCCTGGTGTCCCAACTCCTTCCATTTCACTTTCCAAACCTCTGCCACCTAACCTACTGGCCCACGGCTCAATGCGTCTGCTACCACATTAGCCTTCACTGGATGGTATTGGATATCAAACTAATAGTCCTTCACAAACTCAAGCCATTGACGCTGAGGCATTTTCATCTCCTTCTGCATGAAGAGGTACTATAGTGACTTATGGTATGTGAACAAGCGAAATTTTTACCCCGGGAGATAATGTCTCAAAATTTGAAGTGCAAACACGATGGCCGCTAACTCAAAGTAGTGGGTGGGGTATTTCTTCCAGTGAGGCTTAAGCTTATGGGAAGCATAATCTATAGCCTGACTCTCTTGTTGTAAAACACACCCAAGTCCTAGTAAGGAAACATCAGTATAGACTAGATAATTCACTCCCGGCCTAGGCAATGCTAACATTGGTGATGAGGTTAGCTTGTCCTTCAACTAATCAAAAGATGACTGACAAGCATCACTCCAGATAAATGGCACCCTTTTGCAAGTCAGATGTGTCAATGGATCCTCTCCCTTTGAAAACTCCAGAATAAACCTCCTGTAGTATCCTGCTAGTCCCATGAAACATTATATCTATATCGGTGCCGTGGGTTGTCCCCACTCCATCACCGCTGACACTTTCCCTGGATCTACATATATCCCTTTGCTAGTAATAATGTGCCCTAGAAACTGAACCTCCTTCACCCAAAACCCACATTTATCATATTTTGCACACAACCCATGCTGACGTAGTGTCTACACACTTTCGAATGGCATCCGTTCGATTAATCACACTTATTTTCCCACAAGTCAATCCCATATGCACTAACATTTCTCGGGTCCTAAGTGTATCCTATTGGTCTCCCCTAAGTCCTAACATGTTAAATCAATCATTTCTAACAATTTTTAAAGATTGTGCAGCAATCAATATAATAAGGGAATTAATTAAAAGTTTCCAGAGGCATCAATCGATCGAAGAAATGGGTCGAAAGATTGATCAAAATTCTTGAGTCGATCGAATGATTAAGTAGTTTTCTGCCCAGAATTCTTTTAATAGTTACGGGTTTCCTATTTTTACACATCCAATTATCCATTACAACGTCCCAAACTCCAAAACAAGTATATAGATCATTACACCAACATATATATACAGTTTTAATGTAAAATAATCATCAAATCCTTACCTAGTATAGATTTCTTATATTAAAAGCCATGAATATTTCTATATCCCTAGTTCTTCAAAATCTCTTCAAAAGCATCTTAAATATCATATGTTTCTCATAATTTACAACACTAAGATTATGATTTCGTTAATCCAAAATTTACAAAAACAAATCTTCATGAAACCTTCCCTTATTCAATGATTAATTCTCCAATTTCAAAATATTTCTATTTTACATAGTTTGTCCTCAATTCTAAACAATTATGTAAAATATATTCCTTAAATCATTGAAAGATAAATCACTTGCCATGAATTAGAGGTTTTGATCCTTTGGTGAAGATTGTATGAGAGTAATTCTCTCTTCTCGATCTATCCGGTGGTGGTGACGGTGGTGCTAAAAGCCTCTAAGTGGTGCTTCTTCTATAGAAACTTACTCATCTTCCTCTCTAATGGCCGTTTCTGAAAATTTGGTTGTGAAACCTTGAGGAAATCTAAGTGTAGTCTGATATAATCAACCTAAAATTTGTGGGTTACTATTCCTCAAAAGTCAAAATGATGAAAATACCCTCCCGGGTAACCGGTTAGGCCTAAAATGCCCCGAGACCGAAACTAAACCCCCATCTTGTGTTTTCTGACTATTTCGACCTTTCCAGACACGTTGGTGCACTCAAAATGACCATACGGATGATATAAAAATAAGTTACTCATAATTCCATTAAATTGGGTCCTGACACAACTAACACGCGTTTCCCAACTTAATTTCCCAAGTTAACGTATTTTTAAATCGCGATAATCTTAATAAATCCATAATCATATATTACCATTCACTCAGTAGTATTCAAAATAATCGTCATAATAAAGGATTTATTTCATTTAATTAACCCCATTTAATTGAATTAATCCTAGTAAATAAAATCAATAAAGATGCGGGGAATTACATACTTCCCCCTAATAAAAGAGTTGCATCCCGAAATTCAAAAATAAGATACACCTGGAAAAAATAACTCTGGATAATGCTCACGCTCCCAGGTAAATTCCTTTGTTGATGCGATCACTGAACATGTAGCAGCGGTACTACCTCCGACCTCAACTTCCTCTTGCTACGATCTAGGATGGTAATGGGTCCCTCCTCGTAGGAACTATCAGGCCGCAGATCAATCTTTTCTAAAGCAATATGAGTATGGGCCGAATCATCTCGAAGACATCTCCTTAGCGAAGAAATATGGAGCACATCTTGGATCCTATACAAGTGTTTCGGTAAACCAAGTCAATATCAAACCGGTCGAATTCGCTCGATGATAGGGAATGACCCCACATATCTAGGCAACAACTTCCCTTTCTTCCCAAAACGCATAATACCCTTTGTAGGAGACACTCGTAGCAGTACTTGGTCCCCCAAATTGAACTCTCAGAAGAATCGCTTGGCATTGGCTTAACTTTTTTGTCGGGCCTGAGCAACCTGAATACGGCTTTGTATCATATCTGTCCTCGTCAAATTATCCTGAATCACCTCCGACACAAGTAGCTTGTTGTCCCCCACCTCTAGACAACATGATGGGGAATTACAAGGTCTACCATACAACGCCTTGGATGGAGCCACACCAATAGTAAACTAGTAGGAGTTATTGTAGGCAAAGTCCACCAGTGGAAGATACTGCTCCTAGCCTCCGCCAAAGTCGAGGAAGCACGTATGCAACATCTCCTTTAACATTTGATTCGTCCACTCCTTCTGTCCATCAGTCTGCGGGTTATAGGTTATGCTTAATCGTAAATCCGTACCCATAGCATCCTAGAAACTCTCCCAGAATCGAGAGGTAAATATTTCATCTCGATCAGACACGTTATTGAGAGGTACCCCGTGAAGTCTCACTATCTCAGCTCTAAAGATCTGGGCATACTATCCCATAGTGTATTCTGTCTAGGTTGGCAGAAAGTGATCTACCTTGGTCAATCGATCCACAATCACCTATATGGAATCATGACCCATCTGTGATGTACGTAATCCCATGATAAAGTCCATAAAAATTCTTTCCCATTTCCACTTAGGGACCTCTAATGGTTGTAGGAGTCCTGTCGATCTCTGATGGTCTACCTTTACCAGCTGACAAATGGATCATTTCGCCATAAACTCGTAAATATTCATCTTTATCCCGCTCCACCAGTACTGTCACCTCATATCCTGGTACATCTTATCCCCATCGGGATGTACCGTGAATCATGAATCGTGTGACTCTGTTATCACCTCATGCCCTGTCTTCCCCCTAAGGGACAACAGACTTCCCATTAAAATGTAAGCCCCCATCTAAGCCAACAGTATAAGACTCGACCCCTTCTGCTCGAAGTTGTACTATACTATTCTGACAGAACGGATCCGCTGCCTGAGCGTGTACTACTCTCGTAATAATCTGGGGCATAACTGTCATCACAGACATGAATGATCAGGCCACTTTGTCCTGGTGTCCCAACTCCTTCCATTTAACTTTCCAAACCTCGGCCACCTAACCTACTGGCCTACGACTCAATGCGTCTGCTACCACGTTAGCCTTCACTGGATGGTATTGGATATCAAACTAATAATCCTTCTCAAACTCAAGCCACTGACGCTGAGGCATTTTTAGCTCCTTTTACATGTAGAGGTACTGTAGTGACTTGTGGTCTGTGAACAAGAAAAATTTCTACCCCAGGAGATAATGTCTCCAAATTTGAAGTGCAAACACGACGGCCGCTAACTCCAAGTCGTGGGTGGGGTATTTCTTCCAGTGAGGCTTAAGCTTACGGGAAGCATAATCTATAGACTGACTCTCCTGTTGTAACACACACCCAAGTCCTAGTAAGGCAACATCGCTATAGACTAGATAATTCAGTCCTGGCCTAGGTAATGCTAACATTGGTGATGAGGTTAGCTTGTCCTTCAACTCTTCAAAAGATGATTGACAAGCATCACTTCAGATAAATGGCACCCTTTTGCAAGTCAGATGTGTCACTGGACCCGCTCTCTTTTAAAACTCCAGAATAAACTTCATGTAGTATCTTGCTGGGCCCATGAAACTATGTATCTCTATCGGTGGTGTGGGTTATCCCCACTCCCTCACCGCTGACACTTTCCTTGGATCTATATATATCCCTTTGCTAGAAATAATGTGCCCTAGAAACTGAACCTCCTTCACCCAAAACCCACATTTATCATATTTTGCATACAACTCATGCTGACGTAGTGTCTACAAAACCTGCCTCAAGTGCTCGACATGATCCTCCTCAGTCTGGGAGTAAACCAGAATGTCATCTATGAAGCGAATGACAAACTAATCTAGGAAGTCTCTGAGCACCCTATTCATCAAGTCGACAAACATGATTGGGGCATTGGTTAACCCAAAAGGAATAACCCTGAACTCGTAGGAACCATATCTCGTCAAGAAGGCAGTCTTCGACACATCCTGCTCCTTGATACACAACTAATGGTATCCTGATCTCAAATCAATTTTTGATAAGAAGGAAGCTCCTGTCAACTGATCGAATAAGTCATCGATTCGGAGCAACATATACTTATTTCGTATCGTGACTTTATGCAACTCCCAGTAATTAACACAAAATAGTAAAGATCCATCCCTATTCTTAACGAATAACACTAGAGCTCCCCACGACGAAGTACTCCCACGGATAAATCCCTGACCCAACTGCTGCTCTCTCTGATCCCATAACTCCCTCATCTATGCTAGAGTAATATGGTAAGGTGATCAGGCTATTGGAGGAGTGTCCGACACCAAATCTATAACAAAGTCTATATCTCTACTAGGAGGTAATCCCGAAATATCCTAAAACACATCAGCACTCTCGAACAATAGGAATTGAATCAATTGGTATCACCACCTCCTTAGAGGTATCCTCATCTATGTAGTATAAATGAGTAAGCGATCCACCCTCAGGACGAGGCATCTCCACTAGGAACATCTCCGGTCCTGGTATGGCAAAAATAATACTCTTACTAAAACAATCAATAATGGCTATATACACAACAAGAAAATCCATACTGATAATCGTATCATACTCAGACATATCTAATACGAGTATGTCAACAGGTAAAGTAAATCTCTCAGTCTCTATACCCATGCCTCCACATATAAAAGAAATCACAGAACCACTACTCAATGATGAATCTATAAAAGTAATAGTACTCTCCTATGTATTTAACAATCCCATAATACGTGGAAATCTCATGGAAATAAAGCAATGTGTGGCCTCGTGTCAAATAAAATACTCCCTAAAGTCCCCTAAATAGAAAACATACCCTCAATCGTCGGTGGGTCTGGCGGGATTGCATCATGGTAAAGATTGTAAACTCATCCATACTGAAGTTTTCCTTACTCAACTAGGACTACTAAAATAGGTTACAATACTGGAATATGTGGTGGTGCTGGGATAACGGGGGGAAATATCGGTCTTTGGGGCTCCTGTCGGGCACTTTACTGCTGCTGCTATGGGGCCCTGTCCCTCTCAGGACACTCATGGCACTTGTGGCTGGTCTTGCCACATATGAAACACTTTCCAGCAAAGTTTCCCCCTCTCTGACCCTTATTCCCTTGGCCCTGATGGCCGTTACAACCTCTCCCCTGGTCATACTGGCCTTGCTAAAACTGCTGCTAGCCTGGATGGCCGTGCTGACCATGCTGTCCATTCCGAAAACCTCAATGGCCATGTCAGAAACCTCCTGATCCGAATCTCTTAGAATCTCGCTACTCGGAAATCTGATCACCCTCCCTATGTTGTGCTTGATATGGTTGTGCCTCACTGGCACCATTACCTCCTCTCCTGCTCTGCTGCCTGGACTCCCTTACTCACTTTTCCTCTGACAGGTGAAAGCGGTGCTCCTGGAAGTGAAGTAGCATTGTTTTAACAACATTGGAGTAGGTGTCCAACAATAGATTCCCTAGCAGGTGCTGGCGAATCCTCCAAGTCAACTCATCAATAAACTTCTAGATTTTCTTCTCTTCCATTGGGATCTCATCTGGTACTAAATTTAGAAGTTTCATGAAATCTGCTTCATACTCTGCCACTGTCTCCCCTTCTTTCTTAAGATTTATCAATTTTCACCTCATTTTTGTCTGAACGACAGAGGAGAAATATTTTCTGTAGAACCGCACCTATAACTCCTGAATATTGAGAACATCTCTCTCCTCAGTAGTCGTAATAGACTCCCACCACTGCAATGCTTCTCCAACTATCTTAAACGTAGCGAGTATCTACCTCTGTACACTTGTGCACTCATACATGCTCAAGTGACTTTTGATGTCCATCTTCCATTGGCTCGCCACTACCACATCGGAGTTCCCTATAAACTTTAGCGCATGCGCCTTCAGAAAGGCATCATGAACATATTACCAAGCAGACAAGAATGCATGAGTCGGGACTAGGTCCACCACTGGTTCCTAAGGTGGTGCCTGCTACATAATTTCTAACGCTAAATTTACTTCTTGGGTTATAATGGCGGTAACTTCAGCGGTGTTCATACTACCCTAAATTAGTGCAGGCTGGGGCTCGGGCTGGGTATCCCTGGGAACTCATTGTGCACGTCGAGGAGGCATCTGAAATGAGAGAGAGAAGTTTTATGAGTCTACAGTTGATATCTTAAAATAGTTGAAGAATATAAAATGCACAAAAGAATACAATAATCCTACAATATATGGCTATATATCAAAGGACGCTACGCAGAATTCATAACAAGCCGTACATATCCTAAGGACTCTAGAACCTGATGCTCTGATACCACCTATGACACCCCGACTAATTAAATACCGGGTAACTACTCCCTTATTTAAATTAGTACAAAATGTCAAGTTGGTTCAGTTCATAGTATCACTGTCGAAAACATTTTCATTAGTTACTAACCACCTAATATTTATAATAGTGAAGTGACAAATTTTATTAATTGAATTAACCATCAACCAAATATTTTAAAACATCATTCAAAAATCCCATAAACAATCTCGTAAGGGTATCCAACATAATGAAATAAATGATGTCAGTAGTAAACACTCCAATACATAGTAGCAAGGCTAAATAAACCGAATACAACCGTCTGAATAAAATAAATAAATCTAACAACTGAAATAAAATATATGATTGAACTACTGTTTCTGGATAGAAATGGGCAACATGACCTAACAAATGCAAATAATATCTAAATAGAAATCAAGGGAATATGGAGGCGTCTAAGACTGAGGTCCTATAACTTCCACAACAGCTACAGCAAGTCAACATAATGGAACTCCTATACCTGGCATCCCTGTGGATGGGCACCTAAAAGGTTTTTACAAAAATAGATTTGAAAGCAAACGAGTCAGATCCTGAGGTGAAAATATTTTAAAATAGCAAGTGTTAAAATTAAAATTTAAACAACACATATATTAAACATGTTAGTCATGTTCCCTCACTTGAGAATCTCAGCCCTCAACTATTGTGCACACCTAACGCATATTTATATATATCGATATACCCAATTTCTAGTTACACTATCTAGCCTAGCAAGTCTCTAACTGTTCTATACTTAATCAGACTACCTAATGTTTTTACTCAATAAACCCCCAACATTAAATACTATCATATTCCCTATTTCATTAACCAAATTCACATAACTTGAAACCCTCGCTTATTTCTTACGTACTTCATTATTTTATAATCTCATTATTTGCACTCGGCAACACAGTAGAACAATTACAAGTATATATATATTTATCACGCTCAATATATATATATATATATATATATATATAATTACGGTACCCCTAGGCTGAGCTGCGGTGCATACGTACTCGACTATCAAGTCCTGGTACATCACGTACGTGAGGATCACAAATTTCGAATCTCTCGGGAACCGAATAAAAAAAAACACACATATTGGAGGCGAACATAGTTCGCATAACCATGGGTCATGCACATACCTATGCTCCCATGGTCAGGTGACTTATTAACTCACAAATAAGTCTTCACAGTCCAATTTTCTTGAGGTACCAAACTAAATCCCCCCTGAAGCACACAAAGATAAGACGATCCTTTCTCGAAAATCAACATCTCGTGATAGCAAGTATGGTAGGTATGTCGTACACATAATAATCCACACACTAAGAACTCACACAACTTAGGTAATTATCGAAGTAGTATAGGTATATTCCGACCCTATATCATAGGTCTCACACGTAACATAGTTCCATCTCGATTATTCTACATAATAAGTTTAGCGCGATAACTCTATAATTGCGAGTACTTAAACCTAACCCAAAAGGTTACTAAGTCTCCCATCTGTCTCTGAGCGTATCTCAGTAATTTACGGTCGCTTACTACTGTTCCAACTCTTAAATTATTTTCTAATCGAATTAAATTCCCCTTTAATACACACTTTCAAATCGCATATGTTCGATTAATCACACTTCTTTTCCCCCAAGTTAATCCCATATGCACTAACATTTCATGGGTCCTAAGTGTATTCTATTGGTCTTCCCTAAGTTCCAACATGTTAAATCAGTCATCTCTAACAAGTTCTAATTGTTGGGTATTAGTAAATTTAATAAGGGAATTAATTCACATTTTTTATAGGGGTCTATCGATCGATTGAGCAATTTTCTGCCCATAATTCATTTAATAACTACGGGTTTCCTATTTTTACACTTCCACTTCTCCATTACAACGTCCCAAACTCCCAAACAAGTATATATATCATTACACCAACATAGATATACCATTTTTAATGTAAAAGAATCATCGAATCCTTACTTAGTATTGATTTCATGGATTAAAAGCCATGAATATTTCTATAACCCTAGTTCTTCAAGATTTCCTCAAAAGTATCTTAAATCTAAGATGTTTCTCATAATTTCAACATTAAGATTATGATTTCATTAATCCATAATTTCCAGAAACAAATCTCTATATACTATAAAATGCAAAACAAGGCATTTATGAGCATTTATGACTCCTCCTCATTGAGAGTGTCCACGTGGCACTCTATATCTCTATATACTAATGCTTTATAAGACTTTAATGTTTCCTTTTTTTAAGGTGTGCATGTAAGATGACTACAATTAAAAATTCTTTTGCATCATTTAAAACACCTACTCAGCTTTTCACCTTCTTTTCGACTCTTTGAAATCACCGGCGCTTCATTCTGCCCTTTTCTCTCTCTATTTAAGATTTTCGCCTCTCTCTCTTTCTCTACGTCCACCTTGTAAGCTTGATGGTTGGGTAATGGTTATATCATTTCTTACAATCTCGGGTCTGAAAATCGTTCAGCTCCATGCCTCTTTCATAACTTTCCGGACAATAAAAAACAAAGACCCACTTAACTTTCTTTCTTATCCACCCACATGTTAGCTAGCGAGAGAGAGACATGGGCCTATTATGTGGAGTCTGAATTTCGGTTCCTCTGACATCAGCGGCCTGCGAGTTTGAGTTTCACTACAACAGAAAAGTGAAACAAAATTGCAACAACCCAACAGATATAATCGCAACAAATGAATTTGAAATCACATAAACTAAGAACCAAAAGGGATCCGAAATCTATTTTTTTTAAAAGGGATCCGAAATCTATTTATTTTTTTATTTTTTGTTTTGGTTTGGTTCTATTTTCATTTAACATACCAAAATTGTTTGAGTTTTTTTTTTTAATTTTATATTTGCTTCGACGATGGTGTTGGTTTGATTTTTAGCTTTGGTGGTTTGATTTTCTGACAAATATCGATTTTTTGCTTCGGCGATGGCAACAAAAGGTTGCATCCAAGTCGGGGCCCAAGCTGGATGTTGGGGTGGATACAATGTTTTTAGCTTTATATGTTCTCGGTCTGATTTTTTTTGGTCTAGACCACAGGTTCCCCACGTTTTTGGCGTAGGACTAATCCTGTTCGAGCCGGGTAGGACCACAAGGGCGACAAAGCTCTCCCTCCCAAATTTTAACACAGCTGCATTCCCAAGGCTCGAACCCAAGACCTTGGTTAAGCTAGGACAACCCCTTACCAGCTTACCTACGTGATGGGGGTCTCGGTCTGATATTTACATTTTTTAGTTCTCTGTTTCAAATGATCTCATCGCCTTGTACCTTTGTGTTCTGCTTTTTAATCAAGCTATTTTCTTTATTGTTTGCTTCTGCTTTTCTATTGTTCCTCTTTTATATTGCATGCTCAAAATTAGAATTTTTTTTTTATATTTTTAACTAGAAACACTTCCCCCACCCCCCCTTTTGGGACCTTTTAGTAAGACTGTATTTTACTTTGATTTTTCAGCAACAAAAATTTTCGAGGAAGAGTGTAGATTTTTTTTTAATGTTAAAAATGGAGTTGAAACAGAGGAGTTTTTTGGTGAGATATATTATCACTTTTCCCATTTTATGTCGAATCAAATTCTAGCTTCTTATCAAGTCATTCATTTATATTTCCCTCTTTTTTCAAATTTTGCTATAAAAAATAATTACTTTTCAGTTTTTTCCAACCTTATAATCGAACGACCTGAATATTGAGTTGACAATTCAGAACTGGGGTCGTATGATTCAGTTTCAATAGTGTTTGTAATTGTAATACCATTAATGCTTCATAGATGGTCTAAGTAGCTCATTGCATATCTATTATTGGTTGATAAACCTAACAAAAACACGCATCCGATCTCCAAAATTAGGCAACATCTGAGCTCTGACTAAATCAGCGTACAACCCAAGTTGCCACTAAGGCTACTACACCGACTTATGTGGCTTCACACCTTCATAATTTTTTTAAGGCCATAATATGAGATAAAATAGAAGAAGATAAAGATTGGAAGAGGTAGATAGATGAAAGGGCGGTACAAATAGAGAAGATGGGGGATATTTAATATGATAAAGAGGGATGGAAAACTATGGAGAAGGATGGGAAGAGATTTTTCAAGACAATCAAAGGGCTGAAAGAGAGTAAATAACCTTAAAAATGATGATAAATTAATTGGGATGAAAAATGTATTGAAAGCAAACCATCATGTGGACATTTCTTTTAGTTTTAGTTTAAAATATTAAAAATTTGATAAGATTTACTACAAATCAGTTAAAAAAGTATCTTATTTCTCTTTCAACTTGATAATATGGTTAATCTACAAATTAACTCAGTTGTTTTTTAGTTATTGGAAGAAAAAAGACCTATAAATGTTAAGGGATGTGATAATTAGAATTTCTTTTGATAAACTCACTTTTACTTAATTTTTGTCATTTCAAAAAAAATATATTTGAATAAATTTCTATTATACCTCTATTTTAACTGTGTCGTTGGCACGGGCACCCACTAGATATGTTTTTTACTAATATTATTTTTGTAACTAATAATTGTATTTGTAATTGATTAAATTGTTTTTGTAATTAATAAATATATTTTATTCTTTTGTTTTGAAATTTATTTTAATTTGAAATATTATCAAAATATCTATGCGTGATAACTTTGACACGATTTCTTTTTAGACAATCTTGAAATAAATAATAATTATGTGCCAATTTTGAAAATATTATGTTATTTTAAAAAAAATATTGGTTAAGAAATGCCAATAAAAAATCTGAAACATAGAGGTTAGTAAAGCCAGGAGGGGTGAGTATATAGACAAGTATATACTTAGGACTTATCTTAAACGGATAGAAAAGTGAACAAAAATTTTATTCTATCTGTTCGGCATATTTACATTGTCTTCTTTGAATGTTGCTTACAATACCGTCTGAGTCGCGCATCGCGCGGGTTTTCAACTAGTCTATATGAAACCTGCTCTTATTTAATGATTAATTCTCCAATTTCACAATATTTCTATTTTACATAATTTGTCCAAAATTCTAAACTATCATGCAAAATAAATGCCTTAAATCAATGAAATATAAATTACTTGCCATGAATTAGAGGTTCTGATCCTCTGGAGCAGATGGTTTGGGAGTAATTCTCTCTTCTCGATCTATCTCGTGGTGGTGACGGTGGTGGAAAAAGCCTCTAAGTGGTGGTTCTTCTTTAAAAACTTACTCCTCTTCCTCTCTAATGTCCGTTTGTGAAAATTTGATTGTGAAACCCTAAGGACCCTAAGTGTTGGCAGATATAATCAACCTAAAATTCATGGGTTACTATTCCTCAAAAGTTAAAATGACTAAAATATTCTCCTAGGTTTCCGCTTAGGCCTAAAATGTCCCGCGACCCAAACTAAACCACCGGTTAGTGTTTTCTGACTATTTCGACCCTTACGGACACGTTGGCGCTCTCAAAATGACCATACGAATGATATAAAAATAAGTTACTCATAATTCCAATAAATTGGTCCCTGGCACGACTAACACGCGCATCCCAACTTAATTTTTAAAGTTACCGTATTTTTAACTCGCGACAATCTTGTCTAACACCCCGCCCGCCCGGGGAGAGCGAACGGAGCGCTAATGCGATAAAATAAATACAAATCCACAAGTGACAAGGTATAGAGCATCTAAGTCCCACAACAACGAAAGAGAAACTACAAATCTCAATCTCTTCAAATTAAATACCAAATCTCTCGAATTACATACAACAACTAACTCGAAAATAAAATACAAATCTCCAAAGTTCTATACATCAAAATAATACAAATCTTTCCCAAACCATCCTCGCTAAAATCAATCTCCATAGAGCCCCAAAATCCACGCTAACCTGCCACTAAAAGAAAATATGGGGAAGTACACAATACGACAGGAAAGATGCTCAACAAATATTTTAGTGATGAATAAAGCGTAACAACACGAGTACGAATATTCAAATCAAAATGCAAATCTCAAAGCATTTATCATTATAATTTCTCAACAACACTTTAACCGGGTCACCAGGCCTCACCCCATCCGTATATGCTTTATCAAGCCATAGCCCGGGAAATAGGTATTTTGGCGGGTACTCAACATCCGTGCCATATTAAAATCTCATGACAACGTGCTCAACAACAATATAATTCCACATGAATCAAAATAATTCCAACAATTACTTTTTCAGATTTCCAAGAATTTATCAATTCAAATATGAGTTCAATTAAACAAGAATTCAAAGAGAATGACACTCGCGAGATTTAAGGAGCATATTGTGTAAAACCCCATACCTCAAACCATGATGAGAACCCAATGATCACATCCTCAAGATCAACTCAAAAGTTCTACAAAATCTCCTCTAAGAACCTCCAACAAATATAGCCCCAAGAACACCTCTAATCTAAGTTTGGAACTCACAAATCTCAAGGGCCAAAGTATAATTAAAAAGAAGAGGAATATAAAATATATTTGCTGCCGAATTTTGTGCCAAAAGTAGGTTAAAAGGGTTTCCCACGACTTCCTGTTATAATGCAAAGAAATGAAGAGTTGGAATCCAAAAGACTCCTTTAAATAAGGCAAATAAATGAAGAGTTGGAAGTCAAAACAACTCTTGAAAATTACTTAATGTTCGCCGACTTAGAATTCCAAGAGTTAAAAACATTTAAAAATCATTTTAAAATCCGTTTTAACTCCGTTTTCGAAAACCGTTTGAATTTCTCGCCTTTAAAACTAATATTCAACATATTTGAGCAATAAAAATAATTTTATCAAAAACTTTATTTTCCTCGATTTTCCAAAAATTAATTAAAATAGCCCAAAATTACGCGGGTTATTACACTTCCCAACTAACAATGGAATTTCGCCCTCGAAATTCGCCGAATGCCTAACTCTCAAAATCAGGCCAACAATCTCCAAAAATAATCTCCTCGCCAAAAATAATTCCTCACATCTAATCTAGATGCCTATTACGAATATCACCTAAAATTTTCTATCTACAAAAATTGCTAACCACGTAATGAACCCAAAACACAAGCCCAGAGGGTTGCCGTATACCTAAGCTCTGATACCATTTGTAACACCCCGCCCCCCCGGGGAGAGCGAACGGAGCGCTAATGCGATAAAATAAATCCAAATCCACAAGTGACAAGGTATAGAGCATCTAAGTCCCACAACAACGAAAGAGAAACTACAAATCTCAATCTCTTCAAATTAAATACCAAATCTCTCGAATTACATACAACAACTAACTCGAAAATAAAATACAAATCTCCAAAGCTCTATACATCAAAATAATACAAATCTTTCCCAAACGATCCTCGCTAAAATCAATCTACATAGCGCCCCAAAATCCGCGCTAACCTGCCACTAAAAGAAAATATGGGGAAGTACACAATACGACAGGAAAGATGCTCAACAAAGATTTTAGTGATGAATAAAGCGTAACAACACGAGTACGAATATTCAAATCAAAATGAAAATCTCAAAGCATTTATCATTATAATTTCTCAACAACACTTTTACCGGGTCACCAGGCCTCACCCCATCCGTATATGCTTTATCAATCCATAGCCCGGGAAATAGGTATTTTGGTAGGTACTCAACATCTGTGCCATATTAAAATCTCATGACAACGTGCTCAACAACAATATAATTCCACATGAATCAAAATAATTCCAACAATTACTTTTTCAGATTTTCAAGAATTTATCAATTCAAATATGAGTTCAATTAAACAAGAATTCAAAGAGAATGACACTCGCGAGATTTAAGGAGCATATTGTGTAAAACCCCATACCTCAAACCATGATGAGAACCCAACGATCACATCCTCAAGATCAACTCAAAAGTTCTACAAAAGCTCCTCTAAGAACCTCCAACAAAAATAGCTCCAAGAACACCTCTAATCTAAGGTTGGAACTCATAAATCTCAAGGGCCAAAGTATAATTAAAAAGAAGAGGAATATAAAATATATTTGCTGCCGAATTTTATGCCAAAAGTAGGTTAAAGGGTTTCCCACGACTTCCTTTTATAATGCAAAGAAATAAAGAGTTGGAATCCAAAAGACTCCTTTAAATAAGGAAAATAAATGAAAAATTGGAAGTCAAAACAACTCTTGAAAATTACCCAATGTTCGCCGACTTAGAATTCACAGAGTTAAAAACATTTAAAAATCATTTTAAAATCCGTTTTAACTCTGTTTTCGAAACCGTTTGAATTTCTCGCCTTTAAAACTAATATTCAACATATTTGAGCAATAAAAATTATTTTATCAAAAACTTTATTTTCCTCCATTTTCCAAAAATTAATTAAAATAGCCCAAAATTACGCGGGTTATTACATCTTGGTAAATCCGTAATCATACATTACCATTCACACGATAATATTCAACATAATCATCATAATCAAATACTAAGTCTCGCCTCACTAGTATTTAAATTCGGATTAATTTCAATTAATTACCCCATTTAATTCAATTAATCCCACTAAATAAAATTAATAAAAATACGGGGTATTACAGATGGTAGCATTTATATCCCTTATGGAGGGAAGTATATCCAATAAAAACATAGTGGTAGGATTTGAGAGTGAACTTGCGTTGATTTTTGGTTTTGATATAGGGAACCCTAAAAATTTCAGATTTCCATCGTGAGGTTGTTTATTAAAAAGCTTAAAGAAAGGGGTTTATTTATTTTGTTTTGATGAAGGCAACCTATTTATGTGGTACACAGATGTTATAAATGCATCAACCTACAAAAACAAAGGTATTTTGCATATAACATCAATGTAAATGTTGTTTCTATGATGTGTCGGTGTTTCCTTTCGGCCACTCCATTTTACTCTAGAGTATGTGGGCATGAGATGTTTCTAATTATGCCATATTTTCTGAAATGGTCTATAAATTCCCTACTAGAGTATTCAGCTCCACCATCACAATAAATACTTTAATTTATCTTGAAAATTGTGTTTTCACCATCCTTTAAAACTTAGTAAAAATCTTGAAAAAATCTTATTTTTGTTTCAATGGGTATAGCCAAGTGTATCTAGTACAATCATCAATAAACATCACATAGCGTTTCATATGTTACAAGAATAGAATTGGTGTAGGATCCCATAAGTCAGAGTGAATCATATCAAATGGTTCTTGTGAAATTTTTGAATTCAATGTAAATGGAAGCCTACAACTTTTTCCACTTGACAACTGACATAGACATAAGGTCTTTTACTCCAATATCTTACATGTAAACATTTTTTTCTATCTAGTAAATTCAAAGTTTCATTGCTAGGATTCCTTAATCTCTTATGCTAAATGTTGTCACTCTCCTTGTCTTCATAGACTGCTATCATACCTTTATCCTCATCATCAAGAGCATATAGAGAACCATTCTTAGTTCCTTTGGCCATCACTAACTTGGTCCTCTTTTCCTTAATAATAAAATTAGTATCGATAAATTCTAAAGTACATTAATTTTCTTTTGAAAGGTGGGACACTAATAGGGTGGATTTATTTAATTTAAGAGCCACAAGGACAACATTTAGTTTAAGACCTGTTATAACTATATGTCCAGTGTGTGTAATGTATAAATGTGACCCATCTCCTACTAGGACCATATTATTACTATATTAAGGTTTTAGTTCATAAAGAATACCTCTTGTGTTGGTCATGTGTGTGGATGCACTTGAATTCATGTACTTATTTGTGTCAACGAGAGCTGGATAGGGTGAGTCCATCATAGCTATGTGTTTACCTCCTTATGGTTGAATTGAGAAGTCCCATCAATATAAGCATGTGAGAGCTTTTTGTTTGCTCAAACCATAAATTTGGCATTCCCGCCAAGATGTTGCATTACCATTTTCTCCATTTTGAGCCCCAAAATATGACACCATATTTGTGTTTATTGATGAACTCGGGGTAGGTTGAGAGTTTTCGAAGACATTGAAGTTATTTTCATGCCGACACCCTCGGTTCCAGTTGGGTTGCCAGTTGTGGAGATGATAATCAGTGCGTCTGAATTCGTGTCCTTGAGAATTAGACCCTCCAAAGTTACCATAATTTACTTTGAAGTTACTTCTTTCTATATACATCCTTCCACATCCTCTATTATAACCATGAAATTTTGTTCATTAAGCAACAAAGGCCATAGATGGGTCAAGTTTAATGGACTGCATATTGACCGCTAGAGATTGTTCATTTTCTTCCCTCATGTCGAATCCTCATAATTGCCAAATTAGTTATGAAAGAGAAAGGCATGGGGCTTTCCAATCATAACTGTTCTAAAAGGTTTTTATTTTTCCCCAAGTCCTTGGATAAAACTAATCATTTTTACTCCTCATCAGACAGTTTGTTAATGGTTGTGAGACACTCATAAATCTCCTTAAAATCTTTCATATATTACTAAATAGTTTTTCCTTCAATGGAGATGGCACTTAGTTCTTCCTTCAATGGAAACTCCTTGTCTTTGGACACTTGACGATATTATTCTTCAAATGTTTTCCTTTTCTTAGCATCCAACAATCAAATACATATATTGTTTCGATCATGGTTCATCCAATCGAACTCATAAGAAAGCATCTTTGCCCTCCCATTCTTCATGTTCCTTATCTTTTCCTGATTTTTTTATTGGATCATTATTAATAAGACGAGTCACATTCATTGACTGCATAAGTTATAAAATTTGGATCCTCCAAAATAGATAGTGTAAGGATTTGAATTTATGAGAACATATGGGAATTATATAGTGAAGGGAGTTCTTGGAAAATATGAAATTATTTAAATCCATTTATTCATGAGGCTCCGATATCAAGAAAACTAGTTGGTAATTAGCAGAACTCTTACGAAGTCACTACTTAGAGGCTGCTTGCTATGTGTTTATATATAACAACAATAATAGACGGGGAGGTTGGATTTTTCATGGAGGACTGCTTGACCATAATTGACCAATACATGAAAACTGCACAACCTACTATCTAACCACAAAAATACTTTAACTACCTAGGATACACAACATATTAACTGTCAAAAACTACCCACGACACATGATACAAATTGTAACATGGAACTACCTGCTACACATGATACATGTTGCTAACTGCTATAAAGAACTGTAGGGATGTTTGGTAACTCATGTTGGTCATTTTGGTAAATTTGGCTACTTCGTTAGGGAGGAATTCTTCTAGAAGTATGGCATAAGACAACGGTAACTGTTACCTTTATTTTAATGCTATCTAGATAAATGAAGAACAAGAGGCGAGGGAGTTTGAGACTTCCAGGGATAAAGTTCCTGGAGTAGACTTGCCCCTATTTTAAATTGTAATGGGAATTCCTGCAGTCACACAAGCTTCTACTAGCATCGTGATGGGACATGCATATATAGCCCTTCTCATGGAAAAATTCCTCCAGTTTTTATGGACTCCTGTAGCTACAATGACTCTTGGGGAGGACTAGACCCCAGCTCTTTTATAACACCAATAGCAGCTCCAATGAGATCTGTCCCCACGAACACTATTCACACCCCTACCCCATTGGTGGTTACTCTAGGTGTGATAAGTATTCCACATATGGTCCCTTAACCATTATTCCCACGAATAAGAAAACCCCTGAATCCGCCTTGGAAGAAACGAAGAAGATGCATAAAGAGATACTAAAGATGATTACAGCTTCCTCACCATCAGTCGGGGAGGTAGCATCAGTGTACAATGTTTTTCGTAATCCATATCCTAAGGCTTACAATGAGGAACCTTACCCAAAGAACTATATTCCTCCTATATTTGATATGTACAAAGGAAATAAAGGAAACTAAATGGAGCACATCAAGAGGTTAATCGAGTATTTGGGGGTTCATTGCAATAAGAAGAATCTAAGGTTGAGGGAGTTTTCAAAATCCGTCATCGATACGGAAGATACACCTCACTTGGCACCAAATAGTGTCTCAATGTGGAAGGATATGCACATTTTGTTTATTCATAAGTTCTTTCTGGACGTAAACAAATTTATGTTGACAAAACTGGGCAGGGAAAAGTGACAACCATGGAAGGAAGTGGTGGCATATGTTCAAAGGTTCATGAAGATTCCCTTCGATGTGAGGGAGGAGGACAAGGAGTCTAAACTGCTTTAGATATGTGCTGAGGGGTTGCTCCAAGAGTATATCTGTCACGTCATCAATGAAACACATGGAGAAACTTTGGATGCACTTTTGAAATCGTCAAGGAACATCTTATTGGTCGTACAACCAAATCTGGTTGTGGTGACTGTGATGTTTAAAAAACCAATACATCCCGTTATGGAATGTGTCCATCCCCCACGAGTAGTATACGCTAATGGAGGAGAGTAGGACAAGCAGCTGAAGAAGGATAATAAAAGAAAGTCTTGTAGAGATAGAGAGGATCCACCACCATTGCCCTTCACGATTGAACAAGACGTCAATTGTTACAATTCCATAGTGCAAGGAGGGAGAGTTTATGAGCCCAAGTATACTCCAGCAATGGATCAAGATGCAAAAATAAAAGTTAATCCCAAATATTTTCATCTCCATCGAAAGGTTGGTGATCCAACGGTAATCTATTTTACACTGAGGAAGATTACAAGCAAACACGTAAAGGCAGGGACTTTATAAATACCTCAAGAGAACATTAGCAACAACCCATTACCACCACATGTAGCTAACTTGGTAGTTTCTTACAATGAAGAAGATGAGGAGGAAGCGAGGGAACTGATTTTGGAGAAAAAAAAGTTTGACGAGGCGTTATAAGGTTGCATCAGGGGAATGGCTAATGTGGTGATGGCCTACGACGACGCTAGTGATAGAGATGTAGAGGATGTGTATAATCTAGATAGTAAAGAAGTTGACCAGGGGCTGGAATACCATGATGTATCGTAGTCGCCCAAATTCTCATGGTTCTTAGATCAAGTGGGGATGCGAGAGCAAAACAGGATAGAGATAACACAAGCGATGTTGGAAATTGAACAATAGAATGAAGTTTCATCTCTGAGATGGAGGGGGCCTATGGACAAATTGGTAAGGAAGTTCTTATTCAAAGTGAGTTTCAATGACGCCGATAAAGATGTAAGGTTTTCACATAACAAGCCCTTATATGTGACGGCTACTATCGATGGTGTGAGTTTTATGAAGGCTCTAAAGGATGGGGGAGCATTTATAAAAATCATGATCATCAACTCATTACATGCAACCAACATCTCTACGGTAAGGTAAATACCAATGCCTTTAGTGACCTCTTGTTATGACAACCAGTCCTCCAAGTCGACTGGATACGTGAATGTAGGGATTATAATGGGGAATCTCACTTCAGAAAATTAGGTTCATATGATTAAGAGTTTTAGTTCTTACCACCTTTTGATATGAAGGGTCTGGATGCACAATGACGATTTAGTCCCATCGTGACATCACCAATGCGCTAAGGTAAATGTGAAGGGGACTGATATTGTTATACGTACAACGAAGAAGCCCTTTGCAACCAAAGAGGATCATTTGGTGGATGCAAAATTTTATACAGAGCTGGAGGAGGATACAAAAGTACTAACAAGAAGAATGGAGGGATCCAGAGTTCCTTCCATCAGAGAAAGGATGTGGCCTGGGAATGGTCAAAGAAATAAAGGATCTGTAAGGAGAGAAGGAGCTAAGGAGGTCAATCATATTGATCCCAAAGCCCAAATTATCTCTAAATAACTGAGAGATAGGATGAGGCCCAGTATGGACACAATGGAGCATGAGGCCCAACGACATAATGTGCTGAGTAGATTTTTGAGAAATAGGTTGGTAAATGCGTCAAGAGAGAGAAATGAAACACAGTTATAACGGCCAATAGACAGTGCAAAAAGATGATAACAGAGGATAAAAGGGTGATTTATCTCCTATGAATGTCTGGAAGGGTGGTCAAAGGAGTCATATTAGAGGCTGATGAAGAGGTTGACCCGGTGTTTGAGTGTTTTCTGGTAGACCAATAGGGGTGGTACATGTTCATAGATAAATCAAACATATATGAGTTTGTGGAGGGAGTAGAAGAGTAACCAAAGTATATAATGGATTTCCCAAAGCCACAAGTGAAGGACCTAGGGCAGTTGGATCTAGACAGAGAAGGAAAAGATCCAAGGCAATTATATATTTTGAAGGATCTTAGCAAAGAGAAAATAAGGGCCTTGATGGAGTCGATTTGGGAATACAGAGACGTCTTTGTGTGGAAGTACACATAGATGGAGTGGATAGATAAAGAAGTAAGTTGCCAGAAATGAAATGTTATGCCTTCAGTGATACTAGTCAATCAAGCCATAAGAACATACAAAACAAAGTTGGACCTGAAGATCAAGGATAAGGTTTAATAATTTCTCGTAGAAGGTCCATAAAACCCATACATCATCTACTTTAGGTTTTAAGCATTGTCCCAATTGGAAATAAGGACAAGAACTCGATAAAAATCTGTGTGGATTTCAGGGTCTTGAACAAAACTTATCTAAAGGATGAGTTCCACCTACCCTCCATTCATAGATTGATCGATGTAGCATCCAGGAATGAAATTTATAGCTTTATAGATAGTTATGTAGGATATAACCAAATCAAAATGGATCCAACATATGTAGAGAAAACAATATTCAAAACCCTGTTAGGAGATTTCATGACAAAGTGATGCTTTTTGGGATGACTAATGCTGGAGAAACTTCTCAGAGAATGATGATGGTCATTTTCCATGACTTCTTTCATAAATTATTAGAATTTTATATGGATGATTTGGATGATTTGGTCATTCAAAAATATGAGTCCCGTCTGGATGATTTTAGGAAGGTGTTCATTCAATGCAGAAAGTATGAGCTAAAGATAAACCCACTGAAACATGCCTTTAGAGTTATAAGTGGGAAGTTTTTAGGCTTTGTAGTGGATCGACAGAGTGTTCATATGGACTAGGACAAGCAATCAGCGATACTAGAGATACCATGTCCAATAACAATGAAGGAAATTAAAAGTTTTCACCATAAAGTCTCATATGTCAGGAAATTTATGTTAGGGTTAGTCGAGATAACTCATCCACTGATGGAGCTTCTATGGAAGGGAATAAAGTTCAATAGAGATGAAGCTCGTTAAGAATATCTCACCAACCTGAAGAAGCTTCTCACTTTTCCACGAACGATGATACCTCTAAGGGTATGAATATTGTTGCATCTCTACCTCACGTCTACCACCAGGTCTATCTGAGCCCTTTTGGCATAGGAATCTGAGCAGGATCATATATGGACTAGAGGTAAGGTATAGTAGTATAAAGAGACATGTTAGCCTTGGTATTTGTATAATAAGAACTTAAACATTATATATTATCTTTCACGATTCATATTGTGACAAAATGTGATCCCATTAAGTTTTTATTAGCAAAAACTATTTTGATTGAAAGAGCAGCTAGGTGGTTCCTTATCTTCTTAGAATATGACTTGAAGTGTGTGGTACATCATAAGATCAAGAGTTAGGCATATGCAGATTTATTGGAAATCTTTCCCTCTAATCCATGCGAGCATTCCAGGAGATGACTTGCAGGCTAACATTTTGGATGCAAACCCTGAAGAGTGGACTATGCAGTTTGATGGCTTCTTGACAGAAAAAAAAGGGAGGAACATGGGTTATCCTTTTGATGGGGAAGGAGGAATTTTTTCCTACAAGTTAAATTTTTCTTTATCATACAACGAAGTGGAGTATGAGGCGCTGGTACTAGGATTGCTAGAGGCCGTTTGGAGGGGCATCCATTCACTGTGTATTAAAGGTGATTTGAACTTGGTGGTCGAACAAGTGAATGGAAATATATGTTAAAGAATCTCAGCCTAGCACCCTACAGGACAATCGTCCAATGGTAGATCAACAAGTTCCAATAGGTCAATATAGAAAGGCATCCTACAACGATGAATGTTGATGTAAAAAATTAGATATGATCTAATTTATTAATCAAAGATAAATATGAGTAAAGAAATAAGATAAGATATTTTTAAAGTGGTTCAGCATTAAGGAAAATGACCTACGTCCACTAGTTTGTATTACTGCGTTTCTTTGCTTAATCTCGATTATGTTCGCCCGCCCTGCCAAGAGGGTATTACTATGTATTTATAGCATTTCGGTTGTCAATGTGAATAGATAGTGTGCCTTTATCGAATAGGCGTATACATCTGTACATGGTAAGTAATGACTGTAATACAATAAACATTGAATATGTCTGGTCGTTTGGCCTTCCCAATGAGTTGCTCGGTACGCTAAGTGGCTCGGTACGCTAAGTAGTTCGGTAAATTGAGTTGCACGGTACTTAAACTTGTGCCATGTTGGATGATTCTTGTCTTCATATAATTGGCCCACGTTAGTAGACTAATTTTTGTATCAACAGAAGCCCCCAATGTTTCACAGTTGAAGTTGGATGCGAGAGTGTGGAATATTTTACCCAAAAAGTTATTCGGGCACATTTCCCATGTCTTTTAATTAGAGACCTTCAACACTTGTAAAATTTTTCCACTTTGCATAACAGTTTTGAGCATGAAATGGAAAATTTGTAAATATTTTAAATTCTGATGACCACTTGGGTATCTACGCCTTTTTCCTTTAAGTAGCCGTAGAGAATGCAACCTTCGTCACTTTTAATTAATACTTTTCTCGTTTTCTGAGGTGTCATATATAAAGACGGTAAAATTTGATTGTCTTCTACCTTTTTCCATCTTGTTTCCAAAGTTCTTATTTTCTCATTTTTCTTCTTACAAACATTCTTTCTATCATCTGTCTTAGCTGATTCCTTAACCTTATGTAAGAATCTTTTCCTTCCTTCTTCTTTCTTTTCTGTAGCCACCATAGTTTACCTTATCGAGTCATTAGATAAGTTTAGAACCGATTTTGCGATTCCCTCATGGGTTGATTTAGAAAAACCTACTTGTCCCAGTGATTTATTTTCTTCAGATGAGGGACACCAATTTCCCTAAATTTTTGTAGCGGAATGCGATTTTTCTTTCCCGCCTAATCCCCTGTGTTTGGAATTTTGTCAATATTTTGATATTGTACCTACAAAAGTAGTTCCAAAAAATAAGGAGGGTAGTTAATGCCGTATATAGGCTGAATCGAATACATGGAACTAATCTAGTGATTCTTGAAATTATGTTTTTTTTTTTATAAATGGGTCACTAGTGACACCACTTTTGATTTAAAAACTATGTATGTCAACAAAGCCTTGGTGATCAATCTCCCAGATTCTAATAGGGATTATTTTGATCATGGTGGTTTGATGAAAAATTGGCAACACCCTCCATTAAATGGTGATGATGTGTACCAAGGTCCCAGATGTCCTCCTTATGGCAATGGGATAGGTTGTTCTTTATTTTTAAACTAACTCTATTTTTGTTTGATAAAATATTTGACTGACTTTTGCTTTCTTCAATTTTAGTTTACACTTGATAGTAAAAGAAAATCCCCGAAAGCGAGTTATATTAATATAAATGAGTTGAAGCTTATGTTGGGTCTTCATCAGTCAATTCTTGGGGATCACGTGAGATTTGCTTCCTATTTATTGAAATATAGAAACTCCACTTCCTCATTTATTGCTCAGCCTGTTGTTCCACCTACATTGGTGATTGAACTTGAGCAAAGTTAAGCATTTTCTTCAATTATTGAAGAATATATTTATGATTTGGGTACCTACCTTGCTGATCTAATGACAAAGAAGAGGAAAGTTCCTGATCTTTTTGCTAAGATTATCCCTGGTGTTGAAGGGGAAAAAAATAAAGAAGATGTCCCAACTGAAGGGATTAAGAAAAAGGATGTTGCTCCATCTGAGGGGGAAACTACATCTATTGAGGAGGTTGCCAAGAAGCTCATTGCTATTAAAAAATAGGCAGAACCTTTTATCAAAGAGGCTCAACCTTTTAGAAGACTAAGAAGGGGTGTTGCTGAGAGGCCATTGATGTTGCTGCTCAACCTACTGGGGTTGAATTACCTTCCTTGCTTGCTAGTCCTCTAACTTTTATTACTCCTGGTTTGACCGGGAAATTTATGTGGTTTGGAAATTTTCCAGCTCACAGATATGCTAAGACCTCTACTCCTTGGGAATAAGTCTCTGATTTGGCTGCTCAACACCTTGCGTCAGTAAGTGTTATTTTACCTTGAAATTTTAATTATATTTTCAACTTTATATACTTACTTGAGTTTCTCTGTATCTTGCAATTTCTTGCTGTATTTTAATAATATATTGGAAAAGGATGAAGCTATAAAAGTTTCTTCCTCTTCTAATGAAGTAGAAGAGGCCCTTACTGGGTTATCAAAATCTTTGGAGGACTCCCAGAAAAAATATGAAGATAATAGAGCTTCATGGAAAAATAAAATGAAGGATGATGAAAAGGCTAACAAAGCAGTTGTTAATGCTGCAAGGGAGGTAGAGGATAAATTAAAGGTTGCTACTACGAGCACGGACGAGACTGAGAGCAAGCTTGGAGAGGCTGATCGGCGTAAGAAAGATCTTGAGCAGAAGGTAAAATATGTTGAAGATCTACTTAAGGAGAATTATTCCTCGGAGAGGACGAAGAGGAGGTCTGTTGTAAAAAGTCCTTTATCTTTGGTTGGGACAAAGGGTGGAATAAGACCCTAACTTCTACCTCTGCTCAAATTGAGTATGCAAGTTTAAAATTCTTCAGGGATGGATCAGTTGCAACATTGAAAGAGTTGAACGTTACTGAAGACTCTGAATTATTTCAGAAACATGTCCATGGCCCTCCTCCTACTATTGGAGAGGAAGATCAAGATGAAGATGAAGGGGGATCTTATGAATCTTCTTTAATGGTGTTGGTGCAAACACCTGCTGATATTGTCCCTCAGTCTTTCGAGTAAGCCCATCAAGCAGCGCCTTCCTTCGGACAACATCAGCTGCCCTCCGAGCAACTTCAACAAGCGACTACTTCTTCTGGACAACTCTAACCCCCAATTCCCACTTCAAAATCAGTTGAGAAGCTGGTGGGTTATAAGGAAAAGGTGTAGAGTTATTCAATAATTTTTCTTTATTTTCCTATGTTTTTCCTTTATTTTGTACCTCTGGTTGTACTCTCATCTATTATTATTAATAAAATTGACTTCTTACTTATCTGAAATTCTCCTCTATTATTCAATATATCTATTGTTTATCTGTTTTTACTTTTCCTTGCTAGTTTAGTGTCAGGATGGAACTATTATCATCTCATAATATAGAGTTGATGAAGAAAAGTACAGACTACTTCAAGGCAGGTCGTGTAGATTTTATCGAAGAAATAATTGATGTCCTTGGTCCTGATGCCTCTGAACGAGAAATTGAGGCTTATTAGAACTTGCAATGCTTACTTGACGTACCATAGTGAATACCGTAGCTTACTATGATGTTATTGAAGATCTTCAAGGAATGATTGAAGATCTTCAAGGAATGATTGAAGAAATCGTGAAAAATGGCCATCATTGTTCTTTGATAAGAAGCCCCCGCGTTCTTAAGTCCAAACGGCATTACTTTGTACATGAAATTGCCCAACGGGGTTCTGAATGCCGTTTTCTCTGCGTCTGCGGGGTCCATCTTGATCTGGTTGTACCCTACGTACCCATCCATGAAGCTATACATCTCATGCCCAGCCGTGGCATCTATCAAGCTATCAATGGAGGGTAGAGGGAACTCATCTTTGGGGCAAGCCCTGTTCAAATCTCTAAAATCCACACAGATCCTTATTTGATTCTTATCCTTTTTTCCTACTGGCACAATGCTAGATAGCCAGAGGGGATGTTGTATTGGTTTGATGAATCCTGCTGCCAACAAACGTTGAACCTCTTCCTTGATCTTCAAGTCCAACTCAGGTTTGTAAGTCCTTGTTGCCTGCTTCACCGGGATGGCTGAAGGCATCACGTTTAGCTTGTGGCAGCTCACTTCCTCATCTAGCCCTTCCATTTCGGTATACTTCCATGCAAAGACATCTATGAACTCCCGGATTAGCCCAACCAAGGCTTTTTGTTTCTCCTTACCGAGATCCTTCGCGATGAAGATGGGCCTTGGGTCTTCCCCTTCTCCTTCCAGGTTCAACTTCTCCAACTCTTGTGCTGGGGCTTTCGTTGATTTGCCATGTAATCTGGTTCTTCGGCGACCTCCTCCACGAACTCCTGTATGTTGGAGTTGTCTATCACCATACACTGTCCCTGTTGATCCACCAAGAAACACTCATATAACGGATCAGCCCCATCCTCGGTCTCTTCGGCCGCCCGCTCACATCGTTATAAACGGTATACTACCTTCCCCTCTTCAGTGACCACCTTCTTGCATTGCCTGTTGGTAGCTGTTGCCACGGCCTTCCTCTTCCTCTCTCTCGAAGCCTCAGCGATTCTTCCCCCTGAAAAGCGACTCAACACGCTTTGCCGTTGGACCTCATGCTCCACAGGATCCACTCTAAGCCTTACTTTGTTTTTGAGCTGCTTCGTGGTACTTTGGGGTCGAGGGATCACCTGATGGGTTTCTTCATCCTCCACCCCTTCGTTACTCGCGGCTTCTTTACTTTGCTCGTTCAGAGGTCCCATTCTATCTCTAATCGAAGGAACCCATGCCCCCTCCATTCTTCTCGTTAGGACTCGAGCATCCTCCTCCAACTCTGTATAAAAGGCCGTATCTACAAAGTGAGCTTCCTCAATAGAAAAAGGCCTTTTTGTAGCCCTAATGGTCACTTATGTTCCTTTGACATTTGCCTTGGCGCATTGATGATATGTTGAAGGAACTAAACCTTGATTGTGCATCCACACTCTTCCTATTAGTAAATGATAGGAAGTTGCACTTTCTATTACATGGAACTTGATGTGGGAACTCAGATTTCCCAATACAATTCCCACATTCACATACCCAATGGATTTGGAAGATTGGTTGTCATACCCTGAGATTACCAGAGGCATGGGCACCAACCTTTCTTCTGGGATATCAACTGCGTGGAAGGAGTTGATCGGCATAATGTTGATGGAAGCGCCCCCATCCATAAGCGTTCTTGCAAAACTAACCCCATTGATACTGGCCGTCACATACAAGGGCCTGTTATGAGGGAACCTTACAGCTCTATCTGCATCGCTGAAGGTTACCTCTGACAGGAACTTTTTTACCAGCCTCGCCATGGGTCCCCTCCATTTCAACGAGGGAACCGCGTCCTTCTTCGCGATGTCTAGGATCGCCTGAGTTATTTCCAGTCTGCTCTCCTTTGGTATCCCCACTTGATCGAAGAACCAAGCGAATTTTGGGGATTTTGAAACTGCGCTGTATTCAACGGCTGCCTCCATTTCCTCGCCTTCAACGCTGTATACGTCTTCCACGTCTTTAGCGCTTGCTTCATCATAGGCTAAAACTACGTTAGCCATTCCTGTGGTGCAGTATTCCAGAGTTTCTTCGAATTCTCTTTGCCTCATTGTTGACCTTCCTTCCCCTCTTTTCGCCTCATCATCGTAGGACGTCACCAAGTTGGCCCCATGCGTTGTAAGCGGGTTGTTGTTAACGTTCTGTGGGGGGATCTGCAGCGTCCCTGCCTTCATGTACTTGTCAATGATTCTTCTCAGTGTGAAGCAGCTCTCTGTCGGGTGCTGGATCTTTCGATGAACCTGACAATACCTAGGATCTGCCTTTGTTGCGTCATCGGGTTCTTCCGAAGGAACGCCTTTTGGTAGGTAGACCGTTCCACCTTAGACCATGGCGTTGTAACAACTCACCGCCTCTTCTATCGTGCATGGTAACGGTGGTGGGTCTTCCCTATCCCTTCCGAACTTCCTTTTGTTATCCTTCTTCGCCGCCTTACCCCCATCTGTTCCTTCGGTGTATCCCACCCGTGGGGGTTGAGGCCTTCCTCCCCCAGGTTGTATTGGTTGCCTGAATATCATAGGCACCACCACCGGGTTTGGTCGTACGACCAATGAGATGTTCCTTGCAGATTTTAAGAACGCCGAAAAAGTTCCCTCGCGCGTCTCATTGATAAGATGGCAGATGTACTCCGGGAGTAGTCCTTCGGCACAGATTTGTAATAGTTTGGACTCCTTGGCCTCCTCTCTCACATCCAGAGATCTTTCCCTGAACCTCCGAACGTATGCCACCACGTCTTCTCCTGGTCATTGCTTCTCTCTCCCTAGTTAGGTTAGAGTGAATTCATCCTCTGCTAGAAAGAACTTTTGGACAAACAGCACGTGCATCTCTTCCCACGTGGAAACACTTTTAGGGGCCAAATGAGAATACCACGTGTATGCTTTATCGGTTAGGGATTTGGAAAACTCCCTCAACCTGAGCTTCTTGTTGTTGCAATGCGCCCCCAGGTGCTCAATAAAACGTTTAATGTGCTCTTTCGGATTCCCACCCTTCCCTGTGTATTTTTCAAAGATGGGGGAATATAATCCCTCGGGTAAGGCTCATCGTTGTATTCCTGAGGATAAGGTGTCCTAAAGTTGTCATAGACTGAAGCTACCTCGCCTATAGACTGTGAGGAAGCCTGCACAAATTTTAACATCTCCTTTTGCATTTCTCTCCTCATTTCCTCCATGGGCGATGGGGCAACGACCAACGGGGGTGTTGGCTGAATGACCGTTATAGTTGGAGCCATCGTTACAGCTGGCGCCGTTGATACTCCGGAGGTTCCCACCGCCGGATTCACGACGGAGGGTATGCTTGCCGGGGCTGCTCGCATTGTACCAGCGCCTGGTGGAACCGTTGGAGCTTCCCCTGGTGTTACGAAGGAATTGGCTTCGAGTCCTCCTAGCACCGTTGAAGCTGCAGGAGTTTGCAAAAACTCATAGAACTTGCTCATAAGGAGGGTCATTTGGGCAGATCCCAGCCCAGCGCTCGTGGAAGCATGCGTCACTCCCGGAACGCCTGTTGTTGCCTGAACTTGGGGCACTTCTATTCGAGGAGCTCCGCTCCTTAAAGCCTCCAATTCTACCGCTGCTTGCTCTTCACTGTGTTGGATATCATCAAAGTTGAGCCTTCGATTAACGTTATCTTGCGCCATACTTCTTCCTTAGAAGAATGCCTCCCCAGCAGAGTCGCCAAATGTAAGAGGGTAGTTTAGATAAGATAGAGGCGTAACCCCTTTTAAGTATGGTGATGGCAAGGTTAGTTGGAGAAACACTAGTGATTTAGCCACAAGACACAAAGAGCAGTTTGGAATGTATGGAACCCATCTTATACTCACAAATCTCTCGTGTATAACTCACAATATAATAAAGAACTTCAGAAATAACTTAGCTAGAGGGAGAGAGAAGTAAGCACCCTAGATACACCTTGGCAGGCAGGCAAAACATACTAAAACTCTCAAGGATCTCTGTCATGTATTAAAAGCTTCGTAATAAATGACCAAAATGGTGGGTGGTAGAACTCTCTGGTTCTTTTACTAATCTCTCTCTAGTAAATAAATTTCTCTAGTAATAACTTTTGAACTCTCAAAAAATCCTCCTCCTCTCAGAGGTGGTTGGGGTCCTTAAATAGCCCCCCACACCACCCCCGCGGCAATCCAGTCATTAAGGACTGTGAAAGACATCCCTCATACTTCATGTCACAACATTAAATGCTGATGCACTAGTTGTCTCCTACGTCATAAACATTAAATGCCAAGACATGCCTTTTGCCTAACCACTGTATGTCAGGGGGTTGTTATTGCAGAGGTAGCTCACCAACTATCTGACAGCCCCAAATACCACGGTGGTTTACTAAAGTGCATGTCTGACATTGTTTAGAAGGATAGTGACATCACCCACAGTAGATGTGACTTTTAAGTAGAGGGTTGTTTGGTTCATAACTTAATGCCCGATGGAACTCCAAGCTGCCCCGCTTGAGGTTCCACGGTCAGGGTCCTTCGGTGTTTTACCAGGTGTATCTAAGATGGTCAGGACAAGCCCCAACGGTGCCCCACTTCTCAATCCTCCAAACCAAATCCCTCTAAAGTTCCCACTGTGAGGTTGTTCGATAGAGCATGAAAGCTCTCCCAGGCCCTGCCAAGCCTGGTCTCTCGCGAGTACCGTTCGACCTCACGCCCATTCATTATTCTCGTTACAACATTACAGTCATTACAACTCGTAATAAATATGAACAAAGCTATAATATGGAAAAGTAACAATAAGCTAAAGTACAAGTTGCCACGCTGATCTTATCCTCAGAACAATGTTGCTAATTGGTGGATTATCCCTAATCCCAGGATTACCTTCAGGCCCCCTCTACATTTGCCCCTTCGTGGAGGGATTTGTTGTGGGAACAAGAAGTGTCTCCACGAAAACTTCTTAATCCGATGAACCTTCTCTGTCTGGCCTGCAGCCTTTTTCTAATGCTGAGTCTCAACTGTTCCAACTTGAATATCTGAAATTCTCCCGAAGGACCTGCTAATATTCTCCCAGTAATGTTCGAAAAAGCGAAAAATTCTCCCCGATGTAACTGAGTCATAACTAAACAACGTTTGAGCTTCTGTCGAGGGGACATCGTGGCTTTTATATTGCAGCTTTGTCCTGATCTTTCACCACCCTCATCTATTCCCGATGAACCCCTTGCTCTTGCTTTGGTACCTTATGTGGGCGAGGGAACTATGCCGATGGTTGAGGTTTCTGGGGCCAGAGACCCCGTTGAGGCTGATGAGGTAACAAGTCCCCTCCCAACAATTCCTGCCACTTTAACCTCCGTGATGACTCCCACTCCTGCCCCTGTTATGATTCAGGTACTTTCTTAATTCTTTATATAATCTCCACCTTATAACAGTGACTTAACAATGAAAACACTTGTTAAGATTTTTATATAATCTCCACCTTACAACGGTGACTTACCAACGAAAACGTTTGTTAAGATTTTTATATAATCTCCACCTTATAACGGTGACTTAACAATGAAAACGTTTGTTAAGATTTTTATATAATCTCCACCTTATAACGGTGACTTAACAATGAAAACGTTTGTTAAGATTTTTATATAATCTCCACCTTATAACGGTGACTTAACAATGAAAACGTTTGTTAAGATTTTTATATAATCTCCACCTTATAACGGTGACTTAACAATGAAAACACTTGTTAAGATTTTTTATATAATCTCCACCTTATAACGGTGACTTAACAACAAAAACACTTGTTAAGATTTTTTATATAATCTCCACCTTATAACGGTGACTTAACAATGAAAACACTTGTTAAGATTTTTATATAATCTCCACCTTATAACGGTGACTTAACAATGAAAACACTTGTTAAGATTTTTATATAATCTCCACCTTATAACGGTGACTTAACAACGAAAACGTTTGTTAAGATTTTTTATATAATCTCCACCTTATAACGGTGACTTAACAATGAAAACACTTGTTAAGATTTTTATATAATCTCCACCTTATAACGGTGACTTAGCAATGAAAACGTTACAATCTCACTGTTTCTTATATCTCTTCTCAGGTTGCTCAGTAGGATTCCTCACCAGCTCTTTCACTTATAGGCACACCACGTCAGGAACCTGCTGTTTCGGAAGAATCTGACCAGGCTGACCAAGGTTCCACGACTGGTGTTGAGGCCGAAAGTGAGTCTGGGTGCGAATTGCCTCTCCCTGACTTAACTCCTCCTGCCTTCTGCCTAATGGTGCTTCACAATTCTCCCCAAATGCCTATGAGCCATCGCTTGGTGATTGAGCAGTTGGTGAACCATCACCCCGAGACCTTCACCGTGGACTGCCTACGGTCCAATATTCCCGTGATGAGTTATCGACTGCAAGGCATGGCGATCGTTGTTGCTGAGATTGCCAATACTCCCACTTCCCGTGTAACCCGAACCCTCATTAATCAGTTTCTGGGTTTTCTGAAGGAATTGGGCCGTGACGGTTTCCGTTTCGACTGGCTTATGGCATATTTGAAAACTTTGAAGAGCCAGCAGCTGATCGGCCAGAGGGAACTGTTGAGGAAGCACCAGGAGGACCAACGGGCTGAGGAAGTTAAGTTAGCTGAGCTGGCACCTCTTTTGGAATCAGCGGATGAAGAAATCAAGAATGCCGAAGAGGCTCTTCGTTTGGCCAAACTGAAACGGGAGAGACTTCTTATTGAACGCGCCCAGGTGCAAATCAGGCTAGAGGTTACTGTCAACGCTCAAAGCTCCTTTGCGTCAGCTTCTTCGGGCCTTCCTGGGGATTTTTTCTCTTCCCCAGACCTATGGTTCCTTTTAGGGTAGCAAGCTCTTGTATATATTTTCCTTCTTCGTCCATTTATGTAATTCTTGGGCAATAGTTCCCAATTTTTTTTGTAATGCTCTCTTGTTTATTGAATGAAAGAAAGTATATTTTCTCGTTTTATCTTTGAGTTGTGACTGCTTTCATATCGGTGTCTATACTTCACGTTATCAATAAAACTTATATATTCATAATCAAAGACTAGATACATCGATGGTACAAACTTAATTGTTTACACATGATAGACTTTCAACCATTTATTATTAATTTTGAATGGCTTGTCTTCCTCCAACTTAGAAATTAGGCAATAACCTGAATCATGAGCTTCCTTCATGACGAAAGGTCCCTCCCAATTGGCTGCGAATTTTGGCAGAGGAAGTCCCCTAATGTGTTTCACCGCTGCTTTCAAAACGAGATCCCCCTCTACGAACCTCCTTGGTCTTACCAGGCTGTCATATGCCCTAGAGAGCTGCCTCGTATACATTTGAAAATGTTGCATTGCGTTGTCTCTGTGTTCATCCAATGCCTCCAGCTGCACATGCCTGTTCTGAGGGACCATGCTACTTTGCAAGGCGTATCGAGCAGAGGGAACCTCCAACTCCACTGGAAGGATTGCCTCAGCCCCGTAGACAAGGGAGAACGGAGTGTACCCTGTGGGCTTCCTCTTTGTCGTTCGATAGTCCCACAACGCTGCTGGTATCTTGTCATCCCACGATCCTGGAAAGTCCTCCATTGTTTTAGCCAGGATATTAACCAGAGTTTTGTTAGTTGCCTCGGCCTGACCGTTCCCCTTCGGGTATGCTACCGTTGAAGTGTGATGAACGATGGAATACTTGTTTGTAAGCATCGTTACTTCTGAGTTGACAAAGGGAGTCCCATTATCTGAGAGAATAGCCTTTGGGATCCCAAAACGGCAAATGATATACTCTCTGATGAAGTTACTCACTACCCCAGTCGTTGCCCTTCTGAGTGGTATTGCTTCAGCCCATTTTGTAAAACACTCTGTTGCTATCAGTATCCATATCTTGCCCCTTGACGAAGGGTGTATCGCCCCCACGAGATCGAACGCCCAAGTGTGGAAAGGATAAGGCGTTGCCAGAGAATGTAAGTCCACCGATGGGGCATGGATCATATTCCCATGAAGTTGGCAAGCTTTGCATTTTCGAACAAACTCGGCTGAGTCTTTCTCCATCGTTGGCCAATAATATCCCAACGTCATCAGCTGATCATATAACTTGGCCCCTCCTATGTGTGCTGGATCGTGCGCTTGTTTGAGGACCTCCGCTGCTTCTTCCTTTGTGACACATCGCAAGGGCCTGTTAAAGTACCCCCTTCGATAAAGCTGCCCCTCTTGGATATAGAACCTCGGGGCCCTTCGCTTTAGTCCCATCGCATCCACTTTCTCCGTTGGGACAGTTCCATCTTGAATAAAGTCGATATAGGGCTGCCTCCAGTCTGTTTGGGCTTCTATGAAATGGCACTCAGCTGCTTCGAAAAATAGCTGACACTTATCACAATTCCGTTGTAGTTCCGCCGCATCCTGTTTCATTCTAGGCCAAAAATATCCCCCTCTTTGAATTCTTCTATAGAGGGGTATCTCAGTTGTTTCGCAATGCTCCTCATGTATTCTCTTCAACCTCCGCTCTTCTTCCTCTGTCCCAATGCATCTTGATAACCATCCCCCTGCATTTTTGTAGTAAAGATTTCCCTGGTTTGTAAAGTATTGGGCTAACTCTCTTAGTCCCATAGCTCCTTCTCCAGACTCCAGTTGCTTCCTGATCTCTCCTCTCCAATCCGCGTCTCCCTCCATCGGTAGTATTGACTGCACCACCGAAGGAGCTGTTCTTCGTTGGATCGTAACGATAGTCGTATCGCTCCTCATGACCATCTTTTGAGCAATAGTGGCATAAGCGTCTGGATGACGGTTCATCGTTCTGGGATGTCTTCTGATTTTGGTCCGATGGAACTGGCTGAGGATCCTTTGAATGATCGTTATGTATGGTGCCAAACTCATGTGCTTCAATGCATATTCTCCGTTAACTTGCTGAATTACTAAGTTCGAGTCACCTTTGACGTAGAGAGAACGAATTCCCCTTCGAAGAGCCTCCAGCAACCCTAGCACTAACGCTTCGTATTCTGCTTCGTTATTGGAGCAAGGGAAATCTAGTTTGTAGGAAAGGCAAATTTCCTCCGTTCCTTTTGAAAGGATGACCCCTGCCCCTCCTTTTTTCTCTGCCGAAGACCCATCAAACTGCATCGTCCATTCCTCATCGGTTGCATCCAGATAGTTAGCTTGCAAGTCGTCCCCCGGAATGTCTTCTTTAGGTGGTTCAAATGTTCCAGATGGAAAAATTGCCAACAGATCGGCATACGCCTGGCTCTTGATGGCACGAGGAATCACACACTTTAAATCATATTCGGAGAGAATAAGGAACCACCTAGCTGCCCTGCCAATCAAGATAGTTCTAGCCAATAAATACTTAATAGGATCACATCTAGTTACAATATGAATTGTAAAATACAGCATATAATGTCTAAGTTTTTGTGCTACAAAGACTAAGGCCAAACAATGCCTTTCTAGGCTGCTATATCTAATCTCTGGCCCATGTATGATCCTGCTGAGGTAATACACCGGCCGTTCTTTCCCGTCAATCTCTTGTGCCAGTAAGGCTCCAACAGACCTTGTAGTTGAGGTGAGGTACAGCTGCAACGGTACTCCTTCCTGCGGAGGAACCATGATTTGTGGTGAAACGAGCAGCTTCTTCAACTCATCGAGAGACTCCTGGTGGTCCTTTTCCCATCTGAACTTTTTGTTCTTTCGCAGCAGTTGCATCAACGGGTGTGTTACCTCGGCCAATCCTGGTACAAATCTACTGAGGTAGGAGACTTTTCCGAGGAAGCTTTTTAGCTCCTTCGCCGTTCTTGGGCACAACATTTCTAAGATTGCGCGTTGTTTATCCTGGTCCATCTGCACCCCTTGTCGATCAACCACAAAGCCTAAAAACTTCCCGCATGTTACTCCAAAGACGCACTTCAATGGGTTCATCCTTAATTTATACTTCCTACATCGAGTAAACACCTTCTTTAAGTCGTTTAGGTGGGACTCCTCCTTCTTCGATTTGATGACCAAATCGCCCACATAGAATTCTACAACTTTGTGGAAGAAATCGTGAAAAATGGCCATCATTGTTCTTTGATAAGTAGCCCCCATGTTCTTAAGTCCAAACGGCATTACTTTGTACATGAAATTGCCCAACGGGGTTCTGAATGCCGTTTTCTCTGCGTTTGCGGGGTCCATCTTGATCTGGTTGTACCCTACGTACCCATCCATGAAGCTATACATCTCATGCCCAGCCGTGGCATCTATCAAGCTATCAATGGAGGGTAGAGGGAACTCATCTTTGGGGCAAGCCCTGTTCAAATCTCTAAAATCCACACAGATCCTTATTTGATTCTTATCATTCTTTCCTACTGGCACAATGCCAGATAGCCAGAGGGGATGCTGTATTGGTTTGATGAATCCTGCTGCCAACAAACGTTGAACCTCTTCCTTGATCTTCAAGTCCAACTCAGGTTTGTAAGTCCTTGTTGCCTGCTTCACCGGGATGGCTGAAGGCATCACGTTTAGCTTGTGGCAGCTCACTTCCTCATCTAGCCCTTCCATTTCGGTATACTTCCATGCAAAGACATCTATGAACTCCCGGATTAGCCCAACCAAGGCTTCTCGTTTCTCCTTACCGAGATCCTTCACGATGAAGATGGGCCTTGGGTCTTCCCCTTCTCCTGCCAGGTTCAACTTCTCCAACTCTTGTGCTGGGGCTTTGGTTGATTTGCCATGTAATCTGGTTCTTCGGCGACCTCCTCCACGAACTCCTGTATGTTGGAGTTGTCTATCACCATACACTGTCCCTGTTGATCCACCAAGAAACACTCATATAACGGGTCAGCCCTATCCTCGGTCTCTTCGGTCGCCCGCTCACATCGTTATAAACGGTATACTACCTTCCCCTCTTCAGTGACCACCTTCTTGCATTGCCTGTTGGTAGCTGTTGCCACGGCCTTCCTCTTCCTCTCTCTCGAAGCCTCAACGATTCTTCCCCCTGAAAAGCGACTCAGCACGCTTTGCCGTTGGACCTCATGCTCCACAGGATCCACTCTAAGCCTTACTTTGTTATTGAGCTGCTTCGTGGTACTTTGGGGTCGAGGGATCACCTGATGGGTTTCTTCATCCCCCACCCCTTCGTTACTCGCGGCTTCTTTACTTTGCCCGTTCAGAGGCCCCATTCTATCTCTAATCGAAGGAACCCATGCCCCCTCCATTCTTCTCGTTAGGACTCGAGCATCCTCCTCCAACTCTGTATAAAAGGCCGCATCTACAAAGTGAGCTTCCTCAACAGCAAAAGGCCTTTTTGTAGCCCTAATGGTCACTTCTGTTCCTTTGACATTTGCCTTGGCGCATTGATGATATGTTGAAGGAACTAAACCTTGATTGTGCATCCACACTCTTCCTATTAGTAAATGATAGGAAGTTGCACTTTCTATTACATGGAACTTGATGTGGGAACTCAGATTTCCCATTAAAATTCCCACATTCACATACCCAATGGATTTGGAAGATTGGTTGTCATACCCTGAGATTACCAGAGGCATGAGGACCAACCTTTCTTCTGGGATATCAGCTGCGTGGAAGGAGTTGATCGGCATAATGTTGATGGAAGCGCCCCCATCCATAAGTGTTCTTGCAAAACTAACCCCATTGATACTGGCCGTCACATACAAGGGTCTGTTATGAGGGAACCTTACAGCTCTATCTGCATCGCTGAAGGTTACCTCTGACAGGAACTTTTTTACCAACCTCGCCATGGGTCCCCTCCATTTCAACGAGGGAATCGCGTCCTTCTTCGCGATGTCTAGGATCGCCTGAGTTATTTCCAGTCTGCTCTCCTTTGGTATCCCCACTTGATCGAAGAACCAAGCGAATTTTGGGGATTTTGAAACTGCGTTGTATTCAACGACTGCCTCCATTTCCTCGCCTTCAATGATGTATACGTCTTCCACGTCTTTAGCCCTTGCTTCATCATAGGCTAAAACTACGTTAGCCATTCCTGTGGTGCAATATTCCAGAGTTTCTTCAAATTCTCTTTGCTTCATTGTTGACCTTCCTTCCCCTCTTTTCGCCTCATCGTCGTAGGCCGTCACCAAGTTGGCCCCATGCGCTGGAAGCGGGTTGTTGTTAACGTTCTGTGGGGGGATCTGTTGCGTCCCTTCCTTCATGTACTTGTCAATGATTCTTCTCAGTGTGAAGCAGCTCTCTGTCGGGTGCTGGATCTTTCGATGAACCTGACAATACCTAGGATCTGCCTTTGTTACGTCATCGGGTTCTTCCGAAGGAATGCCTTTTGGTAGGTAGACCGTTCCACCTTGGACCATGGCATTGTAACAACTCACCGCCTCTTCTATCGTGCATGGTAACGGTGGTGGGTCTTCCCTATTCCTTCTGAACTTCCTTTTGTTGTCCTTCTTCGACGCCTTACCCCCATCTGTTCCTTCGGTGTATCCCACCCGTGGGGGTTGAGGCCTTCCTCCCCCAGGTTGTATTGGTTGCCTGAATATCATAGGCACCGCCACCGGGTTTGGTCGTACGACCAATGAGATGTTCCTTGCAGATTTTAAGAACGCCGAAAAAGTTCCCTCGCGCGTCTCATTGATAAGATGGAAGATATACTCCGGGAGTAGTCCTTCGGCACAGATTTGTAATAGTTTGGACTCCTTGGCCTCCTCTCTCACATCCAGAGATCTTTCCCTGAACCTCCGAACGTATGCCACCACGTCTTCTCCTGGTCGTTGCTTCTCTCTCCCTAGTTGGGTCAGAGTGAATTCATCCTCTGCTAGAAAAAACTTTTGGACAAACAGCACGTGCATCTCTTCCCACGTGGAAACACTTTTAGGGGCCAAATGAGAATACCACGTGTATGCTTTATCGGTTAGGGATTTGGAAAACTCCCTCAACCTGAGCTTCTTGTTGTTGCAATGCGCCCCCAGGTGCTCAATAAAACGTTTAATGTGCTCTTTCGGATTCCCACCCTTCCCTGTGTATTTTTCAAAGATGGGGGGAATATAATCCCTCGGGTAAGGCTCATCGTTGTATTCCTGAGGATAAGGTGTCCTAAAGTCGTCATAGACTGAAGCTACCTCGCCTATAGACTGTGAGGAAGCCTGCACAAATTTTAACATCTCCTTTTGCATTTCTCTCCTCATTTCCTCCATGGGCGATGGGGCAACGACCAATGGGGGTGTTGGCTGAATGACCGTTATAGTTGGAGCCATCGTTACAGCTGGCGCCGTTGATACTCCGGAGGTTCCCACCGTCGGATTCATGACGGAGGGTATGCTTGCCGGGGCTGCTCCCATTGTACTTGCGCCTGGTGGAACCGTTGGAGCTGCCCCTGGTGTTACGAAGGAATTGGCTTCGAGTCCTCCCAGCACCGTTGAAGCTGTAGGAGTTTGCAAAAACTCATAGAACTTGCTCATAAGGAGGGTCATTTGGGCATATCCCAGCCCAACGCTCGTGGAAGCCTGCGTCACTCCCAGAACGCCTGTTGTTGCCTGAACTGGGGGCACTTATATTCGAGGAGCTCCGCTCCTTAAAGCCTCCAATTCTACCGCTGCTTGCTCTTCACTGTGTTGGATATCATCAAAGTTGAGCCTTCGATTAACGTTATCTGGCGCTATACTTCTTCCTTAGAAGAATGCCTCCCCAGCAGAGTCGCCAAATGTAAGAGGGTAGTTTAGATAAGATAGAGGCGTAACCCCTTTTAAGTATGGTGATGGCAAGGTTAGTTAGAGAAACACTAGTGATTTAGCCACAAGACACAAAGACCAGTTTGGAATGTATGGAACCCATCTTATACTCACAAATCTCTCGTGTATAACTCACAATATAATAAAGAACTTCAGAAATAACTTAGCTAGAGGGAGAGAGAAGTAAGCACCCTAGATACACCTTGGCAGGCAGGCAAAACATACTAAAAATCTCAAGGATCTCTGTCATGTATTAAAAGCTTCGTAATAAATGACCAAAATGGTGGGTGGTAGAACTCTCTGGTTCTTTTAATATTCTCTCTCTAGTAAATAAATTTATCTAGTAATAACTTTTGAACTCTCAAAAAATCATCCTCCTCTCAGAGGTGGTTGGGGTCCTTAAATAGCCCCCCACACCACCCCCGCGGCAACCCAGTCATTAAAGACTTAGAAAGACATCCCTCATACTTTATTTCACAACATTAAATTCCTGATGCACTAGTTGTCTCCTACGTCATAAACATTAAATGCCAAGACATGCCTTTTGCCTAACCACTGTATGTCAGGGGGTTGTTGTTGCAGAGGTAGCTCACCAACTATCTGACAGCCCCAAATACCACGGTGGTTTACTCAAGTGCATGTCTGACATTGTTTAGAAGTCTAGTGACATCACCCACAGTAGATGTGACTTTTAAGTAGAGGGTTGTTTGGTTCATAACTTAATGCCCGATGGAACTCCAAGCTGCCCCGCTTGAGGTTCCACGGTCAGGGTCCTTCGGTGTTTTACCAGGTGTATCTAAGATGGCCAGGACAAGCCCCAACGGTGCCCCACTTCTCAATCCTCCAAACCAAATCCCTCTAAAGTTCCCACGGTGAGGTTGTTCGATAGAGCATGAAAGCTCTCCCAGGCCCTGCCAAGCCTGGTCTCTCGCGAGTACCGTTCGACCTCACGCCCATTCATTATTCTCGTTACAACATTACAGTCATTACAACTCGTAATAAATATGAACAAAGCTATAATATGGCAAAGTAACAATAAGCTAAAGTACGACTTGCCACGCTGATCTTATCCTCAGAACACTGTTGCTAATTGGTGGATTATCCCTAATCCCAGGATTACCTTCAGGCCCCCTCTACAATAACCAATATGATATTTATATTAGTAAATTACTAATAAAAATGATGGATCTCTTATCTGATCAATCTTAAGATATAGATGAATTTGAAAGGCCTAGATAATGGAATATTTATCCCATGTTCCTATCTAGTTTTAGGGATGTTTCATCACCTATAAATGCCTGGACAATGGAATATTTATCCCTTATTATTTCCCGGTTGTAGTGATTTTTTTTATCACCCATAAGTGCCTAAGCGATGAAATGTTTATCCCATATTCCTGCTTAGTTTTAGTAATCATTTCGATAAATAATTTCCCTGGTTCCCAAGCAGTGGATTTTTTACCTAATTTCTTGCCCAGTTTAGATGCATCTTGGGTTACCCATAATCAAGAAGGACTTGCCTTACTCGATTGTTTTACCAACATTAGTGGTGTATTTATTGATGCCGACCAACATTTAAGTGGTGGTTGCAGATGCCGACCAACTTTTACTTGGTGGTTTTTGATGCCGACCAACTTTTACTTGATGGTTGTGCGCTTTCAAATGTTGCAAGTTGTGCTCTAAGCTGTTGAGTGTAGTGTGTAGCACTAGTAGTCTGAAAAAAAATGAATGGGGAAATCATATTTTTCATTCATATTAAAAGAATTATATACATTGACTGTTACATCACTGGTAGTACTTTCACATGTGCTCCGCATTCCAGGCATTCTTTAATTCTTCCCCTTCAAGAGTTTCTGTTATGTAAGTTCCAGGTCGGACAACTGTCATGAAGCAATAGGGACCATGCCATTTGGCCTTCAACTTATTGTGATTTTGAATGACCTTCTTAAGAACGTAATCACCTTCTTTTAGATCACATTTCTTTACCCTTTTGTTATATAACATAGCAGTTCTTTGATGGTAGGCTGCATTTTGGATCGTTGCATCTTCTCTGACTTCTTAGAGCATGTCAAAATCCAAGCGTCTCATCAAATCACTCACCGGAGAATTGAAATTAAGCACCCTATGAGTAGGTAATCCTAGTTCAGCAAGTATCACTGCTTCACTCCCAAAAGCCAACATGTGAGGGGTTTCTCTAGTTGTTGTTCGGGGAGTTGTTCAGTAAGCCCATAACACTGACTGCAACTTGTTGATCCAATTCCCTTTAGCATCATCTAGTCTTTTCTTCAACCCATTAAGTAGAGTTCTGTTCGTCACCTTTGTTTGCCCATTACTTTGGGGATAACCTTGGGCCGAATGGATTTTTCGAATGTTGGACTGTAAACAGTACGCTGCAAATTCATTATTGTCAAACTGGGTACCGTTCTCAGTGATAAAGGCATGGGGCAAACCATATCTGTAAATGATATTCTTCCAAATGAATTGATAGACCCCTTCATAGGCCATATCGATGAGAGGTTCAGCATCTATCCACTTTATGAAGTAATCTACAACTACCACAAAATATTTGAATCGTCCTCTTATAGTTGGCAGAGGCCCAACTAAATCTATTCCCCACATAGCAAATGGCCAAGGTGAAGTGATTGGTGTGAACAACACCTGAGGAGTTCTTTATACAGTATAAAATCGTTGACACTTTTCACATTTTTTAACATAAGTCGTATAATCCGCGTGCATTGTTATCCAGTAGTATCCTGACGTACTCATTCTCTGTAGTAGAGTTCTTCTTGCTCCGTGATCCCCATAAGATCCTTCATGAATTTCCTCTATTAGGTCCTTGGCTTCTACTGGATAAACACACCTCTGCAAACCTGCTATCAAATCTCTCATGTAGATAACTCCAGTATTCAAAACATATATAGAAGCCTTGTACTTCAACCTTTTGGGTGCAAGTAGGCTGACTGGTAAAATACATTCTTCAATATAAGCCCTGATGGGATCCATCCAAGATGGCCCCATATCTAAGGCGATAAAATTCACCATTAGGTCTTCATCAATACTTATGCTTATAAGTACTTCAATGGGGATTGTTGTTTATAGCTCAGTGTGAGTAGCTGAAGCTAACCGAGCAAGTGCATGTGCCCTTACATTCTCCAGTATAGTTATTCTAACCACCTGAACATCTACCAAATGTGTTACAATATCCAAAGCCTTGGCTAAGTATCTTGACATGAACTCCCCTTTTGATGCATAAAGACTTAGCATAGATTCACCATTAACTGCGAATCATTAAATACCACAACTTGCTCAGCATTCAACGATTTAGCTAAGTTGAGTCCCAAAATATTGTCTTCATACTCAGATTCATTATTGGAAGCTTAGAATTGGAAACACAGAGCATATTAATTGTCTATCCCATCTGGACCGTTGAGAATAATTCCATTTATGCAACATGTTGCACATGAAGAACCATCGACATTTAAATTCCATATAGGAATATTATCATCAAACCCTTGATCTGAAAGAATCCCTTGATGGAATATCTTATCCTTCCTTTCTTCATACTTATTTTGTAACTCTTGTACTTTACTAGAGGATTCGGGTTGATCAGTTTTCATACTTCCTAGCAATTATGGTACTAGGACTTAATCGGGGGTATTTTTAGTAGACCCTCTAGCATCCTTGAGTTTCTCTGCATTGGCTCATTGTTGATCGGAGACATCTGGGTACATAAATTCAGTGATGAAATCTTCCACTGCTTGTCCTTTGAGAGAGGGCCTTGGCTCGTAGATAATGTAATATTCCCCTAACTCCACTGACCAATACATTAATCTTCCAGACTTTTCGATCTTTTATAAAGCATGTCTGAGTGGCATGTCAGTATATACCACTATTATATGGGCTTAAAAATATGGTTTCATTCTCCTACTCGCCTCAATTAATGCCAATGCCAGCTTCTCCAATTTGGGGGATCTGATTTTTGCTCCCCGAAATGCTTTGCTAGTATAATAGACCGACTTTTGTACTCCATCGTCAACTCTGATCAAGGCAAAACTGATTGCGCTTTCAGAAATAGCCAGGTAGAAATATAATTTTTCTCCTGTCACCAGCCTAGATAATAAAGGAGGTCTCCCCAAGTATTTTTTCAATTCTAAAAATTCCTTCTCGCATTCCTCGTTCCACTCAAAGATATTTCTGAGCACCTTGAATAGTGGAAGACATCAAACATTTTCTCGGGAGACAAATCTATTGAGAGCTGCAACACACCCCGTAAGGCTATGCACTTCCTTCTTGGTGGTTGGAGATTGCAACTCCAATAAGGCTTTTATATTGTCAGGGATTGCTTAAATACCTCTTTCATTTATAATGTATCCTAGGAACATGCCTTCCTGTATGCCAAAAATGCACTTGGTCGGGTCAGCTTTATCGGGTACTTCTCCAGTTGATCAAATGTTTCACTTAAATCAGTTATATGGTCAGCAGCTTTCTTGCTTTTAGTCAAAATGTCATCGACATATACCTCCATATTTTACCAATATACTCCGTAAATACCTTGTTTACCTGCCGCTAATATATAGCTCCTTCATTTTTAAGACCAAAACGCATAATATTGTAACAATATGTTCCTCGAGGGGTAATGAAAGAAGTACTTTCCTTAACTTCTGTCTTCATTTTAATTTGATTATATCCAGAATAGGCATCAATAAAGCTTAGCAGTTGATGCCTTGAACTTGTGTCCACTAGCTCATCTATTCATAGTAGAGGAAAATATCTTTTGGGCAACCCTTATTCAGATCTGTGAAGTCCACACACATTCTTTACTTATTATTCTTCTTATTAACCATCACAACATTGTCCAACCAATCTGGATATTTCACGTCTTCGATGAAAGAAGCTTTTTGCAGCTTTTTCACTTCTTCTTGAATATCCTGGTTCTTCTTTGGACTAAATACTCTTCTCCTTTGATTCACTGGTTTTATCTCCTTGTTGACATTGAGCTCATAGCATAAGAAATATGGGTCTATCCCCGACATATCCTCATAACTCCACGCAAATACTTATTTTATTTACATAAAAAATGCTACCAGTTCTTCCTTCAGTACTGGATCAAGTGAAGCACCGATCTCAGTTATTCTTTCTGGTTGGTCATAATCCAGAATAATGCTTTCAGTTGACTCCATGACTTGGCCTTTAACGATTTTTTTTCATATCTTGGGTCAAAGGTTTCAGTCTCAGACTCATCAGATTCATCCACTTGATAAGTGGTTATTTTCTTCCTAGCATCCTCTAATTCCTCTTGCTCGCTAGATGAGTAGTAGCATTCCTCCATGACTTAGCCTTTAACGAGTTCCATTTCATCTCTTGGGTCTATGGTTTCAATTTCAGACTCATCAGATTCTTCCACTTGTTAAGTTGTTGTTTTCTTCCTAGCATCCTCCAATTCTTCTTGCTCGGTAGATGAGTAGTAGCATTACTGAGCTACTTTTTGATATCCCTTTATAATTCTAACCCCAAAGTTTGTCAAGAACTTCAAACACTTATATATTGTGGATGGAACGACTTCTAACTTTTTCAGGCCTACTCTTCCCATGATTATATTATAGGTTGACTGGATATTTTTGTCCATTATAAAGAAATGAACCTTTTTTGTCTTGCTAACTGGCCAGGTACCAATCAGCATATCTATCATGATCGTGTTAAGTGGGAAAACTTTTTCTCCAAAAAATTCCATATAGGAATATTATCATCAAACCCTTGATCTGAAAGAATCCCTTGATGGAATATCTTATCCTTCCTTTCTTCATACTTCTTTTTTAACTCTTGTACTTTACTAGTGGATTCGAGTTGATCAGTTTTCATACTTCCTAGCAATTATGCTACTAGGACTTAATCGGGGGTATTTTTAGTAGACCCTCTAGCATCCTTGAGTTTCTCTGCATTGGCTCATTGTTGATCGGAGACGTCTGGGTACATAAACTCAGTGATGAAATCTTCCACTGCTTGTCCTTTGAGAGAGGGCCTCGGCTCGTAGATAATGTAATATTCCCCTAACTCCACTGACCAATACATTAATCTTTCAGACTTTTCGATCTTTTATAAAGCATGTCTGAGTGGCATGTCAGTATATACCACTATTATATGGGCTTAAAAATATGGTTTCATTCTCCTACTCGCCTCAATTAATGCCAATGCCAGCTTCTCCAATTTGGGGGATCTGATTTTTGCTCCCCGACATACTTTGCTAATATAATAGACCGACTTTTGTACTCCATCGTCAACTCTGATCAAGGCAAAACTGATTGCGCTTTCAGAAATTGCCAGGTAGAAATATAATTTTTCTCGTGTCACCAGCCTGGATATTAAAGGAGGTCTCCCCAAGTATTTTTTCAATTCTAAAAATGCCTTCTCGCATTCCTCGTTCCACTCAAAGATATTTCTGAGAACCTTGAATAACGGAAGACATCTAACATTTTCTCGGGAGACAAATCTATTGAGAGCTGCAACACACCCCGTAAGGCTATGCACTTCCTTCTTGGTGGTTGGAGATTGCAACTCGAATAAGGCTTTTATATTGTCAGGGATTGCTTCAATACCTCTTTCATTCATAATGTATCCTAGGAACATGCCTTCCTGTATGCCAAAAATGCACTTGGTCGGGTTCAGCTTTATCGGGTACTTCTCCAGTTGATCAAATGTTTCACTTAAATCAGTTATATGGTCAGCAGTTTTATTGCTTTTAGTCAACATGTCATCGACATATACCTCCATATTTTCCAATATACTCCGTAAATACCTTGTATACCGCCCGCTGACATATAGCACATTCATTTTTGAGACCAAAACGCATAATATTGTAAGAATATGTTCCTCGAGGGTAATGAAAGAAGTACTTTCCTTATCTTTTAGTCTTCATTTTAATTTGATTATATCCAGAATAGGCGTCAATAAAGCTTAGCAGTTCATGCCTTGAACTTGTGTCCACTAGCTCATCTATTCATAGTAGAGGAAAATATCTTTTGGGCAACGGTTATTCAGATCTGTGAAGTCCACACACATTCTTCACTTATTATTCTTCTTATTAACCATCACAACATTAGCCAACCAATCTGGATATTTCACGTCTTCGATGAAAGAAGCTTTTTGCAGCTTTTCCACTTCTTCTTGAATATCCTGGTTCTTCTTTGGACTAAATACTCTTCTCCTTTGATTCACTGGTTTTATCTCCTTGTTGACATTGAGCTCATAGCATAAGAAATATGCGTCTATCCCCGACATATCCTCATAACTCCACGCAAATACTTATTTTCTTTACATAAAAAATGCTACCAGTTCTTGCTTCAGTACTGGATCAAGTGAAGCACCGATCTCAGTTATTCTTTCTGGTTGGTCATCATCCAGAATAATGCTTTCTGTTGACTCCATGACTTGGACTTTAACGAGTTTTGTTTCATCTCTTGGGTCAAAGGTTTCAGTCTCAGACTCATCAGATTCATCCACTTGATAAATGGTTATTTTCTTCCTAACATCCTCTAATTCCTCTTGCTCGCTAGATTATTAGTAGCATTCCTCCATGACTTAGCTTTTAACAAGTTCCATTTCATCTCTTGGGTCTATGGTTTCAATATCAGACTCATCAGATTCTTCCACTTGTTAAGTTGTTGTTTTCTTCCTAGCATCCTTCAATTCTTCTTGCTCGGTAGATGAGTAGTAGCATTACTGAGCTACTTTTTGATATCCCTTTATAATTCTAACCCCAAAGTTTGTCAAGAACTTCAAACACATATATATTGTGGATGGAACGACTTCAAACTTTTTCAGGCCTACTCTTCCCATGATTATATTATAGGCTGACTGGATATTTTTGTCCATTACAAAGAAATGCACCTTTTCCGTCCTGCTAACTGGCCAGGTACCAATCAGCATATCTATCATGATCGTGTTATGTGGGAAAACTTTTTCTCCAAAAAATTCCATATAGGAATATTATCATCAAACCCTTGATCTGAAAGAATCCCTTGATGGAATATTTTATCCTTCCTTTCTTCATACTTCTTTTTTAACTCTTGTACTTTACTAGAGGATTCGGGTTGATCAGTTTTCATACTTCTTAGCAATTATGCTACTAGGGCTTAATCGGGGGTATTTTTAGTAGACCCTCTAGCATCCTTGAGTTTCTCTGCATTGTCTCATTGTTGATCGGAGACATCTGGGTACATAAACTCAGTGATGAAATCTTCCACTGCTTGTCCTTTGAGAGAGGGCCTTGGCTCGTAGATAATGTAATATTCCCCTAACTCCACTGACCAATACATTAATCTTCCATACTTTTCGATCTTTTATAAAGCATGTCTGAGTGGCATGTCAGTATATACCACTATTATATGGGCTTAAAAATATGGTTTCATTCTCCTACTCGCCTTAATTAATGCCAATGCCAGCTTCTCCAATTTGGGGGATCTGATTTTTGCTCCCCGAAATGCTTTGCTAGTATAATAAACCGACTTTTGTACTCCATCGTCAAATCTGATCAAGGCAAAACTGATTGCGCTTTCTGAAATAGCCAGGTATAAATATAATTTTTCTCCTGTCACCAGCCTGGATAATAAAGGAGGTCTCCCCAAGTATTGTTTCAATTCTAAAAATGCCTTCTCGCATTCCTCGTTCCACTCAAAGATATTTCTGAGCACCTTGAATAACGGAAGACATCTAACATTTTCTCGGGAGACAAATCTATTAAGAGCTGCAACACACCCCGTAAGGCTATGCACTTCCTTCTTGGTGGTTGGAGATTGCAACTCCAATACGGCTTTTATATTGTCAGGGATTGCTTCAATACCTCTTTCATTCATAATGTATCCTAGGAACATGCCTTCCTGTATGCCAAAAATGCACTTGGTCAGGTTCAGCTTCATCGGGTACTTCTCCAGTTGATCAAATGTTTCACTCATATCAGTTATATGGTCAGAAGCTTTCTTGCTTTTAGTCAACATGTCATCGATATATACCTCCATATTTTGCCAATCTACTCCGTAAATACGTTGTTTACCTGCCGCTGATATATAGTACCTTCATTTTTAAGACCAAAACGCATAATATTGTAACAATATGTTCCTCTAGGGGTAATGTAAGAAGTACTTTCCTTATCTTCTGTCTTCATTTTAATTTGATTATATCCAAAATAGGCATCAATAAAGCTTAGCAGTTCATGCCTTGAACTTGTGTCCAGTAGCTCATCCATTCATAGTAGAGGAAAATATCTTTTGGGCAACCCTTATTCAGATCTGTGAAGTCCACACACATTCTCCACTTATTATTCTTCTTATTAATCATCACAACATTAGCCAACCAATCTGGATATTTCACATTTTCGATGAAAGAAGCTTTTTGAATCTTTTCCACTTCTTCTTGAATAGCCTGGTTCTTTTTTGGACTAAATACTCTTCTCCTTTGATTCACTTGTTTTATCTCCTTGTTGAAATTGAGCTCATAGCATAAGAAATATGGGTCTATCCCCGACATATCCTCATAACTCCACGCAAATACTTATTTTCTTTACATAAAAAATGCTACCAGTTCTTGCTTTAGTACTGGATCAAGTGAAGCACCGATCTCAGTTATTCTATCTGGTTGGTCATTATCCAGAATAATGCTTTCTGTTGACTCCATGACTTGGCCTTTAACGAGTTTTGTTTCATCTCTTGGGTCAAAGGTTTCAGTCTCAGACTCATCAGATTCATCCACTTGATAAGTGGTTATTTTCTTCCTAGCATCCTCTAATTCCTCTTGCTCGCTAGATGAGTAGTAGCATTCCTCCATGACTTAGCCTTTAACGAGTTCCATTTCATCTCTTGGGTCTATGGATTCAATATCAGACTCATCAGATTCTTCCACTTGTTAAGTGGTTGTTTTCTTCCTAGCATCCTCCAATTCTTCTTGCTCGGTAGATGAGTAGTAGCATTACTGAGCTACTTTTTAATATCCCTTTATAATTCTAACCCCAAAGTTTGTCAAGAACTTCAAACACTTATATATTGTGGATGGAACGACTTCAAACTTTTTCAGGCCTACTCTTCCCATGATTATATTATATGCTGACTGGATATTTTTGTCCATTACAAAGAAATGCACCTTTTCTGTCCTGCTAACTGGCCAGGTACCAATCAGCATATCTATCATGATCGTGTTAAGAGGGAAAACTTTTTCTCCGAAAAACCCAATGAGGGGTTTGTGATACGGCTCCAACTGACCAAGTTTCAAGTTCAAACAATCAAAATAAGGGTAAAACATGATATCTGTCGAGTTACCATTATCCACCAACACTCTCGAAATAATTACATCCTTTATTCTCATTTTGATCACCGGAGGATCATCATGAGGATACAAGACTCCTTCCAAATCATTTTTAGAAAATCCAATGTCCATCTTATCTTTGTTAACTTTCCTTGGGTGATCATCTTCTGCCAGATTTATTCACTGTATATAGGAACAAGCTTGAGCCTCATTGAGGTAATCTTTCTTCTCAGCGGTATGATCACCTCCTCTTGCGTCTCCACCTGTAATCATATTAAAATCAAATGAACTAAAATGAATCAAAAATACCTCACGCTCAGGTTGTCTTGGACTTTTTGGGAGATCAGGATCATCTTCATGGTCCCTTTTTTTATCTTCTCTTGGTCGGCAAGGATATTTTGATCTCTGTCAACCTCTTTTGTTGGCTTTTCCACTATTCTAATGATCAACAAACTTATTCAACTTTTCTTGTCTAATGAGTGCCTCTATCTCATTTTGGAGAGCTATACAGTACTTGGTCACGCAATCCTGATCTTTGTGGAACTCACAATACGTGGATTTATCTCACCTTTCGGAAGCTGTCCTTAGCTTTTCTAGCCAATTAAGTTCTTCGCTATTCTTAATTTCCTCCAAAACGTGTTTTATATCCACTTTTAAAGGAGTATAATTTGTATACTTCCTTAAATGATCCAAAGTTTCTTTGCCTTTTGATTGCTTTCCCCCACCGTTATTCTTGTCATCTTTCTTTTTCGATTTTCCTTCAGATTAAGCTTCCACCTTTGCCTCAGTATTCTTCTTCGTAGCCATAGCCTCCTTAGCATTCAAAATTTTGGATGCTTTTTCCATCAATTCAGCCATGGATTTGGGGATATCCTTGGCTAAGGTGTAATATAACTTGTCTGGAAAAAGGCCACTCATGAGAGCTGTGATGGATGTCTTCTCTTCATAGTCTATGACCTCCAGTTTCTCGTTGTTGACACGAGTGATGTAATCTTTGGTACTTTCACCTACTATCTACCTAACACTCAACAAATGTGCTACCCTTTTAACTCACTTTGCACTAAAAGGTAAATTACCTATAAAGAGCTATTCCAGTTGGAAGGTTGCAATCTTCCCCCGAGGAAGGCTGTTGTACCATATCTGAGCAAATCCGATATTAGTCCCTGAGAATGCCCTAAACCTCATTTCATTTGGGACAACATAAATATCTTCCGTAGCCTAGTATTGCTCTATGTGAAGGACATGATCTGTTTTTCCATCATACTTCGATTTGACCACTGGAGCTTTAAGCTTTGTTAGTGTGGAAAAATCCAGAATCGCCTGTACAAATGGGAATCCTTTAATAAAGGTTCTTTGGAGAGGGTTATTGGAGTTAGCCATCTCTCCTAACCTGTCTTCCAACCTCTGAATATATCCTTTCCATAAATCATTTCTAGCCCCTGATTTATTAGTAGTATATGCTCGGCCAACAAATCGCGCAGAATTTTCATATTTGGATCTTTCTCTTCGAGCTGCAGCTCTTGGGTTTGGATGTGGTTGGTCTGATCCTTCCCTTAAATCATTTGGTCATTGAGAATTTCTTGACACACCCCGAGGAGAATTTTTGTTCCTCCTAGGGGCCAAACGGTCAAAGGGAGAGGCTCTGCTCAACCTTTCCAGAGCACTTGGTCTTTATGGTGTTAGAGTAATGTCTTCCTAAGAATCCAAAATTCTTATAGGGGACATTACACTGGGGCGATAGGATGGATCTCCTAAGTTCCCAGAATAATTGAATCCAATATGTCTAGATCGTGACATAGATCGTGGCTTAGTGTGTTGCGAAGGCGGCGGATGCATGCTTCTATGGACGCTTCTTTGGTATGTCTAGGCAAATGCTACATTTGTAAAAGTTTGAACTAACTGTCGCATAGTTTCCTGCATAACTTCTTGCCCCCTGGCTAGACTAGTTAAGATTCCTATAAAATCGTTCGCATTTGGGGGTGCAGAAGGATATGGAGAATTCCCTTCATTATTTTTATTACTAGATTCTGGAATGTCAGCCATTGGTAATGAGTTTTTGGAAAAAATGCTATGTACAGTGATATCCCACAGAGGGCGCCAATTTGTTGATGTAAAAAACTAGATTTGATCTAATTTATTAATCACAGATAAATATGAGTAAAGAAATAAGACAAGATATGTTCACTGGATTGTATTACTAGGTGTCTTGCCTTAAACTCAAATATGTTCACCCGGCCTGCTAAGAGGGTATTACTATGTATTTATAGCCTTTGGGATGTCAATGTGAATCGATAGCGTGCCTTTATCGAATAAGCAGATACATGTATACATGGTAATGAATGACTGTAATACAATATACATTGAATCTGTCTGGTCATTTGGCCTTCCCAATAATTTTCTTGGTACGATGAATAGCTCGATACATTCGGTATATTGAGTAGCTCGGTACTTGAACTTGTCCCATGTTGGATAATGCATGTCTTCATATAATTGGTCCACGTCAGCTGACTAATTTTTGTGTCAACAGTGAACATGTATGTTAATTGTTATGCCACCATTGGATAGAAAAAGGCTATATAAATCGTCACGACTACTGTGGTGATACAACGAAGAATATCTCTCTCAATGGTGAAATTGAGCTTGTCAATGTAAGATAATTCATATTAAAAAGGCAACATTAGGAAGAAGTTAGTGTCTTCGGAAGTCAAGACGGAACTCAGAGAACTTGCACAGTTTTTTGAAAATCAAGGAAGTCTTACTTCAGGATCATGGAAGAATGGTTGTCAAGGTACCTTAGACTAGAGAAAGAAGATAAGAAGTTGAAGAATACATATGACTAATATTATGAAACAACTAGAATCCCTTTGTATAGTAGAATCCATAGAGAGATACTTTTGGCCGACGATAAAGCAAGATGCAACAAAGTTACAACGAAGGTGCAATAAATATTAACATTTCTTTCAAGAATACCACTGCGTTGAAAATCAGGTGAATTATAGCCAACTTTTCATTGATTTTATTAAGAATGGAGTTATCGGTGCAAAGAAAATTATTATGATGGGGCTCAAGCGAAGGGCCCCACCTTTTTACATCTAATAGGACCAGCTTTATCGCAGAGGATACTTCAATAGGCCATTAAGATGCATCCCAAAGGACGAGGCAACAAAATTCTTAAAGTAACCTCACAAACTAGCTCACATTGGATGGCAAAATTATATGACCAATTAATGACCTTGGGTTATTATTGGCCAATCATAGAGAAATATTCTGTTGAGTTTGTTTGAAAGGGCAAGGCGTGCCAGCTGGATGAAAACATGATCCATGCTCCCTCGATGGACTTACACTATTTGGAAACTCTTTATCCATTCTACACTTGGGATTTTGACCTAATAGGGGCAATACATACATTTTCGAGAGAAAATATCTAGATATTAGTGGCAACTGAGTGATTTACAAAGTGGGATGAAGCAATACCACTTAACAGAGAAACAATAGGTATGGTGGCCAACTTCATTAGAGAGTACATAATTTGCATATTTTTTATTCCTATGGTTATCCTCTTAGATAAGGGGACCCCATTTGTCAATAAATAAGTAACAATGCTCACAAACAAGTACTCCATCATTCATCATACCTTAACGGCGGAATACCCCAAAGGCAATGTTAAATCGAAGCAACTAATAAGGCCTTGATTAACATCTTATCCAAGATAACGAAAAACTTTCTAGGATCGTGGGATGATAAGATTCCACTAGTTTTATAGTCCTAACGAATGATGAAGATGAAACCTACAGGATATGCCCCATTTTCCCTTGGGTTTGGAGATGAAGTATTTTTTCCACTATAGTTGGAAGTTTGTAAGGACATAATTTTATAAATGTCCGGGCTAGAATCTAGGAATTTTCTATTTGTCCTACATCATAATATGTATGTCTGATACCGCTACATTCGACACATCAACACGATCATCCATGACGTCCTTGATCCGAATCCATGCATCCACCATTTTCACACGTGCATCAAAATACATGTGACGTGCTGCTCAACCGTTCCCACAAATCCGCTACGCGTTATTGGTAACATGGTTTATTGGAATTGTTAATATTTGCATAAATATTTGGGATTTTTTTATAAAATATTTTTCGAAGTCTGATTAATTTTTAACAAAAAAGTAGAAATTTTTTGAAGTGTAGAAGCGGACTTTTCTCGGTCGTTGAGCTCATTCGAACAACATATCTTTGTCATTCAAGCGACATGAGGATGTCGCGCGATATCGTTGGAGCGACACGTGGTCTCGTTCGAGCAACATGCCTATGTCGTTCGAGCGACGGCGCCGCATCGATTTTCGTATAAATATCTGTACATATTCTACATGTTTTTCTAAGTCTTTTTCGCACACGTTTCTGCGATTTACGGCCAAGAAAATAGACTTTAACTTTTAAGGTTTTATGCCTTTTTGATTCACAAAACCATTCCAATATATGTGTGTGAATCTTTAAAACTTCAAAGGATCGTTTTACTCATCTGGAGTAACTTGCGGAGAAGCCGGCTCTTTTCCATTGCTGTCCATATGGAGTTCTTACAGGAGATTCCAGCCGACGACATCGGAACCGACACTTGAGGGTATTTTGTATGTCACTCATTTTTTCATTATAATCCGTGTAAACTGTTCTTTACAAATTATATTGAAAATAAAAAAGGTTTTGCCCCTTTGGGGGATTTTTCCTCATTTGTGTGTTTTTTTGTGATTGAATATTCTTGCATGTTCATATTGTCTTCGATCACACCTAGATGAATGTTTTAAGATCAAATTGAAAAAAATTAGTTTAATTAAATAATTTCTTTGTTTGAACAAAATCGCACTGTCAAATTGGTATCAGAGCCAATTACACAATTATATCGTGTAATTTTTCAAAAAAAAATTCTGAGATATCAATTTCTGAACAAATTGATTTTTGAAAAAGGCGTGTTCAAAATGAAGAAATTATATAATAAAATTCCAATTTTTGACGGGACAAATTATGCTTACTGGAAAGCCCATATGAAATCTGCTCTAAAATCCATAGATGAAAGATTTTGGGTTTTAGTTGAAAGAGGGTGGACACCTCCCAGCAACACTATTGACAACGTGACTAATTTAAAATATATGACTGCATGGACTAAAGAAGAATTTAAATGGTCAGCTTTTAACTCTAAGGGTCTTACTGTTATTTCTGGATCCATCACACCTGACGAGTTCCGACGGATAATGGCGTGCACCACGTCAAAAGAGACATGTGATGTTTTACAACTTACATGAAGGAACTAATGCCGTGAAAGAATCAAAATTGCAAAACTTAACAACTCAATTTGAAACTATCACCATACTTGAGTCTGAATGTTTTGATGAATTCTATGCTAGATTATCTGATATTGTAAACACTAGCTTTAATCTTGGTGAACACATTCCTAATGCTAGAGTTGTTACAAAGATTTTAAGATCACTGGCTAAGCATTTTATCCCTAAAGTCACTATGCTAAATACTACGGGTAATTTAAACATGCATAAATTAGAGGAATTAGTAGGAGACTTACAAACGTATGAAATTGATATGTTTCCTAAATCTCTCAAGGCTAAAGATAAGGGAATTGCACTTAATGCCTAGGATAGGAAGAGTGAGGGGTCAACAAGAAAGAGAGTAGAGTCATCTAGAAAAAGGGAGATATAAATGTCTGATTCCAAGTGAGGCCTTTTTTTATGGAAGAGGGATTAAACCCCCAGACATAAATTTATTAATGGAGAAAGAGCCTCTCCAAGGGATTACAAGCGAATGAGAACTACAAAAAGGCATTAAATATTTAATATGGGAATTTCTAACTATCCCCATTACAAATTGGAGAAAAAAAACTATCGAGAAATTTGGAAGGAAGATCTAATATAGCTACATCCCATCTTATCAAGCTTATAGGCACATCTAACAGTAGAAGGAAGATCAAGAGCATTGTAGAAAATCTCCAGAATTAGCACCAGAACTATGATTGGCCAGAGCATCTGCAACCATATTAGATTCCCTATAGCAATGAGAGAGAGTATAATTTAACATCAATAATTTTGACCTGATTTCATCAGTTAAAGAGATCAAATGCCAAGGAAGTTTCCAATTTCTATTAATCAGATCCACCACAAACTTTGAATCAACTTCAATCAGAGCACAAGAAATATGATGATCAATACAAATATTAATTCCCATGTAAATACCACTAAGTTCAGAATAAGAGTTGGAATTAACTCCACTATATTGGGAAAAGGCCCAAATCATCTCACCCTTGTCATTTTTTAAAATACCCCCTGAGCCAGACAAACCTGGATTTCTTTTAGAAGCTCCATCCACATTCAACTTGTAACAATTAGATGGAGGAAGAATCCATTCACTGATTTAAAACTTTGTATTCTCCTGAGAGTTGAAAGATTAAAAATCTCTTGAATTCCCTTATCAAAGAATGAGATAGAACTCTTAAAAGGAAGATCCTTGCAAATATTTGAAACGAGAGAAATGGATTTCGAAATTAACTCTGAAGGAAACACATTACAATTATCATAGAAATATTTATTTCTTCCTTTCCAAATCTTCCAACAAACCACAATTGGGATACATTTAGTAAGGAACTTAAAATAATCATTATGAACTAACTTTAACCCGTAGCTATGAAGTAGAGAATGAATTGAAACTTTATCCAGCGGAATGCCCATAAGAAGAATTGAAACTACCAAATAGGATGGATAATGGAGCATTGAAGAAACACCGGATTAATAGATTCCTCATTGGATTTACTGGATTTGCATCTATAATACCCAAGGATTTAATATTATCATCCAGAGCTAAACATTCATTAAGCAGTTTCCACATAAAAATAGAACATTTTTTTGGAATATGGGGATCCCAAATAAATGTACTAACTCTAGAGGAAGGATAATGGAGTTGTACAATGTCTAAAGGAGATGAGAAGGAGAAATGGCCTGTAGATGTGGGCTTCCAAATCCATTTATCATTAATAATCTCCATATTAGAAGAACAAAGATCTACTACTGCATTAATTTTCTTCCGGGTGAGAGAACCCATATATGAGGAAGCATTTGAATTTTTGTATCTATTTGACATGTAAGAAGACCATAAGGAAGATTCAGACACTAACTTCCAATATAACTTCGTCATTGAGGCTTTTGAAATAGCATTAAATCTCTAAATCCAAGACCGCCTTGAGATTGATCTTTACAAAGAAACTCCCAATTTTTCCACTGATATCTCTAACCACATTCAACATTACCACCCAAAAGAATTTATTAAAGAGCCTATGAATCTTTTGAATAATTGACTTTGGAGGATAAATAGAAGCTAGAAGGTATTGAGGAATATAAGAGAAAACATGATTAATCAAAGTGTACTTACTCCTGAAGATAAATATTTGGATTCCCACCCTGCCATCTTGGATCTCAAAGAATTAAGAAGACTTTCATAGTAAACAATCTCGTTCCTCCCTCAAAATAAAGGACAACATAAGTATTTGATAGGCAAAGATTTGCCTTCAAGACCTGTGCAGGCTGCCACTTTTCTTTTGAAACTAGGAGAACTTTTTTTGTTAACTGTGAAGTAGCTCTTATTAAAATTAATTCTCTGACCTGAAATGGAGGAATATTTAGGAAGGAAATTCATGAGACAGTTGATACTTCTCTTATCTCCTCTAGAGAAGATATTTACATCATCAGCATATGATAAATGAGAAACTAGGGGACTTCCACAAGGCATGTAATAAGGCTTGATTTTACCTTCCTCCATTAATCTGTTTAAGGCCCTTCTCAGATATTCAGCATCCAAGATAAAAAGACTTGGGAAGATAGGGTCCCCTTGTCTTAGACCTCTATTATATTTGAATAATCCACAACTTTGACCGTTTATGCAAATGGAGAACCAATTTCCAGAAACAGCTCCCCAAATCCAAAACTCCTGAGAACAGATAATAAAAAAATCCCAATTGACCCTATTATAATCCTTATCCATATCCAGCTTACACACAACATTACCACCAGGCACCTTCTAATCCAAATTTTCAACCAATTCTTTTGCAAGGAGAATATTATCTTGAATTGATATGCCTTTGATGAATGCACTTTGATTAGGAGATATAAGGATAGGAAGAAGGTTTGAAAGTCTGGTTGCAAGGATTTTTGTGATTATCTTCATTGAGAAATTACAGAGGCTAATAGGTCTAAGATCCCCACAAGTCTTTGGATGTTGAATTTTTTTAGCTTGATTTAAATGATTTGGCCCTGTTTGCAAAAAAATTCAAGAAAATTCTTAAATTCAAGAAAAATTGAAATTTCAAAGATAAAAAGAATTTTGAGAAAAATAAGTTTGAAAAGAAAAATGAAAGAATGTGAGATATGTTATGAGTGTGACGGTAAGGGTCATAGAGATTTTGAGTGTGCTACTAGGCTGAACAGACTTGCCAAAGAAAAGGGCAAAGTTGTAATTAACGCTATCCTTAGTGAAGACAGTGAGGTTGAGTCGGTGGACTCTAGAGACGAGTCATTGCATGAGTGTAACTTCACCGCATTCATGGATAGTCATGTGAGTATCTCTAGTGCTCCTCACGACGATGAGGATGCTATTTCACAGGGACACCTCGACAGTGAGAACGATGTGAGTGAGGGGAGGATACTGCAAGTGAGAGCGAGAGTAATCTTCAACGCGCCTATGCTGAGTTATATACTGAGTCATCTAAAACAAAAAAGCGTAACAAAGATTTAGATCTTCGGATCACTGCTTTAGAGGAAGATTTAAAAGAAGTGAGAGAGAGAGAGTCCTCCACCTGCACTACCTTGATAGAGAGAGAGATTCGGCGTGTGTTGAGAGAACATGTCAGTTTAGAGAAAGAGAGAGACTGTTTGGAGAAAGAGAGAGGTGTTTTGAGAAAGATAAAGGGGACTTGACTAATCAAGTGGATATTCTTACGAGTGAGCTCCATTCCTCCGTGGAGACTCGAAAGAAACTTAAATCCCAACTTAGTCATGATCTTGAGAGAGCACGGGAAGTCAAGGTTCAAATTGAGGACAGATCTAGAAAGATGGGAAAGATACTCTTCGGTCCCTTTTTAGGTTTTGGTGATAGGCAGTGAATAGGTTTTGATGGCGCCTCCACATCTCAAATAGAACCTGGACCAGTTCCTCAGTTTATTACAACTCCATATGGCCATCATCAAAAACCACGAAGTAGAGTTAGACCAAGAAAAGTAAACCAAGATTCGTCTAAGACTGTGTTCTTTTGTACGTACTAAAAAATAAAAGGCCATCTGAGAGAGTATTGTTATAGTTTGGGTCGGACTTCACGTACATATGCTCCATCACATCGTACTGATGATTTTACCAGTATGAGAGAGCGTGTTGAGTTTTTAGCCTCCACATCATAGAGTTTGATGGAGGAATTCCGACGGATGTCTTTGTCATCAGTGAATTCTACCAGCATCCCGGCTAAAACCAACAACAACAAGGGTAAACAAAATGTTACCACTTCTTGGGTACCTATGAAAGACGAAAAGGTCCTTGTTATTTATGTCGATCTTAAAACACATAATACCTCACAGTGGTATTTCGATAGTGGGTGCTCCAGACATATGATCGGTGATGTCTCATTTTTTACCTACCTAGAGGATTATAAGGAAGATAAAGTAACCTTTGGAGACGGGATCAAGTCTAGCATCATAGGATGAGTTACAATAACATTACTAGGATTTCCTAAGCTAGAGAATGTTTTGTACGTCAGAGGTTTGGAAGCAAACCTTCTCAGCATTAACTAGCTGCACGACGCTAACTTTTCCACAAAGTCTAACCGAAACGCGTGTAATGTCTATAATCAGGCCAGTAAACTTTTAGTTCAAGGGGTTAGGACAAGAGGATAATTAATATGGAACTATGCCCAAGTCTTCACTTATCTGCAACAGCGCCACGATCACTCCTATGGATATGTGGAACCAACGTCTAGGTCATGTGAACTTTAGAAATTTGATACGATAGATAAAAAGGACATAGTACATGGCTTACCAACACTTAGAAAGCCAACTTCCACGGTTTTTGGACCCTCTCAGTTGGGAAAGAAAATCTGTAGACCCCAGAGGAATTGAATTCCATTACCACTTCATGAGTACTTGAGTTGATACACATGGATCTCATGGGTCCTACTCGTACAGAGAGTCTGGGTGGTAAGAGGTACATCCTAGTGATGGTAGATGATTTATCCAAATATTTGATTATAGGTTTTCTTAGAGAAAAATCCGATGTTGTTGAGTTTCTGACAACCAAGTGTCGTGTTCTGAAAAAATAATACGGTGTCACTATTAACAGAATGCGTAGTGACAACGACACTGAATTTACGGAGCAAAACATAGATCTTTACTATGATAGCCTAGGAATCAAACATGAGTTTTCTGCTGTGAAGAATCCTCAGTAAAATGGGATTGTTGAGAGAAAGAACAGGATGATTCAGGAAATGGATAGATCTATGCTTCTAGGTCGTAAAGTTTCTAGGTGATTTTGGACAGAAGTAGTGTCTACTGCATGTCATATGGTGAATAGGGTTTACCTTCGTCCACACACACTTAAAATGCCGTATGAATTGTGGACTGGTAAGAAGCCCAACCTTGCATATTTTCGTGTCTTTGTGAGTAAATGCTACATCCTACGGGATAGAGAGCAATTAGGAAATTTTGACTCTCGAAGCGATGGGGAAATATTGCTAGGATAGTCATCCAATAGTAGAGCATACAGAGTTTTTAACCTGAAGATCTCTAAAGTGATGGAGTCGACAAACGTTACTGTGAAAGATGACGAACCATCGACGTCTGTTGACTCCACCCATTTGATTGAGGATGACACCCTCCTTTTTGGATGATCCCACTATGTATCCCACACCCAGGGTGGACCCTACTCCTGTTCTATGGGACACACCTGCTTGGGTTCGCAAGAGTCACGATCCTTTCGCCATTATTGGCGATCCCACTTTAGGGGTCAAGACTCATGCTCAGCTAGAGAATGTTGTTAGCCATATCTGCTACACATGTAAAGTCGAACCCCAAAATTATAAAGAAGCACTCAAGGATGAACACTAGATATCTGCCATGCAGGATGAGTTGCTTCAGTTTAAAAAGAATAATGTCTGGGAACTTGTCCCACGACCTAGTGAGACGAATATGATAGGTACCAGGTAGATTTTCAAGAATAAAATGGATAAAAATGGTACCATAATCAGAAACAAGGCTATGTTTGTCGCTAAGGGCTACACACAGATAGAGGGTGTAGACTTTGGGGAGAAATTTTCTCCTGTTACGAGGCTTGAATCTGTCCGCTTACTACTCGCCATTGCGTGTCATCTACGCTTCAAGTTATATCAGATGGATATCAAGAGTGCATTTCTAAATAGAATTCTACAAGAGGAGGTTTACGTGGAACAACCAAAAAGGTTTGAATACCCTAAGCACACGGAGAACATCTATTGTACAAGGAAATCTTTGCATGGTTTGAAGCAAGCACCGCATTCTTGGTACGAGAGGCTTACTTCCTATCTCTTAGCTCGTGGCTTCAAGAGAGGGGGACTTGATATGACGTTGTTCGTTAGGAGAGATGATAGTGCTATTTTGGTTGCCTAGGTCTATGTGGATGACATAGTCTTTGGATGACATAGTCTTTGAAAAGTGAGTTTGAGATGAGCATGGTAGGTGAGTTTAGAGGATGGGATGTTCATCTCCCAATCCAAGTATGCTAGAGACCTAGTGAAGAAATTCGTTTTAGACTTTGCTAAGCATGCACGTACACCTATGAGTACTTCTATCAAGCTTAGTAATGACACTTCAGGTAAGGACGTAGATCAAATCTTGTATCGGAGTATGATAGGTAGTCTTATCTACTTGACTGCTAGTCGTCCCGACATAGCCTTTAGTGTTGGAGTCTATACGCGATATCAGGCATCCCCAAAAGAGTCACACTTACTCGCTCTAAAATGTATTATTAAATATGTGAGTGGGACTCTCTCATACGGTATTTGTCATTCCTTTGATACCGATGACCTTATATCGGCCTATTCGGATGCCGATTGGGCCGGGGATGTAGATGGTCATAGGAGCACTTCTGGTGGGTGTTTGTACATTGGTTCTGCTCCTATCTCCTAGATGAGAAAGAAGCAAAACTCCCTCTCTTTGTCCACTGTGGAGGCTGAGTAAATCGTCGTCGGGAGTTGTTGCATCCAACTCTTATGGATGAAGCAAATGTTGAAGGATTATGGAATTTCACAAGACACCATGACCATTTCCTATGATAACACGAGTGCGATACACATATCCCGCAATACAGTCCGACATTTGCATACAAAGCACATCAGGATACGCGAGCACTTTATACGTCATTTAGTTGAGGAGAAAGTCGTATCCTTGAGTTTCGTTCCCACCAATCTTCAGTTAGCCGATATTTTCACGAAACCTTTAGATGACCTTAGGGATTTTCACAGTTGATCAAGGGGATGGTCCTTGTCTACGATATGATGCATTGTCATGATCATGTCATATGATTCCTGTTGTTAGTTTGTATCACTTGTACTCTTATATTTGCTTTTTATATTTTTTTGAAAAATTTAAAAATATTTTCTTTTTATAAAAATTTTAGAAAAGCACAAATCGATTTTTTTATTCTATTTACACCTTTTATGGATGAGCATTTAAGATAGCCGAGTCACAACTTCCATTTCTATTTTTCTCATGACTGTATGATAGTGATTTGAGACGCTACATCATTGCATCCGCGTGCTTTACATTGTTTAGAGTCTTTGAGATGTGATTAGTGATATCTTTCTACATGTTTGGCTCCTTATCTCATTTATTGCACACATGAACAACTTTATTTGATTATTGTACTTATCTATCACATATTGGCTTGCATTTTTCCATCTCAATTCTGTCTATACAACGAACAATATGCGATAAAACTTGACAAGATTGGAATGCATGTAAAAATCGTTTGGTGAGATTGTGTGGTATTCTAAAACGGGGAAGGGTTGCGAAAGGTTCTCATTTGACCTTTGCGAATACTAAGCCACCTTTATATCGGACCTAAAAAATTAAGGAATTTTATTATCCGGGGTCCACAGAGGTTAAAACCAAAACAATTTAAAGGTAATAAAAAAATTAATCTATGCCAAATATAGGCCATTAGGTTTCACCATCAATTCTCCAATGTTTAAGAATTTAGATCACCTCTAAAAAAATATATAAATCTGAGGGAGTTTGGTTGGAGAATTTAAACGGGTTTGCACTACCTTAACAGTCCTGAAAATGCATTAAATTGTTTTGGACATTATTAGTGTGGAAATCACTTTGAGCTTTCATTTGCTGATTTGATTGAGTCAATTTCTTATAATTCCATATTTGTACATCTAAGCAAGATGTTGAGTTCATTTGTTATAAATATGCGATATTCATCATGCACATATGTTATTTTTGACCTAATAGGGGCAATACATCCATTTTCGAGAGAAAATATCTAGATATGAGTGGCAACTGAGTGATTTACAAAGTGGGATGAAGTAATGCCACTTAAGAGAGCAACAACAGGTATGGTGGACAACTTCATTAGAGAGTACATAATTTGCAGATTTGGGATTCCTATGGTTATCCTCTTTGATAACGGGACCCCATTTGTCAATAAATAAGTAACAATGCTCACACACAAGTACTCCATCATTCATCATACCTCACCGGCAAAATATCCCAAAGGGAATGTAAAATCGAATCAACTAATAAGACCATGGTTAACATCTTAGCCAAGATGACGAAAGACTTTCCTGGATTATGGGATGATAAGATTCCAGTAGTTTTAATGTCCTAACGAATGCCGAAGAGGAAATCTACAGGGTATACACCATTTCCCTTGGATTTGGAGATGAAGTAATTTTTCCGGTAGAGTTGGAAGTTTGTAAGGACATAATTTTATAAATGTCCAGGGTAGAATCTATGAATTTTCTATTTGTCCTAGATCATAGTATGTATGTCTGATACCGCTACATTCGGCACGTCAACACGATCATCCACGACGGCCTTGATCCGAATCCATGCATCCACTATCTTCACACGTGCATCATGCATGCGACGTGCAACTCAACTGTTACCATTACTCCACGATGAGTTATTGGTAAAATGGTTTATTGGAATTGTTAATACTTGCATAAATATTTGGGAATTTTTTATAAAATATTTTTCAAAGTCTGATTTATTTTTAATAAAAAAGAAGAAATTTTTCTAAGTGTAGACGAGAACTTTTCTCGGTCGTCGATCTCATTTGAACGACATCTCTCTGTCGTTCAAGTGACATGAGGATGTCGCACAATCTCGTTCGAACGACACATGGTCCCGTTCGAGCGACATGCCTATGTCGTTCGAGCGGGGTTGCCACCTTGATTTTCGTGTAAATATATGTACATATTATACGCATTTTTCTAAGTCTTTTTCACACACGTTTCTGTGATTTACATCACAGAAAATAGAATTCATGTTTTTAAGGTTTTATGCCTTTTTGATTCAAAAAACAATTCCTATATATGTGTGTGAATCTTGAAACCTTTAAAGGATCGTTTTACTCATCTGGAGTAAGTTGTGGAGAAGCCGACACTTTTCCATTGCTTCCCATCTGGAGTTCTTGCGGGAGATTTCAGTCGATAACATCGGAACCGACACCTGAGGGTATTTCGTATGTCACTCATGTTTTCAATATAATCCGTGTAAACCGTTGTTTACAAATTATATTGAAAATAAAAAAGGTTTTGCCCCTTTGGGGGATTTTTCCTCATTTGTGTGTTTGTTTGTGATTTAATATTCTTAAATGATCATATTGTCTTCAATCACACCTAGATGCATGTTTTAGGATTTAGTTGAAAAACTGAGTTTAATTAAATAATTTCTTTGTTTGAACAAAAGCGCACTCTCAAAGTTCCCTCGGCTCGATACACCTTGTGAAGTAGCATGCTCCATCAGAGTAGACACATACAATTGGAAGCACTAGATGAGCACAGGGACAATGCGATGTAACACTTCCAAATTTATAGAAATCAACTCTCAAGAGCTTATGACAACTTTGTGAGTCAAAGGAAGTTCATTGAAAGAGTTCTAGTTCTGAAGGCAGCCATGAAGAATATTAAAGGGCTCCTATTGCCTAAATTTGCTGCGAACTTGGAACGACCTTCCATTATGAAAGAGGCTCATGATTTAGGTTACTACTTAATATCAAATATGTAAGAGGATAAACCTTTTAAGATTAATAATAAGTGGTTAAAGGTATATTATGTTTGAGTGAGTAGCCTGTGTTAGAGATCTATTTTTGTGTCAAGATTATATTGCAGTTCATTATGAGTTATTTCTTTTTGTTAAGAAGAAAGAGTTTTCCTATATATTGTGACAATTTAATACTTAGAATAAATAGAAGAGTTGAAACGAATCATGAAATGGTAACAATTCAATTTTTTTTCATTTATATACTCAAAAGGATTACAAAATTGAGAAATATCGCCAAAAAATTACATATGAGGAAATGAAAAAAAGTTACAAAAGAAGGGACTTCAACCCAGAAGAAACCAAAAGTTAGGAGAGAAGAAGAAGTTCCCAGTCAAGCCTAAAGAAGCCTCCAATAATGTTCTGTAGAAACCTTCAAGTATTTTCTGGACTTGGGCCCATTCAATCAACAAGGCTTCATGTCTTTTCTTGGCCTTTGGTAAAGCTTATTTGGTAGCCTTAACTTGCCCATTAGATGCTCCTTACAAAAGAGCCAAATCTAGCAACCTATCCTTTTCAACCCATTGGGGCTCTACATATTTTATATAAGGCATCCTCAAACTCTCTAACTATTTGCTCTTTAAAAGTTTTAAGTGGTCAATCATCGAGTTTCGTTGGAAACCATCCTTTCTCATCTACCTGAAGCTGCCCAGCTACCGATGAATGAGGGTCCTTGTAAGTCTAGAAATTTGAGTATTGACTACTTCAGAAACAAAGGCTGCCCGACCCAGGAGCCTATGGCTCATCACTAATTTTTTTGAATGCAAGCAGTGAGGAGTGAAGGTTTCAGGTTGATGTGTAGTGAATTATTTAATGATAGAATGATTTCACTCAGATACTTGAGGAGACTGGAGAAGGACCATAAGGCAGATTCATGAGGGGACATGTTAGGTAGAGGAACCTCACAATCGGACTCACTATCAGCCTATAGATCTGTAGTTGAACCTTGATCGTTGTGACTGGTTTGCTCCGAAAAGACTGCCCCTTGATGAGTAGAGGCAATAGGCGGGGGACCACGTTGAGTTGACTCTTCGGCAGCATCAGGCTCCCTCACCACTTGAAATGTGATAAAGGGAAAAATCTTAACAAGTTTTTTTTATTGTTATGTCACCATTATAGGTGGAGTTTGAGAAAAATCATAACAAGTGGTTTTCATTGTTAAGTCACCGTTGTAGGTCGAGTTTGAAAAAAATCTTAACAAGTGATTTTTATTGTTAAGTCACCATTATTGGTGAAGTTTGAGAAAAATCTTAACAAGTTATTTTTATTGTTAAGTATTGTCAATTTTATAAAATATAGCAACAACACGGGCTATTATAGAATAGTGAGCACAAGTACGGGTCGAACCCATAGGGATTTATCAATTTTATCTTTTAAAATAATTGCAGTTGTCCAACTAGATAAAATGGGTGTAGAAAAGAGGTGCAATTTTAAACTAAACTCAAAATAATAAAAAGTGTGACTACGAAATATATAAACTAGTGTGTGTGAAAACTAGGACATCGGATCCATTTATCACATTCAACTATTACTATGTGATAATTGAAACTCGTCACTCTCAACTTTATAACTCAAATTAAATTGACTCACGTCGCATTTAATTCGAAAAATATCACGGTGAAGTTCAAAATAAAATTTAATGTCTCGTAATTTAGATGGCTTAAATCCCTATTCCCTTAAAAAGTGTGATTTTAAATTAAAAATTGTAGTCTTTAAGCATGAACTATCAAAACAAATGAGTGCAAGCATAATCCATCAAAAATAATTCACAATTAAAAATAAAAATATGATTTTTTTCCAAACAAAATCGAAGGTTTAAAACACGCTCTCATGTCGTTTTAAATGAATACCGATTGTTTAAATTTTTAGAGCATATCGATAAATAAAAAAGAATTTAAATCATGATGAATATTAATCAAACATGATAAATTTCACCAGGTCCTAGTAAAAAAATTAAGCTAGCATAATTGAAAATAAAATAAAAATGCGAGGATGAATATTAATTCTCATTAATGAAACACACTTACAATCGTGTTTTATAATAAATCTTGTCAAAACTTCTCTCACAAAATAATTCTTGTCCCTCAAAGAAAATATACTCTCAAACTAACACTACCAAAAATTACTTTTCAAATGGCTCTTTAGTTTTCCTCCACAAATAATGAACCCAAAGGGTCTTATTTTTAGGCTTAGGGGTGAGGTATTTGAATTGGAATAAACACCTATTTAATAGATTAAAATGGGAGTTTAAAATACCTAAATTAATTATCCAAAAGGTATATACAAAATCTGGTGGGAGTCTTCTCTCATTTGGTGGGATGCAAAATTAATAAATATCTGAACAGATTTTGACGAAATCAACCAATGTAGATAATTGTTGATTTTGAATGCTCTAGCTTTTAGTGCCTCGGATCAATGATATGGATGTTGACTGGTCTAGGATGATGTGGCAATTTCTTGTGAAATGGCGTTGAACTGGTCTATGATGTGGCGCTGACGTGGGTTGTTGACTCTGCAATGATAGGGCATTAATTAGGCGCTGATTGGGCGACGATGTGGCGGTGACTGGGCGCTAACTTGATAGCTGTTGAAAAATTAAAGGGTTTGATAGGAATCGAACCCTTTACCTAAAGCTCCTTCCTCAATGAGACTAACCATTACACCAAATCATGCCTTTTATAATATTATGCCTTCATAAATATATAACCCTTATCTTCACCACTTTCTCATATTTATTCTTTTGACCCTAAAACTTCTAAAATCTTCTTTTGACCTTCAATCCTCACCAAAATTCAAGGGTTACTGCAAAAGTTTAAAATAACTGATATTAATTAAAATTCAACCCCATAAAATTTTGAAATTTATGAATTTACCCTTAATTGCATTTTAGACCCCTAAATTCATAACTTTTTCGTTTTAACTCCGAATTCAACCAAACTTCAGGGAGAACTTTATTTTGCCGAGATATTATTTTTAGGCCCCTAGAGTTTCTACAATTATGATTTCACCCTTGGAGTTATTAAAATTGCATTTTTAATTCGATTTTTTTTTTCAAACTTACATTTTTATTTTATTTTACAACAACGACTCTAAAAGCTCATTATTTATGATTAAATAGGCCTAAAAAGGCCTAGATTTGGGCATAATTCATACAAAATAATGCACTCATCATTAATTCTCCATTGTAGTTGGCGTTTGAGAAAAAAAATTACAAGTGGTTTTCATTGTTAAGTCACCATTATAAGTGCAGTTTGAAAAAAAATCTTAACAATTGATTTTTATTATTAAGTCATCGTTATAGGTGGAGTTTCAGAAAAATATTAACAAGTAATTTTCATTGTTAAGTCACCATTATAGGTAGAGTTTGAGAAAAAATCTTAGCAAGTGTGACTTTATTGTTAAGTCACCACTACAGGTGGAGTTTATGATAAACCTTAACAAGTGCATTTTCATTGTTAAATCACCTTTGAAGGATAACAATAACTTTAAGAGTAACAGTTTTAGGAATGACAACTGCAGGGGCAGGGCTACAGAAATAACTTTAACATCTCTTTGAGTATTAGCTGAACCTTCAGAAAGAGGAAACGCAGCCCTTGGTTATGCACCTTCTTCATGAAAAAGCACAAGTGCCAAGATTGGGAAAGGTTAAACCGAAGTCAATTAAGATCTCAATGATGCATCAACCTCCACAGGGGCCGAAGGAACCCTGGGGTGAGAAGGTGAACCAACGATAGCCTAAGGAACCTTGGAAGTCTCAGAACAAGAGGGAGGAGTCTGACCTGTAGAAAGCTGGAGATAATATTAAAGTGTTAGACAAAAGAAACACAAAATAAAATGAGCCAAAGTCACAATGAGTGAGCTCACCTCAATGATGTTAAAAAAAAGGGGCGAACACAATGACAGGGCTCACTAGAACGAACTCAAGAAGTGACCCATCAAGAGATGTGGTCAGGTTAGAAGCAGCTACAACCTGAAAGCGAGGAAAATACTAAGAAGACAATACAACCAAGTAGAAAAGATGGCCAAAAGAGAAAAATATATTTGCTCTGGAGGATTGGAAGAGACTTGAACAACGTCCAGAGGAACCATAGGGAGGGAATATTACTCGAAAGAAGCCAAAGGAGTCTTCTCTGGTTAAGGGGAAGTTCTACTGGATTCCACAGAGGCAGAGGCTCTCCTTGCAGCCTCCTCTACACGTTGGGAGGCAGATCGAAGAGAATAAGATATCCCTCAAAAGAACCAAAACGTCCTCCCACGAAAGGGCTCAGAGGGGGAGAAGGCCTATCTCTTTCAACCTTCTGCATAAACAAAAGAGATTTTCACAAGTGTTAGAGAATATACCTCATTAAGTTTGAAATGGATAAGTGTGGTAAAATATACCTCCTTTACTAGAGAAGAGCGGGACGACATGACCATGGGAAAAGTAAGAGGTGAAGGTAATATAGAAGCTCTCTCAAGGGGACCATGACCAACTTCAGGGTTATCATTAAGGGTAATGGTCTCAACGGGAGATGGAGGAGGAGGAGAAGTCCTGGGAACTGAGCCAACAAGTGGTGGTTGCATTTCGTAGGCATGTTTTTCTAGGATTTTGTACCCAAGGTCTTCTTCCTTCCACTAGAACCATCATTAGCATAAGAGAATTTAGAACTTGTCCTTCTTGATGTGGCCACCTCAGTGGGACCTATAATTATTATAAAAAATACATCAGGGGAAGGAAAAGGAGGATTACGTAATTAAAACTCATGTTGTACCCATTCAAGTTCTCCTTGGTACTTCGCTTGTATCTCCCCATTCAGATCAGTTGACATTTGAAGAGGAAAAAAGGGAATAGGGAATGCATCAATAAGGGTTTGCGACTTGGACTTAAACTTGGATTTTTTGGAAGTCCCACCTTTTTCTGTCCTTGAATTTTTTGAAGGGGTTTCAAAAGGATCTCACCAGAAGCTTGGGAGGCAATGGTACCTTCCACATAAGGTCCTTCGATAGCGGAACTTTCGGTAGGAGCACCTTCGGCTGTGGAAGGTTGCTTTGGCGTTAGAGTCTTCTTGGACCTTGGAATAGTAGTGGGAATCATAGGGAAGTACAAAGGTAGCTCACCGGGAGGACTAATTGAGCGTGAAAAGCGGTGCATGTCAAACGCCGATCGTTGTTTTCATTTCACCTCCTTAATACAAAAGAAACCTAAATACGACTACACTCAACTTGTGAGTACAGCGGTAAGTCGGGTATCGAATCCACAGAGAATGTTTGATAGATTGTAACAAATTATTAATTCAGGAATAAAAGTATAAAAAGGTGATGGTTGGTTGTAAATTAAAGAAAAAGAATAAGTTAAGTCTAAATAAAAGTAAAGCGAGGATCGGGATATCATCCAACCATACGGATCGAAACAACTACTAATCAAGATTCTGGCTCGAAAGCAATTTAATCGAGCATTATCAATTAAACATAAACTTCACACAATAAGGAATTTAAGCCAAAGTTACGAGACTAAACGCTTAACCGAAAATTGGTCGCATGCGGATTAAATTCGAATTATCGCTATAAACACTAACGTTTCATGAGAAAGAAAGATAAACACATAATAATCCGACTTTAATTCGCGTGGGTTCAATTAAACGCAATTTTTCACAAAACCTAATTTTCAAAGCTCGAGGCTCATTAATGGCGGAACGACATCCCGACCCTATTTATCTAAGGGCACATAATGAACTAATCTAATTTATACTAATTAAACTAGGAAAGTAGGAAATAAAGTAATTAAAATAATTAAGAAAACATGGAAATTAATCTACAAAGCAAGGAAAAATTAAGAACAAAGCTATATTAATGGAGATGGAAGTGAATAGTTCAATCTTACAAAACCAAATGGTTGTCAATCCAAGAAGAGAAGAAGATGAGCTCTCAAAACCAAAACCTAACCTAAAATGTATTCTAAAACTAAGTATATCTGATATTACAACAAAATTGGCTTATAAAGTAAGTTGGAATAAAAGAAAAGAAGAAAGAAAATAAAGCAAAATATCTGTAGAAAAATAGGCGATCGATCGATCGACCCCTTTGGTCGATCAATCGACCAAGGCAAAAATTTGGCTGAATAGAAGGATCGATTGATCGACCAAAGGGGTTAATCGATCGATCAAGCAGGGGTAAGCCCAGCAGCAGCTTCTGCATTCTTTTCTTCTCTTTTCTTCTCCTCTTTTGATTTCCTTATTTTTCCTTCCACTAGAAATGTCGTAACTTCTTCGTTATGAATTGGAATCGCGCACTGTTCATAGCCACACAAAGCTTGCGAGGAGGGATACAACTTCCGTGTTGATGTCAGGCCAGGTGCCCAAGTGTGAAATGACCGAATCGACCTTGAACATGCAATTGCGTACGAAACTTCACCGGAATGCGTTCGAACTCCATACTTGGTACCTAAATACGTACAAAATCCCAATTATACCTCATATAGCATGTTAACAATATCAACTGAGATTTTTTGGTTAACGGGCTTAAATATAGAGATTAAGGCACCCGAGGGGGACTAAAATGTGTAGGTTCGGCGGATGAAATACGCAATATTTGCGTATTATCACACCCCCAACTTACACATTGCTAGTCCCTACCAATGAAATAGGATGCAACAAGAAGAACAAATAAACCAAAATAGGAGGTAGTATAAAAATATGGTATAAAAGCAATAAAAAGATAAGACCACTTTCGAGGGCGAACGCTTGCATTTAGCGTATGCAATAAGCCGTTAAACCCATAGGTTACCCTAGTGGGCGAGTGTCGTCTCGTGAGGGTTTTCTATGATGAAACCCAAAACATCATAAAGTTTCCTCAAAATTTGCCCAATCACATGCGACAAACTCAACAATACGAACAAGATTTCAACATGTTATTAGCATAGCAAATGAATTCACCATGAATGAGTGGTTTTTGAACATTTAAGTTGTGACGCACCTCTGACCGGTTGCTGGTCACCATGAATGAGTGGACATTGATATAATGAAGTAGTCTCGATAAATCCTCCATTGCAGTTGAACGGAAGGCCATTTTTTTCATTCTTCCCCCGGTGCAAGGGTCTCAATCAATGTCCCGAGTCCGAAAACATCCCCATCAGTAAAACTGACTGATTCCTCGGGGTTAGGTACATTTATAAAGATAGCCAAAGCAGAACGGCGGAATGGTACCATCACCCCTCGGACCATGGCCTTGTATGTAGTCGACCCGTCCCCTTTTACCACCACTAGTGTCGTATAAAAAATCCTGACCAGCTCTTCATTGATGCAGCCATTAATGGTGAGAAAAGGTTCCAAACCCTAGCGCCGCAAAAGAACACGCGCCTCCTCCAACAAATCAACAATATTCTAGGCTAAATTGTAGGCCAAAGGGCTCTGAGTAGTCTCAAAATATTCTTGGAACCAGTCCCGTTGTTTCTTCCAACGGAACCCCTCGAAACCTCGGGTGGGCATGCACAAAGTGGAATCGTATTTCTTTAGGTTTGCCATTTCAACCTACAAAACAATAATTAGGCAACACACACAAAAAAATTGTAAGCGCAATTAATGGCTAGTTAGTGAACTAGTTGAAATGGTGGTACATGTGCGCAAAACTGAGGAAACAAATTCAACATTGCGATAAAATTTGTCGGAATGCGACAAGGAGTGAAAATCACCCAAGTACGCGCCAAAAAATGGATTGAAAACTAATTTTGGAATCTCAGCAAACACTTGTCGTGCGCAATGTGAAATGAGGGTGCGAAAGTGCCATTGATCCAACAAACAAGCCCCATTCATGAACAAAATCATTTAGCAATCAACACAAAGTGTTCATGAATGGATTTTAATCAACAATGTTGAACAAAAGTAGTTGGAACAACAAACATGGAGAAAAACTGAAACAATGTCCAAAAATGTGTAAACAATATGAAAGTGACATTAAACCAACAAATCAATAACAATATCAGGTAGCTAGTAAGTGTTATACCTGAAATGAGGTTAATTTGAGCAAAAAGGGTGGGGGGAAAAACTAGGGCACGAAATCGGTTAAGAGGAGAGAAGATAGAATAGAAGAAGGAGGGGAAAAAAGAAGCAGATCTCGGCAATTAACTAGTCGATCGATCGATCGACCCTTTTGGTCGATCGATCAACCAATCAGTTAATTTCCTACTGCCTCCAATTTTAAATGGGGGGGGGGGGGGGATTACAATCATGGGGGTATAAGGGGGTATACATATAAAATATATATATATATATATATATATATATATATATATATATATATATATATATGTATATATATAGTATATATATATAAGTATATCAACATCAAAGTATAAATAAAAATAAAAAATTAAAATTAAAATAAAATAAAATAAAATAAGAATTAGACTGAGTATGCACATATATAGACATACTAGTGCATGCCCGTGCCTGAAGGCACAGCGGAAAAAAAAATACCTAATTGCAAAACCACAAAAATTTTAAAGTATGTAATCAAAGCGGGAAAAAGTCATTCCCCAACAATACTAATCGTACTTGTTGAACCTCACATAAACATCATATCCATAAAAAACTAATTTAAGTCCTCAAGTTATTTTACAACATCATGTAAATATTAAAAAAATTTGGACATAATCTCCTCTATATGTAGGAATATCCACTGTTTAAAAAATAAAAAATACTCTTAACAACAACAATATTAATAGTCCAACTTGCACATCATATAAACAACCTCTTAATTTAAGTAACAAATTACTAACACAACTAAGAGTTGACAATTTACAAAATTTGGGGAAAATTCCCTTTGTTTAGTCCATTCCGGAACTCGTATAAACCACATAATCAATTCCATAGAATCTAATTCATCGGCGGAAATAGAAGAAAGAAGGGAAGGGGGAAGCTCGGCAGGGTAGCAGCAGGCATCAACCAACAGTAGGGCTGCATCGGCAGGGCATGTCCGTGTGGAGTCCGGGATCGGGAAAGAGAGAGAAGTGTGACAGGCCTTCAACAGTGTTATTCTTCAATTGTGTACGGAAGAGGTGGGCTACCAAGGGTGCCACTGCATTTGCAGTTCTAACAACTGATTTCATTAAGAAATCTAACATAGAGGAACTCAGTTAATATGATTATAATGAGATGAAGACAATGGAAGGCTGTAGAAAATTACAGTTTGTAAAACACCCCCAGTGATGGGGAGAATAAATTGAAAGTAAACGCAATCTTGGTGAAACAATGATTCTCAAACTCTTGTCCTCGGCCACTTTTTCAAACTTCTAGTTCCACAGTTCCACCATTGGTAGTGGGTAGCACATTGAGGACTTCCACGGCTCGGTAATCACGCAGCCATGATGGAGACCCTTGAGGATTTCTGCAACCTGGAACGAAATAGCCAATCAATCCATATAATAGTCTTGCGGTCGAACCGCACCCAGAACTCCTCTTCATTTCCATATGAACAGCCGACGGAAAGTACTTGCGGTCGAACCGCACCCAGAACTCCTGAATCGTGAGGGTATCCCTCTCCTCCGCGGTGGTAATGGACTCCCACCACTGTAGCGCAGATCCAAATAGCTTGAAAGTAGCTAGCACCTGCTTCTGAACATCAGTGCACTCATGCATCCTCAAGTGCCTCTGCATGTCTTTCCTCCATTGGCTCGAGACTACCACATCTGAGCTACCTGCAAACTCTGGCGGATGCGCTTTCTGAAAAGCGTCATGTACACGTTCCCAAGCAGACGGGAATGCACTAACCTGTACTGTCACGGCAACCGGTGCCTGAGGTGGTGCCTGCTGAATCACGACAATCGCAGCATTTACTGCTTGGGCTACTATAGCAGTAACCTCAGCGGCGTTCATCATGCCCTAAACTGAGCGGGCTGGGGTTCGGGCGTTGCATCCCTGGGAACTCGTCGTGCACGTCGTGGAGGCATATGAAATAAGAACAAAGTTTATAAGTTCACGGTTATAAACTTAATAAAGCTGAAGAACGAAGCATACACAAAAGAGTACAACAGTCCTAAAATATAGGGCTCTATATCAAAGAAACGTAGCGGAAACATAATAGGCGTACAGATCCTAAAGGACACTAGAACCTGATGCTCTGATACCACCTGTGACACCCCGACTAATTAAATACCGGGTAGCTACTCCTTTATTAAATTAATTCAAAATGCCAAGTTGGCTCAGTTAATAGCATCACTGTCGAAAACATTTTATTATTACTAACCACCTAGTATTTAAAAAGTAAGTTGCCAAATTTTAATTTAAGTCTGATTAACATGCAACAAGTGAAATGAAGAAATAAATAACACCATTCACCATACTGAAGTAAAACGAATAACCATCACAATAGAGTAAATAAAGTCTGGAGGAAAACTCCTCACTACAATCCCACAACTGATAAGTAAAACGAATACTGAAACAATACATGCTAAAGTCTGAAAACTGAAATGTAAAAGATGTCTCTAAATAGAAATGGGCAACATGCCCTACAACTGATAGATAGTGACTCTGGAATCCAAAAGATAGAAGCGTCTACAAGCAAAGTCCATGTAGCTTCCACAAACAGCTACAGCTCGTCACCTGAATGAGTATCCTATGCTTGGTGTCCTTGTGGCTGGGCACCTAAAATGGTTTTACAAGAAAAGATTTGAAAAGCAAACGGGTCAGAGCCCGAATGTGGAGTTATATTTTAAAAACCTGCAAGTGCTTTAAAAACATTTAAAACATTAAATGCAAAGTACATGTTAGGACGTGCACTCACATGATATTCTCACCTCTCGTCTAGCTGTGCACTCCTAACGCAAGTACCCATCTAGAGTGATACAAACTACTAGCTAAGTGACAACGTATCTAGCTAGACAATCATAGGTCTTACCCTCATTACTCGGTTCTATTAACATATTAACGCTCGTAATTAAGTAAGGGTTTAACGCAAACTCAGATGCTCAATATGCAATATATATCACTATTAGTTAACTTGCTATATTTCTCGAAACAATACCGTAGTTATATTTAAAACATTAACATGAAGCTTTCCATTAATTAAGTGTATATTATTCACATCAAAAATATACAATACAAGCACCCCGAGAACTAAGCTGCGGTGCACACATACTCTGCTATCCATCCCGGTACATCATGTAAATAAGCATCACATATTCCGAATCTCTCAGGAATAGTTCAGATAACACATATCACAAATAGTGGAGGCGAACACAGTCACATCACATGGGTCACGCAGATACCTACGCTCCCACGATCAGCGGACTTATTAATATCCCAATAAGTCTTTCTATGACCTATGTTCATCAAGGTACCAGTCTATATCCCCCCCCCCCCCCCCCGTAGGCATACAAGGATTAGAGGGTCCTAAGCGAACGCAACCTCCCGTGATAGCAAGTATGGTAGGTATGTCATACACACAATCCATATACCAATGCTAAGTAAACACACATATTAGTAATACCGTATTTTAATCGTAGTACATATTGCATTCTCTTACTAACTTATAATTATCACAATTCATACTATTCCGGTTTGTAATTATACGCGCCATAATTCATCCTCACATCGTAGTAGACACTCACGTCTCAACCCAAATGGTTCATTGAATATAACTCTCGTATATAATTTACTCCTCTCAATAACCCAAAAGTCCCAAATCTATCCTCACATTATTATAGGAAGGTCATCTATATCCTCGAACAAGTTTACGGGACTCCAAAAATCAAAACAGTCCAAAAAGGACCAAACTGACAACTCGTTAGAAGTCTCGTTCGAACGAGACTGTTCGAACGAGATCCCTCTGCCAACTCGTTAGAAGTCTCGTTCGAACGAGGCTGTTCGAACGAGGTTCCAGTTCGTTCGAACGAACTGTACCTTCTAACGATATCTCATTCGAACGAGATATCGAACGAAATCCATTCTCGTTAGCAGCGACTGGTCAACTCGTTAGAAGCTCGTTCGAACGAGTTCGTTCGAACGAGTTCGTTCGAACGACCTGGGTAGGGGCTTCTAACGAGCTTCCAGATTCGGCCCAGATTTTTCCCCAATTCGTTTTTATCCATTTTTACTCCTCAAATCTCTTCTAAAATTCGTTCCAACAATGTATTAAGTTCTCTAACTATCCTCAAACATACTAAGGAGATATACTAACATCTTTTAAGGGTTTAATACCTTCTAAACATCAATAAATCACAAGTTTCTACATTATTCCCTGATTTTCTTCAAGAACACAAACCCTAGATTTTTCTCATCATAATTTCCCAGATTTTAATCCGTTTATACATCACATAGATATGAAATCTCTGAATTTAATCTTCAAACAATTTTTCTACATGCAAACCTATCCCAAAATTAAATAATAACTTCAGATTTCATGGGTTTTCTTTTAACTCTTAAATAGGATTGATTATCAAGGTTTCTAACATGGAAAAAGCATTCACTGCATAAGGAATGTAATTTAAATCACTTGCCTTGGTTTGATTTCTGATTTTCGTGTAGATTTGATGAAGTTTTCTGCAGAAATTCCTCTCTCCAAGCTCTTCTCCAATGGTGGCTTAAGGTGGCTAGGGTTTGATTTGGGGAAACTTAGAAAACCTAATTGATAACCTACGTAGCCTTCTAGGTTAATATGGGTTGGTTATGGGCTTAGTGGATCAAATCCACATCAGATTTAATTAACCAATTTTCGTCACTTTTAATTCCTCAAAATGTAAAATTACCAAAATACCCTTTAAGTTGCCGGTATGGCCTAAAAATACCCCGGGACCCAAACTATACCCCCGGCTAGTGTTTTCTGACTATCTCGACCATTCCGGACGCGTTGGCGCACTCAAAACGACCATACGGTTTATAGATTTTAAATTCACTTTTATTATCAAAATATTATACCGTGACGCGGCGGTCCCACGCGTCTCAACAAAATTTCTAAAATGCCGTATATAAATCTCACGACAAATTTTATAATTCTGAATTCATATATAATCATATATGCACATATCAAATACCAACTCGCATCACATTAGTATTTATAACCCGGATTAATTTCCAATTAATACGCATTTAATTAATTAATCCCAAAAATAAATATAGTCAAAAGTACGGGGTATTACATACTTCCCCCATAATAACTGAATTTCGTCCCGAAATTCGAAACTAGAAAGTACCTGCTAAAAACAGCTCTGGATAACGCTCGCGCATCTCATCCTCGCGCTCCCATGTGGACTCCTCGACATTGTGATGTCGCCACTGAACACGCACTAACGGGACTATCTTTGACCGCAGTTTCCTCTCGCTTCGGTCCAAAATAGCAATTGGCCCCTCCTCGTAGGAGCTATCCGGCTGGAGATCGATGTCCTCCACAGCAATGTGAGAATGAGCCAAATTATCTCTAAGCTATTTCCTCAGCGAGGAAATATGGAACACGTCGTGAATCCGATGCAAGTGCTCCGGTAGTCCAAGTCTATACGCAACCGGTCCGATCCGCTCAATAATAGGAAACGGCCCCACATACGTCGGTGCCAACTTCCCCTTCTTCCCGAATCGCATAATCCCCTTCATCGGAGATACCCTGAGCAAAACCTGGTCCCCCACTTTGAACTCCCTGAAAAACCTCTTCGCATCAGCATAACTCTTCTGCCTGTCTTGAGCTACCCGAATGCGACTCCGAATCAACTCAATCCTTGCCGAAGTATCCTGAATCACTTCTGGCCCAAGTAGTTTGTTGTCCCCCACTTCTAACCAACATGCTGGGGAATGACAAGGCCTACCGTACAATGCCTCAAACGGAGCCATGCCAATAGTAAACTGATAGGAGTTGTTGTAAGCAAACTCCACCAGTGGAAGGTACTGCTCCCATCCACCCCCGAAGTCAATAATGCACATGCGTAGCATGTCCTCCAACATCTGATTGGTGTGCTCTGTCTGCCCATTGGTCTGTGGATGATAAGCCGTACTCAACCGCAATTTCGTGCCCATTGCCTCCTGGAAACTCTCCCAAAACCTCGAAACAAATATCTTGTCTCTGTCAGACACGATATTTAGGGGCACACCGTGAAGTCTCACAATCTCTGAAATGAAGAGCTGGGCATACTGTCCCGTAGTGTAATCAGTCCTTACGGGTAAGAAGTTAGCGACCTTGGACAACCTGTCCATAATTACCCAAACGGAGTCGTGACCCCTCTGCGACGTAGGCAACCCCGTGATAAAGTCCATGGATATGCTCTCCCACATCCACACCGGGACCATTAACGGCTGTAACAATCCTGCTGGTCTCTGATGATCCACTTTTACAAGCTGACAAGTGGCGCATTTTGAGACAAACTCAACCATATCTCTCTTCATACCGCTCCACCAATACTGTCGTCTCATGTCTTGGTACATTTTGTCCCCTCCGGGATGTACCGCGAATCGTGAGCCGTGTGACTCTGCCATCACATCGTGCCGCAATTCTTCTCCTTCCGGAACTACTAATCTCCCTTTGAAGCGTAATCCCCCGTCTGAGCTAACAGTATAGGACTCGGCTCCCTCTGCTAGTAATCGAACTATATGCTCTTGACAGAACGAGTCATTGGCATGTGACCGTACTACCTTCGTAACAATCTGCGGTGTAACGGTCATCACAGACATGAAAGATCGGGCCACTGCATCCTGGTGTCCCAATTCCTTCCACTTTGCCTTCCACACCTCTGCCACCTCATCTGCTGGCCTACGGCTCAATGCGTCTGCTACCACGTTAGCCTTACCCGGGTGGTACTGGATGTCGAACTGGTAGTCCTTCACCAATTCAAGCCACCTACGCTGCCGCATATTCAATTCCTTCTGCGTGAACAGATACTGTAGTGACTTGTGGTCCGTGAACAGCTGAAACTTCTCCCCCAAAAGATAGTGCCTCCAAATCCGTAAGGCAAATACCACTGCTGCCAACTCCAAATCATGTGTGGGGTAATTCTTCTCATGAGGCTTAAGCTTACGGGAAGCATAAGCTATGGCCTGTCTCTCCTGCTGTAATACACCTCCCAGTCCTTGCAAAGACGCATTGGTGTAAACCAAATACTTAACTCCCGGTCTCGGCAATGCTAACACAGGTGATGAGGTCAATTTATCCTTCAATTCATCGAATGCCAACTGACAGGAATCACTCCAGATGTAGGGCACACCCTTACGAGTCAGATGTGTCAAAGGACCTGCTATCTCCGAGAAACCCCGAATAAACCTCCTGTAGTATCCTGCTAAACCCAAGAAACTACGAATCTCCGTTGGTGTCGTGGGTTGTCCCCACTCCCTCACCGCTGACACCTTCCCCGGATCAATCGATATTCCCCGGTCGGAAATGATATGCCCAAAAAACTGGACTTCCTTTAGCCAAAACCCGCACTTCTCATATTTTGCATACAACTCGTTTTGACGAAGTGTCTGCAAAACTTGCCTCAAATGCTCGGCGTGCTCCTCCTCTGACTGGGAGTAAACCAGAATATCATCAATGAAGACAATGACAAACTGGTCTAGGAAATCCCTGAACACTCTGTTCATCAAGTCCATAAACACTGCTGGAGTGTTGGTCAAACCAAAAGGCATAACCCGAAACTCGTAAGAACCATATCTCGACAAGAACGCGGTCTTCGAGACATCCTCCTCCCTGATACACAACTGATGGTATCCCGATCTCAAGTCAATCTTAGAGAAGAAAGAAGCTCCTCTCAACTGGTCGAATAAGTCATCGATTCGAGGCAACGGATACTTATTCCGTATCGTGACCTTATTCAACTCTCGGTAGTCCACACACAATCTCAGTGAACCGTCCCTCTTCTTCACAAACAAAACTAGAGCGCCCCCAGGTGAGGTACTCCTGCGAATAAAGCCCTGACCTAACAGCTGCTCTATCTGATCCCGTAGCTCCCTCATCTCAACTGGATCCATACGGTACGGTGCACGTGCTATAGGTCTCGTACCCGGTAGCAAATCTATAACGAAGTCTATCTCTCGACTGGGTGGTAAGCCTGGTATCTCCTGAAACACATCTGAATACTCCCTGACAACCGGGATCGAATCTAAAGGAATAACAACCTCCTTAGAGGTATCCTCCTCTATGTAATACAGATGAGCGGTCGATCCTCCCTCTGGGCGAGGCATCGCCACTACAAACATCTCTTGCCCCGGAATGGCAAAAACAATGCTCCCGCTGAAGCAATCAATCATGGCCCTATATGCTACGAGCCAATCCATACCGATGATCACATCGTGAACATGCATGTCTAACACTAACATGTCTGCAGGCAATACCAAACCACCAATCTCTACCCCCACTCTTCGGCATATAAAGAAAATAAGTGACCCACTCCCCAATGGTGAGTCGACACACGTCACTATGCTCTCTGCCGTAGCTAACAATCCTAAAGCTTTCGCGAAGTGTGTAGCTATAAACCAGTGTGTAGCACCCGTATCAAATAACACCCGACCCATAGTGCCATGGATAGGAAACGTACCCTCGATCGCGGGCGGTGCCTGTGGAACTGCAGCCTGGTGAACGTTGTAGACACGTCCATACTGTAGCTGTCCCTGCTGAGCTGGGACTGCTGGAATGGATGGCAATGCTGCCATCTGTGGCGGTGTGGGAAGAGCGGCGGGAAACATAGGTCTCTGTGGCTCCTGGCGAGCACCCTGCTGCTGCTGCTGTGGGTCCCTGCCCCTATCAGGACAATCCTGCTTCTTATGGCCAGTCTTGCCACAAACAAAGCACTTCCCTGGGAAGTTCCCTCCCCTCTGCCCCTGCTGTCCCCGGCCCTGGTGGCCGTTACCGTTCCTCCCTTGGCCCTGCTGGCCCTGGTGAAACTGCTGCCCATTCTGCCCCTGTTGGCCCTGATGGCCGTTTGGACCCTGATGGCCCTGACGAAAACCTCCCTGTCCCTGCCTGTAGTTCCCTGACCGGAACCTCTTATTATCCCCCTACTGGGAGCCCTCCTCATTCTGTCTGTGCCCCTGACCAGATTGTGCCCCGCTGGCACCATGTCCTCCAGTCCTGCCCTGATGGCTAGACTCTCCTGACCTTTTGCCCTCGGCCATATGAAAACGGTGGTCCTGGCAGTGCAATAATGCAGCGTTAACCACATCAGAATAAGTGGCCAATGATAGGTTCCCTAGCAGATGTTGACGGATCCTCGAATTCAACCCGTCGGTGAACTTCTCAATCTTCTTCTTCTCTGTTGGTATCTCGTCTGGAACGAAGTTCAACAGATTAGTGAACTCGGCCTCATACTCGGCCACTGTCTTGCCTTCCTGCCTCAGACTCATCAGCTTCCTCCTCATTTTCGTATGAAGAGCCGACGGAAAGTACTTGCGGTCGAACCGCACCCAGAACTCCTGAATCGTGAGGGTATCCCTCTCCTCCGCGGTGGTAATGGACTCCCACCACTGTAGTGCAGATCCAACTAGCTTGAAAGTAGCTAGCACCTGCTTCTGAAAATCAGTGCACTCATGCATCCTCAAGTGCCTCTACATGTCTTTCCTCCATTGGCTCGAGACTACCACATCTGAGCTACCTGCAAACTCTGGCGGATGCGCTTTCTGAAAAGCGTCACGTACACGTTCCCAAGCAGACGGGAATGCATTAACCTGTACTGGCGCGGCAACCGGCACCTGAGGTGGTGCCTGCTGAATCACGGCAATCGCGGCATTTACTGCTTGGGCTACAATAGCAGCAACCTCAGCGGCGTTCATCATGACCTGAACTGGAGCGGGCTGGGGTTCGGGCGTTGCATCCCTGGGAACTCGTCTTGGACGTCGTGGAGGCATATGAAATAAGAACAAAGTTTATAAGTTCACGGTTATAAACTTAATAAAGCTGAAGAACGAAGCATACACAAAAGAGTACAACAGTCCTAAAATATAGGGCTCTATATCAAAGAAACGTAGCGGAAACATAATAGGCGTACAGATCCTAAAGGACACTAGAACCTGATGCTCTGATACCACCTGTGACACCCCGACTAATTAAATACCGGGTAGCTACTCCTTTATTAAATTAATTCAAAATGCCAAGTTGGCTCAGTTAATAGCATCACTGTCGAAAACATTTTATTATTACTAACCACCTAGTATTTAAAAAGTAAGTTGCCAAATTTTAATTTAAGTCTGATTAACATGCAACAAGTGAAATGAAGAAATAAATAACACCATTCACCATACTGAAGTAAAACGAATAACCATCACAATAGAGTAAATAAAGGCTGGAGGAAAACTCCTCACTACAATCCCACAACTGATAAGTAAAACGAATACTGAAACAATATATGCTAAAGTCTGAAAACTGAAATGTAAAAGATGTCTCTAAATAGAAATGGGCAACATGCCCTACAACTGATAGATAGTGACTCTGGAATCCAAAAGATAGAAGCGTCTACAAGCAAAGTCCCTGTAGCTTCCACAAACAGCTACAGCTCGTCACCTGAATGAGTATCCTATGCTTGGTGTCCTTGTGGCTGGGTACCTAAAATGGTTTTACAAGAAAAGATTTGAAAAGCAAATGGGTCAGAGCCCGAATGTGGAGTTATATTTTAAAAACCTGCAAGTGCTTTAAAAACATTTAAAACATTAAATGCAAAGTACATGTTAGGACGTGCACTCACATGATATTCTCACCTCTCGTCTAACTGTGCACTCCTAACGCAAGTACCCATCTAGAGTGATACAAACTACTAGCTAAGTGACAACGTATCTAGCTAGACTATCATAGGTCTTACCCTTATTACTCGGTTCTATTAACATATTAACGCTCGTAATTAAGTAAGGTCTTAACGCAAACTCAGATGCTCAATATGCAATATATATCACTATTAGTTAACTTGCTATATTTCTCGAAACAATACCGTAGTTATATTTAAAACATTAACATGAAGCTTTCCATTAATTAAGTGTATATTATTCACATAAAAAATATACAATACAAGCACCCCGAGAACTAAGCTGCGGTGCACACATACTCTGCTATCCATCCCGGTACATCACGTACATAAGGATCACATATTCTGAATCTCTCAGGAATAGTTCAGATAACACAAATCACAAATAGTGGATGCGAACACAGTCACATCACATGGGTCACGCACATACCTACGCTCCCACGATCAGCGGACTTATTAATATCCCAATAAGTCTTTCTATGACCTATGTTCATCGAGGTACCAGTCTAAATCCCCCCCGTAGGCACACAACGATTAGAGGGTCCTAAGGGAACGCAACCTCCCGTGATAGCAAGTATGGTAGGTATGTCATACACACAATCCATATACCAATGCTAAGTAAACACACATCTTAGTAATACCGCATTTTAATCGTAGTACATATTGCATTCTCGTACTAACTTATAATTATCACAATTCATACTATTCCGGTTTGTAATTATACGCGCCATAATTCATCCTCACATCGTAGTAGACACTCACGTCTCAACCCAAATGGTTCATTGAATATAACTCTCGTATATAATTTACTCCTCTCAATAACCCAAAAGTCCCAAATCTATCCTCACATTATTATAGGAAGGTCATCTATATCCTCGAACAAGTTTACGGGACTCCAAAAATCAAAACAGTCCAAAAAGGACCAAACTGTCAACTCGTTAGAAGTCTCGTTCGAACGAGACTGTTCGAACGAGATCCCTCTGCCAACTCGTTAGAAGTCTCGTTCGAACGAGGCTGTTCGAACGAGGTTCCAGTTCGTTCGAACGAACTGTACCTTCTAACGATATCTCATTCGAACGAGATATCGAACGAAATCCATTCTCGTTAGCAGCGACTGGTCAACTCGTTAGAAGCTCGTTCGAACGAGTTCGTTCGAACGAGTTCGTTCGAACGAGTTCGTTCGAACGACCTGGGTAGGGGCTTCTAACGAGCTACCAGATTCGGCCCAGATTTTTCCCCAAATCATTTTTATCCATTTTTACTCCTCAAATCTCTTCTAAAATTCGTTCCAACACTGTATTAAGTTCTCTAACTATCCTCAAACATACTAAGGAGATATACTAACATCTTTTAAGGGTTTAATACCTTCTAAACATCAATAAATCACAAGTTTCTACATTATTCCCTGATTTTCTTCAAGAACACAAACCCTAGATTTTTCTCATCATAATTTCCCAGATTTTAATCCGTTTATACATCACATAGATATGAAATCTCTGAATTTAATCTTCAAACAATGTTTCTACATGCAAACCTATCCCAAAATTAAATAATAACTTCCGATTTCATGGGTTTTCTTTTAACTCTTAAATAGGATTGATTATCAAGGTTTCTAACATGGAAAAAGCATTCACTGCATAAAGAATGTAATTTAAATCACTTGCCTTGGTTTGATTTCTGATTTTGGTGTAGATTTGATGAAGTTTTTTGTAGAAATTCCTCTCTCCAAGCTCTTCTCCAATGGTGGCTTAAGGTGGCTAGGGTTTGATTTGGGGAAACTTAGAAAACCTAAATGATAACCTACGTTGCCTTCTAGGTTAATATGGGTTGGTTATGGGCTTAGTGGGTCAAATCCACATCAGATTTAATTAACCAATTTTCGTCACTTTTAATTCCTCAAAATGTAAAATTACCAAAATACCCTTTAAGTTGCCGGTATGGCCTAAAAATACCCCGGGACCCAAACTATACCCCCGGCTAGTGTTCTCTGACTATCTCGACCCTTTCGGACGCGTTGGCGCACTCAAAACGACCATACGGTTTATAGATTTTAAATTCACTTTTATTATCAAAATATTATACCGTGACGCGGCGGTCCCACGCGTCTCAACAAAATTTCTAAAATGCCGTATATAAATCTCACGACAAATTTTATAATTCCGAATTCATATATAATCATATATGCACATATCAAATACCAACTCGCATCACATTAGTATTTATAACCCAGATTAATTTCCAATTAATACGCATTTAATTAATTAATCCCAAAAATAAATATAGTCAAAAGTACGGGGTATTACAGAGGGATTGGACTTTTTCTTTCTTTTTAGTTACATAGGGAACTAAAAAATAGAACACCAGCAACCTAACTTAATGCAGTAAACATATGACTAGAGAATATCAAACATACCTAACTTAATGAGGAAAACAACCCAAGAAATAATTAAAAAAAAACATATCTCCCATTAGTAGCCCCTCGGGTAGGCACTAACAACCAAGTCTTCTCCCAGTTCACCTTATGAATTTGAAAATCCTCATTACTATTCATTCATTGCATTTGAATAAAAGGTCATGCCAAAATGTATGTTACTTGTACATACTAAACTTTACCACCAGCTGGGCCGTAGGTACGGAGATTGCTTTCATATGAACAAACAATAATCGAGCCTTAATTGTACTACAGGAGCACTAACAAAATGTTTTTCAATTATCTGGAAAAAAGATTAGGAAAAATAAATAAATAATTCCAATAAATGACATAATAGTTAATTAAACCCAAGACATATTCCAAAGAAGTAAAATGACATAATAGTTATGCTATGGTTAAATGTTGTGCTCATCTATGAAATCTCATAAGTAGAATATTTGAACCTTAATAAAAGTAAAAAAATGCTTTTGAATCCGATTTTGAGGCCAAATATACTAAAAAAGAATCAAACATCCGGGGAAAAAGTTTATACAGACTCTAGAAAATGCGTTTAACGAAATATAAATAATTTTATGAAATCGAAAAAAGTAGAAAAAAGTCAAACCTTGAAGACCATCCCTTGACTTCATTGCTGCTGCCACTACTCTTTCTTTAGTGCATATGATACCATCTATTAAACAAAAGTTGGCATCAGTAAGTTATCAATTTCTAAACTATTGACATACATAATAATCATGATCACAGTTGGATGAAATGCGACATATACTTAAAACATAGAGTATAAGCACACAACCTACTCTATATACTGTGAAATAAGGGGATTCAATTTGAAAAATAGATCAAACATTAGAAAAGTCCAGGTGATACTCTATTTATGCACTGATAATGAAATTTTATGCAATTCAAAATGGAGAAAAATTTCAGATTCCGAGCAAGAATAATGAAAGATATGGATATGCAATTGCATATATGCACTGAACCAAAAATTTCAAGATGGAGAAAAGTATAGATAGTTAGGTATACAACAAATATTTTATTATATACAAAAAATTGATTGCATTTGTATTTAGCAAATTGAGTGCAGAAAGTTAACAAAGTTAGAGAAAAACAAATATTTTATTTCAATTTTCTTACCTCGAAAAAAGGTAAGAAAACCCTCTGTTACTGGAGGGCTTCTTTATTACTCTTCCAATTTCATGAAGTTTTCCGGATCTGGTTTTATCACAATACATAAAAAAAATAAACAACAAAATGGAACAACCCCTTCTAACTTCCCCTCTTTTTGATTATAGGAAGAAATACTCTGAACTAATACTCCGAACAAAAAATACCTATTAATATTTGACTTACGCAAAAATTATAGGTGCCGTTGACCTGCCTTGTGGATGCGGCTGACCTGTTACACCAAAAAAGCCACTTATGAACTCTAAATTATGAAAGAACTTCAGTTCAAAGTTGTAACTTAGGGAATCATTTAACCATAGACATAAGAAATATATCAAGTGAAATACTTTTCGAACAAACTAACCCAACATATGATTTCATGTTATTTGAAAGAACCTTACCAGAAGAAGCCGAGGATTTGGTTTTGTGACATTGTCATCGGCTGACAAAGTAGAAGAAGATTCTCAATAATTCAATGGCTATGAACTTGAGGGGACAACATTGAGGGTGAATTCCGGACCACCCCCACCAAGGGAGGATTCTTTAAGAAGATATTCTCAACATCTGTTAAACAATTTTGTAATGTATCTTATTAAAATGCTACAAACAGGATAGTGATGCAAGAAACCCCTCTTCACCTATTCTAATGCCAAAAAAAGATTTTTAAAAAGAAGGAAAAGTGAGAGTTTCATGTGTTGATTTATTTCGGACCTTGTTGCATCCATTGTAACATTGTTAAAGAGCCTAATAGCTTCAATAACATATCTATCATTTGCAACATGGGACAGTTTCATCTTCGCAAGTGATTTGCTCAACCTTATTATAACTTACAGCTACCTCATTGGACTTGGTACTGCAGCTGCTTCTCCCAAATTAGTGTGGAGGGGAGGCAACTTTTATCCCAAAATTCACAAACCAAACATAAAAAGAAATAGTCTAACACTTTTAAATACAAACATGTACTTTGTTAAACCTTTAAATATCATAACATTAAATAAATATATATAAAATGAAAAGAATAAAACCCCCGTTTCAGTTTCAAAACCACAAATCGAAAAATGATTTCATACACAAACAAAACTAAAATCAAATTTCGTGTATAAATTGCATAAACAATATAAATGTCAAAAAATAAAATAGAATACAAAATTAAAATTACTGCCAACGAAAACATCCTGCCAACGAAACTAATAATCAAACCGTCCTGCCAACGAAAACAATAATCAAAAGCACGCACAATGTAAAATGATGGAATACCTCTTGAGTATACATTATCTAAACTAATAATCAAACCGTCATGGAAACCTGAGAAAAAATGTTTTTCACAATTATCTAAAGTAGAAAATGAGATGGGAAACTATCTAATCCCTGTAGCAAATGATTATCAAGGATGATATATATGTTTGTTTGAGATTAGGAGAACCACAATCAGATTTAGGAGATCAGGTAGGTTGCAAACCCACTATGAGGGAAGGTGTTGGTGGGTGCTACTAAGCCACCGAGAGTTCACTATCCAAGCTTGAACCTGCTTAAGATGACCCATAGGCCATTTGTAGAGAATAAAACCGTAGAGCAAGGCAGGTTATATCACAGATTGAATAAGCTCAGTTTTGCCAAGAACAAAAAGATTATTGACTTGGCAACCCTCAAGATTAGCCTTTACTTTACCAGCAACGGATTAGTAATTTGAGGTTTTGGGTCTAACTCTGAAAATGGTTGAAGTGATTTCATGCCACCTAAGAAAAGACTTTTTCCATTAATATATAATTAAAGAATTATAATGCACCCACAGATCATGGGAGTTTCAAAATTGTACCATTTGAATAACTACCTTATGTGAAGAAAAACTAATGTGAATCATAGTTAATACCACCACCAATTGTATCTCCGATTGTATAAGTTGGGCCAAATGGCTCTTTCTTTCTAGGTCCACGATAAAGCATTCCATCATCACCTTGATATCCATAACTGTTTCCTTCCTAACTGCCACATCAAAAAATATCAGGACAGAACTCAGATAAACTACCAACATCACCTCCAATGAAAGAAATCAAAGGGCGAGAGAGAATGCCCCAACATCACCTCCAGAGAATGATATACTAAATGTACCAGTCCAAGGGTTTGTCCATACCTACAGATAGCAAACCATTCTCAGATCTTACCTCGAGTCCCATACATACACACTACGCACACATTGAAAGACTCCTCACGCTTATATCGCCTGCCTCATATAACTCGTCATCTGTTTTGAATAATAAAGCTCTTCAGAGGAGATGGATCCGCGTGAGGGATAGAGCCAAAGGACCTATGCACATATCTGGGTGCTTTCTTCCCATTCTTTAAAAAATACTGCAAAAAAAATATAGCTATAGTGAATTTGTGAGACGATTTAAACCTCAAATTTAAAAAAATGTGAACATTAAAATCAAATCTCAAACTAAAAAATGCAAGATGAGAAGACCTAGTGAAAACAGAGCAGTGGGAATCCAACTTCAAGATGTTTAGCTATGTAAGGGAAGAAACAAAAAAAAAAGGATATATGTCAAGTTGGAACTGAGTTCCTAAAAAATACTCCTTTGGTATGAGGAGAAAACATACGTTTGTGATATAAGAAAATACCTTTCACACCGTTAATGTATAATTGCATCCAAAAATGTTGCTTGTGCAAACATTTATAATTAAGAGGGTTCAATATGCTCAAGATAATTCTAAGTTTTCCAAATTGACTCGCAACTGGATTTAAGATATCTCAAGAACACGCATGTTTTTTCAAGAACACACAAAACTTGTGCTGTTACACTCATTCCAAATGAACCAACACACTGCCATAATCATATATCCACAAATAGTTGATTTCTTCACATCCAACAAAACAACTCTGAGAACTTTAAATATCAAATGAACAAATGAATATAGTTAAATATCACATCCATTCATCTACTTATTTACAGACTCAAACCCAAACCCCTATTTCAAAAGACCGTCGTATAGGAAAGCGTGGGCATGTAAGAGATCTAAGAAAACCGATTACAAAAATAAATAAATAAATAAATTCAAAGAAACAAAACCCATAAAGGCCCACACATAACTTTAAAAACATGGATGCATGAACTTAAATTGTGATCTTTAAAAGGATCAGCACCCACATGAATAACACAAGTGACTTGGTATGTGTGGTTGTGAGTGAGAGGAAGAGAGAGAGTCTGGACAAACAAACACTAAGCCAGCATCAACTAAAAATAAACATGTATATATAAAAATTGAATAAAAATGAAACAAACCTTTAAAAAAAACTATTGAAAATTAAAAAAAAAGTGGAGAATGGCTCGCAACCTTAACAAATAAATTTTATACACTGCGGCCTGCTATTTTAAAAGGTAATTAATAAATTGACAAAAAATGTGGCAGTGATGAATAATAGAAAACAAAAATTGTGAATGCACCAACATGGCAGAAAAGCAAATCACCCTAAACTAAAAACCTACAAACTCAAACCCAAAGCCCAAATAGCGTCAAGAGCACAAAAAATAAAAAATTCGAAACAAAAACTTCAAAATATAAATCTAGATAATCAGGTCTTCATCTGAAAACAATTAGATTCCCAAATATAAGCACAAAAAACAATTGATTCCCAAATATAAACATAAACATAAATAGACATGAACAAAATGAACAAATTATGTACACATAACCTAAATTACAAAGCCCTAAATTTTAAATCCTACGTTTACGAAAACAAAACTACCGAAAGTGTAAAGATTCATTGAAGCCCTAAATATTTTCAAATCTAGGCGTGTGTGTGTGAGGGAGAAAGAAAAGAAAATACCTTGACCATCCAAAAGAGCTCAGATCTGCAAAATGTAAACATCCGTGTTTTCAAAAATATATATAAAAAATTGAACTCAAAAAGGTTAGATAAGTCGTGTTGGTGGTAATTGGTATTATCGCTGTGAAATCTCAATGGAGTTCGTGAGTGGGGGAGTTCGTGAGTTGGGGAGAAGCCCTAAACTACAAAGCCAACAGTAAGGAAAACTATTTTCATACCTGCAGCTGATGACAATGGCAACGTAAGATGATGACGACGGCGACGGTGGATGAGGAAGGTTTTGTTTATGGGAGAATGTTATAGTTAGGGTGTGTGTTGTGGGTGCGTGTGGGTGCAAAAATGTGTGGAGTGCGGCGGCGTCGTAGGTGGAAGTGGGTAGGGTTTTTGTGGAGTACGGCGGCGGCGTAGGTTACTTGCTGATTTGAGAGAGAGAACGGGCATAGAGAGATAGAGAGAGAGAGTAGTGATAACTTGAGAGGGAGAGGAGTAATCATTAGATTAAGAGAGAAAACATGTGTATTTTACTATTTTATCCTCAGTTTTGAATTTTGGGATGAAGAAAAGTGAAAAAAAAAGAGGGGGAAATGAAATAATTGAGGGATAAAAGAGAAAAAGAGGGTTCTTTTAATCTTCACCCTTAATTTTTAGCTTTGGTGGCAAAATATAGACCCTTTGATTTTTTTTATAAGATAAGATAAGATGACACTATTCATTCGACCATTGTCCCATATTATATAGATGTAACCAAAAATAGAAAAATATGTACACGATCGACACACACGCATGGTCATAACAAAATGGAAAAAAAAATGCAAATGTGTGAGAATGCGTGTGTAAAATTAAGAAAAAATATTTTTATGATTTTTTTCATTATTTTCTTAAGAAGTGTGTGCAAGGGCGCAAAGTCTCCGCAAATTCAAGTCCATTGAACCTACAAAAGAGTTAGAACCACGCAAACAAAAAGAAATAAAAAGAGATTAACTAATTACCCTAGGCTAATTTAAGAGAAAATAAAAATAAAGAAGTTAGTATATACAACCTACACATAGGATGTCTAATTAGCTATATACTAAAAGTTGAAATTTTTGAGGTTCCATCCAAAACAAAATTTGAATTTGTCGGATCGACGGTGGACCCTCCCGAACATGCATGCCTCCCGAAAAATAGGAATTCTGTTCAAACGACGGAAGGCATGTGTAAGGCGATAAAAGTGAACCATCCCCAATTGAAACTTTGGGAGGAAGGATGGGGGATTTGGATAGGAGGGGAGACAAATACATGTGTGGGCCGAGAAAAATTGAATCATCTCCCAAGTATTTTAAAGTTGGAAAGGGAGGCGGTGCACATGAGGGCAAAGATGCCGTTATGGAAAGCGGGTCGAGCGAGTACTCCTCCTTGGTGAAAAGGTTTGGAACTCTAAAGTTTTGAACCGATTCATTGGGTACTAGAATTGGTGTGCCAATATAGAATAAAGACGGGGATGAAAGAAATTCAATCTCAGGCGATGAGTGATCATCGCTTGAAAATTGAATTTATGAAGAAATACGATCGTTTACAATGAAACTTTCTTCTTTGAAAATCAAGGAAGAAACAAGTTCATTGCAAATGGATACTATGCCCTTTTCATCCTCATTTTCATTATCTACTACACCATGGGTCAAGTCAATGATGGTTTATTCCAAAGTAGGAACGCAGTCCTCATTTGGTTCAAAACAGTCCTCGACTTCGGCAGTCTCCGATGAAAAGTCGTCGTCGAATTCAAATAGTAAATCCAACTCATGTTCCCAACAACGATTTTCTTCTCGATATAGGTTTTCAATCCTCTCATTTTCAAGCATGTGCAATCCCTCACCGAAAGTCATAGTGCGAGGAGCGAATTCTTGGAAATGGGAAGTTTGGAAATTGTTCTTGGGACTACACTCAAAATCATTAACATAAGAATTTTGAAAATGATTACAATTTGATTCGAAATTCTTATTATAAGGATCTTGCGACCCAGAATCAAAATGATCACGCCCAAAATTGATGTAATCCAAACTTTGACTTTTGTAATACTCACCCAATGTCATTTTAGATGTTGCAACTATTTGGGATTGTAAGTATTGACCAAAAGTCAATGGTTTACCAGAATTTTGAGAGTTATCATTAGGATTCCCAGAAAAGTTAGAATAAGACATGCTTACCCCAACAAAAGCTCGAGAGGACAACCACAAAGCAATGTGTGACGGGATAATTCAAGCGTTTCTAGGCGCTCAAATGTAGAAGTCCTAAAAAAAAGGTTAAAAGAAAGAATACAAATACAAAAGAAAGAATACTACGAACTAAAAAAAAAATTACAATCTATAACAAAACAGTCCCCGGCAACGGAACCACTTTGATTGAGCGTGAAAAGCGAAGCGTGTCAAACGTCGATCGTTATTTTCATTTCACCGCCTCAATACAAAAGAAACCTAAAGTATGACTACACTCAACTGGTGAGTACAGCAGTATCGAATCCATAGAGAATGTTTAATAGATTGTAACAGATTATTAATTTAGGAATAAAAGTGTAAAAAGGTGATGGCTGGTTGTAAATAAAAGAAAAAGAATAAGTTAAGTCTAAATAAAAGTAAAGCGAGGATCGGGATATCATCCAACCATACGGATCGAAACAACTACTAATCAAGATTCTGGCTCGAAAGCAATTTAATTGAGCATTATCAATTAAACATAAACATCACACAATAAGGAATTTAAGCCAAAGTGACGAGAATAAACGCTTAATCGAAAATTGGTTGCATGCGGATTAAATTCGAATTATCGCTATAAACACTAAAGTTTCATGACAAGAAAGTTAAACGCACAATAATCCGACTTTAATTTGCGCGGGTTCAATTAAACGCAATTTTGCACAAAACCTAATTTTCGGAGCTCGGGGCCCGTTAATGGCAGAACGACATCCCGACCCTATTTATCTAAGGGCACATAATGAACTAAGATAATTTCTACTAATTAAACTAGGAAAGCAGTAAATAAAGCAATTAAAAAAATTAAGAAAACATGGAAATTAATCTACAAAGCAAGGAAAAATGAAGAAGAAAGCTATATTAATGGAGATGGATGTGAATAGTTCAATCTTACAAAACCAAATGGTTGTCAATCCAAGAAGAGAAGAAGATGAGATCTCAAAACCAAACCCTAACCTAAAATGTATTCTAAAACTAAGTATATCTTATATTACAACAAAAATTGGCTTATATAGTAAGTTGGAATAAAAGAAAACAAGAAAGAAAAGAAAGAAAAATATTTGTAGAAAAACAGGGGATCGATCGATCGACCAAGGCAAAAATTCGGCTGAGTAGAAGGATCAATCGATTGACCAAAGGGTTCGATCGATCGATCAAGGAGGGGTGAGCCAAGCAACAACTTTTGCATTCTTTTCTTCTCCTCTTTTGATTTCCTTGGTTTTCCTTCCACTAGAAATGCCGTAACTTCTTCGTTATGAATCGAAATCGCGCACTGTTCGTGGCCACGCGAAGTTTGCGAGGAGGGATATAACTTTCGTGTTGATATCAGGCCAGGTGATCAAGTGTGAAATGACCGGATTTCCCTTGAACGTGCGATTGCGTACGGAACTTCACCGGAATGAGTTCGAATTCCATACTTGGTACCTAAATACCTACAAAAGCCCAATTATACCTCATATAGCATGTTAAAAATATAAATCTAGGTTATATGGTTAACGGGCTTAAATATAGAGATTAAGGCTCCCGAGGGGGCTAAAATGCGTCGGTTCGACGGATAAAATATGCAATATTTGCATATTATCAAGGACCTTCGGGGGTGTTGCTTAGAGGGAACTCAATCCCCATGACAGAATTGCCCTTGAGTCCCAACTCTATAGGGGTAAAAGTCTGAACAACTGAATGAATAAGGGGACATTGAATAAACTCTTCAATCCTGGATATGTGTCTCAACCAATAATTCAATGTAAAATCATCCGAAGTGATATCCCCCTTCTTAGTAGGTGCTGGAATGATAACTCGACCACTGATCGCTGAATAGATGGTGGAGGCTACTGAGATGGTATTGAAGCCACAAGCCTCATAAAATGTTGTTCTTGCATTAAACTCCTAAAAATTGGCTGAGGAACCCCTTGGTCGTAGCCAAACTAAAACTACATCGATTGGGGTTGTAGCATTATGACATGTACCCCCACTCAGTGTAGGAGGGAAGGTAACTTCGAGTGAAACCTAAAATAACTGCAAACCAAGGGACCTCAATAATGAGATCCTCAGAAGTGGAGTTCACCACTAGACTCACGACCAAAGAAATTACAAGTATGAACATCACCATAAGGCCTTATAAATAAGAATCTTAGCTTGTCAAAGATTGGGAGGATGACCTTGCGGATTTTCTTCTTGTGGAGACAAAATAGGCAATGGGGCTTGATGGATTATCCATTTAGAAATAAGTTTGAGTTGGTTGTTGTATCAGGAAAATGGGTGTACAGAAACCTATTAGGACTATAGCATTGGAAAAATTGTCCAAGTTATATTAACCTAAAGACCATTCCATGTCTAAATGGGTCATATCTATCCAAGTTTAAAGGGATCCTAAAGCCATGGCTGCTAGAGGAAACTTGTACTCCCTAGCCAAATGGATGGAGGGATTGATGAGATTCCTATGAGGTTGTTCTTTAGGATTACTAGGCAAGATAAAATGGGAAAGAATCATGAGTATGTGTGAAGGTAGCTCAATGAGTGTACCTTTTCCTTGGCCAAATTCAGTAGAAGTGGAAGCACGGTAAAAGTAGCTAAATAAGGGATGTGTGTTTGTTGGGGGGGGGGGGGAGGGGGGGGGGGGAGTCAATGTAGCCTTTTTTGATGAAACGATACATCTCTTGCAGATCATATCCAAGTATACTCATGCCTTTATTTCTTCGGCATCCAAGGCCGCATCATGGTAAGTACCTACGGGCTCAAGCCCAAGCATCTAACAAACATCCTCAAGGGTAATGATGAATTCCCCCATGAAGCAATGAAGGTGTGGGTTGTATTGTTCCAACGGGAGATCAGTGTAATACCCCGTATTTTTATAGCTTTTAAATTATGGGATTTATTAAATTTAATTGAGATAAATTAATTTAACTTTAATCCGGAATGTTGCTTTAAATATTTACTAGCGTGACGAGAGTTAGTAATTATTGGAAATCTTTTATTTGTTGCATATTACTGGATGAGCATAGTAATATATTATATTGGTTATATTGAATGTCATAAGTGTATTAAATGACTATTTCGGAAATTTAAGTAAGGACGTGCCCGTGTCACGTCGGGACTTATTTTGTTAAATAAAAAGTGAATATTTTATAAGTTGTTCGTATGGTCGTTTTGAGTACGCCAACGCGTCCGGAAGGGTCGAGATAGTCAGAAAAGTGTACCCGGGGGTTTAGTTTGGGTCTCGGGATGTTTTTAGGCTTAATTAGTGACCCGAGAGGGCATTTTGGTCATTTTACAAAATAGGGTAATTAAACCCACGAATTTCAGCCAACCTATATCAGCCATTAGGTCAGCCTCTTAGGGTTAGAACATTCACAAATCAAATGACGGCCATTGGAGAAGAGAGGAGAGAACTCCAAGGCAATCCAAGGCCAAAAGGCCACCGTTTGCACCACCGTCACCACCAACGCGTAGATCGCGAGGAGGAGAACGCAACCACACCAATACCAGCAGGAAACCAGACCTCTGAAATTCCAGGCAAGTGTTTAACTTGCGTATTTTCGTTAATGCAATATTCATATTAGTTAGGAATGATTAGGAGTATAATCTATGGAAGAAAACCCCACTTTTTGATAGGAATTTGCATGTAGAAAAGATTAAAACCATATTCTAGAAACCTTATGGGATGTAGATGATTAACCCACGAATTTTTTATGATTATGTAGAAGGGAATTCTGGAGAAAACTGATTAGAACAAAAATTAAGAAAAATTAAGGTTCTTGATGATTAGATGAGACTTTAGGATTGTTTAATCATGTTTAATGATGGTTATATGCATGCTTAATGTTAGAAACATCTGGTAATATGTTATAATGTTTGTAGTAGAAATTTTTGGACGATTAGGGTTGGAGAATATGATTTTGGAGGAAGAATTTTGGTAAAACCCGTAACTGCGTTTCTACAGAATTTTCGCAGACCTGCTTGATCGATCGATCGACCCTAGAGCGTCGATCGATCGAAGGTTCGATCGATCGAGCCCCAGTCGTCAATCGATCGACCCTTCCTCGCAGCCTCTTATTTCCCCTTGTTTAATTAGTTGAATTAATTTACCGTGGAATAATTTTTGGGGATTATGAATAAAATGTTTTGGGATATAGGAGAGACCAGTAGGACATATGATTAAGTGTTAAAGAACTTTATTATGTGGCGATAATTGGGTTTTAGGGACAACTATTTAAAGAACGAGGAAGCTACGTATTTCAAGTGAGAGATTACGTCAAATACTTACGATAGTGCATAGACGTCTTCCTACTGAATTTACTACTTGGATAGTTAGAATCCACGAGTGTCACATAATTAGTGAGAAAACCCTTCGAGTTAAGGTTAGAGACGAAACCTTATACGTAATCTTAATAATGTGAAATTAAGGATAAATGTTGTAATTATGGGTAACGAGAGTGACCTATATTAATATGATGAAAGTAGTATATTTATATGATTGTGTGTGCATATATTATATACATGTGAAAAACGTACCCGCGCTACTTGCTATCCCTGAGGTTACCGCGCTGGGACGGTCTTATCCTGTGTTGCCTTATGGGGGATATTGATTCGTACCCTAGAAGATAGGAATCCTAGGTACAGGCTATCGAATCGGTAGTCACGGTCCTAAGAGACGCGAGGGTATGTGCTGACCTCTTGGACTTGGAAACTATACTTCGCCTCTATATTGTTTGTATTTGTATTGATACAGTTCGAGAGTGATTCCGAACTTGTATTTCCCTTAGTGCGATTGATACGGGGATTGGATAGCAGAGTATGCCCGCACCATAATTTTTATGTGGGGTGCCATTAGAATATATATATTACACGAGTATTTAATATATATATGAAGTTCTGAGACTTGGAACTAGCTACTGTGATTTGGTAAGTAAGTCATGTTTGATGAATCAGATTGGAAATACTTATTTTATGAGAGTGTAATATGACTCTGGGAAACTTTATACATTAATGAAGCTAAAACGAGAGTTGTGCTACACTTTGAAAGTACCCTTTTCACACGTTGACATTGTTCGGTTTTTAAAACTTGTGAGTAAGTTAAGATAAACTAAATTATTGGGAAGGTTAGTATGATAATATGTTAAGTTAAACCTTTTGGGGAAGGTTAGTACGATAGGCGTGCACACTAGAAGAGAGGTGAGAATTTCTCAAGAGAGTGTCGAACCAATATGTTATTGCATTGGCATGTATCAAATTAAATACTTGCTAAACTAATTTTAAATCATACACACTTTCGGGCTCTGACCCGTTTTATCTCTCCCTCTCCCCCTTGTATATATATATATATGTATGTATTTCAGGTGCCCAGCCACAGGGGCGTTTTGCTTAGGATCTTTTGGAAGGAACGCGCTGCAGCTTAGGTGGGAGTTGCAGGTCTTTTAATTAGACGACTTCGTTCATTCAGATCCACTCCTAGCATTTTCATTCAGATGGGCATGTGTAGCTCTTTCCATTATTTATTTATGTTGGGACATTGTTATTTCAGTTATTTTCCTAGTTCGTTATTTTGGGATTTTTGTTCAGGACGGATGTATTACTTTATTTTCTCGCATGTTGACATTCGTTGATGAATGTTTTATATATTGGATTCTTTCGTTCCAGTTTATTGTGGTGTGAACCTTATTCATTGAGCTTTGTTAATAATCTAAATAAATCTTTTCTTTAAATAAAATTTGGAAGTTAATGTTATAAATTGGTTTTGAAACTTAGCTTAATTATTTAGGGTGTTTAATTGGAGAGTTTCTTTTTACGACAGTGATGCTAAGAATGAACCAAACTGTTCACCTTGATTTAATTTAATAAAGGAGTGATCGCCCGGTATTTAATTAGGCGGGGTGTCACAGGTGGTATCAGAGCATCAGGTTCTAGTGTCCTTAGGATCTGTACGGCTTATTATGCTTCTAGCGTTGCTTTGTTTGTTATAGAGCCCTATGTTTAGGATTGTCGATTCCTTTGACGAGATTTCGTTCTCCTGCTGTAATGTGTATACACTAGTGAATTCTAATTTCGTCCGGATGTGTGCGTGTGCCGAGCGATGACGGATGTCAGAAGAGGACCGTTAAGCGTACATCAGGAGGCAGGGCTCAATTGGAAATTATGAAATATATCCGAGGATGATGACCGTAGTCGAGGTCATCTCCATTACTAAATGAGTTTACCATATGAGGTAAAGTATTCATATGCTTAAATATAGGACGGAGTATGGCAAATCGAAAGTGGAAATTTAGAGAAAATTTTCTTGGCTTTCGGGACGAAATTCTAATGGTTGTATTCAACCACCAATTTTAGAAGTGGAATGCTATGCCTATGGGAGAACCTTAGGTACAATGTCGACGGTATGTCCCTTCCTCAACTGTTCAGGATGAAGCAAATGTGGTTCTGAGCTCATCGAGGAAGGGCATGTCAAGGGTCCATCCGTGAATATGAAACCTAACCGTCAACGAATTTTGTATCGAAGGATGTAGATACAAGTAGGGGAAACGACTCCAAGTGGGAGGTCAACTTGTAATAATAAATTGATAATACTCGAGGAGGAAATTATGATGGGCGACCGATTCGGAGGTTGACAATGTCTTACTTTGTCAAAATAGATGATGACGCTTCTTTGTGAGGGAAGTTAAAGGAATCGAAGAATTTAGTCGGGAATAAACCTGAATACATCGGTGGTGGTATAGCACCACAAAAAGATGTGGATACACATCCGGAAAACCATTTAAGTGCTTCAAATAGTTAAATTCTTACCAAGTAATGGTAAATTCAGTAAGTACTATTATAAATAGTAACATGATCTGTATGGCCTAAAAAGGCTAAGGGAACAACTGGGATGGCTAACAGGAATCGAGTCTACTAAAGTCCGAGAGAAGGACAATCCTAACCTGGTTAGTAGGACAGGTGGTAAGTGGATTATGCGTTGAGGTATTTTGTGCGAAGTGAGATCGCTTATGATAATATGTTCCAAAATGAGAAAAGGGACAAGAATATGGTGCCTTGTAAAAGGCAACGATTAAAATAATTTTGTTCTGGTTTGGACAGACGTGTTACGTCCGAAACCATTTGTCCAGTCAAGACGATTGCCAAGATGGAAGCATAGGTTGTATCCTTAGATGATGCGGCGTGTTTATGTGACACGAGCGAGTCACCATATTTTGTTCATTGCTATATTAGCATGTGAGACGAGTTAATGCATATAATTATAGATGTTACCATTATGTGAATATTTTTCCCTAGTGTAGCGGGAATTTTCTTTAGTGCTATCCGCAGAGGATGAATGACTATATTAGCAGTGTTTTGTACTTTATTGAGGTTACTCGTTGTAGAGATGATACACGAGTATAATATTATTTTTGATAAAATGTTATATAAAATGGGTAGTATGATAGTGTACATTGATTGCGTGGCTATCGGAATAGTTGCATTGGTGCAACATGTTTTATGTTTGTTTTGGGCGAGACCTCACCTGTAAGAAGGTTGGACTTGCACTTATATTATCTATCCTAGATACTTCGGAAGAGATAGCGGGCTCGAGATATTCGATGCCATAGTATGCGTAGACCTTGTCAGTATAATTCCGTATGTATCGGGATTTACCCTTGAGCGAAAAGATTTAACTCAGAATTTTGTTTAGCACTCCGGACTTAGTGATAGGAAAAGTGCGATGTTATATTTATCCTTTAAAGATGTCGGAGTTATTAGTTATACCCCTATTATTAGGGAAGGGAATTTCAAGGATTCCGATCATATGTATCCGAGGTTAATAGAAAGAAATTTCCATCAACCAATACGATAGTAAAATTGGGAAACGATATTCGTTAAGCATAATTATAATAGAAATTACAACTTTTCTGTCAAGGGACAGAATAAAGGGGTACACGCTATGGACGGAGGACCTAACGGATCTTGATAACCGACAATGCTAGGTAGTAGTGTATCAGGGGGGTTCCTTGTTTGGATTTCGCTTTGCGAGACATCCCACGCATGAAACTTAGCGTAAGGTTGGAAATAGGGAGACGTTTGGTCACTATTCCATAAGTACGGTACTCTGGTCGAAATAGGATCAAGTAATTATATATGTAAGTTGGAAGTTGGAAGTTGAATTCTGTTTTAAGGTCATTAAAGCCGGATTTTATGGCAGGAAAGCATTGAAAGTTATCCCCACGAGTTGAGGAGTGGAACGATGGTAAGGAGAATTTAAGAATTTTGATTTTCTAGGGTGATTGGAGGTACCCCAAATGTCATAACCGCGTACAGAACACAAGGTGAATAAAGAGTTAAAATGATTTTTTAGCATGGAGTATCTGAAAAGAACGTCATATCATACAAGAGATGACCTGTAATTATTTTGATGAATAAAGCATTAGTGATTTATTTTGGTTGTTGTACCTATTTGGGAAAAATTGTTGTGCTTATCTGAGGAAGGTTGAGAATAATTATTCCTCTTTTGTTGTCATGGAATTTGAATACCTTATTCCTTCTACTCCGTTGAATTTAGTTAGTCCTACAGATGAGTAGCACGCCGTTCGGAATGTGATAGAAAAAAGGTGGGTATCTTGGTTAACCACAGTTAAAATAGTCCAAGTCGATGGGACGTGGTAATAGACGTGTGAAATATAAGTTTGTGGGACTAGTATAACGAAGTGGAAGTGATAGGGTGGATTAAACGTCACATGAAGGGCGATAATCCATACATAAGTGTGCAATTAGAATAGCACGCCTTGACTTGATTGGAAGGCAATAGGAAGCCATTCAAGAAATGGTATTCTTGGAATAGGGTAGAACTAAATTGTTATGAAGCACACCCGGAGCGGAGTGGTCATTAGTCAAGTGTGAGAGAGACTTGCGCATACAACGAGTAATGATGTTAGGATGGCATAAGAGATCCAGAAGTGCGCTTCGTGGAGAAGAAAGCACGGGTCGGAACTCTCGGAATGCTCCAAGGAAGGAAGGGGAGTATTACGTGTCACTCAATGTGAGACATTCCACGGGAAGAATCAATGTTTAACGAGACGTAGTGAGTAGTCTCTGCATGCACTGCCCATAGGTAAGGTTCGGTTGAAAAAGGAGAATCAACCAAAGAATTTTGTGATTATCGAAAATTACTGAAATTGGAAGAGGTTGGTAAAGTCGGTAAAGTTCTTGGATGAGTTGCCATCCTCAAAACAAGATCAAGGGTTTATCCCGAACTTGCGAATTAAGTCGCCGAGAGGGAAGTGATTGATATTCCTTTGGACTGGCTTACAATATTAACTAGTATGCCCCAGACTTCCTTTGAAAGGAAGGATCGCGCCAGTGCATGGTCCGGCGCAGTATAAATTTCTGAATCAGGATGAGATTGGTGAATCTCACCTTTGATGTGGGATTTCAGGAACCAGCGGAGATAAAATTTCGTTTCAAGTAGGATGTATCACCCTTAGCCAGAGAATAAGCGCATGGTGAGTAAAGATTAGTGGAGCCACGTGAAGGAAATTTTGGAATCTTGGCACGATGATTTAAAAAAAAATGCTCTGTAGAAGAACTCGTACCTGTTTGTCGCATATGAGGTACTTATTAAGGTTTTGTTATGGAAGAACCTCGACTATTCTCCTTCCGTATGTTTAGAGGAGAGTAGATAATCAGAATGTTTGGATCGGTCGAGAAAATATCCGATAACTATGGTAGAATTCCACGACTGTTTTAGACGAGCAAGAGTGATCAAATGTTCGTAATATTTTCTCAGAATGGGAGTTTTGTATACGAATAAATCCGAGTATTTGTCATGTAGTGAGGTGCGGCCTCCTAATGATAGTGAGATAATGAAATGTATAACGTACAGGCGTGACCTATGCGAATGTTGTCGGTTGGGAGCACAATGTGAAGTGTCTCCAAAGAGAATGCAAAACAATGTTACTGTGAGGAAAGGGCTATAGTGATTGAGCGCCGTAATATGTAGTTTGTTTGTGTACGGAAAAGGATATCCAGAATTGTGCTACCTGTTAGGCCTTATTTTCCGAATTTCGGGACGAAATTCAGTTATTAGGGGGGAAGTATGTAATACCCCGTATTTTTATAGCTTTTAAATTATGGGATTTATTAAATTTAATTGAGATAAATTAATTTAACTTTAATCCGGAATGTTGCTTTAAATATTTACTAGCGTGACGAGAGTTAGTAATTATTGGAAATCTGTTATTTGTTGCATATTACTGGATGAGCATAGTAATATATTATATTGGTTATATTGAATGTCATAAGTGTATTAAATGACTATTTCGAAAATTTAAGTAAGGACGTGCCCGTGTCACGTCGGGACTTATTTTGTTAAATAAAAAGTGAATATTTTATAAGTTGTTCGTATGGTCGTTTTGAGTACGCCAACGCGTCCGGAAGGGTCGAGATAGTCAGAAAAGTGTACCCGGGGGTTTAGTTTGGGTCTCGGGATGTTTTTAGGCTTAATTAGTGACCCGGGAGGGCATTTTGGTCATTTTACAAAATAGGGTAATTAAACCCACGAATTTCAGCCAACCTATATCAGCCATTAGGTCAGCCTCTTAGGGTTAGAACATTCACAAATCAAATGACGGCCATTGGAGAAGAGAGGAGAGAACTCCAAGGCAATCCAAGGCCAAAAGGCCACCGTTTGCACCACCGTCACCACCAACGCGTAGATCGCGAGGAGGAGAACGCAACCACACCAATACCAGCAGGAAACCAGACCTCTGAAATCCCAGGCAAGTGTTTAACTTGCGTATTTTCGTTAATGCAATATTCATATTAGTTAGGAATGATTAAGAGTATAATCTATGGAAGAAAACCCCACTTTTTGATAGGAATTTGCATGTAGAAAAGATTAAAACCATATTCTGGAAACCTTATGGGATGTAGATGATTAACCCACGAATTTTTGATGATTATGTAGAAGGGAATTCTGGAGAAAACTGATTAGAACAAAAATTAAGAAAACTTAAGGTTCTTGATGATTAGATGAGACTTTAGGATTGTTTAATCATGTTTAATGATGGTTATATGCATGCTTAACGTTAGAAACATCTGGTAATATGTTATAATGTTTGTAGTAGAAATTTTGGGACGATTAGGGTTGGAGAATATGATTTTGGAGGAAGAATTTTGGTAAAACCCGTAACTGCGTTTCTGCAGAATTTTCGCAGACCTGCTTGATCGATCGATCGACCCTAGAGCGTCGATCGATCGAAGGTTCGATCGATCGAGCCCCAGTCGTCAATCGATCGACCCTTCCTAGCAGCCTCTTATTTCCCCTTGTTTAATTAGTTGAATTAATTTACCGTGGAATAATTTTTGGGGATTATGAATAAAATGTTTTGGGATATAGGAGAGACCAGTAGGACATATGATTAAGTGTTAAAGAACTTTATTATGTGGCGATAATTGGGTTTTAGGGATAACTATTTAAAGAACGAGGAAACTACGTATTTCAAGTGAGAGATTACGTCAAATACTTACGATAGTGCATAGACGTCTTCCTACTGAATTTACTACTTGGATAGTTAGAATCCACGAGTGTCACATAATTAGTGAGAAAACCCTTCGAGTTAAGGTTAGAGACGAAACCTTATACGTAATCTTAATAATGTGAAATTAAGGATAAATGTTGTAATTATGGGTAACGAGAGTGACCTATATTAATATGATGAAAGTAGTATATTTATATGATTGTGTGTGCATATATTATATACATGTGAAAAACGTACCCGCGCTACTTGCTATCCCTGAGGTTACCGCGCTGGGACGGTCTTATCCTGTGTTGCCTTATGGGGGATATTGATTCGTACCCTAGAAGATAGGAATCCTAGGTACAGGCTATCGAATCGGTAGTCACGGTCCTAAGAGACGCGAGGGTATGTGCTGACCTCTTGGACTTGGAAACTATACTTCGCCTCTATATTGTTTGTATTTGTATTGATACAGTTCGAGAGTGATTCCGAACTTGTATTTCCCTTAGTGCGATTGATACGGGGATTGGATAGCAGAGTATGCCCGCACCATAATTTTTATGTGGGGTGCCATTAGAATATATATATTACACGAGTATTTAATATATATATGAAGTTCTGAGACTTGGAACTACCTACTGTGATTTGGTAAGTAAGTCATGTTCGATGAATCAGATTGGAAATACTTATTTTATGAGAGTGTAATATGACTCTGGGAAACTTTATAAATTAATGAAGCTAAAACGAGAGTTGTGCTACACTTTGAAAGTACCCTTTTCACACGTTGACATTGTTCGGTTTTTAAAACTTGTGAGTAAGTTAAGATAAACTAAATTATTGGGAAGGTTAGTATGATAATATGTTAAGTTAAACCTTTTGGGGAAGGTTAGTACGATAGGCGTGCACACTAGAAGAGAGGTGAGAATTTCTCAAGAGAGTGTCGAACCAATATGTTATTGCATTGGCCTGTATCAAATTAAATACTTGCTAAACTAATTTTAAATCATACACACTTTCGGGCTCTGACCCGTTTTATCTCTCCATCTCCCCCTTGTATATATATATATGTATGTATTTCAGGTGCCCAGCCACAGGGGCGTTTTGCTTAGGATCTTTTGGAAGGAACGCGCTGCAGCTTAGGTGGGAGTTGCAGGTCTTTTAATTAGACGACTTCGTTCATTCAGATCCACTCCTAGCATTTTCATTCAGATGGGCATGTGTAGCCCTTTCCATTATTTCTTTATGTTGGGACATTGTTATTTCAGTTATTTTCCTAGTTCGTTATTTTGGGATTTTTGTTCAGGACGGATGTATTACTTTATTTTCTCGCATGTTGACATTCGTTGATGAATGTTTTATATATTGGATTCTTTCGTTCCAGTTTATTGTGGTGTGAACCTTATTCATTGAGCTTTGTTAATAATCTAAATAAATCTTTTCTTTAAATAAAATTTGGAAGTTAATGTTATAAATTGGTTTTGAAACTTAGCTTAATTATTTAGGGTGTTTAATTGGAGAGTTTCTTTTTACGACAGTGATGCTAAGAATGAACCAAACTGTTCACCTTGATTTAATTTAATAAAGGAGTGATCGCCCGGTATTTAATTAGGCGGGGTGTCACAATCAGAACCTATAGTGCATAATTGTGCTTGGATAAAGTGAACTCCCCAAACCAGGTTGCATGATGGAGTCCAACCTTGGTGATGGCATCAACATAAGTGAACTGAATGTAAGTGTTCCAGGCATCAAATTGGGATGGGGAACCACCAGGGCCTTTTAAATCAACGTGGGAATGAGGGAAGTCAACTTGATCAATACGGAACCTCAAACTTTCCTCTAGGGGAAAGAAACCCTAAACGGAACAATCTTTGTCTTCGTCACCCAAGAGTAAGGTGTTATACTTTTCACTAAACTGTAAGTTTTTAAAGCACCCAAGAAATCGTCACCTTTGTTAAAAATAGGGGAGCGACGATAAAAGCAGAGTTTCTCTTTATGAGCTTCCATCAAGGCGGTGGAATCCAAAGTAGTGGTAGGAGTGGTGGAAATGGTAGTCGGAGAGGTAATGGTGGGAACAACTGGATTATTTTGCGCACTAGAAGAAGCTATGGGAGAGGTTTGGAGTGAAAAAGCTTGAAAGAAAAAATAGAAGACTTCGAATAATAGAATATTAGAGGATGAAGATGACCAAGGGAGAAATAATGAGGTGAAAATCTTGCACAACAATGGTGTAATATCACTTTATCTCTCTAAAATCTCTGAAGACGAGGATAGTAATTGAAAGTGTGAAACACAAAATTGCTAAGTGTTATGGTATTAGGAGCTTAGAAATCAAGTGGCGATTGAAATTGCACATAAGCACATATTAAGCCATCAAAATTATTACAAATTAACACGTGGCACTCCGGGGAGTGCTCTAATAGTTAAAAAGACAATCTCACATCATTGATGAGGTGACGCTTGGGGAAAATAGTGTTGCTTTCAAAAGAACTTGTGTTTGGCACCAAAATTTTTTGAACTACATTGGAAGCTCAGTGCCCAATTAAAGAGAGTCCTCGCACTACAAGCCCAACTGATGAGACAATGGGTGGAAGAGGCATCGGGGAGCATTATGACTTTACAAGGAAGGTTCCTCATAGCACAATTTAAAAAGTTTACGATGTCCCCTCGCCATAAGTCTAAATGGAGTTAACTTTGACTCAGGTACGTCGGGGGGAATTTTACTTTTTGAACAACTTGAAACGTGGATGGTTGCAATTTATCTACATCAAGGAGAATTTTACATTTGGAGCAAGTTAAAACGAGGAAGGCTACAACTACGAGAAAAAGGGAAATAATTCCTCTCACTAGGGGTAGTCCTAATGATAATGCCCCCTCATTAAAGATTCACTCAATGGTAGAACATAATGAAGCAGATTGGGGAGAATTTAAGTTTCAACAGTCAGAACGATGATGAAAAAATATCCACAGGTACTTTGGGATACTTTACACAAACAATGAAGAAGACAGAATGGTTGGGATCTAAAGCCAGAAAAAAGTTACGATGTCTCATCACCATAGGCCTATGTATTACGGAGCCTTGGTTTAGGTACGTGGGGAAGAATTTAAGGTTTTCTATTAGAGATAGCAATAGTAGTTTTAATGAAGACAGAGATGGAAGATTTTTTTCTCGCAACAAAAGACGGTCCATCAGATTGAGATGTTTTTTATCCAGATATTTCTTGGTATCATAACAAATATCTACACGAGAGGGAAAATGTGTGTGTGTGTGAGGGGGGGGGGACTTGAAGGTAATCTCAAATTAGATAAATCTTCCCCAATTAACATAAGAGACTCAAGAGAAGGAATCATCATGAAGACAACGAGGCAGCTTAGCTATGCAACCCAGTGAGGAGACTTGATGAGATATCTCCCTTTTATCTTCCGTTGCAACTTAGTTAATTTGTCACTTTTATATTCCACCCATTCTAGTGATGTAACAATTATAATATTGAGTATGAAGTCAAACGGTACTCATGAGAGATCAAGCCTAACAGGACTTGGGAGAGATTACATGCTTTATCGAATGACCACGTCTTGGTAACTTTAGAGTGACTTGGCTTGGAGGATTGAGAAGTGAGGCAGCATTAGGGATTGTCTTGACCATCATAGATACACATGGTAAAATATCGAGAGATCTTTATCATGGAAGCTTGTGCAAACTAACCTTGAGTTCCATCGTATTCTGACCTTCGAACCAAATAGCTCTCTACTAAATGTCACATCCACTTTAGGTGATGTCATTAGCTAGATAAACATTTTTCAATCAAAACTTGAATAAACAGCTGTGGTATTAGGGGCTATCAGACAGTTGGTGAACAACTTTTGTTATGACAGACCTCTGACGTACAATGGTTAGGCAAAAGACATGTCTTGGCATTTACTGTTTATGACATATGACAGGTTAGCCCATCATGCATTTAATATTTTTAACGTAAAGTATGAGGGGGTGTCTTTCACATTTGTGAAGGACGAAGGCATCTCGGAATGGCGTGGGGCTATTATTGTCCTCAACCACTTCTGAGATGGAGAGTTCATTCTAGAGAGTTTATTACTAGAGAGAGAAGATATCAGAGAAAATTTATTGCAAACTAGATAGTTTGCTCACCCACCATTACCATTTATTGTGAAGTTTTTAATAGCTAAGAATAGATCTATCAGAGGTTATTGGTGTATTGGCTGCCTACCAAGGTGTATCTAGGTTTCTTACTTCTCTCTCTCCTTGAATGAGTTACTTTTGAGTTTTCTTTGTTATCATTTGAGCTATACACGAGAGATTTGTAAGTTCAATCTAAGTGTTGGTTATATACAATATTTTGTGTTCACTCACCTTTATTAAAGAGTACTTGGTTTATTGTTTATTACCATAGCTTTAAGGGTTACGCCTCAACTGATATTACTATAATCTCAGGCTGCAAGGGGACTACCCTCTTACAATTGTTATCAATTTCTGCATGTTCAAATATTTTTTAAATTGTTTGTGTCTAATTTGTGATACTATTAGGACAAGCAGTGTAACTAATCTTACACGTACTATATTTTATTATGAAAAAGATATTTCTAGTATCACAAAAAAATTAAAATGAGGTAAAAAAATATCTAATGCCAAACAATTTGTTTTGTGTAACACGGTCATAATATGACCATAGGGATCGCACATAATGTTGAATAATTGGTAGACCACAATAAAATGTTCAAAAGTTATTATACTTCAGACCAAGACTGTTGAGTGTAAGGGACTTATTAGAATAACCCCATTTATTTATTTCTTGATGATTTCAACATTTTTCTTTTGTGTCTCAGCATATAAAACACTCAAAAAAGTCCATGTTTTCTTATTATAAAAGTTAACAACCAAACGTATAAAACAATAACATTAAATACTAAACCTTGAATTCTCCGAACCCTTAACTCTCAAACATAAAATGATAAACCATAAAGTTGTTAAAACTTTGTTTTTTTGCAATACTTTGGCACTCAGATTTTCCTACATTTCAGATTCTAAAAAGTCTCTCCCAAAATAGACAAAAGATTTTTCGAAACTTTAAATAAGGTTATTTGCGATTTTCCCTCATTAATTATTTGATATTGACTATGGCCCTCACATTTGCACTTTTTGGGGGATTAATCCCCAAAATGGCTTTTAATGATGAAAAGTATCACAAAAAATACTTGTCAAAAACATTTGTCATAATTTCGTGTCGCTAAAAGTAATTTTGGGGCCCAAACCGAATGAAATGAAAATTACCGATGATAAACTCAACTATAAAGAATTAATGAGAGCCAAACCCCAAATAAAAAAAAAGTAATGGATTAAATGAAAAGTATACTATCTCATAGTAATTAAAACATTAATGGACCCTTTTTATTTTTCATATTAAATTCACTGTTTGTCCTTAGATCAATTGTATTTTGATGAACTTTTAATTTGGGAGATCAAGCAAGGAAATTATAAATAATTTTTTTGTGAAATCTAGTAGTAATAATATTGGTGTTTTACATATAAAATTTATGGAGGAAGTAATCAGGTTGGGTGGTACGCAAATACTACTTCCTGGATATGTTTTAATGGGTTGTTTCTCTAGATTATTAAGTACATACGGAAGTGACAATCCAAGTGATTATGATGAAGTAGGATGCTTGAAATGTTATAATGACATTAGTTGAAGTGCAAAATAACCTACTTCAGTTGGTTGTACACTCTCTCCAAAAAGAGTTTCCTAATGTGGTTAAATTGTGTGTGGATTACTACAATGCTTTCTGCACAGTTATTCGACGTCATATCCTTAACAAAACTTTTCGTTAGTTTCATCATTTTTCTGGGGATAATTGAAAGTTAGTCCTATTTATTGGGTCAAAGATGCATCAAATTCCGTTTTTTTAATGTAACAAGTTCTTTTTCATTAAAGACTAAATATCTTTAGACAAATATGTCCTCACATGTATCCATTTTAAACCGACTTACTCTCTCTAAAAATAAACACATAATCTCACTCTTTCTCTCTCTAATAGTCCCACTTCCACCTCCACCCCCACCCCACCCCAACGGAGTCTCACCGAAAACAGCCCACCGAAAAATCTCGTCGGAGTGTTTCTCTCTCCTTATTTGTCTCTCTCTTCGTCTATTTCTTTATTTTTTTTTGGTCCGCGCCAGCAGCACCATCACTCGAGCCGGAGAAGAAGATTTTTTGCCGAAAAGAATGGAGGTTTTACCGAAACAGATAAATTTATCTGTTTGAAATTTTTCGTCAAAAAATATCGAATACGGGTGTTGTTTGATAGATCTTGACGAGTAGATTCTAAATATATAAATTTTAAGAATACTGGATTTATAGATTTGAAGTTATGGACTTTTAAAGATTTTTTTTTTTTAAAACGCTTTAAGAGCTGTAAAGAGTTGTGAGGGTGTATTTATCATTTTAATGTGCTGAGTTGGAAAAATAGAACCTTTAACACCATTAACTGAGTCAAAGGATCTCTTGCATCAGTGACTAAGTGAATAAAACTTCAAAATAATTACCCATTTTTCATGTTGTTACATATATAATAGTTCTAAAGTTAAGTAATTTAACTAACATAATAGTTTGATGGGTAATTATAAGATACAATTACCGATGTGATCATTGCATTTGTCACACAAACTTCCACTAACCAATGTATTCATGACATAATAGTGTTAAACAAAACAATATAACTGAAGAGATTGTATATTTAGTTTGCATTGTATTCAACTCATTTATACAAGTTTAAGGTTACATTTATATGAACTCTACCAAGATCTTAGTTACACGGATAAGTAATAGATTCAAACTCAAAGATACATCTAAAAATATGGAGATAAATAACGCACACAGGTGTTGTTATGATAGGGCTGTTAGGATTGGTGTTAATAGCTCCCCTCAAGTTGGCGGTGGTGTGGAGAAAACCTTAAAATTGTCTGGCAAAAACTAAAAGCAATGAGGTGACAGTCCCTTTGTTATAAAGTCTGCCACTTGAAAATCAATGGGAATAAACTTTACTTGAAATTCTGTCGCGTATAAAATGGAAATCGATATCAACATGTTTTGTAAGATCATGAAAGATTATGTTTGTGGATAGATACATAGCACCAATGTTATCTCACCATAAGGGGGAGCAATGTGAGATAGTGTGCTTTAGATAGTGGAGAATCCGTTTTACAGCTATCCAATGGACCTCAGTAGGACTATGGATAAATTGGTACACTTTATTTACCGAATAAGCTAAGTCTGAACAAGTTAAGTTACCAAACTGTAATGCCTACCGCACTTTGATAATGTATTTGAAAACAAACTGGTGTTTCGATAGGATTGGAAGTTCTCATGCTTGTTTTCTTAAGAAGATTCGTGATATACTGAATTTGGGAGAGCATGAGTCCATATGGATGTGGAATGACAAAAAGACCTAAAAATAAAGAAGTTGGCTGGGATCCTTAATTGAGAATTGGTTGTGTATGGTCTAAATTAGAGATTGAATATGCGTAGCATTATTTCCAGTCAATAGGAGGTAGTCAACATAAATGGGGACATATATTTTTAAAATATGATTGTTGTAAATGAAAAGAGAGGAATCCGTCCTTGAAGAAACCAAGACATGCTTCAGTAGAAATTTAGATAGATGATAAAATCATGCACGCGACGCTTGTTTAGACCCTAGAGAGAGCGGTGAAGCTAACAAACATGTTGAGGTCGATAGGGATCTCCAAAACCCCGGGTTTAAATCATATATACGTTTTCATTGAGAATACCATAAAAAAATGCATTGTTGATGTCAATTTATCGAATGGACCAATTGTTAGACAAGACAATAGCAAGGATGACCCAAATGGTCGTTTGTTTAACGATCGGGCTGAATGTTTCTACGTAATCATGGCCATGTTTTTGGTGAAATCCTTTTGCAACCAAACAAGATTTTTATCGCTTTAATTTACCATATACTTTTCTCTTATTTCGGTAATCCCATTTACATCCCACAATGTTTATATGAAGAGTCCGAGGGACAAGAAACCATATTTTATTACAGAAAAGTGCATCGATTTCATCAACCATGGCATGATGTCATTCAGGACATTTATTTGGAGTGGAAAAATAGTTTGGCTCATCATCTACGGTAACAGTGCATAGTGACACATTTGCGATTGGTTTTGTCACTTGTCGAGAGTTATGGCATGGGTTCGGGGTTATTGAGTAGGTGTTGGGTAAAAAAGATCAGTGACAAGTGAAATTTCATCCGGATTTTGGATATAAGTTGTGTGAGAGAGGTGCAGCGTCATGAGATGATGTAAAAATGATTAGGGAGTAGGTGATGAAGGGAGCAATAATGGAGGATGTGATGTGAGTGGTAAGGTACAAACATTCGATATGGGTAGGGTGACATGATGTGAGGTTGATGGAGACAACATAAGATCATTTGAGGATGATATGGTTAGAGTTACAGTAGGTTTAGGACTCATAGGTAGTTGTGGAATAGTAGTTGAAATGGGATTTTCTGGTGTCTTAAATGAACGAGGAAATATAGGAATTGGGGTTGGAAGTTGGACAGTGGATGGTATAGTTCGTGTTGATACACTGCTTGAAATGGTATTTTGTGGTTGCTTTGATGAATAAGTTGTAGGAACTGGTTTGGGAAGTTTCACAGTGGATGGTACGAATGGTCAAGGTTAGATAGAATGAGGGGGAGTTGACATTGATAGATGACCCAAAATGGAAGGTCCTGATAATGGGTTTGTGTGTTCCTCAAACATTACATGGCGGGAAATATATATATCCTAGTTTTATTAGTATCTAGGTAGTGATGCACGAGATGGGATGGAATATACCCCAAAAATACACATAGAGTAAAATGTACCCCAAAATACACATAGAGTAAAATGAAATGACAGCTTGTGAGTATTCTAGGGTCGAAGATAAGGAAACACAAGCACACAAAAACCTTTAAACACATGTAATTTGGAGACGTGCAAAAAATGCATTGAAATGGTGAAATACCCATTAGATGGCATATGATTTATTAAGTATACTGCAGATTCAAATACAAAGTTCCAATATTAGTGCGGAATGCATGCTTGCGCAAGAAGGGTAAGTCCAATTTCAACAATATGTTTATGTTGGCGTTCAATCGAGACAATTTTTTTATGTGTGTGCGGACAAGATAAGGAATGATTAATGCCCTTCCAATAAAAAAAATATATTTAATGAGTGATACTCGCCACCCTAACCATTTTGAACAACATTAATTTTGCTATTAAATCGATGTTCAAAATGAATTTGGAATTTGTTAAAAATTGAGAGAGCATCTTATTATTGCACCACATGATAAAACAAAATAAACTTAGGAATAATTATAAAAAAAATAATAAAATAATGATGACCATCACTTGACATCATTGGGGAGGGGCAAGTAGGAGATACAATCTAGAGGACTTACCAAGTTAACAAGTCGTACATATATTATTGAGACGCGAAGAGAGACATGCAAAATTATTTTTATTGATAATATGATGCAATACGTGAAGAAGAGGATGACCCAGTCTGCGATGCTAGCATTCCAGTGAAGTACGCTCAACTGAAGAACTGGACATATAGTGAATGGATGTTGATGCTGGAAAGGAGTACAATCCATCTTTACTCGGGCAGGAAAGGAAAGCTTTTCGTGTTTCCTGATCCTTAGTAAAAAAAATGGGTGGGGTGAAATTCAAATTCCTACGCATGAAAACTTATATTTTAGGAGGTGAGTTAAATGGAAATGTAGGAGTAGAACAAGATGGTTATCCAAGGATATGTGAGGTTATAGTTTTGGTATCAGAAATGAAGGAGGGAAAACTATCTTACAATTTGCTAAGGCGTACTATCTAGCATTAACAAACACATTTTTTTACAAAAACAAAAGAATATTTAATAATATTTAAAAGTGAGGAGAATAAAACTCAAATAGATTATTGCGTACTTAGAAAAAAAAAGACTTAAACACATGTAAAGACTATACAGTTATACCAGGTGAAAGCTTAACAAATCAGCATCGCCTATCTGTAATAGATTTATCCATCAAAGGAATTAAGTGTCGAAAAGAGAAAATATGTTATCAAAATATAAATGGAAGTATTTAAAAGGGTTCAAAGATATATAATTTAGGCAAAAGTTCATGTTAAACAAGAAGTGGAATTGGGACGACAATATTAACAGTATTTGGTCAATAACAAAGATTGATATTTGGAAAATAAGCAAGAAAATTTCATATAAGACTAAAGAAAAAAGGTTGATTAAAAAAATAGACTTGGTGGTGGAATGAGGAAGTGCAAAAGATAATATAAAAGAAATGGAAAATTTTTAAAGTGTGGCAAAAGGGTGAAAATCAAGGAGATTTAGAAAGGTATAAGAACATAAAAAATGAAATAAAAAATATAAATTGGAAATGCGCAACAAAACGTATTAGATAATCTTTATACTAAATTAGGTACCAAGGAAGAAGAAAAGGCGATATATAAATTAGCAAAGAATCGAGATATATTTACAAGAGATATGGGTGCAGTTAAGTTTATTAAAGACACAAATAAATATATTAATTAATGATAAATAAATTTTAGATAGACAGGATGAGTATTTTTAAGGATTATTGAATAAAGAATATCCCAAAACAGTATCGAGAACATAGTGTGAAACCCTGCCTATTTTAATCACAGGTGATCAGTCTATTATCAAAATAACCAGATATCTCATTTGGTTCATTCTTAGCATCACTGTAGAAAACTTATTAAATTACTAATCACATATGTGAAATTAAGTTGGTGCCAAATTTTATCTTTCATTAATATAACAACATGCAGAAATATAAATACAATAACCGACCCATCCACACAAATATAATAGTCTGAATCAATCACACGATAAATAGATAAAAACAATACTGAATAAAACATCGGTTCCCAAAATAAAATCCAACTATAAGTCAAACGGAATAAACCGAATCCAAAATAGAGTACTAAAAGGACTGTATCAGTTGAAGGGGCCCGGGAAACATACCCAAATGAAATACTAAAATGTAAATCCTAATATAGGAATGAATAAATGAAGCTTCTACATCAATCCTGCAAGCCTCCACAAGTGCTGAAGCTACTCATTCCGAAAATAAGTCATCAAGGTTGGCGTCCTGTGGATGGACACCTAAAATATTTTGGAAAATAGATTTGACAAGGGTCAGAGCCCAAAACCTTTTGAAAATATTTGCAAGCATTTAAATCATGGTTTAAAAAATGTTATTAGATACACCTGGTAGTTTGACTTACCTCTCAAATAAAATTCACACCTAACATCTTCTACCTAGATATGCTACCCATCCTAACTAGACTTACGTCTATACTAACCATAAAAGGTTTATCTCCCCCGCATTGTCCATGCAATACGGTATTGTACTACAGATAAATAATATCAACTGCGTATTATCATTGCATTATTTAAGAAGTTTATTTACTTAAATTAATTTTAAATATGCACAATCTATCTTTTCTATTTTACCACATTTGAAGAATAATCATAGTTGTATATATACATCACAGTATAATATATACAACTACAGCATCCTCCGAAATGACCACCATGATTCTTGCATATTTTCTATCATATCCATATACCTCTCATACCAAATCAAGGACCATCGGTTCAGAATGTCTCCTCAAACCCTAAATCAAATAATACACAATGGAGGTGAACTTAGTTCTAAGACTTTCGATACGAACATACCTAACATACTGAAATGACATGCATGGTCCACTAACACACTACACATAGTGAGACACCCTAAATTCCATGTTGAGGGGCACACATTCTGACCTCACTAGAATCATTGTGGTGGGATCACCCTCTGTATGGAAGCTTCCGTGATATCAAGTAGTGTAGGTATGTTCACACACATAACCAATCACATAACATGTATTCACAAAACCTATATACACATATATTCAGTATAGGTATACACATAACCCATCATATATATCCTTATATAGTATTTATCTCTCTAGAATACTCAATGTACTAATGTTTCTCTCATAATGTTTTATTAGTATTTTCTTACTATCACTCACCACCCGAAGGGTTCCAACTATCCCTTAAGTTATTTCAGTAGTTAACAAATCCCTAAACTACTGGTAATTCCCTTAGATTATCGTTTACTCTTTCGGCAACCTGAATCATAAATTCTCGATATGCCTCTCAATCGATTAGTCATCATCAGTCCAAAACCCATTTTACCCACATTAATATTAATCGAGCCTTAAGTATATACCTAATGATCTTCTCTAAGTCTTTGCATAATTACTAAACTACCACCAAAGTTTCTTCTAAATAATTTAATGAGTAAATATAACTTAAAATCAAATTTCTTTAAATCTGGGTAGCCAAATCCATTCGATAGGGATTTTGAATCGATTCACCAAGTGAATCGATTATTTCTTCAAACCGAATTAATTTGGACCTAACAGTACCATCTTCTTCATTGCTGCTACAAGTTTTCACCATTAAAACTAATACCAAACTCCATAATACTTCTCCAATCTCTCATCCAACATACCTAAACATTAAATGTATGTTTATATGTTCACCGAAAACCCATAATTCACCAAAAACCCTCATTTATATGTTCTTCATGCATATTCGTCATATACCTAGATTTCTTTCATATTAACCATCCCATATTCACTGATTTCATGTTATCTACATATAAGGATTTTTTCTACTTGAATTTCTACTCAAATCATGAGTTCTACCCACCCAAATCCTAATAATCATCATAGAAATCATAACTTTAAAACCATACGCTACATGGGTATTATAATATGCACAAAGTAATGCAAGGTAAATAATTTTCTTATATTTGAAGGATTGATTTTCATACTGAGATGGTGAGGATGTCCGTTATTTTCTCTGATTTCAACTCAAGTGATGTTTGTGATGCAAAACAGTGTGCAATAGCCTAGGTTTTCTTCTCCTCTTCCTCTAATATGGCCTCCTCTTGTAAACCTAGCCTCACACTCAAATGGGCTGATATAACACTCTAATTTTCGGAGTTCCCTCTATCCTAGGCTCCTAAATGACTTAAAAGTCCTTATGTTGTGTCAGGTTGATCTAAAATTGCCTTGGGACCCAATCTCTAATCTTGGGTATGCTATTTCAACTATTTCAACCCATTCGAAATCAACCGTGACCTCAAAATTACCTTCCGAGTAACTCTACAAAAAAATTCCTATCTCGACCTCGTATAGTCTAAAGGCGACTCCCGATTGAAATATAAAATGATCATGTCGATATCTCTCGTTGTGACGTAAAATAATTATTTACTACTCACTTAGTAATTTATTCCATAAACAATAATCATTCTCTTTCCTGAATAATATTTTACTAAACATATACGTGCTATTTTAAATTAACCGAATTATTAAATTTTAATTACTCATATATATAAGGTATTATATACTAACCCCCTTACAAAGAAATTTTTCCTTGAAATTTGGACGTACCTGTGGTGAATTACTCTAAATACAGTCTCGCATGTCTTCCTCCCATTCCCACGTTGACTTGTCCACATTATGGTGACTATACTGAACTTGATCTAAGGATACCACCTTAGACTGGATCTTAGGCTCACTACAATCAAGTATAGCCACTGGTCTCTCCTTATTCGAGATATCTGGCTATAAGTTGATCTCCTCTAATGGAACATGTCAAAAAGATCTTTGAGTCCTCTAGTACCTTTTCAGTAACAACACACGGAACACATCATGAATCTACTGTAAGGGCTCTAGTAAGACCAACCTATACTCAACTGGTCCCACCCTTTTAATAATCGTAAAAGGTCCCACATACCTTGTCGCTAGCTTCCCTTTCTTATCAAACCTCATGACTCCCTTTATAGGAGACACCTGCACCAAAACCTGGCCACCAATCCGAAAACTCTATTTTCCTCCTATGTGTATTGGCATAACTCTTATGTCTGTCTTGAGATATACAAATACGTCCCCGAATCAACTCAATCTTGGCAGTGGTATTTTGAATCGTCTATGGCCCTAAAAATTTATTGTCTCTTACCTCTAACCAGTAAGTGGGAGAATGACAAGGTCATCCATATAGTGACTCAAATGGTTCCATGCCAATGGTGAACTGGTAGGAGTTATTATACGCAAACTCCACTAATGGAAGGTAGGACTCCTATCTTCCCCCGAAGTTGAGTATACACATCCTCTGCATATCCTCTAAAATATTATTAACCCTCTTCGTCCAGTCATTTGTCTGTGTATGATATGCTATACTTAAATGTAAATTCTTTCCCATAGCCTCCAGAACACTCTCCCAGAAATGAGACATAAAGATCTAATCTCGATCTAACACAATATTAATCGGAACCCTGTGCAACCTCACTATTTGTGCAATGAACAACTCTGCATACCGCCTTGTCCTGTAATCCATACGAATCGATGGAAATCAGGCAACCTTTATCAAATGATATTCTATCACCCAGATGGAGTCATGACCTCTCTGCGATGTCAATAACTCGGTAATGAATGAGCTAATATATCACTTTAATTTTTGGAGTTCCCTCTACCCTAGACTCTGAAATGACCAAAAAATCCTTCCCCCGTGTAGAGTTAGTCTAGAATCGCCCTGGAACCCAATCTTTACACCCGGGTACACTATTCCGATTATTTCAACCCATTTGAAATTAACCATGACATCAAAATCACCATTCGAGTCACTCTACCCAAATTTCCTATCATGGCCTCATATCATATGACTCCCGATTTAGATATAACACAGTCACATCAATATCCCTCGTTGCAACGTAAAATAATGATTTATTACTCAGTTAGTAATTTATTCCATAACATTAATCATTATCTCTCCATATAAATATTTTATTAAACACATCATATTTAATTCAATTAAATTATGGCACATAAGTATTATAAAAATAACTGAATTAATTTTTACTTACTCGGAAATACGAGGTGGTATACATAGAATCAAATATAGGGATGGTATGTCCAATTACTGAAAAATAAGTAGATATATTAATAAGAAACATGGGAAGGAATAAAGCGGTTGGACCGGATAAAAAACCTATAGAGGTATGGAGGACCTTTGGAAGTATAGGGGTAGAATGGTTAACATGTTTGTTTAATAACATTTTAAAAGAAGGAAACATGCCAGATGAGTGGAGAAAAAGCACCATCATTAATTTGCATAAAAATAAAGGGGATATACAAAATTGCGATGATTATATAGGAATCAAGCTAATGAATCACACAATGAAATTATGGAAAAGGTTATATAACAAAGATAAAGAAATTAGTCAACTATTTCAGACAACAAATTGAGATTTATTCCACAGCGATCCACCACAGAAGCTACTTACTTATCAAGATTGTTAATGGAAAAGTGTAGAAGTAAGAATAAAAATTTACACATAGTCTTTATAGATTTTGAAAAGGAATATGATAGAGTAATTAGAGATATAATATGGTGGTCTTTAAGGAGGAAAATAATCTCTATGAGTTATATTAAAGTTACTGAACATATACATGATAACAAAAAGACAAGAGTAATAACTACTTGTGGAGAAACTAATGATTTTACGATTAAAGTGAGTTTACATCAAAGATTTCCCTTATGTACTTCTTATTTGTCGCAGTATTGGATGAGATTACTAGGAACATACAAGAAGTTGTCCCATGAATTATATTATTTATGGACGATATTGTTTTAGTAGACACTTCAAAATAGGCCTTAGAGATAAGAAAAGACACTTGAAGAAATTCCTTGGAGTCTAAGGGGTTAAAAATAAGTAGAAATAAAACTGAATTTATGGAATGTAAATTCAATAATGAGGCGCCTAACAGAATAATGTTAAATATTGAAGAAAATCTAATAAACCAAACTAATAAATTTCATTCTTTTTTGTTTTGTGATACAAAGTAATGGGGATATTAACGAGTATGTTATAAGTAGAATATCAACTGATTGGATGAAATGGAGACAAACAAGTGGGGTGTTATGCGATAAGAGGATAATTAATAAATTAAAAGAAATTTTTAATAGAACAGTTGCTAGGCTAGCAACACTTTATGGAGCGAAATGTTAGGATTTAAAGAAAAAACATGAACAAAGTCTACGTGTTAGTGAGATGACTATACATCGATGGATGAAAGGAATTACTATAAAGGACAAGATTAATAACCATTATGTTAGAGAAAATTTATGAGTAGATCCAATTAGCAATAAATTAAGAGAAAGTAGACTTAGATGGTACGACATGTGTTGTGTCGACCAATAGATGCACCTATAACAAGAGAAATATTATTCGAAATAGAGGGTAAAAGGTAAAGGGGTCGCCCTAAGCTATCGTATGTGAAATTGTTAGGAGAGATCTCAAATTATTAAACTTGGATATTAATATTTCATATAATAAATCAGAATAGAAAATGAGAATCCAGCCGACCTCATGTGATAGGATTAAGGAAAGAATAATGATGATGGTGATGATGATGAAATTTTTGAACAAATAGAAGAGGTTCTGTAATTTCAGGAACATATAAAACCTCACATAATTTAAAACGGCCTGTTGGAGATTGAATATTTGATGAAGCAATGCTAGAAATGTGCAATCCCTTAAAATTATCCACATGGAGTTGTTTAGTACCAGTAGGTTGGGAAGGAGTGGTAAAGTGTGGAGTAACATGGTGAGTAGATCTTTTGTCGGGAAACCAAATGAGTTATGGCGATCCCCATGAATAGATTATCAAATAAGCATCAGGGTTGATGGTGTGAGTGTACCGATGATAGCATATATCATCAATGTGATGGATCCCATTACAAATTTAACACCGAATTCTATTAACGCATTACGGGAGAATCAAATTAGTGTGCTAAATTAACTAGCAAGGTTCATAAGATCTATTTCCATAGTGACCACGATCACGACAATCACAGATTAAATGACCACGACCACGGTTGGCTGAACCATTATGGAAATTAATATCAGACTCTGGATGTTGAGTAATATTAAAAAAAACTTATTTTTGCATTAAATACATAAACTCATAATTTAGCTTTTACTTTAGTTCGTACTTAGTAACATCTCACATTATTATTAGTTATATTGCATATACTTTATTTTTTATAAAAACCAAAATAAACAAAAATAGGGTTATGCCTATAAATTTCAAATGATATTATCCATCACACTTTTCCAAAAATAAAACAAATTTTCTACACACACACGTATAATAAAATCCCATTTGAATCTATGGGATAAACCCCACCCTTATGCCACATGCGAACTACGTAGACTTGAGTCGAACTTTCCAACTTTCCAACCTTTTAATTTTCTAAACTTTCCAAATTTCCAATTTTCCCATCTTCGCATTTTCATCTTTTTCATCCATACATTTTATTGATACACATTATGTTTGTATTAGCATTTTATCCAACATATATTATTATTTTATCATAGCAATCAATACTTTGATAAACCCATAAATCGTATTTTTTATATTATTTTGGGAACATTCCTATGAATTACCTCACTTTATCTCTTCCATGGTATGAGTTGGGTGTTTTTTATCTCCATTTAGATATATACATTCACACACACTTCACAGAGAAATAAAGAAAAACAATAACACAATCCCGTGAGAAATTGAAAGGGAGGGATAGGTTCCTAACACCTTACCATTCCGTAACTTAGCCTCGAACCTTTGCACTATTTGTCTCGTACGTATCAGTTTGTCTTTGATGTGGCTCTCTTGAGGCGGTGACATGTTCTTTTGCCTGTTTTGTTCAAAATAAGCTGGAAACTCCATCTCTTTACATTTACCCCATACCGATGACAACCGAATCTTTCCTAAGATCAGAGAGGGCGTGAGACCTTTTCACCCTCCTTTTCCCCTACCTTTGGGAGGAGAGAGGGAAGATGATTAGGGGATGGCCACAATAGAGACTCCACTAGGGATATTTGAATGGGTGTTTTGTCTTTCTTGAATTCATATGAACCTCTATGTATGTTCCGTCATTTCTCCTCTATTATTTATTACACATATATACCTCACGTTTATGTCACTACTCACTCACACACTTATCGATACTCTCCATGCACACATCACACTATGTGCACCTAGGGCCACTTATATCCACATGTTGCACACACCACTTAGAATATATACGCTTAGGTGTCACTAAAACACACATTCACCAATCACACTTATATATATACATGCTCTCTCACACTTGTCAACTTGTAGTCGATCCATGATTAGGTTAACAACCACACACTCACTTGTAGATATTCACCTATGTCCATGCTTAGTGTAATCTTCATGCTCCATGTCAGATTTATACTTGTACATTCTCCCCTGCTTTGTATAATGCCCATCATGCTAAATAAAGGTAATCCTCCCATAATATAATAATCAAGAATCAAGAATTTTTCACACTACATCCCTAAAGAGCATGGTCATTGACAAAATTTTGTCCCATAATTAGGGACTCATTTTGTGATGGGTGTTGATCCGACAGGTTGCAGTTAGTCTAAGCAATATGAATCTGACCTTCTATTGGGCAAGTACCTTTGACGTATATCGGACAGTTCCCTTTGCATCACACCACTTGACCGAAGTCATGATGTGAGGTATATCGCAGGGAACTCTTTCATAGACGTCAACTATATAGAATTAATTCTCACACGTACTGTCCCCACGAGGTATAGAGTGAGGCAATTCAAGTACACTCGGTTATATCATATCTCTTGTCCACACGTACCGATTGCCCTCAAAAGCAAGACATATATCGTGAAACTCATGCCAAAGGGGGAACCCTTCCTATCAATCCAACAACTGCATACCCTCATATAGGTGTCCAACCCAGGGCACTCATATTTCATTTGTCGGTTTCTACCCGAAACTCTATTAAAATTATGGGTCGGTATGTCGCCCAAATTTTGGAGCAATTTTGTCTTTGCTTAAAATGGGACCCTATCCATAAGCCTCTTAACAAGTCCAACCATATTTTCACATATTTTTCAAACCTAATTTTCCAAGGCTTGGGTCCCATCCATCATTTCTTTTTGCATTTAGGTAAACCTAATATAAGTGTGAACATAATAAATATAGTTGTAATTATGCTGAGACCCTTTTCTCATTTTTTCCTCTTTCACAAAAGTGTCAAAATATTTTTCCCTTTTTAATAAAAAATATCAAAAGAATTTATTTTCCTTATACCAAAAATATTTTTCCTCCTTTTTTTTCCAAAAACATTTTGTCCCCCTCTTCTCCAAAAATGTCAAAAACATTTTCCTGCTTTTTTAAAAAAATAACACGTTGCCTTTCTGTTTCAAAAATAAATTCAAATTTGTCTCTTTCTGAGGTCGATCATGTAACCAACCCTTGGTCTAGCCCCCTATTTTCTTTAGTCTTCCATCGAACCGTCACGAAACTCCGTCAATTCCATCTCATCCTTCGAGTCTAGAATTCTTATCCATCCACTTGCCATGGAGAACACACACCAAGTAATAAATGTGCAGCTAGATTGATGACGGTTCTAGACCAATTCATAGCCAATATTGACAACCTTCAAATCGAAGTTCACGAGATGTAACAAAATAGGGTCTCTGTTTCTAAAGAGACAGAGGTCCTCTTTCTCACTATGGGTTTTCCTGTACCCGATCTTATTTGGATTTTTAAGGACTATCAACACGCTCCACATGCCCCTCCTGTTAATGGGTCATTGCCAGCCCAGCTCCCCATGTTGAATCTTGCCTATCCAGGGACTAACCTATACGTGACTGTTTCTTCGAAGGAGGAAGAGTTGAACAAGGTCAAGGAGGACCTCAAGATATTGACTAAGAAATTTGACCAAGTTGGAATCTCTTAGAATTATATGTATTACACCCACATGTCTCCGTATCCTAAAGCAAGGCTGTCGAAAAAATTCAAGATACCCAATATTAAGAAGTTAGGGGTTAGTTTACCCCCAATTGTTCATCTCTGAAGCTACCACTGAGCCATGAGTACCTTATGGACCTCCGAGGAAATAATGTCCCAAATGTTCCAATAGACTTTCAATGATAATGATCTTCGATGGTTCTTATCTCTCGAGGAGTCTATAATCCACAGTTGGGAGGACGTTGCTCGCGAATTCATGTCACAATAAAAGTATAATGAAGAATTGGAGGTCACCTGTCATGATTTGGAACTACTCAAACAAAACCTTGGGGAATCAGTTAGTAAGTTCATATCAAAGTAGAGAGAGAAACAAGCTTCCATGACCAAACAACCTTCCGAAGAAGAGAAAGTCAGCATGAAAACTTCTTACTCCTTGTTCGAGCGATGATGGGAGGATAGTACTACCCTCATTTTTTAGTACTCTGAGAAGAAGGAGTGAGATGGAAGAAATTATTTCCAATATAGAGTTTAACCGAAGAAAGTATCAAGATAGTTCACTCCCAGAAAGTATGAAAAACTAGCCAATACGGATGTTTCAACCATCAACAATATCTTTCAGCCTAGCACTTTATGTGCAATCGAAAGTCTCCCTAACTTAGTTAAGAAAGAATACATTGAGCTTCATGTTTCCCTCTCTAAATTTTACCAGGACCTTTTAACCCAAAATATCATCATCCATTGGACCTTCGTTCATTACCAAACCTATTATGGCCATCCTGATCGCGATGTGTCCCCTACTCTCTCTCATTTTTCCTAAAGGGAGTGCAGAAAGAAAAGGGTATGAAAGGTCTCACGCCCTTTATGATTTAGGAATTCTTTGACCGTCGTCGGTGTAGGGTGAATATAAAGATATGGAGTCACTAGTCTATTTTTCATAAAACATGCAAAACAACATGTCACCATCTCGAGAGAATGCCATCAAAGAAAAACCGATGCTTACGAAACTAATAGTTCGAAGGGTGTGAGAGATAAGTTATGGAATGGGAAGGTGTTAGGCACTTATCCCTCCCTTTCGGTCTCTAATGGGATTGCATTTTTATTTTCATTTATTTTATTCATGAAATGTGTGCGCGTGTGTAAATAATGGAGATCGAAATTGTTCAACTCATATCATGGAGAAGATAGAGTGAGGTCAATCATAGGAAATGTTCCCCAAATAATATATATAAAATATGATTTGTGCGTTTATCGTGATATTAATCATAATAATGAAATGATAATATGTAGTAAATATAACGCTAATAGGGATCACTAACATAATATATATAATATTGCAAGAATATGATAATTACGAAAATGGGAGATTTTGGAAAATTGGAAATTTGGAAAATTCGGAATTTAGAAAATTGAAAAATTGAACTCGAGTCTCGAATTTTAATCCAAAATGCCTATGTATCCTATATAGGCTTCAAAGTACACATAGTTCGCATGCATAATAGGGGTGGGATTTATCCCACATATTCAAATGGGGATTTATTATATGTGTATGTAGAAAATGTGTCTTATTTTTGAAAAAATGTGAAAGATAATCCCATTTGGAATTTATGGGTGTAACCCTCTTTCTGTTTATTTTGGATTTTTTTTATAAAAATTAAAGTATATGCAATATAAGTAATAAAAATGTGAGATGTTAATGTTATGAACTAAAATCAAATTCAATTATGAATCTAATGTAATTTATACGGCAACAAAAAAACTAAAGCGATAGGGAAGGATTTGGACCTTCTTAAAAGCTTGATCTTGGATGAAATTCCTTGAATGTGAGATGAATGTTGTATCAGATAGAATGAGATTTTGCTAAATTGGGTATAAAAAGGATGGGAATGTAAGATTGAATGGAATTTCACATGAAGAAACTTCGCTGATTGCAAGAGAATGTTAGTGAGATCCCTTATTTTGATGGATCTAAGGTGTGCCTTGGGAGTGAGGTCATTCCATCTATTTATAGGGTTAGTGGTGGTTCCAATTCGCATAGACCTAAACCTACCAATCGGCAGGTAACCCAAGGCACACTATCGAGTGGTAGGGAAATGGACATGCTAATTGGGAGTCTCGTGAAGATTTTTCTGAAAAGTGATCGTAGAACACAATTCGTTGAGCAAATAATGCACGAGGCATACTGTTAGAATGTTAATTCAAAGACCTTTAAGATTCCTTTGAACTATTACCGAGTTTGGGAGGTTACTTTGGATCAAATGTGTGTCGTAAAAGCACGTCGGTCCTTTGTATGGAAGATCATTAGACGAAAATGAATCTTTTATCTAAACGGTAAGTCAAAATCCTGAATTGGGCAGACCGTTGGAAAGGTTATACGAGCTATTTTGACATTCCAAAGAGCTTAACTCGGTTAAAAACATTAACCTTGGTCAACCGGGGCCCAAAATCACCCGCTAACCTCTCGAAGTAAAATGAATCGTTTATCCAAATCGTAATTCAGAATTACGCATGGGACGGACTGTTGTAATGGGTTTTCGGTAACCATTGAATATCTATTCAGTCTCATTCAAGATAAAGAGTTGACCATGGTCAAATGGATCACGGGATCACCCTGTGTCCTTCGGATCAGATTTTGGAGAAAAAAAATTATTCGTCCAAACAATTATGCCGTTTTGCGCACTGAGCAAACTGTTGGAAATGGGTTTTAATGACCTTGGAGGATTCAAAAGGCTTTTGCTCTTGCGGTGAAGTTGATTGGTGTTAAATCTGGGATCGAGAGCGCCCGATGCCCTCTATATCGATTTGCGATATTAAAATTGTCTGTACTTCCTAACTATTAGGACAATTTAAACACGAAACGATTAGAAAGGGGATTCAGAGCCTATAAAAGATTCAAGGAGCTTTCACTCTCTCAATAGAGTTGACCGAAGTAAAACGGATCCAGGACGGCTCGATGGCCTCTAGATCCGTACTCGGAGTTCAACCTAGAGTTTGTAGTGAAATGGGGAGGTGCTAGGGACCTGAGGCAGACTTACGGTGTCCTAGAATACCATAATTATAGAAGAAGACCCAAAATTTGATCCATCTACCCAGATCGTACCTAGAAAATCACCCAACATACCCATATATTCCCCAAAATCCCTTCAAGTTTTCCCATATTTTCTCTTCCATCCAAACAGTTTTCCCGACTAGGCTCTATCAGTCCTTACAAGAGCATGCATTATTATTCATACCCATTCTGAAGGAAAAGATATGGAATTTTCAATAGTGTTAAATGAACTTTTAGTGTTCAGGCTGAAATTTCCCTCTAAGATGACCATTGAATGACAAAGATTCCATATGCTATTCTTAGAAGCTCAAAAATGGGCTCGAGAGTCAGATAATTATGTGGTACGCAGAGATAAAGTCAATTTAGATGATGTGGTCCACATCATGGCAGACTTATTCTGACAGACTGATGAAATTTATAATATGTTCGAGCTACTTGATATTTTAAAACAATAAGGTGCCTTATTCCTTCACTTTTGCATCTCTTCGTGGAATGGGAGGATTTATATGAATAAACCATTAAGGTTGTGGAGTGTATTGACTTTTCATGGAAGGATGATGTCATTGCCACCGGATGGGGGGTGAATTTTATAATTCAGATGAAAAGAAAAGTCCAAAAAGACTAGCCCAATAGTCACCATACGTGGAATGACATCGTTTGAGGAGCTGCTAGGAGAAATGAACAAGGTGCCTGAACAACACGAGATCGATGAGTAAATGTGGTTTATATTTTTTCCTTCCTCTATAAACCATATGACTATATCAAAGAGGCATTACCAATTTCCAAACATGCAACCATCGGTAATCAGTAGAGGAAAATGTGTTGAGAATCTTCCTATGTCAAAAATGACCCTCTAGGAAAGCAAAATCCTTGATGAATTGAAGAATACCCAAGATAATGTCACTCTGTGGGGACTCTTTATGTCTTCCCAACTCCACCATAATGTCTTAATCAAATAACTCAAAGGATCCACAATCCTTTCTTGCACCATGCCAGAAGAAGCAATGGATCTGGTCGGACCTCTAACCACATCTAGAACGCTATCCTTCTTCGAAGAAAAAATCCCTAAGATTGAGCCAAACCATAATTATGCTCTCAATATCTATGTCGAAGTCATGGAAAAAACTATCCTACCTTCGCTTGTCGATAATAGATCAACTCTTAACGTTTTCCCATTAAGGACCCTCAATTATTTGGGACTGAAAGTGGGCGACCTTGCCACGGTGCGCGCCTATGATAATACTCATGGAGAAGTGATGGGATCTATAAAACTTTCAATAGGGGCTGGCCCTATAAATGTTGTTATTGAATTCCATGTCATTGACATCCCGACTTGTTTCAATATGTTGTTTGGATGATTGTGGCTCCATAGTATCAAGGGTGTGTCATCTTCCCTTCATCAGAAACTCAAGTACTTCATCATTGGGAAAGTCATCACCATCGTGGGCGATGACGATGATGACGAGAATGCAAGCAGTAGTAATCCAGTACTTAAGATATAATATGGGGCAAATAATATGCTTTTGTCAGGTTTTTGAGTAAAACCACTTCTACTCCCAGCAGGGGCAATTTGAAATATCGGGTTTTTCGAGAGTAAAACCCTCATGGAAATGTCAATGAGATCTAGATGTTCAAAAATATGCACTTCACAGTCGAACTGGGGCTAGGACGACAACAACATGGGACATTTGAACCGATAGTGTGAAAGAAATATTTTCCTCCTTGGGGCTTAGACTATCACCCATCAATAGAAGAACTCAGAATGCTCCTCCAATCTCGACTGAAGAGAAGGCTAGAAAGCACCATAACTGTCTTAAGAGATTCCTCGAATGGAAAATTCATCAAAGAGGGTGAAGATTTCCCCTTTTGTATCTTTTACAAACCATGGTATGATCATGTGGACAAGAAAATGAAACCGGGAATGGAGATCTTTTTCCAAGACCGTTACTCATGGGCCGAAAGTTCCCAACATCATGTGAGACCACTCATTGAGAAGACTATAACTGCTATTAGAGATTTTGAGGGAAGTGAATTTGAAGATTCATTCAACTTACAGACATTGGGGGTGACATTTTGTTTGATCCATTAAGTTCTACATCATTGGATCCATCCCACCTGATAAAATCTACTAATGCACTCTCCCGAACTAGCTTGATGTGCCCATTCCACTTGTTGATATTCAACCCAATTATGATGCTTATCTCATTTCTTTTTCTCTTCTTGTTCCTACTTATTCTAATGTAATAGAGAACTCCTTTGATGAGGTTCTTAATGATGTTTTTCATAAAAACAAAATAAATGAAGATTTTGAGTATCTTGTTATGCATTAAATTCATTGTCTCGATTCTAATCAAACTCTTGATGATGATTATTTTGCAAAAGAACAATTATTAACTGATCTTAATAAGGTGAATAACAAACAACATAAATGTGTTCAAGTTAATAAAGATTAAATTGTTGTTATTAATCTTGATCTTAGTTACCAATTGCACAAGATTAGGATAGGGGCCTCCGTTGATGATCATGAGCATGCGTAAATCGAAGAATTATTAACAAAATTTATGGATGTCTTTACATGTTCCTATGAGGACATGTCCGACATTGATTTTGAGATATCTTAGCACAAGATTCTAACTCTTCGAGAATGTAAACCGGTTAAACAAAAATTATGAAAGCTCCGAACTGGATGGTCGCTCAAGGTTAAGGAAGAAGTTGTCAAACAATTAAACGTGGGTTTCCTTCGTGTGATCGAATATCCCACATGGCTAGCCAACATTGTACTCATACCGAAATCAAGAGGGAAGTTTCAAATGTGTATTGAATACCGAGACTTAAACAAGGCCTTTCTGATGGATGATTACCTACTACTTAATATCGACATGATTATGGATAACACTTCTAGTCATGCTCTTAAGTCATTCATTAATGGGATTGTCAAATACAACCAGATCAAAATGCACCCGAACCATTAAGAGAAAATCGCATTCATCATCCCTTGGGGAATCTTTTGTTACAATGTTATGCTATTTGATTTAAAAAAACACCGGGGCTACCTACCAAGGGGCTACCACAGCCATCTTACATGATCTGATATACAAAGAATTCGAGGTCTACGTGTATGATATGATTATCTAGTTAAAGACTAGGGAAGGTCTTATTCCTTCTCTGTAAGTTCTTCGAGAGACTATGACAATATCATATGCGACTTAATCCATAAAACGTATCTTCGACATTACCAAAGGAAATCTCTTGAGATTCATGGTTAGTAAGAAAGATATAGAAGCAAGTCCTACAAAACTAAAAGACATACTCAAAATGACACTACCCTGAAAGGAGACGGAGGTCTGGGGATTAATTGGAAAATTACAGTATATCAAGCAGTTCATCATCTAGTTGACTTCTATTTGTGAACCCATCTTCAAACTTCTCTAAAAGGATTCCACCATGGTTTGGAATGAATCTTGCGAAGAAGAATTTGACTGAACCAAGCAATCCTTACTCGACCTTTGGTACTCATGCCTCCACAGCTTGGTTTTCCCCTACTCCTGTACATGACTATAATAGACACTGCAACTAGGGCTTTATTAGCCCAATACCTTGATAAATCATGCAAAGAGAGGCCCATCTACTATTCCAATCGTAAGTTGGTTGGGTACCACGTTAACTACACTTTCTTAGAAAAAGCATGTGTCGCCCTTGTCTGGGTCACCCAAAAACTACGATAATACATGCTCCCCTTTATCATCAAACTCATATCCCAAATGGATCCCATCACGAACATAGTCGAGAAACTGTCCCTATCTAATCGAATGGCTCAATGGTTGATGGTTGTAGCCAAATTTTATATTGTGTATGCCATATAAAAATCCATGAATGTAATAGCCATATCTAACTACCTCACTGACTACCCCTATAGAAGAAATCGATATTTGTATCTCCGAATTTAGAGACAAAGTATCCTTTATACATCCCAAGAAGACCTTTGATGGAAAATGTTCTTCGACGGAGCTGCCAATAAGAAATTATATGGCATTGGGATACTCCTAATTTCCCCTGATGACTTTCACACTCCCATTGCCATCAAGCTGGCTTTTCCCTGCACCAACAACATGACTAAATACCAGGCTTTTACGGTAGGCCTCAACGTTGCTCACAAGAAAGGAATTCGATACTTATACGTTAATGGGTAGTCAAACCTCATCATAGATCAAGTACTCAAAAAATGGAAGGTAAAATACAGTAAGATCTTACCCTTTCATGCCCTCTTAAAAGAGTTATCATATCAATTCCAAAATATCACCTTCCACTACCTGCTCTGAGAAAAGAACTACCTAGCTGATGCCCTTTATCCCTTAGCCTCCATGCTTCTTATGCCCGAAGGAATAACAATGGCCACTTTCTTAGTCCAAAAGAAAGATAAACCTAGACATTCCTAGCACATTGAGCTCATACCCATATACACTGCATTGCAGGGGATGACTTTGAAGAGATGATGTAGAAAATCCATAGCAAGGAGTATGAACCCCACATGAATGGCCATATGCTCACCAAAAAAATCATCCAATAAGGTTCTTACTAGACTACAAAGGTTTAGGAATGCACTACCAATGTTCGAAGATGTCTTTGTAATACCCCGTATTTTTATAGCTTTTAAAATTATGGGATTTATTAAATTTAATTGAGATAAATTAATTTAATTTTAATCCGGAATATTGCTTTGAATATTTACTAGCGTGACGAGCGTTAGTAATTATTGGAAATTTGTTATTTGTTTCATATTACGGGATGAGTATAGTAATATATGAGATTTATTTTTATAATGTTGTCATGAGTGAATTAAATGACTATTTCGGAAATTTAAGTCGGGACGTACCCGTGTCACGTCAGGACTAATTTTGTTAAATAAAAAGTAAATATTTTATAAGTTGTTCGTATGGTCATTTTGAGTGCGCCAAAGCGTCCGAAAGGGTCGAGATAGTCAGAAAAGTGTACCCGGGGGTTTAGTTTGGATCTCGGGGCGTTTTTAGGCCTAATTGGTACCCTGGGAGGGCAATTTAGTCATTTCACCTTTTTGGGTAATTAAACCCACGAAATTCAGCAACCTATATCAGCTAACTAGGTTAGTCTTTTAGGGTTAGAATATTCAGAAAAAAAGTGACGGCCATTGGAGAAGAGAGGAGAGAGCTCCAAGGCAATTCAAGGCCAAAAAGTCACCGGTTTGCACCGCCACCACCACCACCGCGTAGATCGCGAGATGAGGAACGCAACCATACCAAAATCAGCCATGAATCAGAATACCAAAAATCCCAGGCAAGTGTTTAACTTGCTATTTTTGTTGGTGCAATCTTCATAATTAGTTTAGGAATGATTTGTGATAAAAAACTATGGAAGAAAACCCAATTTATGATAGGAGAATCCATGTAGTATTGATTTATATGTTGATTCTGGAAACCCTTGCCATGTAGAGGAAATAAACCACGAAATTTGATGATCATAAGAAAGAAATTCTGGAGAAAGATTTGTTAGAAATCTGTTTAAGAAAATTCTAGGGTTCTCTATAATTGGACATAATTTTAGGTTGAAAAATCCATGTTTAAATGATGACTATGTACATGCCTTACGTTAGAATCATCTAGTATATTGTTATAATGTTAGTAGTAGAATTTTGGGACGATTGGAACTTGAAAATATGGATTTGGTGTAATTTTGGTGATGAAACCCGTAACTGCATTCTGCAGAATTTTTCCCAGACCTGCTTGATCGATCGATCGAGCCTAGAGCTTCGATCGATCGAGCCCCAAGCTTCGATCGAACGACCCCTCCTGGCAGACTCCTAATTCCCTCTTTAAATGAGTTAAATTCAAATTGTCGTGAAATAATTCTTGGGCATTCTTGATAAAATGATTTGGGAGACATTGAGGACCATTAGGGCATATGAATGAATGTTGGGACCTTTAATCCTCAACGAGAATAGTATTTATGGGACATTTACTTTAGGGTTGGTAAACTTATAAATTTAAAGGGTGAGGTGCGTAAGAGAGTTACGTTGGAACCTAATAAAGACACTTACTGAATTTCAGATTTGTGAGGATATAGCCCACGAGTGTTAGGTAATAAGTGAGAAAACCCTTCGAGTTAAGGTTAGGAATGAAACCTTATACGTAATTCTATAAATGTGAAATTTAGGATAAATGGTATAATTATGGGTGACGAGAAGAACCTATATTAATATGATAAAGTGGTATATTTATATGATTGTGTGTACATATATTATATACATGTGAAAAACATACCGCGCTACTTGCTATCCTTGAGGTTACCGCGCTGGGATAGTCTTATCTCGATGGGACCTTTATGGGGGATATTGAATTGTACCCTAGAAGATAGATATCCTTGGTACAGGCTATCGAATTGATAGTTCAGACGGTCCTAAGAGACGCGAGTATGTACCATCCTCTTAGAGACTTGGAATCTATGCTTCGCCTCGATATTGTTTGTGTATGTGTTAATACAATTTGAGAGTGATTCTGAAATTGTATTCCCCTTGATTTGAGTGGTATGGGGTTTGGATAGTGGAAGTATGCACGCACCATAGTTTTATTCGGGGTGCTGATATATATATATATATTATACGAGTAGTTAATATATATATATGAGATTATGAAATTTGAAACTGCCTACTGGGATTTGATAAGTAGGACATGGTTGTTGACTCAAATTATAAATACTTGTTTTGTGAAAGTATAATATCTCACTGGAAAACTTTATTGATTTTATAAAGTTAAAATGGAGAACTTTGGTTACTGATTGGATCATCCTTTTTAAAATGGAATCGTGAATTGTAAATCTTACGAGTAATCTAGGATAAGTTAAATCTTTTAGAAAGACTAGTGCTATATATGATAAAACAAACCGTGGGGAAAGTTAGTGCGATAGGTGTGCACATTAGAAGAGAGGTGAGATTTTCTCAAGAGAGTGTCGCACTAATATGTTGTTGCATTGGCCTGTATCAATTTAAATACTTGCTAAACGTATTTTTAAATCAAACACACTTTCGGGCTCTGACCCGTTCTTCTCTCTCTCTCTCTCTCTCTCTCTTGTATATATATGTATGTATTACAGGTGCCCAGCCACAGGGGCGTCTTGCTTAGGATCTCTTGGAAGGAACGCGCTGCAACTTAGGTGGGAGTTGCAGGTCTCTTGATTAGTCGACTTCGTCCATTCTGATACACTCTTAGTACTTTCATTTAGTTGGGCATGTGTAGCCCTTTCCATTATTTCTTTGTTATTGGGACATTTGTATTTCAGTTATTTCCAGATTGTTACTATGGGATTTATTCAGTTTGGATGTATGACTTTAGATTTCATATGTTGACATTCGACTGACAAATGTATTATATTAATTGGTTTATGTTGCAGAATTTAATATGGTGTGATTCTTACTATTTGAATGTTGTTAATAAAATAAATGTTTTTCTTTAATTAAAATTTGGTTAGTATGTCTGAAAAACGATTTTGACACTTAGCTTAATTAGGTAGGATGTGAAATTGGAAAATATATTTTTATCGACAGTGATGCTGAGAATGAACCAACTGTTTACCTTGATTTAATTTAATAAAGGAGTGATCGCCCGGTATTTAATTAGGTGGGGTGTCACAAGTGGTATCAGAGCATCAGGTTCTAGTGTCCTTAGGATCTGTACGGCTTATTATGCTTTCAGCGTTACTTTGTTTGTTATAGAGCCCTATGTTTAGGATTGTCGATTCCTTTGGCGAGATTTCGTTCTCCTGTTATAATGTGTATGCATTAGTGAATTCTAATTTCGTTCGGATGTGTGCGTGTGCCGAGCGATGACGGATGTCAGAAGAAGACCGTTAAGCGTACATCAGGAGGCAGGGCTCAGTTGAGATTACAAAATATATTCGAGGATGACGACCGTAGTCGAGGTCACCTCCATTATGGCACGAGAAGCCAGGACTTGAAAGGCGACTAAGGTGTAGCAATGATTTTCAAATGCTGTTATAGTCAAATGAGGTGCGGGGGCAAACTTACCCAACGTCTTACAAAAACGTGTAGAGACTATCAACGGGAAATCTTAGAAACGCGAAAATTGTATGTGTCTTCACCAAAGGCGATAAAGAATCCAAAGGCTTAAATGTAGAACGGAGTGTGGCAAACCGAAAGTGAAAATTTAGAGAAAATTTTTCTTGGCTTTCGGGGTGAAATTATAATGGTTGGTGACAACCACCAATTTTAGAAGTGGAATGCTATGCCTATAGGAGAACCTGAGGTACAGTGTTGACCGTATGTTCCTTCCTTAACTGTTCAGGATGAGAAGAAAATTTGGTTCTGAACTCTTCGAGGGAGGGCATATCAGGGGTCCATTCGTGAATTTGAATCTTAACCGTTAACCAATTTTGTATCAGAAGATGTAGATACAAGTGGGGGAAACGACTCCAAGTGGAAGACCAACTCGTAATAATAGTTGATAAAAATCGAGGAGGAAATTCTGGTGGACGAACGATCCAGTGGTTGACATTGTCATATTGTGTCAGAATAGATGATAACGCTTCTTTGTGGAGGAAGTTAAAGGAATCGAAGAATTCAGTCAAGAATGAGACTGAATGCAACGGTGGTGGTATTGCACCACAGAAGGATGTGGATACACATCAGGAAAACCATTTAAATGCTTCAGACAGTTAAATTCTTACCAAGTGATGGTAAATTCAGTAAGTACTAGTATAGATAGTAACATGATCTTTATGGCCTAAAAAGGCTATGGAACAACCGGGATGGTTAACAGGAATTGAGTCTACTAATGTTCGAGGAAAGGACAATACTAACCTGGTTAGTAGGACAGGTGATAGGTGAATTATGTGTTGAGGTATTTTGTGCGGAGTGAGATCACTCACGATAATATGTTCCAAAGTAAGTATAAGGGCAAGAATACGGTACCTAGTAAAAGACAACGAGTAAAGTAATATTGTTTGGTTTGTGTAGACGTGTTACATCCGAAAACCATTTGCACAGTCAAGACGATTGTCAAGGTAGAAGTGTATGTTGTATCCTCAGAGGATGAGGCGTGTTTATGTGACACGAGCGAGTCACCATATTTTGATCATTTCTAGATTAACATGTGAGACGAGTTTAATGCATATAATTAGAAATGTTACCATTGTGTGTATATTTTTCCTTAGTGTAGCGGGATTTTCTTTAGAGCTATACGGGGAGGATGGGTGAGTATATTAACAGTGTTTTATACTTTATGGAAATTGCTTGTTGTAGTGATGCGATACACGAATATGATATTATCTTTGTTAAAATGTTATAAAAATGGGTAGTATGATAGTGGGCATTTATTGCGAGGCTATTGGAGTAGTTGCATTGGTGCAACATGTTTCATGTTTGTTTTGGCGAGGCTTACCTGTAAGAAAGTTGGACTCGCACTTATATTATCTATCCTAGAGACTTCGGAGGAGATAGTGGGCTCGAGATATTCGATGCCAATGTATGTATAGACTTTGTTAGTATAATTCCGTATGTATCGGGATTTACTGTTGAGCGAAAAGATTTGACTCAGTATTATGTTTAGCACTCCGGACTTAGTGATAGGAAGAGTGCATTGTTATATTTAACCTTTAGAGATGTGGGAGTTATGCTTTATACCCCTATTATTAGGGAAAGGAATTTTGAGAATTCCGATTGTATGTATTCGAGGTTTATGGAATGCTATTACCATCAACCAATACGATAGTGAAATTGGTGAAACGTTCTTTATTAAGCATAATTACGGGAGAATTGTAACTTTTCTGTCAAGAGACGGAATAAAGGGGTACATACCACGGACGGAGGACCTAACGGATTTCGATGACCGACAAAGCTAAGTAGTAGTGTATCGGGGGGGTTACTTGTTTGGATTTCGCTTTGCGAGACATCCCAAGCATGAAACTTAGCGTAAGGTTGGAAATAGGGAGACGTTTGGTCACTATTCCACGAGTTTGGTACCCTGGTCGAAATGGGATCAAGTAATTATGTATGTAAGTTGGAAGTTGAATTTTGTTTTAAGGTTATTGGAGCCGGATCTTGTGGTAGGAAAAACATTGAAAGTTATCCCCACAAGTTGAGGGGTGGAACTATGATAAGGAGAATTTAACAATTCTGATTTCTAGGGTGATTGAGAGTACCCGAATATCATAACCCCGTACAGAACACAAAGTGAATAAAGAGTTGGAATGATTTTTAGCATGGATTATCTGGAAAGAACTTTATACTATACAAAAGAGATGACCTATAATTATTTTGATGAATAGAGTGTTAGTGATTTACTTTAGTTGTTGTACCTATTTGGGAAAAATTGTTGTACTTATCTGAGGAAGGTTGAGAATTATTATTCCTCTTTTTGTCATGGAATTTGAATGCCCTATTCCTTCTATTCCGTTGAATTTAGTTAGTTCTACAGATGATTAGCACGCCGTTCGCTCTCCCAGGGCAGTCGGAGTGTTGCAAAAATGTGGGCATCTTGGTTAACTACAGTTAAAATGGTCCGAATCGAAGGGACGTGGAAATAGACGTTGTGAAATATATGTTTGTGGGAATAGTATGACGAAGTGGAAGTGATAAAGTAGATTAAACGTCACATGAGGGGCGATAATCCATGCATAAGTGTGCAATTAGAATAGCACGCCCTAACTTGATTGGAAGGCTGTGGAAGCCGTTCAAGAATTGGTATTCCTTGAATAGAGTAGAATTTAATGATTATGAAGAACACCCAGAGCGGAGTTGTTATTAGTCAAGTGTGAGAGCGACTTGCGCCTACAAAGAGTAAGGATGTTAGTATGGTATAAGAGATCCAGAAGTGCGCTTCATGGAGAGAAGATCACGGGTCGGAACTTTCGGCATACTCCAAGGAGGAAGGGGAGTATTACGTGTCACATAATGTGAGACATTTCAAGGGAATAATCGATGTTTAGCGAGACGTAGTGAGTAGTCTCTACATGCACCGCCCATAAGTAAGGTTTGGTTGAAAGCGGATAATCAACCAAAGAATTTTGTGTTTATCGACAATTCCTGAAATTGGAAGAGGTCGGTAAAGTTGGTACAGTCCTTGGATGGGTTGCTATCCTCAAAACAAGATCAAGGGTTTATCCCAAACTTGTGAATTAAGTCGCCGAGAAGGAAGTGATTGATATTCCTTTGGGCTGGCTTACAATATTAACTAGTATGCCCCAGACTTCCTTCAAAAGGAAGGATCGCGCCAGTGCATAGTCCGGCGCAGTATAAATTTCTGAATCAGGATGAGATTGGTGAATCCCACCTTTGAAATGGGATTTCAGGAACCAGCGGAGATAAGATTTCATTTCGAGTAGGATGTATCACCCTTAGCCAGGGAATAAGCGCATGGTTATTAAAGATTAGGGGAGCCACGTGAAGGAGCTTTTGGAATCTTGGTACGATGATTTCAAGCATTCTCTGTAGAAGCACTCGTACCTGTTTGTCGCGTATAAGGTACTTATTAAGGTTTTATTATGGAAGAACCTCGACTATTCTCCTTCCGTATGATTAGAGGAGAGTAGGTAATCAGAATTTTTGGATCGATCAAGAGAACTTCCGATAAATGTGGTAAAATTCCACGACTATATTAGGCGAGCAAGAGTGATCAAATGTTCGTAATATTTTCTCAGAATGGAAGTTTTGTATATGAATGATCCGAGTATTTGTCTATAGTAGGGTGCGGCCTCCTAATGTTAGTGAGATAATGAAATGTATAACGTATAAGTGTGACTTATGCGAATGTTGTCGGTTGGGAGCACAAGGTAAAGTATCTCTAATGATAATGTAAAACAATGTTGCTGTGAAGAAATGGCCATAGTAATTGAGCGCCGTAATCTGTAGTTAGTTTGTGTACGGAAAAGGATATCCAGAATTGTGCTATCGGATAGGCCTTATTTTCCGAATTTCGGGACGAAATTCAGTTATTAGGGGGGAAGTATGTAATACCCCGTATTTTTATAGCTTTTAAAATTATGGGATTTATTAAATTTAATTGAGATAAATTAATTTAATTTTAATCCAGAATATTGCTTTGAATATTTACTAGCGTGACGAGCGTTAGTAATTATTGAAAATTTGTTATTTATTGCATATTACTGGATGAGTATAGTAATATATGAGATTTATTTTTATAATGTTGTCATGAGTGAATTAAATGACTATTTCGAAAATTTAAGTCGGGACGTGCCCGTGTCACGTCAGGACTAATTTTGTTAAATAAAAAGTAAATATTTTATAAGTTGTTTGTATGGTCGTTTTGAGTGCGCCAACGCGTCCGGAAGGGTCGAGATAGTCAGAAAAGTGTACTCGGGGGTTTAGTTTGGGTCTCAGGGCGTTTTTAGGCCTAATTGGTACCCCGGGAGGGCAATTTAGTCATTTCACCTTTTTGGGTAATTAAACCCACGAAATTCAGCAACCTATATCAGCCAACTAGGCTAGTCTTTCAGGGTTAGAATATTCAGAAAACAAGTGACGTCCATTGGAGAAGAGAGGAGAGAGCTCCAAGGCAATTCAAGGCCAAAAAGTCACCGGTTTGCACCGCCGCCACCACCACCGCATAGATCGCGAGACGAGGAACGCAGCCATACCAAAATCAGCCCTGAATCAGAATACCAAAAATCCCAGGCAAGTGTTTAACTTGCTATTTTCGTTGGTGCAATCTTCATAATTAGTTTAGGAATGATTTGTGATAAAAACTATGGAAGAAAACCCAATTTATGATAGGAGAATCCATATAGTATTGATTTATATGTTGATTCTGGAAACCCTTGCCATATAGAGGAAATAAATCACGAAATTTGATGATCATAAGAAAGAAATTCTGGAGAAAGATTTGTTAGAAATCTGTTTAAGAAAATTCTAGGGTTCTTGATAATTGGACATAATTTTAGGTTGAAAAATCCATGTTTAAATGATGACTATGTACATGCCTTACGTTAGAATCATCTAGTATATTGTTATAATGTTAGTAGTAGAATTTTGGGATGATTAGAACTTGAAAATATAGATTTGGTGTAATTTTGGTGATGAAACCCGTAACTGCATTCTGCAGAATTTTTCCCAGACCTGCTTGATCGATCGATCGAGCCTAGAGCTTCGATCGATCGAAGGTTCGATCGATCGAGCCCCAAGCTTCGATCGATCGACCCCTCCAGGCAGACTCCTAATTCCCTCTTTAAATGAGTTAAATTCAAATTGTCGTGAAATAATTCTTGGGCATTCTTGATAAAATGATTTGGGAGACATTGAGGACCAGTAGGGCATATGAATGAATGTTGGGACCTTTAATCTTCAACGAGAATAGTATTTATGGGACATTTACTTTAGGGTTGGTAAACTTATAAATTTAAAGGGTGAGGTGCGTAAGCGAGTTAGGTTGGAACCTAATAAAGACACTTACTGAATTTCAGATTTGTGAGGATATAGCCCACGAGTGTTAGGTAATAAGTGAGAAAACCCTTCGAGTTAAGGTTAAGAATGAAACCTTATACGTAATTCTATAAATGTGAAATTTAGGATAAATGGTATAATTATGGGTGACGAGAAGAACCTATATTAATATGATAAAGTGGTATATTTATATTATTGTGTGTACATATATTATATACATGTGAAAAACATACCGCGCTACTTGCTATCCTTGAGGTTACCGCGCTGGGACAGTCTTATCTCGATGGGACCTTTATGGGGGATATTGACTTGTACCCTAGAAGATAGATATCCTTGGTATAGGCTATCGAATTGATAGTTCAGACGGTCCTAAGAGACGCGAGTATGTGCCATCCTCGTAGAGACTTGGAATCTATGCTTCGCCTCGATATTGTTTGTGTATGTGTTAATACAATTCGAGAGTGATTCCGAAATTGTATTCCCCTTGATTTGAGTGGTATGTGGTTTGGATAGTGGTAGTATGCACGCACCATAGTTTTATTCGGGGTGATGATATATATAAATATATATTATACGAGTAGTTAATATATATATATGAGATTGTGAAATTTGAAACTGCCTACTGGGATTTGATAAGTAGGACATGGTTGTTGACTCAAATTATAAATACTTGTTTTGTGAAAGTATAATATGCCACTGGAAAACTTTATTGATTTTATAAAGTTAAAATGGAGAACTTTGGTTACTGATTGGATCATCCTTTTTAAAATGGAATCGTGAATTGTAAAACTTACGAGTAATCTAAGATAAGTTAAATCTTTTAGAAAGACTAGTGCGATATATGATAAAACAAACCGTGGAGAAAGTTAGTGCGATAGGTGTGCACATTAGAAGAGAGGTGATATTTTCTCAGGAGAGTGTCGCACTAATATGTTGTTGCATTGGCCTGTATCAATTTAAATACTTGATAAACGTATTTTTAAATCAAACACACTTTCGGGCTCTGACCCGTTCTTCTCTCTCTCTCTCTCTCTCTCTCTATCTATCTCTCTCTTGTATATATATATGTATGTATTACAGGTGCCCAGCCACAGGGGCGTCTTGCTTAGGATCTCTTGGAAGGAACACGCTGCAGCTTAGGTGGGAGTTGCAGGTCTCTTGATTAGTCGACTTCGTCCATTCGGATCCACTCTTAGTACTTTCATTTAGTTGGGCATGTGTAGCCCTTTCCATTATTTCTTTGTTATTGGGACATTTGTATTTCAGTTATTTCCAGATTGTTACTATGGGATTTATTCAGTTTGGATGTATGACTTTAGATTTCATATGTTGACATTCGACTGACAAATGTATTATATTAATTGGTTTATGTTGCAGAATTTAATATGGTGGGATTCTTACTATTTGAATGTTGTTAATAAAATAAATGTTTTTCTTCAATTAAAATTTGGTTAGTATGTCTGAAAAACAATTTTGACACTTAGCTTAATTACTTAGGGTGTTAAATTGGAAAATATATTTTTATCGACAATGATGCTGAGAATGAACCAACTGTTTAGCTTGATTTAATTTAATAAAGGAGTGATCACCCGGTATTTAATTAGGCGGGGTGTCACAGTCTTAAATACAAAGAATTTTCTAACCTCCAAAATTTGCCTCCGCGGGAATTGTATAACATGACTTCTCCCTAGACATTATCCACATGGGGCATCTACATCATAGGAAGGTCTCACCCAACGCCTCTAATGGGCATGAGTACATCCTATTAACCATTGATTACTTCACAAAATGGGTCGAAGTCGAGTCATATGTCGTTCTGAACGCCAAGAAGGTGGCTAAGTTCATCAAGAAATATATCATCTTTCGATATAGGGTCCCGTATGAGCTGATGTCAAACAATGTCTTGCATTTTATGGTAGAAGTCATAGAGATGGTCGACGAGTATGGAATTAAGAGACACAAATATTCTCCCTACCAACCTCAAACCAACAATTCAGTCGAATTCGTTAATAGAACCTCAAAGCCATCATCAACAAGATGACGAAAAGCTATCAATATTTGGCCAACTAGATACCTTATGCCCTATGTGGCTACCTCACTTTAGTTCGAACATCTATTGGGATACCCCTTACTCTATAGTATACGGAATGGAAGCAGTCCTACCCGTGAAGCAAGAAATCCTTTCACTACGCATCATGCTTGAATGCTAAGTCAGAGAGGAAAACTGGAATCAGATCCATCTTAATGAGTTGTCATTCTAGGATGAAAGGAGACTGAAAGATCTATATCAAATACAAGGGTACCATCACCGAATAGAGAGATCATTCAATAAGAGAGTCTAGGATCGTGGTGTCCGAGAAGGGGATTTAGCCCTTAAAAACTTATAGAGCCCATCTGACACCCCAAAGGAAAATTCAAGCCCAATTGGAGCGGCCCCTATAATATAAAAAAGATCGTATCCAGCGGTGCCATTGTGCTCACCGACCTCGATGGAGGAGAGATTAAGCGTCTAGTCAACCTAGACCGTCTCAAAAATTTCTACCCTTAATCTCTATGCACTACGACTTTTCTCATCTCTCTTTTATTCTTAAAAAATCTTCATTTATCTATTCTCAGAACTACATGGGGCCTCATCATCTAAAAATCTTTTTTCTCTAAAAAATGAAACTCAAATTTTTTTCAAAATCCTCTGAGGTACGTAGGCAACTCATACGCTTTACCTAAGCATGGTCCCCTTCTTTTTAATAAAATGATATTCTTTTCTTATCCTTAAGAATGACAATTCATTTTAACATCACTACAAAAAAAGTAGTTTTTAGGACCGAAGTTTTTGAGACAGCTAAATTTAAGTATCTAAAGCATACTTTTTTAGACGAAAATAATCAACTGTCTTAAAAAAACAAGCATTTAAAACCCCTTATATTACCCGTCTTATAAAGTCATGTTAAAAGACAGATTATTACTTGCCGTCTCAAATAGTATCAAGTATTTAAAACCCTTGTGCTCCCCGTCTTATAAAGTCTTCTTAAAAAGACACTTTATTCTTTGTCATCTCAAATAGTATCTTACTATTTGAAATGACTAAAAAAATTGACTCCCTCCTCAAAATTTTCCTTCCCGCTTTAACGTTCTATTATCATTAAACAAAAAAGAAGGTAAGAAAAAAAAATTTATCCAACCCCCGAATCCTCTCTCTGCTCCGAAAATTCCTCCCCCTCCTTCTCTGCTCCAAAAATCCCCTTGCCCCTCTGCCCCCACACCCCTCCTCTTCCTCCTCCATGCAGCTACTTCTCAAGCTACTTAATTGCTATCATATTTAGGGCTCAATATTAACGATTGATTTTGTTTATACGATTTACACAGGCCCATCTATTGGTTTTGTCGAAGAGGAGCGACCTTCCTCTCCCTCCCCTCCATAGTGCTTCCCTGTTATTAGGCCTTCCAAGTTCCTCTACCTCCGCCCCTGCCAGTGCTGCCAGTGCCGAAGAAAGAAGTTCTCTCTCTCTCGTCCGGGTCTCTCTCTCTCTCGTTGCTGATTTGTAGCAGCAACAAGCAGGTAACTTTCTTTCTTTTTATTTTTTATTTTTTTTCAATTCAATATTTATATTGATAAATGATAAATGGTATATATATATATAAAGAGCATTATTATTATTATTATTATATATATATATATATATATATATTAACAATTGTTCAACATTTTTTTCGAGTTAAATAATTAAATGATTAGACTTGTTAAATTAGTATATTGTAAAAATTGGTAAATTTTTGTTTTGGAATATATTTTCAAGTTTAGTGTAATTAAGTTGAAATATTGTCATTGTTATTTGAGATTTAGGGTAATATTATTACGTTGAGGTATTTTTAAAAACTTTTGGAATAAAATGAGAGCTAAAAATTTGTCAATATTAAGCTTAAAACTTTTAGGTTTAAAAATTTTCAAAATAAATAATAACCACCCCCCCAAAAAAATCGCCTCGGGGGCTCCCACTCCCGAACCCCCCATCTTTGTCGAACAATTTCGTACCCCCTAACTTAAATTTCTGGGTCCTCCACTGGCTATATTGCCAAAAATATTCCAAAAACTATATTGCCAAAAATACAATTTTTGATAATTTGCAAATACTCTCCCTATGTCACACAAAGAATGTTGAGGTTGCCAAAAATTATACAAAAAGAATGAGAAAACATAACGTATGTAGCTTCTCAAGGCTATTCCTTTATATGATTTTGTTTGAGTATCGTATATGGGTTAACTATTGATTAGGTTTTGTATTTATACTAGGTCAAAATATTACAATATGATTGTACAGCGAGATTATGGGAATGGTGGTCTTTATGCATTTTCAATCTGAGCGAAATATTGTATTGTTTGAGTATCGTATATGGGTTAACTATCGTAGTTTGTTTTGTAAAAACCCAGAAGGAGCTTTTTCATTTTTTTTGTTTCAATCTGGGCATTGTGATTGTACAGTTAGATTTTACATCAAATACAACCCCCATAATTTTATTGAAACCAAATCAAAATTTGACTTGATATTTAGGGATAATTCAGTTTAAACTGGATGAATATTATTAAAAAATAGGAAAACCCTAAAAAAATCAGGGCAGGGACTCCTATCAGTACCGCCAGGCCTTTCACATACTATTATCAGCATCTTTTTGAAGATGTGTATAATTTTTATTAATTTGGAATATTTTTAATAGATTCAAATGTGATGAACTACTAAGTGTATTTCAATATATTTATAGATCTTAGGAGGATAATGTGTAAAATTTTAATTACACATTTGTCAAATGCTAAACTATTTTCATAGTAAAACAATGATTGATTGTGTTGTGCTAATACTTAATTGCTAACATTTGTCAAATGCTAAACTATCACCTCGATTTATTTCTTTGACTATATATTCGAAATTTTTAGAATGATTTATTATGTTTTTGATGAATATAAGGTGATCGATTAGTTTTCTTTCTTTAAAGTTGTGGTTGGTTGGAATAGCATAATCTGAACAATGAATGTATATCCAGTTAGGTGTATTTAGTTTGAATTTTGTTCTCCTCACTTTGAAAAATTCGATTATTGATATAATTATTAGGAGACCTAACATATGAGTTATAAAAATAATCCCTCCTTTTCTAAGTTAAAGAACCATGTGTTTAGTAAAGTGATCCCGTACTTCATATTAATACTTTAATTGAGGTGTTGAATTATATTGTTATTGTTCATAGCTTGTTCCCCCTTTTATGCGATAATCTCTTTTGGAATTCATGTTTGTTATTATTAATATCATCTTCTCATCATTTTGTCTTGCGAAGACATTATCAAGATTTTTTCTTATTTATGAGAGATCACCTTGAGATGTTCAGTTTCGACAAGACTTGTGAGGTTTAGATTTTTCACTGAGAAATTTTTGGAGTTTGAAGTATACTGTGTTTAATTTACAACAAACATATTAGAATTTTAAGTATATTGTGTTTAATTTACATTTAAGATTATGTGTAAACTAAAAGAATATCAATGATGATATGAGTAGGAGCAACAAGCTTGGCCAATAGACTAGTGATGGTAATGGGGCTGCTAAGTCTTAAACTAATGTCTTAAGCTTTTTAATAGCATATAAGGCCATTTTTCTGGAACCAAAAATGTTATTTGTAAAATTACATTGCAACAATGGTCATTAGATAGTACTTGCTTAATAATTCAATTTAGAATCTGCAAAGGTTTTATATGCTGCTTGGAAAGTCAAAAAGTTTTCAAGATTTTCCTTACAGTATGCATAGGCGGAAGAGAGGCCTTAAGACCAAGGCAATGTCATTTGAATGATGCCTAGAACCAATGAAAAGTTATTCGGGCGATGCTTAGCACCAAGGCAATGTCATTCGGGCAATGTCTAGCACCAAGGCAATGTCTTTCAAGTGATTCCTATAAATAAGGAAATGTCATTCGGGTGATGCTTATAAACAATGCAATGTCGGCTAGGTGATGGGTAAAACACAGGCAAAGTCGGTCGAGTGTAGCCTAGCACCAAGGCAAAGTCATTTAGGTGATGCCTAGAACAAGGTAGTATCATCCAAGTGATGTGTAACACATAGGCAAAGTCAGTTGGGTGATGCCTAGCACCAAAGTAAAGTCATTTGGGTGATGCCTAGAAACAAGGCCATATTGTTCGGGGTGATGCCTAGTACTAAGGCAATGTCGTTCAGGCAATTTCATTTGGGTGATTTCTAGAAAGAAGGCAATGTCAGCTAGGTGATGCTTATAATATAGGCAAAGTCGGTCGGGTAATGCCTAGCACCGAGGCAAAGTAGTTTGGATGATGCCTAGAAACAAGGAAATGTAGGTCAGGCGATACGTAGCACATAGGCAAAGTTGGTCGGGTGATGCCTAACACCAAGTAAAAGTCATTTGGATGATGTCTAGAAATAAGGCAATGTCGTTGCGATCATTCCTAGCACCAAGGAAATGTTATTCGGGTGATGCTTAGAAACGAGACATAGTCATTCGGGTGATGCCTAGAAATGAGACATAGTCATTTGGGTGATGCGTAAAAGCAAGGCAATGTCTTATGGGTAATGTCTAGAACCAAGGTAATGTGGTCTAGGTGATGCCAAGATACAAGTAAATATCATTTGGGTGATACCTAAAAACACGACAATGTCTGCCCTATGATGCATAGAACATAGGAAGTCAATGCTTTTGTTCCAACATCTTCTCAAGTTCATGCAAATATTCAACTCTAAATCCCATATTAACTTTCCAATTCCCATCGATGGATAGGTCTTGCCTACATATCAAAATCATTGTTCTAAAAGGCCCACATAGGTGGCGCCAATGCGTGCCTAGGCTCCTAATGCTTGATGCTTGACCTCCACGCATCAACCATGCCTCGCGCCTTTTAGAACCTTGAACTCAATACATTGCATTTTAGTTAGAGAATTCAACACATTACATTCTAATAAAATGCGTCAAATGTAGGCTATGCATTTAAGTTTTTAAAATCACCCTTCTCAATACTAAACAAAGCCTCAACTGCATTAAATAAAAAGATAGCACCAAGAATTTCTACTATATTGGAATGTATGTAAATCAAGCTTTACAAACAGAGAGTATTGTAAATTAAAAATGAGACTAACAGATCTGAAACAAAGAGTAGTTTCTCAATACTAAACTACTATATTGGAATGTTGGTTGCTTCTCACATTTTTTGAGATCATCTCTTCACGTCAACATAAATGCAACTTGATCCCTTTTAATATCTGAGCATGGGAACCAATTCATCTTTTACATGAAATTTGATGTACACAAATTGTATGAGATTCAGGAGTGCATAAGTTATTCGTACACCAATGTTAATCAGATAACTCAACGTTTATACATTAGTGAATAAGCTATTCATATAAAAAAAACAATTGACATCCATTGAGATCAATAAAATTAACATAATTTTTAAAAGCAAACACTAAATTATATGAAAATTAACAGCATACGGGGAAATCTAAGATTCAAAATCCATTGATCCCAAAAAATGAAAAACACCATATGCATTGCATTTAAAACAAATAAATTCACAAAATATAAGATTCAAATAAAAAAATCAGGGGAAAATACTTACCTAGAAAAAAATAGGTAGCTTAAGAGAACCTCTAATTGAAGACTCGGCGAACTGAAGATCCAATCCTATTAAAAAAAGTTTGAGATGAAAGCTTCAAATTTGATTAAAATTGAACACTAATAACTGTTGACTTAGTGCTTATGAAAATAATAACAATTTGTTTTAAGTTAAAAATATATGAAAACAGAGATTTCAATTACTGAAGGTATGAAGTATACTAAACGCAAAAGTCTAAAAAGTACTTTTTGTTAGAAAGGTATGAAGTATACTAAATGGATTTTCAATAGTTTTATCTGCATATCAAACGTGACTGTCATATTGCCATGTGTCTATAATTAGACCTTCTACTGTTACATCTGATATGTATAAGAAAAACTTTGAATGTATTACAGTATATATAAGAAAAAAAAACAATTTCCATTTGTTTGCTATAGGTGAACTGTTATATAACATAGTTATATAACTTTATTATATAACTTTGTTAGATAATAGTTATACAACTTTGTTATATAACAAAGCTATATAACAAAGTTATATAACTGTTTTACAACTTTGTTATTTAACTCTATTATATAATTAGTTATATAATTAGTTATATAGCAATTATATAACTGTTATATAACTTTGTTATATAACCGATGATAACTTCCTAAACGAAAAAAGAGAGAAGAGATAAAAAAATAAAAGCTCGTTGATGTTCTACTTGAAGCAAAAATATTATTTTAGCAGTGGGGTAGTTTTTCCCTCTTCGATAATTTCTGTAGCTAGTTATTGATTGAACTGGGGTTTCTACCTTGTAGTTATTCAAAGCAGGATATGCCATATTTCATGTTTTCGTGATAGAAAAAAGAAACTTATATTGCAATAAAAAGTAATCCTTTGTTCCTGCCATTTTCTGCAGGACCATCATTCTTCTTTTCAGTATCGACGTCTTTTAGCCCATAATTAATTTCATTTTCACCATCTGTGATAATTTTATCCTCGATATTTTCATTGGTTGTCATAACACCATTTTGTTCCTTGGGATGGACATTTGAAATACTCTTGCCCTAGCCCCAAACATAGAGAGAGGAAGCAACAAAGTTTTGAAGAGTCGGTGGTGCGTCACCTGGAAGAAAAATAGAACAAATGCCTACACTTCACAAGAAAAATAAAAACAGAGATCTACACTTTTAGTTTGTACTACATTCATTCCAAGTATCTCTAACTTCATTTTTTAAACATAATTAACATTTTACAGAGATCTACACTTTTAGTTTGTACTACATTCCTTTCGAGGTTCTTGCTGCCAAGCAAACATAGTGATTATCATAATAAGGATTAATTAGTGTTTTCCACCCGTCTTTATTGGGTATAAAATTTCTATCGCACCTTTATCACTTAGGAATGTTAATGCTTGGGTGGACAGATTCATGAAGCGTTCGATGGGTAAGTATAATGTGATAAATTTTTGGAATTCAAAGCTATATGAGTGATTCACAAGTTTTTGTACAGTACCTATTGAATATGAAGTTCCTGCTATGAATAATTCCCCTATTCGAATTGTTCGATGGATGATCATCTTCGAGTATTCTTCCTGCTCATATTGATGAGTTGGGTAGGTTTGAAATTAGACCTTATATGAAAGATTATGTGTATAGGTGTTTTTTTTAGATGTAAATCAAGAGTTTATTTACAAGAAGCTTAATGAATGAGATATTTGGAAGGCTTTGAATATCAATTCCCTGGATTTGTTTGTTACTGGTCAGTTGCCTTTTAGTATTGACTAGGATGAGGGTTGTTATATATAGTCCTCATGGGGTTATAAGGAATTTTTTTATGATCATGATCATCATGAATCTCATATTCCAAGAACTTTAAAGGATACTTATGAATCTTCATTTAATATCTTCATATATAGTGGTGCAATGCATACATGTCGAAAGCTGTCATTTCTGGATTGAAAATCAGTGTGTGTCCAAACAGACATCTCAAGTGTAAGGTTCACGAGAAGCGAGTCCAGAGAGGCTGCTGGCAGTAAAAATGTTCAAACTGCTGCTTGCCCACTGCCATGACGGTAGGACTTCAGTTTGAACTGAGCTACTAAGTGTATCAACTCACTATAGCTATCCATGCTCACAAGGTCTGACTTATTCTAGTTTTAAAATAATAGATCATGCTAAACATGCATCTTACTTTCACTCTCTTGAAACACCTATGCACGAAAAATTACATGCACATATTAGAAGGGGTTGTGATCACACTCGGGATTTATTTTTGTTTGTTACAGTCTTGTTCTATTTTTTCCTCTTTCTGCTTCTTGAGATGAACTGCTGGTTTGCCATCACTTGTATTTGATTTTTGTATTTTCTTTGAATCCTTTGTGCCATTATACTGTGAAGTTATATGATTTGGGTTGCTTTTCTTTATATGTGCCTTGATTAAGGTTTCTTTATGTGAATTGTGGATAGATTTACCGCATCAAGTAAACTTTTGCTGCCCATATTAAGGTGCATGACCTGTTGATCTTTCCTTATTTAACTCATATTACATAACTAGGTTCTCATTATAATTTCAAAACATCATTATTAATAAATTAAACTAATACACACTCACATTTACATGTAATATAAGAATAATTGAGATTCGGTTGTGATAAAATATATGCTTCTGGCTGCGATAAAATAACTAAGATTCGGGGACATGAAGAACTGAAATCCTTAAATTTTTTGGATCTAAAGGGATGTAATGCAGTTGAAAAATTACTAGATCTGTGAAACTTAACAAATTTAGAAGTATTGGATGTTTCTTGCTGTGTAAAGTCAACTGAGATTGGGAGAGTTGAGGGAATGAAAACCTTAAAAGTCTTGATCATTGATGAATGCAGGTTGATTGAAAAACTACCTGATTTGTCAAATCTTACAAATTTTAAAGAATCGTAAGCTATTGACAGTGTAAAACTAACTGAGATCTGTGGACTTGAGGAGATGAAATCCTTAGTAGTGTTAGATATTTATGGATGCAAGTCAATTGAAAAATTACCCAATTTGTCTAACTTTAATATATAAAAGAATTACATACTGTTGGATGTGATAAATTAACTGAGATAAGAGGAGGGTCTGAGGAACTGAAATCCTTTGAATTGTTGGACATTAATGGATACAAGTCAATTGAAAAATGACTATTTGGAAAACCTTAGCGTTTATAAGAATAATGGTTACCTTAGCATTTTCATTTGTTTCTCTCATTCACTTCATTATTGTGCAGATATGTGACATGGTTGCTATTGTAAGATATCTGAACGTCACTCTTATTGTCCCATAGCTAGATACAACTACCTTTTGGGCAGATCCTCATGTTAGGTTTTGCACGGTCCTGTGAGATTCATGAGTTTAGATCTTACATTCACCTCATGCTTCCATTACCTCAACAGTTCAGACCGACTAGGTAATAAAATATAGTTCATACATATACTTACTTATATATATATATATATATAGATAGATAGAGAGAGAGAGAGAGAGATATTTTCAGGTGGAAAATAATCTTTTTTAAAGTTAAATTTTCAATGGTGGTGGTGAAATTTTGCTATGGTGGTGGCAAAAATTTGTTATGCTGGTGGCCAGAATTTTCTGTTGGTTGGTTTTTAGTATTCTTAGAATCAATTTTAATGTTTAAAACAAGCTGACTACTTGTGGATTTCATGAATAAACAAAGGATACTCTGTCGATTTTAAAAAAAATATTAGTAGTTAGATATTGTGATGAATATACTATATTGATTCATTGCACATTGTATTATTGATGAGTGGGATATTGATTTTGACATAATTGGCACTAATCTTTTTTTGCAGGTGACGATTTTTGTAGAACATGCAATGATAATCAAGGATTTTGGAGGTCGTACGATTTAGGATTGCGGGATTACTTTGATAAAAACATTTCGTGTTTTGGAGTATAATAAATTAATGTATTCTTATTGTCAAGTCGAATATTTGAACTTAGTGTTATAATTTTTATTTTAATGTTTGGAGATGCTTGTAAGAACTCTAACTATTGTTGAATGAAAATTATTCGTTGTGTTGGTTCAAAATAATCTTATGTATTATATTTTATGATTATTCATTGTGTTGTGTTGTTTTAAATATAATTCAATTATATATTAAACTTTAGCGATAGATTTTATTGTCCACAATATATTGGTGCAAAAATTTTAAGATCCCTTCACCTCTTTTAGGATGGTTAAAATTGTCCCAAAAATATATTAAAGACGGCTATGTTGCTCTCTCAAAAAGATCTTTTAAAATAGTTACCTTTTGAGACAGATTAATTCCCGTCTCAACATCACTCTTTTGGGACAGTGCTCTTACCGTCTCAAAAGGGTTATATAAAATGGTTAGCTTTTGAGACGGATTTGTTCCCGTCTCAAAAAACTCTTTTGAGATGCCTATGGCGTCACAAAAAGTATTTATAACCCCCTATCAAAAAGACCCCCCCTAGCCGTCCCAAATAGCATCCTAAAAAGTATTTGAGACGGATAAGCCATTTTTTATGACTGTTAGGCCACCGTCTCAAAAGCTACTTTTTTTTGTAGTGCATGTACATGGACAAAAGGATAATTTATGCCTTAATGATTGGAATAGATAATTCAAATGAAAAAACTCATCAAGAGGCACAATAATATCATTAAAATTTCTTATTTCATCAATGTTTTACAACTAAATTGGCATAGCGAGTCGAACCAATTCCTTAGCCAACCTACCCCCACTTTCCTAACAAAAATAGAAACCAGTTGATCCAACATAAATTTCCAAATTTATTCCCCTATATAACCAGAAAACCATACCAGAATCTTCATAATTAAACTCCCCATGGATACTACCTGCAGTTGCCAGAAGAACCAACCCCATCATTATCCATATCTTAGGGTCCCCAAACTTCCCCTTCTTGAATAGAATGTCGCAGACACTCCATAGAATGATAAGACTGAACTAGTGTAGGGAAAATAACAACACCTCCCTCCACGGTGTCAGATATGGCAAACCACATTTTCTCGATCTCCATGGCCAGCATATTGCCAACTACCATTCTCAACAAGCACTTTATGTAGTCCCCAAAAATATGCCAGTCTCTACCAATAAACTGGGAAGGATAAGTCGATGGTCGATGATTTTCCCCCAAAGATCCTAGTCGCATTCGTATACTCTCTATCAAATCCCCCACAGGAAAGAAATCTAATATTATAGGGGACACAATCTTCTCCCATCCAAATAAGCACAAGAGTTGCTAGGGAAAGTAAAAAGAAGTCTGCGCGAGGCCAACCAACCTAACATACTTGTATTCCACCAGTTTCAGAATGGGCCGCAGCTCACCCCACCAAGGCACTGACCAATACAAGCCTCGATCCCCGTGCTCCACAAACTAACTCTCCCAACTATCAATATCCAAACCTACACTGATAAAGTAATGAGAAAAGAAGTTTATCACAATAGATAAGGTATATTCATGAGGGATTGCCACACAAAATCTCTTCAACAGCTACATGAACAACATTATGGTGATACCCCTCAGGAAGTCAGAACGACCTTTCTGCCAGGCATACACACCATTCAAAGTCTCTGCCAGTATCACCATCGTAAGATTGCGATGATAAGATATCCATGAAGCAATGGCTTCAAGTTGTCAATCCACTAATACCCTAGTCACAAAAAATGATTTGAAATCAAGCCCAAAATGACGACTCTAGCATAACCAGCATCAATAACATCCCACAAATGCAAAGAATGTAGCATAGCAGAGATAAATCATTCCTCCCGTAACCAATAGACGAGCCTATGAGGTTGAGTTATGGAAAAAGTTCGGCTAACATCTCCCAATGAGACAAGTAGAATTCAAGAATAACTACCGCAACACAGGAATTTATCCCTAATGTGGAAGTGAACTCGTCATAAGTCTGGCAGACTTTGTCCAATCCAAGGGAAAAATATAGTCTTCAGGGTACCATAATTCTATCACTTCCGTCAGCATGATCCATCGTATTAGCACATCGCCTCCATGTTTTCAAGGTAAGTAGAAAATTCAATACTTACGGGGAGAACCATATCACAAAATGATGAAATAAGAAGTAAGAAGAATGACAAAGAGAATGAATGCGTAGAGGTGAAGAAAATACTCCACCTATAACACTTATTTATACTTCGAAAACACCAACCAAAGATAAACATCCTGCAGATTTCGGAGGAAAACCTACCTCACGAAGTTCCAAACAATTGAAGAAACTGCAATCAAAGCCTTGGGTTGATTGGAATGGACTGACACGCCGATAGGTAGGACAAGGGGCATACCGATTGATAACCATACTTTTTGGAAAATTCCCTTTTTAATCTTTTGTCAAAATAAAAAAACTCAATAAAAATAGTTTATTCTAAACTTCACTTGTCCTGTTTTAAAATAAATTTTCTTTCAAATGATTTTAAATTATTTTTACGGTCTCGACATCAAAGTAAAAAGATCATATGCATTAAGAAAGTAAAAAAAAATTAACAAAAACTTCATTTCATTGCATAAACATTATTTTATTACAATTGCCTTCCAAGAAAGGAAAAATACAACGGGACTATGCCTGAACCCCCAAACTCTCTTTCTCACACTTTCTTTTTTCTCTCTCTTCTTTTTCTCTCTATCTCACACTTACACTCTCTCTCTCTCTCTCCCCCCCCCCTCTCACTTTCCACTTTTTCTCTTTTTTCTCTATCTATCTCCAAGAACGTCCGTCCCTCTGGCGCGCACGCTTTCCCCGATAATAAGATGATGTACCTTTTCTCCCTGAACCAGTTCCCTCCTCAAATGAGGCACATGGAAACAAGAAAGATGGAACCGGGGACAACTCCCAAATATGAGCCATTGTAGCAACTACATAATCCCGAATGTTCCTCAGCTAGTTTGTCGACACTCGAATGTACTGTAAGAAAAACCAAAAAGAACAAATCAGTCAGTCTGAGGCAAAGAAAGAAATTAGAAAATCAAAAGATAAAGAGATAAAAAGTATACCATTGGCTGAAGAACCTCCTCTGTCATCCCCCTATCCTCTGATTCCATCCCATTGGGATGATGGAACATACACACTGACCCTCCATCAGATCGCCAGATGTTATAAGAAGGAGGACCTAACCACACTAAAGGAACCTCCGAGGCCATCTCCACAGCCAATTTTGACACACCACCTGCGTTGTGGTAAGACCCGACTGGCTAACTTGTGCCCCCGCTTGGGGTAGAGGAATCACATCATATATATTGGGCGTCATCAACCATCTTGATACAAAATTCAAATAATCATAAGACACCACCGTGTCGGTATATGACGAGTAAGGCTCGCCGATCATCGCCACCACCTGCGCATCAACTGACATCTCCTGATCTCACCTCATGTACATTGGGGCCTCGCGGGTGGCACCAACACCTCCTCCTCCACCACCTTTCAGACTACTATTTTTTTCCAAATACCAGGAGTAACCGAACTCATGCGCCAGTAGATGCCACAACTGCATATTCCACCCGGTCACCCCGTGTACTGGATGGCCATATCCAAAGGATGGAGAGTCAATAACAAAATGCGCAGAAGAAAATCAATATGTGAAAAGATCATCAATGAAAAATGGTCTAAAAAATAAAGAAGGATTTACCCGATCGCTCGTTAAGTCGTTCAAGACCTGACGCACTGCCTCCAAGGAGATGGACTGCCTCGACTTTTGGTTGGATTTTCACCGTTGGTACATCTAACAAAAGTCTCCAATAAACTCATCCTTCAAAGCTATCAATTTGGAGTTGTACCCATTAACCTCATAGAACCACGTTTGAGAAGGAAAAAGGTCAGCAATCAAGAAATCAAGAATAAAATGGATAAAGATAAATGCACAAAATAAAGAATACCTCCAGAAGATATGTGGCTGCAGTAACGGTCTATTAGAAAAACCGATTGAATGAGTCCAAAGAGAACTTAATGGTAACCAAAGTCTTGATCCCCCAGTCAAAAATATGGACATTCGAAAATATCCTCTAATGGAAAAAACCACAAGTGGTTGGCATAACCACTTAGAACCCTCCTATCAAAATCAAAAGAAATAGACGGGCCATCTACCACACCTGCTACCCGTCCGTCTCGTCGATCCATCGACTCAACAATAACTCCCTCAAAAGAGATAAACGAATCAAGTCCCCAAAGATTATCCTCTCCACATCACCCAACATTGTCATCATAGCCACTGGCAACATCCACAAGGTCCTCTCCACCCCTATATGTCACCCTCGCAGTTTAGCCATAGCAGCCATTGCACGTCAATGGTACTCACCTGCATCTCCTTAAAGACAAAATGCATGGTGTGGACGGTGTCCCACAACCTCTCCCCCAAATCACAAAAGACATCCGTCGAACGAGGCGTCTCATTTAATGTAGATGCTCACCTAACAAAATTGACTGATCACACCATCTAACATACCACCGGTGGAAGGAACTCTCAGATGTCCTTAAACCTCATCGTCCCTCGAGATCACAGGCTCGACATAAAGATATCAGACTATCAAGGACGAAAAGGAATAGCCCTTGTCGAAATTCAAGAAAAAAAGGAAATATCACCAAGAAATAAGAAAGAATACTAATGGTCGTAAACACCTACATAGCCTCCATGGTTCACCACCCTAAAGGATCGATGACGCGCTAGCTCACGCAAAAGAGTTCGCTCATCCGCAACTAGCTCGAATGAGTCGAAAGCATTCTTATTACCAAGTGCAAGGGGAACCCTAGCCCGCTATTCAAAGTTTTCCCAATCGTTGAAATTTATCCGCTGCTATTTGGAACCTCTCACACCATGCCGGTCATCACCTTCCCTGAAATTTCGTACAAAAAATGCGAAAAAATTTTAAAAAATCCCTAGAAAATTCCTGCAACTACGAAATGAATTTTAAAACATTTCTCACAAAGATTTTTTTTACAACACTTGTTTCCCCCAACGGAACTCTTACCTCCGCAGCGAATTTCCCAAAATCAATTGGATATCATCCCAGCAATGTTTCTCAAAAACACTACAAAAAAAGAAAAATTCCTAAAGAAGGAAACATTCAATCTCTAGATTAATTCCTCTTCCCCAGTGGAACCCAAAAAATCAAAATCAAATGCTTCCCCCAAAATCCCCAGTGGAACCACAAATATAATTTTCCCAGTGGAGTTTCTAAAAACTACAACTTAAGCCCTTAGAATTAGCTTTGACCTACAGAATTAGTCATCTCTACTTGCCCTCGAAATTGTCTTTGACCCGACGAATTGGTTACCTCAACTTATGGTCCTCATAATTGATCTCGACCCACATAATTGGTCCCCTCAACTTAAGGTCCTCAGAATTAACCTTGGCTCATAGAATTGGTCATATGTACTTAATCTCTCATAATTGGCTTCGACTAGCATAATAGGTCACCTTTACTTAAGACCTCATAATTGGCTTCGACCATCAGAATTAGTCGCTACAACTTAAGCCCTCAGAATTGGCATTGACCCACAAAATTGGTCACCTCAACTTAAAGTCCTCAGAATTGGCTTCGACCCTCATAATTGGTCATCTTTATTTAAGCCCTCAGAATGGGCTTTGACCCTCACAAATGGTCATATCTACGTAAGCCCTAAGAATTGGCTTTTATCCGTAGATTTTTCATCTCTACTTAATCCCTCAGAATTGGCTTTGACCCTTAGAATTGGTCACCTTAATTTAAGGTCCTCATAATTGACCTCGACCCGCATAATTGGTCACTTCAACTTAACGTCCTCATAATTGACCTCGGCCCATAGAATTGGTCACCCTTAACTTAAGGTCCTTAGAATTGACCTCGACCTATAGAATTTGTCCCCCCCCAACTTGAGGTCCTCAGAATTGACCTCGACCCATATAATCGACCATCCCCAACATTTCCTTAGGTCCTCAAAATCCACCTTTCCCCTCTGAACCGATCATCCATGTCCCTTTAAGTCGGTATAATCGACTTCTTTCGTAAACATCATGTGTTGTCTATTCAGTGGCTTTCACTTATTCGAAGATTACCCATCAAGGGTATCTATAGGCACCACATTCTAGGACAACCCAAGTCTCTCTTTAGGTCCCTAGCACCTCTCCATTTCACTACAAACCTTAAGTCAACCTCCGAGTACCGATCTAGAGGCAATCGAGCACTCTCGAGCCCCATTTGACTCTAGTTAACTCTATCGTCAGAGTGAAAGCTCAATAAATATTTGAACAGATCTAAATCCCTTTTACAATGGCCACCCTTGTGCGCAAAATGTCATAGCGGTTCGAATAAACAAACCATTTTACTATCGAAAATTGATTCGGAGGCCACGGGGCACTCACGACCCCAATTTGACACCAATTAACTTCATCATCAAAGAGAAAACTCTTTGAATCTTTGAAGGGAACTAAAAATCCTTTCCAATGGTCTCCTCATGTGCAAAATGGCATAACCATCCTCACGAACAATTCGTTTTCCCCTAAAAAATGATCTGGAGGCCACCGGGCACTTCGAGCTCCATTTGATTAAAGTCAACTATTTATCTCAAACAAGATTCATTGAATATATTAAGGGCGTTGAATACCCTTCCTGATAAGCACCCAAAACTGTACATTTTATAACCCGAATAGACGTACTTTAGTTGCTAATTCTCGGTAATTTGGGTCTTATGTGCTTAAATGTTTATCTTGTAGGTCAAACGTCCGTTTGCGGTGTCAAAAGCTATATATCGAGGCAAATGCACGTTTTATGGAGATAATTCCCTCTTCCGTAACCAAACCCGAGCCTAAACCTAGCCCAAAGAATCACCCCAAACCTGTGTGTGTTTAGTTTGTCCCTTTTTAATATTTTTTAGATTTTTTGTTTGAGTCATTTTTATTTTTAGGATTTATTTTTTATTTCTTTAGGATTTTTAGATTTTATTTACTATTTTTATATATTATTGTAGATTTTTATTTCGTCTTTATTTTTATTACTTATTAGTTTTATTTTTAGTAGGATTTGATTTTTTTAGGGTTTGATTTATTAGTTTTATTTGATTTTACATTTATTTAGGACTTTAATTTTTAGTTTAATAGATTTCTATTTTTTATTTTTATTTTATTTCTTTTTTTTTAGTTTTATTTTTTATTTGAGTCTTTATTTTATTATTAGAAGTAGGATTTTTATTTTAGATTTTCAGTTTTATTAGTTTTAGTTTTTTTTAGTGTTATTTTTATTTAGGTCCAAATTAAACACACACACACACACAAATCACTCACACCCAACTCCCGTACACCTAAACCCACTCATACCCAACACTTATCCTACACTTAACATACACACAATCCAAATCCCTCATCCCCACACTATCCCCTACACCCTCACCCACCTAAGGCCATCTCCAATGGGAGATACAAATGTGCAGATTTGCACATTTATGTTTCAAAGTGGGTATAAAAATGTGTAGATTTAGGAGAGAGGAAATGCAGAGACAATGCAAATATACATTGTTGATACACAATGTGTAATCGGGGGGGCCCACAGCTGGGCGGCTAAGTGTCGCTCGCCCAGACTGTGGGCGGTAGACTATCGCCCTCCCAAGCCATTATAAGTAAAACCAAAAACATAAACAAATAATGGATAGGAGTTTAACGACTAAGATTTGTGCGACCAAATCTGGGTCGTAAGTCTTACCCGTTCAGAGTGAGCCCCTCCCACTGTCACCTTATATTTACATTGTCCCTCTACAAAACCAAACTAAAAAATGTACGTAAAAAAGCGTAGATTTACATCTTTTAGGTGCATCCCATTGGATATGGCCTAATCAAACCCCCATCATCTTTCACCTCTCACCTTCTCATTCTCTCTCCTCTCTCATAAACCTCCATAACCAACACCCACAAGCTCTACACCCATTTCCCATCTCCTCACTCCTAACCTCCACCCCTGCTGCCAAACCAGTTTTCAAACCCACAAAAACTCATAACCAATCCGGCGACAACTGCCCCTGGTCGCGACCCCTTCGCCAGTGACTGCCCCACCGGCAGCGATCCTCCAACAGCGACACCAAAACCCAATTCAAATCAGCTCACAACCTCGTCGGACACGACCCTAAACCCGTGATCCTATCTGTCACCGCCAGCGGCTTCGATCCCTACCCTGCTCCGACCACCTCTCCATTCGGACTTCAAATCGAGATCTGCCAAACCCACCAACTCCGGCGGCCGACCTCACCTTAACCCTCCGCCGCCGACGGACACCCACTTCCAGCCCCACACTGTCCGACCCGCTACACCAAGTCAGTCCGCCCACCTGCTAAGCCCAAACCCATCTCCAACCACCTAAACCGGACCTCCATACCCCACTTTTCAAAGCAAGACCCATTTTCCATTTACCTTTAGTCCCAAGCCACACACGATTTCAATATGCACAATAAAAAACCAAATTTCCAAGACCAAGTCAACTAACTTAAATGCCCACATATGTCTTAAGCCCATTTAATTCCTTTTACCCAAATACCCCCAACTACCTATTTAACCCAACTTCCCATTATACCCTTGTATCAAATTAGATTTTTTATTCTCTCTATTACCATTTATCCTGACCCCTCACCACTCCCATGCACACTCAAGCGGATTCCCGAAAATACCCCCGTGGTCCATGTGCCTACTATAAATGAAGATGAAGATACCATTTGAAGGGGAGTTTTTAGATAGGAATTTCTAGAGAGAGAATTATAGAGAAAAACACCATTTGTAAATAGTTTTATTTTATTATTTTTATTTTTGTTAGATATTTGTGAGATTAAATATTGTAAGAGAGTTAATTGAGTGGATATTTAATTTCAAATCACTTGGATGCTCAATTAGAGGGATTATATGCTTCAATTTGGAAGAGTAGAGTTGAACTTTCTCAAAGAGATTTGGTTTGCTTGTTCTATTCCCTTCTATTTTATTTTAGTGTCATGTTTAATATCATGTTAGGCTAATCCCCTTTCAAGGGGTGGGGGGAAACCCTTATTTGATGTTATTTTAGTTTAATTAATTTGATTACTTGAATTTTCCCTTTGAATGTTAATTTTTGATCCCTCACCCTTAGATTTACGCCTCGAGAGAGGGTAAATAATTTTAGAAGGGAAAATCGAAATTCGAGTTATAATACCTATTTTAGATTCGAACTAGAGATAGGGGTTTCTTAAGCGGGGTATTATAACTTGAATTTCAACTCTAAATTTATTTTTTAAGATTGACATAAATTTTAATTGAGCGATCCTAGCAGATGATTAATTAAAAGGAGTGTGGATCTATTTTCTAGAGTTGTGGAGTGTTAAACTTAATTTTCTAAAAGGTTACTACTAAAATTACATTTGCAACGAGAGTTGATTTGTAATTTTGATATTAATTTGGGAGAATTCAATTAATTAAATTAATTAATTAGAATAACTAAAATTTATTGTGTAATCCCCCTCCTTGATTGTTCTCACAATTATTTACCTCACTTTATCTCTTATTTTAGTGTTAGACTTTATTTTCCATTTTAGTCACTTTCTAGTTAATTGTTTTCATCTCACATTTTAGTTTAGTGTGATTTCACCTCACCTCACCCTATTGTTTTAATATTGAAAAAGCTAAAAAAAAAAAATAGAAAAGTGAAAAAGCACAAAAAGAAAATAAAAATTGAACTACATTTGAATTTGTCTCTAGCTTACCCCCATGGAAGTGGATTGATACCCTTACTTACCGCTACACTTGAGATTATTATATTTTGTAGGTATTTGAGATTTTGACTAACTTGGCTTTCAAACAACGACATACAAAAAGCAAGTTATCACTTCCCAACGGTCTTCCTAGTGCACGAATTAGCCTTATAGTACGTACGAATGATTTGTCTTACTTTGAGATGTTGCCGAGCACTTTCGGACCCCGATTAACCAAGGTCAACTTTCTAAACCGAGAGAATAACTTTGGAATGTCGAATTACCTTGCATAACCTTTTTAACGATATAGCCCATGTGCAATTCTGACCTACCGTTAGGACGAACGATCTGTTTTGTGCGCCGATCTCCGGTCCAAAGGATCAGTGTGCGCTTCTAAGCCACATTTGACCGAAAAATTAAGTCCCAGACCCGGGAGCGGTCCGAAGAACTCTTAAACTTATTGGAATTAACTTTCTAATGGTATGCCTTGTGCATGATTTGGATCAATATATTTCATTGTACGACCATTTTTTTGAAAAAATCTACACAAGATTTGTCAATTGGCGTGTCCATTTCCCTACCAATCGTCAGTGTGTCTAGGGTTATTGGCCAATTGGCAGGATTAAAACCATGTCGATCAGCACCATCCTTGACTATATAATCATAGGTCATGACCTCACTCCTAAGAGAGACCCCAGATCCATCAACATCAGTGATCTCAACAACATTCTCTTGCAGCCAACGAAGTTTCCTCATGTGAAAATCCATTCAATCTTACATTCCCATCCTTTTTACTCCCAATTTGAAAAAAAATCATTCTCACTGATCCAACATTCATCTCAACATTCAACCGAGTTCATCTAAGATCAATATCAAGCTTCAATTCTTCAATGAAGGTACAAATCCTTCCCATTCTCTTTAAATTTCTTATTTTTGCATTAATTACATAAACTCGTAATTTAGCTTTTGCTTTAGTTCGTACGTAGTAACATCTCACATTTTTATCAGTTATATTGTACATACTTTATTTTTTATAAAAAAAACCTAAAACAAACAAAAAGAGGGTTACGCTTATAAATTCCAAAAGGGATTATCCATCACACTTTTCCAAAACTAAAACACATTTTCTACACACACACTTATAATAAAATCCTGTTCGAATCTTTGGAGTAGTCCCCAACCTTATGCCACATGCTAAATACGTGAACTTTGATGCCTTTATAGGTTACATAGGAATTTTGGGTAAAAACTCAAGACTCGAGTTTGGCCTGACATTACTTAATCCTTATCCAAAAAGAATGAATCTTTCAACAATGGTGCCAAATTTTCAGCTCGTGGTGCTACAATAATGCAAACTTCTTTCTTTCTTGAAAAGAGCATAAATTTTTTGAATTATACTATTTCCAACAGTGGTAAACCCAAGTGGTTCCAAAACTTCCTCAATTCCACAAACTCTGCCTCCCCTACCTCATTTATTTTTTGACAACTACTCCATTGTTAAATAAAACATTTTTTATTTATATTTTACACCCTGATAGATTTGGGTAGTATATAGTTGGATGAAAACTCTTTTTAGTATGACCTCGTGTGTAGTGTATAGTCATTTTTTTTTGTAATGCGTAGATGGAATTTTATAACATGTCCATGAACTATTGTTACATACATGCAAATATTTGTAACATATGTGTACTTTTTTAATATATACTCATTCAATCCAAAATTAAGAGCCTAGTATTTCTTTTTTGATTATCGCAAATTAATCTTGGCAGTTGATTGAATGTATCTTTAATTTATACAAAATAAAGATACGGACACTTAATTTGGAATGGAGGGAGTACATGAATTTTTATTTTGGGAATACTCTAATATATTGGGTTTACGTTAAGGGATGGTGGGCATTGGTGCTTAAAAAATATGCAAATGGGCAAGAACTAAAACAACTTATGGGTTAGGGACTAAATTGGAAGTTCGAAATATAACATTTTTTTTATCACTCCATGCTCTATAATTTTTTTTTATTTTTGATTTTTTTTTTGCATTTTTACATGATGAAAAGTCTTTTCAGTATGGTGATGTGTGTAGCATTTACATGATTTTTTAATAATATATAAGGACTTTTTTAATGTATATATGATATTCTATAATGTGTATGATTTGTTTTGATTTGAATATGTATGTTTTAAGTATAGACACAATTTTTTATAATAAGCACGTGTTATGTTTATGCATACCCTAAACTATGATTTGTGCATGGGTGATGATGAACCTTAGTGATGAAAAAATAAATGTGGGGACTAGGGCAAAAATAATTACTGGTTAGGGACTATATTCGAAATATCTCTAAATATAATTATTCATAATCGAAATATAGTTTTTACGATAAATAGGTATTTTATTTTGATTTACTTGTGTAGTTTGGAATCAAGTATGCATGCAACATGTACAAAATGGTACATAGTGAGATTAAAGTAAGTGACACAAATAATTTCGTGGTTGGAGGAAAATACAACTAGGAATAGAGACTTATTAACCATGCATGATGCAGTCAATCAAAAATGTTGCCAAAGTAAGTTATATATTATAATAAATAATTTGATAAAACAACTTTCATGTTTTAAAGAACTTTATTGTGTGGGGTGTTTTTGCATCTTCAAGTATTTTTTAGCAGTTTATGGGTTATTTGTGATGCTAATATGAACAGAATCTAGCTAATTTTATATGTAATGCACTGTAATATGACGAAGATATTTCTTATATCACAAAAAAATTAAAATGAGATAAAAAATATCTCATGAAAATATTATTTGTTATATGACATTGTCATAATATGACATTATGGACCGCACATTATGTTATTATTAATTTTTAGACCTCCATAAAAAGTTAAAAAGTTATTGGGTTGCACACAAAAATTATTGAGTTGGGGGGGGGGGGGTATTAGTATAGGCCCATTTCTTTATTTAATGTCTATTTCAACAGTTTTCATTTGTTTTAATAGTGTATCATCTTATAAAGAACTTATAAAACTCCTTGGTTTCTTATTGTAAATCGTACCCACTAACCTCATAAACCCTAAACATCGGATCCTAAACATTGAATTCCATAAACACATAAGTTTCAAACCTAAAACCCTAAATAGAGCCATTAAAACCTTTTCGTGCAATAAGTCACTTTGGCATTGGGATTTTCCTGGATTTAAGATTCTAAAAAAATCTCTCCCCAAACAAATGATATATTTTTCCGAAGTTAAAAAGGGTTATTTTGGGGGTTTCCCCCATTACTTATTTGATATTGACTCCCCCCCCCCCCCCCCCCCCCCCTCTCAATTGCACTTTTGGGGGATTAATCCCCAAGACGAATTTTAGTGACGAAAAAGTGTAATGAAAGTATTTTGCAAAAACATTTGTGATCATTTTTCCATTACTTAATGTAATATTGGGCCCAAACCCAAAGAAATGAATATACTATCTAAACCATAAATCACAAAAATAATAGTGGATTAAATGAAAAAATATACTATCTTGTAGTAATTGAACATCAATGGAACCGTTTCTCTTTAAATTTATTATATTTAAATCAACTTTAAATTAGTGAGATCAAACTAAGAAATTATAGATAAAAAAATCTAGTAGTGACAATGATAATGTTTTACACATAAATATTATGTAGGATGTAATCAAGTGAGGTGGTACGTTGATATTACTTCCTAAATATTCTAATGAGGTGTTTTTTTAGCTTACTCAATACGTATAGAAGTGCCAATCCAAGTGATTATGATTAAATATGATAATTTTTTTTAATTAAATATGATAATTGAAACATTATAATGAATTAGTTGAGGTGCAAACTAACCTACTTATGTAGGTTGTACACTCTCCTTAAAAACAATTTCCTAAAGTTCTGATAATTTATGTGGATTACTACAATGCTTTCGTCACCGTTATTCGATGTCATATCCTTAATAAAACTTTTGGTTAGTTTCAATTTTTTTCTCATTATATATACAATTGTTTTCGACTTACATGATTTAACTAACACAATAGTCTTATGGGTAATTATAAGAGACAATGATGTGTTATTAATGTATTCGTGTGTCAAAATTTCACTTCTTGATGTATCCACGACATACTAATGTTTAACTATAACGGTTCCTATCCTTTTTGAAGTAGTCATAATGGATCCTTTGGTCAAACTATGTCAGCGATTAGAATATATATATATAGTTTTGCTCTTGTGCAGACTAGTTCACATTTTAACAGTGTATATATAGTACTGTTCTTGTGTGGACTAGTTCATATTTTAACAGGGAGGACTGGACATGTGTCACCTGACGGTGAGCCTAGAAAATAAAGAGAGTCTCCCTATAATTTAGCCGATAATTTCTAGGCTCACTTCTAGGTGACACATGTCAAGTCCATATTGTGAAAATGCGAACTGATCCGCAAAAGAGCAGTATTATATATATATATATATAGAGAGAGAGAGAGAGAGAGATTCAGAAGTGAATATAAAAGGTAAACATTTTACTGAACCTTAACAAAAAAAACTAACACCCAATTAATTTTAATTCCAAAGTTATAATTGATCCGCGCCAGCGACAATGGACACACGTGTCACACACGCCAGTAGCAACGGACACGTATGTCACAAGGGTGTGTTAAAAAACACGTGTATCACACGCATGTCCGTTGCCATTAACGTGAACCAATTACAACATAGGAATTAAAATTGATTGAGTGTTAGGTGTTTTTTTGGTTAAGGTTCATTAAAATGTTCATCTTTTATGTTCGCTTCTGAACCTCTCCATATATATATATATATATATATATATATATATATATATATATATATATATATATATAAGTGAGGCTATTTGAATCATAATGATGAATTACTTTTTTCAATGTGTTTATAGGTCTTAAACAAGTATCTCCATTGGAAGTGGGATTGGAAGGTTATGTAACATTAACTCAAGTATTTCACGTACCACAAAAGTCGTGCCTATTTGTGTACACCTTAATGACTAATTACTATAGGATGGTTTACATTTCACAAAATAATCGTTAAATCTCAGAGATTATCTGATATGCACTCATTTGCATTGCCATGCAAACCTAACTTCTTCCTACATCCATGCATCTATTAGCCTATTGTCATGCTTTCCTCTGACACCCATCATCAACACCAAACCACCACCCTTTTATTTGATCATAAATTAGTTTTGTAGTTTCTAGTTAGAAATATTCATTATTGTATGCATGTAGTTAGTGGATGCATGTTAGTTGTTAGTGGAGACTATAGCCTTAGTGAAAAAAACTTTACTTGCACATTTGCATATTTGTATGAATGGCTATATATAAGCCTTGGGTCGGTAATGAAATGATTATATTTAATTTAAATTAACCATTTCTTCTATCTACCATCTATATTTACTCTCTCTTTAACCTCCAGTTCTCCTTCAGTTAGGTTCTAAACTTATCATTGGTATTAGAGCAGCATGATCACATGGACTTTCGAGGCAAATCCAAACCAAGTTTCGTAATGAGGGTAGAAAAATATTTACTTGGAATTACTTGAGTTTCAATCATTATAATAACAACTTAAACCAAGTCAATGCCTCCCTTTAGTAGGCAATTATCGAATTATAATCCCTACGTGCCACTCGCTCCCAACCCCATGTCCTCGTTAATGAAGACATCTTCCCCTTCGCCTCCAGTTTAATAGCCACCCCCATAATATGCCCAACCCTCATCAAAATCACACTCTTATCCATACTATGAACCCTAGTTGACATCACCTCAAGTTGATCTTTCCTAAATTCATCGACGATGACCCGACCGATTGAATATACCGAGCCGAATCATAATTCAAATTCTAAAACTTTTCTCCAACCCAACGAGTCCATCTCTCCTCATTGTATATCAAGGGTATTTCATTAAAATGTCATCGTTTTCTTACTAAACTCCAAGGACCCATAACATGGGTTAATTTTACTATAGCCTTGCTATGCCATTTTGTTCCCATCGACTTCGACAATCCATCTGATTCACTCACACGCCATTGAAAGACCATAACGATGGACAAAAATTAGTAAGAATTTAAATACCTCTCTAAAATCATGGACCCATTACCCGACCGATAGTTGATCAGGGGTTTTTTGACGGCCTAAAATACGACATTCACATCAACCTCAAGATCAAGAATCCTTGGTAGCTTCCTAAAGCAAATTATAGTTGCACATTTAATTGAGGAGTAAAATAATCTGAAAAAATTCCCCCACTACCGCTATCTTTTGTCCTCCAATTCCACCAAATACTTTGAATAGCTGCCCCACGCAAGCCACCACGATCTCAACTACTGACCTCCTCATCCCACCTCTTATCCAAAACCCAATCTATCTCCTACTCACTACCCAAATCCCTTTAAGCGTGTCACCAATCCATAGGTAAAAGAAGACTATGCTAAGATTGTGATGAAAAGTACATGTTTGTTTACCATGGTAGCAAACCCATAATCTTCATGATTAAATATTTAACATATGAAACCCCTACCCGATCATGCCTCGACAATTCCGATTCAAAACTCACTCCACCGAACTTGACCCCTGATCACCTATGTCCTAAATTATCCTTCCACACCATCACTGGAGTAACCCACCCTGAAACCATTCTTGTTGTTTGTCGATTGTGAAATAGTAACATCACGGTCGTTATCAATGGAGGCATCACCCACAACTCATTGGCCAAATAGTGGTATCCAAGTTTGGGTTACTTGTGGTGAAATATAAGACATTCAAGTGATTATGGAAAATCTGTAAAAAAATATTGTGTTGATCGGTTCCTCGCGCTCACCATGCTTATTAAAGGTTATTCCATCGTAATCGATTTTTACATACTTTCAGCGTCGCTTCACAAGCGACACTACTATTCCATGGATGGAAACTCTCGACCCATTCCAGACCAATTGTCACAATCTCACCATTATGTTCTGCATGAACTTTACTACCCATCGTTTCCAAGTCTTGCTTTAATCAGAGTGGAAGTCGTGACCAATAAATAGTATCATAGCCCCGAGTGGTACGATATGTTACTTAAAATCACCCCATAACCCTTAATGAGAATCCCATACGTCCATCACCCCGATATTTATTGAATCCTCGGCGATTTCAAGGCTATATTCACCAAACCAACTACCCTCCCTACCTTTTCCACCATGATAACCATATTCAACTACCACTGGGACAAACCCCGGATAGTGTTCGACCCTAACAATGCCCAATATATAAAAAAATATTTAAAAGGTGGTAAACGATTCACTAACCTCGAGCTTAATTCGTCCAAGTACATGTCCTTTCTCATCACTAGTATGAATCACCCATAAGGCGGATGGTGATTAGCGCATGGATGTTGAGTATCGCTCCTTCAATAATGTAACCATTAAATATGAGTGCCTAATTTTGGTAATCGATGAACTCCTTGATGATTTACATAGTTCGCAGAATTTTTCCAAGTTGGATCTCCGCTTGGGGTATCATAAAATATGAGTTATGGACTAGGATATCGATAAAATGGCATTTCACCCTCATGAGGGACATTATGAATTCCTTGTCAATCCCTTTGGGATCTCAAATGCACCCTCCACCTTCTAAATCCTCCTGAATGATTTGTTTTTCTGCCACCTCTGCAAATTCCTCCTGGTATTTTTTTATGACCTTCTTATATAGAACTTGGTCTTACCTATTCCTTCCCATTCGAATAATCGTTATGGTCTTATTGACTAATAATTTATTTTTGAAAGAATCCAAGTGTAATTTCGGAGTTTTGAAAGTGGATTATCTTGGTCATTTGATCTCATCGAAAAGGGTGGTGGTCGACCATACAAAGATTCAGTCCATTTTAGACTGTCCTACTCCCACCTTGGTTAAAGGGGTATAGGGCATCCCTTGGTTGGTAGGGTAGTACTGGAAGTTCATCCGAGTCGATGGTTGTATTTTTTCCCCTTAACCTGTCTACTCAACAAAGATGGGTTTCATTAGATGGTCGAATCCATTGACACTTTTCAACCCTTAAAGTAAGAGTTAACATATTACCCCAATCTACGGTTAACCGATTTTTCTCTGTAATTGATCATTGAGTGCGATGTGTATGGTGTTGGCATCGATGCCATTCTCAGTCAACATGACTGGCCTATTGCCTACTTTAGCAAGGCAACGAAGGGTTCGGATCTCACACTATGCATCTAAAAAAAGATATGTTTTCCTTGGTTAAAGCTATCCAAAAGTGGCATATGTACCTTTTAGGCAAACCATCCATCGTCCAAACCAATGAAACAAGTTTGAAATTTCTCCTTGAGAAATGTATCACCAACCTGACCCAAACTTGTTAATTATCGATGATATGGGGATGACTATGTGATTCAATATTAAAGGTAATTAAAAATCAAGGTGCCAACACTTTGCCTAGAGTCGTCATCTTGGAGCTCTCGGTTATTTCCATTCCAGTAATGGGTTAGTGGGAAGTTCTCCATCATGAGGTGCTTAATAATCCATTTTATAATAAATTTGATGGATTATCTTAACAGTTGCATTCCTTTCAACATTCCAAGCATGAATGAGTATGGTTTCAGCTAGGAAAAATCACTATGAGTACAAATTCATGACTAGTCCAGGCTATTCTCACAGATAGCCACTCCTCGGCTATGGGGGGGGGGGGGGGGCATTTTGGATATCATTAAACCCTCAGATGCATTAAAGCATGTTTTGTATGGCCACACACTGCAAGAAAAATACGTTTTTGTGATAGATTTACAAATGACTTTAAGACATTTAAAAAAAAAGTCCTTAAAGTATAATACTATTACTCACATCACATAATATTTTTTGTAACTTTTTATTATATATTTATTAGTGTTAATTTATATGGTAGTTTAAATATAACAGTAATATTTAATTTTATTTATTTTTGATAAAATTAGTATATACATTTCCAATAAGTATAGTATTTATGACAGATTTGTTTACCCCTAAAAAATTCGGACGCGCGTAAAGGGAAGTGTGGAAGGTTACTTTTTTCCCATCTTAAATCAAAAACTTGTTTTTTTTCTCCAAACTTACCTAAGCCTTCTAAATTTTTATCTACGGTCTCCCCCAAAATCAGACCAAAACTCCTTGTTCCCACAAAACATAAAATCGGCTTCCGATTCTTGTCGCCCTTCATTACCTGACCTTGTTACTTACTCTCTTGCAATTTCTCTAACTTTATATTTTGTTTTTTCTCTCTCTCTCTCTCTCTCTCTCTCTCTCTCTCTCACACACACACACACACACACACACACATATTTGTATGAAACCCTTAATCGTTCGTACAAAATAATTTTTCAGTTCAATAACTTGAGTGATCCTTTTGGTGTTAGCTGCACTATTCACACTCATACTTTTTTCATTCTTTACATATATGTACTTTTGAAGGTAATAATCGAATTTGTATATGCTTTTTCTTTCAATTTCGATTCTCCCTTTGGTTATTTACTTTAGTTTTAGCTTAATGTTGATTATTGTTTTTTTTGGAATAATGTTAAAATTATCGATTTTAAAAGCTTATTAGTCTGAAATACAATTCTTGTTTTAAATTTTTATTAGTTGGTTGGATTAATTTTGTTGTGACAATTGGAGTTAATTTATTTATATTGTCCCTGGTTGATGTGAAATTTCATGTGGGTATCCTAGAATATTATAGTGAACAATTGTGTTATGTTTTTTTAATTTTATTCTATTCAAATCTTCAAATAAATCTAGGCTATCCTTCTCTTTATGCATATTATTATTTGTAAGGATATTTTATTTAATCCCTCCAGATTGTACATAAAAGCTAAGGGTTCCAATTCAAGTTAATGTCGTTATAGCTTTGTGTTTCCTTGATTTAAAGTATAATATTTGAGCACTAATAAATTCGAAATGAGAATGCCTAATGATCACATGTAACCATGATCAGGCTGGCTCGATAAAATTGGTAATTGTTTCAAACATTATTACTCCTACTCAAAGCCTTCTAACATGGAAGAATGTTCTTGGTTGTTTTTCAATAGTTTTAGGTGAAATTCATATTTAATTATTTTGTGGCGATCTTTTTTGGGGGTTAAAGTTGTCTTTATTGATACCCTAATAGAGAGTTATACTTATCTAAAAACATTCAATGTTGAGGTTATGCATGTTATTATTATTGATACATTTACAAAATGTCATATATCTTACATGCACTAAAAAAGAAAAATAATGTGTTTGTATTAGTTGGTGATCTATTGTAGTATTTGTTTAGTTTTGATTTTTTCGTTTGGATTGATTAGACTCTAATTTTTTGATGAATGGAAATCAAAGTTATTTTGTAAAAGCAAAAAGGGTTAGTTGAAGTCAGTTAAGTTAGATTATATTAGTGCATTCATTGATTTTAGACGTTCATACATTAAATGAATAATGTAAATTTTTGTTTCAAAAATATTTATTGAACTTGGTTAACTATGCAATCTTTATTTGTTGGACATTATCTTAGGGAAATTCTATGCAATTGATTAGTAAATGTTAACTATACTGATCTTGGTTGAAAACATCCTTCATCAATAAAATTCATTACAGTTATTTTATAGCATTAATTATTAGGGGCATATACCAATAAGTCCCTCGAACATTTTTTAATACATGCTTAGTCAAAACTTTTTTATTTTTCTCCAAAAAGTCCTTCAACATGCCACTGGTGCGAACCTTTAAAAATGAGAGAATATTAGTTAAATGGGTGTTCGAGGGACTTTTTAGTAGAAAACAATGGACGAAATATGTATTAAAAATATTCTAGGGACTTTTTGGTATTTGATCCTAATTATTATCAGCACTAATAATTCTAATATTAGTAGGCACACTTTAAGAAATAGGAACATACAAGTTGACAATATCAATGCATAGATTATTACACGAGTACGTATAAGGGGATGAATATTATTCTTCATGTTATGTATAAGAGGCTGAATATTATTCTTAATGTTTCTGAAAGAAATGCGGGAAATTTTGAATCTACACATTGTCCTTACATATATCGTGGAAATTTCTTTAAATGGAGTCTAAAAGAAATCAAAGGTCATTTGTATGTTAATGGAATTGAGCAAACTTATCTTACATGTATAAGGCATGGGGAAGTTGCTCCTAATTTAACTTTCTCACATGTCAACATGGGTAACCCAATCTATTAAGAAAAACTGATGGAAAAACCAAAAGATGTTAGATGTATGAAGGAGATGATTGAGACAGTAAATTAAGACTTTATAGGGAATCCTAAAGAAATTAAAAAGTTTATGGAAGATGCATAAAAGCCCTTATACATGGGGTGTAAAAAGTTTATGAAGATGTTTCTAGTTGTCACTCTATTAAATTTGAAAGCAAAGAGCGGGTGGATAGAGACGAGCTTTTCAAATATGCTGGAATTACTCACCAAAATAATCCCATAATATAATAAACTGCCTTTATCTATGAGGAAGGCCTTAATGGAAGAAAAATAAGGCCTTAAAAGAATTTATAATGTTTAGAACGGGGTATAAAAAGATACATGCATGCACTAATGATTACTTTATAGAAAAGTATACAAAGATGTAACTGTATGCACTACTATAACACCAAGGAATAAGTTGAAAAGGAATACAATGGATGTGAAGGTGGGGGTGCCGAAAAATACGGTGTGTCGAAAAATATTTTATGGTATTTCTACCCACTATTTTCAAAAGATGGTTTCAATACGTACAAAATGCAAAATCATTGACATGACATGCAAATGAAAGAGAGGTTAATGGAAGATATTGCACTCCACGGATTCCCCTATATGGAAGTTTGTGGATGAAAAGTGGCCGGAGTTTAAAAAGGAAGATAGAAACCTTCGATTACCACTTTCCTCAAATGGAATCAACCCTCATACAACTCCTAATGGTAAGTATAGCTGTTTGCCATTCATATTGGCAAATTATAACTTTGAGTAAGCATTGAGCATACATAATTTTTTTTTGAGTTGACAATATTGATATTGGGTCCAAGACCGTTTGAAAATAATATTTTTATTTACTAGGCACCATTAATTGATGATTTGAAAACCTTATGGGATGAAGTTGTTCAAGTTTATGATGCTTATCGACAAGAATATTTTACATTAAAGGATGTATTATTGTGCATTATTAATGATTTCCCTACTTATGGGAATTTTTGTGGTTGTGTTATAAAGGGATACTATGGTTTTCCAATTTATGGTGAACAAATTGATTATATTCTACTAAAACTTTTAGTAAGAATATATACTCATCGTGCAGAAGATGTGACACACCGCTTATTAAAATAAGAGGTGGCCAAACCGATATTCTAATTAATACAGGAATCATAGATGGTTCATTCTAAGCATCATTGTCGTTACAATTATAATACGATAAAACCACGAGTTATTTTAGAAAAAGGATGTCAAATTATTTGTAGTTTTCAAGAAAATCCTTTAGACAATCAAATTTTTAAAGAGGTGGTGGATAAAAGACAAATAAAAATTTCATTCATTCACCAAATAATAACCAAATCCACTGTCGGTTAACAAACCATTACAAGCAGGTTACATCGAGTATTAAACAATTATGACAATATATTAAACATGCACAAAACTTAGGCAACACGCCCGAATGTGTAAACTGATAATAGCTAGAGTACAAAAGATGCAGGCGTCTATAACAAATATCCTATAACATACACAAAATGTTAAGGCTCCATGACGCAAGGATGGAAGAGTCATTACGGAGGTCCTTGCGGCGGAGCACCTGGGCGTGAAGACAATTCATGCAAAAACAAGAGTTATAGACAGGTCAGGGCCCGAGTTTGTTATGATCATCATGTGAATAAAATGCATGACAATTATGAATATCAAATCATCATGAATAAGCTTATCTCGCTCTCCACAACTCACAATAATAATAATAATAATAATAATAATAATAATAATAATAATAATAATAATAACCCTCACCTCTCAATCTAAATGCACAACCTAGCGCAATCTCAATGACAATGATGAATATTCATTTATGCACAAAATATAACTCTATTCCACTTAACAAGATTTCATTTCAGTTATGCTCGCTATGACTTTGCAAATCTATTCCTCATTGGGAACTTATTTCCATAACAGTTTATTTCATAAAATGCTTCACCATTTATAAAATACCACTTTAATAAGAATTGTTATAATCACAGCATATCATGATTCTAAGACCATCCTTCCGGGAGTCACCCCACTGGATGCGCCCCGAAATTGCTATCATCTTCCAGGTCCTATCATAAAGACAACTTGGGCATCCTAAATCGCGTTACGTTGGGAAGCGGACATGTACCTTCGACGGTGTGTCATAACCATACTTGGAATTACCTCACTTTGAAAAATAACATCACAATATATATCAGCCGGTCCTATGACGAGGACTATATTCACCCTGCATTCACTAGCCAGGGACTTCGCCTCATGCACGTACTTTCGTTATGATAGCATTTAGAGAGGCATGTTTATGAAATTTACCATTTACAAAAAAAAATGCCAATTTAAATAGTATATCACATTTTTATCCGGAGCAATAATCATTTAATGACATGATCATAAGCCTCAATGTTTAATTATCTCCATGAAATTTATGATAACCCAATAAGCCATCAAGTGAGATTACCAAATACCAATCTCTACAAGTCTAAAACTATGTAAACTTACTATTCACTAGTCTTAGGCTAGTTTACTAACTTAAGAAATTACATCACATCCGAAATATAGCCCCCGAAGTAATCCCAATAACCCCCTTCTAGTATAGAGCATTCATAATCCTAGTACAAGACTCTAGTCATCTATTTTACTCCATAATAGAAGGTTCATAGGCCTTAAACCTTGAAGACAATGGATAAAAACTAACCTAGCAAAAACATCCTAAAACAACAAGATTCCAAATCGATTCACCCTTAAAAGAGAATCGAGTCGGCTGAGGAAACCCAACTCCCTATCTCATGCCGAATCGATTCGGCCTTAACCCTAATCGATTCTGCCCACTATACCTATAGCCTCCCTTCTAAGCGAATCACTTCGCTAGGGAGGGCGAATCATTTCGCCCTGGCAGATTTGCCAAGTTTGGGGGATACGGGTTATGAACCCTAATTTTACCCCACAACTCAAACTTCTCACTCAAATCCCCACCAAATCAACCCATATTAACCCCAAACCATTTCTGAACAAATTAATACTTACTAAAACCAATATCTGTCAAGTGTACTACAATTTTTAAGGGTGTAAACACCAAATTTCTCAAAACCCATAATTTGTTCAAATCTATCAAATACACAACTATCAATACAATTTATCCACAATAAATCATAGATTTGCAAGTTAAAAACTTGCCTTAAAGCTGAAATTTCGGATTGCCTTCCGGTAGAAACAAATTCAAGCTCCAATGTTCAATTCTCTTTCCTTTTCTCTTATTTTCTCCACAATTCTCTTTCTCTCTCGATTTAGGAACTTATAATTGAGGAATAAAAGGGGTTGGAAGACTTAAATGTTCATTTAACACTAAATCCCAACTTTAAATATTATTACACCATTAAAATGACTCGTAACAACATAATTAAGCCATAAGCGGTCAAAAGTACTCGAAACTCAAAAAATACATGGCACTTATTTTGACTATCTCGACTATTACAGGACTAAACGCACCATTTAAATTGGCATCTAGAATACAGTAAATCATTTCATATTCCTACATCTTTTTGAACCATAACTGTCATTTAAAGCACAACGATGAAATAAAACATAACATCAAGTTGTTTACATTACTTAACAGTAAATATGCAAAATTTAGTAAACATTGTGTTTTAAATCACTTAAAATAATATTTACTCCCATTTCCATCATTTTATATAATTACTTCTCATGGCAAAATTATATAAAAACAATTACTCAATAATAAAGGTTATTACATACTCCCCCCCATATAATGGAATTTTCCCTCAAAATCCAAGCGTACCTTACAAAAAGAGATGTGGATATTTCTCTCACATGTCGTCCTCACGCTCCCACGTCGACTCCTCGACATTATGATTCCCCTATTGGACCCGAACCAAGGGCACCACTCTGGACCTTAATCTACGCTCCCCATGGTCTAAAATTACAACTTGTTATTCTTCGTATGAAATATCGGGCTGCAATTCGATATCATCTAAAGGAATGTGCCAGTGAGATCCTTCACACCTTATGTACTTTTTCAAGGAAGAAACATAAAACACATCATCAATCATTGTAGGCATTCCTGCAAGGCGAGTTGATAAGTTACGGGGCCTACTCTTGCAATAATTGGAAAAGGGCCTACATAGCATTGCACAAGCTTGCCCTTCATCCCAAATCGCATTATACCCTTCATTGGCAACAACCATATCAAAACTTGATCTCAACTTACAATTCCATATGCCTTATATTCGCATCGACATAACTCTTTTGACGATCTTGAGCGATTCGGATGCGGTTGCAAATAAGATCGATCTTTGAAGATGTATCTTGGATTATTTTAGGTCCAAAAAACTTATTATCCCCTACTTCCAACCAATAAGTAGGTGATCTACAAGGCTAGCCATATAATTATTCATAGGGTGCCATACCTATAGTGAATTGATACGAACGGAAGGTATTGTTCCCAACCTCCTTTGAAGTCAAGTACACACATTCTAAGTATGTCCTCCAACATTTGGTTGACTCTTTCCATCCGTCCATCAGTTTGAGGGTGATAGGAGGTACTCAGCTTTAATTCAGTTCCCATCGCTTCTTGGAAACTTCTCCAAAAGTGGGAAACAAAAATCTTGTACCGATCGGAGACTATATTAATGGGCACCCCATGGAGTCTCACAATATCCACAATAAATAGCTGGGCATAACGAGCAGTATTGTAATTCGTACATACCAATAAGAAATGTGAAGAGTTGGTCAGACTATCGACAATAACCCAAATGGAATCATGACCACTTTGGGACGTTGGCAATACCGTGATGAAATCCACCGAGATACTTTCCTACTTCCATACCGATATTTCTAATAGTTGTAAAAATCCCATTAGCCACTAATGGTCTACTTTCACCAATTCACAAGTAGTACACTCGGACACAACAGAGATGTCCCGTTTCATACCCGTCCACCAATATTGATGATGCATGTCTTGGTACATTTTGTTGCCACCATGATGTACTAAAAATTTGGAGTCATGAGATTCCGTTATGGCAGCACGTCTCAAGTCTCCCTCGTTCGGGATTATAATTCTTTTGTTGTGACGTAATCCATCCTCATAACTAATAGAGTAGGACTCGTTCCCTCTGTCAACAACTGGTGTACCCGGTCTTGGCCATCTTTGACCCTTACTTGCTCTTTCACGAATCTCTCCACAATAGCACGCTTAATGGTTAATACCGACATAAATGCTCTTGCTACAGCATCCTCCTAGCTAAGCTCTTTCCCACTTGGCTTTCCATACCTTCTCTAGTTCCCCCACGGGTTTTCTACTCAGTGCATTCACTACCACATTTTTCTTTCCCGGGTGATAATGAATATCGAATCGCTAGTTTTTACGAACTCCAACCACCGACATTGGCGTACATTTAGATCTTCTTGAGAGAATAATTATTGGATCCATGAAAATACTAAATTTCTCAACCAAGAGGTAGTTCCTCCATATATTTAAGGCGAACACTATCACGACGAGCTCTAAGTCATGCATGGGATAGTTCTTCTCATGGGGTTTAAGCTTGCGAAACGCATATGCAATGGCCCCATGCTCCTGTAGTAACGCCTCCCAATACTTGTAGAGGCACGTCTATAAAGACTAAAAGTCCACTCCCAATCTTGGTAATGCGAGTACAGGAGTAGAAGTAAACTTTTCCTTCAGCTCCTCGAAATCTAGGTCATCGACATAGCACTCTTTCTAAATATGGGCCTCACATGCTTTTCATCCTGTTACCCCGAGTCACTCGAGATTTTATACTCCTTATTCCTGGGAACTCGATCCTTCTTAAACTTAACCCGCCAATCTTCTCATGGTTGAATCACTATAGCCTTTATAAAGTCGATGTGTTTCCTATGCACGTTGAATGAGTAATATACTAACTATATCCCTAGTGACCAAGACCCTTCTCGATTACCGACATTCGCTCGGTTTCATGCGTTGGACGTCTCACAAAGCGAAATCCAAACAAGGAACCCTCCCATTACACAACTACCTCACATCGTCGGTCATCAAGATATAATGGCCTAAGGCACACAATTAGGGCTGCTAAAAATCCTATCTCATAACCCTACTAATGCGTTTCTACCTCTATGTCTTTCCATTTTAGCGGAATGTAAAGTCTAACTAATCGGGGGCGTCTACTCTCTGCAAAGTGTTAAGAACCTCCTACCAAAAATATATTTCCCTTTTCTTTGTCTCGCCCACATATAATCGGTGAGAGAAACATTACCAGTGCTTTTGCATTGCACATCTACTTTTATCCATTAAGTAATCACGTGACTATCTGCTAATTGTAATAAAACCAACATCATAATCATTAAGTAACATCTCTCCCCTCCTAATGTCATCAAGGTTCATGTGTGGAGTGTCTCGTAAGCGAAATCTAAACAAGGAACCCCTCTGATACACTACTACTTAACTTTGTCGGTCGTTGAGGTATGTCAGCATAAAACATGTAAAATAGATATTCCTACATACTTTAGACCATCTCTATAAAGTCTCAACTTGTATCCCGGTGAGATATTACAGAATAACTAGTTCCACCCTGGAAGTGAGGATACGATAGCCTTGCAATCATTAGCCTGATATCACTCCGATCAATCAAATATTTCATACTCGTATAACACACACAGAACGAGTAGTACAAACTAAACAAAATTTTTAAAATATCAACACCCGCTTTTACAGCAAATGAAAGAAAATAGAACCTCACTACCACGAAAAACATATATATATATATATATATCCTCTATAATAATATCAATACTTCCATAAAACTCTAATTACACACCCGAATCTAGGGTTAATAAGATACTAAGACTCAATCTTGCCACACATAACACACTTTCTTTATCCGAGGTGAAACTCACAACAACATTCTTGTCAATTACCCTGGCTGCTCCAATTCGTTCCCAGATACAATACCCTTGTTCTATTTGTACCAAAAACTACTTCAATCAATGCCCCATCTAGGCACCCTGTTCTTGTCCTTTAACCCCTACCGGACAAAATCAAAGCGTGTGGTTCTACGTTCCACAACACAATCATTCCCCATCTCTGGCCACCCTGAACATGTTAAAGTTTTCAATATCTCAGACTCTATAGCCTCGATCCTAACAATCACCCTCATAGTTCCCTTAACTCCCATAGCAATGGAAAATATGCTACCGGCCTCAACTACCTTATTTCAATGAATTCCCCGGGTAGAAGTCCACCAACGAGGTTTCACGAACATGACTTCTCCATAATTGTTAACAACACCTACTAGTAAGACCATCATTTCATTGAACTAATTTTTCTTCCTTGTACCTACCTTACTTCGGTGCAAGGTTTCCTTCAGCATATATCTCTTCATTCATTGTCGGCCTCTGACCAATCCTCCTGGGAAAACTTGAAAAGATGCATTATATTTATTTTTTATATATTAAAGGAGCTCGCTATTAGAACTATCCATAACGTTCATCTACGAGAAAAACATCCCGCTCCTTCCAAATACGGGGACTACCATTCCTACCATTTCAACATTGCTCCAATGGGTGAAAAATTTTCCTCAAATTTTCACATCTGGGTATTCCTATACCCCGCTCTACGCCAAAGCTTTTGAGCCCAATACTTCCACCGAATGAAGTTACACTGCCTCCACATGACTTACCTTCAACGTATGATCCTTATCAAAGACGTTTCAAATTTTTTTTCAATTAAACTTCACTGAGTAATCCAAGTTTAGTATCAATCTTTTCTTGTAGTGGTACTTGGGAAATTATAGCTACTGTACTTTTATAGTCATTATAGAAATCTAGGAAAATGCCGTAAAGGGAGTGACCTCCAATGCGGTCCTCAACCCCGAATTTAGTTTACAGTTCTAACTAACCCCATCTTTTGGTGCCCTCATAACGGCCTTCCCTGGTCGCCCTTCTTCAATCAACACACGAATCTCGAACGATCGCGCAAAATAGTTACTAAAATCTTACATTATGGCAGGAGAACGAAATCTCACAAGAGGAATCAACAATCCTAACCCTAAGACTCTACGTCAGATCAAAAGCAACGCTGAAGGTGTAGTACGTCCGCAAAGATTCCTAAGGACACTAGAACCTGATGCATTGATACCATCTGTGACACCCCGCTTATTAAAATAAGAGGTGGCCAGCCCGATATTCCAATTAATACAGGAATCATAGATGGTCCATTCTTAGCATCATTGTCGTTACAATTATAATACGAGAAAACCACCAGTTATTTTAAAAAACGGATGTCAAATTATTTATAGTTTTCAAGAAAATCCTTTAGACAATCCAATTTTTAAAGAGGTGGTGGATAAAAGACAAATAACAATTTCATTCATTCAACAAATAATAACCGAATCAGCTGTCGGTTAACAGACCATTACAAGAAGGTTACATCGAGTATTAAACAATTATCACAATATATTAAACATGTACAAAAATTGGGCAACACGCTCGAATGTGTAAAGTGATCATAGCTAGAGTAAAAAAGATGGAGGCGTCTATAACAAATATCCTATAACATCCACAAAATGTTAGAGCTCCATGATGCTAGGATGGAAGAGTCATTACGGGTGTCCTTATGGCGGAGCACCTGGGCGTGAAGATAATTCATGCAAAAACAAGAGATATAGACGGGCCAGGGCTCGAGTTTGATATGATCACCATGTGAATAAAATGCATGATATTTATGAATATCAAATCATCATGAATAAGCTTATCTCGCTCTCCAAAATGCACAACAATAATGATAATAATCCTCACCACAAAATATAAATGCACGACCTAGCGTAATCTCAATGACAATGATGATATTCATTTATGCACATAATATAACTCAATTTCACATAATAAGATTTCATTTCAGTTATGCTCGTTATGACTTCGCAAATCTATTCCTCATTTGGAACTAATTTCCATAACAGTTTATTTCATAAAATGATTCACCATTTATAAAATACCACTTTCATAAGAATAGTTATAATCACAGCATATAACGATTCTAAGACCATCCTTTAGGGAGTCAACCCACTGGATGCATCCCTAAATAGCTATCATCTTCCAGGGCCTATCACCAAGACAACCTGGGCATCCTAAATCGCGTGACGTTAGGAAGCAGCCATATACATTTGACAGTGAGTCATAACCATACCTGAAATTACCTCACTTTCAAAAATAACATCACAATATATAACAACCGATCCTATAGCGGAGGCCTATATTCACCCTGCATTCACTATCCAAGGGATTTTACCTCATGCACGTACTTCCCTTATGATAGCATTTGGAGAGGTATGTTTATGCAATTTACCATTTACAAAAAAAAATGCCAATTTAAAGAGTATATCACACTTTTATCCGGAGCAATAATTGTTTAATGAAATGATCATAATCCTCAATGTTTAATTATCTCCATGAAATTTATGATAACCTAATTAGCCATCAAGTGATATTACCCCATACAAATCTCTACAAGTCCAAAACTATGTATACTTACTTTTCACTAGTCTTAGGCTAGTTTAATAACTTAAGAAATTACCTCACATCAGAAATATAGCCCCAAAGTAAGCCCAATAACCCCCTTATAGAATAGATCATTCATAATCCTAGTACAAGACTCTATTACTCTATTTTACTTCATAATAGAAGGTTCCTAGGCCTTAAATCTAGAAGAAAATGGCTAAAAACTAACCTAACAAAAACATCCTAAAACAACAAGATTTCGAATCAATTCGTCCCAGGGGCCGAATCGATTCGGCTGAGGAAACACAACTCCCTATGTCATGCAAAATTGATTCGGCCTTAACCCGCAACGATTCGGCCCACCAGACCTGTAGCCTCCCTTCTAAGCGAATCGATTCACCCTGGCAGATTTGCCAAGTTTGGGGGCTACGGGTTATGAACCCTAATTTTACCCCACAACTCAAACTTCTCAATTAAATCTCCATCAAATCAAACCATATTAACCCCAAACCATTTCTAAATAAATCAACACTTACTAAAACCAATATGTATCAAGTCTACTACAATTTTTAAGGGTGTAAACACCAAATTTCTCAAAACCCATAATTTGTTCAAAGCTATCAAATATACAACTATCAATACAATTTATCCACAATAAATCATAGATTTGCAAGTTAAAAACTTGCCTTCAAGCTGAAATCTTGAATTGTCTTCCGGTAGAAAGAAATTCAAGCTCCAATCTTCAATTCTCTTTCTTTTTCTCTTCTTTTCTCCGTAATTCTCTTCTCTCTCTTTCTCTCTAGGTTTAGGAACATATAATTGAGGAATAAAAGGGGTTGGAAGACTTAAACATTCAATTAACACTAAATCCCATCTTTAAATGTTATTACAACATTGAAATGGCTCGTAACAACATAATTAAGCCATAATCGGTCAAAAGTACCCGAAACTCAAAAATACAACATTGCACTTATTTTGACTATCTCGACTATTACAGGACTAACCGCGCCCTTTAAATTGGCATCCAGAATACAATAAATCATTTCATGTTCCAACATCATTTTAAACCATAACTGTCGTTTAGAGCACAACGAAGAAATAAAACATAACATGATGCTGTATACATTACTTAACAGTAAATTTGCAGAATTTAGTAAACATTATCCTTTAAATCACTTAAATAATATTTACTCCCACTTCCATCATTTTATATAATTACTTCACATGGCAAAATTATATTCAAACAATTACTAAAAAATAAGGTTTATTACAGAGGATTTCATCCAAAATAGTATTCGGTTCGAAAGCAAAAAAAAGGATTTTAATGGTAAAAAAGAGTTTCAAGAACAACCTAAGCCACTTAGTGGAGATGAAATATTATAAAAATTGAAGGTATTAATGCATATTGGGGAAATAAGATGGATGAAATGGGAAAAGGATAAATTAAAACAAAAAAGGAATTGTGGTGAAGCAAATATGGATGACCATAATAACTACAAATGTTGGAAGACAAAATCAATATTCTTTACATTAGAGTACTGGAAGCATTTGCTTGTTACACACAATTTGAATATTTTTCATATTGAGAAGAATGTTTTGACAACATTATAGGAACCCTACTCAAAATCCCCGATAAGACAAAGGATTGAGTCAAAGGTCATCTTGATCTTGTATACAACAGTTTAAGAGCGTAGTTGGCACCACTAGATAATGGAAAACGAACTCATTTACAACCGTTGTAACAACCCTAATTTTTCACGTAAAGGCTGGCCAGACACAATATGACGAAGATGGGGTTTGTCTATCAACTTATATTATTCTCAACATTAAACAACAATAATATATTTTATAATTGTAAAACCACTTTCATAACAAAACCAATTTAATCCATAACTAAAATAATAATACTAAATCCATCATCCACATCTAAATAAAATAAGTCCAATATAACTACTACTATCTCACATGACGGAATAAAATGAACTTCGGGCTTATGCCCATATAATATCTAAAATGAACAACTGAAAGGAAATTATAATCTATACTAGAATGAAAAATCTGAACTCCGATAAGCAAGGTGTGATCACACGTTTGATGTCACATTAGTGATGCTATCCCTATCTAGGCAAACCTGTGTGGAGAAAATATTTATAATTTGGATCAGCGCCCCAGTATTGCTAGAAATAACTTACTAAAATTAAGATGCAACAATAGAGTTAATTCAAAGTATATAACCTCCATCGGCGCTCTCATGCGTTAAGTACCTCTCCCTTCATCTAAGTGTAATACTACACGTATCTTAATGTAAGTCCCCAACCATGAAAGACTTATAACTGTAACAATAATTATTCTATGAGGCATCTAGCATAGTCCACGTAGCAAAGTTAAGTGTGTACACATGAATCCCCATTTCCCTGAATACCCCAATGATACTACCCACAAAAGGAATATAAACATCGATTATGCATTCACGTAATATTGGGTTCATAAGTTAGTGTCTACATAATTACACTAATTAATTAATGTAAATTAATTTATAGGACATATATATATATATATATATATATATATATATATATATATATATATATATATATATATATATATATATATATATATATATGTGTGTGTGTGTGTGTGTGTGTGTGTGTGTGTGTCCTTACACATATACGACACTTAAGGGTATCTACCTTTAGAATCCCCTTCGTGCTTTATTAGTAAGTTCGAGGAGTCCCTTACCCAAACGGATAACACAAAACACATACAAATGGGGTAGTGCCTACGTAGCACACCATTTCATGGTCTATACCCAATGATGACAATTGATACCAACATCTACACAAACCTCTCGTAAGGGGGTCTTTTAAGTAGTACATAAAGTAACGACCTATAAAACGATTAGCACACATGTGCCGACTTGTGCTACGATCCCGAACGCACGTAACCCCAACCCATAGGACCGTCCATGAACATAAGTATGTCCACACATATAAGTAATTACATATCTTTATCACACAATATGTATATGTAATTACTCTATAAATAATCCAATGACATACAAGTTAATCGCCCATTGATAATTACAATTTATTAATTTACCATTTACTTAATCGGTAATTTCCCCATTTAAGTGATAATCTAACTTTTACATGGAATTGGTCTACGATTAGTTAAGTTGTTTCTGAACCTTCCGATTTTGTTCCCAGAAGTTCCATACTAATTCCTGAACTTCGTCTACCATATCTCACCCTAACCAATCTTCTAAAAATCATAAAAATAAAGGGGAAAGCAACCAACTGAACTGAACCAATTCACCTGGTTAGATGGAGCAATTCTATTAACGAACCAGTTAGCCTCCTTCCAGCGAATCGATTAGGTTCTACTGGATGCCCTCATAAACCAAACACGTGATTAGGTCTTCTCCCTTCACCCAAACAACCTCTAACCTTTTTCTAAACATCATATATGATCCGTGAATGATTTCCCATCAAGAAAACACAACTTTCTACATGAAATATCTTACTAAATATACCCAATCATCTCGGTAACATTTATTTCAAGAATTGTCCAATTTATAAACTATAGTTTTCAAGATTTACCCATTTTTCATTCAATTTATCCAATAATCCTACTTTATAATTCATTTACATCCGATTTGCATTGCTACAACACAATCATCAAATTTACATTCTCCCATTCAATATAATTATCAAATTTCCGAGTTTCTTAGAATAATTTAGATTTGTTCCTCTACGTGCATAAGACTTAACTCATCCTACTATAATCAATTCATATATACTTTCACCTAATAATTATATGAGAGATAAATCAATGAATTAAGAAATATATTGAAAGTTAATTTTCGCAAGAGAATTCTTGCCTTATGATAAAGATTGAAACCTTCTCTTCCTAAATCCTTAATCTTTAATCTACTTCTCTTTATTGGCCTTGGTAACTTCGCTCTATTGATGTGGGTCCCCATCCATTACTATAAACGCCTAATTAACTTTTATTATTTGCTAATCCTGAGTTACCCTTTAACTTTCATATTTGGGCCCCCAAAGGAACCTGAACCCATAATCGGATTGACCCAACAACTACCCAAATGGTATACCTATACCTCAGGCCCAATTTTAAATGTTTAAAACACCTAAACAAGTCCCCAAATCATACCAGAATGTGAGCAAATTATTTTACCCAACATATACATTTTTGCAATTGATTGAACATCCCATATAAATTATTTAATAAAAATGCAATTATTTTCTACGATATTTTTTTAACATGCATGGATAAAACCACATAAAATGAAATTAGAACTAATCAATTTATTCATGACTAATTTAACTAAATTCTAACCATTTAATTTAATTCATATCGATTTTATTATATTATAAATATACGGGGTATTATAACCGACATGTTATACATTGTCAAGTGAAGAGAAAAAAGGTATATGAGAAATTTCTTTGACTTAAGGTTCCCAATGGGTACTCATCAAATTTTAATAATATTGTGTCGATGAAAGAGTTAAAAAAAATTGGTCTCAAGTCTCAAAATTATCGCATACTAATGCAACCAATACTTCAAGAAGTGATACGATTTGTCCTACCAAAGTATGTCACATATGAAATTATTAAGGTGTGCTTTTTCTTTAATGGCCTTTATACAAAAGTAGTGGATGTGAATAAGTTGAATGGTATTCCAAATGACATTATGATCACATTACGTTTGATGGAAAAGTATTTTCTTTAATATTTTTGATGTAATCCTTCATCTAATGGTACCTTTTATTAGGGAGGTTGAACTTCTGGTCGGGGTTTCCCCACATTAGATGTACCAATTTGAAAGGTGCACACATGTTTAAACATTCTATCATTATTCAATAACGTTAATATTAGACGTCACTGATTTTTACTATGTTTGAAATGTCTATAGTAACATGAAATATTTTTAAGGGTCAAGTAAATAATCAAAATCGTCCAAAAGGTTTCATCGCCTAATGAAATATTATACAAGAAGCAATCAAATTTTGTACCGAATTTTTACATGGTAACGATATAGTTAGAGTGACATAAAGTATAAATACAATATATAATAACGATGATGGAATATGCAATGGAAAACAACTAAGGGATTGTAAATTCATTGAAGTGAACTTGTTGTCTTAGGATCAAGCATATTGTTATGTGATTCAAAACACTAATAACGTTCAACCTTATATCAAGCATTTTTTTTCTTTTTTAATATTTACTAAAAAAAATTTACTTTATTTTATAGTATTCAATTTTAATGCCTAATAATTTGTTCCCTGGCAAAGATATCCTCCAAACTTATAAAATGGAAAATGGTTACAAGAGGAACACAACAAGAACATTATTGGTTCGCTTCGTGAAAGGGTATCTTAGTTTATTATGTTAAAGTTTAATAGACAATTATAATTGTGACGAACATTTAGAAACATCAGGTTGAAAATTAGCTATATACCCTCAATAATAGTGTTTCGGACATCTTGAAATAGGTAGCTCGATGAATTCATCGACACATAATAAAATATACTGGTTATATCATCAATGGTTTTTGTTACGATATTAAAGATTGCGATGTTGAACGACTAAACCAAAATAGTGGAATTCGCATCATGACCACAACAATGGAAGTTTTTAATGAAAAGGGCAAGTATCTTGTGATTTTAAATTTGTGTTTTGATGACATGATTACTGAAATATGGGTGCTTGATTCTTTAACCTTTACGATTTGGAGTTTTATGTGTGATTTCGTCGACATTAGTAATGTTATCATGCAAGATTAGAAGAGTGATAATAGCATAGATATTACATGCATTTAGTTTAAAAGATGTTGAATTTTAATTCATTAAAACATTAAAATTTCATTGAAGAGGAGGATGTTGTTGCTCACTGTTAGCAGAAACTTTATTATTGTTCCAGTATGTTATTAATAGTTACTAGCCTTTTTATGGGTTTTAATTTGTAACATATGTATGCTAAAACAGAATATACATTGTGGCACAAATATTCCATGTTGTTGCCATGATTTATAATTTTCTAAGTATGATGACAGTTAAAAAATATTTAGCTATCGAAAATGTTTTCAGAAACTCCATTTGATGTTGTAGATTTGGTTAATCGATAACCAGTTTATGATTTTGTTGTTTGCATTTAGCATTTCTTTCTTTGATAAAGTTAGATTAAATTTGGGTAATATACTCCTTATTTTCCAATATCCCATGAAGCGTAAAATCATTTGTAATCGGTTGTTTGAATATGTTATTAATAATGTGTGTATTTTTTTTGTTTGATGTGCTATTTTTGTGTCCACGGGTCCAACAATGAAGCAAATCAGGTGCAATGATGAAGAAACATCCTAAAGCATCTCCGAAAGTTCTTCAAAGGTTTTCTCTTTACTCAACCATACATACTCATCTAAATTGAATCCTATCAAATTAAATAAATCTCATAGATTTACAATAAGAGTAATTATGTGGAATATAATGATAATTAGGAAAGTCTTTAGAGAAGAAAATACACATCTGACTGGAAAAAATAGTAACTCAGCTTCATCAATGACAAATGATTTTTGATCGAATAGATTCTGTTCCCAAATTTAAGTATAAAAGTAGCCAAATTTTCTAAATATACAACTATTTGTTTTCATAAGTTCATAAATTATTTCATTTCTTCTAATTCAAGTATACTCTTCAATTTAATTTGAGGTAAATATTAAATTTTATTACATACTAAGAGATGAAAATTGTATTTCCAATAAGTATGGGAAATGAACCTCATTATTAAAGACAATGGATATATTACATTACTTACTAAGTTTGAATTATTTGAAAGATACATCAAATAAAATGAAAGTTTCAAGGGGGCACAGGGTTTCGAGTAGCTCCCGTGGTTAGGGTAGTGGTCGTTTCTCCAATGATGATAAAATGGGAGGTTATTTTAGGAGGGGTGGCCACCAGGGGCGGAGGCAGGTATGGGCTGGGATGGGTGCCAGCCCGCCCTGTTTTTTTTAAAAAAAAATAGAGGGTTATTTTGTATATTTCAAGTTCAGCCCACCCTATTTTTTACTTTAAAGTATTAGGGGACAAAATCTAAATATGAAAAGTTATAAAACAAACCATTTGAAGATCATCCCACCACCTCTTTCTTTTGAGAATTAAACCTAAAAGCCATTACCCTCTTATCTTCTCATCTCTTTCCCTTTTCTCCTCAACAACCGGCCGATCAAGACCCACGCAGCCCCTGCCACCACCGACCACCACCGCCGCTCCTGCTCATCTCAACGCAATCACTCACTGTATTGTCCAGTTCAAGAAACAATAACAACAAGTATGTATCCCTCTTTGTGGTTTGTTTAAGGTTAACAAAATCCATTTTTTAGATTGTTTTATAAGTCTATTTTTTTTGTTTATGAATTTTACGATGCTAGTTGTAGTGTCTCGTACTCCCTCATTTTTTAGATTGTGTATGAAATTGTATGAAATGATTCAAGGTCCCCCGAGCCACCTTATATTTTATTATTTTAAAGTAATTATTTGATGAATACTAAAAAATAACCTAAAAAAAATCCCCTCGGGGGCTCCCACCCCCGAACCCCCAGAAATTATCGTAAAGGTAGCCCGCCCTGCCGGGAAATCCTGCCTCCGCCACTGGTGGCCAATATGCTAGGGGCAGAGGTGGTGGTGGTAGTAGCTGGCCTCAAGGCTCGACAAGCAGTGGTGAAAGTGTTTGTGTAATCAATGGTGAAAAACATTCATCCCATTCACCATCCTTTGGAATTAATCGAGACGGTAACATAAGCTTTGAGGGTGCATGTTTTGACTGTGGGCATTCTAGGAATAGGGAATCAGAATGTCCCACACAATAACTTCATAATTTTTTCCATTAGATCTGTTGGGTTGAGTAAAAAATTCATCCATACCAAACACGTATATTCTTCTGATGAATGGGATTTTAGGAATAGTATGTTGAAAAATAAATGAAAAGGTCATACTAATTTACTTTCTTAGTATGAATTAAGAAATATATCCTATTGATAGGTTTGAATTCAGTTTGTTGTCCTTAATAATAAAAGTTTCATTAGTTTTACCATTAGGGTTGTCATTGGTGATTGCATGCATATAATGTAATGATATATTGTTTGGTTATTCCGATGGCTTTGCTTAACAAGGTATGTATGGGGCGAGACTAATTTATAGGAAATGATCAAAGGTAGAACACCTTTGGGCAAAGTAATAACATGTAGGTAATTTCTGGTAACAGGGGTATCATCCCCCCCCCCCCCCTCCACCACACACACACACACAATTTCTCTCTTTCTCAACCTTTTCTTCATTAATCTATTGTTTTTAAAACAACTTTTAATTTTAGTCTCTTTTGCTTCAGAGAAAAAATAAAAATCGCTTTGGACAAGGTATTCACTTATGACTACTAAACGTTTTTACCTTTTATTATAGTAACAGTTTTTCCCCTTTTCAAATTTAATTCCAAATTTTGGGCTTTCAACCTTTTTTTTTCTTTTCCACCTTCTTATGTAATTATTTTCTCAGTGTTTGCGTGTCAAATGTGTTTTTCTTTCGTTTTACAGGAGATCCAGGATGTGAAGAATTTTATTATCAAACTCAAGTGTCATATGAAAATTATTATAAAATCTGAAAAATGAATCTTTTAATGAACAATGGTGTGTTGTAATGTTTTTTTTTATGTAATGACAGACTCTGTTTTCTTCTCCGTGGCTAATTTGTTGTTGAGTTGTTTCAATTCTGCTTTCCCATGTGTTGTGTGGACTCCGGTTAGTTCTAAAATGTTTACACCTTTGTGTTGTAAAAAATACTTTATGAATTAAATTTGTATTTGATTGCTATGATGTTTATGTGAGATTTATGTGAGATCCAAGACAGACTACTACTATTATTATTGTGGACGATTTTTATTTGTTAACAGGGTAGATAGTACGATAAACAAAGTAAATATGTCAAAATTTCTAAAATTTCTTTCACATTTATGTTTAAAAAAAATTAATTTAAATTGTTTATGCATTCAATCGCTCAAAAACTTTTCTTCGCCGTTTCAGGCATGGGCATACCCTAGTGTGTGTGTGTGTGTCTCTCTCTCTCTCTCTCTCTCTCTCTCTATATATATATATATATATATATATATATATATATATATATATATATATATATATATATATGTATGTATGTATGTATTAGTGTTTTAGTTTATACCCAATATATATACATACATGTTATATATACACACCACTGTTCTAAAAAACCCGCCTAGGCTCCGTCTAGGCACGCCTAGGCTTGAGGCTTGGGAGAAACGCCCCGCCTTAAGATTATGACGCCTTATGCTTGGTAAAACCCTTAAGGCGTACTTTTTCTCTAAAAACAACAATGCTTTTGTGAAATGATATCGTCTTTTAAAGATTTTTTTACAAATCGGACCATTATCTCATCCAAAATAATCAAATAGTATTTTTATTTGCAAATATTCAGACATATTTTTAGGATATGTACAAGTTTAGTATTTTAATAGCCTTGTTATGGTTAAAAAATATTAAAATATATTAAACAGTCCTAAACGCCTTTTCACGCCAAGCCCCGCCTAGGCTTCTAAGGCTTAAGGCTTGACCTCCACCCCTCGATCACGCCTCGCGTTTTTTGGAACTTTGATACACACACACTAGCCATTGAATACAAAACCATATGGGCCTAGCCGGTGGTCCCCCATTATTTCCTCTCCACCCACGTGTTTGTTTCCCCTCTGTTTTACCTTATCCTATCCTACATGACCGCATAACTCACACACAAACCACTTTTTAACACACTTTCCCCATATAACAAAACCCATAAAACCCAACCCTATTCTCCCTTCTTTATCTGTATGAACATGTTATTTTTTGTAGCATGTGGCCCCCATAAAATCCACTCTTCTAGAACCAAATTACCACATCCTATTCTCCTTACTCACATTTCTTATCCCTTTATCATATGCAAACTGTCACACACAACACCATATATATATATATATATATATATATATATATATATATATATATATATATATATGTGTGTGTGTGTGTGTATTGTGTATGTGTGTGTGTGTGTGTCGGTTGTGTACATGTGTGTGTTGTGTGCCTCTTATACCCCCATATTTCCCATGCATTTTCTAGTATCTCTCGTGTTACTCATGCACACTATCCTTCAACCTTAGCCCCTTGTTCCATGGTTTTGTACTATATAACTCTATCTCCCTTCACCTGCTAACCTACCCACTTATAGCCATTTACCTTTTTGGTAAACAGTAAAATAAAAACAAGACATATAGGTTCCTCTCCTTATAGGCACTCCATGTCAATATTCATGTAGCGTGGTCATTAACTGAGCTGAGGGTTCCTTCAATTCCACTAAATCCCTATGTTATTTTAGCCCTTCCTTTAGAACCAATCTTTAAATGTTACCTTCTCACAACGCATGCATGACCTTAGTTTTAGTTAGTCTCACAAGGTCTATGCAGTCTTCAATGAAGTTTGAGTACAGGTGACTGATGACATCCTCCTTTTTAATTATCCACATCGCCTTTTGGGAGTCTGGCATCGCATTCTCCCATCTTCTCTCTCGAATCAACATAAGCCCATGAAAAAATACTACCAGTTAAGATTTAAAACTTCAATATGTATGTTTCACTCTTCTAAAAAACTCATCTCGCCAAATTCCTTTGTCAACTCTCACCACTTTTCTAAATGCTCGAATATTAGTATGCATATCCAAACTTCAATATGTATGGACTTTTATGCCTCCTGCAAGAGGACACACCCAAGAATTAGTATAGCCTCTTTTACATGTGCATGATTGTCAACTCAACCAAAGGCTAGCTTTATGTCCATATGAAGGTTTTGGCTCAAGTTAGAAATAACAAATGGAGACATTTTTTGTAACGCCACGACTCGGGTTTTTATCACCGCTGGGTCAACCTCACCAGATCAAGGATTAAAAAGGGGAGGGTAAGGTTCAGTTTTATTATATGCTTCTTATTACGCCATTTATTAAATATTAATTTACTAATTTTAAGTAGGAAAAAGCGGTGCCACTTTAAGTAAATATGCCAATTTTTAAGGTTTATTTATAAAAAAATCCTTTTAATCAACCATTCTAATTAACTTACAAAAAACCATAATCATCCCTATGTTATTACGAACCATGGCCAAAGGCCCAAATAAAATATTTAAAGTCTCTAATTACAATTGTTCCAAAACATAATTTCATTAGAAGTTATAGAGCCACTAATGCTGTCGATTGGCCATTGTGGCCATACTTTTTTTGATAGTTAAATGATATCATTAAAAAACCAATCGCTGTGGGAGCGAACCCGTATACAGAAAGTATACAAAGCATAACAAACAAGGTCAACTAGAAAAAATAGAAACAGACAACCACCTGCCATATAGACTCCCAAACTACACACCCGATCTTATCTCCTCCATAAACTCAACAACCTCCTGAGTCGTGACGGAGATCTTCCCCTTGGACCAGCTTAGAAGGTTGCTTAAGAATAGATAACGAAGTCTCGAAGGCCTCATCTCAATACCTTTGAAGCAACGAGTGTTTCTCTCCTTCCATATCGTCCACATAATGCAACGAGGAACGGAATACCAAACCCGTTTGTCTCCCACCCACCCCCAAGGAGGCTTCCACGCCTCTAAAAGAGCCTTCACAGACGCAGGCATGACCCATACGGTCTTAGAAATGACCAAGAAAATATCCTACAGTCCTCTCATCACCCTACAGTGTAGTAAAAGATGGTTGGTCATCTCCTCATCCTCCTTGCATAACCAACACCGGCTAACCTGTTTAGTCGCTGTCCAAACAAAGAATTTCACCTTAGGCGGCGCGTTAACCTTCCAAATCATCTTCCAAACCTTAGCGTTCTTTCCGATGTCCCTACTAGAAGTAACTGGGGTGGATAACACTATACTCATACAACACATCAAGAAATGCATACACATAATAATGTTATCGATATAACCACTAAAATCGTCTCACACGTGAATCTTGCACTTATCAAAATACTGTGACTCGCTCGTGTCATGTAAAGCATACCTCAATTACCCGAGAATAAACTCAAATTCATATCTTGCCAATCACCCTAGCTACTTAAATAGTTCCCAAACATAACACGCTCATCTGGACCGAACAAAAAACTTCTCAATTATTTCCCCACCTAGGCATCATGCTCTCGTCCCTTCTTGTTTAGGGAAAAAATCAAAGAATATTGTTCTACTCTCCACACGAGATATATCTTTCCAAATAATCCACTTATCTCCAGCCACGCTGTTCATAACCGAGTAGTCCTTCTTTTGGACACCAGTAGCCTCAACCCTAATGACTACGCTCCTTGTTCCCTTCGCTCTGCTGGTCCTAAGTAACACACTACTAGCTTTACCAGTCTCAATTGAATTCGTCTTCACTCGGTAGGAATTCATCTATCTGAATCGTTTAGATGGGTCACCTAATGTGTCTCTCCCTTACGGTATATCACTAACACCGTTTCACCCAGTCTTACTTTCTGACCAAATCTTTTCCATTCTTTTAGCTCCCTTCACAGATAAGCGTTAACATCTCTTTTGACAAAGCACGACATTATCACGATCTGCATCGATCGTCTAAGAAGAATTTATCTTAAGTGCTGGAAACTCCTCTCACGAGTCCATTACCCACTTAAGAATTTTCTTCTCCATTGTACTTACTTCATCCGGTACAAAATTCATTAAATCATTAAACTTCATTTTCATAAACGGACCTCTATTCTGCCCATCCTTTGATGAGTTCAGAACACTGTTCACATATCCTTCTCAAAAAAAGATGAAGGAACTTGAGGACAAACCGAGCCTAAGATCCTTCCATTAACAGAACATTTCACTTTCCAAATGTGTGGGTCTACTCCCACCACTAAAGCTTTGATTTTACGAGACAAGAAAAATTACCCCAATTTTCACTTCCGGGTATACCACACTCTGCCATATGCCAAAACCTTTGGATATCTAACTTCCATTGGCTAAGACGGATAATCTATGCATTTTCTAAAATTACAATAGGCGGTCCTCTTCAAATACCCTTCTGAGTCTTTCCCATTCTAACCACACTGTGTGAGTCTAATTTGGCACCACTTTCTGCTATAGTTGTACTTGGAAATCATATGCCCCACTCAGGCAGGCCTTACTGCCCTATCTTCCCGAGAAACAAAAGGGGTTACCGCAACTATGGTCATCATCCCCAAAATATTTTACCACTTCAACCAAGCCCCGCCTCCTACTGTACTCACAACGGCCCTTACTGGTTGTCCTTTGCATCATCTGCATACAAAGCACACCTGAACGCAAATAAGATTCACTAAGTAATATATATATATATATATATATATATATATATATATATATATATATATGTTATAGTAAGAGAAAAAAATCTCACCATAGAAATCAACAATCCTAAAGATAGGGCTCTGTATCAAATAGAAGGAAATGTTGAAAGCATAACATGCCCGCACAGATTCCAAAGTATTCTAGAACCTAATGCTCTGATACCACCTGTGATACCCACCTTATAAAATACCAGGTGACCAGTCCTATATCAAATTAAATAGGAATTTCATGTGGTTTCATTCTCAGTATCACTGTCGAAAACCATATTAATTACTAATAACTTAATAGTTCTGGCGTCAAAATTTTAAACTTAATTCACATTTAAATTTATTCACGCAGGAATATAATCAACAAATATCATAAATAAATAAATAACCGATAACTCTCGGGAAACATTTGTTACAACCAAATCGAATGCACATAAAATAAAATCAATGTAAATAAAATAAATGACATCAGTTGGGCAACATGCCCGATTATTACAACAATACCTCCTATCTAGATCACAAAGATAGAAGCGTCTAAAATAATTTCCTGACAACATCCACAATTGCGACAACACATTTGACTTGAAAGAATAGTCATTCAGGCGTCCCTGTGTTTGGACACCTAAAAAGTATACAGAAGAAAAAGAAAAGTAGATACGAGTTAGAGACCGGGTTTTGAATTTTTTTAGTAAGTGCTTAACATACTTTAATACTTAAATATGTTATTATCCATATTTAAATTGGTGTGGCACTCACATGAGATACCCCTCACCTCTCATCTAACAGTGCACTCCTAACACATATATTTTAAAATAAACTAGTTAAGCTACACCGCCTAGCTAATCTCTCACAGTAACTAAATCCTCATACGCTATCTCATACCCCGCGTAATATAAATATTTTAAGCTATCGCCCGATATTATACATATATCTCTCACTTAATTTATCATTACCTTATGAATAACTTTCACTAGTTATTTACACTATTCACATTTTAGTGTTATCATCTCATATGTAATATTCTCATCATTATATACATATATTACATTTTATATTCCTGATTTTATACTCTCGGATGCAAGCAATTTACTCACATTTCAATCCTTATTTTAGTCCATGCACATATATATACACACTATACGCATTAAGTATACTCATACTTATATATCACACACTATATAAGTATAACAGCCATCCCTCAGAGCTATAACTCAATGGATGCAGTCTCTCAGTGCTATCATCTTCCAGGGCATACTCCCACATCATCCCGGGTACCAGCGGTCGGAATCTCACACCGACTTAGTAAAAATCAAATCACAACGTATGGGAAGCGGTTATAGCTCCTTATCTTAAAGTGAGAATGAATCATACCCAAGACTTCTTACCCAGAATAAAATCACACAATATAAATAATGGACGACTATGACTTGAGGACTACACACTCCTCCTCCTCAAGCCAGGGCCTTGCCCACATCACACAACTTTCCATGATAGCACTAGAGGGGTATACTTCACATAAATATATCAATCACACACATATATATATATTAATAATCACATCATATGTATACTCTCTCTCTCTCTCTCTCTCTCTCTCTCTCTTTTTCTCTCCCTCTCTCTCTCTCTCTCTCTGTATATATATATATATCATATCCGGCTATCCATGCCTATCTCTCATGGAATTAGGTTGTAATCCTGAATATATCAATTCATATAGATTAATAAGTATACACACAACCTATTTTAATCCCATAAGTATTCACTCACTTATGATACAATCCCCACATTTCTTATTTCCCAATAGTAGCGTATCATGTCTAGTTAATATTCTTCTATCATCCTATTCGCACCTTAGGATATTACTCATACATATTCGGCATATGTATATTCTACCCATATATAATCGGCATATATATATATATATATATTTATATATATATACGTGTACACGTGTAAATATATAAATATATATATATATATATATATGCACATGTACACACACATATATATATATATATATATATATATATATATATATATATATATATATATATATATATATATATATATATATGTGTACATGTGCATATATATATATATTTATATATGCACATGTACACATATATATTCTGCACGCATAAATATATTTGAACAAACCCGTCGAATAATTGCTCAAATGTCGTTCATTCAAAACATTTCAAAATTTAAATCGCGGATCTTTCCAACTAACCGGAGACTTATAATTCCCCCATTTACTCTTTTAGAGGTCCTTGCACTCTATTTAGGATCCCCTAACAATTATCTCCAAAAGGAATTCGTCTCCAATCATTTTTAGGCCAAGAAAACCTTTTTGATTTTTTGTCAAAGTCAGACCGATCCGGTGGAAAAAAAACGAACGGGTCCAGTGCTCAAATAAATGAACCTATATGATATTCCAAAATCTAACCGATCCAATCATAAATGAACAGATCCAGAACCCCAATTCGAACTGGTTCGGTCTGTCTAGATTTCTGCTTTCTATGAAATTCACTCCAACTCTCATCCAATCCCAGATTTAAGGTTCCTAATCTCACAAACCAAACATATACACACTTAGATATACTCAATACACCAATTAATTAATGGGGTTCATGAACTTTTGCAATAATTTCAACCCTAATTCAATTAAACCCACCATTTTTATTTCTTCCAATTTCTCACCAAAAATTACACCATTTACTTGGATTCAAGCTTAGATTTCATATAGAATTATTTTATCAACAAAATCATATGAAATAATTCCCCAAAATCCCATTTTTTATTCAATAATCCCAACCCAAAATTCATAGTTTTCTCACCAATTATGACATGAACAATAAACACACTTAATAACAAGTTAAACACTTGCCTAGTTGGGTAAATCCGACGATCTCGTGCCGGAATCTGTCGGAGCTTGACCAGAACCTCCTCTTTTTCTCCCTTTTCTTCCTTCTTTCTCTTCTTTATTCTTTTGTTACTTTCTCTTTCTCTCTTTCTCTCGTGGCTTATAAGAGAGAAATGGGGGTTTAGTCCCTATTAAACCCAAAATTAATTCGTATACACCAATGTGAGTCCCTACTAATTCAAAAAGTCTACAGAACCCAAACACTACCCCCAGATACTCTATTCAGACTATCTCGGCCATTCCGAGACCAATCGTGCACTCAAAATTCCCATTAGAGTCACTTAACAAAAATTCATGTTTTAAACTCAACGCATCTCCACACGTGTTTTTCGTAAAAATAACATCACATGTATCTTTTATTCACATGTGATATGAAATATAATTAGTCCATCTTATTTACTTTAAATTCTAAAATTATTAAATTACCGCCACTCATGTAATTTAATTATCCATAAAAGTATGAGGTATTACAAAATATAAAGGAATAACCCACTAAGTGGGTCAATTCTCTCTTTTCAAACACTAAACCCATATTAGGTTTTATGCTTTGCTGAAACCCTTACACAAATGATGGGGGTGCGGATTTGGAGTGTGAGAGAGAGTAAAAAAAACATCGGATAAATGTCTACAGTTTTAAGTTTAAAAAACTGAAAAAGGACTGAGAAGTTATATCGTGTAGGCTTTGGAGTGTGAAAGATAGATGTTCAGAATATTAACCTTTATTTTTTCTTGAGTCTTGCGCTCTGCAATAAAGAAAACACCAAAGAATAAAATATTATATATATAATACTATTATATAATAATCTTAACCGTCCTTATCTTAACTTTTTAGGTATCTATAGCATCATTTTTAGTCGCTGAGATATAAAACTCAACTTTTAATCCCAGCCATCAGTTTACAAAGACCAAAAGTACCTCCTCCTTTATTATAGAGGTGGGTTTGTAAAGATATGTCTCTTAAAGTAGAAGTTCGAAAAAATCTTTAAGATGCTAAAAATGTCGTGTCATGCCTCGACACACCCTTTTGGGATAAAATACTTAATATATAATGTAATAATAATTAATTATTTTTATAAATTTACATAATCATTTCACACATAATAATCGATTAGCATTACACGAAAAACATTTATCGTAACAAAATTTGTGTTGTAAAAGGTAATAACTATATCATGAAAGTCTGTCCACGACATATGACTTTGTTTCCAATATGTCGCGACATACCATGCCTGTCACAAAAAGTAATGAAGCACGACCTTCTTCAAAATGTAGTTACCTTCCTTGACGATACTTATCTTAAATCTCTTGCTATAAAATTTTGTTGTGCGCTACTAATACGCCACTACCATGAGCACTACTGCCTCCCTGACGTCATCTATCAGGTCTAGATCTAGCCTTCTCGAAAGATCACTCTTAGGGGAATCGAAGTTGATGACCATGTGGCTTGGAAGGACAACTTCAACTGGGATTATATCCTCACTGTCAAAAGCCAGAATATAGGGATTTTCTCCAGTTGGTGTCGCGGTGTTGTCCTTTAGGTCCACAACTTGCTTTGCATTTCATTTATCCATTTCTCTTTGGACAAATCCAATTTTTCTTCATTCGTTCCACCAATGTTATGTTCGTAACCTCTGTCTACCCATTGCATTATGGACAAGATGTTGACGAGTTCATCTTTGTAGTTTTTTCCTTATGGCAAATGTTAGAAATTTCTCATTGTCAAATAGGGTGCTATGGTCAGCGATGAAGGTATAGGGAATTCCATAGCTTCATGTCACATTTTTCCATATAAAATGGAAGAACTTTGTATAGATCAATTTTGTGAGGGTTCACCCTCCACCCATTTTATAAAATAATATATCGCTACTATAAGATACTTTAACCTTCCATTTATCTTTAGCACTAGGACGGCCAAATCCATACCCCGTATGGAAAAAGGACAAGGTCATTTGATCGGCACTATCTCGTGTATTGATCTCTTATGCACTATTTTTAATCTCTGGCATTTGTTGCACTTCTGCGTCTATTTCTTGGATTGCATTTCTTTTTACGAGGGTCCGATATAATGCATGTGCACCACACGATCTGTCGTGTATTTACTTATCCATGTTTGGTACCTCCATGGGGGTGAATACATCTCATCATTGAGACAATAAAACTTCTTTCGTATTGCACTCCATTTTTCATGACAAATGTGTCTGCCTTGTAATGAAGTCTTCTTGATTCCTTCTGATCGGATGGAAAAATACCTTCCTCCAAGGATCTTCTAATCGACTCCATCCAGTATGGGTCAGTGGTCAGCTCCATAAAGTTAACTCCCTCCATGTTACTGCTCCACTACGTTACTATCTCTACGAAATAGTTATCCTCAAATTGGATCTGGTGGCTAATGCAAACAAGATAATGCATCTTCTTAATATTCTCAATTATGGGGATTCTGAAAATTTCGATTGCCTATAGCTTTGGCAAAAGTAATTTCACCCTTTTTAGGTATTTTAACATGTTCTCCTAGAACGTGGATCACCATTAACTATGAATCAGTGTGGGCTATTATCTGCCCAGCTCCAAGTGATATAGCCAACTCTAATCAAGCAATATAAGTCTCTCATTCTTCTTAATTGTTTAATGTTTTAATTTGAGCCTAAGAAAATATTATGTATTAGCTCTATCAGGTGCGTTGACGATCAATCCATCTATGCTACCACTTTCACATGACGACCAATCAATCAATATCTTTAACACAAGTAGCTCATCTCAAAGCCTACGCGTGCTAGGGATCCATATTTAAACTATTTTGTTGAAAAATAACACTTTTATCTGGTCCTGTTTTTCTTGGATAAGTACTCAACATGTATTTGGGTGAGGTTGAATGGAACCGCAACATTTGCTCAACTGGTATTTTCTCCTCAAAAGTGAATTCTACAATAAAATCTATTATGGCTTGGACTTTGATTGCAGTCCTTGGCTCATATATGATATCATATTCACTAAGTTCTATCTCTGATGCCAGTAACCCTCCAAATTTCTCTGATTTGTGGATTGTTTTTCGAAGTGGGAGATCAGTGTAAACCACTATAAAATGGGATCGAAAATACTGTTTCATCTTTTGGATGCTAGTAGTAGAGATAGAGCTAATTTTTCAATTCTCAAGAATCTTCCTTTTGTGCAAACAAAATCCTTTCTTATGTAGTACTTCGATTTTTTAATGCCTCCATCAATTTTAACCAGGGCCTAGATAACCACTGAGTGATAAGCACATAAAAGTGTTAAAATTACACCCCAAATATATGCATTTTAATTTCTAGTTCTCGATAAAATTTTCCTTCTTTCTGCATTGGTTTATCTTGTAGGTCAATTTGCATTGGCGATTTTAAACGCGTTATATCAAGGTAAATGTAGAAATGATGTAGTCAATGAAGCCTAAACCAACCCTCTTAAGTCAAAACCATTTCTCGAGCCTTTCGTAATTCCTCGTGTGCATATTATATTTGTATTACTAATTTATACATATTATTTTCACAACTTTTACATATTTTAGTATTTTATTTCTATATATATATACACACATATAAGGTAAGTGTCGTTAACATATTTTTCTTTAATTTATTTTTAGTGTTATTTGTTTAGTTTGATTTTTAATTTGTATCTCTGAGTCTTTTTTTATGTGTGTCTAGTTTACTTTTTACTATTAGTATATTTTATAATTTTTTTATGTGTTTAAATATATATTTTACTTTTTGTTTTGTTAGTCATACACACACACACACATAGAGAGTAAATCATACAAATATTGTGCACACACACACTAGTTCCATACACCCACATACAATCTAATATCCCACTCACCTATATATCTTTACTGTACATCAACACACACCAACAAACACCCTCACCTCACATTCTAAATACCATGAAATACACTACACTCTCTCTCATATCTTATCCACCAAACATTTATCTCTCTTCCTCCATTAAAACACCACACCTTATATAATACTTAACCAAACCCAATAAACCATATCTGTATATCCCACCGAACTCGTGGGAACACTACCCACCAACTTCAACCACCAAAATTAAAACCACATTCCTCTCTTTCATCCAATCCGGTGACCAAGACACCTACTAACCCAAAACCCATTACCTAACCTCCATACCTAGCTGACTCAAAAACACTTACACCAGCTACCAAAAAATAAACCCAACTAACCAACCTCCATGCCCACCATCAACCCTAACTAACTCCTAAAAGTAGCTAACCCACCTCCGATCCAGCCCAATAGACAACATCACTTACCCATCCATAATCAAAAACCAATAAACCTCTACCCATATCCCAAACAAAACCCTGCTCGAACCCATCTTGATTAGTAGAATCAAATTGACAAGCCCAATACCCACCAGTTCTACCCGATCAAAACTCTAGGTCCACCTCTCATCACATATTCTCATGTATCCCTCTCAAAAACCACTTACCCTTTTTCATTTGTCATATTGTAGAAAAGAACCCTTAACTTCCCTCATAACCTCATTATCTCACAACCCACATGGACACGTGTGTGTTTTCCTAAATTTTCCTAACCTAAATTCTAATCTTTACCTTATTATTTTCATGCTCCTTTACCCTTCCAAATATACCCCTTAAACCATGTCACTACCTATAAAGAGAAGAATCAAGCAGTGTTTCAAGGGGGTTTAATTTTATGTAGAAAATTTTAGAGAGAGAAATTCATTTTTAGAAAATTGATATGTTTTTGTTAGGGTTTAGTAGAGATAAAATTTGACTTGTTTAATTCTATTTATATGGTTGGGATACTTGTGTAAGAAGTGGAATATTGTATCAATTCAAGAGATTGGTTTGATCATTTATTCTCCTCATCTACATTTGTTAATTTTATATATAAATTTTATTATTTATCTCATGGTTTGTAATTTCATTAGTGTAGGCTAATAATCACATTCAAGGGATGAAATGAAGCCCCCGTAGATTTAATTAATTTAGCTATATATATATTTTTTGTTTAATTTCAATTGATTAGTAATTTTGAATTCCAAAATTGTTTATACATTGATAAATGATGAATAGTTAATGAGAAACGATTGAAAGATTGTTTTACAATTTTATCCTAAGATTCAAACTAGAGACAAGCTTATCTTTTGATTAAACTTGATGTCTAACTTTATACTAATTTTGTGTAATTGTTTATTTAAAACTAGTTACATGAATTTTCCCTAGCGTTGTTCATTTTGTCATTTTTTTTTTCTATTTGGAGAAGCGTTTGTAGGAATTGAAATTTATTTTTAAAATAATATTGGTTTCAATTCCTTAGTGAGACGAGAATCAACTTTTGAATTAGGTCAATATTTTGGAAGTTAATTAAATTGGAAAGTTTGAAAGCAGTGTTAATTGTATGAAATGGGTGTGTATTTCATTCATTATCTCTTTCTCATTCTTGTTACATCATTAAAGAAACTCCTTTTTATCTTTTTCATTCATTAGTTAGATTATTTTATGTTCCTTTTAATTTAGTTGATTAGCTTTAATCATCCCTTAAAACTGTTTTCAAAGGAAAAATGATATATTTGGAATTTAATTTGGCAATTTTCTTCACACTTTATTTTTCACACTTGAAAGGTGGATTGAGACCCCTCCTTTCCTCTATATTACTTTGTCACAATTTGCATGTTAAACTTGGGTTTTGATTTAAAATGTTTATTCTACAATGACTATATAAAAAGGCTTTCTATCAATCGGTCAAATAGTGTCTTTGACGCTTTCATAAAGTTGGAGACCCATGTGAAGACTTGTATTTTATTTTCAATTGTAATGGTATTTTTATTTTTCATTAGGTTAGTTGTATTAGAACTATGGAGGCATTGCATTCATTTGGGTGTATTGTTAACACCATTTAATTGTAATAATTAATTATAAAAAAGCAAAAAGGGAAACTGGACGAAATAGAGAGAGTGCCATTGGAGTGGATTTGAAGCCACTCTATTTTGGATCCTGTAACACCCCGCTTAAAATAATAACGGGTGGCCAGGCCTATACTATATTAAATTAGGAATTTCAGATGGTCCAGTCTCAACATCAACTGCCGGTACTATATAATAGAGGCCTAACTACCCGATATCATATAAGCGAGATGTTAAAATAAATTAAAACATGAAACATAACACAACCCAACCCTATAAATAAAGGAAAGAACGATGAGAAAAGAATCGCTAGAATAAAATGAAATAAATAACTACAACTGAATGTACAAAAGTAGACCCGAATAAGCTGTCGGGTCACAGCCAATACAATAACTGAAATGGAATAAATATAAACATCTATAAATATCCCTTGGGTACAAACCCGATATACAATGAATCCTACCTAGATTTTTAAAAGTAGGAAGCGACTACCAGATACATCCCGCAACAGTCCGCACCTGTCACGGCTCCCAAGACTTTGGATAGAAGGTCATCCGGCATCCATGCGGTAGGATACCTGTAATAATATATATATATATACAGGCAGTAGAGAAAAGTAAACGGGTCAGAGCCCGAGTTGTGAAAATATTTAGCAAGTGTGTTAACCGTGCATAATAAATATCGGTGCACTTATTTCATAATTAAAGTGGAACCGCATTCTCGTGGAACCCAAACTCACCTCTCATCTAAAGGCGCGCACCTATTCGCGTCCTCAATTTTATTTGTTAAATTACCCCCAATTTTTTTTTATTAGGACAACCTAACATAACATAGGCCTAGCCTATTCCCACGAGATTTGCCTTCCCATCAAACCCCAAGAATCCAACCCCTTTTCTAAACACAATTAAATATTTATTTTCAATCATATGTGCCTTATTAGGCTTAGTGGATTCCGGTTTATACTTTAACAAATTTTAATTTAATAGATTACCCAATATGCAACTGGGTTGAAACATCTAATTTAAATTTCTAATTAATAAGCATGAAAAATCATTATTGACACAACTTCCCTCCAATTTCAACGCTGCGTTGCGTTTCGTGCGTAGGGTGTCTCGCAAGCGAAATCCAGACAAGGAACCACCCCGTTACACTACTCCATGTCAACGTCGATCCTGGAGATCCATTATGCCACACATAAATATCGACAGAACTTCTCTCTACTCTCAACAATGTACTACATTTCGTGCGTGGGGAGTCTCGCAAAGCGAAATCCAAACAAGGAATCGCCCCGTTACACTACTCTTTGACAATGTAGATCATAGAGATCCATAATTCCGTGCATACCATAACTGGCAGAACTTTTCTCCAATTTCAACACTGCACTGCATTTCATGCGTGGGGTGTCTCGCAAAGCGAAATCCAAACAAGGAACAACCCCGTTACACTACACCTTGACAATGTCGATCCTAGAGATCCATAATGCCATATATACAATATAATACTACTACTACAACTAACATCTCCAATCATATCCTTGGGATGATGTAACCGAAATATTCCTTAAATGCGATACATCAACCCCCATCAATCTAGTACACCATAATCATCCAAGATGTACTCCACAAAGGTTCTATATCCTTTCATTTATAGGATATATAAATATATATATAGGTATTTCATTCTAACCATATATATACACACCATCATCCAATCCCATGACCATGTATACATACCATATATGATGTACAAAGGCCATGCACAAATAAATACCCGGCTATATATATAGCGCCGATAAATTGCATCAATGCTATCATCTTCCCAGTGCCCGACTCATGTAGCAATACTGGGGCCACCATGGTGGGACTAAACGACACCCATCTCGTGGTAAACTCACGAACACGACATCCCGGGAAGCGGTCATAGCTCCAAACCGGCAATGAGATGAAACATAACCACCACGTCTCATCCCAAAAATATAAAAATGTAAATCACATAATAACACACGGGACGACTATGACCTGGGGAATATCCACACCCTGATTTTCTAGCCAGGATGCTCACCCTCTACGCGCGCAACTTCCCAATGATAGCATGAGCGGGGTATGCTTAACCAAATAAGTATATATCATTCACATGCACAATATATACATCCATATGATCCAATCATATGATCAAATATTAAACCATCATGTAAGGTTTAAATATCCATACCATGTATATCCATAACACAAATATATCCATATATTCATATTCATACATAGATATATTTACATATATTCACACATCGCTATATCATTATATATATAGACTAATTCCCATTCATATGTATAAGATATATAAACTCGGCTATAACTATACATAATCTTCAATATACAAGCCGTCACCACAATTTCCATTAAATTACCTCGATATGTGAATACAATCCCTCACTTGAAACATATTCAATCATTTTTCTATGATGAATAGTCTCCCAAAACCATATGTATATATCTATACATATATATTCAACATTAGGGTTATCACCCAAGAGTTTGTGTAGAAATCCATCACTGCACATTTCACCTCTAAATGTGAAAGTACATAATTTCCTTTAGTACTATTTAACCATAGGCACACACATGACTTAATAGTATAAAACCTCAATTTATTCCAACCTCGTTTCAAGTATTGGAATCTCAATGGTTATTTCACCACAATTTCGTGTAAACTATCCTAACTAGAATTTATGCTACCGCTTATTCTAATCGATAGTACGATACCAAGCCGTTCCCAATTTTACCTATGGTTGAATCTATTTTATGAACCGTTACTCCTATCGGGTTATCATTTGTTCCTTGGTCTAAACATTTCTAAGGATAGGAGACCCCTCACTCTTAAAGAGTATGCGACCACTCTCTTCCATTTGGACCCAAATTGTAACTTAACAATATCCTATCCTTATAAGGAGTTGACATGGATGTCGGCCTAGAAATTTCACAACATACATGAACATATTCTTCTCCAATTATTCCAAGAAGTCCCCACTATCATGTACTAAGTGAAAGACCCCCTATAAGTCTCCAAAGTATCTCTTACTTCATAAGAGAAAACCTCAAATTAATAAACCCAACCAAAAAGGGGTAGAAATCATCCTAGAAAAACCTCATAACACAACTCATTAAGGAGGCTCCTAAGAATAAACTCCAAAAGAAAAGGGAAAGAAAGAAATCCCAAAATTTGGGCTAAAAATAGGGGACCGGTCGACCAGTCCCAGACCCCCGATCGACCGCGGGTCCAAATTTTGCCTACGAAGAAATGTAGTAGGCTTTTCCCTTAAGGCGCGATCGATCGGTCCCCAGACCGCGGTCGACCGGCCATACCAGATATTCTGGCCGATTTCCCAATTTCAGCAAACCCATGAAATTAATACCCTAAAACCTTCATTCTAATCCCCAAACTTTCATAAAATTATGATGTTAAGCCCATTAATCAACCCAAAGTTGATCCCAACCATTTCTAATCCCTTAAATCCATATTTAAACATTGATTTCAAGATTAAACCTAAAAATCTAGGTTTTGATGTTAATACCCAAAAACTCATTTCTTTAACCCACAAATTATGAAATGAAATACACAAATAGCTATTTTGAAAGATTAAACACTTGCCTTAGATTTGTAGAGGTTGGATCGTCCTCGTTGTCGCGGTTTGGCCGGAAATCCCCAAGCTTTTCTCCCCCTCTCTCTTCTTTTCTTCTTCTTTCTCTCTTCTTTCTCCCTCTAGGGCTTTTTCTCTCTTTCTCTCAAATGAGAAATGGCTTCATACGTAAGCCTCAAATCCCTTTAAAACAAAATCCCAATTTTAAATGTTAATACACACTTTCAATGACTCGCTTACACCAATTTGAGTCAAACTAACTTAAAAATATTCCGGAGCCGAAATAAAACCCAATGACAGTAATTTTGACTATCTCGACCCTTCCGGGATCAATGGTACCCTCAAAATCATCATCCGGAATACTTTAAAATGTCCTCTATTTTTGGACTTAAATTCCCAATTTTAGAATTTTCCAAATTTAATTAAATTTTATTTTCCCAAAAATTTAATTTCTCACTATCAAAAGTCTTGGGGTGTTATAGATCCATAAGACTCCCAGGGATGACTGAAGGTAGGAGAAATTTTCCGTAGTCAACTCAAATATAGTCTTCACCCAACGTGTGTAAAAGTAGTGGGAGGTAGCTTTTTAAAGACTTGTGAATCTCCTGCAATATAGCTAATTGGATGTGCTCCTTTACGATCTTATGTGATTTTCATTCCTGAATTGTCTTGTGTTTGAATAGCGTGATGAATTAATCATCCTAAGACCTACATTATTTGTTGCGACGGGTTGGTATTTCATCACTCACTCACTCACATATCCCAATTCCTTGTTGACCAAAATCTTTCAATTAATTAAAATTCACCAACTGGGAAGCCAATTAGGATTCGGTGTTCGTAGATCCTTTCAGAACAAGAGACCCGGAGGGTACCCTAGTGTGTCCTTTCCACCCTTATACTCTTTAATCGTCATTTTTAACAAATTTGTCTTGAGAAATTGGTTTTTATGTGAGGTCGTCCCGTAAAATAGTTTTGTGATTTCCCCAGCGTGGTACATGACAACTCTTTGTCATAGTAGCTAGAGTGGTGAGACTTAACTAGTAAGCCTCTCACAAAGGTGACGTAAAGAATTTTGTGATTTTCTCTTTCGTAAATTTATTAAAATTTAAATACCTCCTCACATAATCGAATATAAAAATTGGCTATGTATTTGTTAGGACTTACCCTTTGCTTGTACGTGTCTAATTCAAACTTTAAGTACTCAATTTTACTCTCCATCATATGGTTTTCATAAATGATTCCAACATTCCAATTTTTAATCAAAATACAAAAATATTTTTCAATTTTCATAAGACTAAAAATCCCAAAATACTTTTTCATTCATTTTTAAGCTCCAGAATCCGAAATATAAAAAACCCTTTTTCCTTTCTTTTCCCATTTATCAAGAATAAAAAAAGATTTCCATTTTTGTCATAAACTAAAAAAGCTAAAAAATACATTCATTCCTTATATGCCAAATTGGAAATGTCTTGATCATCGATTAATGTTCTCCACTAGCAATCCGTCTTTCGATCCCATCCTAGGTGCTCACATTCTCATCGTTGATCATACACCTCATATCCCCAATTCGAGTTCTTCATCTTAAAAGACTCCAAGTTCTCCCACTTACCCACCCACCAAGGCTGATGAATGTGCCTTAAGGGGATTATTTTACCCTCATAATGGACAACACAACATCATGTATCGTTGTTCCCACCTAACACGACCGTCCAATTTGAAATTCATCCCACAATAATTTTCATGTTGCCCAACTTCCATGGTCTTGAATGTGAGTCCCTACATACCCACATGAGAAAAGTTTTAACCATTTGCGCCACCTTAAAAAATCAAAACATGGATGAAGAAAATGTTCGTCTCCGATTGTTTCCATTCATTCTACATGATAATGCATGCATGTGGTTCCATTTATGGCCACCGGATTTATCCATTCACCAGAACAACTCGTGAAGAAGTTCATGTGTAGGTTTCATACTATGAACAAACCAATGAAACGATCCAAGTGATCCAAGATTAACTTCGAAGGCCATATGAGAAATTTTTTGAAGCATGTAGTCATTTTCAAGAGTTCATTAACAGTTACCCACCTCATGGCCTTGAGAAAAGCCATTTACTGCATAGCTTCTATAATGGTATGGTTCTTGCGTCTCGAACCATGATTGAGTCCATGAATAAAGGTATTTTCATGCAATTAACCCCCACTCTCATCTATAATTTACTTCTTGTATTAGGTGATGTCTCCCAAAATTTGGAGGGAGTAAATGGTTTTTGAAATTCGAACCACCACGTCAGGAGAGCACTTACGACATCAATAGTGTTCCATATTTAAAACTTTGCTAAATGGATTAAGGCATTTGACTAGTACCATTGACGCTTTTATTTATTTCATGAGAAAAATGTTTCTCTATCTAAACCGATTATGAATGTCAACAAGTCAAGTAATTCTTCTTAGACCATATTCTTAAGACATGATCATTTATCTCATTTGCATACCCTCAATCAAGATGATCCCGAACCCACCATGGCATAATCATGTGCCTTTGATACCTTTAGAAAACCCGATCCACCTTCCTTTACTTACAATCCTAAAAGTAGGAACCTTCCCTATTTTTCATTCAAGTAAGACAATAATGTTGCTCCATCACAAAAACAACACCATGTTGGTGCCCCCCCCCCCCCCCCCCCCCCCCGAGCTTAAAAAAAAATCCACCATGAAAATATTGTCCTCCCATTTACAATAATCATGCTCCGTACAATGAACAACACCATAAATACAACTTTGTCCCCCATGGGGGACCATCAATAACTGATCATTAACTCATACTCCTTCCACCAGCTTCTTATGAGTATTCCCTAACGATTAGTTCACAAAGAGAGTTGGGATCCCAACCCCCTTATGTCTCTCCAACCCAATCATCCACCTCGTCTTTCGATAATCTTCACACACAATTCATCACGAGTCAATAGTAAACCATGAAAACACATAATCAATCCATCCAAAGTCTTTCGCATCGTTTTAACCAACACGAGTTCGAGAAAGAGGAATGTTGATTCCCAAGTCAACCCATGGCTAACCCTAAGGGGAATTACCAAGGTTTGGTTTATAAGTTTCGATTCACATTCAACCAACCCATGTACCAAGTGAGCATAAAAGCGGTGACCACTCTATGATCTGGAAAATTGGATGAGAACGATGTTGGCATACCTCATGATGGTCAAACCCAACCCACCCTAAAAGGTCTAATAAAACCCATCCCTAAGGTTCACCAACATAACAAGTGCCTAAAAAAGTCTAAGTCAAAAAGTAATGGGACCACCATCGTGTATTTTCTCAAATCACCCTTTCCTCATTTGTTTGCTCCAATGAAAAAAATACCAACTTTTTGATCAGACCAGACAGGTTGTTTAGAATGTTCAGATTAACACATTTAACAGGTCCCATCATATACCAAATTATTAAAAGACTTGTGCACTATCAAGTAACGAATGAATGTGCCTCGTGATGCCTTTACCGCTGAGAAAATCACATGGATTATCCATGAGAAAGATTTTTATAAGTATAAGGACCCCTATCGTCCCACTTTCATGTGAGGAGATAAGTTTACCACTCGAGTTTTACTTGATCTTGATGCTAGTATCATTTTTTTTCCTTACTACCTATATCTTGATCTCGGTTTACAAAATATGAAACCTACATGGTTTACTCTTAAACTAGATGACCGTTTCGTGAATGTTCCTAAAGGAATAGTTGAAGATGTTTTTGTGAAAGTGTCTTACTTATACTTTCTTGTGGGTTTTATTATTTTTAATACTCCCGCACCCGAACCAACCGCTATTTATATTATATTGGTTCTCCCCTTCTTGACCATGACCACTGCAATCATTAATTTTCAAGATGGTTTTGACGATATGATCATTGAAGTCAAAATTTTCCACCTTATGCAACAAAAAGCTAATGTTGAATCCATTCATTAAGCGTGTGTGATTAACTCATTGGTCTAAGATATGTTGGAACAAATGTACCCTGAAGATATGATCCAATAATGTTTGGCTCACATTGAGTCTGACTTTGATATTGATTCATTCATCTCTTAACTAAATTCCTTGTTAGATTCTACACCGTTGATGGACACTGACACTTAGGCCACTCTGTTTTAGTTTCTCTCTATCGAGCATATTCACTATGTGGATATCCCTTTTAACCTATGCCCCAATATTTCCACGAACTCTATTTCTGCATCTGAGTCCGATGCCTCTCCGGATCCCCTACCTAGTTTGGAGCTTAAGCCATAACCCTCTGAGTTGAAATGTACATTCTTAGGCCCAAAGAAACATCACCCATATATAATTTCTTTCGATATAACCCCATCTAATGAAGAGGAATTACTCCATGCTCTCACCAGACATATCACTGCTATAGGATGGACTGTGGCCATCCTCGGATAGACTCCGTCTCTGCGCGGTGGGAGAGGACCCCTCTAGGTCTCATGCGTCCCTCTCGGGAGTGCTTCGGCCATTATTGGTGAATTAGGTGGAAAAATGTAGAGAGATAGAGTCGCCAGTCTATTTTACTCAAAATAGACAAAAGAAAAGGGAGCCATCCCGAAGGATAACATCCAAAGACATACTATTACGTACGAAACCAAACTTATTCAAAAAAGGTTTGGAGGCTAAGTTACGAAATGGGAAGGTGTTAGGCACCCATTCCACCCTTACGGTCTCTCATGGGTTGTTGACATTTTCCTTTGTTTCCCCGTGATATGTGTGCATGTGTATATGTAGCGAAGATAGGAATCGTCGACTTGCATCATAGAAGAGATAAAGTGAGTCATCCATAGGAATGTTTCTAAAATAATATTAGAAAATAGGATTTATGCGATTATCCTTGCGTCGATCATTATAAGGGAATGATAACGCATGTGGAATAATACGACACTAAGAACACATATAGGTATATGGAAATATGTAGAATCTAAGAGAATTATCTAAAGAATATAGAAAAATGGGAAAAGAGTAGAAAAAGGACTCGAGTCTCGAGTTTTACCCCGAGATGCCAACGTAGCCTATAGAGGCATCAAAGTCCATGTAGTTCGTATGCAAAACGAGGGGTGGGATTTATCCCATAAATCCAATCGGGGACTTATCTTGTATGTGTGTGTGTATAAAAAAGTGTTTTAGTTGTGAGAAAAAAGTGTGAGAAAAGTGCAAGAATTCCCGTTTTGGAATTTATGAGCAAATCCACTTTTTCTTATCTTTTTTGAGTTTTTATTTATATGAAAATATGAGATGTGTAATAATGCTAGATAAAAAGTTTATTAAGATATGTGAGCTGAGAGAATAAAAATGTTAAGTAATAAAACAAGTTAATGCGAATTTATGAGAATTTAAGGTGAGAGTTGAAAGATTTGGAACTTTTTGGAGATCTTGAGCTTGATCTTGGATGTTGGAGAGAAGTCCTTGCACTTGGATGATGATGGAGGGTAGTCAATTCAAAAATTTTGATGAAAAAAATGATGAAAACTGAAGGTTGAAAAGGGATTTCGATGTGGAAATCACGCTGACTTCACGAGGGGTTTTATGGATTCGATTAGAGTGATGTATTTCAGATCTGGGCTCCCTTTTACAATGAGGTCAAGCCCTCCTTTTTATAGGCTGAGGGAATTATTGATCGGCATAGCCCTGGTCCTTCCAATCAGAAGTTGCGTTTAGGCACACTGTTGATACGCAGGGTCTGGGACCTGTCGTTTGGGAGTCTCTTTCAGGCTCCTTTTGAAAATTGGTCGCTGAGCACAAACCTTTGATTCGAATCGTGCACAGGGTAAACCATTGGAAAGGTAATTCAGAGACCTTTGAAAGTCCTTTGGATCTCTCTCGGGTTAAAGAGTTGAATTTAGATCAAATGTGGCTCTGAAGTGCTCATCGATCCTTTGGACGGGGAAACTTCAGACGCAAACGGATCATTCGTGTGTATGGTAAGTCAGAATCGTGCATGAGGCAGACCTTTGGAAAGGTTAGGATATCTACTTCGACATTCCAAAGAGTTTGACCCAGTTTGGAGAGTTGACTTTGGTTAAATGGGCCCTAGAAGCATTCGATGTCTTCTCGGAGTAAAATAGATCATTCGTCCGTACGGTAACTCAGAATTGCGCACGGGGTGGCCCATTGGAAAGGGGTTTCAGTGCCCTTTAAATATTCATTCAGTCTCGATTGAGATGAAGAGTTTGACTTTTGGTCAAATTGAGCCAGGGAGCGTCTGATGGCCTCTAGGTCAGTACCCGAGGTATGACTTGGGTTTGCAATGATGAAGGGAGGTGATAGGGAACTAAGGAGAGGTTAGGGGGTATTAGAATGGGGTGTCTATAGAGACCCTTGACGGGTGAGTTTGGAACAAACGATAGCCGTCAAATAGACACCGCATGATGCCTTTGGGAGAGTACTACCAGAGGGTGGAGGTCGATTGTGAGGACCAAAGGATGAGGATGACTGATTATGTGGGTCGAAGTTAATTCTGAGGGCTTGGAGATAGGGCAACCGATTTTGTGGGTCAAATCCAATTCTAAAGTATTGGAGATGAGGGTGACCGATTCTGTGGGTCGAAGCCAATTCTGTAGGCTTGAAGGTGAGGGTGATCGATTCTTCGGGTCGAAGCCAATTCTATGGGATTGAAGGGGCATGCTGGGGTTTCTATTAAAGGGAAGATTTAGGTCAATTTTGAAGACTTACAATAATGATGGGGGTGGACAATTCAGCGGGTCGAAGTCGATTCTGAGGGCCTAGGTATTGATGACCAATTATGCGGGTTGAAGCCAATTCCACATGCTTAAGTTGAGATGACCAATTCTACGGGTCGAAGATGATTTTACAGTCTTAAGGTGAGATGACCAATTCTGTGGGTCGAAGACAATTTTGCGAGATTAAGGTGAGATAACCAATTCTGCGTGTCGAAACTAATTCTGCGGGCTTAAGTTGGGATGACTAATTCTGGGGGCTTGAGTTAGGATGACCAATTCTGCGGGCTTTGGAGACATGACCAATTCTGCGGGTCGAAGCCAATTCTGATGGTTTTGGAGAGAAGTTCTTGGGGAACTCTGCTGGGAAAATTACCTCGTGATTTTCATTTGAGCTGGGGAGCCGATTGCTGGGGAAATCCTTGTGTTTTTTTGAGACTGTACCTAAGGAACAACTAATCTGATGCTGGGGAAGTGATTAGGTAGTCCAGTGTTCAGACGTATTTCTTGGGGAGATTTGAGACCAATGGGGAAATAGGATATGATCTTGAAGTTTTGGATATTTTGAGGTCCTCTGGGACGTCGTCGGGGAGAGATTCTCTTGGCTTTTGCGAGTTCCACTGGGGAAATAGTGATTTCGCTTGAGGGAGTTTGAATTTTTTTTTTGTGAAAATGTTCTAAATCGTTTCTGAGATTTTTAGTAATTTCCTGAGGATTTTTTTGGGTTTCTTGATATTTTTTGGGAATTTTTGTACAGAATTTTAAGGGGGTGTCGGTCGGCATAGTGTAGAGGGTGCCATTCGGTAGTGGCACGGACTTTTAGATTGCCTCGAGAAGGTAAAGGGGAAGTGACGATCGGTAGATGGGGGGTCAGTACCGATCGGTATGACCCTTAGCATCCTATATAAAGGGGCGAATTCTCTTTATTTTTCAGAACTTATTTCCTTCTCTCTTTCTAAGATTTTCCTTTGCGAATCGTTCTAGCATTCCATGATCTGAAAAATGGTCGCGTTTGTGAGCGTTGCAGTTCATCGAGAATGGTTGGCTATTGATGACTAATCAAACGTGGAGTGGAGGGCCAGGGCACCTCTTACTTTGGGGAGCGAGAACTCCTTTGATGCATTCGAGCCGGTTGCGGATGATCGGACCTTGATGTGGGATCCATCACATCATCGCTCTTTGAGGGTGGTGAATCGTGGGGGTAATGTAAGTAAAATGACTTTTCTCATTCCCTTTTTTGGGTTTTCCTCTTTTCTTGGATTCTGAAAAGGTTTTTCTCTTTTGGTAGTCTGATGTTTCTTTGAAGAACATGCGTGCCCGCGAGAGGACGGGGCTTAAAGATGTCTGGGATCATCTTCCACCTGTGGTGCCTTGGGTGGTATCCTTAGTAGGCTTTTGGGTGGTTGGCATCTATGCTAGATGAGACGCCTCATTCGACGACAGTCTTATGCGCTTTGGGGGAGATATTGTGGGACACTACCCACACCTTCCATTTTGGTTTCGGGGATATGATCGTGACTCCCATAGATGTGCATCAATGGCTGGGGTAAGATTATAATGGGGAGCAGATAGAGGTGGATCTCTCCTCGCGGGTGAGATCAGAGGCAGTGCGGGGGGCACTCGGTGACATGGTGAGGATAGTATCTGAGGATTCCATTTGTCTTTCCCTGTTGAAGGATGTTTTATTGGGTAGGGTGGTTGACATGGAGGACAAACTGCAGGTGAGGCAGATGGCCTAGTTATTTATCTTGCTAGTTCTGGGGGCTTTATGGTGGTTTCGAGCGGCGACGTCATCCACCTGTGGTTCTTTCCATACTTGAGGGTGTTTTCTAACATACCTTTCTATGATTGGGGGAGCCTGTCTTTAGCGACCATCTATTTTTCTTTAGATGCATTCTGTCGATGTTACCAACAGACTTTTACTAGATCCATGTAGCTTCTTGAGGTATTCTTTAATTTGCGCATTTTCCTTTCATGAATTCGCACGTTCCTTATGCGTATCATTTTTTATTGCAATTTTTTGTACTTGGTAGATGTGGTTCTATGAGGTGATTGGGTGTAATACCCAGCTAATCGACCTGAAGGATGAGACTATTGGGGACTTCTGCCGATTGTTTCGATGGCGTAAGGCCAATCGACAATCGAAGGGATATCTTTCTCAGGCGGCGGTGCGTCATGTCTTGAATGGCCTAACTAGTGATAGGGTAAGACTTTTACTTCTTCAGTATAAGACCTTTGTGTGCTCTAATTTTGTATTTGACTCATATCTACTAGGGATTTTTTAGGTGACCTTTTACCATTGAGGGACGACTGTTCATGACACTGGGTCGACTGGGGTGAATGTGCAGATGAGGAGTTTGCTGGCGCATGAGTTTGGCCACTCTTGGTATCTCAGGGAGAGGTTTGTTCGACAGATCGCTGAGGAGGAGGTGGTGGTGTCGCCTGCGCAGCCTCCTATGTCTATGAGGTGGGAGCGACCGCTTTTAAAGGATGTGAGGATCGACGAGTCCTACCTGTTGTAGATTTATACGACTGCGTCGTACGATTACATGGACTTTGTGACGAGCTGTTGATGGCGCCCATCATATATGATGCATTTCCTTTCCCTCCTGCGGGTTCGAGTCGGCCAATGGGGTCCTCCCACAGCAGTGGTGTTCCGTCGACGTCTACGGTGGTGGCGACTTCGAAGGTTACCTTCGTGATATTTCATACTCCTTCGTACAATATCCAGAGGGCTGATGGAGGGATGGTGCCTATGTTTCACCATCCTCATGCGATGGATCTGGAGGAGATGGGCTTAACAGAGGAGGTCCTTCGTCCTACGGTATACCTTTTTGTTCCTATCTTTTCTATCTTTTTGATTTCTTTTCTGCTTTGATACTAATTTCGTCTTTTCTTGTAGAAAATCCAGGTGTCGACCACTTGGCTGAGGGACATCAGGGACTGGATATCTTTGGCGACTGCCCATATTCAGGATGCGGTCCCAATTCCTTCTTTATTGGTGCCGTCTGCTTCATTCGAGGAGGAGCCTGGCTCGGGTAGCGGTGGTTCATCATCTCATCGCAGGGGGAAGAGAGCGCGTCGCAGGGGTGAAGTTTAGGTTAAAGGGAGAGTGAGAAAGAGAGAATACGGGTTCGGTCTGTGTCCCGTTTTTTTTTTTGCTTTTCTTTATTTCCTGTAAAATTTGATATAACATAGAAAAACATATATATGCAATGCAATGATTTTTTTTATTATCTACTGTTAATGATGAATGAATGCATGCACATGTGCTTTTTACTTTGCTGCTAATAACGCAAAAAAGAGATATTTTTGGGATTTTGAAGGAAAGTTTTAAAGGTAAGAAATAATACGAGGGATTTTTGAAACTCTATTGAGAACATCAATTTATTTTAAATGAGTTTATGATTTTGATAAAACACGAAAAAGGAAAATTTCCAAAAATAGGGGGTTATCGATCGGGAAGCCCCTTGTCCTGCCTATCAAAAATCAAGTCGACTCCCATCAATTCAAAGCTTTTATGGGTACCCTCTTCAGCCTTTGGTACCTTGTGGAGCAGGATTCCCTCCGATTTCTACAGGGGTTATGTCTTTTGTGGGGGTTTTCAAGTATAAAAGAGGGATAAGAGTGGAGTGTTTTCCTCACACCATCACATTCCTACTTTCTTTTTCTGAGAGATGGATCTCCCTGGTAGTGTCGATTTTTCCAATTACCTCAAGAATTTAGAGGGGATGTGCTCCTATAATGTTGACTATGATGCTTACAGCATGCGTCGAGTTTCTTTATGGCGTAACCGACCCATAGAGTGGAACATGCTGATGGCGGTGGTACAATTCTGGTACCTCGAAGACCATGTATTCCACTTTGGGTTGGATGAGGTTTTTCCTACCTACGAAGAGTTTTCTTCCATGCTGGGGATAAATCCCCACGTTGCTACATCTTTACCTGAATTTTCCCGTTCTCCGAGGGATTTGTTGGCCGAGCTTCTTCGTATTTTGACTTCGGTGGCTAGGCCACTAGTCGTTGGAGGAATGATCTCCCTTTTTTCGGTGCTATAATACGTTCATTTGCAAGAGGTTGGTGATTCTAGATATGCTGGATCCGTTGTTCTGGTCTTGGTTTCAAAATTATTCCTTGTGACTGGGGAACTGGTGGTGTACCTATAACCTGCAGCTGTTACATCATGGATGCCATACTGTCGCAATCCTGCGACGATGATACTGGCGCAGACTTTAAACGGCCTGGATGTTCGGTGAGAAGGTATTTCTGAGTTTATGAGGGGTAGCCCCAGGATGTTGTTCATGTGGTTATCTGAAAGGTTTCGTCTGGCGACTCCTCCAAAATCTCCTTTGTCGACAATACCCAACTTCTTCTCGAATCATTTCTTCACTGTTGGCTTGGATATTGAGAGCTGGGAGAATTGGTTTGTGGAACATGGATCTCTAAATATGTACTAGTTAGTGCCTTGGTGGGGACAGTTGCTGCCTATTCTGGAGCTGGGAGAATATTCGTATATTCAGCTGGTTAGTCTCACACAAACCTCTTTCTATTTCTCTTGGCGGCTTTTGCGCCAATTTGGCTGGGAGCAGGTCGTTCCACCTCGAACACTAGATTTATTTTCGGTAGAAGATTTTACAGAGCGTCTACGCATGCAACTTGGTTCTTTGTGGGAGAATCTGCATCTGTCGACCCGTCCCTCTCAGTCTACAGGGAGAGTTTGGCACATCCATGGGGATTATAAGAAATAGTTGTGTAGGAGAGTGGTCAGCAAGATGTTGGAAGTGGAGACTGGACAAAGGTGGTTTGCCTTATCTGATACCATGGAGGGAGGTGTGGTAGTTTTTTCGAAGATGGTTTGAGCCTATCGGCCCATGGAGTGTTTACGACACTTTATTCGGGCAGGGGAAGCTTAGGGACCCCATGATGTAGATGATGATGATGGAGAAGGATCCTCTAGTAGCCGTGGATAGGACTCTTGGAGAGTTTATTTTATATTAGGAAATATGTTTCAAAATTTATTTAGATTTGAAAGTAGGGGGAGGGAATCATTTGTTCCTTTTCTTATGTAATTTTACTGTAATTTCTTATTAGTGAAATAAACAAGTTTTTGATCATCCAAATGTGCCTTTTTATGAGTTTTGTATTTTTTGAATTATCTATAGCGATTGCTAAGGCATACATAATCCTTTTGTTCAAGTATATGTTAGAATGAACTGTCGTTCTCGGGGATAAGAAAGAATATTTTTTTATGAAAAAGGGCTATGCTCATGTAAAATGTGTGAGCTACCTACGTACCTCTAGGGTTTTGAAAAAAAATAATTTTCTTAAAAATGGTTTTTGAAGAGTGTCAGGCCCACATAGTTCTGGGTAGAGGGAAATGAAGAGATGGTTTTCTTTAGAATAGAAGGGAGATGAGAAGAGTCGTAGCGCGCTGAGATTTCGGACTAGGGGTAGAATTTCTTGAGACGATCCAGGTTGACTGGATGATCCATCTCTTCTCCATCTAGGTTGGTGAGCATGGCGACACCGGTGGATAAGATCTTCTTGACAATGTATGGGCTGCTCCAATAAGGCTTGAATTTCCCTCTGGGGTCCTAGATGGGTTCTATTATTTCTTTAAGGGCTAAATCACCCTCTCGGACACCGCGGTCTTTGACTCCCATATTTAATGACCAGGCTATTCGATGATGGTACCCTTATATGTGGTATAAATCTTTCAATCTCCTTTCATCTAGGAGGGTCAGCTCGTTAAGACGGATTTGGCACCAGTCTTCTTTGGTGACCTTGTTTTTAAGCATGACACGCAACGAGGGTATTCCTAGATCCACGGGTAGGAATGCTTCCATGAAGTAGACTAGGGAGTAAGGGTTAGCCCCAGTATAGGTTAATATTGAGGTTCAGTAGCCCCAGAAGGCGTATAGGATTCGTTTAGACCAATCTCGATAGCTTTCGGTCATCTTATTGATGATGGATTTAATGTTTTTGTTAGAGGCTTCGACTTCACCATTGGTTTGAGGTCGGTAAGGAGAAGATTTGCATCTCTGGATCCCATACTCGTTGACCACTTATGTGACTTCTGCCTTGAAATGCAACCCATTATCTTATACTATCTCGTGCGAGACCCCATATCGAAAGATGATGTTTTTCTTGATGAATTTAGCCACTTTCTTGGCATTTAGGACTGCGTATGACTCAGCTTTGACCCATTTAGTGAAGTAATCATTGGCAACTAGGATGAACTCATTCCCGTTGGAAGCCTTTGGTGTAACCTTCCCTATGATATTGATACCCGAGGTGGAGAACGTCCAGGTAGAAGTCATGTTATATAATTCATGCGGAGGTAGGTGCTGAAGGTTGGAGAACTGTTGGCATTTGAGGCATATCTGAACATAGGCGGCGCAATCCTGGGTCATGGTGGTCTAGTAGTAGCCTGTCGAATGATTTTCTTGACAAGAATATGACCGTTTATGTGGGGTCCGCACTCCCCTTTGTGGATTTTTTGCATTACCTCTTTAATGTCAACCCCTGCAATGCAGTGTAGATGGGTTCCATCGAAGTTTCTTTTGAACAGTGCTTTGTGACAGATGATGTACTGGGCGATAAGTCTTCAGAGGGTTGCTCGATCTTTCTTGTTGGAACCCTCGGGATACTTACCATGTTTGATGAGGTGCCAGATATCATAGTACCATCAATATCCTAGCTCAGGATATTCTACGGTGACGAGCTCAATGTGGTAGGAGTGGGTAGGTTTATCTTGCTTTTGAATTAGGAAGGGGACATTATTATGGCTTAGGGCATGTCGACCATGTAGTCCAGGGTAGCAAGGGCATCGTCTAGGTTATTCTTTTCTCGAGGTAACTAGTGGAATGTGATATCTTGGAATTGGGAGGTTAGTTCTTCTAGGTGGGCATGAAAGGGTTGGAGTTTCTCGTCCTTGACTTTCCATTTTCTGAGCACTTGACTGATGATAAGGGCGGAATCCCCGTAGACATCTAGGTATTGAATGGCTTTCTTGAGGGAAACTTTGAGGCCTACTGTGCATGCCTCGTATTCAGTCATATTGTTGGTGCAATGGAAATCGAACTTGATGGTGATGGGAGTGTAGGAGTCATCCAGGGCAATAAGAAGTATCCCAATTCCATAGCCATTTTTGTTTGGCAGCACCATCAAAGAAATTTTTCCATCAGAGGTTGTCTCGAGCATCGTAGAATATGTTTTCATCTGGGAATTCTGAGATCCAGTCATCAACCTCTTCCATAGGGTAGTCAATGAGGTAGTCAGAGATGTCTCTTCCTTTGATGGCTTTCTGCGTGACATATACGATATCGAATTCGGATAGGAGCATCAACCACTGGGCCATTCGGATGGATAAGGTAGGTTTCTTAAGCAGGTATTTGATGGGGTCCATTCGGGATACCAATTTAATAGGGAAGGGGAGCATGTAATGTTGTAACTTTTGGTTGACCCAAACAAGCACGACGCATGCTTTTTCCAAAGAAGTGTAGTTGACTTCGTATCCAGCCAATTTGCGACTGGCATAATAAATGGCTCTTTCTTTGTGAGAATCTTCAAGGGATTAGGCTAGCAAAGCCCCAACTGCGGTGTTCATTATGGTTAGGTATAGAATCAAGGAAAGACCAGGATGTGGTGGCATGAGTACCGCGGGTTGGGTCAGATATTTCTTGATTCAGCCAAAAGCTTCTTGGTGGGACTCATTCCAACCGTTGGTTGAATACTTTCGGAGTAGTTTAAAAATGGGTTCACAGATGGAGGTTAACTAGCTGATGAACCGACTGATGTATTGTAATTTCCCAAGGAAACCTCGAACTTCTTTCTTCGTTCGGGGAGGTGGCATCTCAAGTATGGCTTTCAGCTTGGCATTATTTGCTTCTATCCCTTTCTCACTGACCATGAATCCCAAGAGTTTTCCCTTTGTAACCCCGAAGACACATTTCTATGGATCGAGTCTCATCTGATACTGTCGTAGTCATTTGAATAACTTTCAAAGAGAGGGAACATGACCTTCTCTAGTTTTGTACTTGATAATCATATCATCCACATAGACCTTGATTTTTTGTGAATCAGATCATGCAGGATGGTTATGGCAGCCCTCTGGTAGGTAGCCCAGTGTTCTGGAGACCAAATGGCATGACAGTGTAGCAAAAGGTTCCCCATGGGGTAATGAATGCATTTTTTTTATTGATGGTCTGGGTGCATTTTGATTTGGTTGTATCAGACAAACCCATTGACGAATGACTTGAGAGCATGACTAGTTGTGTCGTCATCGATTATGTCGATATTGGGTAGTGGATAATCATCTTTTGGAGAGGCTTTGTTCAAATCCCGATAGTCTACACACATCTGAACCTTCCCGCCTGATTTCTCCATAGTCACTATGTTGGCCAGCCGTGTGGGATATTCGATTACACGAATGAATCCTATGTTCAACTGTTTGACCACCTCTTCTTTGACTTTAAGCGACCATTCGGTGCGGAGCTTTCCCAATTTTTGTTTAACCGGCTTGTAATCTGGAAGAGTGGGGATCTCATGCTGGGCAATTTCAGGATCAATACCGGGCATATCATCATAATACCATGCAAAGACATCTACAAATTCCTTCAATAATTGTTCGAGTTATGCGTGCTCACGCTCTTCAAGGGTAGCCCATATCGTAATCTCACACAGTTAGCTACTAGAATCGAGGTTAATAACAACATTATCTTCTTCATTAACTTTAATGCGGTTATTTTTTTTATTATTAACCTTATTTATATTAGTTAAGAATTGTTCATTTGCAAAACCATCATCATCAAAAGTTTGATTAGAATCTAAACAATTAATGTAAGGCATAACAAGATACTCAAAATCTTCATTTATTTCATTGATAGGAAAAATAACATTGAGAACCTCATCAAAGGAGGACTCTATTACATTTGAGAAAGGATAGAAAATAGAATAAGGAATAGGGTAAACATTGGGATTAGGGGGATTTCAACAGGTACAACTAGCGCAGCATGCCAGTTGAGGAGAGTTGTATCAGCAGCCTTAATTAGGTGGGATGGATCCAGCGATGTAGTGCTTGAGTGAACCATGCATAGTGTCAGCCCCACTATTTGTATGTTGAATGAGTCCTCGGAGTCACTTTCCTCATAATCATCGCTATCTTTGATGAGCGATTGTACACGGTGTTGGGAATTTTTGGCCCATGGGTTGCTCTCTTGAAAAATGATCTCCATTCTGGGTTCCATCTTCTTGTCCGTATGGTCATACCATTGTTCCGTAAAGCCACAAAAGGGGAAGTCCTCACCCTCTTTGATGAATCGTCCATTCAAGGTGTCACCTTGGATAATTTGGATGCAGTATAATCTTCTCTTTGGTCGAGACTGATGGATCATTTTGAGCTCTTGTTCTGATGGTTGATACCCTAAACCACAAGGAGGGAAATCTTTCTTTAGTTCAATTGGATCAAGTATCCCTTGCTGTCTTTGTCCTAGACCAAGTCCGGGCATGAAGTGAATGTTTTTGAACATCTGAATCACATTGAAATTTCCTTGAGGGTCGTCTTCTGGATAAACCCTTTCTTTTAAATCATCCCTTACTGGGAGTAGGAGTGGCTCATCTCGGAATCCTGATAGGAGAATATCATTTGACCCATGTTGTATCTCAAGGATTGGATTGTTGGTACTTGCACCCTCGGTATTATCTTCGTCGCCCAAAATGGTAATGACTCGTTCATCAGTGAAGAAATTCAATTTTTAATGGAGTGAGGAAGACACACCTTTGATACTGTGGAGCTAAGGTTGTCCGAGCAATAGGTTGAAACAAGTTGGGATGTTAATAACTTGGAATTTAATGACAGGGTTTATAGGGCTAGCCCCTGTTACAAGTTTTATAGATCCCATTACCTCCCGATGGTTATTATCGTAGGCACGTACAACAACAGATGTTGGATATAGGTCAGTTTCCTTCAGTCCTAAGCATTTGAAGGTTCTTAGTGAGAAACATACATGGCGGATCCATTATCGATAAGATAGAGTTGTACGACCTTCCCCATTACTTTGAGGAATATGTTGAGTGCATAATTGTGGTTTGGTCCAATTCTGGGGGTTTCTTCTTCATAAAAGGATAACATTTGGGTAGAGGTCAAGGATCCGACCAAATTTACTACTTCTTCTGGTGTAGTAGAGGGAGGAACTCTGGGTCCAATGAGCAACATGCTCAAAGCATTTATGTGTAGTTGAGAAGACATGAAAATACCCTATAGAGTGATGTTATATTGAGTTTTCTTCTGTTGATCGAGGATCTTGCTCTCCTTGAGGGTCATTTCTAGCATAGGAAGGTTTTCAACGCCCTTCCCCTTATCATTGGCTAGTAATGAGCTTCGGATCTGGTAATGCCTTCCGGATCTAGTCATGTGATTTACTGAAGGAGGGAAGAACATAAACCCTATTTCTTCATTGATCATGGGTTGTTCTGCTACCTTATTTATTTCTCTGAGGAGATCCTCAAATGATATCATCCCACACATGTCGCCTACTGGGATAGTTTTCTCAAAAACTTGTTCTTCACTCGAATCTTTGAATTATTCCCCCCATCTGGTAAAGTCAATGCATTCCACAACTTCAATGGTTTCTTCATACAAGTCTCCCCATTATATGGGGATGTGTAAGGGTGAAGGGACCATGCACCCTTGTAGCTTCAGAGTATCAAGTAACTTGGTCATATTATAAATATCATTGGTTTGCCTGAACAATCCTGCCATAATCTAGACGACATCATCCAGGATGACTTCATCGGTTGGTAGCACCCATTTATATGATTCTCGAGCCCATTTCATTGCTTCAAATAATAGTGTACTGAACCTCTGGCAATCAATGGTCATCTGTGAGGGTAATTTTAGCCTGAACTCCAAGAGTTGGATTATGGGAAAGTTTGGAGAGGTTCCACTCCAGGATTGAGAGTGCCTGATCAGTGAGACTAATAGGGTGTAAGAGGAAATATGGGCAAGTTTGGAGAGTTTTAGGAGAGTATATGGGTGTGATTTGTGTTGAGGGATAAAATTTTGGGTTCTCTTATAAGAAGATGGCATTGGCATGATTTGGGAGTGGGTTGTGAGCAGTGTTTGGCTGGTTGGGCAATGGTACCCCGGTCAATTAGACCTTCGATTATGTTTAAAAGGTGAAAGCATTATTCAGTGGTATGGTCATCAGTTTGGTGAAAGGCTCAATAGGCATCTACCTCGAAGTTTCTTAGGAGCGGATTTAGCAATGGACGGGGATCCAAGGGTTTGATAAGGTTTCGGCTTAGCAGGGCTTGATAAACTTTGGAGAGGGAAGCATGTATCTTGGTGTATTCTTTTCATACGAGATAAGGCGGCTTTCTGGTTCCCGTGAAGTGGCTAGTTGAGAGATGTTGTTTATGATTGAGGCTGCAGTATTGGCAGGTTTGTCATATTTTCTGGGGGTGAATTGTTCGGAAACTTCTTTGGTTAAACTTCTATTTTAGCAAGACCTTCCTCGATTTCTACTCCTACTTATCTGAGATCTCGAAAGTGGGGATACTATTGTCCTTCCATGGTTGCTCGAAAGTGGGGCAAGAAGTTCTTCTTCACTATGTTGACTTGTTCTTCCTCGAAAGGCCGATTGCTTATGGTAGCTGCTTTTTCCCTTCATCGGGCTATGAAGTTACTCATTGATTATCCAGAGTTGTGTTTGAGAAACTCTAAATCACGGAGAGCGACCTCAAGCTCTTTGTTGTACTTGTACTATAATATGAATTCTCGGGCCACATCCTCCCGACTATGGATTTTGGACTCCTCGAGAGACAAAAACCATCGGAGAGCACTATCCTTCAAAGTTTGCTAAAGTAATTGGGCCATCACCTCTTCGTAAGCCCCTAGTCATGGCACGATGATAACTGCGAAGATGGACGATCATGGGTCCATTTCCTCCAAATTTCTCGATATTCGGCATCTTGAACTTCTCTGGTAACCTTGCCATATGATAAGGAGACATGTGGGTGTAGTCCATGTAATTTGCGAAGATTATGATTTGGTCAAACTTCTTAGTTAGCATCTTGAGATCTTATTTGACATTGTTCAACTCTTCCTCTTTCGGATCAACGATCACAGACAAGTTATCCTGAGGTTGGGTAAGGTTCGACATAGGAAGATCGGCAGGTGGCGACCCATTAACAAGAGGGACACGGGGAGTGTGATGATATTCTTCGAGAACCCAGATAGGCTCAGGTGGACCCATAGTGCGAGGTAATAGGACCTCGAGCTCTTGAGGAATAGGAGCCTGGTTTCGTTGCATCTCCCGGACCTCAGTTTGAAGGTTGTCAATCTTGGACATGAGCTGAGCTAAAACTATCGTTAGATCTGGTTGCGAAACTAGTTCTTGATCTATGTAATCCATGGAAAGTGAATGGATACCGTACTTGGAAGAGGTAGCATGGGAACGGACAAAACTCCAGGGTGATTTGACTTAATACTGAAGCCAATAAGGATCCTTAATACTGGCTTAACACTGAGTTCCATAGGATATACCTCCCATCATGACTTCGGTCAAGCGGTACGATGCGGGGAAACGTTCGATATACGTCGAAGGTACTTGGATAATGGAAGGTGAGAGTCATATCGCTTAGGCTAACTGTGCCCTGCCGAATCAGTGCCCATCACGAAGTGACCCTCCAGTTACTGGACAAAATTTGGTCAATAACAATGCTCTTTAGTGATATCGTGTGAATCATGCATGATCATCTTATTAGTATCTTATGAAGAGAGTGTCTTTCTTGATCATGCCCAATGGGGAGCAAAGTATAAGTACCAATGGTATACCAAGTATGGGTGATGCATGCAACATGAGGATATATGTGATCCTAGGTGCATGTGGTGTGAAGTGTACATGGAGAATTTTCTACAAGTGTATGATTAGAAGTATAAGTATGGGATATACATGAAAAAGGGGAACATGCAAAACGGGGGGAAATATAAACAAACATAACATCCATATAAATAGAGTGTGGCCCTCAAAAATAAAAATCCCTAGCAGATTCGCCACTGTGTCCATCTCCGGATAGACCCCCTCACGACGCGGAGGGAGAGGATCCCTCTAGGTCTCGCGCGTCCCTCTCAGGAGCTCTTTGGTCGGCGTCGGTGAATGGGGTGAAAAAATGTAGAGAGATAGAGTCGCGAGCTTATTTTACTCAACAGAGACAAAAGAAAAAGGAGCCATCCCGAAGGACAACATCCAAAGACATACTGATACATACGAAACCAAAATGAATCAAAAAGTGTCTGGAGGCTAAGTTACAAAATGGAAAGGTGTTAGGAACCTATTCCACCATTAAGTTCTCTCATGGGTTGTTGCTATTTTTCTTTATTTCCCCATGATATGTGTGCATGTGTATATGTAGCGGAGATAGGAATCATCGACTTGTATCACGGAAGAGATAAAGCGAGTCATCCATGGGAATGTTTATAAAAAGTAATATTAGAAAATAGGATTTATGCGATTATCCTAGCGTCGATCAATATAAGGGAATGATAATGCGTGTGGAATAATACGCCACTAAGAACAAATATAGGTATATGTAAATTTATAGAATCTAAGAGAATTAAGTCTGAAGAATATAGAAAAATTGGAAAAGAGTATAAAAAAGACTCGAGTCTCGAGTTTTACCCCTAGATGCCTACGTAGCCTATAGAGGCATAAAAGTCCATGTAGTTTGTATGCAAAACGAGGGGTGTGATTTATCCCATAAATCCAATTGTGGACTTCTCTTGTATGTGTGTGTGTAAAAAAGTGTTTTAGTTCTGAGAAAAAGTGTGAGAAAAGTGCGAGAATTCCCATTTTGGATTTTATGAGCAAATCCACTTTTTCTTATTTTTTTGAGTTTTTATTTATATGAAAATAAGATATGTGCCATAATCCTAGATAAAAAGTATATTAAGATATGTGAGATGAGAGAATAAAAGTTCTAAGTAATAAAACAAGTTAATGCGAATTTATGAGAATTTAAGGAGAGAGTTGAAAGACTTGGACCTTCTTGGAGATCTTGAGCTTGACCTTGGATGTTGGAGAGCAGCCCTTGCACTTGGATGATGACGGAGGGTACTTAATTAACCAAGTTTGATGAAAAGGATGATGAAAAGTGAAGGTTGGAAAGGGATTTGGATGTGTAAATCACACTGACTTCGAGAGAGATTTTTTGGATTCACTGAGAGTGATGTATTTCATATCTAGGATCTCCTTTGGAATGAGGTCAATCCCTCATTTTTATAGTCCCAGTGCATTGCCGATCCTCATAGCCCTAGTCCTGCCAATCGGTAGGTGCGTTTAGGCACACTGCCGATAGATAGGGTCTGGGACCTACCGTTTGGCAGTCTCTTTCAGTCACCTTTAGAAAATCAGTCGCTGAGCTTAAACCGTTGATCCAAATTGTACAGGGGGTGAACTATTGTAAAGCCAATTCAGAGAACTTTGAAAGTCCTTGGACCGCTCCTGGGTTCGGGAGTTGACTTTGGGTAAAATGTGGCTCTGAAGTGCTCATCGGTCCTTTGGATGTGGAAACTTTAGACGCAATTAGATCGTTCGTTCGTATGGTAAGCCGGAATCACGCATGGGCAGACTGTTAGAAAGTTTAGGATATTTACTTCGACATTCCAAAGAGTTTGACCCGGTTTGGGGAGTCCACTTTTATCAAATTGGCCCTAAAAGCATTGCATGACCTCTCAGAGTAAAACAGATCATTCGTCCGTACCATAAGTCAGATTCGCACACGGGGCAGCCCGTTGGAAAGGGGTTTTAGTTCCCTTTGAAGATTCATTCAGTCTTAGTCGAGCTGAGGAGTTTAACTTTTGGTCAAACGGATCCTGGGAGCATCCGATGGCCTCTAGGTCAGTACCCAGGGTATGACTTGGGTTTGCAATGATGAAGGGATGTGATAAAGACCTAAGGAGAGGTTAGTTTGTATTAGAATGGGGTGTCTGCCCGAACCATTTTAGACATTCACAATGTGAGCTCTAATGTTTTTATTCATCACATTCAATTGGAGGAAAATGATAACACTTCTAGTGATCCCCAATGTCGACTCAATTCGGAGATGAAAGAATTCATTAGAGATTGATCTTTAAAATTTCTTGATGTCGGTATCATTTACCCAATAAATGATAGAAAATGGGTTATTCCCATTCATGTTGTGCCTAAAAAGTCTGGCGTCACTATCATAAATAATAGTGACAATGAGCTTGTGCCAACCCGTATGCAAACAAATTGGCATGTTTGTTTTGATTATATAAAGTTCAATGTTGTCACTCGAAAAAGCCATTTCCATCTCCCATCCCTTGACCAAATGCTTAAATGATTATCGGGCCATTCTTATTACTATCTTCATGATGGATATTCATGGCACAACTGAATCCCTATTTCCCTTGAAGACCAATAAAATACTACCTTTACCTATCCCTTTGGCACTTTTGCGTAATGTCGCATGCCCTTTGACCTTTGTAATGCACTAGTGACATTTCAAATATGTATGAATAGTATGTTCAGTGACATGGTACATGGTTTTGTCAAAGTCTTTGTATATGATTTCTATGTCTTTGGATCATCTTTTGATTAATGCTTGTCTCACCTCACAATGGCCCTCCAAAAATGTCAAGAGAGGAACTTGGTCCTTACTCAGCAAAAAATGTCATTTCATGGTGAAAAAGGGTATTGTTTTAGGTCACGTTGTCTCTAGAGCCGATATTGAGGTAGACAAAGGAAAACTCGACTTGATTTCCATGGTTACCATTCCTAAGTCTGTTAAGGACATCCATTCCTTCTCAATACATCCAGTCTTTTATTGGATCTTCATTAAGGGTTTTTCTACAATCACCCTACCTTTAACAACCCTTTTATCCAAAGACCCACTCGTATTTGATGACGCATGTGTCGTATCCTTTTATCTCCTTAAAGCACAACTATGTTCCCCTCCTATCATTCAACCTCCTAATTTCCCTCTCCCATTTAAGATCATGTGTGATGCATATGATCGTTCACTTGGTGTCGTGCTCGGTCTGAGGGTTAGCAAGTAACCTCATGCCATCTATTATGCTAAGAAAACTCTCTATAATGATCAACATAATTATATAACCATCGAAAATGAGTTATTAGTGGTAAAGTTTGCATTTGATAAGTTCTTGCCGCCTCGAGTAAACCTTATTCCAAAGAAGGATTCAAAATCACAATTAATGCACTGGATTCTCTTACTTTAAGAGTTTCATCGTGAAATAAGCGACAAAAATGGTTGTGAAAATGTTGTCACCGACCATCTCTCCCATCTCACTGTTATGTATGACACTGACCATGTACCTATTTGTGAGTCATTTCATCATGAATAACTTTTTTCTATCTCTACCTTTCCTGATTATGAAGATGTAGTCAATTTCCTAGTTATAAATAAATTTCCAATCATTGGTTGAAACAGGATCGATCCAATTTCATGGAAAATGGGAAGTATTACTCTTGGGATAACCCATTACTTTTTTAAGTATTGCACTAATCAAGTCATTCACCGCTGTGTCCCCGAATATAAACAACTCATTTTTTTGTCCTCTTATCATGATGGTGCCTATGGTGGCCACTTTAGTTATAAGACTACTATCAAAAGTTTACAAAGTGGTTTCTATCGGCCCAACCATTTTCGAGATGCCCACTAATATTTCAAAGCTTATTAAAAGATCCAATAATGTGGGCATATATCTTATCATTACATGATACCTCTTCACCCATCCTTATCATTGAAGTATTTGATGTGTGGGTTATTGATTTCGTGGGCCCATTCACCTCCTCGCATAGTTTTCAATATATTTTGGTTCGGGTTGACTATGTCTCCAAATGGATTGAAGCAATCGCCTGTAGAACTATTGACTATCGTGTTGTGATCAATTTTCTTAAGGAGCATATCTTCACCTATTCTGGAACCCATAAAGCTATCATTAGTGATGGAGGCAATAACATTTTTTTAATCGATAATTTGAACACCTTGTCAAAAAATATGGTGTTACCCATAAGGTTGGTATCCCTTATCATCCTCAGACTAGTGGTCAATTTGAGGCATTCAACCATGAAATCAGGAAAATTCTTGAGAAAATCGTCAATCATAATAGGAAAGATTGGTTCTTGCGCTTGAATGACGCATTGTGTGTATACTGTATTGCATATAAGACTCCAATTGGTATATCTCCTTATTATTTCATCACTAGAAAGGCTTGCTACCACCCCGTCCAGCTTGAACATCATGCATATTAGGATATGAAATTCCTTAACTTTTATATTGCCATGGAAAGTGTTCATAGGAAATTATAACTTAATAAATTGGAGGAGGTACATAATAATGCCAATGATTTGTTCAAAAAGTACAAGAATAAGATGCAATGGATCCTAGACCAAATAATCACATGAAAAGAATTACAACCTCGTCAAAAAGTATTGTTATACAATTCATGTCTTCATCTCTTTCTTAAAAACTTGAAAACCAATTGGTTAGTTCATATCCATGTTGAGTCTGTGACTCCTTATGGTACCATCACCATTAAAAATCTGAGGCATATTAGCCTCTTTAAAGTCAACGATCAACATTTGAAACTTTATTTGGAGTTAATCTCCACTCATGCTTTTTTTGGAGTTAAGTCCCACTCAAATTGAAGAGATTGTCACAGTTTATAAAGAATGACTTTTTAGTCTTGTTTGGGGGTGGTTCCCACCCACGTTTCTCTATTTATCCCACATATCGTTTCCCTTCCATCGTGTTTTGGGGTGAGCTCCATTCGGTCTGGCTGAAGACATTAAACTTATCTCTACCCGGACACATCCCATCGTGCCTTATTTATGAATATGAGTCTTATCACGTTTGGGGATGCTTCTCTATCCTCCCCCTAATTTTTTTATATGCCTTATTGACCTTTACATATTTCGGTCATGTCGTTGTTCTTTTGATTCTACCATTGGTTCCATCACGTGGTCTATCTTTCATTAGCCGTTGATTCTAGTAATCTATTTCCTATGTTGTGCTTTTAGTTTTAATATATAATATTAACATCGAAGATGATGTTCTCTTTTATTTGGGGTGGGATGTTTATCAAAAGTGTACCTTTTTTGAACATTTTTGTTAGAAATAGTCCATCTTTCCACTTTTAGGCGATTTTATCTCCTTCTTGACATGGTTTATCTATCATCCATCATTTAAATCTATAATATTCTAAATGAAATTTGAAGTCAATATTTTAACTTAAAAGCTTAAGTAATTCTTCTTAAGCCATATTACACTATGAATCCCTTGACTTGATACTACTTTATGCTCTTGTCACGTCATGACAGTCCAAAGTTGAAGCGTTTGAAAATTCTCAAGACACCTTAATGAGAAAATTAAGGTTGAATTGGAGCTCGTTGAAGAGAAGAGTAAGGAGGGTCAAGACCGAGAAGCACCATACAAATAAAGGATGGAAAATTACTATAGTAAAAAAGTTTAACCCATGAGTTTCTCCATAGGAGACTTGGTCATTAGGAGGGTCAAAATTTCTATTAAGGACCCAAAACATGGAAATTTATGTACCAACTGGGAAGGTCCTAATCCTCCAACCAAGGAGACGACGCCAGGAACATATCATCTAAAGAATATGGAAGGAAGGGATCTCCCCCAACCGTGGAATGTTGAATATCTCAAAAAATAATATACATATTGTGATATGCACCTCTAATCACTTTGCTATGTTTTAATCCAATAGAAAATTTCTAGAAATGAATTAAAAGTTTCTTTTGTCTAATATAAGTACCATTTATTAAATTTATTTGTTAACGAACCAATTGACACACCTAGGCTATGGCCCAAAGGTATAAAAATAACACCTAGTCTACGACCCAAAGGACCCAAGAGACCACATTATGCTATGTCCCAATAGTCTAAAATGACTAAGAAACTTAGGCTCCGACCGAAAATTTCACATGACCACAATAGAAGAAAACAGACTCTATAGAGTATTATATTTTGGTTTTGATATAAGAAGTTGGTGGGTAGGCAACATATAGGTTCATAAAAAATCTCAAAACAAAAATATTCCAACATTAAAACAATGTTACAAAACAAGCACTTAATGTAAACATCCCATCAAAGTTGGTACCATAATAATAAGCATCACTCATCCTCCTTGGGCTTAAAATAAGGTTCACCCTCGAGAAGATTCAAATAAATTTCAAGAGTTGGATGGTACCTAAGAATCCCTACCTTCAACCCATCATAACCATCAACAAATGCCTCTCGCATCGCTCGGTGGAATTCTCTAAAAGGGGTGTACTCATCCTTAGCCTATTGGTGCACGCATGGAATGGAATTCTCTAAGGCAACCGCTTTACTCTTATCTTTATCTAACAGTGCTAGGAATTGATTTCTATTCAACTCAGACTCCCTCATAAGTGTCTCTATATGAACTAACTCCATATTAGTAGTTCTTACTTTATCCTCAAGTACGTAATCCTTGACCTTCGAAACCTCCAAGACTGCTTCAGACTGTCTCATCCTCTCTCTCTCTTTTTCAATCTCGACTTTCAAATGACAGTTGAATCTCCCTGAAGTATAAACTAAGGTTTAAAATGTAATACCCCGTACTTTTGGCTATATTTATTTTTGGGATTAATTAATTAAATGTGAATTTATTTGGAAATTAATTCGGGTAAAATACTAGCGAGTTGTAAGTTGGTATTTGACTATATTGAGCATATATGATGTTATATGAATATTGAATTATGAAATTTGTCGTGAGATTGATATACGGCAATTTGGTCATTTTATTGGGACGCGTGTGACAGTCGCGTCGGGATATAATTATTTTATTTATAAAAGTGAATTTAAATTCTATTAACCGTATGGTCATTTTGAGCGCGCCAACGCGTCCGGAAGGGTCGAGATAGTCAGAAAACACTAGCCGGGGGTGTAGTTTGGGTTCCGGGGTATTTTTAGGCCATACCGGCAATATAAAGGGTATTATGGTAATTTCGTATTTTTAGGAATTAAAAATGACGAAAATTAGAGAAGTAAATCTGATTGGGAATAGACCCACTAAACCCACTAATCAACCCTTAATGACCCAATAAGCTACGGAGGTTATCATTTAGGTTTCCAACTTTCCCAAAGAAAACCCTAGCCACCATAGCCACCTTTGGAGAAGAAAGCTTGGAGAGGGAGAGAAAGAGAAGGAATTCTGCAGAAATCTTTACAAAAATCAACACCAAATTCAGAGACAATCAAGGCAAGTGATTTAATTACATTTAAATTCAGAGAATGTTCTTCCCATGTTAGAAAATTGAAGAATTCCAATTGTTCTTGAAAGATGAATGAAAACCCATGTTAATTGGATTTAGATCTTGAATACTGAGGACAAATTGCATGTAGAACCATATAGAGATGATTGTTCTGGTGTTAGTATACGTGGGATGTAACAAAAACTGATCTAGAATGGACTAATTGATGATTACAAATTCTAGGGTTTATGTTCTTGAATTATTGGGGAAAAAGTGAAGAGATTTGTATATTGATTTATGTTAGGGTGACTTAATCCTTTAAAACGTGTTAGGAGGTGACTATAATATGTTTAAGATTGATTAGAGACCTTAAAACAATCATTGGGACTAATTTTAGAGGAGATTTTAGGAGTAAAATTGATGAAAAACGAAGAAGGAAAAATCTGGGCTCGAACTGGTCGTTCGTTAGAAGAGCCTCCCTAGGTCGTTCGAACGAGCCTCGTTCGAACGAGCTTCTAACGAGTTGACCAGTCGCTTCTAAGGAAAAGGAATTTTGTTCGATACTTCATTCGAACGAGATCTCATTTGAAGGTACAGTTCGTTCGAACGAACTGGATCTCGTTCGAACAGTCTCGTTCGAACGAGACTTCTAACGAGCTGACAGTTTGATCTCGTTTGAACAGCCTCGTTCGAACGAGACTTCTAACGAGCTGGCAGTTTGGGCGTTTTTGGCCTGTTTTGATTTTGGGAGTCCCGTAAACTTGTTCGAGGGTAGAGTTAACATTCCTTTGATGATGTATTGATAGATTTGGGACTTTTGGGTTATTATGAGGAGTAAATTATATACGAGTGATTTAAATCAATGAACCGTTTGGGTTGAGACGTGAGTGTCTACTACGACGTGAGAATAGATTATGGCGCGTGTGATTATAAACCGGAATCGTATAAAGTGTGTAAATTATAGATTGGTACGAGAATGAGAATAGTACTACAATTAAACTACGAGACTACTAAGACGTGTGTTTACTTAGTAGTGGTATATAAATTGTGTGTATGACATACCAACCATACTTGCTATCACGGGAGGTTTGCGTTCGCTTAGGGCCCTCTAATCCTCGTGTTGTCCGGATTTATACTGGTTACCTTGATGAACATAGGTCATAGAAAGACTTATTGGGATATTAATAAGTCCGCTGATCGTGGGAGCGTAGGTATGTGCATGACCCATGTGATGTGACTGTGTTCGCCTCCATTATTTGTGATGTTGTTATTTGTGAACTATTCCTGAGAGATTCGGAATATGTAATCCTTATGTACGTGATGTACCGGGATGGATAGCAGAGTATGTGTGCACCACAGCTTAGTTCTCGGGTTGCTTGTATTGTATATTTATGATGTGAATAATATACACTTAATTAATGGGAACCTTCATGTTAATGTTGTGAATATAATTACGGTATTGTTTCGAGAAAATATAATGGGTTAGCTGATAGTGAAATATATTTCATTTTGAGCATCTGAGTTTACGTTAAACCTCTATTTAATTACGAGCGTTATTATGTTAATAGAACCGAGTAATAAGGGTAGGACCTATGACAGTCTAGCTAGATATAATGTCACTTAGCTAGCGGTTTGTGTCGTTGTAGATGGGTACTTACGTTAGGAGTGCACAGTTAGACGAGAGGTGAGAATATCATGTGAGTGCACGTCCTAACATGTACTTTGCATTTAATGTTTTAAATGTTTTTAAAGCACTTGCAGGTTTTTAAAATATCTCCACATTCGGGCTCTGACCCGTTTGCTTTCAAATCTATATTCTTTGTAAAACCATTTTAGGTGCCCAGCCACAAGGACACCATGCATATGATACTTATTCTGGTGACGAGCTGTAGCTGTTTGTGGAAGCTACAAGGATTTGCTTGTAGACGCTTCTATCACTTGGATTCCAGATTCATTATCTATCAGTTTTAGGGCATGTTGCCCATTTCTATTAGAGACATCTTTCCATTACAATTTTCAGACTTTGGCATGTATTGTTTTGGTATTCGATTTACTTATTTCAGTTGTGGGATTGTAGTGAGGAGTTTTTCCTCCAGACTTTATTTACATTATGTGATGGTTATTCTTTTTACTTCAGTATGGTGAATGGTATTATTATTCTTCATTACACTTGTTGCATGTTAATCAGACTTAAATTAAAATTTGGCACTTACTTTTTAAATACTAGGTGGTTAGTAATCATTAAAATGTTTTCGACAGTGATGCTATTAACTGGACCAACTTGGCATTTTGAATTAATTTAATAAAGGAGTAGCTACCCGGTATTTAATTAGTCGGGGTGTCACAGGTGGTATCAGATCATCAGGTTCTAGTGTCCTTTAGGATCTGACGGCTTGTTATGTTTCCGCTAAGTTTCTTTGATATAGAGCCCTATATTTTAGGACTGTTGTACTCTTTTTGTGTATGCTTCGTTCTTCAGCTATTTTAAGTTATAACAACGAACTTATAAACTTCGTTCTTATTTCAGATTCCTCCACGACGTGCACGACGAGTTCGCAGGGATGCAACGCCCGAACCCCAGCCCGCTCCAGTTCAGGGCAAGATGAACGCCGCTGAGGTTGCAGCTATAGTAGCCCAAGCGGTAAATGCCAAAATTGTCATTGTTCAGCAGGCACCACCTCAGGCGCCGGTTGCCGCGCCAGTACAGGAAAATGCATTCTCGTCTGCTTGGGAGCGTTTACGTGACGCTTTTCAGAACGTGCATCCGCCAGAGTTTGCAGGTAGCTCAGATGTGGTAGTCTCGAGCCAGTGGAGGAAGGATATGCAGAGGCACTTGAGGATGTATGAGTGCACGGACGTCCAGAAGCAGGTGCTAGCTACTTTCAAGCTAGTTGGATCTGCGCTACAGTGGTGGGAGTCTATTACCACCATGGAGGAGAGGGATACTCTCACTATTCAGGACTTCTGGGTGCGGTTTGACCGCAAGTACTTTCCGTCTGCTGTTCACACGGAAATGAGGAGGAAACTGATGAATCTGAGGCAAGAGGGTAAGACCGTGGCCGAGTATGAGGCTGAGTTCAAAAACCTGTTGAATATCGTTCCGGATGAGATACCAACAGAGAAGAAGAAGATTGAGAAGTTCACGGACGGGTTGACATGGAGGATCCGTCAGCATCTGTTAGGGAACCATTCGTTGGCCACGTATTCTGATGTGGTTAACGCTCCTTTGTTACACTACCAGGACCACCGCTTTCATATGGCTGAGAGCAAGAGGTCGGGAGAGTCTAGCCATCAGGGCAGGACATGAGGACATGGTGCCGGTGGTGCACAATCTGTCCAGGGGCAGAGATAGGGTGAGCAGGGTTCGCAGCAGGGGGATCAGAAGAGGTTCCGATCAGGGAACTACAGACAGGGACAAGGAGGTTTCCGTCAGGGCCATTAGGGTCCAAACGGCCATCAGGGCCAACAGGGGCAGAATGGGCAGCAGTTTCACCAGGGCCAGCAGGGCCAAGGGAGGAACGGTAACGGCCACCAGGGCCGGGGATAGCAGGGGCAGAGAGGAGGGAACTTCCCATGGAAGTGTTTTGTTTTTTGCAAGACTGGCCATAAGCGACAGGATTGTCCTGATAGGGGCAGGGCCCCACAGCAGCAGCAGCAGGGTGCTTGCCAGGAACCGCAGAGGCCTATGTTTCCCGCCTCTCTCCCCGCACCGCCACAGATGGCAGCATTGCCACCCATTCCAGCATTCCCAGCTCAGCAGGGGCAGCTACAGTATGGACGTGTCTATAACGTTCACCAGGCAGCAGTTCCACAAGCACCACCCGCGATTGAGGGTACGTTTCCTATCCATGGCACTATGGGTCGGGTATTATTTGATACGGGGGCTACACATTGTTTTATAGCTACACACTTCGTGAAAGCTTTAGGATTGTTAGCTACGGCAGAGAGCACAGTGACGTGTGTCGACTAACCATTGGGCAGTGGGTCACTTATTTTCTTTATATGCCGGGGAGTGGGGGTAGATATTGGTGGTTTGGTATTACCTGCAGACATGTTGGTATTAGATATGCATGTTCACGATGTGATTATCGGTATGGATTGGCTCGTAGCTTATAGGGCCATGATTGATTTCTTCAGCGGGAGCATTGTTTTTGCCATTCCGGGGCAAGAGATGTTTGTAGTGGCGATGCCTCGCCCAGAGGGAGGATCGACCGCTCATATGTATTACATTGAGGAGGATACCTCTAAGGAGGTAGTGATTCCTTTAGATTCAATCCCAGTAGTCAGGGAGTATTCGAATGTGTTTCAGGAGATACCAGGCCTACCCCCAAGTCGAGAGATAGACTTTGTTATAGACCTGTTACCAGGTACGAGACCTATAGCACGCGCACCGTACCGTATGGCTCCGGCAGAGATGCGAGAGCTACGAGATCAGATAGAGCAGCTGTTAGGTCAGGGCTTTATTCGCAGGAGTACCTCACCTTGGGGCGCTCCAGTTTTGTTTGTGAAGAAGAGGGATGGTTCACTGAGATTGTGTGTGGACTACCGAGAGTTGAATAAGGTCACGATACGGAATAAGTATCCGTTACCTCGAATCGATGACTTATTCGACCAGTTGAGAGGAGCTTCTTTCTTCTCGAAGATTGATTTGAGATCGGGTTACCATCAGTTGCGTATCAGGGAGGAGGATGTCTCGAAGACTGCGTTCTTATCGAGATATGGTTCTTACGAGTTTCGGGTTATGCCTTTCGGTTTGACCAATGCTCCAGCAGTGTTTATGGACTTGATGAATAGAGTGTTCAGGGATTTCCTAGACCAGTTTGTCATTGTCTTCATTGATGATATTCTGGTTTACTCCCAGACAGAGGAGGAGCACGCCGAGCATTTGAGGCAGGTTTTGCAGACACTTCGTCAAAACGAGTTGTATGCAAAATATGAGAAATGGGGGTTTTGGCTGAAGGAGGTCCAGTTTTTGGGACACATTATTTCTGACCAGGGAATATCTGTTGATCCGGGGAAGGTATCCGCGGTGAGGGAGTGGGGACAGCCCACGACACCGACTGAAATTCATAGTTTCTTAGGCCTAGCAGGATACTACAGGAGGTTCATTCGGGGATTTTTGAAGATAGTGGGTCCTTTGACACATCTGACTCGTAAGGGTGTGCCATTCATCTGGAGTGATGCCTGCCAGTTGGCATTTGATGAATTGAAGGATAAATTGACCTCAGCACCTGTGTTAGCATTGCCGAGACCGGGAGTTGAGTATTTGGTTTACACCGACACGTCTTTGCAAGGACTTGGAGGTGTATTGCATCAGGAGAGACAAGCCATAGCTTATGCTTCCCGTAAGCTTAAGACTCATGAGAAGAATTACCCCACGCATGATTTTGAGTTGGCGGCAGTGGTATTTTCCCTACGGATTTGGAGGCACTATCTTTTGGGGGAGAAATTCCAACTGTTCACGGACCACAAGTCCCTACAGTACATCTTCACGCAGAAGGAGTTGAATATGCGGCAGCATAGGTGGCTTGAGTTTGTGAAAGACTACCAGTTCGATATCCAATATCACCCAGGCAAGGCTAACTTGGTAGCAGACGCGTTGAGCCGTAGGCCAACAGATGAGGTGGCAGAGGTGTGGAAGGCAAAGTGGAAGGAATTGGGACACCAGGATGCAGTGGCCCGATATTTCATGTCTGTGATGACCGTTACACCGCAGATTGTCACGAAGGTAGTACGGGCAAAGGCTAATGACTCGTTCTGTCAGGAGTAGATAGTTCGATTACTAGCAGAGGGAGTCGAGTCCTATACCGTCAGCTCAGACGGGGGATTATGCTTCAATGGGAGATTGGTAGTTCCAGAAGGGGAGAGATTACGACACGAGGTGATGGCAGAGTCGCACGGCTCACGGTTCGCGGTACATCCCGGTGGGGACAAAATGTACCAAGACATGAGACGCCAGTATTGGTGGAGCGGTATGAAGAAAGATATTGCTGAGTTTGTTTCGAAATGCACCACTTGTCAGCTTGTAAAAGTGGATCATCAGAGACCGGCAGGACTTCTACAGCCATTGGAGGTCCCGGTGTGGATGTGGGAGATCATATCCATGGACTTTATCACGGGGTTGCCTACGTCGCAGAGGGGTCACGACTCCGTTTGGATAATTGTGGACAGGTTGTCCAAAGTCGCTCACTTTTTACCCGTAAAGACTGACTACACTACGGGACAGTATGCCCAGCTCTTCATTTCAGAGATTGTGAGACTTCACGGTGTGCCCCTAAATATCGTGTCTGACAGAGACAAGATATTTGTTTCGCGGTTTTGGGAGAGTTTCCAGGAGGCCGTGGGCACGAAATTGCGGTTGAGTACGGCTTATCATCCGCAGACCGATGGGCAGACAGAGCGCACAAATCAGATGTTGGAAGACATGCTACACATGTGCATTATTGACTTTAGGGGTGGATGGTAGCAGTACCTACCACTGGTGGAGTTTGCTTACAACAACTCCTATCAGTTCACTATTGGCATGGCTCCGTTTGAAGCATTGTACGGTAGGCCTTGTCGTTCCCCAGCATGTTAGTTAGAGGTGGGGGACAACAAACTACTTGGGCCGGAAGTGATTCAGGATACTTCGGCAAGGATTGAGTTGATTCGGAGTCGCATTCGGGTAGCTCAAGACAGGCAGAAGAGTTATGCTGATGCGAAGAGATTTTTCAGGGAGTTCCAAGTGGGGGACCAGGTTTTGCTCAGGGTATCTCCTATGAAGGGGATTATGCATTTCGGGAAGAAGGGGAAGTTGTCACTAAGGTATGTGGGGTCGTTTCCTATTATTGAGCGGATCGGACCGGTTGCGTATAGACTTGGGTTACCGGAGCATTTGCATCGGATTCACGATGCGTTCCATATTTCCTCGCTGAGGAAATACCTTAGAGATAATTTGGCTCATTCTCACATTGCTGTGGAGGACATCGATCTCCAGCCGGATAGCTCCTACGAGGAGGGGCCGATTGCTATTTTGGACCGAAGCGAGAGGAAACTGCGGTCAAAGATAGTCCCGTTAGTGCGTGTTCAGTGGCGACATCACAATGTCGAGGAGTCCACATGGGAGCGCGAGGATGAGATGCACGAACGTTATCCAGAGTTATTTTTAGCAGGTACTTTCTAGTTTCGAATTTCGGGACGAAATTCAGTTATTAGGGGGGAAGTATGTAATACCCCGTACTTTTGGCTATATTTATTTTTGGGATTAATTAATTAAATGTGAATTTATTTAGAAATTAATCCGGGTAAAATACTAGCGAGTTGTAAGTTGGTATGTGAATATATTGAGTATATATGATGTTATATGAATATTGAATTATGAAATTTGTCGTGAGATTGATATACGACAATTTGGTCATTTTATTGGGACGCGTGTGACAGTCGCGTCGGGATATAATTATTTTATTTATAAAAGTGAATTTAAATTATATTAACCGTATGGTCGTTTTGAGTGCGCCAACGCATCCGGAAGGGTCGAGATAGTCAGAAAACACTAGCCGGGGGTGTAGTTTGGGTTCCGGGGTATTTTTAGGCCATACCGGCAATATAAAGGGTATTTTGGTAATTTCGTATTTTTAGGAATTAAAAATGACGAAAATTAGAGAAGCAAATCTGATTGGGAATAGACCCACTAAACCCACTAACCAACCTTTAATGACCCAATAAGCTACAGAGGTTATCATTTAGGTTTCCAACTTTCCCAAAGAAAACCCTAGCCACTATAGCCACCTTTGGAGAAGAAAGCTTGGAGAGGGAGAGAAAGAGAAGGAATTCTGCAGAAATCTTTACAAAAATCAACACCAAATTCAGAGACAATCAAGGCAAGTGATTTAATTACATTTAAATTCAGAGAATGTTCTTCCCATGTTAGAGAATTGAAGAATTCCAATTGTTCTTGAAAGATGAATGAAAGCCCATGTTAATTGGATTTAGAACTTGAATATTGAGGACAAATTGCATGTAGAACCATATAGAGATGATTGTTCTGGTGTTAGTATACGTGGGATGTAACAAAAACGGATCTAGAATGGACTAATTGATGATTACAAATTCTAGGGTTTATGTTCTTGAATTATTGGGGAAAAAGTGTAGAGATTTGTATATTGATTGATGTTAGGGTGACTTAATCCTTTAAAACGTGTTAGGAGGTGACTATAATATGTTTAAGATTGATTAGAGACCTTAAAACAATCATTGGGACTAATTTTAGAGGAGATTTTAGGAGTAAAATTGATGAAAAATGAAGAAGGAAAAATCTGGGCTCGAACTGGTCGTTCGTTAGAAGAGCCTCCCCAGGTCGTTCGAACGAGCCTCGTTCGAACGAGCTTCTAACGAGTTGACCAGTCGCTTCTAATGAAAATGAATTTCGTTCGATACTTCATTCGAACAAGATCTCGTTTGAAGGTACAGTTCGTTCGAACGAACTGGATCTCGTTCGAACAGTCTCGTTCGAACGAGACTTCTAACGAGCTGACAGTTTGATCTCGTTCGAACAGCCTCATTCGAACGAGACTTCTAACGAGCTGGCAGTTTGGGCATTTTTGGCCTGTTTTGATTTTGGGAGTCCCGTAAACTTGTTCGAGGGTAGAGTTAACATTCCTTTGATGATGTATTGATAGATTTGGGACTTTTGGGTTATTATGAGGAGTAAATTATATACGAGTGATTTAAATCAATGAACCGTCTGGGTTGAGACGTGAGTGTCTACTACGACGTGAGAATAGATTATGGCGCGTGTGATTATAAATCGGAATCGTATAAAGTGTGTAAATTATAGATTGGTACGAGAATGAGAATAGTACTACAATTAAACTACGAGATTACTAAGACGTGTGTTTACTTAGTAGTGGTATATAAATTGTGTGTATGACATACCTACCATACTTGCTATCACGGGAGGTTTGCGTTCGCTTAGGGCCATCTAATCCCCGTGTTGCCCAGATTTAGACTGGTTGCCTTGATGAACATAGGTCATAGAAAGACTTATTGTGATATTAATAAGTCCGCTGATCGTGGGAGCGTAGGTATGTGCGTGACCCATGTGATGTGACTGTGTTCGCCTCCATTATTTGTAATGTTGTTATTTGTGAACTATTCCTTAGAGATTCGAAATATGTAATCCTTATGTACGTGATGTACTGGGATGGATAGCAGAGTATGTGTGCACCACAGCTTAGTTCTCGGGGTGCTTGTATTGTATATTTATGATGTGAATAATATACACTTAATTAATGGGAACCTTCATGTTAATGTTGTGAATATAATTACGGTATTATTTCGAGAAAAACATAATGTTTTAGCTTATAGTGAAATATATTGCATTTTGAGCATCTGAGTTTACGTTAAACCCCTATTTAATTACGAGCGTTATTATGTTAATAGAACCGAGTAATAAGGGTAGGACCTATGACAGTCTAGCTAGATATAATGTCACTTAGCTAGCGGTTTGTGTCGTTGTAGATGGGTACTTACGTTAGGAGTGCACAGTTAGATGAGAGGTGAGAATATCATGTGAGTGCACGTCCTAACATGTACTTTGCATTTAATGTTTTAAATTTTTTTAAAGCACTTGCAAGTTTTTAAAATATCTCCACATTTGGGCTCTGCCCCGTTTGCTTTCAAATCTATTTTCTTTGTAAAACCATTTTAGGTGCCCAGCCACAAGGACACCATGCATAGGATACTCATTCTGGTGACGACCTGTAGCTGTTTGTGGAAGCTACAGGGACGCTTCTATCACTTGGATTCCAGATTCATTATCTATCAGTTGTAGGGCATGTTGCCCATTTCTATTAGAGACATCTTTCCATTACAGTTTTCAGACTTTGGCATGTATTGTTTTGGTATTCGGTTTACTTATTTCAGTTGTGGGATTGTAGTGAGGAGTTTTTCCTCCAGACTTTATTTACATTATGTGATGGTTATTCTTTTTACTTCAATATGGTGAATGGTATTATTATTCTTCATTACACTTGTTGCATGTTAATCAGACTTAAATTAAAATTTTGTACTTACTTTTTAAATACTAGGTGGTTAGTAATCATTAAAATGTTTTTGACAGTGATGCTATTAACTGGACCAACTTGGCATTTTGAATTAATTTAATAAAGGAGTAGCTACCCGGTATTTAATTAGTCGGGGTGTCACATAAAACATGGAGTCTTACTTCATTATTTCCTCCACCATATTTCTCTTAGAAAATCCATAGCCTGAAGCTAGGTCGCAAAGAACCACTTGTAGATTAATTTGTTGCTAGAGAGAGGGGTGACATAGTGAGAACAAAAATGAATAAAGGAACGTCCAGGCATGGTTACAACAAAAGTAATACACATTCCTCATAAAGATATTCCAACAAGCATAAATTAAGGCCGTGAGTATTATTCTTAAACATGTCATCAATCTTGTTCGGGTAAAGGCGGGATCTCAAATGAGTAAACATATCCCTTTCCACTTCACTATTTTTTACTCTATGTGGGGGGGGGGGGGGGGGGGAGTCCTGGAATTGTGTGTTGCATTTTTGGGATGAGCCTTAGCCTTAATAAACAAATCCTTCGCTTTTAAAAGTAAAAGTGCGATGGAAACAAAAGTGCTCTCCATGTGCTGAACTCCAGGCAATAATGGTAATACCAAGTCATCACTATCGCACATGGGTTTCCCCACCGTAGGTCTTTATTTATTCTTATCTTTTGTACCCACATATGGGGGCATGATCAAGGATTATCTTGTTTACCTATTTTTCCCATCGATGGGAGATATCGACATTGGTCCCTTGGATGCATTGACCTCATAATCCTTTCTTACTTTCCTTTTCTATGTCGAAGGAGCTACAAGTAAGACTGGAAGCATTAATAACTAAGAAGACATTACCCAATCTAGAGAAGTAAAAAAATTTATATACTTACACTAGGAGCTAATACCATGAGTGGGGGTAGGACCATGACAGGTGGGGCTGGACCCAACCCATAGCAATGAAGAAAATTCTCCAGAAGCTACTCGTCAACTCACATGCAACCTAGTTATTCCACCTCCCGCACATGATGAATGGAGGCACCATCCACGGTATAAAGATCCTCAACTAAAAAGACAAGACAAATTAAGGTTACCAGAGTGAAAAGAAAAATATATATACATATTTGCAATCATTACTACACTAAGACAATACATGAAGGTTAAAGATATTTCCATTCAGTGGGGGAAATTAACACTCTCATCACTCGGGATAAACTACCACTGTCCATAAATGAAGAAAAAGTCAGACTTCCAATCTCTAATAGTAGGAATAGGAGCTTTAAGCATGTGGGTTTCTTTAAGCCTAATGTTGAGGTGATACTAACCCTCTTTTTTGTCTATGTGGAAGTCCAGAGATGATAAAAGTATACAAACTTTTATGGGTCAACAAATTGCCCAGTCACCTATTTGAATCTAACAAGGATTATTACTAAGTGATTCGAAGCATTTGGTCGAAGCTACCTAGGAGAAAATTAGTAAAACTCAACATTTCTCTCACACAATGAGTTAAAGGAAGTCAAAACCCTGCTTCAAATGCGGACTCGTATTTTCATACCTACCCTTCCTTGGGGCTCTGACATGCTTATTCAAAAGGTCCTGGTACCCTAAGTCCAATATTATCCAGAATACCATATTTGACTCGCATATCCTACAATTCAAAACTACTAATAGTGGAACATAACTTCATAGAAGCAAAACTAAAAACATGAGGCACATAGTCACAACTCTCCATCGGTGTCAAACAATTGAGCGGAAGGACAGTTAACAAAATGTTGTCCTCTCTAACAACTCCTCCACCATCACTAGTTGAGGATAGAACAATACTTTCAACGCTTTAGAAATGAGCTCCAACATTTTCTAAAGGCTCCTCAACCATTATGTCAAGTGGTGTAAGATCGCCCCCAATCAAAGAATAAAGCCATCACATCTTTGATGGGGCAATCTGTAGAAGTAAATGAATTAAGGTTAAGGTGTTCAAAGCCCACTCTAATCAAATTATAAATTATGGAAAGAATAAAGTCGTGTCTCGGGTGAAAGTGAAGTTAGTCATGTTGGTAATGGTTGGTATCCAACCATAAATAATTAAATAGAGCTCATGTCAAGACAAATAAAAACAAAATATTTTTAACTACAGCACAATAGGCAATAGGTGAAATAATCAATTGCAAAGATACTGCTATACAAAACACTAAAGTTGTTATCGAGCAAATATTTTCAAGTAATATTGAGCAAAGCTCCATGGAATTATTAGTTCGGTATGAAATTATTAGTTCAATTCAAGCTCCATGGACAAATATGAACATAGGGATTCTTTACCACTCACTGGGAATCTGAAGCAAACAAAGAAAAAAAATTCATCCATGTCACGGATCTAATTGTTGTCTCGACGAACCAGAGAAGGGGCATATATATATATATATATATATATATATATATATAAGCACATTATGTACATATAAAGGCTAAATACAAAGGAGGTAGGCATCGTCGACCATCGTGAAGCAAATACAATTTCAAATCAATCGGAATGATTCATATGGTAGAGAATACAAATGTAAATTTTTCTTATTTTAAGTACTTAACAGTTCAAAACGAACAGAGAGAATGGAAGTCAATTATTGCTATCAATGGTAGAGAAGTTTGACCATTGAAGAAAATGGGTCGTCGAATTGAGAAAAGAAAAACTCAAATGGGTTTTCCAATATTTGAAGCGAGGGTTGATCGATGAGGGTACCAACGTGCTTTTTGCCACATATGATATAATAGAACTAGAGACAAAAGGTGGTACCTCTACCACTTATATCCCACTCAAAATATGGGGTTGGTTTACATAGACATGTATCCCTCAACATACTCCTCCTATAAAACTCAAAAGGAGTAAAGCATTGGGGTGTTTCATATTGATATAAATGTGGGTCCCCCTACTGTAATAATTCACAATAGATATTAGGCCATGTCCAATGGTTTTTTCTATCAATATTATTTTCTATTATAGAAAGACTGGAAGTGGTAAAAGTAGTCCAATGCCAGTTTCTATGTATAACCGAATGTGATATAGGTGATGACTTAACAAGAAAATTTCTATCCAAATTTCTAGATATGGAAAGACTCTGACGGTTATCCAATATGACATGGAGCTACTCATGATCAGTTTTATCAATTTGGGCCATAGATGAAAAATGGGAAGATGGTTGGATAAGTAAGTTAACAGTTTTTTTTATGACAGTGGAATATTGTTTTCTTTTTAAATCTCCACATCACATAGAGAGAAATATACCATTGGAGATAATCTTTAAATAACTATTCCATATTATCCAAAAAGAGTCCATGTAGATAAGAATGCTTGCATAACTACTTTGACAACAAGGATAGAAATGGTTTTAGGTCAAAATGATTGGAGATGGCCTTAGCACATCCTCTACAATGTGGGTCCTCCGTTGTACTAATTGCAAAATTTAGGAGGCTTAAACTTTTCAACAACATGAGTTGAGGAGTTATATGTTGTGGGTGTTGTTACATTTTAAGTTTTTTTAGTCTGAATCCTAAAAAAACTCACTGCTATTAAAACTCTACGTATTGGGAACTTCATATTAAATTTCCACTCAATCCACACTTTGAATTTTTTAAACTCATTTCTCAGGCTATTTTTTTACTTAGTCCTCATTTTTTTTCTACTCAGTCTTTCACAAATTTTTCCTCATCCTTGTTAGTGAGACCTATTGTCAATTTTCACTTGGACTATTTTCAACAGAGTCCTTACACAAATTTTTCCTAGACTAAATTTTTGTTCATCCATAAACGTTGTCCATAGAGAAATTATCTTGAGACTAACATGTTTTCGTAGCTCTATTCTTTATATTTTGGCAAAGTTTGCAGATTGTTTCTTCATTTGGCGATGTTCAAATACTCCCATTTAGTGTTGTCTTTACGTCAAATTTTCCCGCGATCAAGGTTATCTCATGGAAATTAGGGGGTAACTGATATGTATAAATTTGTCATTCAAATTAGTCAAGGTGAAGTCACCTTAAGGTAATTTGTAATAAGACCAATTTCTTCATGGGGACAAGGACACCATATATAACCCCATAGTACACCTAAGCACCCGTGGGCCGCTTTCTTTATGGGAGAACACAATGAAAATTGGAGACATGATTTTACAGAGGGTGTGGGACCACTGCTACCAACTAAAAATAAAAAGAAAATACCAATAGCAAGTACAAGTCCTCTGCATGCCCTACCCATGTACGTGACCTTGTCTTACGCACTACCATATGGCCCATCTACATGACCAAGTCCCGTACATGGCCATGTTTGGCACATGACTAGCCGAACTCATCAAAGGGGTCAAATATCACTTGTCCAATGTCTTACATACCAAGTCTGTAACACCCATGTTACACAATTAATGTATGATAGGTCTTGAGGGAAGGTGAGCATATAATGGCTCTTAAACATCGAGAAAGTGAGCCTTAGTGTCACTGACGTGTCCATGGAGAATGTGATCATTAAACTCTTTGACATGCCCTCTATGATGTGAGTATTAATGCCTCATAATCACCGTAATTAAAGACTCATTCTGGCTAAAGTTCTAAGACGATAAAATGTCCAACACTTCACTAAGGAAAAGAATATTGATAGTTGAGCTTCATTTTACTTTGCACTTATATTCTCTCTTCTAAGAAAGCCTTCGTGCATTCTTGTAACTCAGTCTTATAGCATAGGCTCCCCATACTTGTAATTTGGCATTTTGAGCCTCATATTAATAAAAAGAGAGAAGTAGAGCATTCCAACCGTGGATGTAGGCCCAACAACTCAGGTTGAACAACATTAAAAACTAGTGTCAAATTCGTTTATTGTCTTTTATTTCTTAAGTCCAACTCTGAGGAGAGTGCGCTTGCGTTCAAATAAGGAAGTTATTTAATTAAACACAGTTTTTACCACTTAAGTCCTAAACATGCATGTATATGTGATTAAATACGATTATGAAACATGCAAGAACACATATATGAGGAAAAATCCCTCAAAGGGGCAAAACCTTTTATTTTCACAATATTTTGTAAGAGAACGGCTTACAACGGATTACAATGAAAATACAGTGACACGAAAATACCCTCGGGTGTCGGTTCTGTTGTCGGAGACTGGAACAATCCCTTTCCAGTAGGGCAGTAGTGACGAAGAGAGCGACTTCCTAACAAATTACTTCAGATCAGTAAATGATCTTCTTGAAGGTTTAAGGATTCACACACATATATGGGAACGGTTTTGTGAATCAGAAAGGTTTAGAAAACGTTAAAAGGTGAAGTCTTATTCTGGGCTATTTTTCGCAGAATTTCGAGGTTGTAGAAAGACTTAAAAAATGTGTAGAAGGAGATCAAATATTTATACAAAATCCGAGGCGGTGGCTCGTTCGAACGAGATAGCCATGTCGCTCAAACGAAGGACAAAAGTAGTTCGAACGAGATCGCGCTACATGTCTATCTCGCGCAAATTACTTTTAAAGTCGCTCGAACGAGCTCGTCGATCGAGGCCATTCGCTTCTACACTTAGAAAAATTCTACTTTTGATAAAAAATTAATCCATACTTCAAAAATAATTTTCAAAAACATTTCCCAAATATTTATGCAAATATTTAAAACTTCCAATAAAACATTTTACTGATAGAGCGTAGTGGAGTAGAGGGAATGAGCTGAGCAGCACGTTGCATGTAGCATGATGCACGAGAAGAAAGTGGATGCATTGAATTCAGATACATGCCGTCGAGGATGATCGTGTTGACGTGCCGAATGTAGCGGTATCAGACATATGATCTGTGATCTAGGAGGAAACAGAAACATCCTAGAATCTACACCGGACATTTATAAAGTTATGTCCTTACAAATCTCCCCCTATGTCTATGCCGGTACATACATAAAAAAACCCGAATTATGCAATAAAATGACATATAAGATAATATCCCCATTAAAACATTAAATTGAGAATACTAAATGACATATCTTCCAAATCTTCAGATCTCCAAATCTTTCAAAGATTTTCTCATCAGGGTGTGTAATTAATTAATGAACAATGTTTTACCTACACACATGAGATAAAGCAAATACCCGTGACAAGCAATAGATTGAAAATATAATGATATGCAAAAATTGATGATCAATTAAGCTCAAGCAAATCATTCATGCAGCAACCAAACACCAAAACATAATTCTCCCCCATATTTCTTCTCCCCCTTTTTATGATGTCCCTAAATAGATAGATATGAGAAGCAGAAATGAATGCACATGGAGAATGACACACGAGAATAAACTGCTATTTTTGTATTTTTCAAAATTTTTCACACAGAGTATACAACAAAGAATCACACCATGAAAGATCACAAAAATAACCAAGTCAATGATAGCGAAAATGAAGGGGTGTGATCAAATTCGATAGGAAAATCAATGCATACAAACATGACATATGTGCACGATGAATATCGGATACTCCTAATGAATGAACTCAAAGTCTTCCTTTGGTGTAAAAAGGTGTTAATATGAGACATTGACTTAATCAAATCAACAAATCAAAGCTCAAAGTGATTTCCACACCAATAACGTCCAAAACTATTTCATGTTTTTTCAGGACTTTCAAGGAAGTGCAAACCCGTTTATATTCTCCAACCAAACTTCCTCAGATTTTTATTTTGAAGAGAGGCTGTCTAAATTCTCAAGCTTTGGAGAATTGAAGGTGAAAACTAAGTGGCCCAAATTTGGCATTAATTGTTTTTTATTGCCTTTAAATTTTTTTCGGGCTCTTTTAACCTCTTTGGACCCCGGATAATAAAATTCCTCCATTTTTAGGTCCTTTCGAACGGTGGATTTTGCGCAAAGAAGTGATAATTACCTTTCGCAGCCCCTCCCCGTTCTTAAACAAACACTCACTCTCACAAAAATGATTTTTACATCCATTCGATTCTTGTCAAGTTTTATCGCATATTGTGAGTTGTATAGACAGAATTGAGATGGAAACACTCAAGCCAACATGTGATAGCCAAGTGCAATAATCAAATAAAGCCATGCTTGTGTGCAATAAAGGAGATAGGAGTCAAACATGTAGGAAAATATCACTAATTACATCTCAAGGACTTCATATAATGTAAAGCACATGGATGAAATGAAGTAGCGTCTCAAACCTCTATCAAACAGTCACATGGATAAGTGGAATGCAATTGTGACATGGCTATCTTAATTGTTCATCCATAAAAGGTGCAAAATAAAATACAAAAATCTTTTTGGGATTTTCTGAAATTTTTATATACAAAAACAAAACAAAAATCTTTTTGGATTTTTCAAAAGAATAAATAAATAGCTGTACAATAAAGCAATGATACATATAAAACAAACTAGCAAATAGGAAGCATGTGATATGAACATGAAAAAAGAATCCTATTCTAGTCATAGAACACCCCTCAGTCAACTGTGCAAATTCCCAAAGACTTCCTAAGACTCTCAAATCTAAGGGCATCTAAAGGTTTCGTGAAAATATCGGCTAACTGACGGTCGGTGGGAACAAAACTCTGGGATACGACTTTCTCCTCAACTAACTGTCGTATAAAGTGCTCGCGTATCCTGATGTGCTTTGTGCGTGAATGCTGGACTGGATTGAGGGATATGTGTATTGTGCTCGTGTTATCACAGGAAATGGTCATGGTGTCCTGTGAAATCCCATAATCCTCCAGCATTTGCTTCATCCATAAGAGTTGCGTGCAATAAATCTTGGCGGCTATGTACTCAGCCTCCGCAGTGGACAAAGAGATGGAATTTTGCTTTTTGCTCAGCCAGGAGACAAGAGCAGAACCAAAATAGAAACACCCCTGAGAAGTGCTCCTACAACCATCTACATCCCCGGCCTAATCGGCATCTGAATAGGCGGACAAACGGTCATCAGTATTAAAGGAATACCAAATACCGTATGAGAGAGTCCTACTCACGTATTTAATAATACATTTTAGAGCAACTAAATGTGACTCTTTCCGGGATGCCTGATATCGCGCACAGACTCCAACACTAAAGGCTATGTCGGGATGACTGGCAGTCAAGTAGAGAAGACTACTTATCATACTCCGATATAGGGTTTTCTCTATGTCCTTGCCTGAAGTGTCCTTACTAAGCTTGGTAGTGGTACTCATAGGAGTACGTGCAAGCTTAGCGGAGTCTAAACCAAATTTCTTCACTAGGTCTCTAGTATACTTGGATTGGGAGATGAACATCCCATCCTCTACTGACGAACCTAGAGACCAAGGAAGAAAGTAAGCTCACTAACCATGCTCATCTGAAACTCACTTTTCATCTCCTCTTCAAAGTGATGAGCATGTTGAGAGCACGTGGATCCAAAGTGTATGTCGTCCACATAGACCTGGGCAATCAAAATTGCACCGTCATCCCTCCTGACGAACAACGTCATATCAATTCCCCCTCTCTTGAAGCCACGGGATAAGAGATAGGAAGTAAGCCTCTCGTACCAAGCACGGGGTGCTTGCTTCAAACCATACAAGGCTTTCCTCAGATAGTAGACGTGCTCCGGGTGCTGTGGGTCTTCAAACCCTTTTGGTTATTCCACGTAAACCTCCTCTTGTATAATGCCATTTAGAAAGGCACTCTTGACATCCATCTGATATAACTTGAAGGGCAGATGGCATGCGATGGCGAGTAGTAGACGGATAGACTCAAGCCTCACAACAGGAGAAAATGTCTCCCCAAAGTCTATACCCTCTATCTGTGTGTAGCCTTGAGCGACCAACCTAGCCTTGTTTCGGATTATGGTACCATTTTCATCCATTTTATTTTTAAAAATCAATTAGGTACCTATCAAATTTGTCTCGCTAGGTCGGGGGACAAGTTCCCAGACATTATTCTTTTTAAACTGAAGCAATTCATCCTACATAGCAGATATCTAGTGTTCATCCTTGAGAGCTTCTTTATGATTCTTGGGCTCGACTTTGGACGTGTAGCAAAAATGGCTAACAACGTTCTCTAGCTGAGCACGAGTCTTGACCCCTAGAGTGGGATCACCAACAATGGCTGAAGGATCATGACTCTTGCGAACCCAAGCGGGTGTGTCCCCTAACACAGGAGTAGGGTCCACAGAGTGTGGATGAGGTACAAATAAATCACTGCTGGAAATATCCTCAACCTCACACTGAAGTTTAGAGTCAATAAATGCCGAAGGTTCGTCATCTTTCACGGTGACATTTATTGATTCCATAACCTTAGATCTCTTCAGGTTAAAAACCTGGTACGCTCTACTATTCGATGAATACCCTAGCAGTATTCTCTCGTCGCTTCGGGAGTCAAACTTTTCTAATTGCTCTCTATCCCGTAGGATGTAGCATTTACTCCCCAAAACACGGAAATATGTAAGGTTGGGCTTCTTGCCAGTCCACAACTCATAAGGTGTCTGAAGTGTGTGTGGACGCAAATAAACCCTATTCACCATGTGGCATGCAGTAGACACTGCCTCGGCCCAAAATCTCCAAGAAACTTTTCGACCTAGAAGCATAGATCTAGCCATCTCCTGGATCGTTCTATTCTTTCTCTCAACAATCCCATTTTGCTAAGGAGTCTTCACAGCAGAAAACTCATGTTTGATCCCAAGGCTATCACAATACAAATCTGCATTTGCTTCCTTAAATTCAGTGTCGTTGTCACTACGTATCCTGTTACTAGTGACTCCGTGTTGATTTTGCAGGACACGGGACTTGGTTGTTAAAAACTCTACAACATCGAATTTCTCTCTCAAAAAACGTACAATGGAGTACCTGGACAAATCATCCCCCATCACGAGGATATAACTCTTACCACCCAGACTCTCGGTACGAGTGGGACCCATAAGATCCATGTGTATAAGCTCAAGAACACGTGAGGTGGTAATGGAATGCAACTTCCTATGGGGACTACGAATTTGTTTTCCCAACTGACAGGGTCCACAAACCGTCGAAGTTGGCCTTCCAAGAGATGGTAAGCCACGTACTAGGTCCCTTTTAGCTAAGCGAGTGAGATGTCTAATATTTACGTGACCTAGAAGTTAGTGGCACAGATCCATAGGAGTGATCGTGGCGCTGTTGCAGACAAGTGAGGAAGTAGGAACAGTCCCATAAAAATTATCCTCGGTCCTCACCCTTTGCATTAAGAGTTTACCGACTTGATTGTAAACATTACACGTGTCCCGGTCAAACTTTACTGCAAAGTCACTGTCGCACAGCTGGCTGATGCTGAGAAGGTTTACTTTTAAACCTTTGACGTACATCACATTCTCTAGCTTCAGAAATCCTAGTAACTGAACAGTACCTCATCCTACAATGCTACACTTACTCCCATCTCCAAAGGCGACTCTACCATCCTTATAATCCTCAAGGTGGGTAAAAAATGAGACATCACCTGTCATGTGTCTGGAGCATCCACTATCAAAATACCGCTATGAGGTATTATGTGCTTTGAGAGCGACATGAACAACAAAAGCCTTTTTATCTTTATTAGGTACCCAAGAAGTGGTGACCTTTTGTTTGCCTTTGTTTTTGTTGGTTTTAGCTGGAATGTGAGAAGCATTCACTAACGGCAAATACATCCGTCGGAATTCTTCCATCAAACTCTGAGATGTGGCAGCTAAGAACTCAACTCGCTCTCTCATACTAGAAAACTCATTAGTATGACATGGTGGAGCAGTAGTACGTCGTGTCCGACCCATGCTATAGCAAAACTCACTGATGTGGCCTTTTCTTTTGCAATAAGTACAAAAGAACACAGTCAAAGGCGAACCTTGGTTTACTCTTCTTAGTGGAACTCTCCTTTGAGGTTTTTGACGATGTCCATAAGGAGTCGTAGTAAACTCAGGAACTCGTCCAAGTGCAATTTGGGAGGTGGAGGAACCATCATAACCAATTCCCTGCCTATCACTAAAACCTAAAGCGGGGCCGAGGAGCATCTTTCCCATTTTCCCTGATCTGTCCTCGATTTGTACCTTGACTTTCCGTGCTTTCTCAAGATAACGAGTTAGCTGGGAAAAAAGGGCTTCAAGTTTCTTCTGAGTCTCCACGGAGGAATGGAGCTCACTCGTAAGACTACCCACTTGTTTAATCAAGTCCCCTCTCTCTTTCTCAAAATTACTTTCTCTCTCTCTCTAAACAAACTCTCTTTCACAACACAGGCAGATTCTCTCTCTCAAGGCGGTGCAAGTGGAGGACTCTCTCTCTCTCGCTTTCCTTAAATCTTCCTCTAATCCGGTGATCTTAAGAACTAACGCGCTGTTACACTTTTTAGTTTTAAGTGACTCAGAATACAACTCAGCGTAGGCGTTTTAAATATCACTCTTGCTCTCACTTGTGTCATCCTCCCCCTCACTCACATCGATCTCACTGTCGAGGTGTCACTTTGATGCAACATCCTCATCGTCATGAGAAGAACTAGAAGTGCTCACATGACTAGCCATGAATGCGGTGAAGTTACACTCATGCGATGACATGACTCCAGAATCCACTGACTCGACCTCACTGTTGTCACTAAGGGTAGCATTAAGGACAACTTTCCCTTTCTCTCTGTTCAGATGTGTGGCACACTCATAGGCTCTATGACCCCTACGGTCGCACTCAAAGCATCTCTCACTTTCTTTCTTAGGAGGATCTTTAAAAACTTTTTCATTTTTCTTTTCAAACTTATTTTTCTCAAATTTCTTTTTATCTTTAAAATTGCCATTTTTCTTAAATTTGAGAATCATTTTGAAATTTTTTGCAAAAAGAGCCAAATCATCTAAGTCAAAATCACAATCAGAATCAGACGTGTCAGTCTCTCTCTTTCTAGATGACTCTACCCTCTTTCTAGTCGACCCCTCACTCTTTATTTCTTGGGCATTAAGTGCAATTCCCTTATCTTTAGACCTAGCATTTTTAGGGAACATATCAATTTCATATGTTTGCAAATCTCCTACAAGTTCTTCCAATTTTAGCGTATTTAAATTACCCATAGAATTTAGCACAGTGACTTTAGGGATAAAACGCTTAGGCAAAGAATGAAGAATCTTTTTAACAACTCTATCATTAGGAATGTGTTCACCAAGATTAAAGCTAGTATTAACAATGTCAGAAAGCCTAGCATAAAAATCATCAAAACATTCAGTCTCATGCATGGTGATTGTTTCAAATTGAGTTGTCAAGTTTTGCAATTTAGACTCTTTCACATCATTAGTTCCTTCAAGGGTGAGTTGTAAAACATCCCATGCCTCTTTTGACGTGGTGCACGTCATTATGCGTTTGAACTCATCAGGTGTGACAGACCCAGAAATAGCACTCAAACCCTTAGAATTAAATGACGACCATCTAAATTCGTCTTCAGTCCAAGAAGTGGCAGGTTTTAAATTTATCACATTGTTAATAGTGACGGAGGGAGGTGTCCACCCTCTTTCAATCAAAATCCAGACACGTTCATCAATGGCTTTTAATGCAGATCTCATACGGGCTTTCCAATATGCATAATTTGTCCCGTCAAAAACTGGCATTTTATTATATACTTTCTCCATAATGAACACACTCATTTTCAAAAATCATTTTTTTCAGAAAATTTATATCTTAGAAAAATTTTGCGAAAAATTACACGGTAAAATTGTGTAACTGGTTCTGATACAAATTTGAGGAGGGTGCGCTTGCGTTCAAATAAGGAAGTTATTTAATTAAACATGGTTTTTACCACTTAAGTCCTAAACATGCATCTATATGTGATTAAATACGATGATGAAACATGCAAGAACACATATATGAGGAAAAATCCCCCAAAGGGGCAAAACCTTTTATTTTCACAATAATTTTGTAAGAGAACGGCTTACAACGGATTACAATGAAAATACAGTGACACAGAAATACCCTCGAGGGTCGGTTTTGTTGTCGGCGACTGGAACAATCCCTTTCAAGTAGGGCAGTAGTGACGAAGAGAGCGACTTCCCCACAAATTACTCCAGATGAGTAAATGATCTTCTTGAAGGTTTAAGGATTCACACACATATATGGGAACGGTTTTGTGAATCAAAAAGGTTTATAAAACTTTAAAAGGTGAAGTCTTATTCTGGACTGTTTTTCGCAGAATTTCGAGGTTGCAGAAAGACTTAAAAAACGTGTAGAAGGAGATCAAATATTTATACAAAAATCGAGGTGGTGGCTCATTCGAACGAGATAGCCATGTCGCTCGAACGAAGGACAAAAGTTGTTCGAACGAGATCGCGCGACATGTCTATCTCGTGCGAACGACTTTCAAAGTCGCTCGAACGAGCTCGTCGCTCGAGGCCATTCGCTTCTACACTTAGAAAAATTCTTCTTTTGATAAAAAATTAATGGAGACTTCAAAAATAATTTTCAAAAATATTTCCCACATATTTATGCAAATATTTAAAACTTCCAATAAAACATTTTACTGATAGAGCATAGTGGAGTAGAGGGAATGAGATGAGCAACACGTTGCATGTAGCATGATGCACGTGAAGAAAGTGGATGCATTGAATTTGGATACAGGCCGTCGAGGATGATCGTGTTGACGTGCCGAATGTAGCGGTATCAGACATATGAACTGTGATCTAGGATGAAACAGAAACATCCTAGAATCTACCCCGAACATTTATAATGTTATGTCCTAACAAACTCAGATATATTTCACTCTATGTGAAGTCAAACTCATCAAAAGTTTGGCATCATTAGACATAAACATTCATATCATAGGCATGATGTAATGAGATACTTCGAAAGAAACAACTTAGTTTCAACCATAGGTGTAAAAATATTCATCTTAAATGAATTGACTCGACTTATGGAATATTCCATGAATTTTAATGATTCTCAAAATAATAACGCTAAACTATTCAATGCTTTTCAAGAGATTCCTTTGTGCAAACCCATTGATCATATACTTTATAACTCCCTCAAAATTTGACAATATAAGAATTTACGATAAAATATTTTGAAGAAATCATAATGCTCATATGTAGTGAAGCATCAATAAAAATTAACAAAATGTCCTTGGCTCTTTGGTTATTGTGTGTCGTGAATCTTTTTAGGCTCTTTTTGCAAATTCTAGCTTTTAACGCAAAGATAATTTTTCCTCTTTTGTATCCCCTTTACATTCCTTAACGCAAAGATAAGATCACCAACCATGCTCTTATCAAACTCACTCTTCATATCCTATTGAAATGTCTCAACATATCTGGAGCATGTGGATCTAAATACCATGTTGTCCACATAGACTTGGACAAGCAATATACCACCATTCTTTGTGTGTTAATAGATAATTTCTTATCCACTCCCCCTCGCCACAAGCTAAGATTTAGGAAGTGGGACTCTCATACCAAACACGAGGTTCTTCCTTCAAACCATACATGTCCTTTTTGAGATAAAAGATGTGTCCCAAGTGCTTTGGGTCTTCAAGACCCTTTGGTTTTTCTACATGCACTTCCTCCTGTCGAATGCCATTTAAGAAGTCCCTTTTGACATCCATTGATATAACTTGAAGTGACGATGACAAACTATGTCGAGTGTAAGTGAATGGACTTAATCCTAGAAAAAAAGATAATGTCTCATGAAAACCTAACGACCAATCTAAACTTATTGTTAACTATGGTACAATTCTTATCCATATTATACTTGTAAATCCACTTGGTAGCTATCACATTTATCTCGTTAGGTAATGGGAAAAAATCCCAGACATCGTTCTTACGAAACCGAGGTAACTCGTCTTGCGTAACGGATATCCAATGCTCATCCTTGAGTGATTCTTTCAAATTATTGGTCTCTACTAAGGAGGTTGATCAAAGGTAGCTAACCACATTTTCAATTTGAGCGCGAGTCTTGACTCATAGTGTGGGATCATCAAATATAGAGAAAGGGCCATGAATCTTTCGAACCCAAGAGGGTTGATGCTTTATATAGAGAGTGGGGTCCATCATGGTAGTATGAGGAGTGATATGATCATCACCTAATAGATGACGAAAAAACTAAAAATATCTCGTCATCCCTACGGGAGTCGAACATTCCTAAATGCTCTTAATCTCTCAAGATGTAGTAAATACTCCCAAAGAGAGAGAAATATGATAAGTTGGGCTTCTTCCCCGTCCACAAATCATATGGCTTGTGTGGTGTGTGTGGAAAAAAATATACCCTATTCATAATATGGAATGCGTTACTCACCACCTCTACCCAAAATGTCTAGGCAAATTTCTCCCAAGAAGCATGGATCTAGAAATATCTCATATCTTTCGATTCTTCCTCTCGACTATCCTATTTTGTTGAGGAGTAAAAAGGGAAAAAATCACGTGTTTGATTCCAACTTCATCACAATAGCTTTCCACTATAGATTCTTTAAATTTAGTGTTGTTATCACTATGAAGCATATTAATAATGACATTATATTGGTTTTGTAGGACACGACACTTGATCATTAGGAACTCAACCGCATCGGACATTTCTTGAAGAAATCCCATTATAGAATATCTAGAAAAGTCATCGACCACTATGAGAATTTATCTCTTACCGCCTAAATGACCGAGAAAGTAGGACCCATAAGATCCATGTGAATTCACTATTGCACACAAAGGAGGACTTAGGAATGATCCCATAGCAATTATCTTTGGTACTCACTTGTTGGAATATAAGTTCAATGGATTGATCATATGCGTTACATTAGGACCAGTCAAACTTTACCATAAGGTTTGCGCTGCACAATTGGATTATGATAGTTAATTTCAATTTCAACCCTTTTATGTACAACACAATGTATAGTTTAGTAAATTAGGGTATCTCAACACATCCACAGCCTAAAGTACTAGACCTACTCCCATCTCCAAAGGTGAATTTTCCTTCCTTACGATCCCCAAGGATGGTTAAAAATTATATATTACCTATCATGTGCTTAGAGCACCCACTATCAAAATATCATTGGGAACTATTTTGAACATTGAGAGAAAAGTGAAGAACAAAGTCTTTATCATCTTGCTTAAATACCCAAGTGGAGTTAACTTTTTATTTTCCCTTATTGTTGTTGGATCTAGTCATAGCATTAGAAACAATCTCAAATGGCATAGACATTCGTCAAAGGTCACCCTCTTCCTCACTCTCTCCGAAATGACTAGACACATGTATCACCTCGTAATTTAGGAAGTCTTTAAATTATACGTGTGCTAGTAAATTAATAATTTGAGACGTAAAAGTGAATGGATTCAATATTAATTGGCGAGTATTGAATTAATATTTATGTGATTATATTTACTTGTGGAATAAGTAAATGAATTTGTATTATTTTGTATCACATCGTAAGAGGGCAAAAACGAAGGGTTGATAATATCTTATTCAGCACACGCGTGTGGGTCATGTTGTGAATAAGATGGGGATTTTTGATAATTGACTCAGCTGGTGGTTTTGAGTGGATAATTGGCTCGAAATGGGTTGGAATAGTGAAAATGAAGTACTTGGAGGTAGTGATTAGGTTTCAGGGTCTTTTTAGACTAGTCGGGACTTGCATTTTTGTATACAAGTGATTTTATAATTTGGTTAATACCCAATTTATAGATTTATAATAAAAGAGGGGTCAGGGGATGGCTTAGAGAAGCCATATCTCTAACCTAAGAGAGAGAGAGAGAGAGAGAAGGGAGAAAGATGAGAAGGAATTTTAGGAACAATTTTTGAACTTGATTCAACATACCAATTGGAAGATGAGATCACCTAAAAATTAAGGCAAGTGTTTATCTTGCATTGATATTATACATGTGTTTTAATTCATACTATAGTTGGTGATAAATATGAATTTTGGGCTGCGATTTGTGTGATAAAATGATTTTCTGGGAAATGATTTCATAAAATTATATGATGAGTATAACCTATGAAATCTTAAAATTGAATCCTATATACAAGTTAAATACTTAAATTAGAAATCTGGAAATTTGAGTGATAAAAATGGAATTAAATAGTGGCTTAATTCATAATTATTTGACATTAAACCCTATGATAATGATGTATAATTGATGAATCAAATCAAGATAATATATACCCTTATGGTGAATATTCATAGGGTAGGATTATATTGTATTGGAATAATTATTGGGAGTTCCTTTTGTGGATAAATTGAAAAAAAAAGACATAACAACCATGGCATCCCCATCTTGGCTATTCAGCAGGGGCGAATCGGTTCTCCATATAGAAGAACCGGTCCGACTACCCTTTTAGCCAATGTGGGTTCTTTACATGCTTTTGTTGTTCGAGTTGGTTTCGACCAATTTTAGAATGTCCATAGATAAGTGTTGGACTTTGGAAAAAATCAAGGAACATTAATTTTATCTTGTATTAAATGTTAATGAATCCAGTGTATGGAGTTAGGAGTATTTAGGATGAATGACACTCAAAAATGTATGAACGAATTTGAATTGGAATTTTTGATAAAATTAGGATATGTGCTGGATTAAGATGGGCTTAATATCTTGAATGAAATATATTGTGATATAAATAGAAATAAGTAAGTGGATACTCACTTAGGGATTTGGAGTCGGATTTAGACTTGGGAAATATAGGTCAGTGCTACAAGTGATATGCATTGTTAGTCAGATTGTATTGCATATATATACGGGTATAGAGACAGTATATATGTATCAGTATATCTTTGTGTATTATTTAATTATGTGAGCATACCACTCTAGTGATATCATCGGAGATTGTACGATGTGTGAGATCTTCCTCGATGAATATCAACAGGCTTAGTATCGACCCCAGGTCATAGTGTCATGCATGTTCCCTTGTGAGGTTGAAGTTCTAAGTGAGGTAATTTAGGTTTTGTTATGACACACTATCGAAGAAATATAACCTCTTTTAATACATTTACGATTCGTCGAGACCGGTGTGAGAGTCCAATCGGGAGCCTATAATGATGTGTGTATGCCCTGTTGCATGATAGTATTGTTGAGACCCACATCCATAGAGATATTACTTAGAGGGATGTCAGTTATTTACAGCATATGTGTGCTTGTTGTGTTAAAGACAAAGCGTACTTATGTGAAGAAAAATATATACGGTTATATGCCACTAATGTGGGAACATTGAATTAATAACTAGCGAAATCGATAAATTATAATTGAGAATAATAATTTTTGAAAGTTGTTTTAATAAATTAATGAGTTATAAATGAGATTTATAATGAACAAGCTGAGGCATAGGCTTCATATGAATTCCAAGTAAGTAAAAGTCTACATGTGGCACTGTGTAGTGTATGGGACTAACATGAGCAGTGATACTATTTAGGCTTAGTAACATAACTAGATGTTTAAAATTAATGCATTAGGTGTGTAATATAGATTAGGGATGAGGAGTATCTCATGGGAGTGTGACACCAGTTTAAATATGAAAGATAACAGAACATATTTATTAATTTATTTTAAATACTTGATAAATATTTTCAAAAGGTTTTGGGATCTAATCTATATGAAAAATATTTTCAAAACTTTTAGGTGTTTAAACGAATGGACTCCTAGATTACCCATTCGTCTAGGCAGATGATGCTGAAGCTGCTATGGATGCATGCATGAAGTTGATTAGATGTTTACATCCTTGAGATATAGATATGAGGTACTTCACGAGTATTTCAGGTGTGTACCCCAGTGTGACACCCTACCTAATTAAATCTCGGGTGATCAGTCCTAAATTAAATTAAAACAAGTTTCTCAGTTGGTTCATTCTTAGAATCATTGTCGAAAAACATTTTAATTACTAATCACCTAAGTGAAATTAGACCGATGTCAAATTTTATCGTTCATTAACCCAAGACAAAAAATAATTATGCTGAATTAATAGATAACCATTCACAATAAACTGTGAATCAAACCAAGTAGAAATATATAAAGGATAAAATCTTGCCGAGTCAACATTCGGCTAAAAATTCAAAACTTTTAAATAAAATACACATAATCCAAAAATTAAATTGGAATAAAGAATGTGGACAACATGTCCCAATAGGGAGTACTATAATGAGATCCTACATTAGATATGAATAGATGAAGCATCTATGCAAAGTCCTTCCAACCTCCACAAAGCTGCAGTTACAAGTCCCTGAACAGAATCTTCAAGTCTGGCATCCCTATGACAGGACACCTAAAAGGTTTTGAAAATATTTTTAATAGCAAGAGTTAGTACTCAAAACATTTTGAAAATATTTTTCAAGTGATAATCACAATAAGATGAGTTATTGATTACACATGTTAAGATGTCATGTAAATTTCCTTGAGTTACCTTACTCCTCATCTATCGTGCATGCCTAACGTCTCGTACCCAGTCCACCTAGCTATACTACTCAAGTAACTGAACTATGGTATTCAAATAAACTCATCTATGCTACTAAGTTCCAATTCTTCCCACTTAGTACATAATAGTAACTATATCTCAATACTTGTATACTTAGATAACTGTTCATGCCGTGTTATCTTTTACCATTATATAATGAAGTCTACCTACTTCATTTCATTTTAGATGTAATCGCAGCATCCAATTATCTACTAACTCACACAAGTAGATTATTAATACATTATATATTTCACACACAACATATACTTATAAATTCATTTATTACTAATAGTACTCTTAACACACATCAAGGACTCTTAGTTCGGAATGGTCCATCGACACCAAGAAGAGTTTGGTTCGGAATGTCACCTCGACCCCAAATTCATTTCATGAAGTGGTTCGGAATAATCACCTCGACCCCACTTACTATTTCCATATATTAGTTTGGAATCCTACCTCTAACCTAATATAGGCAATTATAAATTAGGTATTATCATGACCTAAGTATCTATATAATTCAGTAGATATACACATAACCTAATAATAGTGTTTGTACGTAATATTTTCTCTTTAATATTCACCGTACTTATTTATTTACGATTTATCTCATTGTCGTATTTTAATTGAGTATTCACACAACTCTAAGGTTCCTAGTTACCCCTTTATTCATTTCAGTAGTTAAGCTATCTTTCACCTACTGATATACCCCTGAGGATTACATTTTACTCTCTCCGTAACTCAAATCTCGAATTTTCAATATGATATTCGATCGATTTATCCTCGTCGGTCCATCACTTCCAATCGTGCACTCTATGATTTTAACAGATCTCCACTATACACCTACTGGAACTCTCTGAGTCCCTACATAGGTACAAAATCATTCCTAAGGTTTCCCCCAACCATTGGCCAATGATTAGAACTCAACCAACAAAAGAACCCAGAATTAGCCTGGGTCGATCGATCAACCAGGACCATCAATCTATAGACTCCATCGATCGATCGACATTCAAGGGTCGATCGATCGATCGAGTAGCTGCAGGTGTAGTTTGACTTCCTCAATCATTTTCTCACCATTACCAATTATCCAACTTACATGATAACACACCAAACTCGAAACAAATGATTTCTAACCATTTTTACATACTCTAGGATAATTTTTAATGACTTAAACATCATAAATTTTCACAAATATAGCCCAGAATAAGTCAGATCTTCTAATCATTCAAGAACCCTAAAAAATATTTTCTTCCAATTTTCTAAATCATAAACCCAGATGTTAATTCGTATTAATAAACATGGTTCCTCTGATTTTCTATCCCCCATATATATAAATCTAACTACATGTTATTTCTTCCCAAACATGCAATTGATCAATTCTTTTTCTCCAAGAATATTAATAAAAATCATTTATCCATAAATCTTACGCATGGATTTTATAACTAAAAGTAATTTCCAAATAACAACTTACCTTATTCAGAGATGATTTGATTTCGTGATTGTTGTTGGTGAATGATTGTCTTTCTCCTCCAATCTTCCTTTCCAACTAGTTTGTGGTGCAAGAACCCTTTGAATTCTTCACCAATTTTCCCTCAAGTTTTGAGAATAATCTCTCTGATCTCTTTTCGCTGTGTTATGAGCTTATAACCCTAACACCACTTTTAATCCGCTGATAAAACACTCCAAAATTCGTAGGTCTCCTCACCCCGATATGCCAAAAGACTAAAATGCCCCCGTACAATCCCGATTTATCCGAAAAATTCCCCGATACTCGACTAGTACCCCGGGCATACTATTTTGACTAATTCGACCCATTCGGAATCATCTGACATCAAAATTATCATTTGAGTCACCCAAAAATATTTTTCCTATCTCATCCTCAATTTAGTCTACATGCGACACTCGATTGAGGAATAATCAAGCACATCCATATCTCTCTCTATGTCGTACAAATTAACTATCAACATTTAGAATTCACACCTAGTAAATTTGAATCATAATATTAATATGTATCTAACTCTCGATTAATATTTAATAATCACAATTATTAATTACGCTTAATAATCGTAGTTATTATTAAATCGTATTAAATTGCTCTACTCATGTAATTTAAATTAAACGTATTTTCTACTTAATTACCCAATTAATTAAATTCTAAATACGCAGAAATATGGTGTATTACACCCAGTTAGTTAGCATTTATTGTATTCCATTACTTTACCGTCTACTAATTGGATTAATTGTAATGTGACTTTTACCGAAAGTTATCAATCAATTTTATTTAAACTCGAGTATGTGAGTTCTTTTATTTGCATAGTTGGTTTTGTTAGTCGAATTTTATGTAAGTAAGTTAGAAAGTTTAAAATTTTGGCACCAAACCTAATTGGTTATTCATAATTAAATAATTTTCGATAAGGATGCTAAGAATGAACCAATTGAAATTCCTATTTCATTTTTAGTAGAGGATTGATAATCCGTTATTAGAATTGGCAGGGTGCCACAACACACTGTCGAGGTCATCATGTTTAACAACTTCCTCATCAGTGCGAGGTGCACTAGATGTACTAACATGAAGAGATCTAAACATGGTGAAGTTATGTCCATGTGGTGATTTGTCCCCGAAATCCACCGACTTGACATCTCTATCACTTATCATGGCATTAAAGGAATCTTTTCCTTCAACTTGTCTCTTTAATCTCGTAGTAAACTAGTGAGCTTTGTGACCCTTACCCTCACACTTATAACATCTCTCTTCATCTTTCTTAGGGTGATCTTATTAATTTTTCAAACTTTTTCTTCCCCAATTTATATTTTTTGTTTTTATCAAAACCCTTATTTTATTTGTAAGTAATTTATTTTCTAACTGTGAGAATGTTTTTGAATATTTTCTCAAAAAGTGCTAAATCGTCCACATCAAAATCGTATTCGGAGTCCAACGACACTTCCTCTTTGTTTTTACACTTAACTTTTATGTAATTACCTTGTCCTTCCGTTGAACGACTTTGGGAAACATGTCGATATCATATGTTTGAAAGTTTCCTATGATTTCTTCTTGCCTAAGTGTATCTAATATCCTCAATGAATTACGTATAGTAACCTTAGTAATAAAATTGGATGAAAGTGATCTCAAAATCATTTTAACTACAAGCGTCTCTGGAATTTTCTCACCTAAATTAAAGCTAGAGTTAACGATATCATATAATTACGCATAAAATTGATCGAAATATTCATAATGTATCATGGTAATTTTCTTAAACCATGTTATGGTTTTGAAGCATAAAATCATTCATAACGTTGGTCCTCTTATGAGTAAGCTGGAGGATATCTTGTGTTTCCTTAGACGTGCTACACATCCTAATGCGGAGGAACTCATTAGGGGAGACGATTCCAGAGACGTCACTCAAGACGCATGAGTAAAAAATTCTCCGTTTAAAATCACCTTTCTTCCCTGCAAAGCCATGTTTTAGACTTTTGATATTGTCGTTGGTCACAGTGGGTCGTGTCCACCCTCTTTCCCAAACAAGACAAACTCTTTAATCAATAGATTTTAAAGAAGACCTCATCATATCTTTCAATTATTCATAATTAGAACCATTGAAAATAAGTAGCATATTATACAAATTATCCATACAATCTGAATTTAAAGGATCACACAAAAACTTAGTGTAACCAGCTCTGATACCAATTTGAGAATGCGAAGTCTATGTACTTATTCGTATCTTAGGTTGAGCAAACACAAATTCAAATTTTCAAAAATTTTATCTTTAATTAATTAAGTGTGCATTCAAAGACGAAGTCCAAATTATATAAACCAAACCAAGCAAAAAATTATACGAAGAAATAAGAAAAAATCCCTTTTGACAAAAACCTCTATTTCAGCATTGTAAGATTTGATGGACGCCGGATGACTTATAGACTACCAAGGTCTTTAAGTATTATGCTCAGTTCTATAAGCCTTTAAAAGTAATGGCACAACCTAGCACCACCCACATGAAGCAGTCTTCCCTCGGTATCCACCAATCTTCTTTCCTCTTAAATAGTAGAGCCTCTCCTCCACAAATCAACGATAGAGATTCACTTTAGAAGGATACGTTAACAAATATTGTGTTCCTATTGATTTGGTAAAGTGATCTACAAATTTTCAAGGTTTTGGATGAAAAAGGGTAGAGTTTGATCACAAAAAGAACTCTAAAATGGTTTTAAAAAGTGTTAAAAATAGTTGTTTAAAATGCTAATCCCACATCTCTATTTATAAGGAAGTTGGTTGTAAAAGGATAACCATTAGAGATTTAGATCATATTTAATTAAAAAATAAAATATCACGCTCTCATTGGAGTGACCTAGTACCTCGTTCGAACGACGTGCTCTTTTTTGTTGGATCGGTTTTCCAATAAAACTTTGAACGACATTCCAATGCTCGTTAAAAAACATCTCATTCAAACGTGGTAAACTCATTCTAATGACATACCCAAACGAAGAACATTTAGTGAGTCTCGAACAACATTCCAAAACTGACCAAAAGGTGTCATCCCAAATTTATTTCAAACGATGGAGCCTCGTTCCAATGACACTGTGCAACTCATTTGAATGATATGAAATCTCCTTCTTACGAGTCAATGAAATATTTGAAAAAATTTTAGAAATCATTTTAAATATTGTCAAAAGCCTCGTAAAATCCAACTCATGTTTTTTAAAAGCCCCTATATAAGTAAAGACTTTTACTAAACAACCTCATGACTCTTCTGAATGATGTTGTGATGAATGATCATCAATCTTCCAAAATATCATCAACTTCTTGTCTTTCAATGCGTAGAAGTAGTCATTATGGTGCATCGATGTGTAATGTGATAAGCAAAAATAAAAACTAAAGTGAGGAATTATAAAACTTGCTTTTACATACACCAAAATAAGTGGGGCAACTTCATAGAATTTCTTTAAACTCACTCTACCAAAGTTAATGTTGTAGACCTATGACAAATTTTTTTCAAGGTCGAGGAATCTAATCGTCCATGTTTGATAAGTTGACCATGCATCAATAATAACTTCCAGCTTGGTTGTGCCCAAATTTTATCCATTTTATCCTTATTAATTGATCAATGGACGGTGGTAAGATTAAAATTTCCCTTTGGACAACTTCATCTTTATGAAACAGTAATATAATAGTACTTCCACTAAACTCTGGTTGTGTACTAAAATTCTCTTCACTATCCTTTTGCGGACGATCATGGTTTTCATCAGTGTTCATCATGACGATATAATAACCCTGAAAGGTAATTTTTAGAAAAACCCATCACTAATAAATTATTGCTGACCTTATGAGGTTGGATGTGTGATGTAGTTACCATATTTACTTCACCTCTAGTGGCGCAAACCATTGCTTCATTGAGGTATGACTTTCTCCTTGCTAGTCCATATCCACCACCAACATCACCATGTTCTATGAAGCATCATGCAAGATAAATCATGTCCACTTCTTCCACGATATCTTTGGGCATTTCATAGAGGCCTGGATCTTCTTCATCATCGTTATCCCAAGCTCTTTACTTTTTCTTTATATTTTATATGCGAGGTGACTGTGATCTCCTTATTGGCTTGCAATCATCACGAGCCAGTGTTGGCCTGCAACTTTTATCATCATATTTATTCAACTTCAATCTTTTGATGAAGGCCTCAATTTCATCTTTAAAGGATACGAAATATTTGGTTTCATTCTCGTTGTCTTTGCAGAACTTTTAATAGTTGTTGTTATCTCTTCTATCGGCTAAGGTCTTTAACCTTTTGGATTTTTTATTTCACCGTTTCCTTAGATCTGGTCGAGGATATGGTGAACTCCCATTTTTAGTTTAGTAGACTCATCGTACTTCTATTATGAATTTTTATCATTTTTTTCTTTGGTCCCTCTTTGGGATTGTCCTTCCACTATAAACGGTTACGTTATTCTAATTTCTTGTTACTGAAATCTTTTGCATCCATTGCTTCTTCAGCATTCTCAAACTTTTCTTCTTTGTCCTTGGTCTCGTCCATATGGTTTGGAGGATCCTTGGAAAATGCCAGCAAAGGTTTCCAGGTAATATACGACTCATAATTTCAGCAATGGAAAAGTATGATTCAAACATTCTCCTTTTATTCCACAACTTTCTTGTCTAATAATTGGATTAATTGTAATGTAACTTTTACTGAGAGTTATCAATTAATTTTATTTATACTCAAGTATGCGAGTTCTTTTATTTACGTAGTTGATTTTGCTAGTCGAATTTTATGTAAGTAAGTTAGAAAGTTTGAAATTTTGGCACCAAACCTAATAGGTTATTAATAATTAAATAATTTTGGATAAGGATGCTAAGAATGAACCAATGTAAATTCCTATTTTATTTTTAGTAGAGGATTGATAACCCATTATTAGAATTGGCAGGGTTTCACGACACACTATCGAGGTCATCATGTTTAACAACTTCCTCAACAGTGCGAGGTGCACTAGATGTACTAACATGACGAGCTCTAAACATGGTGAAGTTATGTCCATGTGGTGATTTGTCCCCGAAATCCACTGACTTGACATCTCTATCACTTATCATGGCATTGAAGGCATCTTTGCCATCAACTTGTATTTTTAATCTCGTAGTACACTAGTGAGCTTTGTGACCCTTACCCTCACACTTATAACATCTCTCATCATCTTTCTCAGGGTGATCTTATTAATTTTTCAAAATTTTTCTTAACCAATTTATATTTTTTGTCTTTATCAAAACCCTTATTTTACATGGAAGTATTTTCTTTTCTAACATTGAGAATGTTTTTGAATTTTTTCTCAAAAAGAGCTAAATCGTCCACATCAAAATCATATTCGGAGTCCAACGACACTTCCTCTTTGTTTTTAGACTTAACTTTTAATGTAATTCCCTTGTCCTTCGGTTGAATGGTATTTGTAAACATCTTGACCACATATGTTTGAAAGTATCCTATGAGTTCTTCTTGCCTAAGCGTATCTAATATCCCCAATGTATTAAGCACAATAACCTTAGTAATGAAATTGGATGAAAGTGATCTCAAAATCATTTTAACTACACGCATCTCTGGAATTTTCTCACATAAATTAAAGATAGAGTTAATGATATCATATAATTATGCATAAAATTTATCGAAATATTCATAATGTATCATGGTAATTATCTTAAACCATGTTAAGGTATTGAAGCTCAAAATCTTTCATAATGTTGGTCCCTTCATGAGTAAGCTGGAGGATATCTTGTGTTTCCTTAGACGTGCTGCACGTCTTGATGCGACGGAACTCATTAGGGGTGACGGTTCCAGAGATGTCACTCATGCTGCATGAGTAAAAAATTGTCCATTTAAAATCACCTTTCTTCCAAGCAAAGACATGTTTTAGACTTTCGACATTGTTGTTGGTCAGAGTGGGTGGTGTCCACCCTCTTTCACAAACAAGACAAACTCTTTAATAAATAGATTTTAAAGAAGACATCATCATATCTTTCAGTTATTCATAATTAGACCCATTGAAAATAAGTAGCCTATTATACAAATTATCCATAAAATTCGAATATAAAGGATCACACGAAAACTTAGTGTAACCAGCTCTGATACTAATTTGAGAATGCGAATTCTATGGACTTATTCGTATCTTAGGTTAAACAAACACAAATTCAAATTTTCAGAAATATTATCTTCAATTAATTAAGTGTGCATTCAAAGACGAAGTCCAAATTATATAAGCCAAACCAAGCAAGAAATTATACGAAGAAATAAGGAAAAATCCCTTTTGACAAAAACCTCTATTTCAGCATTGTAAGATTTGATGGATGCCATATGACTTATAGACTACCAAGGTCTGTAAGTATTATTCTCAGTTCTATAAGTCTTTAAAAATAATGGCACAGCCCAGCACCGCCCACATGAAGCAGTCTTCCCTCGGTATCCACCAATCTTCCTTCCTCTTCAGTAGTAGATCCTCTCCTCCACAAATCAATAGTAGAGATGCACTCTAGAAGGGTACATTAACAAATATTGTGTTCCTATTGATTTGGTAAAGTGATCTACAAATTTCCAAGGTTTTGGATGAAAAAGGGTAGAGTTTGATAACAAAAAGAACTCTAAAATGGTTTTAAAAAATGTTAAAAAATAGTTGTTTAAAATGCTAATCCCGTATCTCTATTTATAAGGATGTTGGTTGTAAAAGGATAATCATTAGAGATTTAGATCATATTTAATTAGAAAACAAATATCATGCTCTCGTTTGAGTGACCTAGTACCTCGTTCAAACGACGTGCTCTTTTTCGTTTGATCAGTTTTCCAATAAAAATTTGAACGACATTGCAATGCTCGATAAAAAATATCTCATTCGAACGTGGTAAACTCATTGTAATGACGTACCCAATCGAAGGAAATCTAATGAGACTCGAACAACATTCCAAAACTGACAAAAAGGTGTCTTCCCAAATTTGGGATGGAGCCTCGTTTCAATGACATTGTGTAACTCGTTTCAACGATATGAAATCTCCTTCTAACGAGTCATTGAAATATTTGAAAAACTTTTAGAAATCATTTTAAATATTGTCAAAAGCCTTCAAAAAGCCAACTCATTTTTTTAGAAGCCCCTATATAAGTAAAGACTTTTACCAAACAACCTCATGACTCTTCTGAATGATGTTGTGATGAATGATCATCAATCTTAAAAAATGTCATCAACTTCTTGTCTTTCAATGCGTAGAAGTAGTCATTATGGTTAATCGGTGTGTAATTTGATAATCCAAAATAAAAACTAAATTGATGAATTATAAAACTTGCTTTTACACACACCAAAATAAGTGGGGCAACGACCTAGAATTTCTTTAATCTCACTCTACCAAAATTAATGTTGTAGACCTATGACACATTTTTGTCAAGGTCAAAGAATCTAATCGTCCATGTTTGATAAGATGACCATGCTTCAATAATAACTTCCAGCTTGGTTGTGCCAAAATTTTATCCATTTTATCCTAAAAAAATTATCAGTGGACGGTGGTAAGATTGAAATTTCCCTTTGGACAACTTCATCTTTATGAAACAGTAATATAATAGTACTTCCACTAAACTCCGATTGTGTACTGAAATTCTCTTCACTATCCTTTTGTGGTCCATCATGGTTTTCATCAGGGGTCGTCATGATGATATAATAACCCTGAAAGGTAATTTTTAGAAAAACCCATCACCAATCAATCATTATTGACCTTATGAGGTTGGATGTGTGATGTAGTTACCATATTTACTTCACCTCTAGTGGCGCAATCCATTGCTTCATTGACGTATGACTTTCTCCTTGCGAGCCATATTAACCACCAACATCACCATGTTCTATGAAACATCATGAAAGATAAATCATCTCCACTTCTTCCACAATATCTTTAGGCATTTCATAGAGGCCTGGATCTTCTTCATCATCGTTATCCCAAGCTCTTTACTTTTTCTTTATATTTTATATGCGAGGCGACTGTGATCTCCTTAATGGCTTGCAATCATCACGAGCGAATGTTGGCCTCCAATTTTTATCAACATATTTATTCGACTTCAGTATTTTGATGAAGGCCTCAAATTCATCTTTTAAGGATACGAAATATTTGGTTTCATTCTCGTGGTCTTTGTAGAACTTTTAATAATTGTTGTTATCTCTTCTATCGGCTAAGGTCTTTAACCTATTAGCCTTTTTATTTCACTGTTTCCTTAGATCTCGTCGAGGATATGGTGACCTCCCATTTTTAGTTTAGTAGAATCATCGTACTTCTGTTATGGATTTTTATCATTTTTTTTTTCTTTGGTCCCTCTTTGGGATTTTCCTTCCACTATGAACGATTAAGTTATTCTAATTTCTTGTGATTGAAATCTTTTGCATCCATTGCTTATTCGACATTCTCGATCTTTTCTTCTTTGTCCTAAGTCTCATCCATATGGTTTGGATAATCCTTGGAAAATGTCCAGCAAAGGTTTTTAGGTAATATACGACTGATAATTTCAGCGATGGAAAAGTATGATTCAAACATTCTCGTTGTATTCCACTACTTCTAACTTTTCATTATTAAATTTGGTAATATATCCCCTTGTTGTTTAATCCTCGTGTCCACGGATGCTTAATAAGTGTGGAACCATCTTACCAGGTTTTTCTATAAAATAAATATTACTAACAAAATATCTTCCAATTGTTTAAAGATAAAGATCTTTCGATTTTGTTACCCATTATACCAAATCTAATTAAGTACTATGAGAGTTCTTGAAAATTCTCTGTAACACATCTCATCTACAACTGAAAATATATCTGTTACCTCTTAGCATGAAAGATTTGATCTTATTTCCCGACATAACTTGGAGTAATCATGGGTGGGATGAATTTTACAGGGGTGGAATAGGTAACCACATAGGTCTCTAATTACGGTCCCTGGACAAATCCTCTATGGAGTGGGTTTTTTAATTAGATGTTGTTTCCCGATGATCCTTTGTCATTTAAATTTATCCCCTCCATGGTTGGGCTTCATCGCTCAATATACCTTTATCACCTTTTCCACAACTTTCGCCTGAGCTCTCTTCTCTTTGACCAATTTTCATGGGAATGGACATTTCCCTAACATTGTATCTTGATCCATTATCACTCTATCTCAAATACCCTTATCGTATTGAATTTACTTCAAGGTGAAAATGTGCTCTCACCCTTCTCATTCCCATCATATCAAAGGTTGGTACATTACTATCAAAGGCTTGTGTTTTTGGCTGAATATATCTGGTCATGATCAAATCCAATTGATATCATGGTTGAGGTTTTACATGGTTTGTAGGAGGGTCCTCATTGTCTAAAAATTTGCGCCGAAGGTTCGTCTAAATAGGTTGAGATCCAGTCTGAGATAACAAATAATTAATAAGAAGTAAAATTAAGATATGGAAATATTAAGATGAGAATAAGAAGAATTACACCAGGAGTTACATGGCTTATCCCTAAGGAGAATCCTACTTCCACACAATACATTTTTTTACTATAGTTTCAGGTGACCAGAGGCCTCAATTCTAATAGTGTCAAAAATTTATTTCAAGGTTCGTCTTATCATGTTGGGATCCAATCCCAAATAACCAAAAAATAATAAGCCATAAAATTAATGTATGGAAATACTAAGATGAGAATAATAAGAGTTGCATAAGGAGTTATGTGGGAGGGACCTTGATCCACATAGTTGTTTTTTATACTATAGTTTCAGGTGAACAAAGGTCTCACAACAACAAAATTTCTACAATCCCCCGTCACTAAGTGATTTGATAGTCTGACCATGTGACTACCTCTCCAGTAATCCAAAAACTAATTAGGGATCTCTCGTTATATAGTAAATGAGTATGAGAGAAAGTATGTCAGGCTAAGCCTAAGCGATTTACAAGTGTCCTGCTCTTATAGATTGGGAAGGAGCATCGTATTAATGGATTGAAACCAAGATGTATAATGGTTTAAAGGTTTACTTATGATGGAATGTCCCTACACATGATCATCCCTTTGTAAGTTCACTAGGTTGGGGATGAGCTCTTACTGGGTATTGAATAGTTTTACCCATTCTATTCAGATCATGAGACAGTATACAAATATAGTATAACATAGAGATTGAAAATTTAATTTTGTATTATAATTGTTGTATATTTAAAGTTATCTATATTTTATGACAAATAAATTATGTTATGAAGTATTTCGATCCACATGGTCTTAATACATTTAGTGAGGCATGAAAGTTTGTATTAGATGGACTTTTTGAGATTGAAAATCATGCAATCCTCTTAAAAAATCGCAAGACTTATGTCGCACAAATGCTTTTCAGTTTATATCATTTTTTATAATGTTATGAAAAGACTTATGGCTACAGACACGTGAAAAATATTTTGCAAAATGAGTGCGTTTGAACAATTGGATGGATAAGTATATATTTTACTTAGTTGCATTTTAAAAACCTATTTAATGAGTAAACCAATGTTTTGGTGTAAAGTTAAAGTATTTTTGAATTTTTCTTTCCTTTAACCATTCACATGATCCCAATTGGACCCGTGTACATGGCATGTGCAGATGACTGATATTTTCCCCATACGCATGGTTATGACTCAGTTTCATCACCACATAAAATCGTTCGCATGACAAGATTTATCAGTGAGTGCGAGGAAGCTGAATGTTGAAAATTCCATACAAGAAGGTCTTTTTACATCACATTTGATTACATTAGAATACCTCACAATTCAAAAATGTAACACTCGAATTCGCTAAAATTAATAATTTTGCATTATGAGAAATTCATGGGACTAATATAATTAGATTATTTAATTTAAATTAAGGTTAAGGAAAAAAAATCAAAATGGTGTGCGCCGTGTTACAAGTGCTAATTAATTCTTATTTTAAATTCAATTAAAAGATTTATACGAAACAAATCAAATAATTATATTTATATGTACATTATAATATCAAAAAAAATTATTATTAAAACACAAATTCACCCGTTTTAGATGCAGATCGATTCGGGTTGGAATCGAATCGATTCGGCACCTGTAGAATGCCTCCTTTTGACCTATCAACTTTTGGATTGTTTTTGGTTTCGCCTCCATCCGTGTTTGACCACATTTTTGTCTAACTTGCGACCTTTTAGGTAATGTGTAAGTAACCTCTAATGGATGCGATCTATTTGAGATGGTTAGGGGTCATACAAGGTGGATTATAGGGGTTACTTAACCTTTTTCCTTCCATTTATGCAAAATAAAAAATATGGATTAAGTGAAATAAGAAAATACTCATTATCTCTACCATTTTCAATCTGCACAAGCTTCCTTATTCTCTCTATAATATAACCTTACTATCCCACGCAATTATCCTTTTATTATCAAGAGTTTTCAAGTTTTATGGAAGTGTTATTTTGGGTGTGGAAGAAGATTGATAGAAGAACTAAATTTTAAAAAGTTGGAGCTTATTGGGCTTCCTTTTCTACCTCTTATTCAAAGTTGTTATCCTTAATAGGTAGATGTTCTACACTATTTTCAAGATTGAATCAAACCACGCTATATATATGTATGTTTCACATGCTCCTTTGTTCTTATTATAGCTAAATATGATATTATGTCAGAAAATATGTGATAAAAATGGATAAAGGTTAAAGTTTGAAAGAATAATAAATTTAAAAAATTTTAAGCTACTTATTTCATGCAAAAGTCATGTTAAACTTCTTTATAACATGATAAAATGTTATATTGAACTTTTGGAGAAATAATAGGATGCATTTGATGGGTTTAATTGGCATCAAACCTAAATTTCATGAAAATAAACTTATGTAGTCTGGATAAAGGGGTTATGTATGTTTAAAGTGTATTAAAATGTGATTTTGAAAATGAAATTGTAAACTTAATAATTGCAGAATATTAATCACATGAAAGGATACAATTTATTTGAATAAAATCCATAATAAAGATGAAATAGTGTACTGAAAGTGAAACTAGTAAAGTATTTGGGGAAAATGTGTGAAATTGTGTAATATGAACACATGAAAGAATAAGAAATAAGATAGAAAGTATAAAGTTAACAAGTTAGAAACATATGTTCTGAAATGGAAAAATGAATGTTTTAGTATAAAAGTGTTATTTTATGTGAAGGTAGGACTTATAAATAAATTTTCCAAATTAGAGGGCTCTAACTAAGGAGTTGAATTTTATGGGGTGAAAACTCATGTTTTGTAAAGAATATATAAAAACTAGAATTTTTGGCAAAGTGTCTAAAATCCAAGTTGACAAGTGTGCGTAATAGTGAAATCTCATTAAAGTGTATAAAATGAATATTTGAAGTCAAAGGGTTAGTTTCATAAAAATGATAAATAAATTTGTTTCAAAACATGAATACCGAGTTAAAGGTTAAATGAAAATGAAGTTTTGATAAAAATGTGAAACTTGGAAATAAATTATTTTAGAACTTGTTTTATCCTTAGAATTTGGCCTCATCGACTAGTGATACAGAAGTAAAGGAAAAAGACTGAAAAGAGAATAAGAAAGAAAGAAAAGAAAAGAAAAGGGATTATGATAATGTAAGAAATATGAGATACTTGAAGGTACTCGAAAAATTTAAGGAGGGCCTGAAGTCCTAGATTGCTGCTTAATACAAAGACCTAAGATCACTCATCAATAATATATTGTAGCTTATGGATGTCGATGAAAGGCCGTAAAAATACATGGTATTGGTACCCCGATTAAGAAAAAAAAATGTTTTTTAGCACGACTTATTAATGTAAAGGCACGTTAATGAAAACACATGGAAAATGAGAAAGTATAGTAATGGTTAAATTAATGGGATATAAGTAGTAATTGAAGAAAGACTAAGTGTGTGTGGGAGCATCGCCTGGGTTGCATGGTCATAATGCACATTGTATGGTTACGATACGTCTTAAATGGGAACACTTAATCAAATTAAGGATGATTTCATAATTGCTAAAATACATTTTATATGTATAGATATTCCTCGTACGATATATACATTACTAGTATTTCTACTATTGGGTATACACTCATACCCCGCCATTTACAAAAAACCCTAGGTACTTGAGGTAGAGGAAACAACAATGATAACGAGAAAGGAAACAAGATTTATCAATGGAATTAGAGCTCCATCACTATTCATTTTAATTTCAAACAATCGTTTTTGTCGTTTGACTTTGATGCAAGTACTTCAATTTGGGAGTATTATAATTAAGGACATTATAAATTCCACTTTAGTCATCATTTATTCCATGAAACTATAAAACTATTTTATTTCAAGTGTTCCTATGAATTTCATAATATGGACACACTTTCATTAATTAAATTGAAAGAATCTCACGATACAAATAAATAAATCAAGTGTTTATTTCAAAGATGGATTATCTTAAATGAAATCAAATCATAACAAGGTTTTCCTCATTGACACCCGAATTAATGGTGTCGTAACAAACCTCTTTGACTTTATTTTTTAGGTTGAGATCTATCTTGATTCTTTATATAAAAAAATTCATTTGTTCCATCCATATTATTCAAACTTAGATATATTACTTGATTTGTGATTTTGTGAGTGAATTAAGAGTGCTTTTTGTTCAGATCAACATTAGACTACTCAATTTAATCATATACTTTTTGAATTACATTATCTATCACTCTTAAATGTAAAAATACATGTGCTTTGATTCATTGGAGGAGTTAAGTCATGACGTGATTCCAAGGAGAAGGTTGGAGTTTCTTATTGACATCAAAGGTCTCAGTGTGGATTTTTATTCAACTATGGGGGGAAGTTCAATGTTTATACATGAGAGTTCTTGCAAGATAGTCATCTTCTTCCCTTTCATAAACACGCAGAAATAAATATTGAAGTGTGTTGAAGTTTTTTACCCATTAGTGGGGGTTTTCCTCATAAATATGCCTCATGGAATATTTTTTATTGTTATTCTTTCAATTGAACATTATGATCACACACTACACTTAGACCGTGGTTATATTTAATGTAATTTCTTAAAATTTTAATTAGGCTTTGGATCTAGTTATTTTCTCTAGATTTACCTAATTAACTTGTTGTGGGGTTAATTGAAGACATAGTTCACATCACCTAGTGAAATCATGTTCTAGGACAATTGAATTTACATGCAAAATTGTTTTCAATAAGAAATTTCCCATGTTATGAAATCAAACCTATTCACCCCACTTTTAGGTTAGTTTTAAGTTCAACACTTGCAATATCAAAACAAATCCTTAGGTTGACTTGTGCTCTTCATTAGTTATCGAACTCCTATACGCACATTTTTGTTTACTTTCATATAGAAAACACTTAAGGAAGAAGAGAACAAACAACTGTAACTAGGGCTTCAAATTGGGAGATAGAACTAGACAAGTGTGACACCCCGCCTAATTAAATACCGGGCGATCACTCCTTTATTAAATTAAATCAAGGTAAACAGTTGGTTCATTCTTAGCATCACTGTCGATAAAAATAAAATTTTCCAATTTAACACCCTAAATAATTAAGCTAAGTGTCAAAACCATTTTCATACATAACTTTCCAAATTTTATTTAAAGAAAAATTATTTATTTATTTATTTTATTTAACCACATTCAATAACTAAGAATCACACCACATTTAAATTCTGCAACAGAGTGCAATTAATTTAATAGATTCGTCAATCGAATGTCAACATATGAAATCTAAAGTCACACATCCAAACTGAATAAATCCCATAGTAACAATACTGGAAATAACTAAAATACAAATGTCCAATAACAACGGAATAATGGAAAGAGCTACACATGCCCAACTAGATGAAAGTACTAAGAGTGGATCCGAATGAACGAAGTCGTCTAATCAAGAGACCTGAAACTCCCACCTAAGCTGTAGCGCGTTCCTTCCAAGAGATCCTAAGCAAGACGCCCCTGTGGCTGGGCACCTGTAATACATACATATATATACAAGAGAGAGAGAGAGAAAAAGGAATGGGTCAGAGCCCGATAGTGTGTATGATTTAAAATTCGTTTAGCAAGTATTTAAATTGATACAGGCTAATGCAACAACATATTAGTACGACACTTTCTTAAGAAATTCTCACCTCTCTTCTAATGTGCACACTTATCGCACTAACATTCCCAACGGTTTATCTTATCATTTTATCACACTAACCTTCCCACAATTTAGTTTATCTCGAATTACTCATAAGATTTCAAAACCAAATAATATCATTGTTTAAAAAGATACTTCCAATTAGTAGAACAACTCCCGTTTTAGCTTCATTAATTTATAAAGTTTCCCTGTGTCATATTATACTTTTCAAACAAGTATTTCCGATTTATAGTCCATAATTATTTCTCACTTACCATATCACAGCAACAGTTTAAATTTCCCAAATTTCATATATATATATATATATATATATATATATATATTAAGCACTCGTATAATATATACATTCTAACAGCACCAACATACAAACTATGGTGCATGCATACTCTGCTATCCAATCCCCGCATCGCTCACACTAAGGGATATACAAGTTCGGAATCACTCTTGAACTGTATCAATATATATACTCAAACAAGATTGAGGCGAAGCATAGATTCCAAGTCTCTAAGAGGTCAGTATATACCCTCACGTCTCTTAGGACCGTCTGAACTATCGGTTCGATAGCCTATACCAAGGATATCTATCTTCTAGGGTACAAGTCAATATCCCCCATAAAGGTCCCATCGAGATAAGACTGTCCCAGCGCGGTAACCTCAGGGATAGCAAGTAGCGCGGGTACGTTTTTCACACGTATATAATATATGCATACACAACCATATAAATATACCACTTATTATTATATCAATATAGGTTTCTCTCATCACCCATAATTACAATATTTATCCTTAATTTTCACATTAAGTATTCTTATAAGGGTTCGTCACTAACCTTAACTCGAAGGGTTTCTCCAACTCATATCGCGACACTCGTGAACTCTATCCTCAAATGTATAAAATTCAGTAGGTGTCCTTATTATGTTCCAACGTAACTCTCTTACGCACCTTACCCTTCAATACATAAATTAATCGATTTATAAGTAATTATCCCAAAATATAATTATTAGTCCACATTAAGTATCTCTAAAATTCATTCGTATAACCTACTGGTCTCCCCTATCTCCCAAAACATTATATTAAGAATGCCCAAGAATTATTTCATGATACATTAAATTTAACTCATTTAATAGGGGAAAGAGGAGTCTGCCAGGAGGGGTCGATCGATCGAGGTTTGGGGCTCGATCGATCGAAGCTCTAGGCTCGATCGATCGAAGCTCTAGGCTCGATCGATCGATCAAGCAGGTATTTCAATTTTCTGCAGAATTGCAGTTACGGGTTCTACCACTTTTCTTCATCCAAATCCATATTTTCCAAACCCAAACATCCCAAAAATTCTACTACTAACATTATATCAATATACCAGACATTTTTAACATAAGGCATGTGTATTTCTATCATTTAAACATGGATTATCAACCCAAAATTTTATCTAATTATCAAGAACCCTAAAATTTTCTTAAACAGGTTTCTAACAAATTTTCTCCAGAATTTTCTTCTTATAATCATCAAAATTTCATGGTTAAAATCCTCTACATGGCAAGGATTTCCAGAATCATCATATAAACCAATACTACATGGATTTTCCTATCACAAATTGGGTTTTCTTCCATTAAAACTCAACCTAATGACTCCTAAACTAATATGAACGATGCATTAACGAAATAAGCAAGGTAAACACTTGCCTGGGATTTTTGGTATTCTGATTTACGGCTGATTTTGGTGTGGTTGCGTTCCTCGTCTCGCGATCTACGCGTTGGTGGTGGCGGCGGCGCAAACCGTTGAGCTTCGGGCCTTGAAATTGCTTGAGAGCTCTCTCCTCTCTTCTCCAATGGCTGTTATAGGTTTTGGGAATTCTAACCCTAGGTGACAACCTCAATATCAGATATAGCCCCTCTAATTTTCGTGGGTTTAATTACCCATAAATGTAAAATGACCAAAATGCCCTCTCGGGTTACTAATTAGGCCTAAAAACACCCCGAGACCCAAACTACACCCCCGGGTACACTTTTCTGACTATCTCGACCCTTCCGGACGCGTTGGCACGCTCAAAACGATGATACGGACAACTTATAAAATATTCAGTTTTTATTTATCAAAATTTAGTCCCGACGCGACACGAGCACGTCCCGATTTAAATTTCCGAAATTGTCATTTAACTCACTCATGACATTCAATATAACCAATATAATATATTACTTTGCTCATTAGTAATATTCAACAAATTTCCCATAATTACTAACTCTCGTCACGTTAATAATTATAACATCATTAATTTCCGGATTTTTATTAAATAATTCACTCACATTAAATTTAATAAATCCCCAAATTAATATAGCATAAAAATACGGGGTATTACATACTTCCCCCCTAATAACGGAATTTCGGCCCGAAATTCGGAAAATAAGGTATACCTGGTAAAAACAACTCTGTATATCTCTCGCGCATATCTGCCTCGCGCTCCCAAGTGGATTCCTCCACATTGTAGTGCTCCCACTGGACCCGTACAAGTGGAACTATCTTTGACCTCAATCTCCTCTCACTATTGTCTAGGATAGCCACCGGTCTCTCCTCGTAAGAGCTATCAGGCTGTAAGTCGATCTCACCTATCGCGATGTGAGTATGGGCCATATCATCTCGAAGATACCATCTCAACGACGAGATGTGGAATACATCGTGAATGCGATGTAAATGCTCTGGCAGTCCCAACCTGTATGCAACTGGCCCAATCCTCTCGATGATGGGAAATGGTCCCACGTACCTCGAAGACAACTTCCCCTTCTTCCCGAACCTCATCACTCCCTTTATAGGAGATACACGCAATAACACTTGGTCCCCCACACTAAACTCTCGGAAGAACCGCTTCACATCGGCGTAGCACTTCTGCCTATCCTCGGCTACTCGAATGCGACTCCTGATCATCTCAATCCTCGTGGAGGTCTCCTGAATCACCTCTGGTCCTAATAACTTGTTATCCCCCACTTAGAGCCAACAAGCTGGGGAACGACAAGGCCTTCTATACAAAGCCTCAAATGGAGCCATACCAATCGTAAATTGATAAGAGTTATTATAAGCAAACTCTACCAGTGGAAGATGTGGCTCCCAACCTCCTCCAAAATCGAGAACACACATGCGTAGCATATCCTCTAACATCTGATTAATACGCTCTGTCTGTCCATCTGTCTGTGAGTGATAAGCTGAACTCAACCTCTACTCAGTACCCATAACCTCCTGAAAGCTTTCCTGGAAACGTGAGACAAAAATCTTGTCTCTATCTGACACAATATTCAGGGGCACCCCATGTAATCTGACAACCTCAGCAATGAACAACTGAGCATATTGTCCCGTGGTATAGTCTGTCCGCACCGGCAGAAAATGAGCCACCTTGGTCAAATGGTCTACAATCAGCCAGATAGAATCGTGGCCCCGCTGTGATGTAGGCAACCCTGTAATAAAATCCATGGAAATACTCTCCCACTTCCACGCGGGTACTTCCAATGGCTGAAGCAACCCTGACGGTTTCTGATGGTCCACCTTCACCAGCTGGCAGGTAAGACACTTGGACACGAACTCAGCAATGTCCTTCTTCATCCCACTCCACCAGTATTGCCTCCTCATATCCTGGTACATCTTATCCCCTCCAGGATGCATCGCAAACCGGGACCCATGAGATTGGGTCATCACTGCATGACGTAATTCATCCCCTTCAGGAACTACCAACCTCCCATTAACTCGCAAACCTCCATCGGAACTAACATAATAAGACTTAGCTCCCTCGGCTAGAAGTCGCACAATCTGCTCTTGGCAAAACGGGTCTGTGGTCTGTACTTGTATCAACCGCATAACAATCTCGAGTGTGACTGAGATCACGGATATGAAAGAACGTGCTACTGCGTCCTGGTGACCCAACTCCTTCCACTTTGCTTTCTAGACGTCTGCTAATTCGTCTACCGGTCTATGACTCAACGCATCAGCACCTACGTTGGCCTTTCCCGGATGATACTCTATATCGAACTGGTAGTCCTTCACAAACTCTAGCCATCTACGCTGACGCATATTCAGCTCTCGCTGAGTGAACAGGTACTGTAACGACTAGTGGTCTGTGAACAAACGGAATTTCTCTCCCAACAAATAGTGCCTCCATATCCTTAATGCAAAGACGACCGCTGCTAACTCCAGGTCGTGGGTGGGGTAATTCTTCTCATGCGGCTAAAGCTTGCGGGAGGCAAAAGCTATAGCCTTCTCTTCCTGCTGAAGTACTCCCCCAAGTCCCCGTAAGGACGCATCGGTGTAAACCAGGTACTCCACACCCGGCTTCGGTATCACAAGGACTGGTGCTGAAGTAAGCTTGTCTTTCAGCTCGTCGAAAGCCAATTGACAAGCATCATCCCAAATATATGGTACCCCCTTGCGAGTCAGGTTCATCAGCGGACCCGCTATTTTGGAGAATCCGCGAATGAATCTCCTGTAGTAACCAGCTAACCCCAAGAAACTACGCACTTCCATCGGTGTCGTGGGCTGTCCCCACTCCCTCACCGCTGACACTTTGCTCGGGTCAACTGCAATCCCCTACTCAGAAACAACATGCCCCAAGAACTGTACCTCTCGTAACCAGAATCCAAACTTCTCGTACTTAGCATACAACTGATGCTCTCGTAGAGTCTGAAGAACCTGCCTCAAGTGTTCGGCATGCTCGTCCTCGGAGTGTGAATATATCAAAATGTCATCTATGAAAATGATGACAAACTGATCCAAGAACTCTCTGAATACTCGGTTCATCAAGTCCATGAAAATGGCTGGAGCATTTGTGAGTCCGAACGGCATCACCCGGAACTCATAAGACCCATATCTCGTCAAGAAAGCAGTCTTCGAAACATCCTGCTCCCTAATACGTAGCTGATGGTACCCCGACCTCAGATCTATCTTCGAAAAGAAAGTTTCTCCCCTCAGCTAGTTGAACAGATCATCGATTCGAGGCAACGGATATTTATTCCGTATCGTGACCTTGTTCAGCTATCGGTATTCCACACACAATCTCAGTGAACCATCTCTTTTCTTCACAAACAAAACTGGAGCGCCCCAAGGTGAGGTACTCCTACGAATGAAGCCCTGACCTAACAGCTGCTCTATCTGATCTCGTAGCTCTCGCATATCTACTGGAGCCATACGGTATGGTGCGCGTGCTATAGTTCTCGTATCTGGCAATAAATCTATGACAAAGTCTATCTCTCGACTGGGGGTAGGCCTGGTGTAATGAACCCACTTTTATATATAGTTTGTTTTTACACTCTTGTGTTACTTATTATCTTATAAATGTTGTATTAATGGCTATCAATATAACAAACCCCATTTTTTAATTACGAAGAATCAACTGTAAATTGGATCAAATCGAAGTCTTATGACATATCTTAAGGCAAATAATAAGTTTTGGGGTAGAAAATATAATTTTATGAAACTTTAAGGACTAAAATAAAAAAATAAAATGGGCCATTTTGTAAATAAAATATTTTCAAGGACCTCTAAGAAATATTTAAAATATATAGTGTGAAATTACCAAAATACCCTTAAGGTGTAAAATGACCCTTATACCCCTAAGAACTTTCCACCTCGTGCTTTCTTTTGAACATATCCACTGCACACGTGTCACCTCTATAGGAAAGGATAAAACTTATGTAAATCCTCTAGAAAAAGGAAAAACACGTTTCGCCGTTTGGTAAACCAAGACTGCAAGGCTGATCCGTTGCACGACACGTGAACGACGACTCACCAAAGTAAAACCTTATCACTCAGACACGTGTCAACACCTAAATATATTTGGAAAACTATAAATAGGGCCTTTGGGGATCATTTGAAACTCACACCAATTCCTTGAGAATTATAGAAAGAAATAGTGAGAGAAAGTGTGAGAAAGTTTAAGAAGAAGTTCTTAGGGATATTCATCTTAAGGTAATCTTACTGTTATAATGCATCTTTATAGTCTTAATTTATTGTTTTATAGCTTTACTTTGTAGTTATGCTGGTAAAATATGATAAAGAATTCACTAATCAAAACTTAAAATTTGGAACAAATCCAAGTTGATTTTATAAACTTGTTTGAAATTATACGCTTTTAAAAATGATTCTTTTTAAAGAAATTTCTCGTTATTATGGAATCTGATTTAAGTAATTCCAAAGTCAGGCCCGGTGAAGTTCTGTCTAGATGAGATGGTATTTAAGTGGTGCCCCTGTGACCCTCCATCTCTACTGGGAATGAATCCGAAAATGTTCTGTCTAGATGAGATGGTATTTAAGTGGTGCCCCTGTGACCCTCCATCTCCACTGGGAACCGACTGATTAGGAAGAACTATGAATTGAATCCTTTAATTATGATCAATAAGTTTTAAAAGTTATGAAAATGGTTTTTTAGTAATCCTTTGAAGAAAGTTACTATTAAAATATAATATATAGACTGGACCTTGTTTAGAACACATACTTAAACCTTTATCGTATTTGTTAGATTAACGTGCGATCGAAGACTCGTTATCTATAATTTCGACCTCTATTTTAGGTGAGTACTATATGAAATTTCCTGTGCATTTTGATTATATTATATTATGCAAACTATGTATATTTTGTGAAATGCTTTTATTCTCAAAATGCATCTGATACCGATAATTCCATCGTTTGTTATATGTTTATATCTCTCGATATAAACATCTGATTTGAAATCTGAAATTATTGATTCGGCCTATGGAAACTCTCTTACTATATTGGCCTTGACTACCGGGTCGAAATATTTGGGTGGTACCTTCCCAGCTGGTTTATCGCTGGTGTGCCCTAAACAAGGCGTTCTTCCAGAAATCATGATTATCTGTCTGTGATGTTATCGGGTGGAAACATTTGATAACACTATCTGTTTGGGTATTAGAGTGTACATGGCCATTAAAACTGAATAATTCACACATGCTCAATTGTTTTATCTGTTCTGTTCTGAACTGTTTATTCTGAATATATATATTGTCATTTACTTTATATATATTACTAGAAATTCCTATCTCTATGTATATACCTTCTGTTCTAAATTGAATAGGTATCTATTTTCTGAAAACCTTGGAATATTTGGAGATTGAATCTCATTCGGCTTTTAGCTGACGTTGTATAAATAACCATTTTTCAGGAAATAATTAAGTTCGTGGATGGAACGAAAAAGGATTATGTTGAAGATTTAGCTTTTAAAGCTATTTTTGTTACCTTAAGTAGAAGTTTGTTTAATTAGATAGAGCATGTTTAGCCCTTTGTGTCAAGTTGTAACTCATTGATATTTTAATACAAATGAAGTTCACTTTAGAAAGCTCTGATGATGTAATTCCTTCACCTTCAGTATTTTACGATTCATAACCATGTGATTATACTTCCGCTACATATATTTTAAAACAAAAAATTTTAAGGCCAGAATATTGGATGCCTTGGTGGCATGTCAAGACACCCGCTCCCTACTATTTTTGGGTCGGGGTCGTGACACCTGGTATCTCCTGAAACACATCGGAATACTCCCTGACAACTAGGATTGAATCCAAGGGAATCACAACCTCCTTAGAGGTATCCTCCTCTATGTAATACAAATGAGCGGTCGAACCTCCCTCTGGGCGAGGCATCGCCACTACAAACATCTCTTACCCCGGAATGGAAAAAACAATGCTCCCACCGAAGCAATCAATCATGGCTCTATAAGTTGCGAGCTAATCCATACCAATAATCACATCATGCTCGTGCATGTCTAAGACTAAAATGTCCGCAGGTAATACCAAGCTACCAATCTCTACCCCCACTCCCCGGCATATAAAGAAAATAAGGGACCCACTCCCCAATGGTGAGTCTACACACGTCACTGTGCTCTCTGCTGTGGCTAACAACCCTAAGGCCTTCGCAAAATGCGTAGCTATAAAATAATGCGTTGCCCCCGTATCGAACAAAACTCGACCCATAGTACCATAGATAGGAAACATACCCTCAATCGCGGGTGGTGCCTCTGGAGTTGCTGCCTGGTGGACGTTATAGACACGTCCATACTGTAATTGCCCCTGCTGCAGTGGAGCTGCTGGAACGGCTAGTAGGGCTGGCACCTGGGCTGGAGCTGGGAGGGCAAGTGGAAAAAGTGGTCTCTGTGGCTCATTACGGGCACCCTGCTGCTGTGGGGGCCTCTCTCCCTCTGGATCATCCTAGCGCCTATGGCCGTGCTTACCACACCCAAAACATCGGCCTCTGAAATTACCTCCCCTCTGTCCCTGCTGACCACGGCCCTGATGGCCGTTGCCTCCCCGCCACTGGCCCTGTTGGCCCTAATTAGCACGCTGCTGTCCCTGCTGCTATCCCTGCTGTCGGTGTTGGCCCTACTGGCCCTGCTGATTAGGCTGGCCCTGCCTATAGCCCCCATATCCCTTCCTAGAATCACCTGAACGGAATCTCTTAGCAGGGTCCCCCTGATGGGAACTCTGCTCGTGCTGACGAGTCTGTCCATGAGATGGTGCCCCACTGGCACTATTATCCCCTGCCCTGCCCTGCTGGCTGGACTCTCCTTCTCTCTTGCTTCCCTGAAGATGGAAATGGTGATCCTGGAAATGTAGCAACGCGGCATTGAGTACATTAGTGAAAGTACTCAGGGATAAATTCCCAATAAGGTGCTGACGGATCCTCCAAGCTAACCCGTCGACAAACAACATAATCTTCTTGCTCTCAGTAGGTGCCTCATCTGGCACAATGGTGAGAAGTCTCGTGAACTCCTCCTCATACTCCGCTACGGTAAGACTCTCCTGCTTCAGATTTAGTAATCTCCGCCTCATCTCAGTCTGCACGGCGGGTGGAAAATACTTTCGGTCAAACCGCTCCCAAAATGACTGAATAGGGATCGTGTCCCTCTCCTCCAATGTGGTAGTGGACTCCCACCAGTGCAAAAAGGCTCCCACCATCTTAAAGGAAGCCAATAACTGCTTCTACACGTCGGTGCACTCATACACACGGAAATGCCGCTGGATGTCTTTCTTCCATTGGCTAACTGTGACAATATCGGAGCTACCAGAGAACTCAGGGGAATGCGCTTTCTGAAAAGCATCCCGAACCCTCTCCCATACAGATGGAAGCTGTGCTGGTACTGGCGCCACTGCCTGAACCTGGGGTGGAGCCTGCTGAGTCACCGCTAGTGCGGCATTCACCGCCTGAGCAACAATGGCGGCTACTTCATTTGCATTCATTATGCCTTGTGCCGGAACTGCTGGCTGCTCGGCCTGAGCACGCCTATCTTTCGGAGCACGTCTCGGAGGCATCTGAAACGTGAACAAGTTTATTAGTCTACAGTTATTATCAAATCTCAAATAGCTGAAGACTTAAACGTAAAAGCAAGAGTACAACAATCCTAAAAATAGGGCTCTATAGCAACAACGTTAAGTTGAAAGCGAAATAAGCCGTACAGATCCTATGGACACTAGAACCTAATGCTCTGGTACCACCCGTGACACCCCGCCTAATTAAATACCGGGCGATCACTCCTTTATTAAATTAAGTCAAGGTAAACAGTTGGTTCATTCTCAGCATCACTGTCGATAAAAATAAATTTTTCCAATTTAACACCCTAAATAATTAAGCTAAGTGTCAAAACCATTTTCATACATAAATTTCCAAATTTTATTTAAAGAAAAATTATTTATTTATTTATTTTATTTAACCACATTCAATAAGTAAGAATCACACCACATTTAAATTCTGCAACATAGTCCAATTAATTTAATACATTCGTCAATCGAATGTCAACATACGAAATCTAAAGTCACACATCCAAACTGAATAAATCCCATAGTAACAATACTGGAAATAACTAAAATAAAAATGTCCAATAACAACGGAATAATGGAAAGAGCTACACATGCCCAACTAGATGAAAGTACTAAGATTGGATCCGAATGAACGAAGTCGTCTAATCAAGAGACTTGCAACTCCCACCTAAGCTGCAGCGCGTTCCTTCCAAGAGATCCTAAGCAAGACGCCCCTGTGGCTGGGCACCTGTAATACATACATATATATACAAGAGAGAGAGAGAGAGAGAGAAAAAGGAACGGGTCAGAGCCCGATAGTGTGTATGATTTAAAATTCGTTTAACAGGTATTTAAATTGATACAGGACAATGCAACAACATATTAGTACGACACTCTCTTGAGAAAGTCTCACCTCTCTTCTAATGTGCACACCTATCGCACTAACATTCCCCACGGTTTATCCTATCATTTTATCACACTAGCCTTTCCACAATTTAGTTTATCTCGAATTACTCATAAGATTTAAAAACCAAATAATATCATTGTTTAAAAAGATACTTCTAATTAGTAGCACAACTCCCGTTTTAGATTCATTAATTTATAAAGTTTCCCTGTGTCATATTATACTTTTCAAACAAGTATTTCCGATTTATAGTCCAGAATTATTTCTCACTTACCATATCACAGCAACAGTTTAAATTTCCCAAATTTCAGATATATATATATATTAAGCACTCGTATAATATATACATTCTAATGGCACCAACATACAAACTATGGTGCATGCATACTCTACTATCCAATCCCCTCATCGCTCACACTAAGGGATATACAAGTTCGGAATCACTCTCGAACTGTATCAATATATATACACAAACAAGATTGAGGTTAAGCATAGATTCTAAGTCTCTAAGAGGTCAGTACATACCCTCACGTCTCTTAGGACCGTCTGAACTATCGGTCCGATAGCCTGTACCAAGGATATCTATCTTCTAGGTTACAAGTCAATATCCCCCATAAAGGTCCCATCGAGATAAGACTGTCCCAGCGCGGTAACCTCAGGGATAGCAAGTAGCGCGGGTACGTTTTTCACACGTATATAATATATGCATACACAACCATATAAATATACCACTTATTATTATATCAATATAGGTTTCTCTCATCACCCATAATTACAATATTTATCCTTAATTTTCACATTAAGTATTCTTATAAGGGTTCGTCACTAACCTTAACTCGAAGGGTTTCTCCAACTCATATCGCGACACTCGTGAACTCTATCCTCAAATGTATAAAATTCAGTAGGTGTCCTTAATATGTTTCAACGTAACTCTCTTACGCACCTTACCCTTCAATACATAAATTAATCGATTTATAAGTAATTATCCCAAAATGTAATTCTTAGTCCACATTAAGTATCTCTGAAATTCATTTGTATAGCCTACTGGTCTCCCCTATCTCCCAAAACATTATATTAAGGATGCCCAAGAATTATTTCATGATACCTTAAATTTAACTCATTTAATAGGGGAAATTGGAGTCTGCCAGGAAGGGTCGATCGATCGAGGTTTGGGGCTCGATCGATCGAACCTTCGATCGATCGAAGCTCTAGGCTCGATCGATCAATCAAGCAGGTATTTCGATTTTCTGCAGAATTGCAGTTATGGGTTCTACCACTTTTCTTCATCCAAATCCATATTTTCCAAACCCAAACATCCCAAAAATTCTACTACTAACATCATATCAATATACTAGACATTTTTAACGTAAGGCATGTGTATTTCTATCATTTAAATATGGATTATCAACCCAAAATTTTATCTAATTATCAAGAACCCTAAAATTTTCTTAAACAGGTTTCTAAAAAATTTTCTCCAAAATTTCCTTCTTATAATCATCAAAATTTCGTGGTTAAAGTACTCTACATGGCAAGGATTTTCAGAATCATCATATAAACCAATACTACATGGATTTTCCTATCACAAATTGGGTTTTCTTCCATTAAAACTCAACCTAATTACTCCTAAACTAATATGAACGATGCATTAACGAAATAAGCAAGATAAACACTTGCCTGGGATTTTTGGTATTCTGATTTACGACTGATTTTGGTGTGGTTACGTTCCTCGTCTCGCGATCCACGCGTTGGTGGTGGCGGCGGCGCAAACCGTTGAGCTTCGGGCCTTGAAATTGCTTGAGAGCTCTCTCCTCTCTTCTCCAATGGCCGTTCTAGGTTTTGGGAATTCTAACCCTAGGTGACAACCTCAATATCAGATATAGCCCCTCTAATTTTCGTGGGTTTAATTACCCATAAATGTAAAATGACCAAAATGCCCTCCGGGGTTACTAATTAGGCCTAAAAACACCCCGAGACCCAAACTACAGCCCCGGGTACACTTTTTTGACTATATCGACCCTTCCGGACGCCTTGGCGCACTCAAAACGACCATACATATAACATGTAAAATATTCATTTTTTATTTATCAAAATGTAGTCCCGATGCGACACGAGCACGCCCCGATTTAAATTTCCGAAATTGTCATTTAACTCACTCATGACATTCAATATAACCAATATAATATATTACTTTGCTCTTTAGTAATATTCAACAAATTTCCCATAATTACTAACTCTCATCACGTTAATAATTATAACATCATTAATTTCCGGATTTTTATTAAATAATTCACTCACATTAAATTTAATAAATACCCAAATTAATATAGCATAAAAATACGGGGTATTACAACAAGTGGCCACTAAAATAACCCCCACAATTAGTACCAGCAGCCAAAACAACATTGACAGGCATTTTTTTAGCATTTTCATCAACCCTGAGGAAAATTGTCTCATGTGGTTGATCCCACCCAACTTTAGTTTTTTATTTGACAGAGGACACATGGAGTTATTGATAAGGGTAACCCGCATGTGTTTGTGGTTAAAATACATGTTGTGGTGGCACACAAGTGAAGGCAGGACAATTAGAGGCACTTGAGGATGCTAGAGTCTGTGGAGATTCACAAATAGTAGCTTTCCATCTTTAAGACGATGGGAAAGGCATTACAATGGTGGAATTCTATCACAACTATCAAGGAGAGGATGATAATGTATATCGATGAATTCGGGAAGAGATTTGAGGACATGTATTGTGCTCCAGTAATTAAAGAAGAAAGGAATAGACTTTATGGCTTTTGTTCAAGGGAGGCCTAGAGTGACCGAGTACGAGTGAGAATTAAACACTCTTATATTTTCAATGAAATAGGTGAACAATAAAGAGAAATGGACGGGATGCTTTATCAGGGGGCTACCCTGGAGGATTAAGCAGGTACTATTGGGGAATTCCGCTTACACCACATATACCTAGGTGAAGAAAGGCACATGTTTCAGTATATTGAGCACTCAGACTTTCAAATGTCTAAGAAAGGGAAGACAATAGATATGGAGGCCAACTCTACCTATGAGAACAAGGGTGGGGACAATGGAGTAAATCATTTTCATCACCGAGAATGCAACCAGTCATATTGTGAGAATCGACAGGTAGACTTTCATCCATGGGAGAAACAAAAATAAGGAAACAGTGGTCCCGCATCAAGTGGTTCACAATGGAGTTTTTAGAGGATTTTTTATCTTTATGGGGACATGGTTCATTCGACGAAGAGGTGTTTAGATGATAATCTAGGAGAGTTTATTTATTTTGGTAATAGAATCATTACACTTCATATCATCTATCTAATACAATAGGTACCAACACCGGATGATGTTCCTCTTGCTCAACTGACACCTATGATTTGAGGAGTCGTTAAATACTTCATTAGTAGGATCGTTAGTGTGGTAACTTGTGAGAATGGTTACCAAAATGTATGGACTGAGGCCTATCATTTTTTTTAATGTATTTATGTGTATTTATAAATTTCCCTTATTTGTGTGTGTATAAGGTAACGATATGTATTGTTAGTAGATGGACTAGATGAGTTATATGTATCTACTAGGATGTTTATCATATTAGGATTGTCGCAACATGAGTTATTTTCTACTATTATCATGGTAGTGCGTCATAGTGGGAGTGATATTTTAGGTTTGATATTACGATTATCCCTACCAAAGTGTAAGTGAAATATTAGGTAAAAGAGCATGGTTGATTGTTCATAATGTGGTAGAGTTCCTGATTTGTATTGGCATGTTAGAATTGCCATGACATGGTTGATTTTCCACATCATTGATGAGTGTTGAGAGTTTTGGACTTGGTTTATGCATTTTTGTTTGGAGAGATTTCGTAAGCATTTGGGTCCAACACCCAAAGTCTATGTTACAAGTGTATATGACAATTTTCTTATTTGGTTTATTCGTTGGATGTATCCATTTCTACCAAATGTTGAGATCAGTCTCTAACAAATTACTATCTTAATCCAAATATAGGTATTGTGTGAATAGTACTTGGGTGATTTCCAAAGGAGGGAATTTCTTTATTGGGGGAAATAATGTAATAACCATATTTTTCAAAATGAATTAAATTATGATTTAATTGATAATTAATATTTAATCGGGTGAATCAACGGGTAATTGATTGGGTTTAATTGGTCTGGATTATTAACAAAAATATAACAATATATGATTATGCAATACCCTTTGTGCTATTTATATTCAGAGTAGCGACACTCTTTTTGTATGGATTATATGTGTTGTCGAAGTTGTGATATCGCTCAACCATTGGACAATTATGTTTGGCATATCTTTAGGTGATAAACTTTATGAGTTGGGTGATTACTATTAATTTGCTCGGTCCATGATGATTTATTTCTCTTGGCCTCCGGAATATAGGCATATTAGATTGTGTATACCTATTTTGGTGGTTGTGAAAATTCTCCTTATGGGTCGGTCTAGGATAGTTAATTTCTCTAAGACGATGTAGTATATACGTGGTAGATTGTATATGAATATTGAATTTTGGTATTTACCAACTTATCTAGTCCCATTGTATTTAATGAATGTTCTGTCTAGACACAAGTATATTTGGGGATTCTTTTTTTCGAATTTTCTTATGAGATGTCCCGATCATATAGCCTATTTTGTTGAGGAGTTTAGATTCTTTCGAAATGGGATACTTGGGACTTACCTCGTGATGGATATTAGGTTTGTGTTAATAGTACTATGATTTATGTGGAGTCTTGGGCCAACGAATCTTAATAACCAATTAAGATAAGTAGTAGTGTATTATGGGTTCCTCATTTTGATTTTTCTTGCGAGATGTCCAATCCCTGAAGATTATTAAGGGTCGGGATTTTAGAGATGAGTGGATGCTAGGATTTAAGGTTCTTTGCTTTGTGAATTAGTTATATGGATTAGCATCCTTAATGGGTGATGATATGGATTAGGTACGGTTTCGTTAGAATTATATAATATTAAATGATAGGTGAGAGTTATTCTTGCATGAGGGTCTATGGGTGGCGACATGGAGCGTAAGTGGGTCACATTTAATACTGTTAAGAAACATAATATTTCTTGCAACTTTAGGGCCACTACAAAAAAAAGTTGCTTTTAAGACCCTATTTTTTGAGACAGACAAAATATAGTCTTTAAAACATATTTTTTTGGACAGATATAATTAGCCGTCTCAAAAACTTTTATTTTTAGAGACTGCTAATTATTGCCGTCTCAAAAACTATTATTTTTTGAGACTACTAATTATGGCCGTCTCAAAAAAGGTCATTTTTTGACACGTTTAATTATTTTCGTCTTATAAAGTGAACCAAATGAGACAGTAAAATTTAGGGTCTCAAAAAATATACCAAATAAGACGGCTAACAAAAATTGCTTCCCTCTTCTAAAATTTTTTCTCCCGCTTTTAACAATTAACCTCCCACTCCATAAAAACAAACAAAAAAACAAAGATGGCCAAAATAACCAAGCCCTACCCCAACCTCAATAGCCCGTGTCACCCACCCCCGAATTTCTTCTCCTCCGCTCCGACCTTCTCCTCCCCTGTTCTCTCCAATCCGACCTCCTCCTCTTCCGTTCTCTCTCTCTCTTCGGCGCTTTAAGGTAATATTCAAACCCTTTGTAATTCTTTATATGTAGATACCAGATTGGATTAATGTTTGAGCATGAAATTAGTGGGTTCTTTAGATTAAGGAGTGGAGATTTTTTTTTTGATGTAGAGACTTGCATTTTTTGGATGGAAAGTTTTTTTTCTTTTTAAATATTGCAGCAGCCAAAACGCAACAAAGATTTTTTTTTAATATGGCAGCAGCCATACCTAAAGTCTCTCTTTATATACATAGGGACGGTGCCCACTCCCTGATTCCAATTAGGGTTAATCCACCTTATCAAGCAGATTATGGAGTTAATCCTAGTCCACCTTATTATCAAACATGCTATGGATATGGAGTTAGTCCTAAGATTTGATTTATTTTAAGTTTTAGTGTATTTTTCTAAGAGTCCTACTATGAGTCCCAAATAAGACCTGCAAAATTTCCCCCCAAATCAAATTTTTTTTGCGCCGTGACGGGACTCATACCATAAGGCAGCACTTAATAGGTAAGTGAGAGAATAAGTAGAATCCATGTCACTTTTGGGGAAGTTTTTGGTGGAGTTTTTGGTACTCATATCATTATTCTTTTTCTAAAGTTAAAAAGTTGAGTTGTTGAATTAACCAACTTAAACGACCAACTCAATCAGTTTTGTTGTGCAAAATATTATAGAGTGATGGAACAATTTGAATTTTGAAATAAATATAAATCATGCTATATTAAATAGTACACGTTTGACTTTACAATACAATTTACAATGTGAATAAATTCAACTAATACACACTATTAATATTAAACTTAGAAGTATATTTGTGGTTTTATTAGATTTGCGTTGTCGTATTTTTCTAATTTAAGGTTATTAGATTGCTAATGCTATTATGATTGTTTATATTAAGTTATTTTTTCCTAATTCTCATATTTTAGTTTAATTTCAATTGAATGTATAGTTGCCTAAATTTGATAATATGGCTAAATTTTACTTAAAACTTAAATACTTGTGAAAAATTTAAAAATAATCGCCTTGGAGGTTAACACCTCCGAACCCCTGCACTGACGATTTCTTCTAGTGCCCCAGCTGAACACAATTCCTAGCTCCGCCACTGTATATATATATATAAAATAAAGTAGAAAACTTATGTATGTCATAAGTTTGATCGATGATGTCATCACTATGATTTTTTTGCACATCCTCTTTTACCCCTTCAAATTTTGACCCCCCCTCTTTTGACACACTCTAATTTATTTCCCCCTTCTTTTTAATATTCAAAAACAAGGGTAAAGTCGTACTCTTACCCTCATTACCATTCTCTCCTCTCATTTGCACACACCATAGACTACTTCTCATTTCCTCATTCTCACTTTTGCTTTTGTACCTGTCTCTCCCTATCCCCCTCTCTCTCTCTCTCTCTCTCTCTCTCTCGGTGGTGACATGAGAAAACCCTCACTCACCCCTCCAACGCCGTAGCCCACTCCCCCTTTCCGCCACCCCTAGGTAACCTTTTTCCCACACGTTCACGCTCATCGGCGCTACCTGAGTGGCACCGGAAGAAAATGTGAATATGGTATCTCATACCTGAGCGGCACTACCTAAGACACGTCAACACCTAGGTAACCTTTTTTATTTGTGTTTGGGGGTTGATTTGTGAATGTTTGTGTTTTGGTATCTCAAATTTTGTGAATATGGTATCTCACACCTGAAAACCGTCTCTCTATTATTTTTTTCACCTTTTGTTTTGTATCTGAGCATAAACATAAACAGGTATTATAGCAGGTAACATTTTTGTGGTTTGATTTAACGATTTTTTGCAGATCCATCGGGTATACCTTTCTTCTCTTTATAAACCCTAATGTTTACATTTATAAATATTTTTTGCATATCCAATTTTGTATGTGTGTGTGTTTAAGTAATTTGTGCATTTTGGTTTGTGAGGTACTAATTTGGCCACTCTAATTTGGTTTTGAATAATTCTCAAATATGTCTCAAATTCGATTTGTGTATATATATATGTGTCATTGGAGGGGAATAGGAATGGTTTTGAATAATTATCAAATATGTTCACATCTGATTCAAGTATCATGTTTTGAAATATTAGTGATTCTTCGTCTCTATTTGGAACCATCTTAATTATGTTATGCCCCTGACTTGAACTGTCTTAATTATGTTATGCCCCTGCATCTCTGTTTGCATCTCTATACTTTAACACACTACTATTTCTTTAAATTGGTGTTCTTTTTTGCAGATTCGTGTACGTCGTTTATAGGCACTTGGTTATGTCATACAAAGCTATTTTTAGATTTATGATTTAGGAATTTTTGTAATACCCCGTATGTTTATGCTATATTAATTTGGGGATTTATTAAAGTTAATGTGAATGAATTATTTAATAAAAATCCGAAAATTAATTATGTTATAATTATTAACGTGACGAGAGTTAGTAATTATGGGAAATTTGTTGAATATTACTAATGAGCAAAGTAATATATTATATTGGTTATATTGAATGTCATGAGTGAGTTAAATGACAATTTCGGTAATTTAAGTCGGAACGTGCTCGTGTCGCGTCGGGACTAAATTTTGATAAATAAAAAGTGAATATTTTATAAGTTGCCTGTATTGTCGTTTTGAGTGCGCCAACGCGTCCAGAAGGGTCGAGATAGTCAGAAAAGTGTACCCGGGGGTGTAGTTCGGGTCTCGGAGCGTTTTTAGGCCTAATTAGTAACCCGGGAGGGCATTTTAGTCATTTTACATATTTGGGTAATTAAACCCACGAAAATCAGCAACCTATATCAGCCATTTAGGTTAACCATTTAGGGTTAGAATATTCAGAACCCTAGTACGGCCATTGGAGAAAAGAGGAGAAGGCTCTCAAGGCAATTCAAGGCCAAAAAGTCACCCGTTTGCACCGCCGTCACCGCCAACGCGTAGATCGCGAGACGGGGAACGCAACCACACCGGATTCATCTACAAACCAGACTTCTGAAAATCCTAGGCAAGTATTTATCTTGCGTATTTTTGTTGTTGCAATTTTCATATTAGTTTAGGAATGATTAGAAATGAAAAATATGGAAGAAAACCCAATTTGTGATAGGAAAATCCATGTAGTATTGATTTATATGAAAATTCTGGAAGCCTTGCCATGTAGAAGAATGTAACCATGAAATTTTGATAATTATAGGAAGGAATTTCTGAAGAAAATAGGTTAGAAACCTGTTTAAGAGAATTTTAGTGTTCTTGATAATTAATTAACTCTTGGGGCTGTTAATCCTTGATTAAATGATAGAAATACCCATGCCTTATGTTGGAAACATCTGATATATTGTTATAATGTTAGTAGTAGCATTTTGGGACGTTTGGGTTTGGCAAAATATGGATTTGGATGAAGAAAAATGTTAGAACCCGTAATTGCAATTCTGCAGAAATCAAAATACCTGCTTGATCGATCGATCGAGCATAGAGCTTCGATCGATCGAAGGTTCGATCGATCGAAGGTTCGATCGATCGAGTCCCAGACCTCGATCGATCAACCCCTCCTGGGAGACTCCTATTTCCCTTGTTTAATTAGTTAAATTAAATTTATCGTGAAATAATTCTTGGGTGTTCTTAATAAAATGTTTTGGGAGATAGGAAAGACCAGTAGGACATATGAATAAGTGTTGGGAACTTTATTATAAGACGAGAATTTTGCTTTTGGGATAATTATATAATGAACGATGAAACTACGTATTTCAAGCTAGAGATTACGGCGAATAGCTACGATAGTGAATAGAGGTATACCTACTGAATTTTCTACTTGGAAGGATAGAGCCCACGAGTGTCACGTAATAAGTGAGAAAACTCTTCGAGTTAAGGTTAGAGATGAAACCTTATACGTAATACTAATAATGTGAAATTAAGGATATATGTTGTAATTATGGGTGACGAGAGGAACCTACATTAATATGATAAAAGTGGTATATTTATATGATTGTGTGTACATATATTATATACATGTGAAAATCATGCCCACGCTACTTGCTATCCCTGAGGTTATCGCGCTGGGACAGTCTTATCTCGATGGGATCTTTATGGGGGATATTGACTTGTACCCTAGAAGATAGATGTCCCTGGTGCAGGCTATCGACGTGATAGTTCAGACGGTCCTAAGAGACGTAGGCATGTGCCATCCTCTTAGAGACTTGGAATCTATTCTTCCCCTCAATTTTGTTTGTGTATGTGTTAATACAATTCGAGAGTGATTTCGATTGTATTCCCCTTAATATGAGTGATATGGGGTTTTGGATAGTAAAGTATGCTCGCACCATAGTTTATTTAGGGTGCTGTTATAATATATATATTATACGAGTAGTTAATATATATATGAAATTCTGAAATTTGGAATTACCTACTGTGAATTGATATGAAGGATATGGTTGATGATTCAAATTGTAAATACTTGTTTTGAGAAAATATAATATGACACTGGAAAACTTTATTGACTAATAAAGTTAAAATGAGAATTTTGGTTATTAATTGAAATATTCTTTTCAAACAATTGTATCGTTAAATTTTGAATCCTGCGAAATACCTAAGAGAAGTTAAATCATTGGGGAAAGATAGCGTGTTATATGATGAGATAAACCATTAGGAGGGTTAGTGCGATAGGAGTGCACATTAGAAGAGAGGTGAGAATTTCTCAAGAGAGTGTCGCACTAATATGTTGTTGCGTTGGCCTGTATCAATTTAAATACTTGCTAAACGTATTTTAAATCAAACACACTATCGGGCTCTGACCCGTTTCTTTTTCTCTCTCTCTCTTGTATATATATTTATGTATTACAGGTGCCCAGCCATAGGGGCATCTTGCCTAGGATCTCTTGAAAGGAACGTGCTGCAGCTTAAATGGGAGTTGCAGGTCACTTGCGTAGACGGCTTCCTTTATTGATTCCACGTCTAGCATTCTCATTTATTGGGCATGTGTCGCCCTTTCCATTATTTCATTGTTATTGGGACATTTGTATTTCAGTTATTTCTAGTATTGTCACTATGGGATTTATTCAGTTTGAATTGTGTTACTTTATATTTCGCATGTTGACATTCGATTGACGAATGTTTTAAATTAATTGGATTGTGTTCCAGGTTTATTGTGGTGTGATTCTTAATTGTTGAAATGTTGTTAATAAATAAATAAATAATTTTTCTTTAAATACAATTTGGTTTGAAAGGTTAAAAATGGTTTTGACACTTAGCTTAATTAATTAGGGTGTTAATTTGGAAAAGTTTATTTTTACGACAGTGATGCTAAGAATGAACCAATTGTTCACCTTGATTTTAATTTAATAAAGGAGTGATCGCCCGATATTTAATTAGGCGGGGTGTCACAGGTGGTATCAGAGCATCAGGTTCTAGTGTCCATAGGATCTGTATGGCTTATTTTCTCTTTCAGCTTAACGTTATTGCTATAGAGCCCTATTTTTAGGATTGTTGTACTCTTGTCTGACGTTTAAGTCTTCAGCTATTTGAGATTTGATAATAACTGTAGACTAATAAACTTCTTCACATTTCAGATGCCTCCGAGACGTGCTCCAAAGGATAGGCATGCCCAGGCCGAACAGCCAGCAGTTCCGGCTCAATGCACAATGAATGCAAATGAAGTAGCCGCCATTGTTGCTCAGGCGGTGAATGCCGCACTAGCGGTGGTTCAGCAGGCTCCACCCCAGGTTCAGGTAGTGGCGCCAGTACCATCACAGCTTCCATCTGCATGGGAGAGGGTTCGGGATGCTTTTTAGAAAGCGCATCCCCCTGAGTTCTCTGGTAGCTCCGATATTGTCACAGTTAGCCAATGGAAGAAAGACATCCAGCGGCACCTCCATATGTATGAGTGCACTGATGTGCAAAAGCAGTTATTGGATTCCTTTAAGTTGGTGGGAGCCGCTTTGCAGTGGTGGGAATCCACTACCACATTGGAGGAGAGGGACACGATCCCTATTCAGTCATTTTGGGAGCGGTTTGACCGCAAGTATTTTCCACCCGCCGTGCAGACTGAGATGAGGCAGAGATTACTGAATATGAAGCAGGAGAGTCTTACCGCAGCAAAGTATGAGGTGGAGTTCACGAGACTTCTCACCATTGTCTTAGATGAGGCACCTGCTGAGAGCAAGAAGATTTTACTGTTTGTCGACGGGTTAGGTTGGAGGATTCGTCAGCACCTTATTGGGAATTTATCCCTGAGTACTTTCACTGATGTACTCAATGCCGCATTGCTACATTGCCAGGATCACCGCTTCCATATGCAGGGAAGCAAGAGAGTAGGAGAGTCCAGTCAGTAGGGTAGGGCCGGGGGTAATAGTGCCAGTGGGGCACCATCTCATGGACAGACTCGTCAGCACGAGCAGAGTTCCCATCAGGGGGACCCTGCTAAGCGATTCCATTCAGGTGATTCCAGGCAGGGATTCGGGGGTTTTAGGCAGGGCCATCAGGGCCAGCCTAATCAGCAGGGCCCAAAATTCTAACCTTTATCCCTCATTTCTCACCCACGCAAATGAGGTTTCCCCTCTCTATTCGGCTGGCCACAATGGCGGTCATATCTACAAGGTAAAGTCTTTAATCCGCATTTTTAGACTTCTAGGCATTGATTTTAAATTTCGGGGTTAGGGTTTTAAATTTGTGTTAGTTTGACATCGTTTCTTGATTTATGTATTGCAGAGGTTAGAGTTTTGGGGTTTCATTACGTTTTTACACCATGTTTTTATTCATCAACACCATCAGGTATATTCATCAACACCATCTGCCCTTTTTTTTTTCTCTGATTTATAATTTTTGTTTTTTGTAAATCTTGATTGGTTTATGGGAAAGAAACTTATGGCTGAAATGAGATATTGCAGTTATATGTGGATAAGGCTTACGACATGACCTCTTAGTTGTTCTTGATATCAGATCAAATGTGAATTCTCTAATCGAATGCTTTAGTTGGGGGTAGATGGTGTTATTCTCTATAACTTTTCATCTACGTTCAAAGTATATTACAGATTTGAAAATTTTCAAAAATTTTAGAAAAAATTCTTACATAGTTTTTTACTTAACATGTAAGAAATTTTAAAGAGTGGAAGAGTTTCTTACTTTCTTACAGAGTTTCTTGAATATACTCTGAAAAAAAAATCGTTTTACGAAATTTTCTGCCTCATCTAAGAAATTTCCTTTTAAGAAATTTCATCTAAGTTCAAATTTTGAAGTATATACCTTGAATATACTATGTTCAAAGTAACCTTTCAACTAAGTTCAAAAATTTCTTCAAGAGTATATTTGAGATATGTTAAGTAAGTTCAAAGTAACCTTTCATCTAATATGTTAGATTTGTTATGCCTCATCTTAAGGAGTGAAAGAACAAAATATAATTTTTGAAATTCACTTGGCTTAACATCTGGATCTTCTTTTGTAAAGTATAATTCTTTTCAACATTGTTTTCTTTTAAAATGTAAGTTCATAGTTTCAATTTTGGAGATTTGAGTGGTATTAATACTTAAGTTATATATCCCATAAACCACTTTGCTACTGCTTCTTCTAATGCATGTAAATAATTAGAGGACTCATTATTTTTTCCCTCATCCTGGAAACATCTTTTTTACTTCTTATTTAATTTTGAACTTTTACAGTTTTGAACTCTGAGCTCATTTTATTAGTTGAGCTTTGTTATGCTAGATTTTTTCTGCATAATGGGTCATATATATATATATATATATATATATATATATATATATATATATATATATATATATATATATATATATATATATATATATATATATATGAGAAGCACAATAAGATATCTAGCAACTGTATAGTATAATTTGATGAAAACTAATGAATTTATAACGCAGGTACTAGAGGTAAAACGGAAAAGGCATAATGGCTACATAGGTTCGAATTTGAGATTGGTGAAAATTCTCTTGGTTTGGTAAAAAAAATTCTTTGTTTGGTCAAAATTTCAATTAATCACTTTAAAATGAGAACATGTCCCTAATAGTTCTGTAATAGTTAGGGATATGTATTGTAATAGTTTGATACATGAGAACATGTCCCTAACTATTACAATACATGTCCCTAACTACTGTATTGTAATATTAAACTACCAAACTGTTCTCATCTCATTTAATTGGGTTTAAAATCACAGATTCAGTTTTTAGGATTTGATCTATGGCTTAGGTTGAATGGATGTTTGAATATTAAACTATCAAACTGTTTGATTTAATTGTGTATTGGTGACTGTCAATGTTTGTGTGTGCATGCACTGTATAAATTTGTTTTAGTGCAACAGTTACTAAAGTCGGTTTAGGTACTATCGATATTTTCCTGTAGGTGCAGTCCATATTTCCCTGTAAATTCGATGAAGTTTATGCATCGAATTTACATCAACCAAAAACGATTATCCTCGCATTTAGTAAAGGTGGTACTTTGCTTAATCAACTAGTTTCTGAACTTGGCTTATTAGAATTCAAAACAACCGAAAATCCAAGTCAAGTAAAGAAAGAAAAAAAGATTATACTAACTTCAAAGGAAACCTTTTTGAACAGCATAATCGAAATCCATCACCTTGATGTTGCCTTAAATTCTGTCGGAGCTTATCTTACGAATCCCGATGTGGTCAATAGAATTTCCGATCGGATTATGAAAGTGGACTTGGGAATAAGGTTTATATTTCATGGAAATCCAAGAAAATGGCATTACAGCATGCGTGTTTTGATCAGAGAGGAAAAAGATGCGCTGGTTCAGCTGCTTAAAGCAGAATCTCTGAAGAGTGAAGGGAAATTACAGGTTTGTGGGAAGCTTTATTTTGCTAATAATCATCCTAATAGGCAGATGCATTTTTAAGTGATTGAAAAATTTGATGTGATTTGAGTGCTATAATCTTGATAGAAATCATAGTTAGTGGATTGTGTGAATGGTTAAAAAAATGGCATGTTATGGCAAACTGGGCAAAGTGACTACACTTGCATTACTTTTTATTGGAGAGCTAAAAGCAACGAGAGTTATTGTGTATGTGTATAATGTTTAATGGAGAGGCGTCAAACTTTTTCCAAAGCTCAACATAAGCAGAAGAAAATCAAGAGTTTCAGATTGAAACTCATGTTCCCATTTTGTTGCTTTTTTTTTCTCTAGACATGGAGTATATATGTTTAGTTCATATATCTCTCGACGTGGTGTGGTGTTGTAGTTCTATTTTCATATTTCAATAGTCTATATTTTCTGAGCTCATATAATTTTTTATCTATATATCATCTATTTGTATATAGATGCCATTTTCCTAACTTTCATACATATTGGTTGAAATTTAATACCATCAATTATATTTTCAGATTATGATAGGATGAGTAGATTATCATGGAGTGTTGCAGTACCATCAATTACATTTTCACATGTCTATAAAATTGACATCACTTGCTACCTAAGATATTAGATATGTTGTATCACATGTACTTAATTTGGGTTTAATATGTCTTTGATGGTCTCTAATGCTTATGTTTCCCATTCCCTGCTCAAGTTACATGAGTTGAAGCAGGCGCAAACCTAGATGGTCTTGAGGGGGGGCGACGTCCTACCTAGATTTTTTGGAATTTTGTTTCCCTGTATATGCTATTTTTTTTTGTTTTAGGACCTTTGGGTAATGCGCCATACTGAAAGGCATTTAGTTTATGGGGAAGAGATATAAAGAACTCAACCCACACAAGCTCAACTCCCCTACACGCATTTTAATTTAAACCACCAATAAACTAAACTCACACACGCTCAGCTCCCCTCTTATCTCCTTCCTAAGTTCCTCCCGATTCTAAACTAAAGCTAGACTATCTCCGCCACCACCAGCACACACGGCAGCACTGCTCCCCTCCACTGCTAAACCCAAACCATAGCTGCGCTAGCGCCTCTCCTCCGCTATAGCCTCTACCCTATTCGCCCTCAAACCAGTGTTGTGTATTCAATGATTCACATCGCACATGACATCATCAACACAACTTTCAAGAAGGTAACTTTCTATATTTTTTTGTTTGTTTTTAAATTCAGTATTCAACCTGTTGCATGATGTATATTTATTCTGATATATCACTTATAGTATTGAACGATGATAAATGGTAAATGTATTGAAAAATGATGCAATGAAAAATGATAAACGTATTAAAAAATGATTAAATGATAATTTTTTTTTAGTTATATAGTTTTCTTCAGCTGTTACCTAATGTGTATTCATAACTGCATAGCATATATACCTGCTTAGAAAAAAAATAGAAATCTTCATGTTTCTCAAAGTATCATGATCTATTAAGACATTACTTGCTTAAAACCTTCAAGAGTGAACTATTCTACAAGTTAATTGATTTAGCAAGAGTTTATGAATAAAAACAAGTTGTGCAATAATTGATTAAACAACAGTGTTCCTTATTGATGGTAATAAGAAACACAACCTCCATAACTGATTAGATAACGGTTTTATTGTACATCCTTCATAACTTATTTATATCGTCTTATATATGCTTAGATAGTAGCAATTTATAGCTTTTATGCCTGATTGGATCACTTATTTGATAATTTATTAATTTATAACTCATTAGCTATTATAACTAATTAGTAATTTATAGCTTTTATACCATTCAGAACTGATTAGATAACTGATGCATGGATAACAAATTTATCACACAACCTTCATAACTGATTTATTACAGAGTCTTATTTATTACACAAGTCACACTAATAAACAATAAAGGTTACCAATGACTTCAAAGTGGATGAAGAATAACTTTTCTTTGTCGCTACAGAGGGAACATGGGCGACATTATATAGAAAAGAATAAATTTTCATTATTGGAAATGTTGTTGATTGGATATTTTTTATTTTGTTTACTGAATACTTACAATTTGTGGTGAATAATATGTCTATTGATTATTGTTGTTTTAGTTAGTGTGGTATTTATAAAAAAAAGTATCTCTCAATTTTGTTCTCATATGCATTTAAATTAATAAGATGGTCTCACCTCTGAGGTTAATCAAGAAAGATACCATTTTCATATAAAACAAACTTGAGGAGAAGACGGTGTTTATTTATCTACAAGACCCTGTGTTCTTTCCTATCTCTTGGCCATTTGGAACTGCAATTCTGATGGTAAAAAGATCTTCTCACACAATTTAAATTTGATCGAATATGTGTTCTGAACTACATGCGTTTAATTTTATATACATGTTCTTAAATGGGCAGATCTTATATGCATTTAATTTTATTTACCTGTTCTTCTACCTGTGATGGATAGTTCTTATATGCGATTATCTACCTCTTCTTATACGCGTTTAATTTTATTTAGAATTAAAATTTTGTGAGGTAGTAGGTAGTGTGCGATTGATTTTGTTTAGTATGCATTCTGACCTGTTTAATGAAAGAACATGTATACTGATCATGCAGTTAATTCATTATAATTGACTCATTGTTATTGTTGGGATATATTTCTTGGTTTGATAAAATGCCTGATATTTATTAGCGTTCCATTCAGTTTTTGTTGCTACAAAACATATTCGTGTCATTAATTGCTGCTATCACAACTACTGCAACATTGCTTAATGTATTATAAACAGGTATAAACATTTATAACATTCAGACAAGAATATAACATTTAACATTTATATACCTGTTTTAGTTGTTATAAAGTCGTTTTAAAGAGGTATACATGTTTAAATGTTATGGTACACTTTTTTTATATAAATATAATTTATGAGTAATTTAACTCTTTCTTGATGTGTTTTTCAGACCGTTGCCCTAACATTTTGTTTTTTCAATTTATTTTTTCAGCAAAATGCCGACAACTCGAAGCTACAAAGGAGTTTACTTTTAAGGAATGAAACTTTGTAATGCCGACAACTCATTCTTAAATTTGATGAAAAAAGCCTCCTCCAACACTTAGAAAATATTTTATAAAAATATCTCAAAAGCTCTAAGTGTAAAGTTAAGGTATTTAAAACAAAAGCTTACCAAAGTAAACTTCGCGGAGTATTTTTGATGAAGAACTTGATTAATTCGGATCCGTCTTGATATAGATGGCTCTTGAATGCTCTTCGACGGTGTAGCGGTATATTACATAAAAAATTGGTAATGGACCTATAAAAATATGTCATTACAAATCTCCCCCTATATCTATGCTGGTACATACATAAAAAATACGAATTATCAAAAACCCAAATTCCTATACAAACGACCCTCCCATGAATAAATTTGCAAGATCTCCAACTGTTCTTCAAAACATCTTCGCCAAATCTCAAAGCTTTTCTCATCTCGATGTGCAACATAATGATCTTCAGTCTTTGTTCATACACACATGAGATAAAGAAAAATACCTTCGTGATGAATTGAGTTTGAAATGATATATGAATAAATCATTAATAAATCAAATCTCCCCCATAATGCAAAAACTCCCCCATAACATGATAATTCTTTCTCCCCCTTTTTATGATGTCCCTAAATAGACAGATATGAAGAAACAATCAAAATATGAAGTGTCACAATAAAATTCATAGCAAACATGGATCAAGCTACGTGCATGCAAAGGAGTATCTCAAAGATCTCACAAACTATTTTTGTTTTTTCAAATTTTTCATACAAAAAAATACTAAAATCACAGCATGTATTTGAACTCAAACAACCAAGTTATGGAAATGGAATGAATGGGTGTGTACACATTCGATAGGAAAATCAACTTAATCAAAAATATGTGCACAATGCATACATGTACCCCTAACGAATGAACATCAAAAGTATCCTTAGGTGTAAAAATCTATTGAATTTAAATGACATCGTCTTATGCAAATCAACAAATCAAAGTCGAAGTGATTTCCACACCAATAACGTCCAAAACTATTTAAGGCTTTTCTAAGATTTTCAAGGATGTGCAAACCCGTTATAAAGTCTCCAACCAAACTCCCTTATATATAGTTTCTTTTAGAGGTGAATAAACTAAATTCTCAAACTTTGGAGAATTGGTGCAAACACTTAAATGGCCCATTTTTGGCATGAATTTCTTTTTTTTGCCTTTAAACGTTTTCGGGCTCTTTTAAACCACTTTGGACTCCGAATAATAAAATTTCTCAATTTTTTAGGTCCAATTTAAACGACGGCTTAATCGCAAAGGATAAAAAATAATATTTCATAGCCCTTTACCGTTTTCAAACAAAGCACACAACCTAACAAACGGCCCTTACACGCACAACTTTCTTATCAAGTTTCATCATGGATGGTTCGATTTAAGGATGGGATTGAAGTGAAAACACCCAACCAACATGTGAGAAGACAAGCACAATAATCAAACAAATTCGTGCATTTGTGCAATAAAGGAAATTATGAGTCAAACATGTAGGAAGTAACACTTAATTACATCTTAATGACTCCAAACACTATAAATCACAAGGATGAATTGACCGATTTTCTCAAAACACTATCAAATAGTCATATGAAAAAAATGGAATGATGTTGTGACTCGGTTATCCTAAGTGTCCATCCATATATGGAGCAAACAAAATACAAAAATATTTTTAGATTTTTCATAATTATATCAAAATAAAATCTTTTTGTATTTTTTAAAAAAAAAAAAATTACAAAGGAAAACATAAAAAATTGATGCATACTAGCAATAGGCAAAAAATGTCATCATGAAAAACATCCTATGATAGTAAACAAGTCAAACCTCAATCGTTAGGTGTAGAGGGATTTTCAAAAGGTGGCGCCAACTTATGAAAAACCTCCATCAAATCTTGTGAAGTTTTGATCAAAAACTTAACTTGCTCACCTAAATGTTCAAACTCTCTGATGTAGTCTCTGGGAGCATGTAAAGTATCATGTGTGGCAGAAACACATGTAGTAGCAAAACGTGACACATAACCCAACTTAAAGAAAAATTCCCTAAGGTGTCCTCTCCTTTTGCAATTGGAACAAACATATATAGGCCTAGGAACATCTTTCTCACAAACTCTAGGACGCGCTCTCCTAATAGGAATGGGACGCGTAGGTGGGTTAGGGTGAGACTCATGTGAATCTAACACTAAAGTGGGAACCGACTCGGGTGCTAATTGACTTATTCCTAACTTCTCACCTTTACCCTTAAGAACCACCTTTTCAACCTTCATAGGTGCGTTCTCAAAATTGACTTTGACCTCCCTGGAACGTTCGAGATCACTCTCGAGTTGGGATACATGTGTCGTCAGACTAGACAACATGTTTGTCAAATAATACTTATTTCTTAAAACCTCCTTATCTTTCTCCAAATATAAAACCCGATGACCTAAATCTCTATTATACTTCTTTGTTTTCAAAGTCTCCGTATTGAAATCTCTAAAGGCTTTTTGGAGCTCACTTTCATATCCACTCTCAAATTCGCTCTCATCTCCACTACAAACACTCGATTCATCACCAGTGCTCTCATGACCACTATAAATGTGAGACAAACTGGGTGTGCTCACACGACTCGAAAAAGCTACACACGTCCCATGAGCTAAACCTTTATCAGACTCATCTCCCTCATCACCCTCATCACCCTCACTGTCACCAAGTTTGGCGGGCATAGCAGTCTCTTTGCCATTTCTCCTTATCCTAGTAGGACACTCTTTATTTATGTGCCCTTTGCCCTCACACTCAAAGCACCTGATCTCATCCTCCTTATCAATATCTTTTGGCCTCCACTTTCTTTTTATTTGACTTAAAAGATCTCTTTTTATTGAAAGAATTTCCCTTTTTCATTTTGAGAAACTTTTTAAAAAAATTCTCAAGCATGGACACATCATCAAAATCAAACTCACCCCCAGAATCGGACTCACAAAATTTGTCTTTTTTTTAAATGAGTCTTTAAAGCAACGCCATTATCCTTAGCCTTAATGGTTTTGGGAAATATGTTAATCTCATAGGTTTGAAGATCTCCTACAAGTTCTTCGAATAAAACGTGTTAGGAGATATCTCAAAATCGTTTTAACGACACGCATGTTATCAATCACCTCACCCAAATTAAAACTGGTGTTAACAATGTCCGACAAACGTGCATAAAAATCATCAAAGCATTCAGACTTAGACATGGTGATAGTCTCAAATTAGGTGGTCAAATTTTGAAACTTAGATTCTTTAACTGCATTCGTACCCTCATGTGTCAATTTCAAAAAATCCCATGCCTGTTTAGACGTGGTGCACGTCACAATTTGGTGGTACTCGTCGGGAGTGACGGCTCCAAAAATAGCACTCAGACCACGAGAATTAAAATTAGGCATTTTATAATCATCTTCAATCCAGGCCGACACGGGTTTTAAAGATGTGATATTATCAAGGGTGACCGTGGGAGGAGTCCATCCATTTTCACAAAGCAACCAAACACGCTCGTCAATATATTTTAAAATAGATTTCATACGAGCTTTCTAGTAGGCATAATTAGACCCGTGAATAATAGGCATCTGATTATATAAGTGCTGCATAGGAAAAAATGCGACTTTTCAAAAAATTAATTTTTCAAAAATAATCAATATCACACAATTTTGAGAAAAATAGGAATATGAAATAACTTAGCGTAACATGCTCGGATACAAATCTGATGACGTGAGAAGTCAAATTGTATCAAAAAATAAATCCTTGAAAAAATCAGGATCACGCCGTAAATTAGCGTAACCTGCTCTAATACCAATTTGAAAAACCGAAATAAATGCGATGGGTGATATCGATTTAAAATTATTCGCAAGTTTCCTATTAAACCTTATGTAATTAGAGTCTATTTTTTAAACAAACTTAATTCATCCCCTAAACATTCATCTAAACATCATAAATAATTCAACCCATGCATGAAAAATAAAGACAAGCAATTCAGGGGGAAATTTTTTTTGGGTAAAACCTTTTATGAACACTTTGAAGAATTCACAAGACCTTTGACTTACATACAACCTGATCATAGCCCACAAGTGTGTAATGCACAGTGCCTTCAGCAAATCTTCAAAGATACGAGAGACAGTGAAATACCCTCCAGGCGTCGGTTCGTCTTCTTCGGCTCGTCCACATGCATAATGACTATGCTCGGTATCCACAAAAAGGGGATTAAACCCTAAAAGAAAGAAGCCAAAAGAATCCTGCTTTCGTAGTTTTTCTATTCTGGAAAACATTGAGAATTCTTAATGAAAAAAATACCATTTAATGAGTTTTTATAGAAAAAAATGTCACCTCAAAAACCATGCTCGTTCGAACGAGATAAGGGTCTTTCCCGAACGACTTACATATGTCGTTCAAATGACATCTCGCGACATCCCTATGTCGCTCGAACAAGATGGCTATCTCGCTTGAATGACCTGGGCGTCAAAATCGAGGTATGCTTCAACACTTAGAAAAAATTACTCATTCTTAAATTTGACGAAAAAAGTCCTCTCTAACACTTAGAAAATATTTTATAAAAATATCCCAAAAGCTCTAAGTGTAAAGTTAAGGAATTTAAAACAAAACCTTACCAAAGTGAACTTTGCGGAGTCTTTTTGATAAAGAACTTGATTAATTCGGATCCGTCTTGATGTATATTTCTGTTGAATGCTCTTCGAAGGTGTAGCGGTATATGACATAACAAATTGATAATAGATCTATAAAAATATGTCCTTAAAGTTTTTTATAGGCACTATGGGACTGCATCCTCGAGTTATAACTCGGTGGGATGGTTATTATACTTATGTTTGTAATAGGTATAATCATATACTTGTTGCGTATAGTATATTTCTTGTATATGAAAATGAGACATCATATAGTCAACTTATGTATATAAAGTGAAAAGATTAATAAGGTGAATTTCCCCTTCCGGTAGATTTATATCCGGATTTATATGAATATGAATAAGAGGTTATAGTAAGAAATATATATTTATATATGATTTTTATATATGCATTACGTGCTGAGGGAGTAATGAAAACCGATGATTAACATTGTCAGGTAGTAGTGTATCAAGGGGGTTCCTTATTTGGATTTATTTTCGCGAGACACCCCACGCACGAACGTAGTGTAGTGTTAGAATGGGGAGAAGTTTAGCCCTCAATACTCAAGTTTATAAGGATTTTTAGAGAGTGGGTGAAAAGGATTAGTTAGGCAGGGTAGCTTAACTAGGTTGTTTAATAGGTATGCGATAGTAGTGCACTATTAGAAAAGATGTGAGGGGTATCTCATGGGAGTAAGATACCAAATTAAATATGGTATAAATCATATTTTTTAAAATAAAACATTTATACACTTGTAAAATATTTTCACAACTCGGGCTCTGACCCGTTTTCTCTATTTTCCTCTTTTGCTATATATATATATATATATGTGTGTGTGTGTGTGTGTGTGTGTGTGTGTGTGTGTGTGTTCAGACACGGGGACGCCAGGATAATGATCCTTTCGAGTCCGACGTTGCTGCAGCAGCTGTGGATGCATGCAGGTTTATTTTTAGACAATTCTATTCTTGTGATCTTGATAGGAAGCGTTGTAGTAACATTCGGGCTAATAACCCAACTGTATTTATTTATTCTTTTACCACCTTTTAGTGCGGCTCTCGATTTGGTTGTATATTGTAAACTAAGTGTTCAGTTATTTTATTTCATTTCAGTTTCATATATATAAACTGTGTGGATGTTTTATTAGAATGGGTTGTTTAAAAAGATTAGTTAAATAAAATTTTGACGCCAGCCTAATAGGTTATTAGTAATTAAATTGGTTTTCGACAGTGATGCTAAGAATGAACCATATGAGACTCCTGTTTTAATTTGGTACAGGATTAATCGCCCGGTATTTTATTAGGCGGGGTGTCACATTGATAGATTTGAAGAATTTTTAAAAACCCTCTCTTTCCTTCAGGGTCAATGTGTATGCTGTTGGTGGCTTGACAAAGGATCCATCGGGACAACTTTGTAGATGAAATTATGTTTTTATGGCCATATCCTCTTAATCAAGATGTGCCTTTTTACTATCAGTTTTGTTGCCATCCTGTTAATTATCGTTCCAAGGAAATTATCTCATATGTCCTTCGCTATGTGCATAACATCAAGATCGTGATGGATCTTAAGTTTCTTTGAATACATGAGCTCAAATAAAATGCTCTTCTTTGTAAATTTCACTTATGTTTGATCATAAGGTATTTTTTTATTATTTTTTTGCTTTCCAAAGTTGGAATCTAGTAGACGATCAAACTAACTAAGGATTTAGTATGATTTTTCAACCTTATATTTAATGGCCATAATCCTTCGCCAAGCTTGGTTATTTTGTAAGTAACATATATTACCTATACACCCAATCTTACTTCTTAAACATTAATATAATGCATCCTTATTTCAAGTGGGATAAGCAAGCTAACCTTTTATGCTCCAACCTGACAAGTTACCGTATAAAAGAAAGTCATTTAACATCCTTAATACAACTACATGCATTTGAAATGTTTTTTTACGAGAGGCATCATAAACGAATACACCATTTTCCCATAAATTATTAACCTCATCGATTAACTATTGCATGTTAACATTGATACCTTTCCTTCGGGTCTGGGCCCCAGGAATAAACAGGGACATCGTGAAGAAGGGATCGTTAATGTATTTCTAGGGTTGCATGTTGATGGACATGAGTATCATGGTCCACATGCTATATGATCTTCTCATGTTCTCGAAAGTGTTGAGTCCATCAATGGACATACTTAGCCTCATATTTGGAGGCTCATGATAAAATGTAATACCCCATACTTTTATTTCATTAATTGTCATTTAAGTGGCAAGTCTACTTTGGTAGAAATGATAAAATAGAAAATAATAATTATTTAAAAATAATAAACTACTTGAAATATTATGAAAATTTACATTGTCATGATTATGAGATATAATTATAGCACATGTGTTACATTGTTAGAAATATTTAAATTTTCATGCTAGGTGAATTGTTTATATCGCAAGTTAGTATAGTTAATATGTGTAATTGATAACTGGGATATAAGTAAAATTATCATGTGTACCATTTTATTCTACGTTGATTTGTTTTACTATGTGATTTGAAGTGTGCCTAGTTTGAGTAAGATCCAGAGTGATTAGAAGGTCATTTTACGTGTTTAAACATCCTATGTTGGGATTGGGGGTATGTATACCCTTAGGGGAGATTTTGGGCTATTTAGGGTAACATTCTAGGATCTTTTGAGGACCCAAAATTAGAACTTGTTGAGAGATACGATAATTAAAAGGCTAGTTATAACTTAAGTGTAATAGCCAGTAATTCTGAATATATTTAATTTGGCATTTAAATTACACATGCGAATAAAATTTAACTTAATTGAGAAAAAAAGTAGAAAAAAATATTAATTAAAGTAAAAAGGATTAATATTTATGTTATTACATATTAACTAGTGAGATAAAGTAAATAATCTTATGTCAAATGGTATTGCGTCATCAGTTAGTAAACACGACAAGTTTTGACAGTATCTCAATCGGGCCACGTGTGTAATTTATGTTAGGTTGAGATGAGAAAAAAATGATGAGTGACTGGAATGATGATTTCGAGTGCACATTTGATCCAGAATGGGTCAGAATAGTCAAAATTAGGTACTCGAGGGGGGTGTTTGGATCTCGGAGGCTTTTTAGACTAGTCGGGTGACTGGGCGGAAAAAGTGTGTTCGTGTGAGGACACAATCGTTGTGTGTTTCGCCGCCGCGATACAAAAGAACCTAAGCTACAACTACACTTGACAAGCAAGTACAGCGGTAAGTCGGGTATAGTAAGAAATCCACAGGGAGTGATTGAATTTTAGATGTTAATTTCTTTAAAACTTCAAGAATAAAAATGGTGTAAAAGAAATAAGAAAAGGTGATGGGTGGTTATGGTGACAAAAGAAAAGATAAGTTAACGCTAATTTAAAGGAAAGCGAGGATCGGGATCGCATCCACGCATTCACAGGCTAAACAACTACTAATTTGAATTTCGGTTCGAAAACATTTAATCGATCATTTTCAATTAAGCATAAACATCACGCAATAAGGAATTTAAGCCAAAGTTGCGAGATTAAACATTTAATCAAAAATGGTCACACGCGGAATAAATAAGGATAATCTGTATAAACACTAACGTTGCATGACAAAGAAAGTTAAACGCATAATAATCCGACTTTAATACGCGAGGTTTCAATTAAATGCAATTTTACACGAAACCCTAACTTTCGAGGTTCAAACCCGTAAATGGAGGAAACACAATCCCGAACCTATTTATCTAGGGGCTAAGCATGAGAATAAACTAAATTAAACTAATTAAACTAAGAAAAAAAGAATTAAAGCAAGAAAACCTAATTAACAAAGCATGTAAATTATCTAGAAAGCAAGAATTAATGGAAAACACGCTATATTAATGGTAGAGGAGATGAATAGTCAACTTACAAACCAATTAGATTGTCAATCCAAAGAGAAATGAAGAAGAACCATCCAAAACCCTCAAAACCCTAACTATTCTAACCTAAAATCGTTCACCACTGTTTATTACAACAAAATTGGCTTATATACCAAGTGGGAATTAAATTAGAAAAGAAAAGAGAAAAGAAAAGAAAAGAAATGCAAAAAATATCTGTAGAAAACAGAGCATCGATCGATCTATGAATTGGTTGATCTGTCGATCAAGGCCAAATTTCAGAAATTTAATATAGTCGATCGATCGATGATCTGGTCGATCTGTCGATCAAACAAGGGCAGTACACTGCATTGCTGTTTTGGTTTCCAAGCTTTTCTCGTCCGCTGAAATCGCCGTAACTTCTTCGTTATGAATCGGAATCGCGCACCGTTTGCGGCCACGCAAACCTTGCGCGGACGGATACAACTTCCATGAAGATGTTGGGCCAGGTGCCCAATCTTTAAAATGACTAAAATACCCTTGAACGTGCGGTTGCATACGGAAATTGCGCGGAATGCGTCCGAATCCCAAACTTGGTACCTAAATACCTACAAAAGCTCAATTAACCCCTGCAAAACATGTTAACATAGAAATCCGAGGTTGTCTGGTTAACGAGCATAAATATAGGGATTAAGATACCCGAGGGGGCTAATAACGCGTAGGTTAACGGGTGAAATACGCAATATTTGGGTCGTATCACACCCCCTAACTTACACATTGCTAGTCCCTAGTAATGAAATAGGAAACAACAAGAACTACACGAAAACCAAAAGCAGGAGAAAGAACAAAAGTATGGTATAAAAGTATAAGGCCACTTTCGCGGGCGATTCGATTGCATTTAGCGTATGCAATAAGCCGTTAAACCCCTAGGTTACCCTAGTGGACGAGTGTCGTCTCGTAAGGGTTTTCAGAGATGGTACCCACAAACACCACATGGTTTCCTCAAAATATGCCCAACCCAACATGCAACAAGCCCAACAATGGGGAAAAGGGTTTCATACGCATTATTAGCAAAGTGAATGAATTCACACAAAAGTCCAAATCATTAACATTATAGAATGCACCTCATAGAATTGAAACCTTAAAATGTGGGAGAGGAGTGAGCACATGCAAAGTGTGATTTGGTAAAAACTTAAATAAACCGGATATACGTTAAAGCAAGCATATATTCAATCCTCACGGGCATTACGCTCATCAAGAGAATTCACTCAAAAAAGGGAGGTAACACACGGGACATGCGGGCATAAGGAGTAAATGTAAAGGGAAACTAGGCCGCGCACATGTCACAAATGAAGAACACAATATATAAAATGAAAAACTGTAATCTCAATGAAAGGATACCGCACACTAAAAGAGGCGAAATGCATTTTCACAGATTATCAAAACTATTTAAACTTTTAAATTACATCAAACAAAGATCACATAGGACTTTAATAGGGTTATGATGTAGGTATGGCTAGGGTATGAAATGAAAGGAATATATGTACGAATTCAAAGTGTTTGGAATGAAAACTCGGGATAATGGGATAATGCGGGCAATATCAAAATCGAAAAACAAGTTCCAAAACGGCATTAGATATATCATCGGGGAGAGTAATCAAAGCTTATTGAACTATATACAACATATACAAACTTTCTCTTTCTTTTTCTTTTCTTCATTTTCTCATTTTCTCGTTTGTTTTCTTTTGCTTTTTGCTTTCTCTTTTTCTTCACTTTTTTTCACATAACATTTCTTTACTTTTCAAACTCTCATATGCTTAAATTGCAACCACACTACAATATCATCATTCAATCCCAAGTATCAATCCAAACAAAGGTATGGAAAGTGTATGTATGGGCCAAAACTCCAATGCGGAGTTGGTTATGGGAATGGGGATATGAAACGAAAGGCTAAATTTTGGCTCAAAGGGGTTGACTAGGGAAACATATAAGGTGAGGTCAAGGCTAATGTGGGTGATATAACAAAGAGGGCCTATGATCATTTCCAACAGTTTACGCAATTCTCGAGTCAAAACAATATATGAAAATCATGCTCAAGTAACACATTTCAAGTATGAACTCAATTAATGAACTGTCAAATGAAAGAATAGTGAGATTACCAACGAATTCAACGTTTTCAATGAGAAAAGAATAGTGTATAACACTTACAAACGATGAAAGGTACGAAGCTTACTCAGTGTAAGTATATACAATGCAACAAAAGATTCCCGAGTTATAAAAATCTTAAACGAAATCAATAGAACAAGGAAAGTGCATATGCTCATGGGATTAAAGTTTAATTCATGAAGTTATTCACAAAATCAATGATTTGAGGACTAAAGTCTAATAACTTCTAAAATCGAGAACATGCATCATTGAGTTGTCAATCGGATCGGGCAATTATTAAAATTTATCATTGCAAACAAGGCAAAATACCCAACAAAGGAGAAAAAAGAAAGAAAATATTTTTGAAAATTTTCAAATTTTTCACAAAAAGGCATATTTAGTAACTAACATGTAAGCAAATCCATGGAGAAAACAAAGAAATGGATAGAATATCCTACACCCCCTAACTTAAATGTCGCATTGTCCTCAATGCGCATTAAGAACACAACACAAAGAGAGGAAAAGAACGATATTACCCAAAATTGGAGCGATCTCCATAAGCGCGAGTCCAAAGGAATCTACAAAACAAGTTAGTACTGAGCATAGCAAAAAACAAATAACAAAAAGTTAACTAATTACACTAGACTAAATTAAAAAGGAAAGAAAGAAAATTAAAAAGCTAACTATTTACAACCTACTATTTAGGCTTCACACTAACTATATACTAGAAGTCTAAATAGTTGAGAGTCCACCCAAAAAGGGATTTGACTTTGGAAGATCAACGATGGACCCTCCAAAGTGAACATGCCTCCCGAAAGATATGAATTCCGCTTGAACAACGGAAGGCATGTGGGTGGTGAAAAAAGTGAACCATTTCCATTTTGAAATTTTGGGCGGACGATGGGGATTGGATAATAAGGGGGAAAGGTACACTAGAGGTCCAAGAAAAATGGACTCATCTCCCAAAGGTTTTTCAAGTGGAATGGAAGATAGTGAACACACGGGGATAGGTTCCATCGTAGCAAACAAAGTCGGCAAAGAGTCCTCGTCGGCAAATTGTGTAGAAATTGTAAAAGTTTCTACCGACTCATAGGAATCAACCGGTAATTCTAATGGTTCGATCAAGAAAAACGAATATGGTGATGAAACAAATTCAATCTCAATCGACTCATCGTCGGAAGGAGATTGAATTTTGGGGGAGAGAGATGCACACTCGATGAGAAATTCTTCAAAAAATTTAGGTGAAACACAAGTTTCCACCTCCTCGTTGTTTTGTGCAAAAGAATTGATCTCATCGCAAAGTGCACCGAGTCTCATTCCAGCATCATTTAAACTTTCCAAACCTTGGGAGTAAAGAAGCAAAGTTTCTTCCAAAGTAGGATTCCTCGGCTCAAGAGCCTCGGACTCCTCATTTGGTTGAAACTCATCTTCGAAAGTAATCAAATAAGAATCGTCACTGGATTCGAATAATGAATCCAACTCAAGCTCCCAATAACGATTTTCATTCCGATAAATGTTTTCAAGTCTTTCATTTTCAAGAAAATCTTGAAAATGAAAAACTTGAAAACTATCCCCAAAGTAAGAATCATTAGAATGACCGTAATAACTATAATAGTACGACATGATTAACGAATTATTTGTAGATGGAGAATCCAAGAAATAAAATGAGCAACCGCGAATCAAAGTTTCTTAGCGCTCAAAGTATGCAAATCCTGCAAAAAAGGTTAAAACAAAGAATACAAATACAAAAGGAAAAATAATACGAAATAATAAAACAATTACTATCTAAAACACACTCCCCGGCAACGACGCCATTTTGTGACCGGGCGGAAAAAGTGTGTTCGTGTGAGGACACAATCGTTGTGTGTTTCGCCGCCGCGATACAAAAGAACCTAAGCTACAACTACACTCGACAAGCAAGCACAGCGGTAAGTCGGGTATCGTAAGAAATTCACAGGGAGTGATTGAATTTTAGATGTTAATTGCTTTAAAACTTCAAGAATAAAAATGGTGTAAAAGAAATAAGAAAAGGTGATGGGTGGTTATGGTGACAAAAGAAAAGAGAAGTTAACGCTAATTTAAAGGAAAGCGAGGATCGGGATCGTATCCACGTATTCACGGGCTAAACAACTACTAATTAGAATTTCGGTTCGAAAACATTTAATCGATCATTTTCAATTAAGCATAAACATCACGCAGTAAGGAATTTAAGCCAAAGTTGCGAGATTAAACATTTAATCAAAAATGGTCACACGCGGATTAAATTCGGATAATCGCTATAAACACTAACGTTGCATGAAAAGAAAGTTAAACGCATAATAATCCGACTTTAATACGCGAGGTTTCAATTAAATGCAATTTTACACGAAACCCTAACTTTCGAGGTTCAAACCCGTAAATGGAGGAAACGCAATCCCGAACCTATTTATCTAGGGGCTAAGCATGAGAATAAACTAAATTAAACTAATTAAACTAAGAAAGCAAGAATTAAAGAAAGAAAACCTAATTAACAAAGCATGTAAATTATCTAGAAAGCAAGAATTAATGGAAAACAAGCTATATTAATGGTAGAGGAGATGAATAGTCAACTTACAAACCAATTAGATTGTCAATCCAAAGAGAAATGAAGAAGAACCATCCAAAACCCTCAAAATCCTAACTATTCTAACCTAAAATCGTTCACCACTGTTTATTACAACAAAATTGGCTTATATACCAAGTGGGAATTAAATTAGAAAAGAAAAGGGAAAAGAAAAGAAATGCAAAAAATATCTGCAGAAAACAGAGCATCGATCGATCTATGAATTGGTTGATCTGTCGATCAAGGCCAAATTTCAGAAATTTAATATAGTCAATCGATCGATGATCTGGTCGATCTGTCGATCAAACAGGGGCAGTATATTGCATTGCTGTTTTGGTTTCCAAGCTTTTCTCATCCGCTGAAATCACCATAACTTCTTCGTTATGAATCGGAATCGCGCACCGTTTGCGGCCACGTGAAGCTTGAGAGGGGGGATACAACTTCCATGAAGATGTTGGGCCAGGTTCCCAATCTGTAAAATGACTAAAATGCCCTTGAATGTGCGGTTGCGTACGAAAATTGCGCGAAATGCGTCCGAATCCCATACTTGATACCTAAATACCTACAAAAGCTCAATTAACCCCTGAAAAATATGTTAACATAGAAATCCGAGGTTGTTTGGTTAACAAGCATAAATATAGGGATTAAGATACCCGAAGGGGACTAATAACGCGTAGGTTAACGGGTGAAATACGCAATATTTGCGTCGTATCATCGGGACTAGTATATTGGTGTTTCGGTCTTTTTAACGGGATGTTAAAAAGGGATAACGGGATTTCTCTTTTATAATAAAAGGTTATGATTAAGTGGATGTCCACTTTATCATATCAAGAGACTTATTTTTTACAACAAAAGCCTAAGAGAGGATTTACATAGAAAAAAGAAGAAAATTCAAAGGAACTCCAATAGGATACTAAAGGGACTCAAAAGAACATTGATTAGGAGAAGATTAGGGGATAATTTTGGGCTAGGATAATCAGTAAAAGTATTCCTTCACACAAATTCAGATTATAAAAGTGATTAATGCAAGTAATTAACTTGCTTAGTAATTTGGGTTTGTAATTCAATTCATATGATCGTTGGTTAAAATTGATTTGGGTGAGAGTCATTGAAAATAGCATTTCAGACATAAATTCTCTAGGGACTCATGTAGAAATATTGATTCTTATGAGGTTTGAAATTTATGAACTATTGGGTGAATGTGAATATTCAATTGTGGAAAAATAATGACTGGATTAGTTTTATAGTTAGACCTATTTCATGAGGGAAATTTTTGGTGGAATTTGATTTGGGTTTGGATCTTGTTGAAAAAGAAATTCAAAGAGGCCAAAAAGAGAGGATTGAGAAGAGTAATTTTGGAGAGTTATACTTCTTCTTTCTGAGTGCTTTTGAATGATATTTGAGAAAAACTCAAAACACATGCCCGACTCAATTTTCATGTTGATTCCAAATTTGAAGTCGAACTGGTAATTAGGATAATTTTTAGATCAGATTTTTTGCATTTTTAAAACCGGCCAAAAATTTGGATTTTTATTCGGGTTAAAATTTAGAGTATTCGAGCTGAATTATACTCGTTCATTTATTAATGAATTTACGATGAAAAAATCGGGGAAAAGGGAATACTGTCTATTTGAGAATTGTATGTATAAAAAATATATATATTGAGAATCAAATAATTGATTAAGTGAATAATTAAATAATTTAGAATGGTAACAATATTTAGAACTATTAGGCTAAGTCCTACAACTGATTGACCTAGTTAGCCAAAATTATTGAAAAATATTTATGGGTATAGAGACAATATATATGTATTATTAAATCTGTGTGCATGATATAATTAATTAAACATACCACTCTAGGGATGATATTAGTGGAGGTTGCACGATGTGGGTATTCTCCATGGCGAGTGAAAGAAGGCGAAGTATAAACCCCAAATCATAGCATCATGCATGCCTGATAAGTTTGTCGTCGCGTGAGGTAATGTTAGTATGTTTATGTTCACAACGCTCAGGACTCTGATCGCCTCCAATATATTTTATTTTCGCGTACAGTAGGTGATTCCATCTCGGTATTTGCAAGGTGAGGAAGTATTGTCCTGAAGAATATCACACTAGATAATCGTATCTTAGGGAGTTTTATCTCTAAGGGATGACGGATATACATATATAGTGAGTGATATATAAGTATATTATGATGTGAATATTGTGTATGTTATGTTGAAGAACTATACACGGCGTAACAATTAAGTGTGAATAATGTTGAATTATCTAGTTAAAGTTAATGACTTCAATTAATAGATTATAAGTACAAATTATAATTATTAATGGAAACTAGTTGTAAACCCGTGCGATGCGCGGGGTAAATAATTTTGATAATCAATACACACCTAAAGTATATAATTTTTGTCTTTGATATTTTTTCTAACTTGGTTCAACGTATGAAACATTGAAGTACCAGAGGTGGTCCATTAAAACATTGAAAATTATAAAATTAACAACGAAATTTGATAAAGAAATAAATATATACACACAATGAAACCCAGTACTTCACAACATTAAACTCATTTGTAGTGGGAGTGGTCTGAGAGTATACAAAATATAAACATCAAATGTTTACTTTTAATGAAAATAAAAGGTAGGCAATGGGACTTTCAACACTGAATCATGAATCTTAATAGAAACTTATGTTTTTTTAAACAATCTTTAACTTAATCATTAAAGGAGGTTGATTTCTTCCCATTTACTTTTCATATGGAATACAGTTTTTTATTGATGTGTATGCATCCAAAAAATTTGTCATAATTCATAATTTTCAACATCATATCTAAAGGGTCAAACCTAACATTAAGTGAAAACAAAATGTAACAATTCATCATCTCTAATCTCGACTACCATTCTTTACACAAATGGGAGCTCCTATAGAGACTTTAATCAGCCCAAAAGTCATCAGAACCGTCACTCCCTTCAACAATAAGAATAGAAAAAGTATAAAAATTAAAACCAATTTAAATAAGCATTTGAAACCTGAAAATATAATCTACACATTTTGTCAAACACGGAGCATGCTGTTATATTGCATAAATTACTCAACAATTGGAAGCCATAAAATTTATCCTTCTTATTAATGTTTGAACCCATTTTCTAACTTAAACCCACTTATTAATCATGTATTGCATTATATTTCTGTAAAAATCAATATAATAAAAAAACATGTCAGATTAAGAATCCAATAACTATGTCAAACATAACTCAGAGGAGACAACATTTAACTCGCCCTGACACTGGGTCTGTTTCGCTTTCGTTTCTTGTCACAATCGGTTTGGAGTTATGGCCTGAGATTTAAAGAAATATAACTATGATACCCAGCTAAAGAATGGGGTATATATGAAGGTATATGGAAGAGAAAAAAGGGAGGAAAACAATATCTCGTGGAGGGAAACAATTGATAAGATACCCAGTTTCCCCTCCCTCCCCCTAGAAAATTAGATAAACCCATAACCCACTCCGGCCATAGCCCTCTTGCCGACTCCCCTCTAAGCTCCTACCATCCACCTCCTCGCCGACCAAAAAAAATGTTCTGGGCCTGCCTTCTCCACTCCGGAAACCACCCCAGTAACCTTATCCCAAAACCCAGTGACCCGTCTTAAACTAGAACTCACTGCCAAACTCCGGCCAATAGACCAAGCAGCTCCAACTTTATTCCAGCAGAAACCTAATCCATACCTTATAAGATGATAAAATTGGGTTTGTGGGGAGAGAAAGCTAATGATAATGGTTCGGGCTTTTGGGTTTTTAAATAGGTAGCTTCCTGAATAATGTCTTGGGATGTGAAGAGTCTTGAGGGAGAGAAAGTTAACGGACATTTATTAGGCAAATGAATAGGGGGATGGAGTAAATATGATGCTAGAGAAATACGAAATTTGAGGGAGCAAGGGTAACAAGTATTTGACACGTGGATACCTTTAAGTTGGAGACTCTATTAAATGCTTTGCCTACGTGGATAAATTGGTTGAAGAGGAGTCTTAATGCCTTGTTTTGCATTTTATAGTAGTAAGAGATTGGAACTAATTCGGTAAAATACGCGGTGAAGGAATAGTGTAGAAAATCAAGGATGGCATGATACTAGTTAGGAGAGTAGCTTAACTAGGTAGTTAAAATGCAAACTTTAGGCTCACACTGTAGTTGAGAGGTGAGTATGGACACATGTGAGTGTGACGACAATTTAAATATGGAAGTTAACACTCATATTTATTATGCATTTTAATTACTTGTATAATATTTTCAGAAGCATTTAGTCTCTGACCTGTTGCAAAATAGTTTAAAAACCTTTTAGGTGTCCAGCCACAGGGATGCCAAGCATTATCATTAAATCAAGGTCATCGAAGCTTCAACCGATGTGGAGTGTCCCAGGGTTTGTTTAATCGACTTCTATCTTTGATATTCTAGATATGAATCATTCAGTTATTATCCGGGCATGTTGCCCAGTGTCAATTTTCATGTCAATATTATTCATTTCAGTTTTGATGATTATTGTATTGAATTATAAACCGATGAGATGTTCAATTAATGGATTTTATTTTATTTAGATTTAATTATGTGATTTTTTATTTATTTAATTATCTGAATGAGTCGTGTTTCATGGTTTTAATTATAGTGTTGTTTACGATATTTTAATTATATAGAGCCTAATGTTTAGGAATCATTGTACACTTTACGGTTTGTTACTAACACAAACCTTATTTTCTTTCAGATTGAAAATGCTCAGCGTAGCTGACCTTATCGCTACAGACAAAGCTATAGAGGCTTGGATTTAAACGTAGCCTCAGCCTCAACCACAACCTCCAATACCAACTATTACTACAATTGCACACGTATCTACTATAATTACTCAGGCAGTGTCTACAGCGATGGATGTAATGCTACAACACTTTCAGCTACATTAGCAACTCCCACCACCACCATCGCAATAGGTGGTGTTATTTCATCATCAATAGGGCTCGATTTAGGAGAGAGTGAATGAGGCCTTTGCTAAGGGACATCCACCAGAGTTTGATGGCAACACAGATATTACAATAGCAAGATAATGGAAGGAAGACATTCAGAGGCAATTGAGGATGCTAGAGTGCACAAAGTTGAACAAATTTATGTTAGCTTCGTCCATATTAGTAGGAGCAACCCTATAGTGGTGGGAGTTAGTTACCACACAAAAAGAAAGGGACATGATGACTATAGATAAGTTATGGGAAAAGTATGATGGGAAATATTTCCCACCTATAATAAGGAGACAATTTATGGATCTGAAGCAGTAAAACCATACCATAGCTAAATATGAGGAGAAGCTTCCTACACTGTCACTGTTTGCCTTTGATGAGGTGAACACCGAGGAAAATAAAATGGAGAGTTTTGTGATGGGGTCAACCTTCCATATCAGGATGTCCCTCTTAGATAATGCGACTCTTACCACATATACTCAGATGTTGATTGCCACTCTACTACATTGACAAAATCATAATTCATTTCAACATAGTAAGGTACCAAAAGTTGTCATTTTATTGTAGGGTACCAAAATTTGGAACAATAATTAGGGATTCATGGATGATGGGCTCCCAAGCAAGAGATCATCTCAATAGGCACAAGGGTTTTGATGATCGGAACAAGCAGGCCCATTAGGGTCAAGGATAATAATCTAGTGACCATCAGGGACAGTGGAAGCAGGTCCATGACTAAAAGGGCCACCACAATAAGGGAAATAACATGGTAAGCGTCAATTCCATGGAAATTATTATGTTTCTAGAGAAAGGGGACACATAGAGAAGAATTTCCATTGGGGAAATGATGGTTCATAGGAGCATGGAGGCCAGCGTGGGTATCACGTCCCACCTAGGGAGGGACCATCACTAGGATAGGCAGTGGAGGGTATGTTCACTATCTTTGGGCATATATGGATCATTTTATTCGATACTGGTGCATTAAATTCATTTTTTTGTACTAGATGTGCAGCATAATTTGGAATGGTAGAATTAGCATCCTATATATTACTTCACATAGACTCACTTGCGGATAGAGGAGGCCTATACGTTCCGTGTGTAGAGACACAAGGATTAACATTGGGAGACTTAGGTTCTCATGTGACCTACTTATTTTAGACATGTCATAGTATGATTATATCCTGATAATGGATTGGTTATCCTTTTTTAGAGATTGTGTGGATCGTTATGGGAGTTCCATCATCTTTGCATTCCAGTGTAAGAGATGTACTTAGTTATGATGCTCGCGCGAGGAAGGATGGTCGAGATATCATTTATACTTTATTATGGATGAGACTTCTAAGGAGGTCGTTGTTTTTTTAGATTTTATTTCACTTGTTAGGGAGTTCTCAGATATGTTTCGAGAGATTTCGAGATTACCACTGAATAGGAAGATCGAGTTTGTGATTTATTTAATTTTGTGTATGAGAATCATTCCCCGTGCACCATATCGTATGACTACTTTGGAGATGAGAGTTTAGGAAGTAGATTCAACAACTATTCGGTCAGGTATTCATTCGAAGGGCTACTTCTTCTAGGGATGATCTAATTATATTAGTGAAGAATACGGACGAATAATTGAGGTTATGTATCAATTATAGGGAGTTGAACAAACTTTTCATACGGAATAATTACATGTTTACCCGTATCAATGAACTGTTCTACAAACTGATGGGTGCCTCATACATTTCAAAGATTTATATGATATCAGGGTACCATTAATTCAGTATTCGGGATCAGGATGTTCCAAAGATAGTATTTCTAATGATCCGTGGGTTATACGAGTTCATGGTTATGCCTTTAGTTCTAACCAACATATTATCACAATTTTTTCCATCTCAGACATATTATACATTGGAGCAGTATTGCGACAACCCGCTTATTAAAATAATGAGTGGACAACCCTCTACTAAAATAAAACATGAATCTCATTTGGCTCATTGTTGGCATCGCTGTCGAAAATTCAATTAAATACTACTAACCATCTATTATTTAATTAATCATGTGTCAATTTTAAGCTTTCTTAAAATACTAGAAATATAAGACCATTCATCACAACTCATTCAGGTGAATAATGAAATATACAATGACATAATTAATCTAAATACTGAAATCTAATACATGCCAATTAACCGAATAAAAATTGGTATAAATCCATACAAAAATCCCAATTATTAAAATAACTAAATGAACAATAAAGTATGACATGGGGAAACATGCCCCAGTAGTAAAGAGAAGAGTCATATCTGGATTTTAAAGAATGCGGGAAGACTATATCAAATCCCCACAACACTCCACATCTGTCAGAGCTCATATTACCTGGAAAGATGCTAATGTCTGGCATCCGTATGGCTAGACACCTAGACTTTTTTGAAAATATTTTACCTCGGGTCAAAGCCAAATTAATTTTGAAAATATTTTGCAAGTAATTAAAATGCATAATAATTATGAGTGCATTTGTCCATATTTAAATTGGTGTCGCACTTTCAAGAGATAGCACTCGCACCTCAACTATAGTACACACCTAATGTATGCATTTTAATATCCTAGTTATGCTAGGCCAGCTAAGTAGTCTCTAAGTACCCTTTAGTCCATACACAACCCTTTATCATGTGTATATTGTATAATTGGCTTCCACAACCCCTAAATAATTATAATTCTATGTTATAATTTATTAATTCATTTTAAATAACTTTCACTAGATATTAAATCATTATTGACACTTAATGTCTTAAGCCCGTATATAACTTTATTCACATTAATATACATAGTTTCCATATCATATCAAGTACACATATATATAACACTCGCTATATACGTATGAACCATCATCTCTCGGAGTAATAGCTCACTGCATATGGGTCTCCATAATGCTATCATGTTACAGGGCATACACACATCATCCCAGGCTATTGGGTCGCAATCTCACCACCAAACTCGAAAATCTGAAACGCACTGGAGGTGGTCATATTCTCAAGTAAGTGAGTCATGACCATACCATAAATCACGTCACTTGGACTACAACCTCACATAAGGTGGGCAAGAATGTCCCTAGCACCCTAGGGTCGATACTACTCATGTTGAGATTCCGCATGAGAGATCACCCACGGAGCGCAACCTCCTCGATAGCACTAGCGTGGTATGTTCACATAATTATATCATAGACACATATATAATGATACATATGTACTGGGTTTATACACGTATATATAACCCCAATTAATACGTCTAACCGTGTTTATCACTCATAGCGCTAGCCTATAATTTTTTGATATCATCCCCATTCCCAATTATTTAAACATTCACTTGTTTAATAAATGGATTTTTAAATTTCATTTATGGAAACCTACTATTCTCACCTAACCCGTATCCCCATTTTCTCAGATTTTCATTCCACTTTCATTCATAATTTTTCGAGTATAGATTTTCCAAAAATACTAAAATTCATACCCCGGATATAACCCCATTCATCCTAAGGAATTTCTATCAGCCTTACCAAAATTTTCAAAAGTCCTAAATTATTTACGGACGTACTAATTCAACTAAAAACTAAATATCAGACCAATTGCATCGAATAAACCAAACTCGTTGTTACAGGGCAGCCGAATCGGTTCTCCCCTTCACAACCCACCAATTCTTCCTATTTTGATTTGTCAGCAATGTTTAATTCGCATGTAATCAACTGTGATGCCATATTGCCTCCATGATTATCAATTCTCATGAATCCTATGCATAAAATAAATACATATTAATATAGAATTCATCTACACAGGATCACTACAATGGATTTAAATTGAATTTCCAAATATTATGAAATTCTAATAATACCACCATGATTCATATTTTCTAAAACTTTTAAATCGATAATTCACCTTTCGACATGGGATTATAATTTCCAGACTTTAATCCTTATAACTCACATATATATTTTATGAAACCATTTGTCCAAAACCCAATTGCATAGAAATCCCACATAAAAATCATTTCCCAATCATGATATGAATTGAAATATACATGTAATCATTTATCAAGATAATCACGTGCCTTAACAATTGTACAATCCAAATTTTATTTGAAGAACTTCATTTTATGATTATTCTAAGCCCAAAAATCTTTCTTCTAATTGATCCTCCCTTGAATTCCTTGAGCTTCCTCTTGGAATTCTCAATTTCTCTTCTCTTTTATCTTCAAATTCTCTTTAACTCTTGCTGTAACACTAAGAATCCTTTTGATATTGTAGAATGATAATTAACTTAACCTCAGCCTTCCAATATATAGGTTAAAATTATCAAAATACCCCTATACGAGTCTCGACTAGTCTAAAAAGCCCTCGGAACCCAACCACTACCCCCGATCAATCGTGAACTTGAAATCATCATCCATGTAACAAATAAAAAATCTCCCATTTCAACCTAATATTACCCACACATGTGTCCCAGTTGAGATCTCGTCGAATCCTATCGCTTTTACTCACTTACGACATAATACCATTTTACATTAATTTATTTACGCTATCACACGAGTATATTAAATCACATAAATATTAATCCATTTCGTGCAATTTAATCTTTATTTTTAATTAAAACTATTTCTTAATCTATTTAAATTATGTGCACATGAGTAATTTAAATGTCAAATTAAAAATATTCAAAATAACGGGGTATTACATACTTCCACCTGCACAGGAATTTCGTCCCCGAAATTGGATAAGACGAGTGCTCAAATATTTACTCGCATGACATCCGAACGTAAACAAGATCCAATCATAATAACATTATAGTACCTTCGCTATACACCTTCTAGTTGGACCATCCTGCGTGAAGGCCTACTCGCTACGTTCTGAGATCGATGACTTTTCGGTTCAAATTATTTCATACCGATATATTCCATCATTCTTATGGTCTCACCCTAAGAATGATGCCAAAATTCATCATAAACCGCAAACAATGCTCTAATAAGACGATCATATACCCATATGGAACTATCATTTTGTAACACCCCAAAATTTTAAGCATTTATTATTTTCCATTTAAATTACATGAGTGCAGATAATCAAAATAAATTGAGAAATAATGTGGATTTAAATAATTATTAATTAACAAGAAATGGATTAATATATATGCAATTTGTTATTTACTAGTGAGATTAAGTAAAAAAATTATGTTCAACTAGATTATATCGTAATTGAGTAAAAGTGACAAGACTTGACTATATCTCAACCGGGGCACGTGAGTGGGTTATTGATGATTGATGACTCGATTGATTATTTCTAGTGCACGGTTGATCCATAATGGGTCAAAATAGTCAAATTTAAGTACCCGAGCGAAGTAATTTGGTTCAGGGCATTCTAAACTAGTCGGGACCCATATAGGGGGTATACGAGTCTTTTTCTAAAAACACTTTAACCTAATTTCTGGATTAGTGTTTTAAATAAGAGGTTAAGGGTTAGGAGGCAACCACTTTACACATTAAAAACATCTAAGATCTAAGAGGAGATAATACAAAAAGAGAACCAATGGGTTATAAAGAGAACAAAGACTCGGGAGAATTTTGGAGATCTTTTGGGACTAGAATCATCAATTATCAAAGGAAATTCAGACTATACAATCTTATTAAGGTAATTGATGAACTTGTTTGAAATTTATTCTTGTAGTTCGATTCATATCATAGTAGGTGACAACTATGTTTTGGAGTGGGATTCATATAAAAAAATGGAATTTTGGGTAATAACTTCGTATGATTGGTTTCGATTATTACTTCATATTAATTCTAGGATTTGATTCAAACAAAAAGATGTGATCTCGAATGAGGAAATTTTAGATTTGTGTGATCCTGAGAATTAATTAAGAAATAATGAAATTTTTTATGTAGATTTTCAATCCCATACATTAAGTTGTGTTTTGATGGATTCAAATAATGAAAGATGATTAGATTCGTGTATAAGATCAATGGAGAACGGGATATTGGGTTATTATGGACTCCCTTTAATGAATTGAATGATGTAAACTTATGAAATCCCGTCAAAACAACAAAATATAGGTTGCTACCATGAATCAAATCGATTTGACATTCATAGACGAATCGATTTGGCAATAAATTAATTCGGGCCTCGAAGCCAAATTGATTAGGACCTGCTGTGAGAAATAGTTTTGGCTATTTATTTGTGTTTAGGGATCATTTGGAGTTGATTTTTATAGAGGTTTCGTCAATGATGTGTTGGGACGTCTAGAAAATTATTAATTATTATTATAACCTTGGGCTACTTAGGATGTTATCCAGGGTTTGGTTTAGAGTATTTGGGGTGAATAATACTTGGGAAATTTAAGAATGAATTCGTGATGAAAATTTGGTAAAAGAGGGTTACGAGCTTGTTGATAATGGTTACATGTCCAGAATATTATTATAAGGGATAAAATAATTAAATAAATGATTATTTAATAAATTGGAGTCGGGTTTGGACTCAGGAGTATAGGCTAGTGCTACGAGTGACAAGCACGGTTACTCGCGGTATTGGATACATGTATATATGGGTATAGAGACATAATATGTATATGTGAATATATCTGTGTGCATGATATATATATATATATATATATATATATATATATATATGTACACACACACATATATTAAACATACCTCTCTAGTGGAGTTGCTATTAGTGGAGGTTGTGCCCCATAGGCAATCTCTCATTGTGAATCTCAACAGGTGTAGTATCGGTCCCCAGGGCCATAGGTTTGTGCATGCCCACTTTGTGTGAGGTTGAAGTCCAAGCAGAGTAATGTGGTATGGTTATGACCCACTTAGTTAAGACTATGACCGCCTCCATTTATGTTTACGTTTTGGATTCGGGGTGAGATCTCGACCCGGTGGCCTAGTATGATATGTACAGTCTAGATCCAGATAGAAAACTAGAGATTTGCATTCAGTGAGTTATCACTCTAAAGGGTGGTGGATATATATATATATATATGTGTGTGTGTGTGTGTGTGTGTGTGAGTATACATACATAAATGTGAAGAGAATGTGTACGAGTATAAGACCCTAAGTTGTGAATATTAACTTAATAAATAGAAAGGTTATTTGAAATGAACTGGTTAATGATAAATGAGAATTAGAGTTGTGAAGAGAATGTGAAAGTTAATTATTATAAAGTATGTGTAACATAGAGTATCGTGCGGGACTAAGAGTCATGTTGAGACTAGTCAGGATGGGTAGCATAAATAGGATGTAAAATGGATACGTTAGGTGCACACTAAAGATGAGGTGTGAGGGTTAGTTCATGGGAGTGCAATACTGACTTAAATATGGAAGAGTACACTATATATCTATTAATGCATTTTAATTACTTGCAAAATGAATTTAAAAGGTTTTGGGCTCTGACCCGCATAAAATTATTTTCAAAACTATTAGGTGTCCATCCATAGGGACGCGGAGCATGAGCATTATTTTTTGGATTTTAAGTGCTACAGCAGTTGGGGAGTGCTTACAGAGATATTATTTAGTCTCTCCTATCATTGAGACAATAGATAGGAATCTATCATTTATTATTTAGGCATGTCACCCACTGTCAGACTTTTATTTAGTTTTATTTAGTTCTATTATGATGGATTTTTATATGGGATTTTATACCGATTGTTTATTCGGTTAATTTGGATATTACTCTATTCCAATATTTTACATATCCTATTGTGATTGTGTTATCAAATTAATTATCTAAATATGTTGTGATGAATTTCTTGTGATTCAAGCATTATAGGAAACTTAAAATTTGGCATGGCTTAATTGAATAATGGGTGGTTATTAATTAATTGCATTTTCGTCAGTGATGGTAAGAATGAGCCAGTTGAGATTCATGTATTTTTTGTAGAGGATTGAAAAAATGTTATTTGAGTAAGCAAGGTGTCACAGATGGTATCAAAGGATCATGTTTTAATTTCTTTTTGTGTGACTTTTTATGATTTCGGTGTTGCATCCTTTTATATAGAGCCCTACTATTAGGACTATTGCATACATAATTATTCATTTACTCGCTTATGTTCTTCTGCTCTTATTTTGTATTTTACTGTGAACTTATACGATTTTCAATCTAATATTAGATGCCACCTAAGAGAGGGCGATCAACTAGGGCCGTTAGGAAGGCCAATGAGGGAAAGTCTCACTAGGATCTACATGGGCCACAAGGTATTGTGACAGACACAAAAGTGTCCAATGTAGTTGCGTAGGTGGTTAATGCCACCATGATAGCCATGACACATTATTTTTTGCAAACTGAGTCTGAAAAGATAGTGGCACCAGTTGTCTAGGCCCATCCGGGACCATCTTCATGGGAGAGAGTGAAGGAGGCCTTCAATAAGGGGTATCCACCAGAGTTACAGGTTCAAACGTGGTAGCTTCCAGCCAGTGGATAAAAGGTATTAAACGCAATCTTTACCTAGTCGAGTGCAATGATAAAGCAGGAGCGACACTGCAGTGGTCGTAGTCTATTACCACGATAGAGGAGAGGGATGTTATGACAATAATTGAGTTTTATGTGGTGTTTGACCGCCAGTATTTTACATCAATGAACCCGACAGAGATGCAGTGGAGATTTATCGCTGTTACTTAGGGAGATCGGTTATTGTCCGAATACGAGGAACAATTTACCCGTTTGTTAAAATTTATACCCAACGAGGTGAACACTAAGGAGAATAAGCTGCTAAAGTTGATGGTTGGACTTACTTGGAGACTCAGGCACCACTTGCTTCGTAATATGACACTGAAGGCGTACACCGAGGTCGTCAACGTCGCACTACTTCAATACCAAGTTCATCATTTCTACATGAAGGGAAGCAATATGATATGAAAGTATAGCCAGTTAGGCAATGTGGGAGGAAATGGTGTCAGTGGGGCACAATATCCATAGTTGGGTAGGCTGTATGAGTGAGATTTTCAACAGGGGGATCTGGCTAAAAGATTTCAATCTGGAGGTTTCAGTTCAGGTGATGATGGATTTAGGCATGGCCAACAGGGCCAGCAGCCACGGGGTCCTCACGGCTAGTAGGGCTTGCAGTAACGATTTCCTCACGGCCAACAACGCCGAAGGATTAATGAAGGTGGCCATTAGGGATTGGGACACGAGGGCCAGAGGATAAGATAGCCTCGACAGGGACAATAAGGCCAGAGAGAGGGGGCCTTAATAGGCTGTTGCTTTCAGTTTACTGAGACATGTCACAAGAAGATAGATTGTCTATAGACAAGTAGGGGGGAAAAATAAGGTGCCCTATTGGGGCAACAAGCTCATTTCCCACCAGCATTACCACTAGCTCCAGCAGTTCCATCGTATGAGGGACATCTATAATACGGACGTGTCTAAAATGGTCAGAATGCGATGATACCACAGGCGCCACAAGAACTTCTAGGTGTCGAGGGTATGTTTTCTATCCAAGGTCATATGGTTCAAGTATTATTCGATTCGGGGCATCACATTTTTCATCGCCACTACATTTGCAGGCGCTGCCGATTTATTAGAGACAACCGATAACCTTTTCATGTGTGTCGATTCACCATTCGATAAAGGGGCCCCTATCCACTCTATTTTGATAGGGTGGGGTAGACTTCGGTAGATTATGTTTAGAAACTGACTTACTTATGTTAGATATGATTGGGTACAATGTCATTATGGGTATGGACTAGTTGGAAACGATTAGGGTGATGGTGGCTTATTTGCGATGACCATTGTGATTCCATCCTATGGCAGGAGATGTTTCTGTTGGCGATGCCTCTTTCTTGGGAGGGTCGAGCACGCACATATATTATATTGAGGAGGAGAACCAAAAGGAGGTAGTTATATCTTTAGACTTGATCCCTATATTTATGGAGTTTGCGAATGTATTTCAGGAGATACCGGGTTTTCCACTGAGTCGAGAGATAGAGTTTGTTTTTGAATTAGTTCCTAGGGATAGGTCGATTGCACATGCATCATATCGCGTGGATCCACTAGAGATGCATGAGTTGAGGGATCAGATACAATAACTTTTGGGGAAGTTACTTATTCAATGAAGTACATCTCCATGGCGTACGCTAGTATTATTTGTGAAGAAGAGGGACAGTTCACTTCAATTATGTATTGATTACCAAAAATTAAACATGGCCACAACTAAGAATAAGTATATGTTGCCTCGAATTGATGATTTGTTTGATTAGTTGAGTGGAGAAGCTTACTTCTCAAAGATAAACTTGAAATCGGTATATCACCCGTTACACATTAGGGAGCATGATGTCCCTAAGACTGCTTCTCTAAAGCAGGTTGTGCGATTTCCAAGAGAAGGCATTTGGGCTGACTGATGCTCCAGCTGTATCCATGGATCATATGAATAGAGTGTTCAAAGGCTTTTTTGATCAATTCATGATAGTATTCAATGACTTCATTTTGGTATATTATTAGAGTGATGGCGAGCACGTAGAGCATTTTTGTATGGTTCTACAGATGTTATGGGACCATCCATTGTACGCTAAGTTAAAGAAGTGTTGGTTCTAGTTGCATCAGGTGCAATTTTGGGGTCACATCGTCTTCGACAAAGGCATTGCAGTGGACCCGACTAATGTGTTAGTGGTGAGGGAGTGGGGTGAACCCACAACACTTATAGAGATGTACTATTTTTTTGGGTAGGCAGGTTATTGCCTCCATTTTATGAATGGCTTTTCAAAGATTGCAGGTCCATTGATGAATTTGACTCGCAAGGTGGTGACATTTGTCGGGGATGATTACCCTCAATGAGATTTTGATGATATAAAGGAAAATTTTAATTCACCACCCGTACTTGCACTACCTAGAGGAGGAGTGGAATACCTGGTATTTATCGATGCATCCCTATAGGAACTTGGCGATGTGGTACAATAGGAGCATAGGGATATAGCTTATGGTTCTACCAATCTTGATCCCCGTGAGAGGATCTACCGAGCGCATGACATGGACCTAGATATGGTAGTTTTTTCCTTAAGGATTTGGAGGCACTATCTCCTAGTGGAGAAGTTTAGTCTGTTCACAAATCGTAAGTCGCTATAGTATTCATTCAGTCACAAGGATCTCAACTGGCAATATCATAGATTGTTGGAGTTTGTGAAGGACTACTAGTTTGACATTCAGTACCACATAGGGAAGGCTGACGTGGTGGAAGATGCATTGAGCCAATGACCTATGCGTAAGTTAGCGAGAGTCTGAAAGGAGAAGTGGAGAAAGCATTATGTGAAGGCGTAGACTGTGGACAAGTTTTAATAGGATATGTGCGCAAATTATTGGCAGAGGACGGAAATTATTACTTGACTAGTTCTAAGGGAGGCGTACACTTCAATGGGAGACTGATAGACCTAGATGATGGGGATTTGAGGTAGGCTGTTATGAAAGAGTCTCACGGGTTGATATTTGAGGTGTATCCCAGTGGGGATAAGATGTACTAGAACGTGCGTAGATAGTATTGGTGGGTAGGAATTAAATAGGACATGGATGAGTTTATCTTTAACTGTACCACATGTCAGTTAGTGTAGGCAGACCACCAGAGGCCAATCGTGATGTCACAGCCATTGGAGATTTCAGTGTGGAAGTGGGAGAGTATATTGATGGACTTTATCACAGGGCTACCACCATCACAGAGGGGTCATGATTTTATATAGGTAAATATGTATCGGTTGACCAAAATGGCACACTTTTTACCAATATGGGTGAACTACACAACAACACAGTGCGCCAACTCTTTATAGCTGAGATAATGAAGCTACACGGGGTACCGATTAACATAGTGTCCGATCGAGACATATATTTGTCTCCTATTTTTGGCAGAGTATCCAAAAAATGATGGATACTGAGTTGTGATTGAGTATATCTTATTACCCATACGTTGATGGGCAGACTGAGACGGTTAATTAGATGTTAGAAGATATGCTCAGGATGTGTATACTTAATTCTAGGGGAGGTTGGGAGCAGTACCTTCCACTGGTGAATTTTGCATATAATAATTCTTACCAGTTCACTATCGATATGGCAGCTTTTGAGATATTATATGGTCAACCTTGTGGTTTGACCGATTATTGGTTATAGGTGGGGGACAACAAGATCCTTAGACCTGAGGTATGTGGGGCATTTCTCGTTCATGAAGAGGATAGGGCCACTAGCATATAGGCTCTCCCTACCTGAGCATCTACATCGTATTCAGGATGTGTTTCATGTGTTATCGCTAAAGAAGTACCAGAGGAGCAAGATTGTGATGACATTGTGATATCAATATCCTTTAAACTAGATATCATGCGGGATGTCCAATAGGCATAATTTGACCCATCAAATACAACATCTGATTATATAAGTTGTCCATTGGAAAAATTGCGATTTTTCAAAAATCAATTTATTTAGGAAAAATTGACATCACACAAATTCTGCGAAAAACGAATCTCATGATATTTTGGTGAAACCTGCTTTGATACCAACTTGAGGATGCATGATATCAATTATTTATAGGATTCACAAATTTACAATATTAAAACTTATTTAATTAGAGTCAATCTTCAATCGAAATTAATTAATCCTTAAGCATGCATCTATGGGGATAAATCAAACATTCAATCACAAATCACGTGACAAACAAATTACGGGAAAAAAAACATTCGGGTAAAACCTTTATTTCACTGTATAACGTAAATAGCAACTTACAAATTACATTACGAAATCTTTAATGAATTTCTCGCAGCAAATCTGCATAGACCACAACATAGAACCATCAAAGATTCCCTCAAGAACCTCAAGAACAGGAGCTCCTTCTTCATCAGTGAACACCTTCGAGTATCCCCAATGACTGCAGTCATTAGTAAATAGCTCCCGCAAGAACTATCAATTTATCAGTAGAGAAATATTCTGTATGAGGGAAACTTCAACAAAGAAGTGGTTTGCGTTCCAAAATGATATATGAGATGTTTTTATGAATCAAAAGAAATATTTTCTGACCTAAAAGTGAAGAGTAAATTTCTGCAGATTTGCAGTTTTTATTTAGGCAACTCTTAGTGAAAAATTCTTCCAGAATAGGTATTTATAACAAAACAAAATCCTTGAGGCAGTTCATGTCATTAGAATGACATCCTGATATCATTTGAATGGAATTATATGTCATTAGAAGCGACCTAATAAATGACCTTTAAAAATGCAAAATAGTATGTGGTTTTTTGAAGCAACAAAGGAACGATCTATCTCTTGACCTATCAAACGACATGTGATCTCATTAGATGGGGTTGTTTGAATGTCACTGCCTTTTCGTTTGAACGACAGGAGAAAAAAATTATTGTTTTAAAAATATTGCCTATAGATCTTCCAAAAAAATGACTTAGAAGAATGCCTCAGTTTGGTAGAATGTAGCTAAGAAAAATAATCCAATACAATCATTGTTGATACAAGAAATTACCCACTTACATGGACCAATCACAAATTGACATGTGTCATCCACTATTGCAATAATCCTTGTCAGTAAGGCATAGCCACTGACAAAGGCCTGGGATGATGACCAGCATACTGGAAGCCCGACCAATACCAGGAAGCCCGACCAATAGTACGGAGGTTGACCAATAGTATCAGCAAAATTCCAAGAACCAAAAACATTATGGACATTATGTACTGATGTAAATGCCTAATCTATAAAGTCATTCCATTCTTTAACATTCCATCTCTTTCTCTCACTACTAGGCTATTAATACATTGTAATCCCTTCGTCAAGGGAAAGTGATTGAAAGGAAAACAAATAGGCAATAATAAGCACAGTGGACATAAGCTATTTTCCATAAGCCGAACCACTTTAAAAACCTATTTTTCTATTTCTTTTACTTACAAATATTATCTGTGATTAAACAATTTGACCTAGTCTAGTCTTTTAAATTAACATATTGGCGTCGTCAGTGGGAACGTAGTGCTAAATGTTTTCACTCATTCATTCACAAGCCTTCCATAAATTACTGACATTCCTGAATTTAGTGCTAGAAATGATGGCAATCCACATATTCCATCTACTCCTCCAACAAATAATAATCTGACCGAAATCTTGGTTAGTCTAACCAGAGGATAAGAGGTTATCCCAAACACTATAAATTGAATTTCCCACCTATCTATTCATAGGAATAGGAATATGCCACCACCTCCTACAAGAACTAACTGGCACAGCCAATCCAGGACAACCAGGGATACATCCTAAATTCTAGGAGCAAGTTCTTATCTTAGGACATTAAAGCCATATGATGAGCAATCCTTTACACCTAAAAGATTTAGTGACTTAAAAAGACTGAGAAGAGGGTCTCCCTTTGATTATTCGGGACCCAGAGGGAATACAAATATTCATAGGGCATTATATTGGAATACTCGATGACTAACTGATCAAAATGAGGGCTCAACACAATCCAGATACGATGCTCATTGATCTATCCATAGAGATCAGACCTCAGAGGAGGAGAGTCTGACACAAACAGTTGGCCATAATAGCCGAGCTACCACTCATAAATATAATTTGGGAAGTAATGCATAGAATGGATCTAATCAATGATTGGAAGATAGGTTGGGAGAGGTGGTGAAGGAAAATAAACCTTTGCAATGAATCTTTATGAAAGGGTTTTCTTTTGTCTAAATGATACTGGATTTTTTTACTCCTTCAAAGTTCAAAGCTCCTGTGGTTACTCCCAAGTACGATGGGAAAGTAAATCATGTTCTTGACATAGAGTAGTATCAAGAAGTAGTTGATATTTATGATGTACCTAATGAGATTAAGTGCAGGGAATGCTTAGGAAAAATCACAAGTCCTGCTTAAATTTTCTACAGTAGCCTTCCTAGGGGAAAAATTTCTAGTTTCAACCAACTTTCCACGCTATTTATTGGAAACTCTTTCTTTGGATCCACGCCTGTCAATAGAGTAGCTCACTTGCTAAGTGTGAAGTAGTGGATCGGAGAAAGTAAAAGGGACTACATTACTCGCTTCAACAATGAAATGTTGAAGGTTATTGACTTTGAAGAAAAAATAGCTATTATAGCTCTCATGAGTGGATTACTTACCAAAAATCTTTACTACACATGCATCAAAGATCATCGCAAGACAATGATCGAATTAATTACCAAAGAAGCAAATATAATGAATGTCTAGGAAGCCATGGCAGCGAAAAAAGGCTTGGGCATGAAGTCTGAAGGCTAAATAGAAAAAAAAGAAGAAGAAGGAACACAAAGAGCAAAAGGATTCAAGGCAAAAGAAGATTGATAACAGTCTTAGGAAATACAATAATTACACTCCATTAACGATGGTCATTCGCAATGATTAAGCACAACAAGGAGGTATGTTGGTTCGAGAAGCTAAAAGCACCAGCTGGGAAGAGGGCCAAATCTAAATGATGTGACTTTCATAAGGACCGTGGTCATACTACAGATCGTTGTATTTCTATGAAAAATAAGACACAAACCCTCATTTGACGAGGAAAATTGGACAAGTTTATTGATCAATAGGACGATCGGGGAGCTCGACGTAGGCTAAAATCTCCATGCAAGCCCAGGGAAGAGAAGAAAAGAAATCATGAAGGTGATCTTGAAGATGATCTTGACTTCCCCAAAAAACCAAGCAACCAGAGCATGAGGTATTTACACTTAGTTTTGTCACCTTTCAATGTTAGATAACTACAAGAGGATATGCTGGAGGTAGAGATTGTATTGTTGAGAGAAAACCTTAACTCAAAGCGGATCTAGCTTGTTCTTACATTCATAGGATCAATCTCACCGAAGAAGATAGGCCAAGTAATGTGAATAAAGGAAAAATGTCTTGTGAGGAATTCTCTACCCTCATGATGACCCTCTGGTAGTCAAATTCAGATACAAAGACACAATTGTTTTGAGGGTGTTGATTGACAATGGAAGCTCAACAGATATCATGGTCTACTCCTATTTTCAAAAAATGGATTTGAAGCTCAGTGAACAAGATCTATACCACAGGCCTTTGATCGGTTTTTCTGGTGAAATTTTTTATCCTTTGGGCACAATCAAGATGGAGGTGTTGCCCGACACCTGGCCAACAATTCGAATCGAGAAAGTTTATCTCTTTGTAATGGACACCAATGTGCAGTCAACCTATAATGTCATCATGGGTAGAGTAGGATTGAAGAAGTTTGAAGTAGTTCCATCAACAGAGCACTAGTGTTTGAAGTTCCCGACTAACTGTGGAGTAACTATGGTGAAGGGTGATAAAAAAATTTCTAGAAAGTGCTATTACTCCTCTACCGAGTAAGAGGAGATGGAAGAAATAAAGAAGAAGACCACCACTTACCAAGTGGACATTAATGAGCTCAATAGTGAATCAGAGGTGGAAACTTTAGATCCACGAGAGGAAACACAGTTGGTAAAAGGACGAATTATGGAAGGAACAGAGAATATCATATTAGATGACGACAAGATAGAGATAATTACATAGGTGGGATCAACTCTAGACCATGTTCTTAAATAGGAGCTAGTGACCTTCCTAAGATAGAGAAAGCACGTGTTCTCTTAGAGTCACGAGGACATGCATGGGATTGATCTTAATTTCTTTTGCTATGAACTCAACGTCAACAAGGACATCAAACCAGTGAAACAAAGTCGTAAGGTGTTCAGCCCCGAAATTAACCAGGTTATCCAAGAGGAGGATGAGAAGCTTCAAAAAGCCTCATTCATTGAAGATGTGAAATATCCAAGATTGGTTGGCCAACGTTGTTGTGTTAAAAAAGAAATATAACAAATGGATAATGTGTGTGGACTTCTCATATTTGAATAAATCATGCCCAAAGGACAACTTTCGTTTGCCTAGGATTGATCAACTTGTTGATGCTACATCAGGGCATGATCTATTGAGTTTTATGGATGCATATTCTTGTTATAGCCTGATTAAGATAAAACTCAAAAATTGGGAAAGCACTTATTTCAATTCTCCTCGAGGAACTTATTTCTATAATGTTATGCTATTTGGTTTGAAAAATGCAGGTGCTACTTACCGTAGGTTGGTGAAAAAAGTGTTTGAGGAATAGGTAGGCAAAAACATGGAGTTATACATAGATGACATGATAACGAAGAGGAAAAAAGAATCTGATTACATTGCCAACCTCAACCAAACCTTTGATCAACTGGAGAAGCACCAAATAAAATTGAATTCGACAAAGTGCGTATTTGATGTCTAAGAAGGCATGTTTCTTGGGTACATAGTAAATCATAGGGGAATTGAAGCTAACCCTAGCAAAATCAAGGCATTGATTGAATTGTAGTCCCTAACCTAAAAAAAGGAGGTGTAAAGACTCACTGGGCGAGTAACAGCATTGAAGAGATTTATTTCCCTAGATACAGATAAGTGTTTACCATTCTTTAAAGTGTTAAAAAGGACTTTTAAATGGAATGATGAATGAAAGAAATCTTTTATATAGCTGAAAAAGTATATGGGATCTCCCTTATTGCTCTCCCCACCAGTTTTGGGAAAAAAATATATATTTATACTTAGTTGTCTCTGAGTTAGCTATAAGTTTTGCTTCGATACGAGAAGATAATGGAGTTTAGAAGCCAGTTTACTACACTAGCAAAGCCTTTCGGGGATAAAATATTAGATATCCATGGTTGGAGAAATTAGCTTTGGCATTGATTGAGGCATCAATATGGATGAAACCTTACTTCCAAGAACATACCATTGTGGTATACATTGATATGCCTCTTCGACAAGCTCTTCATAAATCAGAGAAGTTTGGTAGATTAATGTATTAGATAGTAGAATTGGGGGAATATGATATTATATAGGAGACAAGATACTTATTAAAGGTCGAAGATATAGTAAACTTATATATTGAATTCACTTATTCGAAAGTCCCAGAGCAACAACGAATACGGGCAGAACAAACCCTAATAGCAAAAAACTCAAGTGAAGTCTTCCCCAACCAACATCCCGAGCATGCCCAAGCAAGGAAGAGCTTAGAAACAGTTACTTCTGACTTACCAGAACAATCAACTAAGGTGCAACGCATGGCTAAAAGATATGAGGAGGCCAATAAAATATTCCATCATAGGATATTGTTAGATCAAGGGTTTGGTAATCATAGCCCAATATGGAACTTGTATGTAGATGGATCATCATGTGCAGCAGGAAGTGGATAAGGTATTATACTAAAAAATTATGATGGGATAGATATTGAGTATGCATTGCTATTCAAATTTCAGCACTCAAATAAAGAAGCAGAATACGAAGCTCTCATTATAAGATTGAGTTTGGCTCAATCATTGAATGCCGAGCAAGTTGTGGCACGTAGTGATTCTCAGTTGTCAGGGAATCAAATATTGTGTGTGTATGGAGATAAAGGAGAACTGATGATAAGATACCTATACAAAGCATCAGAGGTTATAGCAAAATTTCCCACTATTGAGATGAGTAGAATTCCAGGATTGAAGAATGCCAAAGTTGATGCACTTGCTCGGCTAGCATCATCAACAAATATTGAACTTGGGAGAACCATTCCTGTTGAAATTTTAACCAATCTAAGTATTGATGAAGACTTTATGATTAGTTTCATTACAGTGGACATAGGACCATCCTAGATGGATCCCATCAGAGCTTATTGAAGAAGGAATTCTTCCAGTAAATACAAATAAGGCCAAAATGCTCAAGTATAAGGCGACAAGGTACGTATTAGACAAATGAGTAGTATACAGGAGATGGATAACATCTACTTTGTAGTGATTTGTTCACCCAACAGAGGTTAAAGATGTACTAAAAGAAGTTCATAAAGAATATTAAGGAGTTCATGTGGAAGGAAGATCATTACTACAACGAATGAATACTCAAGCGTATTATTGGCCGACCATGGGGGCAGATTGCACAACTTTTGTAAAGAAGTGTGACAAATACCAAAGCTCTCCAATATTCGCAAAACTCAACTGCAACTTTGATCCACATTATTTCACCTCGGTCATTTTCTATTTGGTGGATAGACTTGGTTTGTCCATTGTCGACCACCCGAGGAAGATATAAGTACTTGGTCATAGTTGTTGATTATTTCACACAATGGGCTGAAGAAGAACCACTAGTGGATATTCCCTATGACAAGGTGTAACAATTCATCAGGAGAACATAATTTGTAGATATTATTTTCCATATGCCTTTATTACTGACTATGGTACCCAGTTCGATAATGAGGAGTTTGCACCATACTAAGCCCAATCCAAGATTTAAAAGTTGCACTCTGCTCCAGGCTATCCTCAAAGTAACGGGAAAACTGAGGTAACGAATAGAACATTACTCAATGTGTTGAAGAAAAGACTTAATGATGCTAAAGGGAATTGTATAAATGAATTACGCTCAATTTTATGGGCATACCGAACAACTCCAAGAGCCGTTATTGAAAAAATACCTATATGCTGGCATTCAGGACAAAAGCAATCAAACCAACTGAAATAGGTTTTCAAACTCATAGAGTGTTGAACTTTGATTCTTCTAGTAGTGATTTGATGCGAGGGCTATACCTAGACATGTTGGAAGAGGTGCACGAAGATGCAGCCTTGAGGAATGCTTCCTATTAATAACAAACATCATGTTTTTATAACAAGAGGTTAAAGCCGAACAACTTAAAATAGGGGTATTTTTTACTTAAAAAGGTGATTCAGAAGACCAACAAGATTGAAGCCAATTGGCATGAGCCTTATCGCGTCTCCATAGTTTCTCGACCAGGAACATATTAGATTGAAATTTTAAAGGGGGAATAATTCAAAAATCCTTGGAATGCCAACCATTTTAGGAAGTACTACCAGTAGTGTAGCAAGAAACATCTTTTGTAATCAATTTTCTCCAGTATCAATAAAAAGTTGGCTTTTTTCCATTTTTTAATTTTTTTAGGAATATTGGTGATATGCATCCCCTCATAAATACTTGGTCGGTAAAGGCAATACTTGATCGACAAAGCTCAAACCCATGTGAAAATAGGATTTTAAGTCTTCAATACCTGGTCAAGAAAAATCAAGGATAAAAATATGTATAAAAATCAAGAAGTTTTATCCAAGCCGAGTAAAATGGAGGAGAACGTTGTGAAGATTCCTAAATAGGAATGGAGACACATACTCCACATATGCTTGTTCACCATTGGTAACTAATGCTAACCCTAAAAATTTAGGTGCATTAGTAGAACCTATGGTAATACCATGGGTGACTAGTGTTAAACTTCGATTTTAATCTAGTTGCACTAGTGGAACCTATGGCCACACCAATGGCAACTGGTATTAAACATAGAAATCTAAGTATATGAGTAAAATCTATGATAATCTCATTGGCAATTGATACTAAATTTAGGCAAATGTCCAAATGTATCAGTAGAACTAATGAAACAACAAAGTCATTCGGACATCCAGAAATTAATAAGATAAGTTTATAAATTGTATTTCATTTATATTGATGATTATTACATGCAAATGTTATGTAAAAATGAAATACATGAACAAATTCTTCTCAAGATTATTCTATTGGATGCTTTCCTTTAGCTCTAGAGGAGCTCGGTGATGGTTTCATGCCTGCTGGAGGATAATCCAATATGTATGGGGAATTAATAAAGTTAAAATCATAACGCATTCTCCTAGTTCTGCTGCTCGGAGCATCAAACTTATGGGGAGGCTGAACTATCTCTAGCTTGTTGTGCAGGCCATAATCACCTACGTATTGAGATTAAGCACTAGGTAATGGTATTAATAGGGATCTAGCTGACATAAAATTTAAATGGATGGTCTTGACATTCTATAGTCTGATGTCTTTGGCAACCTTCATAACTGCCAGGTAATTCATCCAGCCCCACTTATAACCTTCACGTTGAGCTTGACTAAATAGATCATCAAAATGACTAAGAGCTTCATTATATCCTACCATCCATATCTCCCTAGGATATTTGTGAAATTTGAAAGTCAATCTTTCATCTTGATGTTGTAACTTCTTCAATACTCCCTCTTAAGACTATAGTTGAGATGACTGGCTAAAAAGTTTCTCGCGCTAGGTTTGGATCTTTTAGGACATCTTAAAAATGGCTAAATTCTTGGACTTTATTTGTGCAGCTCGATTTGAAACGTATTTTAAGTTCTTGTTTCATCAGGCGTAGCATGTACGGATCTTTCACTTGATCGAGAGGAGGAAGAAGCTTTAGATTCTTTCAAGCCCTCCAGTTCCTTCTCAGATTAGCATTTTTAGTTTTCGAAAATAAAACTCCTTCATCAGCATCAGTAGTTATAAAAGGAACCTTCAAAGCATTTAGGTCCTCCCTCAAACTGTTATTTTCTTCATCCAATATCTTGGCAATGGCTCTAGATTCATCAACTTCATAATTAAGTAGGAATTTTTTCTTTCTAAATACAGAAAGTTTCTTCTCCAACTTCTCCTCAAATCCATGATCTCCACTTAAAGTTATATATTTGGCCTCATAGTCAGCATGAAGTAAATCCTTGGTCTCATTTTGATCCTCTTGAAGTTATTCAATCATTACAAAAGAATCCACGTTATTTTCCACAGCATGGTCAAGAAGAAACTTGAGGTAGACATATGCACCCTTGGCTTTATCCGTAGCATCTGCATTGACTAAGTCCGAGAACTATTCATCCGTTAAAGTCATATAGCCATCTTTGAACAAACTACTATAGTGGTTGAGTAAATTAGAATCATAAGAAGAAATCTATTCCATTTTTGCCATGAACTATAAGAATAAAGATAAATCGAGTCAAAAACAGAACAAAGAGCATAAAGCAGCAATCAAGAGGTGACAAACAGTATAAAGAAAAAATTTCTTGTTGATATAATATTAAATTACAACTATAGAAGAAAATAAAGAAAATAAAGCCATAATACAATGGACAACTGACGAGAAAATCTACACCTTTTCTCTATCAGTTCCAATTTCTGCTTGGTCGGTAAAGATGATAGATGGAGTGATTCTTATTAGATGGAAGAACTAACTCAATGAACATTTTTAGGCTTGTCAACAGAAGATTGAACCACTAGAGGTGAGTCCCCATGACAAACATCATATACAGCTTCATTATCCATGTTAGGGGGAGAGCCAGTTTCTTGTCTTTGAAAAAGTTCAGAATCTTCTACTGTGCCGACTTCCTTTTTGCACAACCGGCCAACCATCCTTGAAATATTTTTTCTTTGCGTACTCAATCTGAGTAGAGTTAGTAGTGATAGCCTTATACCATCCTTGATTAAAGCAATTTTCTACGTCCTTCTTCCTTTTGGCCTTCTCAGTAGTTAGGCTATTTGTCAACTCAGCCACCTACTTCTGAGCTTTAGCAACCTCATCCTCAGCCTTCTGTCGAGCATCCTCAGCGGTTTTTCTATTATTCTCCTAAGTCTTCTTTTTAGTTGCCAATGCTTTTTGGGAGTCAAATAAAAACTTTTTGAGACCAACAAAATCCTCCCCAACATCAATTGAAGAAAAATGAAGAACATCATCCTTCTCCAACATCTGGAAGAAATCAACCAGGAACTGCCAAGAAAAAAAAAATAGTATAAGAAGTCTAATACAAAGTACAAAGTACAAGGTATGAAAGGAGAAAAGTTACAAAGGAATAATTTTCACCATAGCAGGGCTTTGATCAACACTTTCAAATTTTTTAAATTGGGGCAGAGAAGTAGCAGCACCCATGTGGTCTAGAAGAGTACTAGACATAATCAAATTCTTGGACAAGCCAGGACCTATGGCTATAGAGGAGCCAACAGTATATGGAGTAACATAGCTCTATTGGTCAGCATCAATAGTTCCTTCAACCTGCTTAGAAGCAGGGCCTCTCCTCAATCTTTTTAAGTTATTTCCTGGGGGCTGAGCCACTCAGAAAATTGTATAGCACAAGTGCATGCTAATAGCGAGAGCAGTAAAAAACCAGGTAAGATCGGAGTCGATTTCCACAGGGAGTTATATGATGTAGGGAATATATTATTCTAGGAAAAACTTGATAAATGAGAAATAAAAGATAAAAGAAAAGATGATCTAGGTTTTGAGTGTTATAATGAACCAAAGTGAACCACAATTACTGCAACATTTTAAATAAAGATTAATAAGAATGAGGAGATTTGATAAAATGGATTGTAAAAAGAATTAAAAAAAAGGTCGAGGAGCATTCCCCCAACCCGGATGATCACAACCCAAACGGTTCTTCCGATTCAATCACAATCAAATGAGAATAATATGTCTTTCTCAAGAATCCCGCATGAAAGGCGTCACCCCAACAATACGATATGAAGGTTTTGACATATTATCGGAGAAATGCGTTGGTGTTGGAGCTAAGTCTTAAAAATAACCCTTACATGATAAAGATGTTAAAATTCTTTAAAACTACAATTTCAACACATACACCCATTTATTGGATTAAAATATTGAATTAATCAAGAAGTGGAGCCATCCAAGGCGAGCTTATGCTCTTAACCTTAGGAAACTAGCTACTCAGACTAGGAACATGATTAAACATGCAAAAAGGCCACATATTTAATCTAAGTATCAAGTGTAAACTCAACACACCAAGAGATATGGTAATAAATGCAATAAAAGACTAAGGAGAACAAGGAGGTAAAGATTTAATTATCAAAGATTTAATTAACAACTAAATTTTGAGAAAAGTCAAGGCTTTACAAGTTGGAAGGACAATAAATTCACCAAACCCTAGGATAGAGAAGAGACTGTTTATGTATATCCGAAAACTGATAAAAAGTAACTCTCTTTACAAATGAAAGGAAACTAGGGCTTAATGCCAAAAATCTCTCCTAAATGGCAAACTAGTAAATACGAGAAAAGGAAAACTGCAGGGGCGAATCGATTTTCTTGGGAGAGAATTTATTCGCTAAAGGAGGGATGATGCACTATCTTGGGGAGAATCGATTCACCATGGTGAAAACCGATTCGCTTCTGCTGTAAAGATAAGCAGTGTTTGTTTAGGTCTCAAAATGGAATATGCTTCAGAGAAAACACCGTGTCTTCTTAGTTACAACTCGAATTTATTTTCCGTTGGAGGTCAGACAAAGATGATTCGAAGGACATAAACTTCCGAGAAGAGCTAGAGATCAAAATCCAAAAATTGACTTTACTAAAATGCCCCCGACTTTGCAATTGTCAACAAAACCTTTTGGGATTCAACAAAACATCACACATGCATTCCCGAAACCTATAAAAGCTCAATTAAGGCACACAAAACATATATACGACAAAAATAGGGGTTAGTCTATAAATGAGCATAATAACTAGGAATAACATGCTCGGGAATGCTAGAATATACAACTTAACGGGGTTTTAAATACAATTAAAGTGACTAATAAAACCACCTAACTTAAACATTTCTAGTCGCAAGCAAAGAAGTACGAAAAAATAAGGCCATCAACGAAACCAAAACAAAAGAAATATGTACATAGAAGAATAATGCCACTTTCGCGGGCCAACAATTGCATTTAGCATATACAATAAGCCGTTAAACCCCTAGGTGGCCCTAGGGGACAAGTGTGGTCTCGTGAGGGTTTTCAGGGATGACACCCACAAACATCAAGTCCACTCATACTATGATATGGCAAAAACCGATGCACATATCTACAATAATCACAAAAAGTCTAGGTTGTTAACAAAATGAATAAAGTTCACACAAAAGTTGGCAATCATCGACATTAAACGAAGAATTTCAACAAAATTTGAAACCAATGAAATGCGAAATAAGTGGACAAGTGTGGTAGTTTAGATTTGGTAAAATATTTATAATCCATGTAGACGCTAAAGAATGCATTCTCAAGTTCTCTCCAGTTGTTAAACTCAACAAATGAAAACACTCCAAAAAAGGATGTTACTCATACGGGACATGCGGGCATAAAGAGTAAACGTAAATGGAAACAAGGCCACACACATGTCACTAATGAAGAACGATATATAAAAGTGGTAAATACAATGTCATGAAAGGATATCACATGTTACCCGATGTGGAAAGCACTGAAACAAATTATCGCAAATTTTCGACCTTTGAATCACATTACCTTTAGATCAAATAAGACTTTTTGAGTATATAGTTGGGTTATGCTAGGGGTTGGAAGTAAAAGTCTATTTACGGGGACAAAGGGGATTCAGGAATAACAAGCGGGATAATGGAATGAAGTGGGAAAAATAGGAATTGAATCTTAAATTCCAAAAGATAGATGTTCATGAGAGTAGGACTTTTATTTACATGCTCTTGAAGCCATTTATTCAATCATTCTTTCTTTTTTCTTGTCTTTCTTTTTTCTTTTCTTGTATTTCTTTTTTATTTTCTTGCAATCCACATTAAAAAAAACATCATTCAATCCCAGGAATAATCCCAAACAAAGGTACGGATGGTAAATGTAAGGGTTTATAACTCCAATGTGGAGTTGGTTAGGGGATTTGGGACGAAAAGAAAGGTCATAATAGGGATTAATGGGGTTAAGTAAGGACATGTGTAAGGGTGAGGTCAAGTTCGTATGGGTAAACATAAAGAGGTCCTATTATCATTTCCTATAGTTTCATATGATTCTCGGGAAACAACACCATTGAAAATCATGATCAAGCGATAACTCAATTAACATGCAATCAATGAAAAGAAAATGAGACTGACAACAAGATCATTTTTCAAGAAAGAGATAGAGAAAATGTATACGCTCACAAATGAAGATAATTCTCGAATCCCACTTATATAAGGATATAGCATGCGCATTATGAACATCGAATAAGAATAGCTTTACACGAAATCATAAAAAATTATTTGTGTAACGTGCTCAAAGCTTCATAGTTTAATTTAATGAAGTTATTCACAATGCAAACAATAACGAGCTAAAGAATAATAACCCATAAACTTGAAGTATGCACCATAGCTATACAATTGGAAAGGGCGATCATATAAGTAATCATAAAGGGTTAAAAATGGATTTTTTTTTATAAACATTTAAAAAAAATACTAACATGATAAACGGTATGAGAAATGTAATCTACACCCCTACTTTAAATAAACATTGTCCTCAATGTTTGTAGGGAGAAACGAATGGTAAAGGAGGAGAAATTCACCCCATAAGGAGTAAATCGAGAACCGCGCAACGACATACCTGTCAAAATGTTAGTACTAAAACAACAATAACTAGAAATATATACAAGTGAGAATAATATAATGAAACTAAGTTTTTCATTAATAATATAATAAGTTGTGTACATGTGAAATGGGACCAACATCAGAAAATACAAAAAATACATGCATCTTCTTCACCACATACATCACTCTAGAAGACAAAAAAAATAAAAACCAACCAACCATGAATTATTGTTTCCAAAACATTAAAAACAAGATGATTCACCAAAAACAATAGTAGAAAATGGGGGATGACAGCTCCCTAGAGATAGTCTGGGTGGAGACGAGAAGACTCGGGTGCATGGGGGTCACGTTGAGCATAAGGATCATAAAGGTTAGGAGGTACAAGCGCCTCACCTCCACATAGGTGAAAGAATAAGTCCAACTGTGCCCGCACCATCATAAAAAAATCCCTCTGCTAAACGATCTGAAACAAATCAAAGTTCAACTCAAATGCCCCTCAAAAGATGTAAAATCTTTCGGCAACGCTCCATCCTAGCGCCTATCTCTTAAATAGGGTCCACTGAAGATGGTATCGGGGGTGGAACCTCGGGAGTATCAGGATCGGCGAATATGGAGCATCGAAATCAAACTCAGCCACTCTAGCCAAAAAGTCTGGCATTCTCTTTCTCATCCTCTCCTAATACTATTTCTCCAAAGCCCTCTTATTATGATTTTCATCGAGGGGAGTAGGAAGCCTCAGAATCTTATCTGTTGCCGCAACCTCACACCGGGCATCCTTGAAAATCTTAGAAACTAATCAGGTATAAAGGAGCGTAGTCGATCCCTTTTCATAAAATGCGAGGGTCAATATTTGCTGGAGAACTAGAGTTGGAAGACTAACCATGGTATTAGGATCCAAGAGGTAATAAATAAAATGGGCTTTCTTGGATCGCTAAATGACCTTGGTTTGGGTGGGGATAATTGAGTTGACGATGATAAGATGAAGTAAGTGGTGAGAATCAGGCATTTGCGACGTAGGTAAGGTCCGACCTTCCTAGACCTCTCCCGACGCTAGACGCGCATTAAGAACGTCATTGGGCTGTTGGACCAATGTGTTAGGAGAAAGGTAACCATATTCATCTAGGTTATCCGCCCCATTCATCCTCAAAGATAGGATAGGATTACAAATCATAATTTGTCTACAACGAACGTACGCCTCATATTCCCCGTTCCCAATCGACACTAAGGATGCATAGAACCTCCTAACATGCTCCTCGTTAACCTCACCCCACCCATCGCTGACAAATGGGCTTCCTATTGGAATTTATGTAAATGTCTCCTAACAGAGTTGGGAAAATCCTCGGGCTTTAAGGAACGCTCAATTGCTATAGCCCAACTCGATGGGAATTTCTCTTTAAACTAAACTCGTTCCTCCCGAGAATGGAAGGACGCAAAAACACTTCTATCGATAATAGCGTTGGTTGTGGGTTTCTGAACCATGATCAAGCCTACAAAACATCAATTTGATACACACACGATCAATGTAATGCATAAAATCAAATTAAGCGTGAATAAAGATAAAAAATGACCCAAGGGTGGATATCAAAAGAAAATGATCGGATAAGCTCAACCGACATGCACCATTCTCAAACAAAGGGAAGACAATGTGAATGTTCGATAAATGGTGAGGAAATGGGTGAATTATGAACCTACTACCCATTGGGGCATTTTATCAAACTTATGGTATGCATTCTGTTCAAAATAGAAAGAAAGTGACAATGATTCAATGAAATTCCCCAACAAACACAACTTATTCAGCACATCAACAAATAGAAGTTTTATTTGTTGGATAAGTTAACAAATTACTAGTGGAAAAATGGAATTTCTATGAATCAAGTACATGATATAAACATATTTTAGTTTTCCCTATTTTCAACACAAAGCATACAAGTGAGCTTGAAATCACAAAAAATAAGAGTGGAATGTTACATTGAATGAGCAAGTTGGAGAAGAGTAGAGAGAAAAATAGTATGGAGAGGTGCTTTGGAAGAGGGGATGAAAAAAACGATGAGGTAACAATTAGGGAAATAAGGGAAAAGTGAGGAAAAAGAGGTGAACTTCACCTATGAGAAATTTGAGTGACAGATGGGGAGAATCGATTCGCAAACAAGCAAATTGATTAAAAACGGTACTACTTTTTTACTGTTGACCACCGAATCGATTCGGTAAGAAGTGAATCGATTCACTAAAATGAACTTTGTCTAGTAGATGGTACCAAATCGATTCACAAAAGGAAGGGAAGTGAATTGTCTACATGCGAATCGATTCGTAATGGGGCGAATTGATTCTCCATTCGATGGCTAACTTTCTGCTTTAGCTGTTATGGAAATCTCAAGGAAAATGATAAGGGGATTGGCATTATTGGTTTCTAAGGACCCCAATAGATATATATAAGATGCGCAACAGGTCCAGGAAAAAAAATATGCACCCCACACTTGCTATGGGCTGCTCGACACAAAACAAACTCGATTCTCGGTGCTCTATCCAAGGGGATATAATAAACGACCCACAACAGGATCCTCTCGGGGAATTTCAGCAAGCTCAGGACTAAAACCCTCAAGGAAAGGCTTAAGTCTCTAGCCATTTACCCTTGACAAGGTTTTGGTCCTTGGATTTAGTATTTCAACGACACCGTGATCGTATATCTTATGTACAACGAATGGTCCATTCGACCGGGATCGCAATTTATCGAAAAAAATATGGAGGCGGGAATCGTAGAGTAGGACTTTGTGTCACACCTCAAAGTGCTTATGAACTATCTTTTTATCGTGAAAGGCCTTGGTTTTGGCATTGAAAATACAAGAGTTCTCGTATTGATCATTCTTCAACTCCTCAAGTTCGTTGAGTTGGAACTTACGAAGGTCTCCTCCCTAATTAATATCAAAATTACGCTTTTTTACGGACCAATATTCTCGGTGCTTAAGCTCTACCAATAAATGACACGCTTTCCCATACACCAATCGAGAAGGGGACATACCAAGGTGCATCTTATAAGCCATCTGATATGCCCAAAGCGCGTCGGTTAGGTTATAGGACCAATCCTTATTTAGAGGGTCCACGATTTTCACTAGGATCCCTTTTATCTCCCAGTTAACCAAATTCGTTTGTCCATTCATTTGTGGGTGATATGTGGTGGAGACCTTATGGGTCACCCCATATTCTGACATCAAGCGACTGGATATATGATTGCAAAAAAGAACACCTTGGTTGCTTATGAAAGGCTTGGGAGTACCAAATCGAGCCAAGATGTTCTCTTTTAGGATTTTCAATAACACTTTCGTAGTGTTCTTCCTAGTAGGCACGACTTCCACCCATTTGGATACATAGTTGGCTGCCACTAAAACGTATTCAACTTGATTGGACATAGGGAAATGAGCCATGAAGCCTATTCCCCAATAATCAAAAACTTCGATTACAGGAATAGGATCAAGAGGCATTATGTTCCTTTTGGTAATCTTTCCAATCAGTTGGCAACGGTCGCAAGTTTTATAAAGAGCATGTGCATCCTTGAAGATCGTAGGCCAATAGAAATCGTAATGTTACACTTTGAGGGAGGTATTTTGGGAAGAAAAATGTCATCCACATCCCCTGTTGTGTCAAAAAAACAAGATACTCGAGATGTCATCGTTAGGACACACTTGTGAATGATTTGGTTTGGACAAAGTTTATACATGAATCGCTCATCGATGAAGAACGACCGGGCCACAATCGAAAGTCTTTCCTTGTCCTTGGCCTAAAAGTATAGTGGATAGGACTCGATAACAAGGAGATTCGCAATATCGGCATACCATGTAAATATTAAAATGTCCATGAGTTCCTCGTTCCGGAAACACTCTGGGATAAGGATGGGATCAATATGATCGTGATCGAACGTAAGTCGGGAAAGGTGATCCCCAGCTACATTTTCCACCCGCTTTTTTATCTTTGATTGAGAGGTCAAACTATTGAAGGAGGAGAACCCAACGAATAAGCCTACTCTTATCATCCTTCTTGGACAGAAGGTACTTAAGAGCAACATGATCGGTGAAGAAGACTATGGGTTATCTTACCAAGTAAGCTTAATCCAATGCGAACACTATGACAAGTAATTCCTTCTCCATAGTGGAGTATTTCATTTGTGTAATATCAAGCGTGTCACTAGCATACGATACCACGTGAGGTTTCTTATCCCTCCATTGACAAGGCACCACCCCTACGACATAGTCACTTGCATCACACATGAGCTCAAATGGAAGGGTCAAATTGGGCGATTGCATGATGGGGACGGTGGTCAACATGGTTTTTAACTTATCGAACGATTCTTGTCATGCATAACTCCACATAAATGGAGCATCTTTGACAAGAAGGGAACATATGGGGCGTGAAATCAAGCTAAAGTCTTGAATAAAACATCGGTAAAAATCGGCATGGCCAAGAAGTGACGTCACATCCTTAACTTCAATCTTAACCTTGTCGACTTGAATACCATCATTGGAGATGATATGTCTTAAAATAATCCCTTGTGTCACTATGAAGTGACACTTCTCCCAATTGAGAATGAGGTTTTTCTCGAGGCACTAGGATAGCACTTTTTTTAGATTGGCTAGGCATCCCTAAAAGTATTACCGAAGACACTGAAATCATCCATGAATACTTCAACAATGTCTTCGACCATGACACTAAAGATGCTAAGAATTCACCATTGGAAAGTTGTCGGTGCATTGCAAAGACCAAAGAACATTATTTGAAAAGCAAACGTGTGGTACGAACAAGTGAACGTGATCTTTTCCTGATCCTCAGGGACTATTTCTATTTGATTGCATCCCGAATAGCCATCAAGAAAACAATAATACTTATGTCCGGCTACCCTTTCGAGAATTTGGTCAAGGAAAGGTAAGGGAAATTGGTCTTTCCTCATGATCTCTTTGAGGTTTCTATAATATTTGCAAACATGATAATCGGTTGGAATGCACGAGGGTAAAAGGTTACCCTTCGCATTCTCAATGACTACGACACTCGACTTTTTCGGCACAACTTGGGTCGGTCTCACCCATTCACTATAAAAAAATGGTGTGGATTATCCACACATCCAATAATTTAATCACCTCTGCCATCACCACCTTACTCATGGATGAATTCAACCAAATTTTCATTTGACGGGTGAGTTTGGCGTCCTCCTCCAAGTAAATTCTATGAGTGAAAATGGAGGGATTGATCCCTTTCAAGTCGGAAATGCACCATCCTGTAGCACTCTTATGCTTCCTCAACACCTCAAGTAAGACCACCTCTTAGCAATTGTCAAGGTTTGCCGCTATATTCACTGAAAAAGTATTCTCACCGTCGAGGAAAACATACTTGAGCTCCTTTGGCAAGGTTTTGAGCTCAATTTTGGGTAGTGAAACACTCAATGGGAAGGGAAAAGTGTCATGTGGATCCAGTTTCTCAAACTGGGAGATCCACGTTAGATCTTTGATAACACCCTCACTTTCATCATGTGTGAGGTCTCTTTCACCATCTCCCTCTATTCTATCACCACCAATACCGTCATTCACCTCCTCAGAGTACTCGAGGGATTTGAACATGTCCATTAACTCCCCATTCAGTGAATAGAAATTCGCATCAAGGGCATCTTCATATCCCTTATTGTTTATGAACAAATAGTTATCTAATGAGTTTTAAATACACGCCTCTAATGGATATCGAAAATAAGAGAGGTCAAAACATTTTTGGACAAGAGTGCCAATTCAAGCCACCGTTTCAACCGCTTCCTCACTTTCATTGTAAAATTATGGTTGCCTAAGGAGGTTGAACACATTGAATTCGACCGTCATATTACCAAATGAGAGTTTCATCACCCCATTCCTACAATTAATGTTAACAATAACGGTGGAGAGAAACGGTCGTCTGATAATTATTTGGAATTACAAACTCCCTTTTGGTACGGGTTGGGGATCAAAGATGATAAAATCCACCGGGTAGTAGAAAGAATCAACTTGGACAATCACGTCCTCCATGACTCCTCTCGGTATCCTAGTCGAATGGTAGGCTAGTTATAAAGTGACGGGAGTCGATTTAATCTCACTCAGCTTCAACTCGAGATACACAGAATAAGGAAGAAAGTTCACACTTGCCCCCAAATGTAGGAGGGCACGATCTATTCTAGTCTCCCCAATTACGCATGAAATGGTGAGGCAACCCAGGTCTTTGAACTTTGGGGCTAGCTCATTAGTTATAATGGGACTTTCTTGGATGGCCATGTATGCCTTTGTGCTTACATTTTGTTATCTTTTAACCGTACATAAGTCTTTGATACACTTGGCGTACTTTGGCACATGCTCGATTGCCTTGAGGAGGGGAATGTTCATGTTAACTTGCTTGAAAATCTTTTAAAATCCCTCTTCAAAAGATTTTGTAGCCTTCACCTTTAGACTTTATTTAAATGGGGCCAGTATAAGACAATTAATGTCCTTCGCGACTAGAGTCTCATCTCCCTCTTCGGGGATGTCATCGTCTATAATAGCGGGAGTGCGCAATTGCACATCCTTTGGAGAAGTGACCTTTACTTTGGATTTATTGGTAATGGGATTTTCAGATGAGGGTATCACAACATGGTTATTTACCGTTTTACCACTCCTAAGGGTGGTTATACCCTTAGCATTCTCGGTATGCGATGTGTTCGATTTGGAGATCTCAGTGCCCATTTGGCCCTTGGGGTTGGGTTGCGGTTGCACCGATAAAAGTCTTCTCACAACCCCTTGGGAGTTTTGGACCAACATAGCAATAGAGACTTGCATTTCTTGCATAAAATGCACCATTTGAGAGATGGACTGTTCAAGTTGCGAAACTTTTTGAAGAGTGGAAAATTGTTCTTCATTGTGCCTTTTCTGTGGAGGCAAATACGAAGCAGGAGGTCCCACGGGCGGAGGTTATGCTGATTGATATGGGGAAGGTTGTTGTTGGAATTGTGGGTAAGAGGATGGACACGGGCCTAGAAAGCCTGGAGTTGGGGGGGGGGGTTGGGAATAGTGGTCCTTCCAACTCATAAGAGGATGTGTTGTCCTCCAACTTGGATTGTAAGGCGGGTTGTTGGGATCGAAAGGAGCATTGGAGTATTGCTTTCTATATGCCCCTATAGCGTTCGCTTTCTCTTGTAAGTGGATCTTCATGCTAGGGAGTGAAGGACACTCTCTCGTTGGGTGTCCAATGTTGTCACAAATAACTCACACAACTTTCTCCATAATGCATACCTTTTGGACGGCTTCCATGGGTGGGGATTGCTGTGTGAGTTGCAATGCATCAATCCTATGACACAACTAGTCGTATTTGGTATGGGTATCTTGATTTTCCTACAACATAGACACATAGGTGGTTTGCCCTCTAGGGGTGGTGTTATCATGACTAATGTGGTCATATGGGTTCGACGTATCCCATCCCTGAGATGTCTTTGAGACAAACTCGAAATGGGCTTCTACTTCCTGACTACTCAACTCTACAAGGCTACCCTGACACATTGTTTCGACTAACTGTTTGGTCAAGGGGTTTAGACCCCTATGGAAGATGGAGATTAATTGCATTTGACCAAATTGTGGCGCGGGCAAGACCGCTTGAAAGATTTAAAATGTTCCCAACACTTGTCAAACATCTCATGATCGTATTGTTGAAAAATTTGTATCTGTTTCATGAGTGTGTTTCTCTTGTGTATGGGAAAGAGTTCCTTCAAGAAGAGATCTTTCAATTGTTGCCAATTCGCGATAGAGTTGAGAGGAAGTGTGATAAAAAAATATTTCACTCTATCTTTAATGGAAAATGAAAAAAGCTTAAGCCGCCCGAGATCGAGTGTGCAATTTTGGAAAGAGAAAGTGTTGCACACCTCTTCCAAGTCTCTAATGTTTCGACAAGCATTTTCATTTTCCATTCTATGGAAGGACGAAAACAGGTTGATCATTCAATTTTGGAAATGAAAGGCACTGTGGTTGAAAGGGAATGTAATAAATCTAGGTAAAGAGATGGTCTCCGGGTGGAGGTAATAACCAAATGACTGATGCACGGGAGCAACACCACGCAGGGGTGCATAATTATACGCCATAAGAGGCTCAAAGGATTGTATCGAGGGGGGTGCTGTAGGGAATTATGATATAGACAAAAAATATGTATGGGATGGAGTTTTATTGATCGAGTAACGATGCTGGGACGAAGCCCCAGAGTTATTGAATAGATTTTTTAAGCCTTCAGAAGAAAACAGTGTTCGGTATTACCCGGTGAACCCTTGGTTCGAATTGTTGCTTATTAGGACAAAAAACCTATCCTTCAAAGCAACACTAGATCAAAAAATTTAATGCAAAGGGTTTATCAACAAGGAACTGAATTAATAAAATCGATAATAATAAGTCCCCCACAATGGCACCAAAAACTTGACTCGCTCAAAAACTTGTATAGCGCAAGTGCACGCTAATCGCGTGGGTAGCAAAAAACTCGGTAAATGTTATATGAAGTAGAAAATATATTATTCTAGGTAAAAGTTGATAAATAAGAAATAAAAGATAAAAGAAATGATGATTTAGGTTTTGAGTGTTATAACAAACCAAAGCGAACCACAATTACTAGAACACTTTAACTAAAGATGAATAAGAATGAGCGAGATTTGATAAAACGGATTGTGAAAATATTCTTAACGAAAAAGGTTGAGGAGCATTCCCCCCACCTCGGATGATGACAACCAAAACGATTCTTCTTATTGAATCATAATCAAATGAGAATAAGATGCCTTTCTCAATAATCCCGGATGAAGGGTGTCACCCCAAGAATATGAGATGAAGATTTTGACATAATATCGGACAATTGCGTTGATGTTGAAGTTAAGTCTTAAAAACAACCCTTACATGATAAGAGATTTTAAAATCCTTTGAAACTACAATTTCAACACATACACCCATTTATTGGATTAAAACATTGAATTAATCAATAAGTGGAGCCATCTAAGGCGGGCTTATGCTACTAACCTTAGGAAACTAGCTACTGAGACTAAGAATATGATTAAACATGCAAAAGGGGCACATATTTAAGCTAAGTATCCAGTGTAAACTCACACAACAAGAGATATGGTAATAAATGTAATAAAAGACTAAGGAGAACAAGGAGGTAAAGATTTAATGATTAAAGCTTTAATTAACAACTAACTTGTGATAAAATTCAAGGCTTTACAGGTTGGAAGGATAATAAATACACCAAACCCTAGGAGAGAGAAGAGAGTGTTTATGTATATCCAAAAACTGATAAAAGGTAACTCTCTTTACAAATTAAAGGATATAAAGGCTTAATACAAAAAATCTCACCTAAATGGGAAACTAGTAAATAGGAGAAAAGGAAAACTGCAAGGGCGAATCGGTTCACTTGGGAGAAAATCGATTCGCTAAAGGGAAGATAAATCACTGTCTTGGGGTGAATCGATTCACCAGGGTGCAAACCGATTCGATTCTGCTGTAAAGATAAGGAGTGTTTGTCTAGGCCTCAAAATGGAATATGCTTCACAAAAAACCCATAACTTATTCGTTAATTCCCAGATTCATTTGTCGTCAGAGGTCACGCGAAGATGATTTGAAGGAGATCAACTTCCGTGAAGAACTCGAGATCAAAATCTGAAAGTTGACTTTACAAAAATGCCCCCGACTTTGCAACTGTCAACAAAAATTTTTAGGATTCAACCAAACCTCAAACATGCATTCCCGAAACCTATAAAGCTCAATTAAGGAACACAAAACAAATATACGACCAAAATAGGGGTTTAGTTAATAAATGAGCATAATAACTAGGAATATCATGCTCGGGAATGATAGAATATACAACTTAATGGGATTTTAAATACAATAACCGTGACTAATCAGGGGCTTCTTCCCAACCTCATCTTTCTTTTTGGCCCCACTAACTACGGGATTGTGGGTGCCAGCAACATCATCCTCTCCAAGAAAGATAGGAATTTTTTTCCCCATGATTGTACAAAGAGGAACATCTAACTCAAGAGATAAAGAAGGACCAACAACAAGTTCACCATTGCCTGATGAAGTGGACCCTGGGTCCTGGTCCAAGTCAAGCACAATGATGGGTAGAACATTTGAAGGTTAGGAAACAAAGGAGGTGATATAACTAATGTATTTCAGCAAGTATGATGCCAACCTAGTATGTTTTTCACCAATTTTTTGATGAACTCGCCTGAGAAACTTGAGCTCGTTAAGCTTAATGTCACCCTCATTGGGACACTTCCTCTTCCTATCAACTACAAGTAAACAAACAACCAATGATTAATTAAAATTTGACCCAAAAAATTATAAATAAAGTCATATAAGAATCAAAACAACCTATCCCATGACCTTCCTGAGGGCACTTTGGCCCATTGTACACTTCACACCCTACTAGTGGTACATATTAAGAATTTTTGGCAATCACTCCATGGTCGAAATAATCCCTATTGGATTTATAATGGTTAACAACTAAAGATCTATTTATATCCCTATTTTTTAAATAGTAAGTACTGTCACTGGTGACCCGCTTATAACAAAACGTGATTTCAGGGATGCTTATATGGGTGCAATGGAGTTGATAGCGCCTATGAACAACATAGATAACCCTCAAAGTATTCGGATCTACTCTAGTAGGTATAATGTCAAAGTATTGAAAAAATTCCAGAGAAAAATGATTTGGGGGAAAAGTAAAGTCGCATTCAACAACGAATAAGGAAGGGATCCAATGACCTTCAAACAAAGAAAAAGTATCTACAGGGGGATTAAGGAACTCTATGTCTACACAGTCTGGTATGTCCCATTCCTTTCTAAACTCATCTTGAGAGACAACAACATAAACCGTGATTCGATATGAAGAAAAGAAGAAAGAGAGAATTATTACAAGAGACTTAAGGATTCAGTAAGAACTAGAAGACAGGAAGAACGATCGCACAAAACCTCAAGAAATTGCACCAAAAACTTAGAAGGTTTTAAGTAAGAGATGATCGGGATTTTATCACCTTTAATAAATTTCCTCAAAAACTGGTGAACGTAATTATTAAAGTGAAATGACGATTGAACTTTGGTGGCTAAGTAGAAAAAGACATAATTTCCCTAAAATGATTCATTATAATTTTGGATATTTACAAAAAGACCATATGTAATACATGCTATCAGTAAAGCTAATAATTTTAAAAGTTTGTGAAGTTCACAATCGACCAAGCATAAAAAATGTAGCCCGAGCTACTACCCGAACTAAATGCTCCATACTTTCAAGCAAGCATCAAACATGGAAATTTGGGTACAAAAAATTACGCACTTACGTGGACTAATCATAAATAGACACATGACATCCACTATAGCAATAATACTAGTCATGAATTCATAAACACCGATCAAGGCCTAGGATACCGACCAACATACTAGAAGCCCGACCAATAATAGGGCGGTTGACCAATAGTATCAGCAAAATGCCAACAACCAGAAACATTATGGAATTTATGTACTGATGTAAATGCCTAATTTATAAAGGCATTCCATCCTTTAACATTCCATCTCTTTGTCTCCTTACTGGGCTATAAATACATTGTAATCCCTTCGTCAAGGGCGAGTGATTGAAAGGAAATAATAAGCACAGTGGACGTAGGCTATTTTCCATAAGCCGAAACACATTAAAAACCTCGTTGTCTCTTTCTTTTACATACAAATATTATCCGTGATTAAACAATTATACCTAGTCTAGTTTTTTTACATCAATAATCATAAACCAATTTCGAAACATAATCCAAATCCTTACGAAAATGAATCTCGTAGATGTCCATTGTTGAACAAACTTGATATTCAGATCCTTCTTATTGAAAAAATGATCATGAACTTCTTTCTACTGTTATAACGATATACGACATTCTTAATGTAAAATATGAACGATAGAAAATATGCCCTTACACTTTAAAATCCCGATTTGACCTTTTTTATTAAGTTACGGTTTCTTATTATTACCCATAATGAAGGGATCACTTGTTCAAGTCTTACAACCTATTCAGGGGATTTTCCATTTCCATAGCTTTGATTGTCATCCTCTCCACTAAGTTCCTCTACGTACCCTGCATTAAACAAAAAAATTCTATATTTAACAGAACCCCTAGCATTCATAAAAAAAATACAATGAAATACAGATTCAACATATATTTTAGTATAAACATAAGGTAAGAGTGTTGGCATGTAGATTGGTAAAAACTATACACAGTTTCCTATGTTAATAGGGAAAAAATAGCATTAACTCGTCATAATTAAGTTACACTATTTTGAAGTTCTGTTGGATCCACCAAAATTATGAAACTTACATTCCAAAAAAAAAATTAGAATTATGTCCACTAAAAAATTCAAAAATAACCCAATTATCAACAATCAAACACTAACTTAATTTTAACAGTGTCAACAAAAAATAGGAAATGCATCCAATGTAAAAACAATCAACAAAAAAACACTAACGATAATAGTATTTTTTTTTTTTTGTTATTTCAATCTGCTTGTGATATCTAAAAAATGAAATGAGTAAGAAATTAAATAGAAATGGTAAAAAAAAAATCAATAATAGATTGAAAAGGTGTGAAGCAACACCAAGATACATCATATTAGAACAAACCCACAAGATATTGTATCATTTAAACATTAGTAAATAAAGATTAGACTGAATAAACATTAACTCCACCACTATTTTTTTGTTGAATGACAAAAGCTCAAACAAAAAGGTTGGTACACATGTGAAGATTAATTATTAGGGAGGATGACATACACTACCTCAAAGAGTGACATGTCGTTGTCATTTTCTTCTTTTTCCTTCAACTTGGCATCAATACGAAAGTATGTAAAAAATTTTATTTTTCAAATTAAAGCAAAAACTATTACCCACTTACATAAAGGATGATAAATAGCTCAGCACAATTTTTATTTGTTGCAACCTTATAGCTTGAATGTTTACAAAACAACGCATTCCCTCAGCTAACCATATCTCTCCCTCCCTCCCTCCAACCATATTTGTCTCTCTCCATCTCTCTCTCTCTCTCTTGATGTGGGTTCTTATAAAATAAAAAGTGTGACTCAACCATGTTTGAATAATATAATGTTGTTGAAATTTTGAAAATACCTTCTACTTTTATCTTGAGCCCCGTGAACTGTACTAACATTTCTTAATAGTTGATAAGATATATAATTAAGTAAAATGGAGTGAAAGTATCGTGAAGATACTGAGTAAAATGGTGAGAAAAAAAGACATATGCAAAGGGATATAGAGAAAGATATACCAATTTTCTGTAAAAAAAAAGAAAGTTTTGGGAAAAGGTCCTTAAAGTGTATAAAAATAGGACACTCCATAAAATTTTATAAATTTAGTCCCTGTACTAAAAACACCATGAAAAATGATGCCGCTGGCGCGGACCAAAAAAATAAAGGATATTGTACCACAGAGACTAGATTTATAAATGTTATTGTATCAGGGACTAGATTTATAAACTTGGAAAGTATTATCCTAAAAATTCAAATATAGAAAGATTTAATTCTCTATAAAAAAAAAATCTAACCCTCGATCTCCTGAACTAGTTATAACGACTGATACAAACGAATCCGAACATTTCTTTTATAAATTCTTCGACCACTCTAACGTGATCTGGGTGAGTTGAATAATTAAGTGAACATCCTTTCCGATTTTTTAGCAGGAGTAGATTAATTAAGTGAAGAGTGAATGGGTTAGGGATTTGTGGTCATTGATCACGAGGGAGTTTTTTAATGGGTTGGTGTTTGGGATATTCATAAATTATTTTGGTTTCTTTTATAAATGGTTTTCGTTTGAAGGGGAGAAGATGGGGTTTGTGGGAAATTCATGCGTAGAGATAAACAGAGAGATTAGAGATTGAGGTTATTTTCGGGGAGTGAGAAGGGTCCAGTATGTGGTGGGGTTATAATCTCAACCTAAAAAAGTCAAAAATACCTCTTACTTTTGCTTGAGCCCCGTGAACAGTACCAACATTTCTTCACAATTGGGTAGAATCTTAAATCGTACTTACACAAAAATAATCTCCATGTGGCATCATATTGAATTGTTAAATACAAACTCGCATAATAAATCTGAGCCACTAATTGGAGGAGAACAAAAATCCCTCCTCCTTTACTCTCTCTCTCTCTCTCTATATATATATATACACACACACACACACACACACTTTATATGATGTGAATATACGTAAATAAATTTTAAGAGAATGTATACGAGTATAAGACCCTCAAGTGTGAATGTTGACTTAATAAGTAGAGAAGGTTATTTGAAATGAAATGGTTAATTATCAATGAGAATTATAATTGTGAAACAAATTTGAAACATAATTGTAATAAAGTACGCGTAGCATAAACTAACGTGTGGGACTAAGAGTTACATTGAAACTACTCAAGACCGGTAGCATAACTAGGATATAAAATGCATAAATTAGGTGCTCACTATAGGGGTGAGGGTTACTTCATGGGAGTGTGACACTAGCATAAATATGGAAGAGTACACGACATATCTATTAATGCATTTTAATTACTAGCAAAATAGTTTCAATAGATTTTGGGCTCTAAACCGCATCACATTGTGTTCAAAATTGTTAGGTGTGCAGCCACAGGGATGCCATGCATGTTCATTCGGTCCAGGATTTTCGGAGCTACAACAATTATGGAGTGGTTGCAGCGATCTTCTTTAGTCTCTTATGTATTTTACTCTCTGTTGATACCAAAATTAGTCCGTTGACGTGGATCAATTATGTGGAGACACGTGTCACTCTACATGGAACCTAAAAATATTTTTGAACAACACCATGACTTCGAGGAACTCAATCTCCCCGACCAAATATGACTCTCCGAGCAAGAAGTATACTCCGAGCGACTTGTACATACCGAGCTACTTAGGCGGTCTGAGCATCTTAGGCGGTCCGAGCTGCACCTCGATCAGAGCATTTATTACCAGACAATTAAGGGGATTAAATGCGCATTTAATGCTGATTATTATCATACAGATGTATACGCCTGTTGGACAGCTATGTATTGCCCTTTCACATGTACAGCCTCTGGGCTATACATACATTGTATCATCCTCATTGTAAGGGGACTCAAAATTTCTTGGTAAAAACCTGTTATCGAGAATTCCCAAACAGTCAGCAATAACAAAAATAGTGGACGTAGGGCATTCTTTTAAGGCTGAACCACTTTAAAAATTCTTCTGTCTTATTTATTTTATCTGTGATTGAATAATTAGAGATAATCTAATTTTTTACATCAACAGATTTGCGGCGTCTATGGGAAACGACTGAAATTCTCGTTTTTCACCAAAACAATTTATCACCAATGGCTGATAATCCTGAATCCAGTAATCGAAACGCTGAAGGACCCCCAAATCCATCCGCTCCTCCAAATGTCCAAGATATAGCTGGAATTATGGACAGTTTGGCTCAAGGCCAGATGGCTATGCAAGAGACTATGCGACAACTCATGCAAACTATCCAAGGTGGAGCGTAAACCTATTCAGGACAACAAAGTGTTCAAAGAAATACCGGTTTAGTTTCTTCGCGCATTAGGCAAAGCGATTCATATCGCACTGAGAAATCTGATGATTTTTCTTATCAACCGGGTCGAACTTCGTCAGTACAAGCCACAGATACTAAACAACACATCACTCTCTCTCCAGAAAGGACTAGTGTACTGGAAAGATTAAGTAGGGTCTCTCCTTTTGATCGATTGGGCCCTAGAAAGAATAATAGTCTTCCTAAGGCTGTTTTGAGAAACTTTGGATGACCATGTGATCTAAGAGAGGGTTCTGCCCAATCACAACCAGTTGCTCGACAAGATAGATCCCAGGAAACGACTTCAACACGATCAATTGCTCGAACCAATAGGCCCGAGGAGGGAAATGATGCATGGAAAGGCTCTATTCAAAGGTTGGAGGATAGACTAGGGGAAATGGTTAAGGGTAAGAATCCTCTGCAAAGAACTTTTGTTCAAGGGACGTCTTTTATACATGCAATTGTGGATTTTCCCACACCATCGAAGTTCAAAGCACCTGTTGTGACCCCTAAATATGATGGAAAAACTGACCCTGTCCTTCATATAGAACAATACCAACCTGCTGCCAACATCTATGCCATGCCAGACGAGATGAGATGCAGGGCATTTTCGGGAACTCTTACCGGATCTTCACAGATATGGTATAATAATCTTCCTCGGGGGAAGATTTCAACTTTCTTTCAATTCGCCGAGCTTTTCATTGGAAATTTTTGTTTTGGAGCAAAACTAGTTAAATGAGTTGCACATTTGTTAAGTGTTAGACAAAAAACTGGTGAGAGCACCAGGGATTACATAACTCGTTTCGATAATGAGAAGATTGAAGTTATTGATTACGAGGAAAAAATAACAATTACAGCTTTAATGAGTGGACTATTGCCCAATAAATTGTACTACACTTTGGCCAAAGATCCACCTAGAACCATGTCAGAACTAATGGAAAAAGCGGCCAAGATCATTAATGTCGAGGAGGCTATGGCTGCGAAGAAGAACATGGACACCAAAGAGACCAAGGTGGAGGTTGATAAGGCTAAGAAGAAAGAACATAAGAACAATGGTGGTGACAAGCAGTAAAAAACAAAGCCATCATGGGAAGTATTGAAGAAATTTGAAAATTATACTCCTTTGAAAGTAGACATAAACCATGTCCTCGAAGAGATCAAGAACATCGAGGATCTAAACTGGCCTGAGAAAATGAAGTCAGACCCTAACAAGAGGAATAAGGCCAAATATTGCGAGTTCCATAAAGACCATGGCCACACAACCAAAAATTGCATAGCTCTCTAGATTGAAATCGGAGCACTCATCAGACGAGGAAAGCTGACCAAGTATGTTGATCGAAGAAATGAAAGAAAAAGCAACGACTGAGCAAGACAGAGGTCTAGATCTCCTCGTCGATCAGAAGAAAACAAGAAAAGAGATCATGAAGATGATCCAGAAGATGGCCCTCATCTCCCTAAGAAACCAAGACAGCCAGAACGTGAGGTATTTTCAATTCTTTTTGGATCATTTGATTGTAACGTTATTACAGGTGGAGATGCAGGTGGTGGGGACCTTACCGCGGAAAGGAAAGCTTACCTCAATGAGGATCAAGCTTGTTCATAAATTCAGCGAATAAATTTAGCTGAGGATGATCACCCGAGGAAGGTGAATAAAGAAAAAATAGTCATCGATTTCTCCAAGAACGACCTCGCAGGTGTACTATAGCCTCATGCTGATCCACTGGTTATCAAAATAAGGATGAAGGAAGTGATAATCTCAAGAGTATTGGTGGATAATGGTAGCTCAGTGGATATCATGTTCTACTCATGCTTTGATAGTTTAAATTTGAAGTTGTCTCAGTTGGAACCTTATCACAGGCCCCTCGGGTTTGCTGGAGAGAAAGTCTTTCAACTTGGGACGATCAAGTTGGATATGTTCATCGGCACATGGCCCACTTGTCGAATAGAAAGAATACGTTTCTTTGTGATGGATAAGAATGTCCAGTCAGCTTATAATATCATTATGGGAAGAGTAGGATTAAAGAAGTTCAAAGCAGTACCATCTACGGTACATCAATGCCTGAATTTTACAACCAATTTTGGAGTAAGAGTTGTGAAGGGCGACCAAAAAGTAGCTCGAGAATGTTACTACTCATCTGCCGAGCAGGAAGAATTGGAGGAATCTAGAAAAAAGACAACTACCTACCAAGTTGATGAAGGTACAGAGATTGAAACATTGGATCCTATAGATGAATCGCAGCTCGTGAAAGGTCTGGTGGTGGAAGCTCCTGAAAATATCATTCTGGACGACGAGCATCCTGAACGAACAACTCAAATAGGGTCGTCGTTAGATGCCTCACTAAAATAGGAATTGATAGTTTTTCTAAAAATCAGAAAACAAACTTTTTCTTGGAGTCATGAGGATATGCCAGGAATAGATCCAAATTTCTTATGTCATGAACTTAATGTGAATAAGGAGATCAAGCCAGTGAAGCAGAGACGAAGAGTGTTCAGCCCTGAGAAGAACTAAGATATACAAGAGGAGGTCGAGAAGCTCCAGAAATCTTACTTTATTGATGATGTCAAATATCCAGACTGGTTAGCAAATGTAGTAATGGTGAAGAAGAATAAGAACAACAAGTGGAGAATGTGTGTAGACTTTACCGAACTTAACAAGGCATGCCCAAAGAATCATTTTCCTTTGCCCCGAATTGATCAATTAGTGGATGCTACCTCGAGACACGAGCTGTTGAGCTTCATGGATGCTTATTCTGGTTTACAACCAGATTAAAATGATACCTGAAGACAGGGAGAGTACTTCTTTCATTACCCCTAGGGGAACTTATTGTTATAATGTTATGCCTTTTGGTTTGAAAAATTCAGGTTCAACATATTAGCGGCTGATGAACAAGGTGTTTGCCGAGCAAATCAGTTGCAATATGGAAGTCTATGTTAATGATATGCTGACAAAGAGCAAGAGAGCTGCTGACCATCTAATTAACTTAGGCTGGACATTTAATCAACTAGATAAATATCAAATGAAGTTGAATCCCACAAAGTGCATATTCGGAGTACGAGAAGGCATGTTCCTCGGGTATATTGTCAACCAACGAGGTATTGAAGCCAACCTTGAAAAGATCAAAGCTCTATTAGGGATGCGATCTCCAACGATGAAGAAGGAAGTACAAAGTCTCATAGGGCGAGTTGCAACACTTAACAGATTTGTATCGCGAGCAACTGATAGGTGCCTTCCATTCTTCAAAACACTCCGAAAAATGTTCAAATGGAATGAAGAATGCGAGAAAGCCTTTCAAGGGTTGAAGAAATATCTGGGAGCACCTCCACTATTGTCCAGGCCAATGATGGGAGAAAGATTGTACTTATATTTGGCAGTTTCAAAAAATGCAGTTAGCTCGGCATTAATAAGAGTGGAGGATGGAGTGCAAAAACTAATTTATTACACTAGTAAGACCTTCTGAGGAGCAGAGATCAGATACTCAAGACAGGAAAGGTTGGCATTAGCGCTGATCGAAGCTAGTAGAAGAATGAGGCAATATTTCTAGGCTCATACCATAATCGTGTATACCGATATGCCGTTAAGGCAAGCTCTTCATAAACTAGAAAAATTAGGGAGATTGATGTATTGGGCAATAGAACTTGGTGAATATGATATAATTTATGAGCCTAGATCGTCACTAAAAGGGCAGGCAGTAGCAGATTTTATAGCAGAGTTCACCTATCCTGATACCCCCGAGGAGCAAAAGCTGGATACCGACCAACCTGTGGATGTTACAGGACCATCAAATTGAAACCCGGATCAACTTACGTTGGTCGATGAATAAGAGAAGTTGGTCGACGAGCAAGAAAAGATGGTCGATGAGCAGTAAGAAGCGCTAGAGGAAGACAAAAAGAAGTAGTAAATGTTTTACCGAGGATCTCGGTCCAATCAAAAATTTGAAGATGAGGTACTTATATGGAACCTATATACGGATGGCTCATCTTGCACTACAGGCTGTGGGGCAGGGATTGTTTTAAACAGCCCGGATGAGGTCGATATGGAGTATGCTCTGCGCTTCCAATTCAAGGCTTCTAATAATGATGCTAAATATGAAGCTACGATTGCAGGTCTTAATCTGGCAAAAACCATGGGGGAAGAGCAAGTTATTGTATTCAGTGACTCTCACTTGATCGTAAATCAAATACTGGTAATATATGCAGCCAAAGGAGAATTAATGATCAGGTATCATGCAAAAGCGATGGAAATTTTATCAAGTCTGATGGCCGTGCAGATAATTAGAATACCAAGATTGGAGAATGCCAGAGCAGATGCCTTAGCTCGTTTAGCATCAGCCACACGCACCGAGATATGAAGAACAATCCCAATTGAAGTCTTGGATAGTAGGATCATAGATGAAGATCTGATGATAAACTTTATTACCTTTGATTTAGGACCATCTTGGAGTATATTGAAGAGGGGTATTTACCAACTAATAAACTCGCGTCCAAGAAACAAAAGTTTAAAGCTTCTCGTTATGTATCGACCAATGGTGTTCTATATAGATGAGGAATTATAGCTGGCTTGCAGAGATGTGTACATCCCACCGAGGTGAAAGACTTGATCGAAGAAGTCCATAAAGGGTCTTGTGGAGCCCATGTAGCAGGACATACACTTCTGCAAAGGATAATGACACAAGGATACTATTGGCCGACAATGAGGGTTGATTGCATAGCCTATGCTAAAAAATATGACAAATGTCAATGCTTCTCCCTTATGTGAAGAACTCCCCAAGCATTGTTGACACCCATTACTTCCCCTTCGCCATTTTCCATGTGGGGAATTGACGTGGTTGGGCCACTTCCAACGACTAGAGGAAGATTTAAATATCTCATCATCGCAGTGGATTTTTTTACAAAGTGGGTGGAAGCCGAGCCTCTTGTCGACATGACATACGAAAAGGTGTACCAATTTGTTTGGAAAAATATAATCTGTAGATATGGTCTTCCCCATGCATTCATCACCGACCATGGAACACAATTTGACAACGAGGAGTTCGCTGCATATTGTCATCAGTCGAACATACTAAAAACCCACTCTGCACCAGGCCATCCCCAAAGCAATGGGTAAACTGAAGTGACGAACAGGACACTGCTGAATGGCTTAAAGAAAAGATTAAATGGTGCAAAGGCAAATTGGATCAATGAGCTACATTTTGTACTGTGGGCTTATCATACTACTCCCCGAGCAGCAACAGGAAAATCTCCATATATGATGGCATTTGGAAGTGAAGCTGTTATACCCATCGAGCTGGGCCTCCCAACACACCGAGTGCTGAACTTCAATTCCACTGTCAGCGACTTGATGAGAAGGTTAGACTTGTACATGCTCGAGGAAGTTAGAGAAGAAGAAGCCATCAAGAATGCTTCTTACCAGCAACGAACAACTTTGTTCTACAATAAGAGAGTGAAGAAGTGCGACTTGAAAGAAGGGGACTATGTACTGAAGAAAGTAATTCAAAAGCACAATAAACTGGAAGCTAACTTAAATGGGCCCTACAGAGTAACATAAGTTGTTCGACCAGGGACATATAGAATTGAAACTTTAGAAGGGGAGGAATTTAAGAATGCATGGAACGCAGAGCATCTTCCTAAATATTATCAGTAGTCTCATTTCTATGTAATGCAGTTTTCTTCGATATGAATAAAGTTTTGGTTATTTCACCCAATTCTCTCTTTTTGTTGAAATTTTTTCGGAGTACTAGTGCTGCACACTACGCATCAAACCCAGAAATACCAACTCCGGTTGGTTGGGAAGAAAATCCACCAACTATAAGTTGGTTGGGAATAAAAAATTTCCCAGAAATACGAACTCCGATTGGTTGGGAAGAAAATCCACCAACTATAAGTTGGTCGGTAATAAAAAATTTCCTTGAAATACCAACTCCGGTTGGTTGGGAAGAAAATCCACCAACTATAAGTTGGTCGGGAATAAAAAATTTCCCAAAAATACCAACTCCGGTTGGTTGGGAAGAAAATACACCAACAATAAGTTGATCGGGAATAAAAAATTTCCCAGAAATATCAACTCCGGTTGGTTGGGAAGAAAATCCACCAACTATAAGTTGGTCGGGAATAAAAAATTTCCCAGAAATACCAACTCCGGTTGGTTGGGAAGAAAATCCACCAACTATAAGTTGGTCGGGAATAAAAATTTCCCAGAAATACAAACTCCAGTTGGTTGGGAAGAAAATCCACCAACTAAGGTTGGTCAGGAATAAAAAATTTACCAACTAAGGTTGGTCGAGAACCAAAAACCACCAACTCCGGTTGGTCGGAAACAATTGGTTAAATAAATTAAAGTCATCTCAGGGCTTAAAATTAAAAAGATAAAGTTCTTGAAACTTGTGGCATTCTAAACTACCACCATAGTTGGTCGAGAAATAAAATATCACCAACTCTAGTTGGTCGTCAGATGATTATCATCAATTCAAGATAGTCAACAAAAAGTTTTCACCAACTTTAGTTGGTCGGCAATTTAAAATGACACAAAATATTTCTATCTTTTTAACAGATATACATACACATTCATTAATAAATAAAAAGAAATGTCTTACAGAATACTTCCAAGACAATCGAAATTGCAAATAAAATTAGAAGTTTTTCATTAAAATCCAAAACAAAATACGTTGAGAATGAAATACATATATAAAAAATTATTACATCAAGATTCCTATTCTATTGGTTTCTTCCCCTCTGCCTTTGAAATAGGTTCTTCACCGGCAGGAGGATCGTCTAAAGCATAGGGGGAATTGATAAAATTTATATCCTTAAACATCCTGATATTCATTACTGAGGGACGATCAAGTAGGTGCTCCGGGCGAGATATCTCAAAGTTAAAATGAAGGCTATAGTCACCGAGATACTTTGAAATAAGACAATGAGGAATGCCCCGAGCAGGAATCCAGCTCATATCCAGTTTGAAAGGTGGCACCGGTAAATCGAGCAACCTAGGGTCATAGTAATCCCATAAATAGTGACCATGTTCCAACTACAGCACGCCCAAGGCATTCATCCATCCTTGATTGTAACCCACATTATTCTCATTTTGGATCCGATCATCTAGATGGTAGAGGGCTTCATTATAACTAGCCATCCAAAACTCCCTGGGCTACTTGTGGAATTGATAGGTTAACCTCTCCAGTTGCTCGTGGAGGTTTTTCGTTAAAAGTTTTTTAATCTCCAAGGCAGACTTTTGTGCAGTGAGCTGCTCGTACATATTCAGAATCTTCTTGGACATCTCGGCTAATGCTTCATTCTTTGCCACCAACTGGAATGCTTGATTCTCCAAGGCTGCCTACGTTCTAGCTTCTTCAATAGTAAGTCGAGCAACCCTTGCTCATCCCCGAGGAGCTCTTGCTCGTCCGTGAGTAGAGGTAGAAGGACCAGCTCTCTTCAAGGCTTCTAATTAGTCTCTCAGATTGGCATTTTTGACCTCTAAGAAAGAGAAACCCTCATCGTTGATAGGGACTAAAGCGTTCGAGGAAGACGTTGCAGATTTCAACTGATATATCTCTCCTCGTAGGTTATTATTTTACTGCTCCAGCAACTTAGCTATCTGCCTGTGCTCTTCGACCTCAGTCTTCAAAGTTCTCTCCCTCACATCATAAGCAGTGAACAACTTATCATATCCCTTATCAGAACTTAGTTGCAGATACTTCTTCTCATATCCCTGGTGCAAAAGGGCTGAAGATTCCTTGTATTATTGTTGAAGCTCCTCAAGAGTGCCCTGGAGGTCTTCAATCATCTCATAATATGCTACATTGTTAGCCACTGCCCGTTCGAGCAAACACTTTAAATACTGGTAGGCTTCAACTGCTTGCTCTAAAGCATCTGGACCGAGGATATCAATAATTTGAGCTTCAGTCATATCCGTATGACCAACTTTGAAGTATTCATTACATTGTTACAACAACTTTGTATCATGAGCTGATAACAATTCCATCCTGGCCATAAACTAGTAAAAGGAAGAGATAGCAAGAATCAATAAGAGTGCAAGCAGAGCAATAAGAAAAGAATCAACAGTATGAACAATTAAAACCTCAAATTTTATTGCATCATAAAGGAGATGTACATAGTTCTGAGTTACATTTGACAAAAATAAACAGAGAGAAAAGGCCGAACAGCTCTACACCTTCTCCTTATTTCCCAAAACTTTCTCGGGAAGTTGGGACGAGGAGGTAGGTTGCTCGAATGGCATATAAGGTTGTTCAGTGGGTGATGGAAGCTGCTCGGCTGAAATATTGGTTGATTGAAGCTGCTCGGTAGGAGTAATAGTTGGTTGGGGCTGTTTGTAGCAAAGTTCAATAGTAGGGACCTGATCCCCAACCATCATAGAAGATTCCTCGGAAGCATCTTCATCTTCTTCTTCTTCCCCGGGAGTAGAAGGGGGGCCAGGAATGTGTCGCTGAAATAAGTTTGAATTTTCATCGACATTCATCTCTTTCAGAGCAGTAACCCAACCATCCTTGAAGTATTTGAGGCTGCCATACTCCATTTGTGACACCATGGAAGCCAAACCCTTATTCCAACCTTTGTCCCAGCCAGCACTGAAGGACTTTTTCACAGCCAATTTCCTCTTCACTTTCTCCGAGGAAAGCTTCTCAGATAGAAGTTCCTCGGCAGCTTTCAATTTCTTTTCTGCCTCTTCCTTTTGACGACCAACGTCACGAAGTCTACCCAGCTCTTCCTCATCAGACTTGAGCTTACCTTCAAGATCTCCAGCATTTTGTAGCTTCCCTTCGAGCTCTTTATTATTACTTTCCAAGTCGTTTATTTTCTTCTCCAATCCCTTGGAGACCTCAATAGACTGATCCCTCTCCTGCTAGGTGGAATTAAGCTTCTTCTCGCAAGCAGCTTTATCATCGACATACTTCTGACGAGAATCCTTTAAAGACTGCGTCAGACCTACAAAAGCCTCCTCTACACCACTAGAGGAGATGGACGACTTGATGGCTTCGTCCTTCTTTAGAATAGTATTAAAGCAGGTTACCAACTGGAAAAAGAAAATAATTGAAAATCAGTGCAAGGACATAACATTGAAAAATGAAAATTTAGATTAGCAATACTTATTGAGGCAATGTGCTGAGCTGCCAAAGTGGTAACCCTATCCCGGGAAAGATTTTCTTTAATACCTTGGATCTCAGGGATGATCCAAGACTTCACCAAACTCATGGCAGAGCTCGGAGCAACGAAAGTGGGAACACCACTTCCAGTAGTTGGAGGCTGAGAAATGGATTCAGCCAAATTGACCGAGGAGCTCTTTTTCAACTTCCTCGTGGGAACATGAACATTCTCGACCAAGGATGTCATCTTGGTCGGTGATATAACTACAACCTCACTTGGAGGGTAAACAACTACAACCTTTCTTGGAGCCACAGGGGGCTTCTCGGCAACCTTCACAGTAACAGCTGGAGGAGGTGCATCACTTTGTCTTGTCCCTTCTGGGACATCCTTCTTGCTTTTCTTTGCCTCTCCAGTAATAGAGGCAGATTTCTTGAAGAGGGCAGGAGCTCTACTTCTCTTCATTATTTCACTAAGAGGTATATGTGACTCAGGAGAAGAACCTTCAGAAGTTGGTACTGGTTCTATGTCACTTATCACTGGACGAGCAGTAAAAGATGAGGTGTAACTCTTGTACTGAAACAAGTATGAAGTTGATCTGATGTGTTCATCAGCAACAGTTTGATGCAAACCCCAGATAAGTTTTAGATGCTTTAAATTAACTTTTGTCTCTTTTGGAGACCTTCTCTTGCTATCAACTGCAAATAAATCAAAATTAAAATATCAGTGACACATTTTATCAAACACAAAGAAAGCATAATTTCAAAAATAAATTAAAATAAAAACAACCTATCCCATTGCCATAGGGAGGGCATCTAGGACCCTGATACACATCATTTCCAATTAACGGAGCATGTTGCCAATTTTTCATAACAACACCATGCTCGAAGTAATCCTTGTTGGCATCTGGGAGATTGATGACTAAACCCCTATTTACAAACCTAGTTTTCAAGTAAAAAGTACTGTCGCTAACAACCCATCTATAGCAAAACATAATTTTTGGAATTCCTATACGATTTCCATGAATCTGATTTAACCTATGGACTCTATTAACTATTCTCCATGTATTGGGGGTTATTTTTGTAGGAACCACGTCAAAATATTGACAGAATTCCAAACACAAGGGGTTTGGGGGAAAAGAAAAGCCACATTCAGCTACAAAGAGACTGGGGAACCAATGTCCCTCAGCCAAACGAAAATAATCTGAAGGATCAGAAAGTTCCTCCAAAACGACCCATGAAGGAATATAGAAATCAAAACGAAACTTATCAAGCGACTCAATAAGGTAAACCATGATGAATAAAGGAAATAAAAAAAGAAGGAAGAAGATCTTACAGAAAAAGGATGGATCAGTTGACAACGAACGATGGAAGGAATGAATGCGCAAGATAGAGAAGAAATGGAGAACTCAAAGATACAGATTTGAAAAAGTGAAGAGACGATAGGATTTTCTGCAAACCTTACCTTCGGAAAGGGTAAAAATAATGATTATAATTAGAGACGTTTACGCTACCAGCAGCTAAAAGGACAAAAAGGGCGTCGAGACCGAAGCAGTTAGAAAAATTCAAGAAGTCTGAATCTATGAATTCGAAAAGAAAAATAAATACAAAGAAAACACTCCTAAAATTCAGGATGACCATTTAATCCCGCCATATTTCGAGCAGAATGTTCCACACCCCTCAACCTCGAACTATGAAATATTGGGGGCTTCTGTTGATACCAAAATTAGTCCGCTGACGTGGATCAATTATGTGGAGACACGTGTCACTCTACATGGCACCTACAAATATATTTGAACAACACCATGACTTTGAGGAACTCAATCTACCCGACCAACTATGAATCTCCGAGCAACAAGTATACTCCGAGCTACCTGTACATACTGCGCTACTTAGGCGGTCTGAGCAGCTTAGGCGGTCCGAGCTGCATCTCGATCAGAGCATTTATTACTAGACAATTAAGAGGATTAAATGAGCATTAAATGCTGATTATTATCATACAGATGTATATGCCTATTGGATAGCTATGTATTACCCTTTCACATGTACAGCCTCAGGGCTATTAATACATTGTATCATCCTCATTGTAAGGGGACTCGGAATTTCTTGGTAAAAACCTGTTATCAAGAATTCCTAAACAATCAGCAATAACAAAAACAGTGGACGTAGGCCATTCTTTTAAGGATGAACCACTTTAAAAATTCTTCTGTCTTATTTATTTTATCTCTGATTGAATAATTAAAGATAATCTAATTTTTTACATCAACACTCTCTAAATAGGAATATATCCTTTATTATTCGGGCATGTTTCCTATTGTCAGACTTTTATTTGATTTTATTTAGTTCTGTTATGATGGATTTTTGTATGGGATTTTATACCGATAGTTTATTGGGTTCATTTGGATTTTATTCTATTCCAGCTTTCAATATTACCTATGGTGATTGTGTATTTAAATTAATTATTTGAATCTTTTATGATGAATGGTTTTTCATTCAGACGTTATCAGAAAGTTAAAATTTGGCACGACTCAAATAAATAATAGGTCGTTAGTAATTCATTGGATTTTTTATAGTGATAAGAATGAGCCTGTTGAGATTCCTGTTTTATTTTTGAAGAGGGTCGGCTACCTGTTATTTAAATAAGAGAGGTATCACACATTTTAATGTTGGGGAAATGCCCCACTCCCCTAAGTGACAACTTCCCTTCATGTCCAAATCACGTAACTTCGGGCACGAGAGACACGTTAGTCTTTAACTCTTCTGCTACTTATGTCGTAACTCATACGATGTTCCTGAACTACCCCGAATAATCTCTGATTGACCCGATTCTTATCGAGGAACTCTGACTCCCATCCGATGCCGGAATCTTACTATCTCCCCCCGTTTAATCAACCATGGGGCATACGAGAAGGTTCCCAGACAAATCTCAAAAGGTGCCTTGACATTCCTAAATTTTTAAGAGTTATTATATGCAACTCTACCATCGGGAATTATTCCTCTCATATACCACTTGTGTCGAAATGTAGATGTGGTATGGTGGCTTCTAAGGAGGATAGAGATCATCTCTTTTGGGGTAGTTCCATTACACAATCTATTTCGCTTAGATTTCACAATATTCCATGATTCAGGTTTACATCTCAAAATTTTAATTCTAACTTGATGAAATGGTGGATTAACTCAAAAGGGGATAAAGTTAGAAGCATCGTATGTTATATGACCCCCCCGCCCCCTTCATTTGTTAGCATTTATGATGTTCGATAAATAAATGCATGTATAAGGGAGTGTTAATGAAAGAAAATTTCAATCTCATTCAAATTTGTGGGGAGATTAAAATCGTGTTTAGAAATTTTTCTTTCATTAGCATGAAATCAATATTTTGTATTGATATTTTATAGAATTTCTCTCTTTTATGGGCACATATTGCTCCTTTCTGATGTAAGCCACATAAGAGGGGCTTTCCCTAGTTTTATTGTGAAAAAAATCATGGGAATCATTCCTATTTAAAAATAAAAATAAAAATTGCTCCTCCCAATTACCTTAAAATATAGAATACGCAAATCTCGCATCTAACTCTCAGTCATATTTCTCTAATATTCCTCGGTCTACTTGTGACACATTTTGCTCAAAATACAACATTATAGCTATCACCTATTAATAATCCAAATAATAGGTGGGAATTATGGATCTCTTTTTTTTATAATATTGTTGGGAGGCACCTTGTGCCAATTTTTTCCCTCTCTTCAATGAAATGTTGGGCACGGCGCCCGAGAGTGTAACTTACCCAATTTAACCGTAATTATTCCATCTCGGTCAACCAATTCCACAAACCCAAAGGGAATCTTGACCATTCAATAGTGTTAGTAACCCAATAATGAAGTTCTTCACTCCACATATCCATATCACTTAAAATCACAATTTTTTTCAATATCCTGGATGATCACCTCGAAGCACCGTTTTCCCACCTATGAGTGGTGAACTTGGAGATAACTTCACTATGTCTCATTCCACACCGAGCCACACACTAAGTATCTCACGTCAAGTGGAACATCTTAGTCCTCTTCATGGGGTACTAAAAAAACATGACCCGTGTGTCTGCACGTTCGGGGTCCTTTACGTCTAATAAGAATCATTATCCTATTTTTATACAAACAACCCTCTACATCTACTGCAATACCCCATAATTCTGAGTAATTTGTTTTAGCATTTGAAATTACATGCGTCATGTAATTCAATTGAAATAGGAAACATTATGAAATTAATAAATATTAATTTATGAGAATAGGCTTTATATTTATGTGTAAATTTACTACTGTGACTAAGAAAATTTAAATTAAGTCAATTGTTGTGCATCGTATGTGAAAAGAAATGACAAGATTGACAATATCTCAATTAGGACATATGTTTGGGCTATATTTGGGTTGAGATAGGATGATTATGTTTAGTGACTTGCATCCTGATTTTAAGTGAACAGTGGATCCGGGACTGGTCAAAATAGTCAAAATCAAGTACCCAAAGGTAGAGATTGGTTATGGGGGACACTTTAGAGTAGTCAAAACCCGAGAAAGGGCATAAAAGTCATTTCACATCTAGAGCCTTAATTAATTTTGGGATTAGGCTTAACTCAAAGAAGAGTTGGCTTAGGGAGGAAACCATAACACACCAAAAAACTATAGTGAGAGATATTTGGAGAAAAGAATAAGGAAAACACTTAGGAGATCCAAATGGCTTAATTTGGAGAAGGAATTGGTGAGAATTCTTGTCAGACCCATGGAAATACGTAGAGAATTCCGGATTCGATGAATTTAAGGCAAGTCTATATCTTGCTTTCTTGATTAATGTGTAGTATTCATTTATACAAAAATTGGTAGTAATTGACTGAATTTTGGGTTAGGGATTACTACTTGAAAAAATGGGTTTGAGGGGACAAGCCGCAATGAATCAATCAATGAACGATATTGTAGAGATGCTAAATTGTTAGAGGATGCATGTCTTAGGTAATTTGAATAATTGTAGAGAAAAATTTAGATTTGAGATGACTAATGTATGATGTTTAATGAAGAAAATTCAGGAAAATTGGTATGTATATATGAAGGTGATGATTTTATTAAATTAAGGATTTAAGGTTATTGAATTGATGAATCTAAGAATTTAAAATGATTAGGTTCATTAAGATGGGTAGAAAAGGGATTGGGTTTAGTTGAATGATGAATTGGAGACTTCTTGTTGTTAAAAAACCCGTCACTTTGATGCCAGATCTAGTATCCTTCCCAAAATCAAATCGATTCGGACTTCATAGGCAAATCTATTTGGCTGGAGAATATATGCGACTATGAATCCGAATCAATTTCGAACGTGGTGCGAGGGGAACTTGGCCTTTTATTTGGAACCAAAGGTAGATTTTAAATTTGGTAAATTGGTTGAGGTTAAATAAATAGTTTTAATACTTATACAAATATAATGAGTAAGGGTATTTTGGGTAGACGAGAATTAGCTCGATTTACATGTGCTATGGTATTTATAAGATGAAATATTCGAACATAGAATACAAAACGGAATAGAGAGACTTTCGTTTATAATGTTAGGACTGGTTAGGGATGTTCTGGAAAACTCAGAGATGAGAAAGTATGTTAAATTATTTAATTCATAGAAGAATTTAATTAAACAACAGTCCGGATTAGACTCGGGTTATTAGACTAGTGCTTTGGGTGATAGATAAAGATTAGTCAATTTATGTGATTATGTATACGTATATGTGGACACAATAAATAAATATATATATATATATATATATATACATATGTTTTTGTGTCTGTGTGTGTGGAGGATACACGTCATGGGAGATCACAGTGGCGAATCACAACAAAGGTAGTACCATTACCCTTGGTCATAAGTTTGTGCATGACCACATGGCGTAGGCTTTGAAGTCCCGTGAAATAATTTTTTATGGTTATGACCATGAACTTAAGGCCATGACTGCTTGAAATGTTTGTTTATTATTTTGGGTTCGGTTGTGAGATTCTGACCCGCTTTCCAGGAATATGGGGGACATTCCTAGAGCTTATAACATGCTAGTGATTTTACATATATAGCGAGAGGCATATATATGTTTACCTTTGTGTGAAATATTTAAGTATATAAGGACATGAATAATATTATACGGGTAAATCTTAATAAATGAAAATGTGAAATACTTACATATATAGATATGAATAATTATATATGGGAGTAGATAAATAAATGTGATTGGGGAAATGAATAATTGGCGCAGAGACATATATTAAATCGTGAGGATTTAATGAGATATCAATTAAAAAGTTGTGAAATCTAGTTAATGAACCAAGGTTAGATATTTTACTCAGGCTAGGGTAGTATAGTAATGACGTTAATGGCAAGGCTAGTTAGGCAAGGTAGAGTAACTAAGATGGTTAAGATGCTTAGGTTGGGTGAGCACTTTAGATGAGGTGTGAGGGGTGAATCACGAGAGTGCTCTATCGGTTTATTAATATGAAAAATGCTTAACATTTTCATTTATGCATTTTATACACTGGAAAGAGATTTTCAAAGGTTTTGGGCTCTTACTCATATCAAATATATTTTCAAAACCTTTAGGTGTCCAACCAACAGGACGCCATGGATGATTAATCTTTTAGGGATTATGTAGCTGAAACTGATGTGGATACTTACAAGATTTTAAAGTATCCATGTATTGGTTGGGAATGTTTCCATCTTCATTGAGACTTATGTGTTTTAGGTTATGTTATGTCAGTTGGATTAGATATATTGGATTTTACCCGATGGATTATTCGGAAACTTTATTTCGTTATCTCAACTACAAACTTTATATTGTGGTTACATTTATATTCATTGCAATATGGGATTATTATTAATTGATTAATATTTTTGTATGTTCATGAAAGATAAAATTGACACTGCTTATTGAATTAATTAGGTGGTTAGTAATTAATCATGTTTCGACAGTGATGCTAAGAATGAGCCATATGAGACTTTGGTTGTATTTTGGTAGCGGGATGGCCACCCATTATTTTAATCGGCAGGTTGTCACAGATGGTATCAGAGCATCGGGTTCTAGTTTCCTATAGGATCTGTGCATATTTTTATGTTTCGGCATAACATCCTTTAATATAGATCCTTATTATAGGTCTATTTCATTCATCTTTATGTACACACATTTATGTTCATCTGCCAATTATTTTTTACTTAACTATGAGATTATTAAACTTTAAATATCATTTCAGATGTTGCCAAAGTGAATGCATCAGACGAGAGTGAATGTTGGGGAGGAAGCCCCGCATGGGAACATTACAGCCATAGACGTGGTTAATATAATAGCACATGAGGTATGTACGATGATGACCGCAATGGCGCAACACTTTACCCAAACCCAACCTCAGCCGCAGGTGTCACCGATTATTCAGAGTAAACCTGGTCCTTCAACTTGGAAGAAAGTGAGGGAGGCCTTTGAGAATAAGCATCCACTAGAGTTGTAGGGCAGCTCAGATGTAGTGGTAGCTGCCTAGTGGAAGAAAGACATTTATCGTCATCTTCTCCTTATGGATTGTACTTAGGTCCTAACACAAATACAAGCTACTTTCCATATTGTGGGTGAAAACTTACAATGGTAGGAGTTAGTGACCACATCAGGAGAGAGGGATATTATAACTATCGATGAGTTCTGGATGTGGTTTGATCACAAGTACTTTTCGTTCTCTATTAAGATAGAGATGAAAAGGATGTTCATCGATGTTTCTCAGTGGATCGAACCATGGTGGAGTACGAGGAGGAGTTCACCCGTCTATCCAATTTTATGAAAGATGATGTGACTACTAAAGAGAAGAAGTTGTTAAAGTTCATAGATGGGTTAAAGTGGATGATCTGACAACACTTTAGTTAATCTATCCTGGACTACCTATTCTGAGGAGTGATTGAGTAGGTGAGACGAGTCAGACTAGGAAGGTTAGTGGGAATGCTGCCAGTGGGGCACACCAACATCATGTGAGCAGGTAGCATGAGCGAGATTCTCAACATAGGGATTCAATTAAGAAATTCAGATGAGGAGTTTTTAGAACGAAGAGTGGTGGGTTTAGGTAGGTCTAATAAGTCCCTTGTTATCATCATCATCAGCATCATCATGTTCGTCAGGGCCTCCAGGGCCAAGGGAACAACGAGGGAGGCTAGTAGGATGGGGAGAATAATGTGGACAACCATGACATGACCACCAAGGCCAGAGACAAGGGGACTTCGCAGGTCAATTCCTTACTTGTGGTGATATGGGCAAGAGGAAGAGGGAATGCCAACAGACAGGCATGGAACTTCAGTAGGTTGCCCAGTAGGGGTCGCAAGCATAGCTACCATTTGCATCACCACCCCTACAACTACAAGGATAGTTATAGTATGGAAGTGTTTATAATGTTTAGGATTCACCCATGACTCGATCCAGTAGGCACCGCCCACAATTGACAGTATGTTGTCTTTTCATAAGCATATAGTTGTGGTGTTATTTAACATGGGCGCATCACACTCTTTTATAGACACTAGTTTTGCACACGAAGTCAATTTATTAGAGACCGTTAGCATTACCATCATGTGTTTTGACTCTGCGTTTGGTAGTGGAGCCCTTATACACTCTATATGTAGCGGTGTAGATATTGATGTCAGTAGATTATGTTTAGCGACTGAATTGTTAGTTTTGGATATGGTGGGCTATGACGTCGTCCTTGGCATGGATCTGTTGGCATTATAAAGGGCAATGGTATATTTCCATGGGAGGACTATTGTATTCTTCATTCTGGGGAAAGAGGTGTTTCTAATGGAGATACCTCTACTCGAGGGAGGATCGATCACTCACATGTATTACATTGAGGATGAGAGATCACAGTAGGTGGTTACCTCCTTTGACTGAATTCCATTTGTTAAGAATTTTGAGGATGTGTTTCGGGATAAACGTCATTTTCCACTAAGTCGGTAGAACGAGTTTATTATTGAATTAGCATTTCGAACAAGGCCAATTACCCGTAGAGCATATCGTATGGCCCCGCTAGAGATGTGCAAGTTGATGGATCAGATTTAGGAACTCTTGTACATAACTTTATTCGGTTGAGTACATAACCATGGGGTGCATTGGGATTGTTTGTAATGAAGAAATGTGGGTCGCTTCGTCTGTGTGTAGAATGAAGGGAGATGAACAAGGTCACGATTTGGAATAAGTATTCGATGCCTCGAATCGATGACTTCTTTAACCATCTGAAAGTTGAAATGTTGTTATCAAAGATAGATTTGAGGTTGGGGTACAATTAGTTATACATTAGAGAGGAGGGCATTCCTAAGACCTCATTGTTGATGCAGTATGGATCGTATGAGTTTAGGGTGATGCTATTAGGGCTAACCAATGCACAAACAACGTTCATGGACCTCATGAACTGGGTGTTTAGAAATTTTCTGGACCAGTTTATGATCGTATTGATAGGAAACTTACTGGTCTATTCTCATATTAAGGATGAGAACGTAGAGCATTTGTGTATAATTTTATAGATACCACGGGACCATCAAATACATGACAAGTTCAATAAGTGTAGATTCTGGATGCATGAGGTGCATTTTTTAGGGCACATTATTTTGGATAAAGGAATTTTCATGGATCTGAGTAAGGTATAAATGGTGAGGGAATGGGGATAACCTATGACACCGATGGAGGTTCAACGCTTTTGGGGGTTGGTCCGGTGCTATCATTGCTTCATAAAGGGATTTCCGAAAATTTTCAGTCCGTTGACTAATATGACTCACAAGGGGGTGTCGTTCATTTGGGATGACTATTTTCAGTTATCTTTTCATGAGCTAAAGGAAAATTTTACTTCAGCACTCGTGTTTGCACTATCTAGGGGAGGAGTGGAGTACAGTGTTTTCACCAATGCGTCCTTATAAGGACTTTGGGGTGTAATACCCCGTATTTTTATGCTATATTAATTTGGGGATTTATTAAAGTTAATGTGAATGAATTATTTAATAAAAATCCGGAAATTAATTATGTTATAATTATTAACGTGACGAGAGTTAGTAATTATGGGAAATTTGTTGAATATTACTAATGAGCAAAGTAATATATTATATTGGTTATATTGAATGTCATGAGTGAGTTAAATGACAATTTCGGAAATTTAAGTTGGAACGTGCTCGTGTCACGTCGGGACTAAATTTTGATAAATAAAAAGTGAATGTTTTATAATTTGCCCGTATGGTCGTTTTAAGTGCGCCAACGCATCCAGAAGGGTCGAGATAGTCATAAAAGTGTACCCGGGGGTGTAGTTTGGGTCTCGGGACATTTTTAGGCCTAATTAGTACCCCGGGAGGACATTTTAGTCATTTTACATATTGGGGTAATTAAACCCAAGAAATTCAGTAACCTATATCAGCCATTTAGGTTAGTCATTTAGGGTTAGAATATTCAGAATCCTAGAACGACTATTGGAGAAGAGAGGAGAGAGCCCTCAAGCCAATTCAAGGCCAAAAAGTCATCAGTTTGCACCGCCGCCACCACCAACGCGTAGATCGCGAGAAGAGGAACGTAACCATACCAAAATCAGCCGTAAATCAGCATACCAAAAATCCCAGGCAAGTGTTTAACTTGCTATTTTCGTTGGTGCAATCTTCATATTAGTTTAGGAATGATTAGGGATGAATTATGTAGAAGAAAACCCAATTTGTGATAGGAAAATCCATGTAGTATTGGTTGATATGATGATTCTGGAAACCCTTGCAATGTAGAGGAAATTAACCACGAAATTTTGATGATTATAAGAAAGAAATTCTGGAGAAATATTTGTTAGAAAACTGTTTAAGAAAATTCTAGGGTTCTTGATAATTAAATGTAATTTTTGGTGGAAATTCCATGTTTAAATGATGAATATGTACATGCCTTACCTTAGAAACATCTGGTATACTGTTATAATGTTAGTAGTAGAATTCTTGGACGTTTGGGGTTGGGAAAACATGTATTTGGATGAAGAAAATTGGTAGAACCCGTAATTGCAATTCTGCAGAAAATCGAAATACCTGTTTGATCGATCGATCGAGCATAGAGCTTCGATCGATCGAAGGTTCGATCAATCGAGCCCCAAACCTCGATCGATCGACCCCCCCCCTGACAGACTCTTATTTCCTTTGTAAATGATTTAAAAATCGAATTGTCGTGATATAATTCTTGGGCATTCTTAGTATAATGATTTGGGAGACATGGAGGACCAATAGGGCGTATGAATAAATGTTGGGATCATTAATATTCGACGAGAATGGTATTTACGGGATATTTACTTTAGGGTTAGTAAATTGATAAATTAAAGGGTGAGGCGCGTAAGAGAGTTACGTTGAAACGTAATAACGGCACCTACTGAATTTTCTACTTGGAAGGATAGAGTCCACGAGTGTCACGTAATAAGTGAGAAAACCCTTTGAGTTAAGGTTAGAGATGAAACCTTATACGTAATTCAAATTATGGGTGACGAGAGGAACCTATATTAATTTGATAAAAGTGGTATATTTATATGATTGTGTGTACATATATTATATACATGTGAAAAACATACCACGCTACTTGCTATCCTTGAGGTTACCGCGCTGGGACAGTCTTATCTCGATGGGACCTTTATGGGGGATATTTACTTGTACCCTAGAAGATAGATATCCTTGGTACAGGCTATCGAATTGATAGTTCAGACGGTCCTAAGAGACGCGAGTATGTGCCATCCTCTTAGAGACTTAGAATCTATGCTTCGCTTCGATATTGTTTGTGTATGTGTTAATATAATTCGAGAGTGATTTCGAATTTGTATTCCCCTTGATATGAGTGGTATGGGGTTTGGATAGTAGAAGTATGCACGCACCATAGTTTTATGTGGGGTGCTGTTATTTTATATATATTATACGAGTAGTTAATATATATATGAGATTTGGAAATTTGAAACTGCCTACTGTGATTTGATAAGTAGGACATGGTTGATGACTCAAATAGTAAATACTTGTTTCGTGAAAGTATAATATGACACTGGGAAACTTTATATATTAATAAAGCTAAAACGAGAGTTGTGCTACTAATTGGAAGTATTCTTTTTAAACAATGATATTGTTCGGTTTTGAAATCTTATGAGTAAGTTAAGATAAGCTAAATTATGGGGAAGGCTAGTATGATAAAATGATAAGATAAACCGTTGGGAAGGTTAGTACGATAGGCGTGCACATTAGAAGAGAGGTGAAAATTTCTCAAGAGAGTGTCGCTCTAATATGTTGTTGCATTGACCTGTATCTATTTAAATACTTGCTAAACGTATTTTAAATCAAACACACTTTCGGGCTCTGACCCGTTTCTCTCTCTCTCTCTCTCTCTCTCTCTCTCTCTCTCTCTCTCTCTCTCTTGTATATATATGTATATATTACAGGTGCGCAGCCACAGGGGCGTCTTGCTTAGGATCTCATGGAAGGAACGCGCTGCAACTTAGGTGGGAGTTGCAGGTCTTTTGAATAGACGACTTCGTTCATTCGGATCCACTCTTAGCACTTTCATTTAGTTGAGCATGTGTAGCTATTTCCATTATTCCATTGTTATTGGGACATTTGTATTTCAGATATTTCCAGTATTGTTATTATGGGATTTATTCAGTTTGGATTGTGTTACTTTATATTTCGCATGTTAACATTCGATTGACGAATGTTTTAAATTAATTGGACTATGTTGCAGATATTTAATGTGGCGTGATTCTTACTTATTGAATGTTGTTAATAAAAATAAATGATTTTCTTTAAATAAAATTTGGAATGTATGTATGAAAATGGGTTTGACACTTAGCTTAATTATTTAGGGTGTTAAATTGGAAAAATTCTTTTTATCGACAGTGATGCTGAGAATGAACCAACTGCTTACCTTGATTTAATTTAATAAAGGAGTGATCGCCCGGTATTTAATTAGGCGGTGTGTCACAGGTGGTATCATAGCATCAGGTTCTAGTGTCCAGAGAATCTGTACGGCTTATTTTGCTTTCAGCTTAACGTTATTGCTATAGAGCCCTATTTTTAGGATTGTTGTATTCTTGTTTTATGTTTAAGTCTTCAGCTATTTGAGATTTGATAATAACTGTAGACTAATAAACTTGTTCACGTTTCAGATGCCTCCGAGACGTGCTCCGAAAGATAGGCGTGCCCAGGCCGAGCAGCCAGCAGCTCCGGCACCAGGCACAATGAATGCAAATGAGGTGGCCGCCATTGTTGCTCAGGTGGTGAATGCCGCGATAGCGGTGATTCACCAGGCTCCACCCCAGGTTCAGGCAGTGGCGCCAGTACCAGCACAACTTCCATCTGCATGTGAGAGGGTTCGGGATGCTTTTCAGAAAGCGCATCCCCCTGAGTTCTCTGGTAGCTCCTATATTGTCATAGTTAGCCAATGGAAGAAGGATATCCAGTGGCACCTCCGTATGTATGAGAGCACTGATGTGCAAAAGCATTTATTGGCTTCCTTTAAGCTGGTGGGAGCCGCATTGCAGTGGTGGGAGTCCACTACCACATTGGAGGAGAGGGACACGATCCCTATTCAGTTGTTCTGGGAGCGATTTGACCGCAAGTATTTTCCACCCGTCGTTCAGACTGAGATGAGGGGGAAATTACTAAATCTGAAGCAGGAGAATCTTACTGTAGCTGAGTATGAGGAGGAGTTCACAAGACTTCTCACCATTGTGCCAGATGGGGCACCTACTGAGAGCAAGAGGATTATGTTGTTTGTCGACGGGTTAGCTTGGAGGATCCGTCAGCACCTTATTGGAAATTTATCCCTGAGTACTTTCACTGATGTACTCAATGCAGCGTTACTACATTTCCAGGATCACCGCTTTCATCTGCAGGGAAGCAAGAGAGTAGGAGAGTCCAGCCAGCAGGGCAGGATCGGGTGTAATAGTGCCAGTGGGGCACCATCTCATGGACAGACTCCTCAGCACGAGCAGAGTTCCCATCCGAGGGACCCTGCTAAGCGATTCCGTTCAGGTTATTCTAGGCAGGGATATGGGGGCTATAGGCAGGGCCAGCAGGGCCAGCCTAATCAGCAGGGCCAGCAGGGCCAACACCGACAGCAGGGACAGCAGGGATAGCAGCGTGCTAATCAGGGCCAACAGGGCCAGTGGCGGGGAGGCAACGACCATCACGGCCGTGGACAGCAGGTTCAGAGGGGAGGTAACTTTAAAGGCCGGTGTTTTGGGTGCGGTAAACATGCCCGTAGGCGTCAGGATTGCCCAGAGGGCGATAGGGCCCCACAACAGCAGGGAGCCCGTAATGAGCCACATATACCACTTTTTCCACCTGCCCTTCCAGCTCCGGCCCAGGTGCCAGCCCTACCAGCCATTCCAGTAGCTCCAGTGCAGCAGGGGCAATTACAGTATGGACGTGTCTATAACGTCCACCAGGCAGCAGCTCCACAGGCACCGCCCGCGATTGAGGGTATGTTTCCTATCCATGGTACTATGGGTCGGGTTTTGTTTGATACGGGGGAAACACATTGTTTTACAGCTATGCATTTTGCGAAGGCCTTAGGATTGTTAGCCACAGCAGAGAGCACAGTGACGTGTGTGGACTCACCACTGGGGAGTGGGTCACTTAGTTTCTTTATATGCCGGGGAGTGGGGTAGAGATCGGTAGTTTCGTATTACCTGTGGACATGTTAGTCTTAGACATGCACGGGCATGATGTGATTATTGCTATGGATTGGCTTGTAGATTATAGAGCCATGATTGATTGCTTCAGTGGGAGCATTGTTTTTTCCATTCCGGGGCAAGAGATGTTTGTAGTGGCGATGCCTCGCCCAGAGGGAAGGTTCGACCGCTCATTTGTATTACATAGAGGAGGATACCTCTAAGGAGGTTGTGATTCCCTTAGATTCGATCCCAGTTGTCAGGGATTATTCTGATGTGTTTCAGGAGATACCAGGCCTACCCCGCAGTCGAGAGATAGACTTTGTTATAGATTTACTGCCAGATACGAGACCTATAGCACGTGCACCGTACCGTATGGCTCTGGCAGAGATGCGAGAGCTACGAGATCAGATAGAGAAGCTGTTAGGTCAGGTCTTCATTCTCAGGAGTACCTCACCTTGGGGCACTCCAGTTTTGTTTGTAAAGAAGAGAGATGGTTCACTGAGATTGTGTGTGGACTACCGGGAGCTGAACAAGGTCAAGATACGGAATAAGTATCCGTTGCCTCGAATCGATGATTTGTTCGACCAGTTGAGGGGAGAAACTTTCTTTCGAAGATAGATCTGAGGTCGGGGTACCATCAGTTACGTATTAGAGAGCAGGATGTTTCAAAGACTGCCTTCTTGTCGAGATATGGGTCCTATGAGTTCAGGGTGATGCCGTTTGGACTCACAAATGCCCCAGCCGTTTTCATGGACTTGATGAACCGAGTATTCAGAGAGTTCTTGGATCAGTTCGTCATTGTCTTCATAGATGACATCTTGATATATTCACACTCCGAGGAGGAGCATGCCGAGCACTTGAGGAAGGTTCTTCAGACTCTACGAGAGCATCAGTTGTATGCTAAGTAAGAGAAGTGTGGATTCTGGTTGCGAGAGGTACAGTTCTTGGGGCATGTTGTTTCTGAGCAGGGAATAGCAGTTGACCCGAGTAAAGTGTCAGCGGTGAGGGAGTGGGGACAGCCCACGACACCGATGGAAGTGCGTAGTTTCTTGGGGTTAGCTGGTTACTACAGGAGATTCATTCAGGGATTCTCCAAAATAGCGGGTCCATTGACGAATCTGACTCGCCAGGGAGTACCATATGTTTGGGATGACGCTTGTCAGTTGGCTTTCGACGAGCTGAAAGACAAGCTTACTTCAGCGCCAGTCCTTGCATTTCTGCAGTCGCGTATGGAGTACCTGGTTTACAGCGATGCGTCCTTACGGGGACTTGGGGGAGTACTTCAGCAGGAAGAGAAGGCAATAGCTTTTGCCTCCCACAAGCTTAAGCCAGATGAGAAGAATTACCCCACCCACGACCTGGAGTTAGCAGCGGTCGTCTTTGCATTGAGGATATGGAGGCACTATTTATTGGGAGAGAAATTTCGTTTGTTCACAAACCACAAGTCGTTGCAGTACCTGTTCACTCAGCGAGAGCTGAATATGCGTCAGCGTAGATGGCTAGAGTTTGTGAAGGATTACCAGTTCGATATACAGTATCATCCGAGAAAGGCCAACGTAGTTGCTGATGCGTTGAACGTAGACCGATAGACGAAGTAGCAGACGTCTGGAAAGCAAAGTGGAAGGAGTTAGGCCACCAGGATGCAGTAGCCCGTTCTTTCATATCCGTGATGTCATTCACACCCGAGATTGTTACGAGGGTGATACAGGCACAGACCACAGACCACAGACCCATTTTTCCAGGAGCAGATTGTGCGACTTCTATCCGAGGGTGCTGAGTCCTATTCTGTTAGTTCTGATGGAGGTTTGCAGTTTAATGGGAGATTGGTGGTTCCAGATGGATCAGAATTACGTCATGCAGTGATGACTCATTCTCATGGGTCCCGATTTACAGTACATCCGGGAGGCGATAAGATGTACCAAGATATGAGGAGGCAATACTGGTGGAGTGGGATGAAAAAGGACATTGTTGAGTTCATGTCCAAGTGTTCTAACTGCCAGCTGGTAAAGGTGGACCATCAGAAACCATCAGGATTGCTTCAGCCATTGGAAGTACCCGCGTGGAAGTGGGAGAGTATTTCAATGGATTTTATTACAAGGTTGCCCACATCACAGTGGGGCCACGATTCTATCTGGGTGATTGTAGACCGTTTGACCAAGGTGGCTCATTTTCTTTCGGTGCGGACTGATTATACCACGGGTCAGTATGCTCAGTTGTTCATCGCTGAGATTGTCAGATTACACGGAGTGCCCCTGAATATTATGTCAGACAGAGACAAGATTTTCGTGTCACGTTTTTGGGAAAGCTTTCAGGAGGCTATGGGTACTGAGTTGAGGTTGAGTTCATCTTACCACCCACAGACAGATGGACAGACATAGCGTACTAATCAAATGTTAGAGGATATGCTACGCACGTGTGTTCTCGATTTTGGAGGAGGTTCAGAGCCACATCTTCCACTGGTAGAGTTTGCTTATAATAACTCGTATCAGTTCACGATTGGCATGGCTCCATTTGAGGCTTTGTATGGCAGGCCTTGCCGTTTCCCAGCTTGTTGGCTCGAAGTGGGGGATAACAAGTTGCTAGGACCAGAAGTGATTCAGGAGACCTCCGCGAGGATTGAGATGATCAGGAGTCGTATTCGGGTAGCCCAGGACAGACAGAAGAGCTACGCCGATGCGAAACGGTTCTTCCGAGAGTTTAGTGTGGGAGACCAAGTGTTATTGCATGTATCTCCTATGAAGGGAGTGATGAGGTTCGGGAAGAAGGGGAAGTTGGCTCCGAGGTACGTGGGACCATTTCCCATCATCGAGAGGATTGGGCCGGTTGCATACAGGTTGGGACTGCCAGAATATTTACATCGCATCCACGATGTATTCCACATCTCGTCGTTGAGACGATATCTTCGGGATGATATGGCCCATACTCACATTGCAATATATGAGATCGACTTTCAGCCTAATAGCTCTTACAAGGAGAGACCGGTGGCTATCCTAGACTATAGTGAGAGGAGATTGAGGTCGAAGATAGTTCCACTTGTGCGGGTCCAGTGGGAGCATCATAATGTGGAGGAATCCACTTGGGAGCGCGAGGCAGATATACGCGAGAGATGTCCAGAGTTGTTTTTACCAGGTATGCCTTATTTTCCGAATTTCAGGATGAAATTCCGTTATTAGGGGGGAAGTATGTAATACCTCGTATTTTTATGCTATATTAATTTGGGGATTTATTAAAGTTAATGTGAATGAATTATTTAATAAAAATCCGGAAATTAATTATGCTATAATTATTAACGTGACGAGAGTTAGTAATTATGGGAAATTTGTTGAATATTACTAATGAGCAAAGTAATATATTATATTGGTTATATTGAATGTCATGAGTGAGTTAAATGACAATTTCGGAAATTTAAGTCGGAACGTGCTCGTGTCACGTCGGGACAAAATTTTGATAAATAAAAAGTGAATGTTTTATAAGTTTCCCGTATGGTCATTTTGAGTGCGCCAACGCGTCCGGAAGGGTCGAGATAGTCAGAAAAGTGTACCCGGGGGTGTAGTTTGGGTCTCGGGGCGTTTTTAGGCCTAATTAGTACCCCGGGAGGGCATTTTAGTCATTTTACATATTTGGGTAATTAAACCCACGAAATTCAGCTACCTATATCAGCCATTTAGGTTAGTCATTTAGGGTTAGAATATTCAGAATCCTAGAACGGATATTGGAGAAGAGAGGAGAGAGCCCTCAAGGCAATTCAAGGCTAAAAAGTCATCGGTTTGCACCACCGCCACCACCAACGCGTAGATCGCGAGAAGAGGAACGCAACCATACCAAAATCAGCCATAAATAAGAATACCAAAAATCCCAGGCAAGTGTTTAACTTGCTATTTTCGTTGGTGCAATCTTCATATTAGTTTAGGAATGATTAGGGATGAATTATGTAGAAGAAACCCCAATTTGTGATAGGAAAATCCATGTAGTATTGGTTGATATGATGATTCTGGAAACCCTTGCCATGTAGAGGAAATTAACCACGAAATTTTGATGATTATAAGAAAGAAATTTTGGAGAAAGATTTGTTAGAAAACTGTTTAAGAAAATTCTAGGGTTCTTGACAATTAGATGTAATTTTGGGTGGAAATTCCATGTTTAAATGATGAATATGTACATGCCTTACGTTAGAAACATCTGGTATACTGTTGATGAGTGCATTATTTTGTATATTTTATACCCAAATTTATACTTTGTTAGTCCCCTTTTAGTGTATTTAATAATTTCTTAGGACTATTTTATTAAAAGGAGGAAAAATGCGAGAATAATTGAATTCATATTAAAAATGGAAATTTTAAGTAAAAAATGGGCACTTCGATAATTTTATAATATTCTTGTGCTAATTTGTGAAAAAAGTTGCCTAGTGAAATATTTGCAGATAATGATGGATTTGGTGCAAATTGATGATCAATTCAAAAAAGGCGCGAAAATGCTGATTTTTACGGTCGTTCGAAAAAATGCTGTTTTTACACTTGTAAATCTTAAAAAAGTCGCAAATTTTTATTCTCCGATTTGGACAAAACTCGGCATGCGTGTTCAGGAAGAAAAGATAAGAGTTTTCGAGTGGGGGGAAATTCCGTCCCTTATCACGATCCAAAGATTAAAGAGGTGGAGAGATAGCTACCAACACTATTCGGCCAATCAGAAAGAGTCCCACCACAACTCAAATACCTCACCACTTGTCCTATAAAAAGGACCCTTGGGTTCAGAATTTCAGAGACAATTGGAGACAATTAGAGAGGACTTTCGTGGAGGATTTCGGGGAGCAACTTTGAGTGATTGTAATCAATTTGAGGGCCAAGTTTTTATCATTTTTTTAGAGGATTCAAGATTGTTGTGAGAGAACTATTTGTAATTTTGGTTTTTTAATGAAGATCTCTACTCATTCTTGCAATTTCTCTTTCATTATGGTAGCTTGATTCTTATATTAGGAGTAGGGTGAAGTTTATCATAGTTAGCTAATATTGTCACGTTAATTTTATCGTTGTTTATTCCCTACTTGTTTTAATTGTTATTAAAGATTCGGTATTCATTTTGAAGCGACACGAGAGTGTGGTTTAGAACCTTCAAGATTGTTTTGTCAAATCAAGTTTTGAGATTTAAAAATAGTAATTTTTGATGGATTATGCTTGCACTTTGATTGTTTTGATAGTCCATGCTTAAATACATTTGCGAATTTTAAAGCTTGTATTTTCTAAGGGAATAGGGATTTTAGCCGTCTATTAGAGACGTTAAAAATATTTTGATCATAACCGTCCTATTTTCCGAATTAAACACGGCGAGAGTCGGTTTAATTTGAGTTATAAAAAGGGAATGTCAACATTAAATTAGTGTGCAATATTAGTTACGTGATAAATGGACCCCGAATCCTAATTATTTCCTAATTGTTTACAAATCTCTTGCGTTACTCTCATTTATCGTAGTTGCTTTTATTTTGTATAATTTATAATTATTCTCTACCCCATTTGATCTAGTTGGACAGTTGTAATTCTTTTAATAATTAAAATTGACAAATCCTCGTGGGTTCGATCCGTACTTACACTCGCTATTCTATAATAGCCCATGCACTTGCGGTATTTTATAAATTGACAACAAGTTTTTGGCGCCGTTGCCGGGGATTTGACAATTTTTTTTTCTTAAAAGAAGTTGTGACTTTCGAACTAGTTTGTTTTACTTTTTGCATTTTTTTAGTAAAAAATTCATAAAAAATAAAAAAATAAATAAAAAAAAAAACTCTTAACAAGGCTAGAATTAAAAGCTACTCCAACGCGAACTTGTCAAATCGATTCCGTTTCACCTTGTCTAGGATTGGTGGTTTTTAATGAGTCTTCGTACCGACCACCTACCTGGAGGTGAAATCGAAATTTGAGGAGACAACCGTAGTTGGTCCTCTTTTAAATTCTCCCTTGTCAAAGGGTAGAAGCTATCCAAAATAAATAAATAAATTCATGTTTTGTAAATTGCAATGGGTGATCCTCATATTGTTATCCCGTCATCTTTCTCATATTCCTCAATGGATCCTGTGGACGTATTTTTACAAAATACTGAAAATCTAGATGACTACATATTTCAATTTAATTCAGATGGGTGAGTAGTCATTTAATAAATTAAAGAAGGTATGGATGAGACTCCAACCCCTGTAATTACTATCGGTCCACCAAAGTGTATCAATTGGAGAGAGGTGAACAAACGGTATAATGATGCTATTTCTAAAAATAACCATGAATTAATTGGGGATAATCAATTTTGTGAGGAGAAAAAAATTGACAATCTTGACACGTGTAATACTTGTGATGATTTGGATGTTTGTCAAGATTTTTCTCCTAATTTAATTGAGCAGAATGCTGCTTCTTTTTATATGTGGGAAAATTTATTTGAGGATTCGTCATTCGATTTTACTGATACTTCAAGTATTTATGACGATCCTCCTGTTTTTGATGAAGAAAGTGTATCACCCACTGATAGATCTTCTTCCCACGCTTTTCATAAAATCTCACATTTAGGAGTAGAGTATGCATCCCCAATTTTATTTGACTATTTTCGAAAAAGGGATAATAAATATTTGGATCCTTATTGCAATTTATTACCTCCATGTGATGCATCGACATATGATTCAGGCGATTCAAATTTATTTATTATTGATGATGTCGGTACTCACCATTATGACCATAAATTTAAGATTCAAATTTGTGTTGTGCGGTCATGCTCTCAAATTTATGATATTTTGGCACTTAGTGCTATAAAGTTTATTAATTGGAATGACCCACAACTATTTCGATTATTAATTTATGGTGAGGATGGTAATTGTCATGTGTTTGTATATTATTTGTGTATCTATATATATATATATTTTTTTTGTTATTTTTTTTAGTTAACATGTATCATCTTTCTACTTCGTCACTTTATTTTCTTTGTCCATATTTTTATTTGAGCATACATTGAGGACAAGGTAAAATTTAGGTTTGGGGGTAAGGATGATATTTTTGAAAAAAAAAAAACAGATTTCAAAAATTCAAAAAGACTTTCAATATAATTGAGTTTTGGAACGATTTCTTAATATAGAATTAATTCATGGATCTCTCATCTTATGAAATTTTTACACATTAGCCATATAATATGATCGAAAATGGATATTGAGGCGAAAGTTAATATGCTTAACGAATAAATGTGGAGATTTTAACTCGATGAGATTTTGTGCCATTCATCGTTTTCCAGAGATTTAAATCAGTCCGAGTTAAAATTACTCAATCTTTCCTTCAGTGATAAATTCGTTGATGATCTCAAATTCTTTGTTTTGTTCGATTACTGAAAAAAAAAAGTCAAAATGAGACACAAATCAACTGAACGAAACTTGAGAAATGAGATTAGGCCATCGTTTGAAAGCCCAAAATTAAGCCTAAAATCCAACCTTTTTACATTATTCCGTTGCAAGCCCATTTGAGCCAAAAAGAAAATATGTCTTTTATTGAAAACCCATTGTCCTACCTAACTCCAACTGAGAGTTTGAAGCTCATAAAAAGAAGTCATACCCATTATCGGAGAATACTGGGGTAACATTACGGTTGAAAAAAAAAGGCCAAAAAAAAGAAAAAAGAAAAAAAAATCGCAAAAGATTGATGTGTCGAAAAAAAGGGGAAGAAAAAAAAAGGTGAAAAAAAATGTGATTTCGAAAAGAAAAAGCGAAAGAAAAAGAAAAATGGATGTTGGAAGAAAAGTGCCTAAAAGTCAAAATACCGAAAAACCTCTATATTCTTAGAAATTTTGAACTCCAAAAACAGCCATTCTTTCTAGCCAAAATTCGAGCCTACAATACAACCAAAGAAAGTCCTAATAGATCTCATGGGAAGTTAGTTATAGTGTGAAGAGAAGAAGAATAGGATCTATGGTGTGATTCAATATTTTCAACAAGTAATCGATTTTCGGTTCATGAGATCATATTCATCCATTATATAAAAATCCATTTTTGATTATGTATATGTGAAATTTGTTCATATAAATTTACTCTTTTATTCACATATACCGAGAGAAAATAACCCATTTCCGAGTGTTCGATTGTGAGTGCATTCTATGAGATTTTGAAATCAAAACGAACTTTCGGATAAGAAATGCAACGATCAAATCTTTTGAAATTGACGGTTATATTGGCTATGCACACACAGACACAATAAGTTGAAATTGAGAAATGAAGTTCTATTATATTTATGAAGTTTGCATTCAAACTTGGTTATATTACTTTTGTGTCTTTTGTATTGAGTCATATTTTTGAATTTTGTGGGTATATTCACTGCAAACCCTCACGAGACAAAACTCGTCCACTAGGGTAACCTAGGGGTTTAACGGCTTGTTGCACATGTTAAGTGCAATCGTGATTCCTACGAAAGTGAGTTAAATTTTAATTTTTAGTTTTGCTCGAGGACTAGCAAAGTTTAGGTTTGGGGGTATTTGATGAGTGCATTATTTTGTATATTTTATACCCAAATTTATACTTTTTTAGTCCCCTTTTAGTGTATTTAATAATTTCTTAGGACTATTTTATTAAAAGGAGGAAAAAATGCGAGAATAATTGAATTCACATTGAAAATGGAAATTTTAAGTCAAAAATGGGCACTTCGATAATTTTATAATATTCTTGTGCTAATTTGTGAAAAAAGTTGCCTAGTGAAATTTTTTCAGATAATGATGGAATTTGGTGCAAATTGATGATCAATTCAAAAAAGGCGCGAAAATGCGGATTTTTATGGTCGTTCGAAAAAATTCTGTTTTTACACTTGTAAATCCTAAAAAATTCGGAAATTTTTATTCTCCGATTTGGACAAAACTTGGCATGCGTGTTCAGGAAGAAAAGATAAGAGTTTTCGAGTGGGGGGAAATTCCGTCCCTTATCACGATCCAAAGATTAAAGAGGTGGAGAGATAGCTACCAACACTATTCGGCCAATCAGAAAGAGTCCCACCACAACTCAAATACCTCACCACTTGTCCTATAAAAAGGACCCTTGGGTTCAGAATTTCAGAGACAATTGGAGACAATTAGAGAGGACTTTCGTGGAGGATTTCGGGGAGCAACTTTGAGTGATTGTAATCAATTTGAGGGCCAAGTTTTTATCATTTTTTTAGAGGATTCAAGAATGTTGTGAGAGAACTATTTGTAAGTTTGGTTTTTTAATGAAGATCTCTACTCATTCTTGCAATTTCTCTTTCATTATGGTATCTTGATTCTTATATTAGGGGTAGGGTGAAGTTTATCATAGTTAGCTAATATTGTCACGTTAATTTTATCGTTGTTTATTCCCTACTTGTTTTAATTGTTATTAAAGATTCGGTATTCATTTTAAAGCGACACGAGAGTGTGTTTTAGAACCTTCAAGATTGTTTTGTCAAATCAAGTTTTGAGATTTAAAAATAGTAATTTTTGATGGATTATGCTTGCACTTTGATTGTTTTGATAGTCCATGCTTAAATACATTTGCGAATTTTAAAGCTTGTATTTTCTAAGGGAATAGGGATTTTAGCCGTCTATTAGAGACGTTAAAAATATTTTGATCATAACCGTCCTATTTTCCGAATTAAACACGGCGAGAGTCGGTTTAATTTGAGTTATAAAAAGGGAATGTCAACATTAAATTAGTGTGCAATATTAGTTACGTGATAAATGAACCCCGAATCCTAATTATTTCCTAATTGTTTACAAATCTCTTGAGTTACTCTCATTTATCGTAGTTGCTTTTATTTTGTATAATTTATAATTATTCTCTACCCCATTTGATCTAGTTGGACAGTTGTAATTCTTTTAATAATTAAAATTGACAAATCCTCGTGGGTTCGACCCGTACTTACACTCGCTATTCTATAATAGCCCGTGCACTTGCGGTATTTTATAAATTGACAACAACTGTTATAATGTTAGTAGTAGAATTCTTGGACGTTTGGGGTTGGGAAAACATGTATTTGGATGAAGAAAATTGGTAGAACCCGTAACTGCAATTCTGCAGAAAATCAAAGTACCTGTTTGATCGATCGATCGAGCATAGAGCTTCGATCGATCGAAGGATCGATCGAGCCCCAAACCTCGATCGATCGACCCCTCCTGCCAGACTCTTATTTCCTTTGTAAATGATTTAAAAATCGAATTGTCGTGATATAATTCTTGGGGATTCTTAGTATAATGATTTGGGAGACATGGAGGACCAGTAGGGCGTATGAATAAATGTTGGGATCATTAATATTCGACGAGAATGGTATTTATGGGATATTTACTTTAGGGTTAGTAAATTGATATATTAAAGGGTGAGGCGCGTAAGAGAGTTAGGTTGAAATGTAATAATGGCACCTACTGAATTTTCTTCTTGGAAGGATAGAGTCCACGAGTGTCACGTAATAAGTGAGAAAACCCTTTGAGTTAAGGTTAGAGATGAAACCTTATACGTAATTCTAATAATGGGAAATTAAGGATAAATGTTGTAATTATGGGTGACGAAAGGAACCTATATTAATTTGATAAAAGTGGTATATTTATATGATTGTGTGTACATATATTATATACATGTGAAAAACATACCGCACTACTTTCTATCCTTGAGGTTACCGCGCTGGGATAGTCTTATCTCGATGGGACCTTTATGGGGGATATTTACTTGTACCCTAGAAGATAGATATCCTTGGTACAGGCTATCGAAATTATAGTTCAGACGGTCCTAAGAGACGCGAGTATGTGCCATCCTCTTAGAGACTTGGAATCTATGCTTCGCCTCGATATTGTTTGTATATGTGTTAATAGAATTCGAGAGTGATTCCGAATTTTTATTCCCCTTGATATGAGTGGTATGGGATTTGGATAGTAGAAGTATGCACGCACCATAGTTTTATGTGGGGTGCTGTTAGTTTATATATATTATACGAGTAGTTAATATATATATGAGATTTGGAAATTTGAAACTGCCTACTGTGATTTGATAAGTAGGACATGGTTGATGACTCAAATAGTAAATACTTGTTTCGTGAAAGTATAATATGACACTGGGAAAGTTTATATATTAATAAAGCTAAAACGAGAGTTGTGGTACTAATTGGAAGTATTCTTTTTAAACAATGATATTGTTCGGTATTGAAATATTATCAGTAAGTGAAGATAAGATAAATTATGGGGAAGGATAGTATGATAAAATGATAAGATAAACCGTTGGGAAGGTTAGTACGATAGGCGTGCACATTAGAAGAGAGGTGAGAATTTCTCAAGAGAGTGTCACTCTAATATGTTGTTGCATTTGCCTGTATCAATTTAAATACTTGCTAAACGTATTTTAAATCAAACACACTTTCGGGCTCTGACCCGTTTTTCTCTCTCTCTCTCTCTCTTGTATATATATGTATGTATTACAGGTGCCCAGCCACAGGGGCGTCTTGCTTAGGATCTCTTGGAAGGAACGCGCTGCAACTTAGGTGGGAGTTGCAGGTCTTTTGAATAGACGACTTCGTTCATTCGGATCCACTCTTAGCACTTTGATTTAGTTGAGCATGTGTAGCTCTTTCCATTTTTCCATTGTTATTGGGACATTTGTATTTCAGATATTTCCAATATTGTTATTATGGGATTTATTCAGTTTGGATTGTGTTACTTTATATTTCGCATATTAACATTCGATTGACGAATGTTTTAAATTAGTTGGACTATGTTGCAGATATTTAATGTGGCGTGATTCTTACTTATTGAATGTTGTTAATAAAAATAAATGATTTTCTTTAAATAAAATTTGGAATGTATGTATGAAAATGGTTTTGACACTTAACTTAATTATTTAGGGTGTTAAATTGGAAAAAATATTTTTATCGACAGTGATGCTGAGAATGAACCAACTGTTTACCTTGATTTAATTTAATAAAGGAGTGATCGCCCGGTATTTAATTAGGCGGGGTGTCACATGGGGTTTATTGGAGTAGGATGATAGTTCTATAAATTATGCATCTCGGAATCTTAATCGAACAATTACCCCACACATGACTTGTAGTTAGAAGTGATCATGTTTGGATTGGGGATTTGGAGGCACTATCTTTTAGGTGATAAGTTTAGTTTATTCACAAACCACAAGTCACTGCAATATCTATTCATGCAGAAGAATCTAAATATTCGGTAGAGGACATGGTTTAAGTTCATTAAGGATTACCAGTTTGATATTTAGTATCATCCTGGGAAGGCTAATGTGGTGGTAGACGCGTTGAGCCGACGACCTATCAGAGAGATAGCGGAGGTTTGGTAGGCGAAATGGGTAGAGCTTTAGCATGATGATGAGATCGCTAGAGCATGTATGGATGTAAGGGGTATCATGATATTAACACCACCGAGCGATCACTCTTGTACCAAATTAAAATAGAAATCTCATATTGTTCATTCTTAGCATCACTGACGAAAACCAAATTAATTACTAATAACCTACTAGGCTGGCGTCAAAATTTACTCAACTAATCTTTTTAAACAAATTATTCAATTAAAAAATTCACACAGTTTAACTATAAATAATACTGAGATGAAATAAAAATAACCGAATACTCGGTTTAACATAGTACAACTAATTCGAATGTCGAGGAAAAAGCTGGTAAAAGAATAAATAAATACAATTGGGCTTTCGGCCTGAATGTTTTGCAATACCTCTGTGGGTACCCAAAATTAAGATCATGGGCCTGGACTAGTAGCCCAATTCTGGCGGCCCAAAGTCCAGACCCCCATCTCTTATTTGATTGTGATCCGGTCTCTTCCCATGTTCCCATTAAGGGAGGTTATAGGGAGAGATGGAAGACGTGGGGGAATCCAACACCCCCACTTACCTAAATGTAGATGTATATATTGAACCCTATGTCCGGGGAAAAAGGACAAGTCGTATTCTCTGTAATCACTCTCCAGAGTAAATAGAAATAACACCGACTGCACCACCGTGGACGTAGGCACATCTTTGCTGAACCACGTATATCCTTTGTTGTGTGATTTTCATTTTACATTCCGTGTTCTTACTTGGTGCTTGCCTTTATCCTATTTGTTTGTGTTGGATAATAATTGTCACCACAATTGGGGCCGTCTGTGGGAAGCGTTCATCTCTCCCTGAGAAGAGCCCACACGAAGAAAGGAGTTTAAAATGTCTGGTCACAACAACAATGCCCCCCAGGCAAGGGATATTCAAGAACCACCTACTCGTCCCAGGATTAGGTCTAAAGTTCGACGTTCAGATCAGAGGGCTCTCTTAGAAAGGCCAGCCTCAGAAGAAAGCCAAGGACCAGCGAGGTCCAGGAAGATATCCAGACTGATTAATGCATACGAGGCAAGGCTCCACGAGCAAAGGGAGTCTTCTCGTAGACACGAGGCTGAGAATGCTTGCTTGAAAAGAAGACTGGAAAGACTAGAGAGAGAGATTCATCCTGATAACAAGAGACGTCCATACCGCACTCCTAGCCCTCAAGAGAGCAAGTCTCTTAGCCGAGGAAGCAGCCCTAGGCAGGGATCTTAAAAGGTTGAAGGAGGCGAATCAGACGATGACCTTCGCGAGCAGCTGCGAAGAGCTCGCCGTTACCAGAGCCCTACTTGCAGCGACAAGAATATACGAAATCTGGTCCGCAGGGAGATAGAACAACATCCTGCCCACCACGGTACCAGATCGACCCGAGAACTCGTTAGACGAGCTCTCAAAACCGAGATGAAGTCACCTTTCACGAGGGAAATTGAAGAGGAAGTAGCCGCCAAAAAATTTTCCATTCCAAGGTTTAAGATTTATGACGATGAGGCTGATCCCATTGATCACATTAGGCAGTACCGACAAGCCATGACCCTTTGGAACCACTGGTATGCGCTAATGTGCCAAATTTTTCCCTCGAGCCTGCATGACGTAGCGTAGAAGTGGTTCGAAAGGCTCCCCCACCGGTCCATAAGGAGTTTCAAATCCTTGGTCGAACTTTTTACGTCCCGATTCATTACTAGTAGCTCCCATCCCAAAAGGATGGATTCTTTGCTGAAAATAAAGAAAACGCCTCAAGAGACCCTTCGAGACTATGCGAAGAGGTACTGGGAGTTATTTAATGAGATCGAGGATTGCTCGGAGGAAGTGGCAGTGGCCTCTTTCAAAATTGGGCTACCCAGTTCTTCCCTTCTCTACCAGTCCTTGACAAAGAAGGAGGCTATGACTATTGACGACCTAATAGCTCGCATCGAGAAGTATGCTAAGGTGGAGGATGTCACCCGCCTCAGTACAGGAGAAAACGGTCGAGCTAAACTCACTACCAAGGGCAGTGACAAAGCTGAGAATCAGAAGAAAGGAGGAAAGAATGGGGGCAAAAATGGATCCAAGAACGGAGGGAACAATGATGCGTCGAAAGCATTCCAGGCGGTCAACACCGTCTTCAAAGAACCAATTTACAAAATTCTCGCGAAGATCAAAGATGAGCAATTCATCAAGTGGCCTAGGAAGACGGGAGGAGACCCCTCGAAGAGGAACAATGCGCTAAGATGCGCTTTTCACAAAGAGGGAGGACATAAGACTGAGTATTGCAAAGCTCTTAAGTCCCACCTCGAGGAGCTAGCCCAGTCTGAGCATTTGAACGAGTTTGTGGATAAAAGGGCAGAGAATTTGGCTGTCAATAGAGAGACGAGACCTGATAACGTGCTCGAAGATGATGCCGGACATGAGTTCACGGTAATTCACGGGGCGTCTGATGCCAAGAAGATCCAAGGAAATTCAGCTCGAATGGAGATGAAGAAACTTACAGCTGTAATGCAGGCTTTTCAAATCGATCCAGCAAAGTCATAGTCAGGAAAGCGTCGAAGAGCAGATGACGTCAACTATAACAAGCATATTGTTTTCACAGATGAAGATCTGGTGGGAGTTAGAACCCTACTTAACGATGCTCTGATCATAACACTCAGAATAGCTAATTTTGACGTTGACAAGTTCCTCGTCGACCAAGGAAGCTCATCCAAAGTGATGTATCTCGACCTATTCAGAAAATCAAAGTTAAGCGTCGCCGACCTAAAAGAAGCAATTGTCCCTTTAGTTGGCTTTGCTGGAAAAATTACTATGCCCCTGGGAAAGATTGTACTACAGGTGCGCTCTGGAAACGTCTCCAAGATGATCGAGTTTTTGGTAGTTGACATCGACTCGCCACACCCAGCCATCCTCGGTAGGGGATGGTTTCATGCAATGAAGGCAGTCTCCTCGACCTACCATCAGAAACTCAAGTATGTAACCGAGTGAGGAGTAATGGAGATCCACGGCGACCAAACGATGGCAAGAAGGTGCTTCATAGCAGCCATCTGACCAAAGCAAGATAGGAAGGCCGATCAGCCCAGCAAGAAAGTTGAAGAAGGTCTGACACCTTCTAAATAATAATTAAAGTACGAAAGGCCTACAGTAGAGGAGACCAAGATCCTCTCCTCCAAGTGGGTCATCGAGGACCTGGTAGAAGTTACGGCTGGAGATGGCGATAATAATAGAGTCTTCTTCATTGGATAATCTCTCACTGTCCAGGAACAGAAGGAATTGATAACTCTGCTGAGACGCAACATAGATGTTTTTACATGGGAGCCGTACGAACTGCCTGGAATCGATCCTAGTATGGTGTGCCATCAGTTTCACGTCAATCCTACCTTCAAAGCAATCACGCAGAAGGCACGGAGAACTGCACTCGAGAAGGCTAAAGAGGTAGAAAAAGAGGTCGAAAAACTACTGGATGCATGGTCCATACGGGAAGTACAATTCCCTAAGTGGTTATCCAAACCAGTAGAAGTTCCAAAAAGCAACGGGATGTGGAGAGTTTGCATCGACTTCACCGACCTCAACAAAGCATGCCCTAAAGATAGTTTTTCCCTCCTAAAAATAGACCAACTAGTGGACGCCACTGTAGCCCATGAGAGAATGAGTTTTCTAGATGCATACTCAGGGTATCATTAGATCCCCTTGTATGCCCAAGACAAGGATAAGACATCGTTCATCACGATAGTTGGATTGTACTGCTACAAGGTCATGCCCTTTGGGCTCAAGAATGCAGGGGCAACATATCATCGATTGGTCACCAAGATGTTCAAGGAGCATATGGGAAACACCATGGAGGTCGACATCGATGACATGCTCGTTAAAAGTAAGAAAAAGGAAAATCACCTCTCAGACCTGTAAAACACCTTCGAAATCTTCAGGAAGTACCGAATGAAACTTAAGGCAAGAAAATGTTCTTTCGGTGTCCAGTCAGGAAAATTTCTTGGGTACTTAGTCAGTAAGAGAGGCATAGAAGCTAACCCAGACCAGATCGATGCAATTAACAGGGTACAACCTCCTCGAACAATTCGAGACGTACAGAAGCTCACTGGTATACTCGCTGCCTTCAATTGCTTCATCTCTAAATCCTCCGAGAAATGCAAGCCTTTATTCCAACTTTTAAAAGGGAACAAAACGGTAGAGTTGAGCCCAGATTGCTCGCGAGCATTGGCCAAACTCAAAGCCTACTTAAGCTCTTCGCCACTGCTCATTATACTACGGAAAACAGATTGTTTGTACCTATACCTCTCCATTTCCAACCACACTGTCAGCTCTGTGTTAATATGCGAGGTTGCAGGAATCCAGCACCCTGTTTATTACATGAGCAAGACCCTACTCGACGCCAATCAGAGGTACCTGCCGCTGGAGAAGCTCGCTTTTGCTCTAGTAGTGGCCTCGAGGAAGCTGAAGCACTATTTTAAAGCCCACACTATCATCGTCCTTACATCGCACCCCCTTAAGGCAGTCCTGAGGAAAGCGGATTTGTCCGGCAGGCTGTCTAAATGGTCAGTCGAGCTCGAGCGATTTTACATCCAATTTCAACTAATGACTGCAATCAAGGGACAGATCCTTGCTGATTTCATAGGCGAATTCACGGGCGAGGAACCTTCTAACCAGCCTCAACCACCAAGGCAAAAGGAAAACCAAACGATAGTGAAAACCTGGAAACTATTTGTCGATGGAGCCTCAAATTCAAAAAGGTCAGGAGTAGGCATTGTCCTTGTTACCCCAGAGAATACAATCCTTGAACAAGGAATTAGGCTTGGATTTGTAGCCTCCAATAATGAAGCAGAATACGAATCCTTAATAGCTGGCCTCCAAAAGGCAGACACTTTGAGAGAAAAGCATTTACAGGAGTTCGGCGATTCCCAATTAGTCTCCAATCAGATAAGTGGAGATTATAATGCAAAAGATGAAAGAATGGCAGCTTACCTCACCTTAGTGAAAAAACTAATGGCAAGCTTCGAAGAGATCAATGTCCAGCAGTTTCCAAGAGGGCAAAAAAGCCATGCTGATGCCTTAGCAGCCCTGAGTTCGGAAGTCGACTCCGACCTGAAAAGAACCATCCCCATTAATTTCCTCACTCATCCAATCATCCACGATAGCAGGCTGCCAGATGGGAAATAGGTACTCTAGGTGGGATCAGCTCCCAGCTGGATAGACCCCTTAAAGGAATATTTGAAGAATGCACGCTCCCAAATAACAAAAAGACTGCCCACCAAATAAGAGTCAAAGCTGCTCTCTTTCACTTATCTCTAGAGGGCAACTTGTATAAGAGATCCTTCTCCAAACCCTACCTCCAATGCGTTCACCCGGGGGATGTCGAACAAGTGCTACATTAGCTTCACAAAGGAGTCTGTGGTAGCCATATCGGAGTAAGGTCTCTAGCTTTTCGAGCAATAAAGGAAGACTATTGGTGGCCATACATGCAAAAGGACTCTGCGATGTATGTCCGCAAGTGCCTTAAATGCCAACTTCATGCTCCTATCGTCCACCAGCCTGCTAGCAACCTAAAATCACTATCCAGCCCATGGACATTCACCCAATGGGGAATTGACATCGTGGGACCACTTCCTACTGCCACCAACAATCACAAATATCTGCTGGTTGCGACTGACTACTTCACCAAATGGATCGAGGCAGAACCTCTGGTGAACATCCGAAATGCCGATATGATAAGGTTCATATGGAGAAATATAATCACTCATTTTGGCATCCACAGAACCGTCATCACCGATAATGGAACACAGTTCGAAAGCTGCTCCTTTCAGAATTTTTGTAATGAACACGGTGTCAGACACCACTTCAGTTCATTGGCCTACCCTCAGAGCAATGGCCAAGATGAGGCTTCCAACAAAACTGTGATCGATGGATTAAAGAAGCGATTGGAGCAAGCCAAAGGTGCTTGGGTAAACGAATTACCACATATTCTATGGGCATACAGAACCACTCCTAGGCGAGCAACAGGAGAAACCCCATTTTCGCTGACATATGGCATGGAAGCAGTCATCCCACTAGAATCCGGTTTTCCGATAATGAGGTCCTGCCTTGTCGACCATGGCCATAATGATGCAACATTTCTCGCTGATCTCGACCTAGCTGACGAGCGCCGAGAGCTATCCCTAGTAAAACTAGCGAGCTATCAGCAACAGCTCGCGAGGCATTACAACAAAAGGGTTAACCCAAGGACATTCCAAGTTGGGGACTACGTTCTAAGGAAAGTCCTGGGCAGTGCAGTAAAACCATCAGACGACAAGCTAGGCCCAAACTGGGAAGGACCCTTTAAGATAACAAGAGACAATTTGCAGGGCGCCTATCACTTGGAAATGATGGAAGGCAGAGAAATACCACGAGCATGGAACGCAACCAATATCAAGAGATTCTATTTTTAGATCTTTCTTTTTTTCTTTTGTCATGGAACTAGAAGTTCATTTCCCTTGTCATTAATGAAAGTTATTTAAATGGTTGCATTCTAATAAGTAACAACTATATGAGCTTTATCACACATCATTTCCAAATGACAGACACATTGATCACTACGCCATAGCATGGGAGTATCCCTCCTTAGGTCATCGTTATGAAACACGAAGGACCTCTTAGCATTGCCCCTGGCAATATATGAAGCCCTACAGGGGATCCTTAGGCAATATGGTCAAATTTTATATTGGTCATCAAACCTTATTTGGTTGAATAAAATCCTGATCGGATAAAGCATCCAACACCACGTGTGTCCTCGCCCATTTCCACACTTAGGCCTAAGGGAGTGGGACGAAACGACCTAAAAGGAAAAGTGGTGCACAATGGTATCTCGATATTATACTGGACTAGGATGACACTTGCATAACAACACAAACTTAGAAGATCGTAAAGCAACAAGAATATGAAGAATATAATACACTTATTTAGTCGGCATATTTGCCCAAAACATAAACTTCATATTAATTCATCATATTTACAATAATGGTGATACATGTTTAGTCGACGAGCTCGCCCAAAGAATTTACACTACCAAAAATACAAAAAGTAACAACTGGCAAAATCTCAATGGGGTGAGTCCTCTGAGCGAGATAATCAACCACTCGAGCTCTTCGTCCGTCATCGGGAGCAGGAGCTAACTCTTCCTCAACCTCATTCGCATCTGACTCCAATAATTTCTGAGGGATGGCATCGATGAGGATCCATCAATCATCCCTCCGAAAGGGGTTAGGCATCAGGGTAGAGGGAGAAATCTCATGGCGATACCAGAACATCGAGTTCCTCGGGACTTGCAGCTCCTTCAAGGCACTCAGCCACCCCCTGACAAAAGAAAGCTCTTCGAACTCTGACAACCTCGTTGGAGCGTCTGACCAACCCTGGTCGTATCCATCAGCCCACACTCATCGAGGACCTTTTTTGAACAAGTGCCGCAACTGAGTGATATCCCTCTGGAGCCCAGCAACAATCACATTGGCCCATTGAACATCATCGTAGAGCTCCTCCATTTCTCTTGATAAAACCCTGATGTTCCTGCGAGCTCGTGGAACGATAAGAAGACAAGGACCCTGCAATGCAGGAGGCACATCACTCTGACCAGCTCTAGCTCGCAATGACGAGGAACCCTATAATACTGCTAGAGCAGTGCTCAAAACATGCTCCCTAAGTCGTGAGACCTCTCTCCTCAGATCCTCATTCTCCTGCTGGAGAACTTCCCCAACCTGATTGATCTCAGAGGCCTCTAATAACTTCGTCCTTAGTGCGTTGACCTCCTCTTGGGCTGAGGCACCAATTTTCTCCATCTCTTGAAGCTTGTCCTTCAGCTTGGCAATGAGCTCAGTTTTCTCTATAAATCGCTTGTTCCTCAGTCGCAGTGACTTACAGATCCTCATAAAAGTGTGACGAACTTCGGAGCTCACATTGGGCCCCAATATCCTTCCCAATTGGGAAGTAGCAGGAATGTAATCATCAATGTCAACCAACTACAAGTAATAAAAAGACAAGGGAGAGAAAGAGACAAATCAGTGCGCTTAGAAAAAGAAACCTTTTCATTAATAAGGGTTGAAAGTACATCAAGAAGCAAAAAGAAAGTTTATAGACAGAAATAGAAAAAATACAAAGTAATCCTAGAGGATGACTAGTTAGCAACCTCAGGTTGCCCAGAGGTCGATGGTTGTTTCCCTTTATCAGCATCAGCGGGAGCATCGCCCCCAACGGGGTTAACCTCAATCTCCACAATAAGGGAAACATCACCAAGGGTCGACTGGGGGATAAAATCAACAGCTTCAATAGCGGGGGCAAGGACTTCATCCACGGTCAGCTTCGGACCCGGGTCATGCTCGTAGAACAGAAGAGAGTCGATGTCGACGCCGGTAGCCAATAGGGCCTTATTCCAGCCCTTCTTGAAGTTCAGACGGCTAATATAGCCTATCTGGACCTCAGCGTTCGTGTATGCTGCAGCCTAACTAGAATTGTATGAGTCCTCCTTGGCAGTGATAGCCTCAAACTCCTTCTTCTTCAACTCCTCAGAAAGCACTTTGTTCTCTTCCACGACAGCAAGTTTGCTCGAGCACACCAGGTCGTAGGCCTGTTGTAGCTTTTTAAATCCTCGACTGCTGAGTCCTTCTCCCAGTTGGTAGTATCGAGATCCAGGTTGGATGATATTCGAGCAGCATCAACGGCCTTAAAGCCTGCCTCAAGCTCTGTACCCTTCAATTTCAAAGCCTTGTTTTGTTGCTCCAATTTACCATTTCTCTTCACCAGCTCATCGCGAGAACGATAGAGAACGGAGAAGTCGGTCACAAACTGCAAAAAGAAGAAGACATTAGAAGAAGAAAAATGATAGGATTCCTTAAAACATTGGAGAAAAGAAATGATCTTACCAAAGCTAGCCTCTGGCTATCCTGTAGGGCCAGTCGATCAGACCCCAGCGCCCTTTGGCGATCAGCAGGGAGAACAGCTCTCTCGAGCAATGCGGAGGCCAACTGAGGGGAAATTGCAACAGAAGCCCCCTCGACAGCACGAACACTGGGACTAAGGCCTGCCCAGCCTTCGTCCTCGCTTCCACCCTCCTCATCTCCTCCTCTTTTTTATTCTCCATCTTTTTCCTCTCCTCTACCCTCTTTTTCTCCTCCACCTTCTTTTTCTCCTCCATCTTCTTCCTCTCTTCTTCCTTTTTTCTCTTTCTCTCTCTCTTACCTGCTTTTCTTCTTTCCTCTTCTTCTCCTGCTCCTGAGCAGAAGACCGAGAACCAGTAGCCACGGCCCCAGAGCTAGATTTTTGCTTCTTCGACCTCTGTGCGAGAAGCATGTGGTCTTCATCGTCATCATTCCGAATTAAGTTCTTCCTTGGGGAGCCATTTCCTCGCTCGAACTGCTGGATGTGCTCAACGACTCTCGAGCTTCAGAGACCTCCCCACGATTAGAGGAAGTGATACTACTAGAGCTCCCTCCACCCAAATTACTTACTGCTCCTATGATGTCACTTTTAGAGATGCTCTCCTCCTCGTCCATCTGGATAGGATCCGCAGTAGTCTCTTCGGAGGAATCAAACTTTAGGATACTGTCCACATGCCTTGCTATGAAACTGGAGCCAACGTTCTTGTACTCAAGAAGAAAAGCAGCAGATCGGGGATGCTCGTCGTCACCCAAAGGCTCCCTGATATTCCAAGCCTTGACCAATTTCGAGAGACGAACCTCGCTGAGAGCGGGTTTTAAGTTCTTTGACCTCGCTGTGGAAGAAAAATAAAGAAGAATAAAAAAAATCAGAAATAAACAAAAATTGAAATAACAGAGCAAAGTCTACCTATGTATTCTTCCCCATAAAAGGGAACCGAAAATCTCTCAGACCTCAACCCTTCAGATTGGGGAGAAAACTTCCAGTTTCTAACAAGGAAACCTTCTTGCCAATAGTCCTTATGGGAATCAGGTAGATTTACTACCAATAGCCTATCATGGCTCCTAGCTTTGAGATGGAGAACATCAAAGCTAGTTAGAGAAAAGGAATAACAAAAATAGACCTCGACGAGCCCTAACCTAGTACCATACAACTGATTTATTCTATGTACGCCATTAACTATTTTCCACACATTGCGCGAGCATTGTGCAGGAAGAATATTAAAATAGCCAAAGAAATGCAAGAATGAATCGTTGGGAGGAAAAGTGAGTCCCCCCTTGGAAAGCAACAAAACATGGATCCTGTGGGCGTCATCTATCTCTCTAACGTTTCTAGGAGGGGAAGCGCGGCACTCGATATCTACCCACTTAGGGATGTTATAAAACTTCCTAAATTCAGAGACCGTTGATTCCCAATCTTCTCCTTTGGAAAACCCTAGAAAACTACAAACTCAAAGAGAAAGTACAAAGAAAAGGCACAGGAAACTTAAAAAATAGAATATCGATTCGAACGATGGAGAAGCACGGGCCCAAACAACAAGGAAGCAATGAGAATGGAGATTGAGAGAAGAAGGTGCGAAGTGCTAGAGCTCACATGGAATGGAAGAGTGCTGGAAAGATTGAAACGATGGTAGAAAAGTGGCTATTTCAGAAATCCTTTAAAATTTTGCCAATCATAGTGCACGAAATACGAAGCGGATGCCGTCAAAATCTGCTTTACAATTTTTAAAGAGTTACCCAATATACAAAAAAGCCATTATGACTAATCATTTAAATTTATTGAGCCCTAAACATGGTCCAACAAACTTAGGAGCAATTGTGGGTACCCAAAATTAAGATCATGGGCCTGGACGAGTAGCCCAATTCTGGCGGCCCAAAGTCCAGATTCCCCATCTCTTATTTGATTGTGATCCGGTCTTTTCCCACGTTACCATTAAGGGAGGTTATAGGGAGAGATGGAAAACGTGGGTGAATCCAACACCCCCACTTACCTAAATGTACATGTACATATTGAACCCTAGGTCCGGGGCAAAAGGACAAGTTGTATTCTCTGTAATCACTCTCCGGAGTAAATAGAAATAACACCGACTGCACCACCGTGGATGTAGGCACATCTTTACTGAACCACGTATATCCTTTGTTGTGTGATTGTCATTTTACATTCCTTGTTCTTACTTGGTGCTTGCCTTTTCCCTATTTGTTTGTGTTGCATAATAATTGTCACCACAACCTCTTATCTAGATCACAAGGATAGAAACATATGCAGTAAACCTGCATGCATCCACAGCTGCTGCAGCATACGTCTGACTCGAGAGAATCATCATCTAGGTATCCCTATGTCTGGACACCTATATATATATATATATATATATATATAGAATAAGAGAGGTAAATAGATAAATGGGTCAGAGCCCGAGTTGTGAAAATATTTTGCAAGTGCTTAAATGATATATTGTAGGTGGGTAGTGAGACTGGTGTCTATGAATAACTGGAAAGGGTGAGGCGTGACCCACTCCAATGGACGCTGCCTGCAAGGTCTTTAAGGTCTCCTGGTGCAACTTCTGAAGAAAACTTCTCCTTCTGGTAACAATGGAACTCAAGCTTCAACTCACTCCCTTCAAGAAGATGAACTTTCACATCAAAAATAGTAATTTTCTCAAGGGAAACACCTGAGAGTGATGGTTGTCAGTGGGGAGTGAAGGAACAAGACACTCAGCACTAAGAGAATGAGCAGGGAGAGAATACTTAGGTAGGTCTGGTGATATTTTAGCAGAGTAACAGTGCAATTTTTCTATTATCTCTATGACCTTGCCCAGGGGTCCTATTTATACTTGGGCACTAAGGCTGGGTTGACACTTTTGGCGCCAAAACTTAGAGGGTTGGTGAGGGACAAAGTCTGCAGTGTACTATTTATCCCTACCTGCAGGCAGTGACGCCTGTCCCCTCTGGCAGATGCCCCCTGGCACAGACCAAAGTTCAAATGCAAATATGTCTTCTAATGGAGAAAAAATATCTGATTTGCTAAATATCTTTTGAAACGATAACTTTGATACAAACTTTGTAAACTTGAGGGGGGGTTTCGGGGACCACCTCCTCTAAAATATTTGCAAGCTTGAGGGCGGTCTCGAGGACCCCCTTTCTAAAATCATTTTTCTTGAGAGGGGTTTAGAGGACCCTCTCCTCTAAAATAATTTTATAAACAGTTCTTTTCTTGTGAGCAGCCAGCCCTTTGGATGCTCACTTCACTTGTGACTAAGTGTGAGGTGTGTGAGGACTGGGTGACCCTAGGGTCTCCTACTAGTATTATCACAATCCTATAGTGCTAAGTGGTTGAGCTTGCTCAACATACCTTGTCCCTCATCCGCCAAGACAAAACTCCCGAGAGGTCCCAACTAGCCTGCTTGAGCCCTGCTTGCTCAACTAGGCAACCTGTACATGAAAGGAAAGTGTTAATACTATTGTTCATTTAAAGACTGAGGTCTCATGATGAGGAGTTGCTCTTGGTAGCTACTCCCTCATCCTGGACACTCTGGGTGGGTTCCTTCTCAATATGAGTTTCTGCCGAAACCCTTGTAATGGCACTTCTCAAATAACATCTCTGCAGTGACCCTTGCAGTGGCGCTGAGCCTTGCAGTGGCGTTGACCCTCTCGAATGTCATTACTGCGGTGACCTTACAGTGGTGCTGACCCTTGCAGTGGCGCTGACCCCTGCAGGCGCTGACCCTTGCATTGACACTTCTCAATCTCGTATTTATGTGGTAAGCCTTACGAGGCACCTCTCGAATGTTATTGCTGTAACGGTGCTAACCCTTACAGCGGCACTGACTCTTACAATGGCACTGACTCTTACAATGGCACTTCTCAATCTTGGACTTCTGCGGTGACCCTCGCGGGCACCTCTCGAATGTTATTGCTGTAACGGTGCTAACGTTTGCAGCGGCGCTGACGCTTGCAGCGGCGCTGACCCTCGCAGCGGCACTGACCCTTGCAGTGGTGCTGATACTTGCAGTGGCGCTGGGGGTTCCTGCTGAATATGAGTTTCTGTCGGGACCCTGGGGTGGTTCCTACCCAATATGAGTTTCTGCCGGGACCCCGGGGTGGTTCCCGCTCAATATGAGTTTCTGCCGGGACCCTGGGTTTCTTCTCAGTATTTCTAATAAAATAATATTTTTACATTTTTATAGGTAGACACCTTTCTACATATATTTTTAAAAATATGTTTTACCTCATATTTATATTGGTATCGCACTCCCATGAGATATCCCTCCCCTCTCTTCTAATAGTGCACACCTAACACATCCTAATAAACAACCTAGTTGAGCTACCCTGCCTAAGTACCTAGTTCCACATAATCCCTAAAATGGTAATTAACTTGAGTACTAAGGGCTAAACTTCTCCCCAGTCTCAACACTGTGCCATGTTCATGCGTGGGGTGTCTCGCAAAGCGAAATCCAAACAAAGAACCACCCCAATACACTACTACTTGGCAGTGTGAATCGTCGAGATCGATTAGGCCCTCAATACACAACGTATATATATAAAAACTCATATATAGATATATATATATATATATATATATATATATATATATATATAACCTCTAATTCATAATCATATTGATTCGGATACACATCTCTATCGGAAAGGGAATAATACGTCTTATCAGCCTTTTCACTTTATATACATATGTTTACTTTGTATGATATCTCATCTTGTTATACAAGTAATATACTATACACACAAATATAATTATACCTATCACAACATAAGTATAGTAACCATCCCTCTGAGATATAACTCGAGGATGTAGTCTCTCAATGCAATCATCTTCCAGGGAATTACTCACATACCATCCTGGGTACCAACACTCGGAATAAATAACACAGACATGGTAAAAACCAAATCATAACGTATGGGAAGCGATCATAGTTCCTCCCCGAAAATTAGACGAAACATACCCACCATGTCTCACCCCTAATAAAAATCTCACAATATGACAATGGACGCTATAACCTGGGGACTATACGCTCCCCGCTCCTCAAGCCAGGGGCCTCACCCTCATCACACAACTTCCCATTATAGCATTAGAGGGGGTATGCTTCACACACAAACACACACGCACACACACACACACACACACACACACACACACACACACACACACACACATATATATATATATATATATATATATATCATTCACAGATATATATATGTATTCGTATCATATAAAATATGCTATAATCACATTGTATATATATACATTTATCACTCCTCAAATGTATACATGGCTATAATTTCCAATATCATAATGATATTAAAGTATTCTCGTACTTAAATACTAATCCCATAAGTATTCTCTTACATAAATATACTCCGCACCTTGATCACTTTTAGGGATTTATACACTCTCTGAACATCCCAATTTATAACCATTTAATGAGTATACCCACACTCATCTTTAGCTCGTAGCCCAAATTTCATCATAGTCACCTCATAGGATTTACTCAATTATAGTTGGCGTATAATTACATTTTCTACGTGCACAATTATCTACATATAATTTCCCGCTGAAATACTCCCTCAGGTGTTACTCGTCCTGACCACCCTTAAATAAATAAGTCTTGGATTTTTTTTACTTAACTCAAGGTATACATATCACTACAATAATAATTTGGATGTCCCCACTCTATTTTTGGGAACCCCAATTGTCTAATTCCTCAATTTATTTATTTTCCTCAAAAATATACATTTAGTGCCACACAATTATGGCACCTTGATAGCCCCCATAAATTCTTCAATTGGCTAGATATTAATTCCATAAATGAATCCTCATTTCCTCAAATAATTAAGCAAGAAAATTTTTTATTTGGAATTTATCCCATAAAAACTAACTAGCCGAAACTGCTTGAAATTCCGTAGGGTCGATCGATCGACCCTTGGTCGTCTATCGATCGATCGAACATGTTAGCTTCTTCTCCGAAGCCCCTGTTTTGGTCATTAAAAACCCACCAAGATTTTTACTCCTTATCCCAACCTTATTTAACTACAACCAACTAATTATACACAAGGGAAATAGGTTTTAATCATCTTAGAACCAAGAATCAACAACTAAATTTAGTAAATTTCTAACCTTCTCAATTTTGATTTTAACCGAGTTTTATCGATTAACTCTTCCAAAACACCCGTTTGATTCACAAACACCCAACCCAAAATCTTTAGGGTTAGTTATTACCAATTATGATATGAGATTTATACTCAAGATAAATAAAGCAAGTAAACACTTTCCTTAAGGATAAAATTCGACGGCCTTGAGCCGAATCCCGCGGAGTTTGGACGGAATCTCCCTTTTTCTTCCTCTTTTTTCTCTTCCTTTTCTCTTATCTCTCTTTTCTTCTTTTCCTTTCTTTCTTTCCCTCTATTGTGCCTTATATAGGGAGAAATAAGGGTTTATCCCTTAATAAACCCAAAAATGACTCGTTTACTCAATTACAAGTCCCTATTAACCCAAAAATTCTCGGAACCTAAAAACTACCCCGGGGTCATGCTCTCACTCTCGGAACCTAAAATTCTCGAAACCCAAAAATTCTCGTTTACTCACCTCTCTCATGAGTGCCCTTGATATTCTTGACCCATCTATGAACGCACCTCATTTTCCCTTACCCTCAATGTCAAGTGTCGACGTGTCGCATCCTTTGTTGTGTACCCACTGTTATTATGCAGATCACATGTCCCATGAGTGCCCTTACATTACATATCCATTTGAACCCACCATGGAACATGTGTATCCATATGACACTGTTCTGGAACCCACCTTGACCTATTATCCCGATGTACCCAATCCCGAGTGGTGCGAGTCCCCGAGATATTCGTGGAGGCTTGATCATCTTCCCACGCAATACGAATCCCAAACCGGTGTTGTGGATCCTCACCGGTTCCAACAGTCGTCATGGGAACCTTGTGCACTCGTTCACGATCAGTTCCCTCACTACGAAACCACTGAATTTCAACCATTTGTCCATCACGAAAGTGATCCTTTCGTGTATGATGAACTTGGCCCCACCCCACACACTTCATTTTAGTATTCTCCATACACTCACGATAGTAGCGCGTTGTGTCCACCTCATCCACCGCCACCACCCTTCACTCCACCACCACCATCATCCACCTCCGCTCTCGAAAACCTCTTGCAAAAGTTCATACTCGAGTAAGAGCAAGCCACTCAAATTCAAAATAAAGCCCTCCAAAAGCTTGAACAATGGTTAAATGAAATCGAGTGTGAGCAAGAGTCGGATATTCCCATGGATTCACCCATCGTTGAAACCGAGTGTGATGAAGTTGTGTCCTATTGTGACATGGATTTTGAGTGTGACCAACCCTATACTCCCGAGAATCTCGATGTTGGGACCATTCCATGGTCCGGGCCCCAAGTGGACAATTGTGTTGACTTACCTTTCGTTAGTGAGACTGATCAAACTCCACCATGTCCAAATGTACCCCACTTTGAGGTTTCTATTCCTTTTCCCGTCGAATCCAAAAACATGCCTGAGTATACACCTATTGTCCCTCCCGCCTGTGTTATTGAGGAACCACTTCATTCTAGGTTAATTCCGGCTACGAGTTCTCACCATTTTCCCGAGATAGAATTTGTGAGAGTTCCTAACTATCTGGACATGGATGATGTCCCACCATGCATGGCTCCCTTTGAGCTTGATATTTCTACTTATTCCTCTATCTCCGATCTTGGTGCCTCGTTTGAACCAACCACCCAATTTCTCGATGCTACTCTTATGGAGAAGCTGATAACTCTATCTTTAGAAACCACACTCCCTTGTGAGTATTCCTTTACTCCTCCCAATGAGTGTGTCTCCCACTTTTGAGTTGGATCATCTTCCTCCACCATTTATCCCACCCGACCCACCCATTGTCCCTTCTATCCCACCACCTGGTTTGGATCTCGATTTTACACCTTGCCTATTCCCAACCACATTTTTAGATCCTCACCTGAAATCATCCCCCACCAATGAGAGTATATGTGGTGATACTCTCCACTTCCATAACATCGAGCTTGTTACCCTATGCACACCACTTCCTTATGGTGTTGATTTTTCTTCTTAATAGCTCTCTGGTGTGTCGCGGCACGATCAATATCTTCGCCCATTTATAGAATGGTCGTGTGATTTATATAATCCCCGCCCTATCACTATTATCAAACCATTATGCCTCCCTCACCATGTTTATAAGGCCCTAATTTCCCTCACCTTCAGTACACCAAAACTTGCGATTGGTCACGGCCAAAATCCCTGACCAAATATGTGGGTCGCGGACTTGGGCCGTGACCATTTTCGTGGGTCGCGGCCAAAGTCGTTGACCAAAAAATGGTCACGGTCGAGAGGGGTCATGGCAGATGGTCGCGGACTTAGGCCGTGACCCATGTCGTGACGGGTCGCGGCCCTAATCCATGGCCCACAACCGTGACAAATTGGTCACGGCCAAAGTCCGCGACACACAACCGTGACAAAAAAAATTTAAAATAAATTTATCGCGGCCCTGATCCGTGACCCACAACCATGACAAATTAGTCGCGGCCAAAGTCTGCGACCCACGACCGTGATAAAAAAATAAAAAAAAATTGGTCGCGGCCCTAATCCGTGACCCATAACCGTGACGAAAAAATGGTCGCTGACTTTGGCCGCGACCATTTTTATGCGTGACGAAAAAATAAAAATGCTCATGGACAAAGTCCATGACCATATTTAACTACAATTTTAAAAAAAATGTATTTTTTTGGTCCAATCCTAAAATTGGGAGTCCTGTGAGTGAACCATCAGTTGCTACGTGTAACGTTTGACGCGTACGAGGTGTTACAAATATTTATTATTGGCAAAACAATAAAAAAAATCACAAATTGCGAATCGAGAACGTTGTTCATAAACAAATATATATACAAACTTATAAAAATTACACGTCTTAATAATTCACACACCAAAAACAAATTGGGCAAAGTTTACTCTATTTTCTAGACATTCCAAAGCCTGTAAATGTAAAACCTACTTATTATAAAGCCCACACGACTATAAAATTCAACAATCAAATTATAAAAGCCCGCACGACCATAAAACTAAACAATAAAAGCCCGCACGGCTGTAACACAAAAATTAAAATCGTGAATATCCACAACCTATAAACAATCTTCATGCTATAGACCATTGCCTCCTTCGTTTGTTCCGCGTGCAAAAATCCTACAAATGATGGGATACATAAAAAAAAATATCAGTAACCAAGTAGTTTTACAAAAAAATTAATCAAGCATAAAAATTGCATATATGAGTTAAAATTATCAGTAACCAAGTAGAAATATGAAAATTACCATCGTATTCTCAAACCGAGAGTCTCGCGGCTGCGGGGTTAGTTCCTACGAGTTACATTGGTCCCGTGGGAGGTGTTGGTGCCACCCACGGGGACGTTCGGGGGCTGTTTTGAGTTCTCACCCTCTAACGCCATGTTTTTAAGCCTAAGTCTACAAATATGCAAATTATGATCGTATTCTCAAACCGGGAGTCCCGCGGCTGCGGGGTCAGTTCCTACGAGTTACATTAGTCCCGTGGGAGGTGTTGGTGCCACCCACGGGGTCATTCGGAGGATGTTTCGAGTTCTCAGCCTCTAACGCCATGTTTTTAAGCCTAAGTCTAAAAATATGCAAATTACCGTCGTATTCTCAAACCGGTAGTCCCGCAGCTGCGGGGTCAGTTCCTACGAGTTACATTGGTCCCGTGGGAGGTGTTGGTGCCACCCACGGGGTCGTTCGGGGGCTGTTTCGAGTTCTGAGGCTCTAACGCCATGTTTTTAAGCCTATGTCTAAAAATATGCAAATTACCGTCGTATTCTCAAACCGGTAGTCCCGCGGCTGCAGGGTCAGTTCCTACGAGTTACATTGGTCCCGTGGGAGGTGTTGGTGCCACCCACGGGTATGTTCGCCGGCAGTTTCGAGATCTCACCCTCTAACGCCATGTTTTGCTTAAGTCTAGAAATATGCAAATTACCGTCGTTCTCTCAAACCGGGAGTCCCGTGGCTGTGCGGTCAGTTCTTATGAGTTATATTGGTTCCATGGCAGGTGTTGGTGCCACCCCCGAAGCCGTTCGGGCGCTGATTTGGGTTTTCACCCACTAACCCCATGTTTTTAAGCCTAACTCTAGAAATATGGAAATTACCGCCGTATTCTCAAGCCGGGAGTCCTGCGGCTGCGTGGTCAGTTCCTACGAGTTACATTAGTCCCGTTGGAGGTGTTGGTGTCACCCACGGGGACGCTTGGGGTCTGTTTCGGGTTTTCACCCTCTAACGCCATGTTTTTAAGCCTAAGTCTAGAAATATGCAAATTACCGTCGTATTCTCAAACCGGGAGTCCCGCGGCTGTGGGGTCAGTCCCTAAGAGTTATATTGGTCCCGTGGGAGGTGTTGGTGCCACCCACGGGGACGTTCGGGGGCTGTTTCGAGTTCTCACCCTCTAACGCCATGTTTTTAAGCCTAAGTCTAGAAATATGCAAATTACCATCTTATTCTCAAACAGGGAGTCCCGCGGCTGCGCGGTCAGTTCCTACGAGTTACATTCGTCCCGTGGGAGGTGTTAGTTCCACCCACGGGGCAGTTCGGGGGCTGTTTCGAGTTCTCACCCACTAACGCCATGTTTTTAAGCCTATGTCTAGAAATATGCAAATTATCGTCGTATTCTAAAACCGGGAGTCCCGCGGCTGCAGGGTCAGTTCCTACGAGTTACATTGGTCCGGTGGGACGTGTTGGTGCCACCCACAGGCCCGTTCGGGGGCTGTTTTGAGTTCTCACCCACTAACGCCATGTTTTTAAGCCTAATAAATATGCAAATTACCATCGTATTTTCAAACCGGGAGTCCCGCGGCGGCGGTGTCAGTTCCTACGAGTTACATTGGTCCCGTGGGAGGTGTTGATGCCACCCACAGGGACGTTCGGTAGCTATTTCGAGTTCTCACCCTCTAACGCCATGTTTTTAAGACTAAGTCTAGAAATTTGCAAATTACCGTCGTATTCTCAAACCGGGAGTCCCGCGGCTGTGGGGTCAGTCCCTAAGAGTTATATTGGTCCCGTGGGAGGTGTTGGTGCCACCCACGGGGACGTTCGGTGGCTGTTTCGAGTTCTCACCCTCTAACGCCATGTTTTTAAGCCTAAGTCTAGAAATATGCAAATTACCATCTTATTCTCAAACAGGGAGTCCCGCGGCTGTGGGGTCAGTTCCTACGAGTTACATTTGTCCCGTGGGAGGCCACCAAACATCTAGAGGCCACCAAACACTCCCGAGACGCGTTTGACTATCTATTGACTCTCTCACATGAGTGGAAGTTTAATATTTTTTAAAGGGATTCGGATACCCTTTTCGAAGGTCCACCCCATGTACAAATCGGCCATACGGTTCGGAAGAAGAGTTTTTGTTACTGTGGAAAACTGATCTTAGAGGCCACCGGGTGCTCACGGGCCCCATTTTGACCTCAATCAACTTTTGGACGTGAGCAAACACTCAATGAATCTTTGAATTACCTTTAATACCCTTTCTAACAGTCTTACTTGAGTGTGAATCAGCCTTACGGTCGGATGAACGAACCATTTTCCCTCCAAAATTGATCTAGAGAACACGGGCGCTCCCTCGGTACATTTTACTACCATTAACTCTCCATATTGAACAATATTAAATGAATCCACGAAGTGATTTAAATACCCTTTCCAAAGATTTGACCCGTGCATAAATTAGCCTTAAAGTATGGATAAATGACCCATTTTACTCCGAAAGGTCACCGGGCACTTTTGGACCCTATTTGACCAGGTTAACTCTCTAAATCGAGCGAAGCTCTTTGAACCATCAAACATCTTTGCATAACCTTTCTAACGGTTCATCCTACATGCGAATCGTCCTGAAGATTTGAATGAATGATTCATTTTCCTTTGAGAATTTCTTGTCCAAAAGATTATTCGTTGCTTCCGAGCCCCATTTGGCCATAGTCAATCCCCAAACCGAAGAGAGTCCCATTGGATTCTTAAAGGGATCTGAATTCCTTTTTTTAATTGTTCCTCTCTTGTGCAATTTAAACTTAAGGGATTGCATTTTATGACTATTTTTATAAAAATTCTACATGAGACTATTGAATCGCAAACCCATTTCCCTGCCTATCGGCAGTGTGTCTGGCATTGGCTATCGATCTCCACCCCCTTGACCCTATATAAGGGGGGGCATGAGATCACTTCAAAGGAAACCTCAGAAACATGCCTCGTAATGATTTCAATAACATTCTCTCGAAGTTAGTGTAGTTTCCATAGTGAAACCTCACCCCCACATTCCATTTCCATCCTCTCTTTACCCAATTTATCAAATTCCATCACCTCCCCTCCTACCACATTCACCCACTTGCAAGAGTATCCCTTCAACAATTATTATCAACATTAAATCTTCTGAAGATGGTCCAAACCTTTCACTCCCTTTTTAAATTCTCCTATTTTTTCATTCGTTATTTCATTCTTACTTTAGCATTTCATCTTTATTAGATCACACATATTAATCTCCAAATTTTTTATTAGTAGTATTTCGCATATATAATTTCTATAAAAAAAATAAGAAAACTATGGTTTGCTTCTAAATTCCAAACGGGGATTTCTCACTACATGTTCTCACACTAAAACATCCCTTTTTTTACATACACAAACACACATAATAAAGTCCTGCGTTGGATTCATTGGATAAACCCCACTGCGAACTATGTGGACTTTGATGCCTTTTTAGGCTACGTAGGCGTCTCAGGTAAATTTGAAAATTCGAGTCCTTTTTTTTAGTTTTGTTCATATATTATTTCTATATATTATATTTTTTATCGATGCTTATGTTTTGTCCAAACTATACCATCGTCTTTTTATAAACGATCAGTGACCCAAAAAATGCACACGTAACATTTTAAATTCCAATTTTGATAACACTCCTAAAGGATGACCTCAGTCCGCCTTTATCTATGACACGATTCTAGTGATTCCACTCTCCAATTATATACACATGCACACATTCCACGTAGTTATTATGGAGAAGAATAACACATGCCCATGATAGACCGAAAGGGAAGGATGAGCGCTTAAAAACTTCCCATTTCGTAACTTACCCTACGAATCCTTGAACTAATTGGTTTTGTAAGCATCAGTACGTATTTGATGCCTTTCTTTCGAGGCACCAACATTTATTTTTCTTATTTTGTGAAAAATAGGTTGGCAACTCTATCTGTATACATCACCACAATTGATGATGGATGAAGTGCTCCAAGGAAAGGCGCAAGACCACCTACATGTGAGCGCCGACGAGGATGGGATGGCCACAGTGGCAACTCTGGTGGGGAATTTCATGTTTGAGGGCTAGACTCTATTCTTACATCAGTGTTATCATTTTCCTCATGTGTGCCTATGAGCCAACCTGTATGTTCCCCTTTTCCTCTATTCCTTCTTGCATATCTACCTCATCTTTATATTACTTCTCACTCACTTTTCACTTCATGAACTTATATATACCCTCTGTATACACCTCACACTAATTACACTTGTATGTAGGATCACTTATACACACATATTTCGCGCACCATATCCATGCTTAGGTTTCACTAGCACACAACTCCACTTATCACACTTATATATATCCATGTTCACTTGCACATATCACACAACACTTGCAGTTGATCCATGCTCAGGCTCACTACCACACACTCACCTGTAGATATTCACATATCACTCACTCACATATATCCATGCCTATTGTAGTCTTCATGATCCATGTTAGATTTAATTTTCATGATACTTGTAGTGCTTTTTTTATTCATCATGCGAAAAAAAAGACTCTCTCTATAATAAACTAATCAATAATCATGGATTTCGCACTCTACATCGCGAACAACATGGTTATTGACCAAACTTTTGTCCCGTATTGGGGGGTCACTTGGTGTTGGGTGCTGGTCTGGCAGGTCGTAGTTAGCATAAGCAATATGACTATCACCTTCAACTGTCCTAATACCTTCAATGTATATCGAGCGGTTCCCTCGCATCGTACTGCTTGATCAAATTCAAGATAGGAGGTATATAGCAGGAACTCGTTCACGTATTTTTAGTATATAAAATTGTCTCTCATACGTGTTGTCCCCATGAGGTATATACTGAGGCACTTCATGTACATTGAGGTATATAAAATGGCTTCTCCATATGTACCGATTACCCTCAACAGCAAGAAGTATATCATGGAAGTCATGCCAAAGATGGAACCCTTCCACTAACTGAACAACAACATAAACCTCATATAGGCATAAAACCTAGGGCACACATATTTAGTTAGTCGGTTGCCACACGATACTCTATCGAAATGCCGCCCAAAGTTTTCTGATATTTTGTCGTTTTTCAAAATCTAACCCTCTCCATAACCTTAGAAACAAGTAAAATCATATCTTACCTATTTTTTAAACTCAATTTTCCCAATCTCATGTCCTATCCGATATTTCTTTTGCATTTAGGTAAAACTAATTCAAGTGAAAACATATTAATAATAATAATAATAATAATAACAATGTTGATACTTTTCTCCCGTTTTTCCTCCCTTTTCAACCAAAATACCAAAAACATGTTTCCTCATTTTTTTATCAAAATGCCAAATATTAATTTTCCTCCTTTTTTATCAGAACTGGCAAAAACACTTTTTCTCTCTTTCAAAAAAAAAATCTTCCCTCTTTCAAAAATAAATTGGAATCATTTTGCTTCTCAAGTCGATCGCATACTCGATTCTTTACTTGGCTCCCTACTGGATTCGGTCTTCAATTAAATCACCCCGAATCTCTGTCAGTTCTTATTCTACCTCATACGAGTTTGGGATTTACCATAACGAGATATTCATGTAAAATGACGACCCGAGCCTATTTGGGTCCCAAAAGAATATCAAGATGCTCCGCATGCCCCACCGTCCAATGGGCCGCCTCAAGCTCAGCTCCCTATGCCAAGCCTTGACTATTCAAGGGCTAACTTTCCAGTATCCATTGATACCAAGGATGTAGAATTGAACAACGTCAAGGAGGACCTAAAATAGATGCCAAGAAATTATACCAAGTCATTATATTTTGTAACTACATGAACTACACCCACATGTTTCCCTATCCCAAAGTAAGATTGTTGGAAAAGTTCAAGATACTAGCCATCGAGAAGTTCGGGGAAAGCAGGCCCCAAATTTTTTACCTTTGTAGTTATCATCGAGCCATAACCCTTCTTCGTGCCTCTGAATAGATAATGGACCAAATGTTTCAATAGACTTTGAAAGACAACGCCCTCCGATTGTCTTATCCCTCCAAGAATCCAAAATCCGTAGTAGGGATGATGTCGCCTAGGAATTCATGTCACAGTACAAGTACAAAGAAGAACTAGAGGTTGCACGCCATGATCTAAAACGTCTCAAGAACAACCCTAGAGAAACCATAAAATGCTTCGTAACAAGATGGAGAAAGAAAGCTACAATTACTACCAACCGACCCTCTAAAGACGAACAAATTAGTATCAAGAAGAAGAATTTCCTGCCTCATATCCGAACAACTATGGGAGGTCAATATTATCCATAATTTTGACCTCTCTGAAAATCGATAATTATGAGATAATTCAAGGGATAAAAATTCACCACTTAACCTATTTATATTTATTAATTAATTTGTCTATTTGAAATACCCCAAAACATATATAAATTCACGAATCAACTCTTGTTACAAATGTAAATTTTCGTATAGATTTTTTAGAAGATTAATATTTAAATTTCACATACTCACAAAAATTAGATTTAAACATTTTCTAATAAATCACCCGCTAGGGAAAATTTACTAAAAGTATTTTAAATCACTAAAAATTACATTTTTATAGTAAAGAAATTCAAACTATAACACAATTCAAAAATTTCCTATCTCTAGTTTAATTAGTTAATAAATATTATAATATGAATTTGCAATATTCTCTCGAAGATAATTCACCATCTCTCGAGGAGTAAATATAAATTGTAAAGTTTTAATATTAATATTCAAAGGGGTATAATAAATAAACAAACAAGAAATAAAAATAAGTAAGTTAAAGGTTCCATGTCATGCATTGAATGGGGTATTTAGGCTCTCATTATCGCATTATTAAATATAAAATGTATTAACTAATAAATGCTAAAAATTATGAAATGACTAAATAACGAAAAATAATATGCAATCGAGTGTGATAAATGTGAGAATATCAAGAGATGGGATTATACCGCGTTGTCAATTATTTTAATTGCTCAATTTTTTAATTTGAAATATTTCAAGATAGTATTACATCGATAATCTAACTCTCGTTACAATTATAAATTTAATAATATCTTTTTCAGAAAACTAATTTAAAAATGTCTCTTGATGAAAAATTAAGAATTATATTATTTTCAAGAAAATTACCTGCTAGGATCAATTTAATAAAAATAGTATCAATCCTCAAATTTCAACACCAAATCAATATTCAAATATCGAAAAAACCTATCTCTAGTTCGATTTCTAATTTCAAACATTAATTTGTACAATTAATTTACCAACTCTCGTTACAAAAATTAATTGGTGACAGTTAAAAAATAATTTTGCTACAAATATAGAAATTGATGAAATTAATTAATTAATATAATATCCTACACAGTGCATAAACAACAATCAATAATATGTCAAGAAGGATAAAAATTGAAAAGATAAGAAAAAAATACAATACGCAATGTTTTTCCACAAATATATCTTGGCATGCGTCCAACTTCTTCACAATTTCCAGCACTTGATTACAAAAATAAAAATAAAAGCTAAACCTAAAAAGTATTCTAATGCTAAGATAATTTATTTTTTATATTTTCCTGAATTTTTTTATGTACCTACTATGTACATAATATACACAATATTACATTTTTTGCTGTCTCTCTCTCGTTTCTATCTTTTCTATGAGTCTCTACAATCTCTTGTTTTATAACCCCCGCAATGGGTTGTTGGATGAGAGATTAAAATATGTGGTAATGGCAGATAAGGGGGAATGGGTCTTTTTTTTATTGTCGGCTTTTGTTTGGAATCTTTTTTTTATTGTTGGCTTTTCCTTCTCTGAAGAAGATATTTCGAAGGTCGGCGCTGACAATAATTATTCTCTTAACATCTCCGTTAGAGTGATGGGAAATACAGTCCCACTCTAACCCATTGATAATTGATCCGCCCTTAATGTTTGTCCGCTAAGAACCTTTAATTGATTGAGGTTGATAGTAAGTAACCTTAATCTTACTTATATCGTTGTGCGTGCCTATAATAATACCTATCAAGAGGTGATGGGGTCAATGATAGTCATAATAGGGGTTGGCGCTCTCAATCTCTTTGAGTTTCAAATCATTGACATACCCATGTGCTTTAACCTGCCAATTAACCAACCACGTCTTCATAGGATCTGGGGATATCTTCCTCCCTTCATCAAACTTTGAAATTCTTTACCAAGGGGTAATTCTTCCATATTTTGGGGATGATGATGGCATAGAAAATTCCAGCGCCAATAATCTGATACTATAAATATAGCATAGGATGAATGACATGCTTCTATTCGACTTCAGGGTTGATCCACTTCCCCTTACAGTATGGGATAATTTCAAATATCGAGTATGCCCATAGCACAACCCTCACAGTAAGAATATGCATTTCGTTCCTGGATTGGGCCTGTGCGACGTCAATAAGGTATCCTTGATCCCATAGTCCTGAGGAAGGCCTTTCCTGTGACACCCCGACTAATTAAATACTGGGTAGCTACTCCTTTATTAAATTAATTCAAAATGCCAAGTTGGCTCAGTTAATAGCATCACTGTCGAAAACATTTTATTATTACTAACCACCTAGTATTTAAAAAGTAAGTTGCCAAATTTTAATTAAAGTCTGATTAACATGCAACAAGTGTAATGGAAAATAAATAACACCATTCACCATACTGAAGTAAAACGAATAACCATCACATAGAGTAAATAAAGTCTGGAGGAAAACTCCTCACTACAAATCCCACAAATGAAATAATTAAACTGAATTCTAAATCAATACATGCCAAAGTCTGAAAACTGTAATGGAAATGTAACTCTAATAGAAATGGGCAACATGCCCTACAACTGATAGATAATGAATCTGGAATCCAAATGATAGATGCGTCTACAAGAAAATCTCTGTAGCTTCCACAAACAGCTACAGCTCGTCACCTGAATGAGTATCCTATGCCTGGTGTCCTTGTGGCTGGGCACCTAAAATGGTTTTACAAAGAAAAATAGATTTGAAAAGCAAACGGGTCAGAGGCCGAATGTGGAGTTATATTTAAAAACCTGCAAGTGCTTTAAAAACATTTAAAACATTAAATGCAAAGTACATGTTAGGACGTGCACTCACATGTAATTCTCACCTCTCGTCTAACTGTGCACTCCTAACGTAAGTACCCATCTACAACGACACAAACCACTAGCTAAGTGACATCGACTCTAGCTAGACTGTCATAGGTTCTACCCTTATTGCTCGGTTCTATTAACATTAACAACTAAAATAGGGATTTAACGTAAACTCAGATGCTCAATATGCAATATGCTACTCTATCAGCTACCCCGTTATGTTTCTCGAAACAATCCAGTAATTATTATCACAACATTAACATGAAGGTTCTTATTAATAAGCGTATATTATTCACATCATAAATATACAATACAAGCACCCCGAGAACTAAGTTATGGTGCACACATACTCTGCTATCCATCCCGGTACATCACGTACATAAGGATCACATATTCCGAATCTCTCAGGAATAGTTCAGATAACACAGATCACAAATAGTGAAGGCGAACACAGTCACATCACATGGGTCACGCACATACCTACGCTCCCACGATCAGCGGACTTATTAATATCCCAATAAGTCTTTCTATGACCTATGTTCATCGAGGTAACCAGTATAAATCCGGGCAACACAAGGATTAGAGGGCCCTAACCGAACGCAAACCTCCCGTGATAACAAGTATGGTAGGTATGTCATACACACAATTCATATACCAATACTAAGTAAACACACGTCTTAGTAATACCGTAGTTTAATCGTAGTACATATCGTATTCTCGTACCAACTTATAATTATCACAATTTATACTATTCCGGTTTGTAATCATACTCTCCATAATTAATTCTTACGTCGTAGTAGACACTCACGTCTCAACCCAAACCGTCCCTCTAATATAACTCACTAGTATATAATTCCCTTCTCATAAATACTCAAAGGTCCCAAACCTATCACTATATCATCATCGAAATGTTATCTATATCCTCGAACGAGTTTAAGGAACTCCAAAAATCAAAACAGTTCAAAATGGCCCAAACTGCTAGCTCGTTAGAAGTCTCGTTCGAACGAGACTGTTCAAACGAGTTTGAACTGTCAGCTCGTTAGAAGTCTCGTTCGAACGAGACTGTTCGAACGAGATCCAGTTCGTTCGAACGAACTGTACCTTCTAACGATATCTCGTTCGAATGAGATATCGAACGAAACTACCCCTCATCAGAAGAGACTGGTCAACTCGTTAGAAGCTCGTTCGAACGAGCTCGTTCGAACGACCTGGGTAGGGGCTTCTAACGACCTGCCAGTTTCGTCCCAGATTTTCTTAGTTACGTTTTTCATCCATTTCTACTCCTCAAATCTTCTCCAAAGTTCGTTCTAACAATGTTTTAAGTTCTCTAATCATCCTAAAACATGCTAAGGTCATAAGCTAACATCTTTTAAGGCTTTAATGCACCCTATACATCATTAAATCACAAGATTCTATACTTTTCCCCAATTTCTATAAGAACATGAACCCTAGATTTTTATCATCATCAAATCCCAGAATTTAATCCGTTTTTGTTACAACCAACATACATTAATATCAGAATAATCATCTCTATGTAATTCTACATGCGATTTGTCCTCAATAATTAAGTTCTAAATCCAATTAACATGGGTTTTCATTCAACTTTTAAGAACAATTAAAATTCTTCAATTTTCTAACATGGAAAGGACATTCTCTGAATTAAAATGGAATAAAGTCACTTGCCTTGATTCGATTTCTAATTTTGGTGTTGGTTTGGTGAAGATTTCTGCAGAATCTCTTCTCTTCCCCAAGCTTTTTCTCCAATGGTGGCTTAAGGTGGCTAGGGTTTTCTTTGGGAAAGTTGTAAACCTAATGATAGCCTCCGTAGCTTAATGGGTTAATATGGGTTGGTTAGTGGGTTTAGTGGGTTAAATCCACCTCAGATTAAAACTCCCAATTTTCGTCACTTTTAATTCCTCAAAATACAAAATTACCAAAATACCCTTTAAGTTGTCGATATGGCCTAAAAATACCCCGGAACCCAAACTATACCCCTGGCTAGTGTTTTCTGACTATCTCGACCCTTCCGGACGCGTTGTCGCACTCAAAATGGCCATAGGGATAATAGAAATACAAATCACTTTTATAATTAAAACAATATACCATGACGCGGCGGTCACACGCGTCTCAACAAAATTCCCAAATTGCCGTATATAAATCTCACGACAAATTTCATAATTCCAAATTCATATATAATCATATATATGTACATATAATCAAATACGAACTCGCATCTCGATAGTATTTTAACCCGGATTAATTACCAATTCATTCACATTTAATTAATTAATCCCAAAATAAATATAGCCAAAAGTACGGGGTATTACATACTTCCCCCCTAATAACTGAATTTCGTCCCGAAATTCGAAACTAGAAAGTACCTGCTAAAAATAACTATGGATAACGTTCGCGCATCTCATCCTCGCGCTCCCATGTGGACTCTTCGACATTGTGATGTCGCCACTGAACACGTACTAACGGGACTATCTTTGACCGCAGTTTCCTCTCACTTCGGTCCAAAATAACAATTGGCCCCTCCTCGTAGGAGCTATCCGGCTGGAGATCGATGTCCTCCACAGCAATGTGAGAATGAGACAAATTATCTCTAAGGTATTTCCTCAGCGAGAAAATATGGAACACATCGTGAATTCGATGCAAATGCTCCGGTAACCCAAGTCTGTACGCAACCGGTCCGATCCTCTCAATAATGGGAAACGGCCCCACATACCTCAGTGCCAACTTCCCCTTCTTTCCGAAATGCATAATCCCCTTCATAGGAGATACTCGGAGCAAAACCTGGTCTCCCACTTGGAACTCCCTGAAAAATCTCTTCGCATCAGCATAACTCTTCTGCCTGTCTTGAGCTACTCGAATGTGACTCCGAATCAACTCAATCCTTGCCGAAGTATCCTGAATCACTTCTGGTCCAGGTAGTTTGTTGTCCCCCACCTCTAACCAACATGCTGGGGAATGACAAGGCCTACCGTACAATGCCTCAAACGGAGCCATGCCAATAGTGAACTGATAGGAGTTGTTGTAAGCAAACTCCACCAGTTGAAGGTACTGCTCCCATCCACCCCCAAAGTCTATAATGCACATGCGCAGCATGTCCTCCAACATCTGATTGGTGTGCTCTGTCTGCCCATCGGTCTGCGGATGATAAGCTGTACTCAACCGCAATTCCGTGCCCATTGCCTCCTGGAAACTCACCTAAAACCTCGAAGAAAATATCTTGTCTCTGTCAGACACGATATTCAGGGGCACACCGTGAAGTCTCACAATCTCTGAAATGAAGAGCTGGGCATACTGTCCCATAGTGTAGTCAGTCCTTACGGGTAAAAAGTGAGCGACTTTGGACAATCTATCCACAATTACCCAAACGGAGTCATGACCCCTCTGCGACGTAGGCAACCCCGTGAAAAAGTCCATGGATATGCTCTCCCACATCCACACCGGGACCTCCAACGGCTGTAGCAACCCTGCCGGTCTCTGATGATCCACTTTTACAAGCTGACAAGTGGCGCATTTCGAAACGAACTCAGCGATATCTCTCTTCATACCGCTCCACCAATACTGCCGTCTCATGTCTTGGTACATTTTGTCCCCTCCGGGATGTACCGCGAACCGTGAGCCATGCGACTCTGCCATCACCTCGTGTCGCAATTCCTCTCCTTCCGGAACTACCAATCTCCCATTGAAGCGTAATCCCCCGTCTGAGCTGACGGTATAGGACTCGGCTCCCTCTGCAAGTAATCGAACTATCTGCTCCTGATAGAACGAGTCATTAGCCTGTGCCCGTACTACCTTCGTGACAATCTGCGGTGTAACGATCATCACAGACATGAAAGATCGGGCCACTGCATCCTGGTGTCCCAATTCCTTCCACTTTGCCTTCCACACCTCTGCCACCTCATCTGCTGGCCTACGGCTCAACGCGTCTGCCACCACATTAGCCTTACCCGGGTGGTACTGGATGTCGAACTGGTAGTCTTTCACAAACTCAAGCCACCTACGCTGCCGCATGTTCAACTCTTTCTGCGTGAATAGGTACTGTAGGGACTTGTGTTCCGTGAACAGTTGGAACTTGTCCCCCAAAAGATAATACCTCCAAATCCGTAGGGCAAATACCACTACTTCCAACTCCAAATCATACGTGGGGTAATTTTTCTCATGAGGATTAAGCTTACGGGAAGCATAAGCTATGGCCTGTCTCTCCTGCTGCAATACACCTCCAAGTCCTTGCAAAGACGCGTCGGTGTAAACCAAATACTGAACTCCCGGTCTCGGCAATGCTAACACAGGTGCTGAGGTCAATTTGTCCTTCAATTCATCGAATGCCAACTGACAGGCATCACTCCAGATGTATGGCATACCCTTACGAGTCAGATGTGTCAAAGGACCTGCTGTCTCTGAGAAACCCCGAATAAACCTCCTGTAGTATCCTGCTAGACCCAAGAAACTACGAATCTCCGTCGGTGTCGTGGGCTGTCCCCACTCCCTCACCGCGGATACCTTCCCCGGATCCACAGATATTCCCGGTCGAAAATAATATGTCCCAAAAACTGGACTTCCTTCAGCCAAAACCCGCACTTCTCATACTTTGCATACAACTCGTTCCGACGAAGTGTCTGCAAAACTTGCCTCAAATGTCGGCGTGCTCCTCCTCTGTCTGGGAGTAAACCAGAATATCATCAATGAAGACAATGACAAACTGGTCTAGGAAATCCCTGAACACTCTGTTCATCAAGTCCATAAACACTGCTAGAGCGTTGGTCAAACCAAAAGGCATAACCCGAAACTCGTAAGAACCATATCTCGACAAGAACGCAGTCTTCGAGACATCCTCCTCCCTGATACGCAACTGATGGTATCCCGATCTCAAATCAATCTTCGAGAAGAAAGAAGCTCCTCTCAACTGGTCGAATAAGTCATCGATTCGAGGCAACGGATATTTATTCCGTATCGTGACCTTATTCAACTCTCGGTAGTCCACACACAATCTCAGTGAACCGTCCCTCTTCTTCACAAACAGAACTGGAGCGCCCCAAGGTGAGGTACTCCTGCGGATAAAGCCCTGACCTAACAGTTGCTCTATCTGATCCCGTAACTCCCTCATCTCAGCTGGAGCCATACGGTACGGTGCGCGTGCTATAGGTCTCGTACCCGGTAGCAAATCTATAACATAGTCTATCTCTCGACTGGGTGGTAAGCCTGGTATTTCCTGAAACACATCTGAATACTCCCTGACAACCGGGATCGAATCTAAAGGAATCATAACCTCCTTAGAGGTATCCTCCTCTATGTAATACAGATGAGCGGTCGATCCTCCCTCTGGGCGAGGCATCGCCACTACAAACATCTCTTGCCCCGGAATGGAAAAAATAATGCTCCCGCTGAAGCAATCAATCATGGCCCTATAAGCTACGAGCCAATCCATACCGATGATCACGTCGTGAACATGATATCTAATACCAACATATCTGCAAGTAATACCAGACTACCAATCCCTACTCCCACTCCCCGGCATATAAAGAATATAAGTGACCCACTCCCCAATGGTGAGTCGACACACGTCACTGTGCTCTCTGCCGTAGCTAACAATCCTAAAGCTTTCGCGAAGTGTGTAGCTATAACACAATGTATATCACTCGTATCAAACAATACCCGACCCATAGTGCCATGGATAGGAAATGTACCCTCGATCGCGGGTGGTGCTTGAGGAACTGCAGCCTGGTGGACGTTGTAGACACGTCCATACTGTAGCTGCCCCTGCTGAACTGGGACTGCTGGAATGGGTGGCAATGCTGCCATCTGTGGCGGTGCGGGGAGAGCGGCGGGAAACATAGGCCTCTGTGGCTCCTGGCGAGCACCCTGCTGCTGCTGCTGTGGGGCCCTGCCCCTATCAGGACAATCCTGTCGTTTATGGCCAGTCTTGCCACAAACAAAACACTTCCCCGGGAAGTTCCCTCCTCTCTGCCCCTGCTGTCCCCGGCCCTGGTGGCCGTTACCGTTCCTCCCTTGGCCCTGCTGGCCCTGGTGAAACTGCTGCCCATTCTACCCCTGTTGGCCCTGACGGAAACCTCCCTGTCCCTGCCTGTAGTTCCCTGACCGGAACCTCTTATTATCCCCCTACTGGGAGCCCTGCTCATTCTTTCTCTGCCCCTGACCAGATTGTGCCCCGCTGGCACCATGTCCTCCAGTCCTGCCCTGATGGCTAGACTCCCCCGACCTCTTGCCCTCGGCCATATGAAAACGGTGGTCCTGGTAGTGTAATAACGCAGCATTAACCACATCAGAATACGTGGCCAACGAAAGGTTCCCTAGCAGATGCTGACAGATTCTCCATGTCAACCCGTCCATGAACTTCTCAATCTTCTTCTTCTCTGTTGGTATCTCATCTGGAACGATATTCAACAGATTCGTGAACTCGGCCACGGTCTTACCCTCTTGCTTCAAATTCATCAGTTTCCTCCTCATTTATGTGTGAACAGCTGACGGAAAGTACTTGCTGTCAAACCGCACCCAGAAGTCCTGAATAGTGAGAGTATCTCTCTCCTCCGCGGTGGTAATAGACTCCCACCACTGCAGTGCAGATCCAACTAGCTTGAAAGTAGCTAGCACCTGCTTCTGAATGTCCGTGCACTCATACATCCTTAAGTGCGTCTGCATATCCTTCCTCCATTGGCTCGAGACTACCACATCTGAGCTACCTGCAAACTCTGGCGGATGCACTTTTTGAAAAGCATCACGTACACGCTCCCAAGAAGACGGGAATGCATTTTCCTGTACTGGCGCGGCAACCGGCGCCTGAGGTGGTGCCTGCTGAACAACGGAAATTGCGGCATTTACCGCTTGGGCTACTATAGCTGCAACCTCAGCGGCGTTCATCATGCCCTGAACTGGAGCGAGCTGGGGTTCGGGCGTTGCATCCCTGGAAACTCGTCGTGCACGTCGTGGAGGCATCTGAAATAAGAACGAAGTTTATAAGTTCCCTATTTATAAACATAAAATAGCTGAAGAACGAAGCATACACAAAAAGAGTACAACAGTCCTAAAATATAGGGCTCTATATCAAAGAAACGTAGCGGAAACATAATAAGCCGTCAGATCCTAAAGGACACTAGAACCTGATGCTCTGATACCACCTGTGACACCCCGACTAATTAAATACCGGGTAGCTACTCCTTTATTAAATTAATTCAAAATGCCAAGTTGGCTCAGTTAATAGCATCACTGTCGAAAACATTTTATTATTACTAACCACCTAGTATTTAAAAAGTAAGTTGCCAAATTTTAATTAAAGTCTGATTAACATGCAACAAGTGTAATGGAAAATAAATAACACCATTCACCATACTGAAGTAAAACGAATAACCATCACATAGAGTAAATAAAGTATGGAGGAAAACCCCTCACTACAAATCCCACAAATGAAATAATTAAACTGAATTCTAAATCAATACATGCCAAAGTCTGAAAACTGTAATGGAAATGTAACTCTAATAGAAATGGGCAACATGCCCTACAACTGATAGATAATGACTCTGGAATCCAAATGATAGATGCGTCTACAAGCAAATCTCTGTAGCTTCCACAAACAGCTACAGCTCGTCACCTGAATGAGTATCCTATGCTTGGTGTCCTTGTGGCTGGGCACCTAAAATGGTTTTACAAAGAAAAATAGATTTGAAAAGCAAACGGGTCAGAGCCCGAATGTGGAGTTATATTTAAAAACCTGCAAGTGCTTTAAAAACATTTAAAACTTTAAATGCAAAGTACATGTTAGGACGTGCACTCACATGTAATTCTCACCTCTCGTCTAACTGTGCACTCCTAACGTAAGTACCCATCTACAACGACACAAACCACTAGCTAAGTGACATCGTTTCTAGCTAGACTGTCATAGGTTCTACCCTTATTGCTCGGTTCTATTAACATTAACACTCGCAACTAAAATAGGGATTTAACGTAAACTCAGATGCTCAATATGCAATACGCTACTCTATCAGCTAACCCGTTATGTTTCTCGAAACAATCCAGTAATTATTATCACAACATTAACATGAAGGTTCTTATTAATAAGCGTATATTATTCACATCATAAATATACAATACAAGCACCCCGAGAACTAAGCTGTGGTGCACACATACTCTGCTATCCATCCCGGTACATCACGTACATAAGGATCACATATTCCGAATCTCTCAGGAATAGTTCAGATAACACAAATCACAAATAGTGGAGGCGAACACAGTCACATCACATGGGTCACGCACATACCTACGCTCCCACGATCAGCGGACTTATTAATATCCCAATAAGTCTTTCTATGACCTATGTTCATCGAGGTAACCAGTCTAAATCCGGGCAACACAAGGATTAAAGGGCCCTAAGCGAACGCAAACCTCCCGTGATAGCAAGTATGGTAGGTATGTCATACACACAATCCATATACCAATACTAAGTAAACACACGTCTTAGTAATACCGTAGTTTAATCGTACTACATATCGTATTCTCGTACCAACTTATAATTATCACAATTTATACTATTCCGGTTTGTAATCATACTCGCCATAATTAATTCTTACGTCGTAGTAGACACTCACGTCTCAACCCAAACCGTCCCTCTAATATAACTCACTAGTATATAATTCCCTTCTCATAAATACTCAAAGGTCCCAAACCTATCACTATATCATCATCGAAATGTTATCTATATCCTCGAACGAGTTTACGGAACTCCAAAAATCAAAACAGTTCAAAATGGCCCAAACTACTAGCTCGTTAGAAGTCTCGTTCGAACGAGACTGTTCGAACGAGTTTGAACTGTCAGCTCGTTAGAAGTCTCGTTCGAACGAGACTGTTCGAACGAGATCCAGTTCGTTCGAACGAACTGTACCTTCTAACGATATCTCGTTCGAACGAGATATCGAACGAAACTACCCCTCGTTAGAAGAGACTGGTCAACTCGTTAGAAGCTCGTTTGAACGAGCTCGTTCGAACGACCTGGGTAGGGGCTTCTAACGACCTGCCAGTTTCGTCCCAGATTTTCTTAGTTACGTTTTTCATCCATTTCTACTACTCAAATCTTCTCCAAAGTTCGTTCTAACAATGTTTTAAGTTCTCTAATCATCCTAAAACATGCTAAGGTCATAAGCTAACATCTTTTAAGGCTTTAATGCACCCTATACATCATTAAATCACAAGATTCTATACTTTTCCCCAATTTCTATAAGAGCATGAACCCTAGATTTTTATCATCATCAAATCCCAGAATTTAATCCGTTTTTGTTACAACCAACATACATTAATATCAGAATAATCATCTCTATGTAATTCTACATGCGAATTGTCCTCAATAATTAAGTTATAAATCCAATTAACATGGGTTTTCATTCAACTTTTAAGAACAATTAAAATTCTTCAATTTTCTAACATGGAAAGGACATTCTCTGAATTTAAATGGAATAAAGTCACTTGCCTTGATTCGATTTCTGATTTTGGTGTTGGTTTGGTGAAGATTTCTGCAGAATCTCTTCTCTTCTCCAAGCTTTTTCTCCAATGGTGGCTTAAGGTGGCTAGGGTTTTCTTTGGGAAAGTTGTAAACCTAATGATAGCCTCCGTAGCTTAATGGGTTAATATGGGTTGGTTAGTGGGTTTAGTGGGTTATATCCACCTTAGATTAAAACTCCCAATTTTCGTCACTTTTAATTCCTCAAAATACAAAATTACCAAAATACCCTTTTAGTTGCCGATATGGCCTAAAAATACCCCGGAACCCAAACTATACCCCCGGCTAGTGTTTTCTGACTATCTAGACTCTTCCGGACGCGTTGGCGCACTCAAAACGGCCATACGGATAATAGAAATACAAATCACTTTTATAATTAAAATAATATACCATGACGCGGCGGTCACACGCGTCTCAACAAAATTCCCAAATTGCCGTATATAAATCTCACGACAAATTTCATAATTCCAAATTCATATATAATCATATATATGTACACATAATCAAATATCAACTCGCATCTCGCTAGTATTTTAACCCGGATTAATTACCAATTAATTCACATTTAATTAATTAATCCCAAAATAAATATAGCCAAAAGTACGGGGTATTACATTTCCCTTGCGTGACCTATGTCATTAGCCTTCACTATAAGAACTCAGAGCAGTCCACCGACTACGAATGAAAATAAGCTTAGAAGATGTGAGGATTATTTTGAGGGACTTTTTGTATGGAAGATTCATCAAGAATAGTGAATACTTTCCCTTCTTTTCCTTTCATAAACCAATGTATGACCATGTGGATAAGAATATGATGTCGGTGATGGAAATATACATTCAAGAAAACTACATATGGGTCAAAGATTGTCAGCATATAGTGTACCTCCCACTGAGAAAGTCATAAAAATTACTGAGGTCTCCGAGAAAGTTATAAAAATACACCAGGGCTAACCCTCTGTATGATCCATTCAGGTTCTACATCATCGAACCCATCCACTCTGATCAAGGCCTCTAATGAGCCTCATCTCAACTAAAATTCTATAACAGTCCCTTCTTCTGAGATGCAACCCAACTTTTTTGTTTACCCTATCTCTTCGTCCATTGTTGTTCCTCCTTTTTCTGTTAACAATGTAATCGAGACCTCTTTTGACGAGGTTCTCAATGTTGCTTTTATCGAAAGTGAAATAAATAAGGAGTTTGAGTATATCTTTTTGTGCTTTAAATTAAATGTCTTAATTCTAATAAAACTCTTGATGATGATATTTTGCAAATGAACAATTCTCAACTGATCTTAATAAGGTTAATAAAAAACAACATAACCACATTCAAATTAATAAGATGAAAGTTGTTATCAATATCGGTTCTAGTATCCAATAACACTAATTAGGATAGGGTCCACCCTTAACGAGTATGAACGCGCGTAATTCAAAGAGATATTGAAGGAAATTATGAACGTCTTTGGATGGTCCTACAATGACATGCCCGACATTGATCCCGAAATAGCTCAGCGCGAGATCCCAATTCTCTCGGGATGGAATCCTATCAAAAGTAGATGTGAAAGCTGTGTACTGAATGGTCACTCAAAGTCAAGGAAGAAGTAATCAAATAGTTAAATGTGGGATTCATGCGGGTGATCGAATATCCTACATGGATCACTCTCATTTTCCCTGTACCAAAATCAGGAGGAAAGTTTTGCATGTGCATTGACAATCGGGATTTTAACAAATCATCCCCAAACAATGATTACATATTTCCCAACACCGACATGATTATGGATAATACAACCGGTCTCTCCCTCAAGTCATTCATCGTTGTATTCATCATTTATAATTTGATCAAAATGTACCCTGACCATCAGCAAAAAATAACTTTCATCACCCCCTAGGGTACCTTTTGAAAGCGCGAGTGCTTTTCTAAATCAAAGCTCTGATACCAATTTGAAAAACATTTAATAATTTCCTTTTTATGTCAATCGATGCGGAAGCGGTGTGATGGTTCAACTTTAAAAACAACAAATTTTAATTCCTTAAACAAATTAAAATTACCCCAAGTGAAGTAAAATCAATCAATTAATATATTCATTTAAACCAATTAATTAATCCAAGTACTAGAATTTGCCTAAGTCATATTTATCAATATTAACAAATTAGGCGAAACCAAATTTTAACAAATGACTTGAATTAAACAACTTTACCCAAAATTCAAGTTAAGTCCAAATTAAATTGAGTGTGATAATTTAAACCAAATTTTATCTTGAATTATTCTAAACATGCGTGCTACGTTATTTATGCAAGATAAAATAAACCAATCACACTACGCCGCGATGTACGAATGGAAAAACCCAAGACGGGAAACAACCTCGGACGGCCCTAGCCACAAATCCACTAGATTCGAAATTACAAGTACAAGACAAAAGACTTACAACACACGACTCGATCCCGCTCAAGCCCCGATGCTTCTTCTTGTAGACACCTCTTCCTAGCGAATAACCTTGGAACTCCACCGCGGTCTCAGAATCCACCGATAGGACTTTATATGGTCACCGTCACCCGAGCAAGGAGCCTTTCTCCAAGTGGGTAGAATCGCAACAAAACGTCTTCTTCTTTGAAGGATGTAGAAGAAAACCAAAGCTTCTCTTTGAAACAGAAGAGATAAACCGGTGCCAAACTCCAAGCAAGATATATGTATATGTGAACTTGGAATAAACTTCTTTGGGTGTAAACACTAGAGTGATGGATATTTTTCTCTAAAAATCTCACTCAAAACATGAACATTTTCCTTAAACAAATTTTTCTCTCAAACTCTCTCAATGAGATAAACTAGGATGTAAAAGTTAGGAAAAGTTAGATTGGAAAATGTTCTTCCCGCACATATTAAAATCTAAAAAAGTTGGTTAAAAACCAAGTGGGGAAGTGGGTGCAAAACTGCCAAAAAACTGCCAAAAACTGTTCCCGCCTGGCATCTCGTTCGAACGACATTTCGTTCGAATGAAATCTCGTTCGAACGAGACTTCTAACGATGTTCAAGATTGAAGTCGTTATAATCTCGTTGGATATATCGTTCGAACAAAAGGTTCGTTCAAACGACATATCGAACGACAGACCAGTAGCCTAATATGGGAACTCGTTCGCAGGTTCGTTCGAACGACATTTTCGTTCGAACGACAGTCTCGTTCGAATGACTCTATAGAACGATAAACCCGAAAGTTTGAATATTCTTGTCTAAGCCCAGAAAACTTTATAAACATTTATTTAAAGTTTTAATTAATTCTTTCTTAAAACAAAACACAGTTTTTATAAAACCTAACACTCAATAAACTTGTTCCAAGCTCCTATATATATAATATTGCGTTCATACCTTGGGAGCATGGAACTATGGTTGATGACGTAGAAACGAGGCACGCAAACCGGCACATTTGATGAAGCTTTATACACTTTGCCGCTACGTCTTCAACAAACACTCCATAGGCTTGAGAGTATTGCAATTACATACTATCCTATGAATAAATGTTTTTGTCCGAAATTGAGCCAAAACTATATATGGACTCAATTGGAAATTTGTTTCCTTACAAATCTCCCCCTTTGGCTATTCTGGGACAAAAACCAAACAAAAATCCTAAAGGGCCGTCAAGCTCTACTAGACTCAAAACATAACCCACCCAAACTTGACTCAACCCAAGGATCAAACGCTTTGCCATTGAAAGATGCCGCTTTAGAATAATTCCTGCACACTTAAGCAAACTCATCAAATGCATAGGGAATATCGAAGTATTAAATGCAATTTTAATTACTCCCCCTAGATTAATTCTCCCCTTTATCAAACAAATGACATACTTAGAAAGACGTCCCCCCCTAAGATAAATCTCCCCCAAACTAAGATACGTTAATAATAGGATTAGATACCATTTCTCCCCCTATCATTTCTCCCCCTTTTTGTTCAGGAATATGCAAAGGATAAAGAACTAATAAACATAAAAGCATGTTGAAGCTTAAAGTGATAAGACATGAAAGCATATGGGCAACAAAAGCAAGGCAAAGGCAAAACAAAATATCATATATATATGTACTATAAATATATCAAAAATGCACACGCACATATATATAGATATAAACACGCACATAACACAAAAATACAATAAGTTTGCACACTCGTATGGCAAAAATGCGTCATATGGAAACGAAAGTGTTGGGCTGTGAACTAGTAACGATTAAATTTAGACCCAATCACTTAAAAACATGTTCACGGAGGTCTCAATTGATTGCAAACTTCATCACATTTAAATATAACCTCATGTGACAATATGAAGATTGAACTCAATGAACAAACATACACAATGCATACAGGCCTAGCATATTGATGATTCTACAAACCAATAGAGTCATGACATTAAATACGCAACTAGGATAAACGAACATTGTGCAAACCGTTGATATACCATCCAATCCCCCTCAATATGCATTTATATTAAATTTGAATGAATATATCAATCAAACATAGGCCTTGGCAATTTATTTTCTTTTTAATGCCATATATTCTGTTTTTAGGCCGTTGGACCACGTATTTATTTTAGGTCCATTCAAAACGGTGGCTTACTATCGCAAAGGATCACTTAGTCCTTTCGGAGCCCTTCCCCGTGCACATTTATATTTATCATGTTTTTATTTTTCACACAAATCTCACATGCAACGGATTTTAACATGCACTAGTCCTCCTAAGTCACAAATATGTAGATGAAAAGATTGGTAGGAGACCACCTCACATAGCTCAAATAAACATATGAAGTTAAAATTTAAAAAGAGCTCGTGCATGTGTGAATAGAGGCATATAAAAATATAATCCATTTAAACAACACAAAATCCAACTACTCCACAAAATATGGTAAAGAACATAATAAGGATAGATAATCTAAACCAAAAGTTCTAGCCACGTGGGAGCGTAAAAGATGGAATTCAAACACAAGTATATGCCACTTAAAGTGTGTCAAAGTAAAATACACACATAAAAAATCTTTTTGAGTTTTTAACATTTTTCACCACAAATAAATATATATACTCAAAAGAATAACCAAAAATCATTTGTATTTTTCATTAAGCTTAAATGAAATAAATAAAACACAAATGATAAACAAAAATCTTTTTATATTTTTCAATTAATTCAAACACAATATATAATACAAAAAGATAAACAAAAATCATAATTCTAGCATGGGATAAGCACGGATCAAAGACTAGAAAATGATTAAACAAGCATACATTTAGCATGTGAATATAGCATGAAGTACAAACGCTAAAGTATGCAAACACTAACACATTCATCCTTTAGATTTAGCAAGGGAGGAAGCATGTGAAAGTAAATGAGAATCATAAACCCTATTTTGCAAGGAAACCAAGTTCGATTTCCTAACCCAAATTAATGAAGAATGATTATCTTGGGGTGTAGGAACTTTAACTACCGTGGTTACTTTACTATGAGATTTTCTAGGAATTCGTTTAAGATCAAAACAAAATTTCCTAACATGACCTTTTCGACCACAATGTGTACCAGTAAAAACATGTCGAAAAGATTTACCTAAGGAGTGATCTTTAAATGTATTCCTAGTAGATTCTTCTAAAACATTGGTTTGGGCATTATGAGTATATTCATTACAAGTATTGAAGCCTAAACCACAAGTGTCATTTTTAATTTGGACCGTTCCTAATATTTTATCTAATTTTTCTGAACGACTCTCCAAATCAAATTTGACATTACTAGAGTCTTTTAATTTATTTTGCAATTCTAAAATGTTAGACTCTAATAAAATATTTCGCTCTTCAAAAGCAAGCAACTCCTTTTTCAAGGATTCCATCAAACCCTTAAGGCTATCTTTTTCTCCTTCTACATATTCAAGCTTCTCTTGAAGAGTCCTCTCACGTGTCCTAAGGTCTTCTATTAAAGCACTTTCATCACCGACCTTGACACATTCTCTTAAACTAGCTTCTAACTTCAAATTATCTCTTTTCAATTTAATATATTCTTTATAAAGCTCTTGAAAAGCATTTTGAAGTTCACTCACATTAACCTCTTCTTCATTTTCACTCTCTCTTTCTTCTCCACTCTCACTGTTGATGTAAAAAATTAGATCGCTCTAATTATTCAATCACAGATAAATAAAATGAACAAAGATTTTTAAAGTGGTTCAGCCTTGTAAGAATGGCCTACGTCCACTGTTATGTTATTGCTGAGTGTTTGGGAATTCTCGATTATCAGTTCAATCCAGAAATTCCGGTCCCTTTGAATGAGGATGATACAAGGTATTTATAGCCCTTAGGCTGTACATGAATGGGTCGATACATTAAATGAGAATACATATGAAAGGGTAATACACTTAATGCAGCGTGTGCGTCAAGATGATGAACATTCAATGAATAGTTGAACTGTTGACATTCTGGCAATTAATACTACGATCGAGATGCACCTCGGACCGCCTTAGTTGCTCGTTGCTCAGGAGTTCCTCGGAGTGCTAGAGTACCTCGGAGTGTTGCAGTTCCTCGGTATATCCTCCTTGCTCGGGGAGAACATGAGTTGGTCGAGGAAATGAACTTCCTCGTTGTTATTGTACCACGTAGACTGACAAGTGTCTTCGTATGATTCGTTCACATCAGCATATTAATTTTGGTATCAACAGAAGCCCCCAATGTTTCATATTTCGAACTTTGAGGAGTATGGAACATTCTTTCTCGGTTTATGGCAATATTGAATGATCTTCTTGGGTTTTAGGAGCATCGTATTTAAATTTATTCCCAAATTCAACGAATCCGCCTTTTTTCGAACTTTTAAGAGCGCTTCGATCTTAGTGCCCTTTTTGTCCTTTTAGCCGTCGGAAGTTCAATAGTTTCTTTTTTGTAATCATTTCATTCGCCGCTTCCCAAGGCAAAGTATTTAAACTTCTTAGGTAACCATACCGTCTTCTTCTTTTTCCAATTTCCTGCATTCAAGCTTTCTATTTTCTCCTTCTCTCTTGTGCGTTCATCCTAGTTTTCATTCGTTGTCAACATACCTCTTTTCTTCCTGTAAGATCTTTCTTCCTTTCTTCTGTATCTCTTTTATTCAGTATGGTTTATATTGTGGAGTCTGTTGAGAAATTTCATTCCGATTTTTCCATTCCTTCCTGGGTAACTCTGGAGGTTCTTTCTGAACCTTTAGATTATTTTCGATTGGCTGAGGGACATTGGTTCCCCAGTCTATTCATAGCTGAATGTGGATTTTATTTTCCACCAAACCCATTGTGTCTTGAGTTTTGTCAGTATTTTGATCTTGTCCCTGCAAAAATAGCCCCCAATTCATGGAGAATAATTAATGGGGTGCACAAATTAAATCTAACTCATGGGACTCGTATAGGGATCCCTGAAATTATGTATTGCTATAAATGGGCCACTCTAGATAATATTTATTACTTAAAAACTAGGTTTCTGAATAGGGCTCTTGTAGTTAACCTCCCTGACTCAAATAGAGATTATTTTGAACATGGGTTGGTTATTAAAAATTGGCAATATGCCCATTTAGTTGGAGATGGAGTATACAACGTTCCCAGATGCCCCCCATATGGCAATGGGATAGGTTTATTTTTCATTTTATTTTACTTATGAAGTTATGCTTTTATCATGTTTGACAAAATGTATGACTGATATTTCATTATGTGTTTGTTTGCAGTTGATAGTAAAAGAAAAACTCCAAAAGAATCAGAGGTTAATATTAAGCATCTGAAACTTATCTAGGGTTTGCATAAGAACGTTGCAGACGAGCACATCAGGTCTGCATCATATCTTCTACAGTATAAGAGTTACACAACCTCTTATACTGCTCGCCCTGTTGAACCAGCTTCAACTCCAGAGGATTCTTCTTCAGATTCTCATCTTCCTTTAAGTCAAAGAATGGGCAAGAAAAGAGCTCCTCCTGCTCTTTTTGATGACATTACTTCTGCTGTTGGGGCTAAGAAAAATAAAACTGATGTCCCAGAGGGGACTAAGAAGGTGGATGCTGCGCCCTCCAAAGCTGCCGAGAAGCCCCCAGTGGCTCCGAGAAAGAAAGTTGCTCCTATGGAAGTGATTACTATCTCTCCGACCAAGAGTTCTTCCTTGGTTGAAGATGCTGAAGTCCCTTTGAGAAGATTGAGGAAATCATCCTCAGTCAATTTGGCTGAAACTGTCCCTTCTCTACCTGCTGGTGGTGTTGGTATTCCAACCATCATTCCTCCGAGCTCTGCAATGAGCTCGGTAAAAACTTGGATCATACCCGAGGTCCAAGGAATTGATGAAAAAATTTCTAGGGATATGCTGACATCCCTAGCTACTCGTCATCTTGCTTCGGTAAATTTCTCACATTCTGAATTTTCTTTCTTTCTCTGAATGCTTGCATTTTGTATTGACTTTACTGTTTTTCTCATCTTTCAGCTGGTGAACTGTTTCAATAATATCGTGAAGAAAGATGAAGCTATTAAAGCTTCAAGCTCCTCGCCAGGTGTAGAGGATGCTCTGCTGGGCTTGACCCAATCCTTGAAGGAATCTCGCCAACAGTATAGTGAGGACAAGGCTGTTTGGGAGAAAAAGTTGTCTGCAGTTGAGGCCGAGAAGGTGAAGATGGCTGAGATCTCCAAGAATTTGGAGGATAAAGTAAAAGGTTTAGAGGTCGAACATCAGAAGTATGATGTCAAGCTCAAGAACTTTGGAGAGCTTGAAGATAAGTGAAGAAGGCAGAGGAAAAGTTGTCCGCCCTGCGAGATATCAAGGTCCAAATGGAAGAATTGGATGTGAAGCTCTCCTCGGAGAAGCTAAAAAGAAAACTCGCCATTAAAAAATCCTTCAGCGCTGGCTGGGAAAAAGGATGGGATAAGGGGATTGCTGCGATGACATCCCAAGTTCAATATGGGAAGTTAAAATACTTCCGAGATGGCTGGGTAGCTGCCCTACAGGAATTGAAGATCAAGGATGATTCCGATCTATTCCAGTTGCACCTCCCTGGTCCTCCTCCACCAATTGTGGAAGAAGAAGAAGATGAGCCTGCCTCTGATGAATCTTCTATGGTTATAGGTGATCAAGTCCCTGCCTCTCTTCCTGCTGCCAACGAGGACATTTCTTCCATGCCTCCTCCTTCTGAGAAAATTTCAACTCTTGCTGTTCAAGGTGCTATCACCTCCGAGCAACCAAGCTCCTCATCCCAGCCTCCCGAGAAAGTCTTGGGAGACAAGGAAAAGGTGTGAAGTTGTTCGGTATAATTTCTATCTTTTATTATCACTTGTAATCAAACAATGTAATCTTTTGATGATCTAATAAAATACATTTTTGTTCATCTCTGTTGTTGATGATTTGTTTTTGTTGATTGTTGTCTTTTTCTCATCCTTAGTTTGTTGCTAGAATGGAACTGATATCTGCACATGATACCAAGCTGATGCAGCAATGTCACGAATATTATAAGGCTGGTCATACAGACCTTAGTACATCAGAAATTGCTGACATCCTTGGCCATGATGCCTCAGAACAGGCAATTGAGGCTTATCGATACTTGAAAGATTTACTCGACCGAGCTGTGGCCAACAATGTAGCCTACTACGACTTGATTGAGGAACTTCATTATTCCTTAGAAGATCTACAAGGTCAGCACAATGAATCAATGGCTTTGTTGCACAAGGAATATGAAAATAGATACCAACAGCTTTCTTCTGACACAGGCCATAAAAAGATCCTGGCTGGATACGATGTTAGGGAAAGAACTTTAAAAGGTGAAGTTGAGGCTTGCAGGCAGATTGCTGAGTTGCTGGAACAGGAGAACAATAATTTGCAGAAAAAGCTGGCACAGTATGAATCTGCAGCGTCATCTTCTACTACTTTAGTGTAACTTACCGATGAAGGTTTCTCGTTCTTAGAGGTCGAGAATGCCAAATTAAGGTAAGAACTGGATGCTTTAAGAAAGTCTGGTATTTCTGCTATTGGTCGGGGACGAGGAAGAGGTTCTCGCGGGCGAGGAAGAGCTATTCAAAATATTGCCGAGGAGCAAAGTTCTCCAGTCGCTGCTCGGAGTCGATCAAGAGTTCTTAGCCGCAATGTTGAAGAAGCTTGTACTCAGTCGACGTTAGAAACTTAAGCATTCCAATTGAATGCAAAAGACCGGGCTCTGTCTGAAATGTCCAAGAAAAACCTATCCTTGGAGGATCAACTTACTGCGATGAAGTTTGCTCTGGATAATAAGGATGTTTTCTTATCAACCTGGGCGAACTTCATCGATACGGGCTACGGATACAGATCAACATATCACCCTCTCTCCGGAGAGAACTAGCGCCCTGGAAAGATTAAGCAGAGCATCTCCTTTCAGTCGGCTAGGACCAAGGAGAAATATGAGTCCACCTAGAGCACCATCGAGAAGCTTTCGACCACCATCAGGATTGAGAGAAGGATCAGCACAATCAAGACCAGCTACTCGTCAAGATAGATCTCATGAAGCTACGTCAGAACAATCAATTGCTCGAACTAAGCAGCCCGAGGAAGGAAATGAAGCGTGGAAGGGTTCCATTCAGCGATTGGAGGATAGACTTGGAGAAATGGTTAAAGAAAGGAATCCCTTACAGAGAACTTTTGTTCAAGGGACACCTTTTGTGCAGGCCATTGTGAACTTTCCTACACCATCGAAATTTAAAGCACCTGTAGTGACCCCTAAATATGATGGAAAGACAGATCCTGTTCTTCATATAGAACAATACCAGGCTGCTGCCGACATATATGCTGTCCCCGACGAGATGAGGTGTAGAGCATTTTTGGGAACTCTTATCGGATCTGCGCAGATATGGTATAACAATCTTCCTCGGGGTAAGATTTCGACTTTTATTCAGTTAGCCGAGTTGTTCATTGGTAATTTCTATTTTGGAGCAAAGCCAGTAAAACGAGTAGCACACTTGTTAAGTGTTAGACAAAAATCAGGTGAGAGTACTAGAGATTACATAACTCGTTTCAATAACGAGAAATTGGAAGTCATAGATTACGAAGAAAAGACAGCGATCACTGCTTTGATGAGTGGATTGCTGCCTAACAAGTTATATTATACTTTGGCCAAAGATCCACCTAAAACTATGTCGGAGTTGATGGCAAAAGCGGCCAAAATCATGAATGCCGAGGAGGCTATGGCTGCGAAGAAGAATATGGATAAAGAAACCAAGGTGGAGGTTGACAAATCTAAGAAGAAAGAGCAAAAAGGTAATGGTAATGACAAGCACTCCAAGAGTAATAGGACGTCATGGGAAGTCCTCAAGAAATATGATAATTATACTCCATTGAAGATGGGTATTAATCATGTTTTAGAAGAAATCAAGAATAATGAAGAAATCAAGTGGCCAGATAAACTGAGGACCAATCCTGAACTGAGGAATAGGGCCAAATATTGCGAGTTCCATAAAGACCATGGCCATACGACCAAAAATTGCATAGCCCTTCAGAACGAGATTGAAACGCTCATCCGAAGAGGAAAGTTATCAAAGTATGTAGATCGCAGAGGTGAAAGGAAGAATGATGATAGAACCAGAGATCGTTCCAGATCTCCTCGTCGGACGGAGGAGAAAAAGAAAAGAGATCATGAAGATGATCCAGATGAAGACCCCGATCTTCCAAAGAAGCCAAGACAGCCTGAACGAGAGGTATTTTCCATACGTTTTGGGTCATTTGATTGTAATGTTATTACATGAGGAGATGCTGGAGGGGGAGACCTCACTGCAGAAAGAAAGGCCTATCTCGGAGAGGCTCAAGCCTGCTCATATATTCAACGAATAAATCTTGCCGAGGATGATCGTCCGAGGAAGGTAAATAAAGAGAAGCTAGTTATTGGTTTTTCAAAAAACGATTTGGCCGGTGTTCTTTACCCTCACGACGATCCCTTGGTGATCAAAATGAGGATGAAAGATGTGGTGATTTCAAGGGTGTTGGTGGACAATGGTAGTTCGGCAGACATCATGTACTATTCATGTTTTGATAGTTTGAATTTGAAATTATCTCAATTGGAACCTTATCACAGACCCCTTCTGGGTTTTGCTGGCGAGAAAGTTTTTCCACTTGGGATGATCAAGTTGGACATATTCATTGTAACTTGGCCTGCTTGTCGAACAGAAAGAATACGCTTCTTTGTGATGGATTAGAATGTGCAGTCAGCCTACAACATCATCATGGGAAGAGTTGGTTTGAAGAAGTTCGAAGCAGTTCCATCTACAGTGCATCAATGCTTAAAATTCCCAACAAACTTCGGAGTAGGAGTTGTAAAAGGTGATCAAAAAGTAGCTCGGGAATGCTATTATTCATCTGCCGAGCAAGAGGAGTTTGAGGAATCAAGGAAAAAAACTATTACCTACCAGGTAGAGGAAGGTACAGAAATTGAAACTCTTGATCCAAGGGATGAATCCCAACATGTAAAAGGACAGGTGGTAGAATCTACAGAAAATGTTATTCTGGACAAGGAGCACCCTGAACGAGTAATCCAGATAGGTTCGTCGTTGGATGCTTCAATAGAACAAGAGTTGATAATGTTCTTGAGAAACAGGAAGAAAATTTTCGCATGGAGTCATGAGGACATGCCAGGAATAGATCCAAACTTCTTATGTCATGAACTCAATGTGAGTAAGGAGATCAAGCCTGTGAAGCAGAGAAGAAGGGTATTTAGCCCCGAGAAGAATCAAGCCATACAAAAGGAGGTCGAGAAGCTCCAGAAAGCCCAATTCATTGAAGATGTGAAATATCCAGACTGGCTGGCAAATGTGGTGATGGTAAAGAAGAAGAACAATAAATGGAGAATGTGTGTTGATTTCACTGATCTCAACAAGGCATGCCCAAAAGATAATTTTCCATTGCCCAGAATTGACCAACTAGTGGATGCTACCTCGGGACATGAGCTGCTCAGCTTCATGGATGCTTACTCTGGCTACAACCAGATCAAAATGAAACCTGAAGACAGGGAAAGTACTTCTTTTATTACCCCTAGGGGAACTTATTTCTATAATGTTATGCCTTTTGGTTTGAAAAATGCAGGAGCAACATACCAGCGGCTGATGAACAAGGTTTTCATCGAACAAATCAGTTGCAACATGGAAGTCTATGTCGATGATATGCTAACAAAAAGCAAGAAAGCTGCAGATCATCTAGTTGACTTAGCTCAGACATTTGATCAACTGGATAAATACCAGATGAAGCTCAACCCGACAAAGTGCACATTTGGAGTACTAGAAGGAATGTTTCTCGGATACATTGTCAATCAGCGAGGCATTGAAGCAAATCCAGATAAAATCAAAGCTCTTTTAGGGTTGCGATCTCCAACAACAGAGAAAAAAGTGCAGAGTCTTACAGGACGAGTTGCAGCGCTCAACAGATTTGTATCCGGAGCAACTGACAAATGCCTCCCATTCTTCAAAACACTTCGAAAAACTTTTGAGTGGACTGATGAATGTGAGAAGGACTTTCAAGACTTGAAAAAGTATTTGGGAACACCTCCATTGTTGTCCAGGCCAATAACAGGAGAGAAATTATATTTGTATCTGGCGGTATCAGAGAATGCAGTCAGCTCAGCATTGATCAGAGTGGAGAATGGAGTCCAGAAGCCAATTTATTACACAAGTAAGGCTTTCCGAGGTGCAGAAGTCAGGTACCTAAAGTTAGAAAAATTTGCATTGGCGTTAATTGAAGCAAGTAGAAGAATGAGGCCATATTTCCAGGCCCATACCATCGTCGTTTATACCGATATGCCATTGAGACAAGCCCTTCATAAGCCAGAGAAGTCAGGAAGACTGATGTACTGGGCAATAGAACTCGGTGAATATGATATTGTATATGAGACCAGATCATCATTGAAAGGGCAGGCTGTAGCAGATTTTATAGCAGAGTTTACATACCCTGATACCCCCGAGGAACAAAAGTTGCTCGCTGACCAACCTGTGGATGTTACAGGATCAACAGACATAAATCCGGACCAACCCCAATTGGTAAACGGACTCATGGATATAGAAGGATCATCAACTTCAATCTCAGACCAGCTCCGGTTGGTAGAAGAGCGAGAAGAAATGATCGACGAGGAGCGAAAAGTGTCAGAGGAGGATGAAAAGAAGCAAAAAATATTTCACCGAGGAACCCTGTCAGATAAGGAATTTGAAGACGGGTTACCCATATGGAGATTATATGTAGATGGCTCATCTTGCACAGCAGGTTGCGGCGCAGGAATTATTTTGAGCACCCCAGATGAGATTGACATGGAATATGCTTTACGATTCCAATTCAAAGCCTCTAATAATGAAGCTGAGTATGAGGCCATGATAGCGGGGTTAAACTTACCAAAAGTTATGGAAGCACAACAAGTGATGGTATTCAGTGATTCTCAATTAATTGTGAATCAGATGACTGGAATATATGCGGTTAAGGGAGAGTTAATGATCAAATATCACGCAAAGGTGATGAAGTTGTTGACAAAATTTGATGCCATTCGGTTAGTGAGAATACCGAGAATGGAGAATGTACAAGCAGACGCACTGGCCCGATTAGCATCAGCTACTCGTACCGAGTTGCGAAGAACCATACCGATTGAAGTATTAGAAGGTCGGAGCATAGATGAAGACCTGACAATGAATGTAATAACCCTTGATTTAGGACCATCTTGGATGGATCCAATCAGGGCATATATTGAAGAGGGAGGATTGCCGGAGGACAAGCTCGCTGCCAAGAAACTGAAGTATAAAGTTGCTCGGTATGTGTTAACTAATAGTATTTTGTATAAACGAGGAATTATGGCAGGTTTGCAGAGATGTGTACATCCCTCCGAGGTGAAAGAATTGATTGAAGAAATCCATGAAGGGTCTTGTGGAGCTCATGTAGCAGGTCGAACGCTTTTACAAAGGTTAATGACTGAAGGATACTATTGGCCAACGATGAGGGCTGATTGTATAGCCTATGCTAAGAAATGTGACAAGTGCCAACGTTTTTCCTCTATCCGACGAACTCCACAAGCATTGTTGACACCCATAACTTCCCCTTGGCCATTCGCCATGTGGGGAATTGATTTGGTGGGACCATTGCCGATCACCCGAGGAAGATTTAAGTACCTCGTCGTCGCAGTAGACTATTTTACTAAGTGGGTAGAAGCTGAACCCCTCATCGACATGACATACGAGAAGGTATACCAGTTCGTTTGGAAGAATATCATCTATCGATATGGTCTCCCTCATGCCTTCATCACAGACCATGGAACCCAATTTGATAACGAGGAATTTGCTGCTTATTGTCATCAGTCGAACATTTTGAAGGTCCATTCAGCACCAGGCCATCCTCAAAGCAATGGACAGACTGAAGTGACGAATAGAACACTGCTAAATGGTTTGAAGAAAAGCTTAAGTGAAGCTAAAACTAACTGGATTAACGAGCTACAATCAGTATTGTGGGCTTACTGAACAACTCCCCGAGCAGCGACTGGAGAATCACAATATATGCTGGCATTTGGAAGTGAGGCTGTAATACCTGCCGAGTTTGGTCTCCCAACACACAGAGTGCTGAATTTCAGTTTCCCAATCAGCGACTTGATGAGAAGACTGGATTTGAATATGCTCGAGGAGGTCAGAGAAGAAGAAGCCATTAGGAATGTTGCTTATCAACAACGAACAGCTCTTTTCTACAACAAAAGGGTGAAGAAATGCGATTTAAAAGAAGGAGATTATGTGCTAAAGAAGGTCATTCAGAAGCCCAATAAATTGGAGGCAAACTGGCATGGGCCTTACCGAGTTACAGAAGTTGTTCGACCAGGAACTTACCGAATAGCAACTCTAGAAGGAGAAGAATTCAAGAATGCTTGGAATGCTGAACACCTTCGCAAGTATTATCCATGATGTAAAATGTACAACGGTTCCATCAATATGAATAAAACGATGATGTTTTCACCATTTTCTTCTCCTTTGTTTGAAAGTTTTTCGGGGAATACTAGTGTTGTACACTACGCTGCTCGACAGCAAAAAGAAGACAAAAAGTTCGAAAGAACCAAAAAATATACTCCTTTGGTTAGGAGGCGTACACTAGCGTGACCAACTAAGGTTGGTTAGATAACTAGTGGACAAAAAGTTCGAAAGAACCAAAAAATAAACTCCTTTGGTTAGGAGGCGTACACTAGCGTGACCAACTAAGGTTGGTAAGATAACTAGTGGACAAATATCATTTGATTTAAAACCAACAAGTTGGTCGGAAGGTAAAATAATTCCAGAAAATACAAAGAATTCCAAACTGAACCAAGTATAGTTAGCTGGTGATCAATTATACTTGGTCGACGAAGATAAATTATCGACCATGGTTGGTCGGGCACATTTTATGAACCAAGTATGGTTGGTCGGGGATAAAAACCCATCAACTGTAGCTGGTCGATAAGCACAATCTAACAACCTTGGTCGGTTGGAAACATTTTGAACATTTTATACTCATTACTTTATTATTAAGTGATTGAGTAAACTTGATACTTGTAACTTTTTATTAAGTTGGTCGATGAACAAGCATTTTACAAGACAATAACAATACAGATTTGCACAATGAAAGTCTTTCATTAAAATTCAAAATAAATTATAGGTTACATGAATGTACTAACTATTACATTGAGATTCCTATTCTATGGGTTTCTTGCCCTTTGCTTTTGAAACAGGCTCTTCGCGAGCAGGAGGATCTTCCAGGCAAAGGGGAGAATTAATAAAGTTCAAGTCCTTTAGCATTCTGACATTCATTATTGAGGGTGTATCCATTAGATGCTCTGGACGAGATACTTCGATCTGGGAGTGAAGACTGTAGTCACCAAGGTATTTTGAAATTAAGCTCCGAGGAATGGAACGAGCTGGGATCCATTCCATGTCCAATTTATAAGGTGGTACAGGCAAGTCTAATAACCCAGGAGCGTGATAATCCCATAAATAATGCCCTTGCTCCAATTTTAATACACCCAAGGCGTTCAACCACCCCTGCTTATAACCTTCATTATTGGCGTGTTCAATACGAGCATCCAAATGACAAAGGGCCTCATTGTACCCTGCCATCCAAAATTCCCTGGGCTGTTTATGGAATTGGAAGGTTAATCTATCCAATTGTTCGTGAAGGCTCCTGGCAAAAACATCCTTATTATCCAGAGCAGACTTCATCGCAGTAAGTTTATCCTCCAAGGATAGATTTTTCTTGGACATTTCAGACAGAGCTCGATCTTTTTCGTTCAATTGGGATGCTTGAGTTTCTAACGTCGACTGAGTACGAGCTTCTACAACATTGTGGCTAAGAACTCTTGATCGACTCCGAGCAGCGACTGGAGAACTTTGCTCCTCGGCAATATTTTGAACAGCTCTTACACTAAAGCAGTAGAAGATGACGCTGCAGATTCATACTGTGCCAGCTTTTTCTGCAAATTATTGTTCTCCTGTTCCAGCAACTCAACAATCTGCCTGCAAGCTTCAACTTCGCCTTTTAAAGTTCTTTCCTTAACATCGTATCCAGCCAGGATCTTTTTATGGCCTGTGTCAGAAGAAAGCTGTTGGTATCTATTTTCATATTCCTTGTGCAACAAAGCCATTGATTCATTGTGCTGACCTTGTAGATCTTCTAAGGAATAATGATGTTCCTCAATCAAGTCATAGTAGGCTACATTATTGGCCACAGCTCGGTCGAGTAAATCTTTCAAGTATCGATAAGCCTCAATTGCCTGTTCTGAGGCATCATGGCCAAGGATGTCAGCAATTTCTGATGTACTAAGGTCTGTATGACCAACCTTATAATATTCGTGACATTGCTGCATCAGCTTGGTATCATGTGCAGATATCAGTTCCATTCTAGCAACAAACTAAGGATGAGAAAAAGACAACAATCAACAAAAACAAATCATCAACAACAGAGATGAACAAAAATGTATTTTATTAGATCATCAAAAGATTACATTGTTTGATTACAAGTGATAATAAAAGATAGAAATGATACCGAACAACTTCACACCTTTTCCTTGTCTCCCAGGACTTTCTCGGGAGGCTGGGACGAGGAGCTTGGTTGCTCGGAGGTGATAGCAGCTTGAACAGCAAGAGTTGAAATTTCCCAGAAGGAGGAGGCATGGAAGAAATGCCCTCGTTGGCAGCAGGAAGAGAGGCAGGGACTTGATCACCTATAGCCATAGAAGATTCATCAGAGGCAGGCTCATCTTCTTCTTCTTCCACAATTGGTGGAGGAGGACCAGGGAGGTGCAACTGGAATAGCTCGGAATCATCCTTGATCTTCAATTCCCGTAGGGCAGCTACCCAGCCATCTCGGAAGTATTTCAACTTCCCGTATTGAACTTGGGATGTCATCGCAGCAATCCCCTTGTCTCATCCTTTATCCCAGCCTGAGCTGAAGGATTTTTTAACTGCGAGCTTTCTTCTCAATTTCTCCGAGGAGAGCTTCGCATCCAATTCTTCTTTTTTTCCCTTTATATCTCGCAGGGCGGACAATTCTTCCTCTGCCTTCCTCTGCTTGTCCTCAAGTTCTCCAAAATTCTTGAGTTTGTCGTCATATTTCTTATGCTCGACCTCTAAACTTTTCACTTTATTCTCCAAACTCTTGGAGATCTCAGCCATCTTCACCTTCTCGGCCTCAACTGTAGACAACTTTTTCTCCCAAACAGCCTTGTCCTCACTATACTGTTGGCGAGATTCCTTCAAGGATTGGGTCAAACCCAGCAGAGCATCCTCTACACCTGACGAGGAGCTTGAAGCTTTAATAACTTCATCCTTCTTCACGATATTATTGAAACAGTTCACCAGCTGAAAGATGAGAAAAACAGTAAAGTTAATACAAAATGCAAGTATTCAGAGAAAGAAAGAAAATTCAGAGTGTGAGAAATTTACCGAAGCAAGATGACGAGTAGCTAGGGATGTCAGCATATCCCTAGAGATTTTTTCATCAATTCCTTGGACCTTGGGTATGATCCAAGTTTTTACCGAGCTCATTGCAGAGCTCGGAGGAATGATGGTTGGAATACCAACACCACCAGCTGGTAGAGAAGGGACAGTTTCAGACAAATTGACTGAGGATGATTTCCTCAATCTTCTCAAAGGGACTTCAGCAGCTTCAACCAAGGAAGAACTCTTAGTCGGAGAGATAGTAATCACTTCCATAGGAGCAACTTTCTTGCTCGGAGCCACTGGGGGCTTCTCGGTAGCTTTAGAGGGTGCAGCATCCACCTTCTTAGTCCCCTCTGGGACATCAGTTTTGCTTTTCTTGGCCTCAGCAGCAGAAGAAATGTCATCAAATAGAGAAGGAGGAGCTCTTTTCTTGGCCATTCTCTGACTTAAAGGAATATGAGAATCTGAAGAAGAATCCTCTGGAGTTGAAGCTGGTTCAACAGGGTGAGCGGTATAAGAGGTTGTGTAACTCTTATACTGTAGCAGATATGATGCAGACCTGATGTGCTCGTCTGCAACGTTTTTATGCAAACCCCAGATAAGTTTCAGATGCTTAATATTAACCTCTGATTCTTTTGGAATTTTTCTTTTACTATCAACTGCAAACAAACACATAATGAGATATCAGTCATACATTTTGTCAAACATGATAAAAGCATAATTTCATAAGTAAAAGAAATAAAATGAAAAATAAACCTATCCCATTGCCATATGGGGGGCATCTGGGACCGTTGTATACTTCATCTCCAACTAAAGGGGCATATTGCCAATTTTTAATAACCACCCCATGTTCAAAATAATCTCTATTTGAATCAGGGAGGTTAACTACAAGAGCCCTATTCAGAAACCTAGTTTTTAAGTAATAAATATTATCTAGAGTGGCCCATTTATAACAATGCATAATTTCAGGGATCCCTATACGAGTCCCATGAGTTAGATTTAATTTGTACACCCCATTAATTATTCTCCATGAATTGGGGGCTATTTTTGCAGGGACAAGATCAAAATACTGACAAAACTCAAGACACAAAGGGTTTGGTGGAAAAGAAAATCCACATTCAGCAATGAATAGACTGGGGAACCAATGCCCCTCAGCCAATCGAAAATAATCTAAAGGCTCAGAAAGAACCTCCAGAGTTACCCAAGAAGGAATGGAAAAAATCGGAACGAAATTTCTCAACAGACTCCACAATATAAACCATACTGAATAAAAGAGATACAGAAGAAAGGAAGAAGATCTTACAGGAAGAAAGGAGGTATGTTGACAACGAACGAAAACTAGGATGAACGCACAAGAGAGAGGGAGAGAATATAAAGCTTGAATGCAGGAAATTGGAAAAAGAAGAAGACGGTATGGTTACCTAAGAAGTTTAAATACATTCCCTTGGGAAGCGGCGAAGGAAATGATTACTAAAAAGAAACTATTGAACTTCCGGTGGCTAAATTGGCAAAAAGGGCACTAAGATCGAAGCGCTCTTAAAAGTTCGAAAAAAGGCGGATTCTTTGAATTTGGAAATAAATTCAAATACGATGCTCCTAAAACCCAGGAAGATCATTCAATATTACCATAAACCAAGAAAGAATGTTCCATACTCCTCAAAGTTCGAAATATGAAACATTGGGGGCTTCGGTTGATACCAAAATTAATATGCTGATGTGGACGAATCATACGAAGACACTTGTCAATCTACGTGGAACAATAACAATGAGGAAGTTCATTTCCTAGACCAACTCATGTTCTCCCCGAGCAACGAGGATATACCGAGGAACTGCAACACTCCGAGGTACTCTAGCGCTCCGAGGAACTCCTGATTAACGAGCAACTAAGGCGGTCCGAGCTGCATCTCGACCGTAGTATTAATTGCCAGACTGTCAATAGTTCAACTATTCATTGAATATTTATCATCTTGACGCACACGCTGCATTAAATGTATTACCCTTTCATATGTATATCATTTAATGTATCAACCCATTCATGTACAGCCTAAGGGCTATAAATACCTTGTATCACCCTCATTCAAAGGGACCGGAATTTCTGGATTGAACTGATAATCGAGAATTCCCAAACACTCGTCAATAACATAAGAGTGGACGTAGGCCATTCTTATAAGGCAAGAACTGGACAACTTAAGAAAATTTGTTATTCCTGCGATTGCTCGGGGACGAGGAAGAGGTTCTCGCGGACGAGGAAGAGCTGTTCAAAATATTACCGAGGAGCAAAGTTCTCCAGTCGCTGCTCGGAGTCGATCAAGAGTTCTTAGCCGCAATGTTGAAGAAGCTCGTACTCAGTCGACGTTAGAAACTCAAGCATTCCAATTGAACGCAAAAGACCGAGCTCTGTCTGAAATGTCCAAAAAAAATCTATCCTTGGAGGATCAACTTACTGCGATGAAGTCTGCTCTGGATAATAAGGATGTTTTTGCCAGGACCCTTCACGAACAATTGGATAGATTAACCTTCCAATTCCATAAACAGCCCAGGGAATTTTGGATGGCAGGGTACAATGAGGCCCTTTGTCATTTGGATGCTCGTATTGAACACGCCAATAATGAAGGTTATAAGCAGGGGTGGTTGAACGCCTTGGGTGTATTAAAATTGGAGCAAGGGCATTATTTATGGGATTATCATGCTCCTGGGTTATTAAACTTGCCTGTACCACCTTATAAATTGGACATGGAATGGATCCCAGCTCGTTCCATTCCTCGGAGCTTAATTTCAAAATTCCTTGGTGACTACAGTCTTCACTCCCAGATCGAAGTATCTCGTCCAGAGCATCTAATGGATACACCCTCAATAATGAATGTCAGAATGCTAAAGGACTTGAACTTTATTAATTCTCCCCTTTGCCTGGAAGATCCTCCTTCTGGCGAAGAGCCTGTTTCAAAAGCAAAGGGCAAGAAACCCATAGAATAGGAATCTCAATGTAATTGTTAGTACATTCATGTAACCTATAATTTATTTTGAATTTTAATGAAAGACTTTCATTTTGCAAATCTGTATTGTTATTGTCTTGTAAAATGCTCTACATCTGTTCATATGTATAAGTTAAAAAATAACAACAATATTGTTGTTCATCGACCAACTTAATAAAAAGTTACAAGTATCAAGTTTACTCAATCACTTAATAATAAAGTAATGAGTATAAAATGTTCAAAATGTTTCCAACCGACCAAGGTTGTTAGATTGTGCTTATCGACCAGCTACAGTTGATGGGTTTTTATCCCCGACCAACCATACTTGGTTCATAAAATGTGCCCGACCAACCATGGTCGATAATTTATCTTCATCGACCAAGTATAATTGATCACCAGCTAACTATACTCGGTTCAGTTTGGAATTCTTTGTATTTTCTGGAAATATTTCACCTTCCGACCAACTTGTTGGTTTTTAATCAAATGATATTTGTCCACTAGTTATCTTATCAACCTTAGTTGGTCACGCTAGTGTACGCCTCCTAACCAAAGGAGTATATTTTTTGGTTCATTCGAACTTTTTGTCCACTAGTTATCTTACCAACCTTAGTTGGTCACGCTAGTGTACGCCTCCTAACCAAAGGAGTATATTTTTTTGTTCTTTCGAACTTTTTGTCCACTATTTATCTTACCAACCTTAGTTGGTCACGCTAGTGTACGCCTCCTAACCAAAGGAGTATATTTTTTGTTCTTTCGAACTTTTTGTCCACTAGTTATCTTACCAACCTTAGTTGGTAACGCTAGTGTACGCCTCCTAACCAAAGGAGTATATTTTTTGGTTCTTTCGAACTTTTTGTCTTCTTTTTGCTGTCGAGCAGCGTAGTGTACAGCACTAGTATTCCCCGAAAAAATTTCAAACAAAGGAGAAGAAAATGGTGAAAACATCATCGTTTTATTCATATTGATGGAACCGTTGTACATTTTACATCATGGATAATACTTGCGAAGGTGTTCAGCATTCCAAGCGTTCTTGAATTCTTCTCCTTCTACAGTTGCTATTCGGTAAGTTCCTGGTCGAACAACTTCTGTAACTCGGTAAGGCCCATGCCAGTTTCCCTCCAATTTATTGTGCTTCTTAATGACCTTCTTTAGCACATAATCTCCTTCTTTTAAATCGCATTTCTTCACCCTTTTGTTGTAGAAAAGAGCTGTTCGTTGTTGATAAGCAGCATTCCTAATGGTTGCTTCTTCTCTGACCTCCTCGAGCACATTCAAATCCAATCTTCTCATCAAGTCGCTGACTGGGGAACTGAAATTCAGCACTCTGTGTGTTGGGAGACCTAACTCGGCAGGTATTACAGCCTCACTTCCAAATGCCAGCATATATGGTGATTCTCCAGTCGCTGCTCGGGGAGTTGTTCGGTAAGCCCACAATACTGATTGTAGCTCGTTAATCCAGTTAGCTTTAGCTTCACTTAACCTTTTCTTCAAACCATTTAGCAGTGTTCTATTCGTCACTTCAGTCTGTCCATTGCTTTGAGGATGGCCTGGTGCTGAATGGACCTTCAAAATGTTCGACTGATGACAATAAGCAACAAATTCCTCGTTATCAAATTGGGTTCCATGGTCTGTGATGAAGGCATGAGGGAGACCATATCGACAGATGATATTCTTCCAAACGAACTGGTATACCTTTTCGTATGTCATGTCGATGAGGGGTTCAGCTTCTACCCACTTAGTAAAATAGTCTACTGCGACGATGAGGTACTTAAATCTTCCTCGGGTGATCGACAATGGTCCCACCAAATCAATTCCCCACATGGCGAATGGCCAAGGGGAAGTTATGGGTGTCAACAATGCTTGTGGAGTTCGTCGGATAGAGGAAAAACGTTGGCACTTGTCACATTTCTTAGCATAGGCTATACAATCAACCCTCATCGTTGGCCAATAGTATCCTTGAGTCATTACCCTTTGTAAAAGCGTTCGACCTGCTACATGAGATCCACAAGACCTTTCATGGATTTCTTCAATCAATTCTTTCACCTCGAAGGGATGTACACATCTCTGCAAACCTGCCATAATTCCTCGTCTATACAAAATACCATTAGTTAACACATACCGAGCAGCTTTATACTTCAGTTTCTTGGCAGCGAGCTTGTCCTCTGTCAATCCTCCCTCTTCAATATATGTCCTGATGGGATCCATCCAAGATGGTCCTAAATCAAGGGTTATTACATTCATTGTCAGGTCTTCATCTATGCTCCGACCTTCTAATACTTCAATCGGTATGGTTCTTCGCAACTCGGTACGAGTAGCTGATGCTAGTCGGGCCAGTGCGTCTGCTTGTACATTCTCCATCCTCGGTATTCTCACCAACCGAATGGCATCAAATTCTGTCAACAACTTCATCACCTTTGCGTGATATTTGATCATTAACTCACCTTTAACCGCATATATTCTCGTCATCTGATTCACAATTAGTTGAGAATCACTGAATACCATCACTTGTTGTGCTTCCATAACTTTTGCTAAGTTTAACCCCGCTATCATGGCTTCATACTCAGCTTCATTATTAGAGGCTTTGAATTGGAATCGTAAAGCATATTTCATGTCAATCTCATCTGGGGTGCTTAAAACAATTCCTGCACCATAACCTGCTGTGCAAGATGAGCCATCCACATATAATCTCCGTATGGGTAACCCATCTTCAAATTCCTTATCTGACAGGGTTCCTCGGTGAAATATTTGTTGCTTCTTTTCATCCTCCCCTGGAACTTTTCGCTCCTCGTTGACCATCTCTTCTCGTTCTTCAACCATCCGGGGCTGGTTTGAATTTGAAGTTGATGATCTTTCTACTTCCATAGGCCCTTTTACCAACCGGAGTTGGTCTGGACTTATGTCTGTTGATCCTGTAACATCCACAGGTTGGTCAGCGGGTAGTTTTTATTCCTCGGGGGTATCAGGATATGTAAATTCTGCTATAAAATCTTCTACAGCTTGCCCTTTCAATGATGCTCTAGGCTCATACACAATATCATATTCACAGAGTTCTATCGCCCAGTACATCAGTCTTCCTGATTTTTCTGGCTTGTGAAGGGCTTGTCTCAATGGCATGTCGGTATACACAATGATGGTATGGGCCTGGAAATATGGCTTCATTCTTCTACTTGCTTCAATTAATGCCAATGCCAATTTTTCTAACTTTGGGTACCTGATCTCTGCACCTCGGAAAGCCTTACTTGTGTAATAAATTGGTTTCTGGACTCCATTCTCCAATCTGATCAATGTCGAGCTAACTTCATTCTCTGATACTGCTAGATATAAGTACAACTTCTCTCCTGTTATTGGCCTAGACAACAATGGAGGTGCTCCCAAATACTTTTTCAAGTCTTGAAAGGCCTTTTCACATTCATCAGTCCACTCAAAAGTTTTTCGAAGTGTTTTGAAGAATGGGAGGCATTTGTCAGTTGCTCGAGATACAAATCTGTTGAGCGCTGCAACTCGTCCTGTAAGACTCTGCACTTCTTTCTTTGTTGTTAGAGATCGCAACCCTAAAAGAGCTTTGATCTTATCTGGATTTTCTTCAATGCCCCGCTGGTTGACAATGTATCCGAGAAACATTCCTTCTCGTACTCCAAATGTGCACTTCGTCGGGTTGAGTTTCATCTGGTATTTATCCAGTTGATCAAATGTCTGAGCTAAGTCAACTAAATGATTTGCAGCTTTCTTGCTTTTTGTCAGCATATCATCGACATAGACTTCCATGTTGCAACTGATTTGTTCGGTGAAGACCTTGTTCATCAGCCGCTAGTATGTCGCTCCTGCATTTTTCAAACCAAAAGGCATAACATTATAGCAATAAGTTCCCCTAGGGGTAATAAAAGAAGTACTTTCCCTGTCTTCAGGTTTCATCTTGATCTGGTTGTAACCAGAATACGCATCCATGAAGCTGAGCAGCTCATGTCCCGAGGTAGCATCCACTAGTTGGTCAATTCTAGGCAATGGAAAATGATCTTTTGGGCATGCCTTGTTAAGATCAGTGAAATCAACACGCATTCTCCATTTATTGTTCTTCTTCTTTACCATCACCACGTTTGCCAGCCAGTCTGGATATTTCACATCTTCAATGAATTGGGCTTTCTGGAGCTTCTCGACCTCCTCTTGTAAGGCTTGATTCTTCTCGGGGCTAAATACCCTTCTTCTCTGCTTTACGGGCTTGATCTACTTATTCACATTGAGTTCGGACATAAGAAGTTTGGATCTATTCCTGGCATGTCCTCATGACTCCATGCGAAAGTTTTCTTCCTGTTTCTCAAGAACATTATCAATTCTTGTTTTATTGAAGCATCCAACGACGAACCTATCTGGGTTACTCGTTCAGGGTGCTCCTCGTCCAAAATAACATTTTCTGTAGATTCTACTACCTGTCCTTTTACAAGTTGGGATTCATCCCTTTGATCAAGAGTTTCAATTTCTATACCTTCCTCTACCAGGTAGGTAATAGTTTTTTTCCTTGATTCCTCAAACTCCTCTTGCTCGGCAGACGAATAATAGCATTCCCGAGCTACTTTTTGATCACCTTTTACAACTCCTACTCCGAAGTTTGTTGGTAATTTTAAGCATTGATGCACTGTAGATGGAACTGCTTCGAATTTCTTCAAACCAACTCTTCCCATGATGATGTTGTAGGCTGACTGAACATTCTTATCCATCACAAAGAAGCGTATTCTTTCTGTTCGACAAGCAGGCCAAGTTCCAATGAATATGTCCAACTTGATCGTCCCAAGTGGAAAAACTTTCTCGCCAGCAAAACCCAGAAGGGGTCTGTGATAAGGTTCCAATTAAGATAATTTCAAATTCAAACTATCAAAACATGAATAGTACATGATATCTGCCGAACTACCATTGTCCACCAACACCCTTGAAATCACCACATCTTTCATCCTCATTTTGATCACAAGGGGATCGTCGTGAGGGTAAAGAACACCGGCCAAATCATTTTTTGAAAAACCAATAACTAGCTTCTCTTTATTTACCTTCCTCGGACGATCATCCTCGGCAAGATTTATTCGTTGAATATATGAGCAAGCTTGAGCCTCTCCGAGATAGGCCTTTCTTTCTGCAGTGAGGTCTCCCCCTCCAGCATCTCCTCCTGTAATAACATTACAATCAAATGACCTAAAACGTATGGAAAATACCTCTCGTTCAGGCTGTCTTGGCTTCTTTGGAAGATCGGGGTCTTCATCTGGATCATCTTCATGATCTCTTTTCTTTTTCTCCTCCGTCTGACGAGGAGATCTGGAACGATCTCTGGTTCTATCATCATTCTTCCTTTCACCTCTGCGATCTACATACTTTGACAACTTTCCTCTTCGGATGAGCGTTTCAATCTCGTTCTGAAGGGCTATGCAATTTTTGGTCGTATGGCCATGGTCTTTATGGAACTCGCAATATTTGGCCCTATTCCTCAGTTCAGGATTGGTCCTCTGTTTATCTGGCCACTTGATTTCTTCGTTATTCTTGATTTCTTCTAAAACATGATTAATACCCATCTTCAATGGAGTATAATTATCATATTTCTTTAGGACTTCCCATGACGTTCTATTATTCTTGGAGTGCTTGTCATTACCATTACCTTTTTTCTCTTTCTTCTTAGATTTGTCAACCTCCACCTTGGTTTCTTTATCCATATTCTTCTTCGCAGCCATAGCCTCCTCGGCATTCATGATTTTGGCCGCTTTTGCCATCAACTCCGACATAGTTTTAGGTGGATCTTTGGCCAAAGTATAATATAACTTGTTAGGCAGCAATCCACTCATCAAAGCAGTGATCGCTGTCTTTTCTTCGTAATCTATGACTTCCAATTTCTCTTTATTGAAACAAGTTATGTAATCTCTAGTACTCTCACCTGATTTTTGTCTAACACTTAACAAGTGCGCTACTCGTTTTACTGTCTTTGCTCCAAAATAGAAATTACCAATGAACAACTCGGCTAACTGAATAAAAGTCGAAATCTTACCCCGAGGAAGATTGTTGTACCATATCTGCGCAGATCCGGTAAGAGTTCCCGAAAATGCTCTACATCTCATCTCGTCGGGGACAGCATATATGTCGGCAGCAGCCTGGTATTGTTCTATATGAAGAAAAGGATCTGTCTTTCCATCATATTTAGGGGTCACTACAGGTGCTTTAAATTTCGATGGTGTAGGAAAGTTCACAATGGCCTACACAAAAGGTGTCCCTTGAACAAAAGTTCTCTGTAAGGGATTCCTTTCTTTAACCATTTCTCCAAGTCTATCCTCCAATCGCTGAATGGAACCCTTCCACGCTTCATTTCCTTCCTCGGGCTGCTTAATCCCAGCAATTGATTGTTCTGACGTAGCTTCATGAGATCTATCTTGACGAGTAGCTGGTCTTGATTGTGCTGATCCTTCTCTCAATCCTGATGGTGGTCGAAAGCTTCTCGATGGTGCTCTAGGTGGACTCATATTTCTCCTTGGTCCTAGCCGACTGAAAGGAGATGCTCTGCTTAATCTTTCCAGGGCGCTAGTTCTCTCCGGAGAGAGGGTGATGTGTTGATCTGTATCCGTAGCCCGTATCGATGAAGTTCGCCCAGGTTGATAAGAAAAATCATTAGATTCTTCATTACGATATGACTCAGTACGCCTGGATCGCGATTGCCCACGATCACTCCTTTGCCTTGAATGGGTAGGTGCACCACCGTGAAGAGTTTGAATGAGTTGCCTCATTGTTTCTTGCATGGCGGTTTGTCCTTCAGCCAGATTCGTCATAATTCCAGCCAGATCTGGAGGTGTAGATGGATTCGGAGGATTTCCAACATTTCCAGTAATTCGATTACTAGATTCTGGATTATCTGCCATTGATGATAAATGATTTTTGGTGAAAAACGATAGTAACAGTCGTTTCCCACAGACGGCGCCAATCTGTTGATGTAAAAAATTAGATCGCTCTAATTATTCAATCACAGATAAATAAAATGAACAAAGATTTTTAAAGTGGTTCAGCCTTATAAGAATGGCCTACGTCCACTGTTATGTTATTGCTGAGTGTTTGGGAATTCTCGATTATCAGTTCAATCCAAAAATTCCAGTCCCTTTGAATGAGGATGATACAAGGTATTTATAGCCCTTAGGCTGTACATGAATGGGTCGATACATTAAATGAGAATACATATGAAAGGGTAATACATTTAATGCAGCGTGTGCGTCAAGATGATGAACATTCAATGAATAGTTGAACTGTTGACATTCTGGCAATTAATACTACGACCGAGATGCAGCTCGGACCGCCTTAGTTGCTCGTTGCTCAGAAGTTCCTCGGAGCGCTAGAGTACCTCGGAGTGTTGCAGTTCCTCGGTATATCCTCGTTACTCGGGGAGAACATGAGTTGGTCGAGGAAATGAACTTCCTCGTTGTTATTGTACCACGTAGACTGACAAGTGTCTTCGTATGATTCGTTCACATCAGCATATTAATTTTGGTATCAACAGAAGCCCCCAATGTTTCATATTTCGAACTTTGAGGAGTATGGAACATTCTTTCTCGGTTTATGGCAATATTGAATGATCTTCCTGGGTTTTAGGAGCATCGTATTTAAATTTATTCCCAAATTCAATGAATCCGCCTTTTTTCGAACTTTTAAGAGCGCTTCGATCTTAGTGCCCTTTTTGTCCTTTTAGCCATCGGAAGTTCAATAGTTTCTTTTTTGTAATCATTTCATTCGCCACTTCCCAAGGCAAAGTATTTAAACTTCTTAGGTAACCATACCGTCTTCTTCTTTTTCCAATTTCCTGCATTCAAGCTTTATATTCTCTCCTTCTCTCTTGTGCTTTCATCCTAGTTTTCGTTCGTTGTCAACATACCTCCTTTCTTCCTGTAAGATCTTCTTCCTTTCATCTGTATCTCTTTTATTCAGTATGGTTTATATTGTGGAGTCTGTTGAGAAATTTCGTTCCGATTTTTCCATTCCTTCCTGGGTAACTCTGGAGGTTCTTTCTGAACCTTTAGATTATTTTCGATTGGGTGAGGGACATTGGTTCCCCAGTCTATTCATAGCTGAATGTGGATTTTCTTTTCCACCAAACCCATTGTGTCTTGAGTTTTGTCAGTATTTTGATCTTGTCCCAGCAAAAATAGCCCCCAATTCATGGAGAATAATTAATGGGGTGCACAAATTAAATCTAACTCATGGGACTCGTATAGGGATCCCTGAAATTATGTATTGCTATAAATGGGCCACTCTAGATAATATTTATTACTTAAAAACTAGGTTTCTGAATAGGGCTCTTGTAGTTAACCTCCCTGACTCAAGTAGAGATTATTTTGAACATGGGTTGGTTATTAAAAATTGGCAATATGCCCCTTTAGTTGGAGATGGAGTATACAACGGTCCCAGATGCCCCCCATATGGCAATGGGATAGGTTTATTTTTCATTTTATTTTACTTATGAAGTTATGCTTTTATCATGTTTGACAAAATGTATGACTGATATTTCATTATGTGTTTGTTTGTAGTTGATAGTAAAAGAAAAACTCCAAAAGAATAAGAGGTTAATATTAAGCATCTGAAACTTATCTAGGGTTTGCATAAGAACGTTGCAGACGAGCACTTCAGGTCTGCATCATATCTTCTACAGTATAAGAGTTACACAACCTCTTATACTGCTCGCCCTGTTGAACCAGCTTCAACTCCAGAGGATTCTTCTTCAGATTCTCATCTTCCTTTAAGTCAAAGAATGGGCAAGAAAAGAGCTCCTCCTGCTCTTTTTTTATGACATTACTTCTACTGTTGGGGCTAAGAAAAACAAAACTGATGTCCCAGAGGGGACTAAGAAGGTGGATGTTGAACCCTCCAAAGCTGCCGAGAAGCCCCCAGTGGCTCCGAGCAAGAAAGTTGCTCCTATGGAAGTGATTACTCTCTCTCCGACCAAGAGTTCTTCCTTGGTTGAAGCTGCTGAAGTCCCTTTGAGAAGATTGAGGAAATCATCCTCAGTCAATTTGGCTGAAACTGTCCCTTCTCTACCTACTGGTGGTGTTGGTATTCCAACCATCATTCCTCCGAGCTCTGCAATGAGCTCGGTAAAAACTTGGATCAAACCCGAGGTCCAAGGAATTGATGAAAAAATTTCTAGGGATATGCTGACATCCCTAGCTACTCGTCATCTTGCTTCGGTAAATTTCTCACATTCTGAATTTTCTTTCTTTCTCTGAATGCTTGCATTTTGTATTGACTTTACTGTTTTTCTCATCTTTCAGCTGGTGAACTGTTTCAATAATATCGTGAAGAAAGATGAAGCTATTAAAGCTTCAAGCTCCTCGTCAGGTGTAGAGGATGCTCTGCTGGGTTTGACCCAATCCTTGGAGGAATCTCGCCAACAGTATAGTAAGGACAAGGCTGTTTGGGAGAAAAAGTTGTCTGCAGTTGAGGCCGAGAAGGTGAAGATGGCTGAGATCTCCAAGAATTTGGAGGATAAAGTAAAATGTTTAGAGGTCGAACATCAGAAGTATGATGTCAAGCTCAAGAACTTTGGAGAGCTTGAAGATAAGTTGAAGAAGGCAGAGGAAAAGTTGTCCGCCCTGCGAGATATCAAGGTCCAAAAGGAAGAATTGGATGTGAAGCTCTCCTCGGAGAAGCTAAAAAGAAAACTCGCCATTAAAAAATCCTTCAGCGCTGGCTGGGAAAAAGGATGGGATAAGGGGATTGCTGCGATGACATCCCAAGTTCAATATGGGAAGTTGAAATACTTCCGAGATGGCTGGGTAGCTGCCCTACAGGAATTGAAGATCAAGGATGATTCCGATCTATTCCAGTTGCACCTCCCTGGTCCTCCTCCACCAATTGTGGAAGAAGAAGAAGAAGATGAGCCTGCCTCTGATGAATCTTCTATGGCTATAGGTGATCAAGTCCCTACCTCTCTTCCTGCTGCCAACGAGGACATTTCTTCCATGCCTCCTCCTTCTGAGAAAATTTCAACTCTTGTTGTTCAAGCTGCTATCACCTCCGAGCAACCAAGCTCCTCATCCCAGCCTCCCGAGAAAGTCTTGGGAGACAAGGAAAAGGTGTGAAGTTGTTCGGTATCATTTCTATCTTTTATTATCACTTGTAATCAAACAATGTAATCTTTTGATGATCTAATAAAATACATTTTTGTTCATCTCTGTTGTTGATGATTTGTTTTTGTTGATTGTTGTCTTTTTCTCATCCTTAGTTTGTTGCTAGAATGGAACTGATATCTGCACATGATACCAAGCTGATGCAGCAATGTCACGAATATTATAAGGCTGGTCATACAGACCTTAGTACATCAGAAATTGCTGACATCCTTGGCCATGATGCCTCAGAACAGGCAATTGAGGCTTATCGATACTTGAAAGATTTACTCGACCGAGCTGTGGCCAACAATGTAGCCTACTACGACTTGATTGAGTAACTTCATTATTCCTTAGAAGATCTACAAGGTCAGCACAATGAATCAATTGCTTTGTTGCACAAGGAATATGAAAATAGATACCAACAGCTTTCTTCTGACACAGGCCATAAAAAGATCCTTGTTGGATACGATGTTAGGGAAAGAACTTTAAAAGGTGAAGTTGAAGCTTGCAGGCAGATTGCTAAGTTGCTGGAACAGGAGAACAATAATTTGCAGAAAAAGCTGGCACAGTATGAATCTGCAGCGTCATCTTCCACTGTTTTCGTGCAATTTACTGATGAAGGTTTCTTGTTCTTAGAGGTTGAGAATGCCAAATTAAGGCAAGAACTGGACAACTTAAGAAAATCTGTTATTCCTGCGATTGCTCGGGGACGAGAAAGAGGTTCTCGCGGACGAGGAAGAGCTGTTCAAAATATTGCCGAGGAGCAAAGTTCTCCAGTCGCTGCTCGGAGTCGATCAAGAGTTCTTAGCCGCAATGTTGAAGAAGCTCGTACTCAGTCGATGTTAGAAACTCAAGCATTCCAATTGAACGCAAAAGACCGAGCTCTGTCTGAAATGTCCATGAAAAATCTATCCTTGGAGGATCAACTTACTGTGATGAAGTCTGCTCTGGATAATAAGGATGTTTTTACCAGTAGCCTTCACGAACAATTGGATAGATTAACCTTCCAATTCCATAAACAGCCCAGGGAATTTTGGATAGCAGGGTACAATGAGGCCCTTTGTTATTTGGATGCTCGTATTGAACACGCCAATAATGAAGGTTATAAGCAGGGGTGGTTGAACGCCTTGGGTGTATTAAAATTGGAGCAAGGGCATTATTTATGGGATTATCATGCTCCTGGGTTATTAGACTTGCCTGTACCACCTTATAAATTGGACATGGAATGGATCCCAGCTCGTTCCATTCCTCGGAGTTTAAAATACCTTGGTGACTACAGTCTTCACTCCCAGATCGAAGTATCTCGTCCAGAGCATCTAATGGATACACCCTCAATAATGACTGTCAGAATGCTAAAGGACTTGAACTTTATTAATTCTCCCTTTTGCCTTGGGAAGCGGCGAATGAAATGATTACAAAAAAGAAACTATTGAACTTTCGACGGCTAAAAGGACAAAAAGGGCACTAAGATCGAAGCGCTCTTAAAAGTTCGAAAAAAGGCGGATTCGTTGAATTTGGGAATAAATTTAAAGACGATGCTCCTAAAACCCAGGAAGATCATTCAATATTGACATAAACCGAGAAAGAAAGTTCCATACTCCTCAAAGTTCGAAATATGAGACATTGTGGGCTTCTGTTGATACCAAAATTAATATGCTGATGTGAACGAATCATACAAAGACACTTGTCAGTCTACGTGGTACAATAACAACGAGGAAGTTCATTTCCTCGACCAACTCATGTTCTCCCCGAGCAATGAGGATATACCGAGGAACTGCAACACTCCGAGGTACTCTAGCGCTCCGAGGAACTCCTGAGCAACGAGCAACTAAGGCAGTCCGAGCTTCATCTCGGTCGTAGTATTAATTGCCAGAATGTCAACAGTTCAACTATTCATTGAATGTTCATCATCTTGACGCACACGCTGCATTAAATGTATTACCCTTTCATATGTATTCTCATTTAATGTATCGACCCATTCATGTACAACCTAAGGTCTATAAATACCTTGTATCATCCTCATTAAAAGGGACCGGAATTTCTGGATTGAACTGATAATCGAGAATTCCCAAACACTCAGCAATAACATAACAGTGGACGTAGGCCATTCTTATAAGGCTGAACCACTTTAAAAATCTTTGTTCATTTTATTTATCTGTGATTGAATAATTAGAGCGATCTAATTATCAAAAACAAGTGAATCATAAACTGTGACCTTGGAAGTGGCATGTGTTAAAGTTTCATCAATCGATGAGTTCTCACTATCACTCACATGACTAGCCATAAAAGCCACAAAATTTTTCTTAGTGGGGGAATCGGGTCCCTCTTCCTTATCACTATCACTAAGGGTCGCATTATAAGCAATGGGTCGTTTACCCTCTTTCCTTAGTTTAGTGGGGCACTCATAAGCCCTATGGCCATAACCTTCACAACCAAAACACTTATTAGACTCGTCCCTATCTAAATTTGCATTACTGGGTTTAGGGATCTTCTCGGCTTTAGGGATCTTCTCGCCGTTGTCATGTTTAGACGTATCAAATTTCTTAAAATCATTTTTAAATTTATCTTTGTTAATTTTAAGAAATTTTCTAAATTTACGAGCAAACAAAGCCATGTCTTCCGAGTAACTATCACTCTCGCTCTCTACTACTTGTTTGACCTCTTTTCGAGCTTTTAAAGCAACGCCCTTTTCGATTATCTTTTCAATTTTAGAGGGAAACATATCTAGTTCATAGGTTTGTAAATCACCTACAAGCTCTTCTAATTTCGTAGAGGCTAAAGTTGGTAAAGAATTTAAAACGGTCACCTTTGGAATAAATCTATCGGGTAGGGACCTTAAAATTTTCTATACAACACGGTCGTCAGGTATTTTCTCTCCCAAGTTAAAAGATGAATTAACAATATCAGAAAGTCTAGCATAAAATTCATCAAAAGTTTCTTTTTCATTCATTTTGATAGTTTCAAATTGAGTGGTGAGGTTTTAGAGTTTTGAAGCTTTAACGACACTAGTTCCTTCATGAGTTAATTGTAAAATATCCCAAGCTTCTTTAGCGGTTTCACACGTCATAATACGACGGAATTCATCCGGTGTGACAGCGCTAAACAAGCCATTTAAACCACGGGAATTGAAATTAGCAAGTTTAAACTCAGTTTCAGTCCATCTATCGGCGGGTTTTGGAACACGTTCATTTTAAACTAAATAAGTTGGTGGGGACCACCCATTAACAACAGACATCCAAACTCTCTCGTCGATAGATTTTAGTGCCGATATCATACGCGCTTTCCAATAAACGTAGTTTGAACCATCGAAAATAGGAAATTTTGAAAATGGGCAAAAATCAATTTTAGCCAAAAATTATTTAAAAGATCGTTAACGAAATAATTTATCGCTTTGGCACTGATACCAATTTGAAAGCGCGAGAAATTTTCTAAATCAAAGCTCTGATACCAATTTGAAAAACATTTAATAATTTCCTTTTTATGTAAATCGATGCGGAAGCGGTGTGATGGTTCAACTAAAAAAACAACAAATTTTAATTCCTTAAACAAATTAAAATTACACCAAGTGAAGTAAAATTAATCAATTAATATATTCACTTAAACCAATTAATTAATCCAAGTCCTAGAATTTGCCTAAGTCATATTTATCAATATTAGAAAATTAGGCGAAACCAAATTTTAACAAATGACTTGAATTAAACAACTTTACCCAAAATTCAAGTTAAGTCCAAATTAAATTGAGTGTGATAATTTAAACCAAATTTTATCTTGAATTATTCTAAACATGCGTGCGACGTTATTTATGAAAGATAAAATAAACCAATCACACTACGCCGCGATGTACGAGGAAAACCCCAAGACGGGAAACAACCTCGGACGGCCCTAGCCACAAATCCACTAGATACGGAATTACAAGTACAAGACAAAAGACTTACAACACACGACTCGATCCCTCTCAAGCCCCAATGCTTCTTCTTGTAGACACCTCTTCCTAGCGGATAACCTTGGAACTCCACCACTGTCTCGGAATCCACCGATAGGACTTTATATGGTCACCGTCACCCGAGCAAGGAGCCTTTCTCCAAGTGGGTAGAATCGCAACAAAACGTCTTCTTCTTTGATGGATGTAGAAGCAAACCAAAGCTTCTCTTTGAAACAGAAGAGATAAACCGTTGCCAAACTCCAAGCAAGATATATGTATATGTGAACTTGGAATAAACTTCTTTGGGTGTAAACACTAGAGTGATGGATATTTTTCTCTAAAAATCTCACTCAAAACATGAACATTTTCCTTAAACAAATTTTGCTCTCAAACTCTCTCAAAGAGATAAACTAGGATGGAAAATTTAGGAAAAGTTAGATTGGAAAATGTTCTTCCCGCACATATTAAAATCTGAAAAAGTTGGTTAAAAACCAAGTGGGGAAGTGGGTGCAAAACTGCCAAAAACTGTTCCCGCCTGGCATCTCGTTCGAACGACGTTTCGTTCGAACGAGACTTCTAACGACGTTCCAGATTGAACTCATTAGAATCTTGTTGGATATCTCGTTCGAACAAAAGGTTCGTTCGAACGACATATCGAACGACAGACCAGTAGCCTAATATGGGAACTCGTTGGCAGGTTCGTTCGAACGACATTTTCGTTCGAACGACAATCTCGTTCGAACGACTCTATCGAACGAAAAACCAGAAAGTTTGAATATTCTTGTTTAAGCCCAGAAATTAATTCTTTCTTAAAACAAAACACAGTTTTTATAAAACCTAACACCCAATAAACTTGTTCCAAGCTCCTATATATATAATATTGCATTCATACCTTGGGAGCATGGAACTATGGTTGATGACGTAGAAACGAGGCACGCAAACCGGCACATTTGATGAAGCTTTATACTCTTTGCCGCTACGTCTTCAACAAACACTCCATAGGCTTGAGAGTATTGCAATTACACACTATCCTATGAATAAATGTTTTTGTCCGGAATTGAGCCAAAACTATATATGGACTCAATTGGAAATTTGTGTCCTTACACCTTTTGTTACACGATTATGCCATTCGGGCTTAAGAATTATGGGGATACCTACCACAGGACTTCGATAACCATATTGCATGATTAGGTGCACAAGGAGTTCAAAGTCATCATGATTATTAAGTCAAAGACTAAACAAGGTCACGTGCCTACCCTCCCGGGGTTATTCGAACAACTACGACGATACCAAATGTGACTAAACCCAAAGAAATTCACTTTCAGTGTCATAAAAGGAAAGATTTTATAATTTATGGACAGTGAAAAGGGAATTAAAGTCGATCCCTCTAAGGTAAAATCTATACTCGAAATTCCACAACCCCAAATAGAGAAAGAGGTTTGGGGATTCTTAGAAAAATTACAGTACATCAATCGGTTCATCATCTAGATATATTCTATTTGTGAACCCATCTACAAATTCCTTTTGAAGGATTCTACAAAAGTCTAGAATGCGGCCTGTCAGGAAACCCTCGACAAAATCAAGCAATACCTTTCTCTACCTTTGGTACTTATGCCTCCGTAGCCAGGTCTCCCTCCACTCTTGTACTTGACCGTAACGGATATGTCAACAGGGGCCTTCTTAGCCTAACACATTAAAGAATCCCGTAAAAAGAGGTCCATCTAATATGCCAGTCAAAAATTGGTTAGGTGTGGGGATAACAACACTTCCTTAGACAAAGCGTGTGACACCCTGGTCTAGGTCGCCCAAAAGTTACGACACTACATGATCTCTTTTCCTATTAGACTTGTGTCCCGAATGGATACTATCAAATACCTACTTGAGAAAGCTTCACCGTTTAGTCAAATGGCTTGATGGTTGATGTTATTAGCTATGTTCGATATCATATACGTCACATAAAAAGCCATTAAAGGAAGAGCCATATCCGATTAACTTACTGACTTCCCTATGGAAGAGGTCGACGATATTAGGTTATAATAGAAAATGTTCTTTGATGAAAAATGTCCTTTGATGGCATTGCTAATAAGAAAGGATTCGATATTGGGATACTCCTAATCACCCATGATGCCACTCACACTCCCATTGCCATCAAGCTAGATTTTCACTCCACAAACAATATGATCGAATACGAGGCATGCACTATAGGCCTCAAAATCGCACTCAAGAAATGTATCAAGCACCTAAATGTCTACGGGGATTTTGACCTCATCATCGGCCAAGTCCTTAGAAAATGGAAAGTCAAAGATAAAAAGCTCCTACCCTTCCACGTCCACCTAGAGGAGATGACCTCTAAGTTCTAAGATAATACCTTCCACTATATGACCCACGCAAGGAACATCTTAGTTGATGCTCTTGCTACCCTAGCCTCCATGGTTAAAAACCGAGGAATGGCCCCTTTCCTAGTCCAAAAATAAGCTATGTCAACCCACTACTACCACATTGATCTCGTCATAAAGAAAGATTCTGATATGGATGATTTTTCGTATTATGACATTTTGTGCTTCCTTAAGCACGGTAGGTATCCCCAAAATTCCAATAAGAAAGACCATGCGACCTTACGCGAACTCAATTCTAATTACATTATTTGTGATAAAACACTGTTTAAGAGAAACTTTGATAGAACCCTTTTGCACTGCATTGCAGGGCATGACATTGAAGAAATGATACAAAAGATCCGATACAGGGAATGAAGACCCAACATGAATGGCCATATGCTTGATAAGAAAATCACTCGCTAAGCGATTTATTAGACCACCATGGTTCAGGATTGCACCACCTATGTCCAAATATGACTTAAATGTCGTCAATTTGCTAATATCCAACACTTACCTCCTCGAGAATTCTATAACATGACTTCTCCTTGGTCATTTTCTACCCGTGGAATTGACATCATAGGGAAAGTCACATGAAAAAATTCAAATGGCCATTAGTTCATCATGGTCTCCATTGATTACTTCACTAAATAGGTCGAATCCGAGTCATACACAGTACTGAATTCCAAGAAGGTGGCCAAGTTTATCCAAAAGAACATCATATGCCAATACGGGGTTCCCTATGAGCTAGTACCAAATAATATATGACATTTTAAAGCTAAGGTCACAGAAATGATTGATGAATATGAGATTCAAACACATAAATATTCTCCCTACTGACCCCAAGCGAATGGTGAAGTCAAAGCCGCTAACAAAAACCTCAAGGCCATCATTAGATAAATGATCAAGCGTTATCGAGTTTGGACCGACCGAACCCATTGCACCCTCTGGTATACGACATGGAAGCAGTCCTAGTTATTGAGCTATAAATACCATTCCTACGCATTATGCTAGAGAGCAAAGTTATCAAGGAAGACTAGAATTAGATTCTATTTGATGAGCTATCACTCTTGGATGAAAAGAGGTTAAAGGCTATATACGACATATAACGGTACCATCACCGGATAGCGCGATCATTCAACCGAAGGATCAAGAACCGTGGTATCTGAAAATGAGACCTTGGTTAGAGATAATAGAACTTATCTGGAACCCCAAGGGAAAATTTAAGCCCAACTAAAGTGGATCCTACATCATAAAGAAGATTCTCTCAGGATGCAGCGCTATGCTCGCAGACCACGAGAAGATATGGCATGTCTAGTCAACCTGGACCGTCTTAAGAAGTTCTACCCTTGATTCAAAATCTTGACGTGCTACGAATCTTTTAATCATCGTTCTATTCTTAAAAAAATCTTCATTTCTCTCTACTCAGAACTACATGGGGCCTGGTCCTCTAAAAACACTTTTTCTTTCAAAATGGAACTTATAAATTTTCAAAACCCCTAGAGGTATGTAGGTAGCTCATACACCTTATATGGTCACAGTCCTCTTCTTTTTCACAAAATCTATTATATTCTAACGTCCAAAAATGATGATTCCTTTGTAAAATCTAAGCATGACAAAGCCGAGAAGATCCCTAAAACTATTAATGAAAATTTAAATAGGGATGAGTTAAATAGGTGCTATGGTTGTGAAGGGTATGTCCACAGGACAAAATATTTCCCCACTAAACTAAGGAGAGAGGGTAAGCAACCAATTTCTTTTAATGCAACCCTTAGTGATAGTGATAATGAAGAGGGACCGGATTCCCCCACTGAGCCCAACTTTGTGGATTTTATGGATAATCATGTTAGTGATAGTGAACAATCATCTATTGATGAAATTTTAACACATGACACTTCAAAAATCAAAGTTTATGATTCCCTTATTTTTTATGGTAGTTAGAGTGGAGAATAAAGAGAGGGTGACAATGAAGAAGAGGTTGATGTGAGTGAACTTCAAAATGATTTTCAAGAACTATATAAAGAATCTATTAAATTAAAAAGAGAAAATTTGAAGTTAGAAGCTAGTTTAAGAGAGTGTGTTAAGGTCATTGATGAGAGTGCGTTAGTGGAAGACCTTAGAACACGAGAGAGAGCTCTTCAAGAGAAGCTTGAGTATGTAGAAGGCAATAGAGATAACCTTAAAGGTTTAATGGAATCCTTGAAAAATGAGTTTCTTGAGTTTTTAAGAGCAAAATGTTTTATTAGAGTTTAACATTTTAGAATTAGAAAATAAATTAAAAGACCCTAGTAAAGTCAAATTTGATTTGGAGTGTCGTTCGGAGAAATTAGATAAAATATTAGGAACAGTCCAAATTAAAAATGACACTTGTAATGAATCAACTCATAAAGACAAAATCAATATTTAGGAGAATCCTCTAGGAATAATGTTATAGATCATTCCTTAGGTAAGTCTTTTTGCCGATTCTTTAGGTGCTCTCATTGTGGTAGAAAAGGTCATTTTAGGAAATTTTGTTTTGATCTTAAACGAGGACCTAGAAAATCCCAACGTAAGGCAACCAAGGAATCCAAGATTCCTACACCCCGTGATCATCATTTTTCATTAGTTTGGATTAGGAGATCCGACTTAGTAGCTTTACAAGATAGGATTTTTCATTCTCATGTACTTTCACATTATTCCTCACTTGATAAATCTAAAGGTTGAATGTGTTAGTTTTTTGCATACTTTAGCTTTTGTTCTTTATGCTCTATCATTATGTTAATTGTATGCGTGTTGTAATCATTTTCTAGTCTATTCTCCATGCTTAATCACATGCTAGAATAATATTTTTTGTTTATCTTTTGTATTATACTTCTTTCATTTTAGTTTGCATTAAATGAAAAATACAAAAAGATTTTTTTTTATCATTTGTGTTTCATCCTTTTAGTAATTTAAGATTAATGGAAAATACAAATGATTTTTGTTTAACTTTTGAGTAAATTGTTTTGGTTAAAAAAATTCAAAAACTCAAAAAGATTTTTTTGTCTGTATTTTAGTTTGACACACTCTAGGTGGCATACACTTGTGTTGGAATCACTTATTTTTCTCTTCCATGTGGATAAAACTTTTGGTTTATATTGTCAATCCTTATTATGATCTTTTCCACGCTTACATGGAGTAGTTGGATTTTGTGTTGATATAATGGATTTTATTTTTATATGCCTCAATTCACGCATGCATGAGATCACTTGAAATTTTAACTTCATATGTATATTTAAGCTTTGTGAGGTGTTCTCCTACTAATTTAGTCACCTACATATTATGTTACCTAGGAGGACTAGTGCATGTTAAAATTCGTTGCACGTGAGATTTGTATGAGATATATAAAATGATGTATACAATTGTGGACGGGGAAGGGCTCCGAAAGGAATAATCATCCTTTGCGAGTAAGACAACGTTTGGATTGGACCTAAAAGAAATATGTTGTCCAAAGGCCTAAAAGAAAATATGGCATTAAAAAGAAAAATAATTGCCAAGTCCTATGTTTAATTGATATATTCATTCAAAAATATATATGTTTACTGAGAGATATGGGATAGTATATCAGCGGTTTGTACAATGTCTGTTTATCCTAGTTTTACTTTCATTGTCATGAACCTATTGGTTTGTAGAATCATCAACATTCTAGGCTTGTATGCATTGTGTATGTTTGTTCATTGAATTCAATCTATATTGTCACATGAGGCTATATTCAAATGTGATGATGTTTGAAATCAAATGAGAAATCCGTGAACATGTTGTAAGTGATTGGGTCTAAATTCAATTGTTACTAGTTCACACCCCAACACTTCAGTTTCCATATGACACATTTTTGCTAGTCGAGTGTGAAAAGCTTATTTTATTTTGTGTCATGTGTGGTGTTTATACCTAGTATATGTGGGTGTGCGTTAGTGATATTTATTATGCACTCATATACGAGGTATTTTATTTGTCTTTGCCTTGCTTTCTAGTCCATCTATGCTTGTACTTCATGATTGATATCTATGTAGTTGCATATTTTGTTGATATCACATGCTTAATACCTTATGTATCATATTGGTATCATTTTCTTACATTATAGTTGGTATCCTTTCTTCTTTATATGGATTAGTTATACTTTTGTTGCCTATATGCTTTCATGTTCTTCTCACCTTATGCATCATTTTTTTAAATTACTTTTATCCTTGGTCTATTACTGAACAAAAAGGGGAAGAATGATAGGGGAAGTAATGGTATCTAATCCTATTGTAACTGTATCTTAGTTTGTTTGGGAGATTTATCTTAGGGGGAGACGTCTTTCTAAGTATGTCACTGTTAGACAAAAAGGGGGAGAATAAATTTAGGGGGAGTATTTATTTTACATGCATTCAATATTTATAGATTCCCTATACGTCTGATAGTTTGCTTAAGTCTACAGGAATTCTTCTAAATATGACAATTTTTCTTCATCGGCAAAGATATTGATTCTTGGGTTTTTGAATCAAGCTATGTATTTTTTTATTTTGGGTGGGATTTTTTTTAGTCAAGTAGAGCTTGACGGACCTTTAGGATTTTGTTTTGATTTTTGTCCCGGAATAGCCAAAGGGGGATATTTGTAAGGACACAAATTTCCAATTGAGTCCTTTGTTGTTTTAGCTCAATTCCAGACAAAAACATTTGAGTCATAGGATAGAGTTCTTGACCATCTTTCAAGACTATGACATACGAAAGTTGAAGACGTAGAGGCCAAGATTAAAGCTTCATGAAATGTTGAGTTTGTTGTGGCTCGTTTCTACATCAACACCATCGGTTCCATTGCTTCTAAGGTATGAATGCATTTAAATATATATAGAGGAGATTGGAACAATTAGTATTGGGTGTAATTTTTTTTAAACTGCTGTTTATTTTCAGAAAGTTTCATTAAAACTTTAAAATAAAGTTTCTGGGCTAAAATTGAATTTTTAAACATTCTGGAAAGTCATTCGATATTGTCGCTCAAACGAGTTTTTCGTTCGAACGAGCTTTGCCAACGAACTACCTCTGGAAATTCATTATAAGTATCGTTCAAACGAGACTTCGTTCGAATGAAAATCTCATTCGAACGAGATTTCAAGCGAGAAATTTTTCTAGTAGTTTTTCCCATGTTTCCACTTACCTTTACCCACTAACTTTTGAAAAAAGGTATATGTGCGGGAACCAAGTTTGAAAAACCAACTTTTGACAATTTCTAAACACCTTTTAGAGAGAAGATTTTTTTAGAGAAAAAAATCCTAAGTTGAAAAGTTCATGTTGAAGTGTTTGTAGTTCAAGAACATTATTTGAAAAACACCTTCTTACACCCGTAGTTTGTTTATTCCAAGTTTCTATATAAATATCTTGCTTGGAGTGTTTGGCACCGGGTTTACTCTACCAAGTTGAAGAGTTTGTTTAGGTTTACTTCCACATCCCTCAAAGAATAAGTCTCATTGTTTTGCTGCGGCATTCTCGCATGGTGAAAGGCACCATGTGTGATTTACGGTGTTCCTAAAGTCTCATTGGTGAAGTCCAAGGTTTTAGTGGAGTTTCGGGGTTGTCGACTAGGTGGAGGTGTTTACAAGAAGACGCGTCAAGGCTTGAAAGGATTCGAGTCGAGGAAGTAAGTCATCTATCTTGTAATGGTAAAACCATACTTAGTGGACTTAAGACTAGGGCCGTTCGAGGTTTTTTCCCGTTGTGGGTTTTTCCATGTACATCGTGGCGTAGTGGTTATTTGTGTATTTTATCTTTTGCAAAATTCACTTAGATGCATGCTTAGGTACAAAGATAAAATTGGTTTAAATCACTACTTACTTAAATTGGTGCTAAATTATATTTGGGTATATGTTAATTTAATTCAAGTCATCGTTTAATTTGTTAAAATTGGTTTGGCCTATTTTGGTAATATTGAAAATATAACTTAGGAAAATTTCTAGAACTTGTATTGAATTAAGTTGTTTAAGTGAAATATGTATTTGTTGATTAATATAATATTTAAATTCACTTTGTTCAATTTTAATTTGAAAGAAATTAAAATTTGGTGTTTGAGTGTGTTTAATTGAACCATCTCACTTCTGCATCCATAAAACGAAAATTGAGTTGACTTATTGGTAAGAATATAAAAATTGGGGTCCTATCGTTCTGTGCCTTAGCGATTGGTATAGATAACTCAAATGCAGAACACATCAAGAGGCACAATAGTATGATCAAAATCATTTTTATTCCAAACAAGGAAGTTTTGTACTATTACACAATGTATCAACGAAGGGAGTCAAACCAACTATGCCTCTCAAACTATTTCTAAACAAGCCTAACAAAACTTCACAGAATTATCCCCAAAATACGAAATATAAAAACATCTAAAAATATTTAGATAAAAATAATCCCAGGTTCATAAAATTCTATTCGCAGCTGCCAGATGACCCAATATTATCATCATCGTCCCCCGGAGGTCCCCAAACTTCCCTTTCTAATTGATATTACGAATACGCTCCGTGGAGTGCTACGTCCGGACTAGCGTGGAAAAACCCACTACTCCCCCTTCCATGGTGTCAAAAAGGACAAACCACCTATGAAAGATCTCTTCTGCTAGAATCTTCGCCACCATTTGCTTCCACATCCATTTCAAATAATCCTCGAACACATGCTAGAGCCTTCCTATAGATTGAGATGGACGGGTCGATGACTGACGACTGATGACTATACCATAAAGAACCTAACCTCATGTGTATGGATTCAGTCAAGTCTTCCACCGGAAAGAAGTCTAGTATCCTAGGAGGCACTATTTGCTCCCACCCACCTAACGCAGAAGTCGCTAAGGGAAATCAAATGAAGTCAGCCGAAGCACCACTAAATGTGCATACTGGTACTCTTCCAGCTCAACAACAAGCTATAGTTCCCCCCACCATGGCACCAACTAACGAAGGCATTAGGATTTATGCTCCACGAATCGATTTACCCAGTTATCTACAGATGGACTGAAACTAATAAAGTATCGAGTAAAGAAATTTGACGCTCCTACTAAGGGATACTTAGGAGGAATCGCTAGATGGAACTTCTCAGCCAGCTACATGAATAACATCATTGGGATCCCTCTCAGAATAGAAGATCGACCTTCTATCCAATCATCAAGAGCATTTGGAGTATCCACAAGTATCACAACTATAATACAACAATGGTAAGACATCTACGTTGTTATTACAGCCCACTAGGGATCCTGATAGACGGGGTTTTATTGCGGTGCGAGAGTCGCCTATGTGCCGGTCGTTTTATATTCGGCTCACCTAAACTATACAAAAACCTAAATTACGACTAAACTCAACGAGTGAGTATAGCAGTATGTTGGGTATCGAAAATCCACACAGACGAGTTGCTAGAATTTATAAGGTTTAATATTACTAAATAAAAGTGTAAAAGATAATTATACACAAAAAGGAAAAAGATAAATAAAGGAAAATATTAATCTGGCCAGTGTATTGAAACTAGATTAACAAAGTGGTAAAAACTATAAGTTGTGTCGAATATCCCTCACCCGGGTTGATTTGTATAAAATGGATACATGGGTCGATGAGTTATTTAGAATGCGTGTCGTTTTAACAGTTAATTGAACCAAGGGTTGTCACGCCCCTAAATCCGGATAAAAGCCAAATATGATTTTGGCGTCAACAAATATCCCGAAAATTACGCACGAAAGGTCGTAAGAACGGGACATACATGATATGCTCCGTCAAATCTCCTAGGCGCAATAACTAGGAAAATGCACCCGAAATAGACCCGTAAACACCATCACCAAAGAAAAGAAACGAGTCAACCCGAGTGAGTTCCATTCCAACACAACCTAATTTAAATTAGCTAGAAAGCATATTAAAAATGCGATAAATAAATGCCATAAATAAACGCAATAAAGTTACACTAGAAAGCACGGGAAGACAACACTTAAACCTAAAGTATAAAGCTTGTAAATTATCTAGAAAGAAAGAAATAATGAAATACAACTATATTAATTGGTAGGGAAGATTAATAGTGCACACTTACAATCCCAAATGGGTGTCAAACCAAGAGAGGAAGAAGAATGAGCTATCCACCATCCAAACCCTAACCTACAACTCTCTACAATCTAATATATCTAAGTATATCTGAAAATGAAAACCAAAATTGCTTTATATAGTAAGTTACAAAAGAAATAAAGGAAAAAGAAAAGAAAAGGAAAGATCTCAAAATATCTGGCAATCACGGTCGATTGGTCCTTCAGGCAAAAGCCTAATGTCTCCTTCCCATGGAAAAACACCAAACCGCGGTCGACCGGTCCCATGGGCGCAGTCTACCGGTACTCTATTTTCTACAATCCTTTGGTCATCACATGGAAGAAAATACGGAAACGGCCATAGCTTCTTCGTCCGAACTCCAAATGATGCACCATTTGTGGCCACGCAATGCTAACTCAATGAACTACGCATCCGTGGAATTTTTTTGAGCTGGATAAGAAATGTGAATTGACTAAAATGCCCATGAAGTAACATTGGGCGATGAAACTTCTTCGAAATGCAATGGATTCCCACTTTTAGCATTCCAATACCTACGAAAGCCCAATTAACCCCTGTAAAACATGTATATATCCAAATCCAAAGTTGTCTGGTTAATGAGCATAATTATAGGCATTAAGGATGAGAACGCAGTTTTGACCCAATTAAAAAGTTTAATTTCCTTTTCAATATAAAACACAATAGATGATATGCGGAAGCGTTGTAAAAGGGGTGATGGTTCAACTTTCAAATCAATTAACAACAAGTTTTAATTTTCTCAAAAACAATTTAAAACGTAATTCAAGTCCTAGAATTTGCCTACGTCATAATTACCAAATAATATCCAAAGATAGGCGAAACCAATTTTAGCACGTGACTTGAATAAACCAATTTTACCCAATATTTAATTTAAGTCCCAAATTAAATGAGTGTGATAATTTAAACCAAATTTTATCTTGAAATTAACCTAAGCATGCGTTCTAAATTATGATGCAAGATAAAATAAACAAGGTCACACTACACCGCGATGTACGAGGAAAAACCCACTAACGGGAAAAAACCTCGGGATGGCCCTAGCCTCAAATCCACTAAAAACGGTATTACAAAATACAAGACAAAAGACTTACTTCCTAAACTCGAACCCTCTCAAGCCGTGACGCTTCTTCTTGTATCAACCTCCAATTAGCGGATAACCAACGGAGCTCCACCGTGGTCTCGGAATACACCGATAGGACTTTAAACGGACACCGTCACCCGAACATGGAGCCTTTCTCCAAACGGGTAAAATATCACCAAAAGTCTTCTTTGTGATGGGGTGTAGAAGCAAACCCGAAACGTCTCTTGAATTCGGTAGAGAAAACCGGTGCCAAAAACTCCAAGTAAAGATATGTATATAAAGAACTTGGATAAACAATTATTGGGTGTAAACTAGAGTGTGTATAAATTTTTCTTTTGAAATTGACACTCAAAACATGAACATTTTCCCTAAAAGATTTTACTCTCAAACTCTCTCTAGGAGATAAACAATGTTGGAAAAAGTTCAATTGGAAAATGTCATTCCCGCACCTTATTTAGTCTGAAAAAGTTGGTTAAAAACCAAGTGGAGAAGTGGGGAGAAAACTGCCAAAAACTGCTCAAAACTGTTCCCGCCTGGCATTCTCGTTCGAACGAACTTGACTCTCGTTCGAACGAGATTTCTAACGAGCGACCAGCCTGGGCTCGTTAGAATCTCGTTAGATACCTCGTTAGAACGACAAACTCGTTCGAACGACATATCGAACGAATGACGAGGTCGTTGGCAAACTCGTTCGAACGAACTTGGTTCGAACGAAAAAACTCGTTCGAACGAAACTTCTAACGAACGACCAGAAAGTTTGTAAAATTCGATTTTGGCCCAGAAACTTTTATAAACTTTTATATACTTAATTTAAAGTTTCAATTTGATTCTTTCTGAAAATAAAATGCAGTTTTTATTTCTCCTAACACCCAATACATATTGTTCCAAACTCCTATATAAATATAATTACATTCATACCTTGGGAGCATGGAACCTTAGTTGATGACGTACAAACGAGGCACATACACTACGGCATGTTGATGATGCTTTATACTCTTTGCCGCTACGTCTTCAACAAACACTTCATAGGTCTTGAATATTACAATAAAATAAAATCCTATGAATAAATGTTTTTGTCCGGAATTGAGCCAAAACTATATATGGACTCAATTGGAAATTTGTGTCCTTACAAATCTCCCCCTTTGGCTATTCCGGGACAAAAACCAAACAAAAATCCTAAAGGGCCGTCAAGCTCTACTAGACTCAAAACATAACCCGCCCAATCTTGACTCAACCCAAGGATTTAAATGCTTTGCCATAGAAAGATGCCGCTTTACACTAATTCCTGCACACTTAAGCAAACTCATCAAATGCATAGGGAATATCAAAATATTAAATGCTAATTAATTACTCCCCCTAAATTAATTCTCCCTTTTAAACACATGACTTACTTAGAAAGACGTCTCCCCCTAAGATAAATCTCCCCCAAACTAAGATACGATAATAATAGGATTAGATACCATTTCTGATTAGATACCATTTCTCCCCCTATCATCATTCTCCCCCTTTTTGTTCGGGAATAGGCAAAGGATTAAAGCACTAATATATAGCATGTTGAAGCTTAAAGTGTTAAGACATGAAAGCATATGGGCAATAAGAGCAAGGCAAAGACAAACAATATCATATATATAGATACCAAAAAAAAATATACCAATAGAGCATTTGCATATATATATATAGATATAAACACACACATGACACAAAATACAATAAGTTTGCACACTCGTATGGCAAAAATGTGTCATATGGAAACGGAAGTGTAGGGGTGTGTACTAGCAACAATTAAATTTAGACCCAAACACTTAAGAAACGTTCACGGAGTTCTCATTTGATTGCAAACTTCATCACAGTTAAATATAACCTCATGTGACAATATAAAGATTGAACTCAATGAACAAACATACACAATGCATACAAGCCTAGCATGATGATGATTCTACAAACCAAATAGAGTCATGACATTAAAGACAACTAGGATAAACGGACATTGTGCAAACCGTTGATATACCATCCAGTTCTCCCTAAATGAGCATATATATTCTTTTGTTTGTGAATGAATATATCAAACAAACATAGGCCTTGGCAATTTATTTTCTTTTTAATGCCAAATATTCTGTTTTTAGGCCTTTGGATCACGTATTTCTTTTAGATCCAATCAACGGTGGCTTACTATCGCAAAGGATTTAATTCATCCTTTCGGAGCCCTTCCCCGTGCATATATTAAATTTATCATGTTTTCATTTTTTTCACACAAATCTCACATGCAACGGATTTTGACATGCACTAGTCCTCCTAGGTCATAGATATGTAGATGACTAGATTGATAGGAGAACACCTCAAAAAGCTCAAATATAACATGTGACATTAAGATTTCAAAAGAGCTCGTGCATGTGTGAAAAGAGGCATATAGAAATAGAATCCATTTAAACAATACAAAATCCAACTACTCCATATAAAACATGGTAAAGAACATTTTAAGGATTGAAACTCTAAACCAAAAGTTCTAGACACGTGGGAGCGTAAAAGATGGGATTCAAACACAAGTATATGCCACATAAAGTGTGTCAAACAAAAATACACACCAAACAAAATCTTTTTGAGTTTTGAACATTTTAAATCAAAAATAAAGATATATACTCAAAAGACTAAACAAAAATCATTTGTATTTTTTTTTATTAAGCTTAAATGAAATAAATAAAAACACAAATGATAAACAAAAATCTTTTTATATTTTTCAATTAAATTAAACACAAAATATAATACAAAAAGATAAACAAGTCATGATTTCTAGCATGTGATATGAAATAAGGCAATGACTAGAAAAAGACTAAACAAGCATACATTTAGCATATGAATATAACATGAAGTACGAACGCTAAAGTATGCAAACACTAACACATTTATCCTTTAGATTTGGCAAGGGAGGAAGAATGTGAAAGTAAATGAGAATCAAAATCCCTATTTTGTAAGGCAACCAAGTCGGATTTCCTAACCCAAATTAATGAAGAAGTACTATCTTGGGGTGTAGGAACGTTAGCTATAGTGGTTACTTTACTATGGGATTTTCTAGGAATTCGTTTAAGATCAAAACAAAATTTCTTAAGATGACCTTTTCGACCACAATGAGTACAAGTAAGAACATGTCGAAAAGATTTACCTAAGAAGTGATCATTAAATGCATTCCTAGAAGATTCTCCTAAAACATTGGTTTTGACTTTTGGGTTAAAATCATTACAAGAATTGAAGCCTAAACCAAAAGTGTCATTTTTAATTTGGACCGTTCCTAACATTTTATCAAGTTTTTCCGAACGACATTCCAAATCAAATTTGACACTACTAGAATCTTTTAATTTATTTTCTAATTCTAAAATTTTAGATTCTAGTAAAACATTTCGCTCTTCAAAAGTAAGAAGCTCCTTTTTCAAGGATTCCATTAAACCCCTAAGGCTATCTCTCTCGCCTTCTACATAGTTAAGCTTCTCTTGAAGAGTCCTCTCATGTGTCCTAAGGTCTTCTATTAAGGCACTTTCATCAATGACCTTGACACTAGCTCTTAAACTCGCTTCTAACTTCAAATTAGTTCTTTTCAAATTAATAGATTCTTTATATAATTCATGAAAAGCATTTTGAAGTTCACTCACATCAACCTCTTCTTCATTTTCACTCTCTCTTTCTTTTTCACTCTCACTATCATTAAAAATAAGAGAATCATGTACAACGACCTGGGAAGTGGCATGTGCTATAATTTCATCATTCGATGAGTTCTCATCATCACTCACATGTCTAGCCATAAAAGCCACAAAATTTTTCTTAGTGGGGGAATCGGGCTTCTCTTCCTTATCACTATCACTAAGGGTCGCATTATATGAAACGGGTCGTTTACCCTCTTTCCTTAGTTTAGTGGGGCATTCAAAAGCTCTATGGCCATAACCTTCACAACCAAAACATTTATTAGACTCGTCCCTATCAATATTTTCATTACTTGGTTTAGGGATCTTATCAGCTTTAGAAATCTTCTCGTTTTTATCATGTTTAGAAGATTCAAATTTCTTAAAATCATTTTTAACTTTATCTTTGTTAAATTTAAGAAATTTTCTAAATTTTCGAGCAAACAAAGCCATATCTTCCGAGTCACTATCACTATCGCTCTCTACTACTTGTTTGACCTCTTTTCGGGCTTTTAAAGCAACGCCCTTTTCAATTTTCTTTTCATTTTTAGAGGGAAACATATCCAGTTCATAGGTTTGTAAATCACCTACAAGCTCTTCTAATTTCGTAGAGGCTAAAGTGGGTAAAGAATTTAAAACGGTCACCTTTGGAATAAATCTATCGGGTAGGGACCTTAAAATTTTCTTTACTACACGGTCGTCAGGTATTTTCTCTCCCAAGTTAAAGGATGAATTAACAATATCAGAAAGTCTAGCATAAAATTTATCAAAAGTTTCTTTTTCATCCATTTTGATAGTTTCAAATTGAGTGGTGAGGTTTTGGAGTTTAGAAGCTTTAAAGACACTAGTTCCTTCATGAGTTATTTGTAAAATATCCCAAGCTTCTTTAGCGGTTTCACAAGTCATAATACGTCGGAATTCATCCGGTGCGACAGCGCTAAATAAGGCATTTAAACCTCGGGAATTAAAGTTAGCAAGTTTAAACTCATTTTCAGTCCATCTATCGGCGGGTTTTAAAACACGTTCATTTTCAACTAAGTAAGTTGGTGGAGAGTACCCGGTAACGACAGACATCCAAACACGTTCATCGATAGATTTAAGTGCCGATTTCATTCGCGCTTTCCAATACGCGTAGTTTGAACCATCAAAAATAGGAAATTTTGAAAATGGGGAAAAATCCATTTTAGCCAAAAGTTAAAGGATCTTAACAAAATAATTTATCGTTTTTGGCTCTGATACCAATTTGAGAACGCAGTTTTGACCCAATTAAAAAGTTTAATTTCCTTTTCAATATAAAACACAATAGATGATATGCGGAAGCGTTGTAAAAGGGGTGATGGTTCAACTTTCAAATCAATTAACAACAAGTTTTAATTTTCTCAAAAACAATTTAAAACGTAATTCAAGTCCTAGAATTTGCCTACGTCATAATTACCAAATAATATCCAAAGATAGGCGAAACCAATTTTAGCACGTGACTTGAATAAACAAATTTTACCCAATATTTAATTTAAGTCCCAAATTAAATGAGTGTGATAATTTAAACCAAATTTTATCTTGAAATTAACCTAAGCATGCGTTCTAAATTATGATGCAAGATAAAATAAACAAGGTCACACTACACCGCGATGTACGAGGAAAAACCCACTAACGGGAAAAAACCTCGGGACGGCCCTAGCCTCAAATCCACTAAAAACGGTATTACAAAATACAAGACAAAAGACTTACTTCCTAAACTCGAACCCTTTCAAGCCGTGACGCTTCTTCTTGTATCAACCTCCAATTAGCGGATAACCAACGGAGCTCCACCGTGGTCTCGGAATACACCGATAGGACTTTAAACGGACACCGTCACCCGAACATGGAGCCTTTCTCCAAACGGGTAAAATATCACCAAAAGTCTTCTTTGTGATGGGGTGTAGAAGCAAACCCGAAACGTCTCTTGAATTCGGTAGAGAAAACCGGTGCCAAAAACTCCAAGTAAAGATATGTATATAAAGAACTTGGATAAACAATTATTGGGTGTAAACTAGAGTGTGTATAAATTTTTCTTTTGAAATTGACACTCAAAACATGAACATTTTCCCTAAAAGATTTTACTCTCAAACTCTCTCTAGGAGATAAACAATGTTGGAAAAAGTTCAATTGGAAAATGTCATTCCCGCACCTTATTTAGTCTGAAAAAGTTGGTTAAAAACCAAGTGGAGAAGTGGGGAGAAAACTGCCAAAAACTGCTCAAAACTGTTCCCGCCTGGCATTCTCGTTCGAACGAACTTGACTCTCGTTCGAACGAGATTTCTAACGAGCGACCAGCCTGGGCTCGTTAGAATCTCGTTAGATACCTCGTTAGAACGACAAACTCGTTCGAACGACATATCGAACGAATGACGAGGTCGTTGGCAAACTCGTTCGAACGAACTTGGTTCGAACGAAAAAACTCGTTCGAACGAAACTTCTAACGAACGACCAGAAAGTTTGTAAAATTCGATTTTGGCCCAGAAACTTTTATAAACTTTTATATACTTAATTTAAAGTTTCAATTTGATTCTTTCTGAAAATAAAATGCAGTTTTTATTTCTCCTAACACCCAATACATATTGTTCCAAACTCCTATATAAATATAATTACATTCATACCTTGGGAGCATGGAACCTTAGTTGATGACGTACAAACGAGGCACATACACTACGGCATGTTGATGATGCTTTATAATCTTTGCCGCTACGTCTTCAACAAACACTTCATAGGTCTTGAATATTACAATAAAATAAAATCCTATGAATAAATGTTTTTGTCCGGAATTGAGCCAAAACTATATATGGACTCAATTGGAAATTTGTGTCCTTACAAAGGAACGTAAAAGTGGTAGAATGCATAAAGATAACGGGAAAAAATATTCAATATTTGATACGAATTAGATCCACCATTAAGTCCCCCATTACCAACAAGAGCCTAGAAATAAGGCCCAAGGAAACAATTTCGGTGTAGGCCGCATCATTAAAATCCCTTAAGTGCATAGAATGCAAGATAGCCCGAAGGGAAATCATCACCCCAGTAACCAATGGTCAAGCTTCCAAGGAGTAAATATGGAGTAACTCACCTAACAACCCCCAGGGAGATTGAGAAATTTTAGGCTTAGCCTCCTTTAAACTGGGATTGATTCCCAACATGTTTGAGAACTCTTTATATGTTGAGAATACCTCATCTAATCTGAAATGAAAAATGTAATCTTTAGGATACCAAAATTGTGTCTCTTCCACTAGCATACTGTAATGGATGGCTCAGTTACGCCATAAGGAGACCCGACTCAAGTTGAAAGTCTCATAGTCCACATTATACAAACACATGGACTCTAAACTTTAAAGGTAGGAAGAAACTTTTTCATGCATCAGAAGGGCCATTTGAGGAATAAGAGAGAAAGACGCAAGGGTAAAAAGAAAGTGGGTAGGGTGGTAAAACTAAACTCCTCACCTCTCCTTTTATACACAAATGGTTTGACAAAATACAAGGGATATGAGGATTCTGAATGAATTCCTTCCCAAAAAAGTACTCTGGGGCATGACTTGACCCATACGTCGATAGACAGGACATGGGGCATGTCAATCGACAACCAATATAAGAATAATGCTTATTTAGGACACTTATTTAAATTAAATAACATCATTTAAAGTGAGCGTTTTAAACCCTTACAACCTTTGGTTTTACATCTCCTTCTTTATTAGCCAACCTAAATAAATTTAAATAGGTTATTTATACACCGATTTTTTTTTATTAAATACACATACCGATCAAACACCTTACCAAAATCGTTAACCTCATTCCCGATTTCAGCTCCTCCAACTCTCCCCTAAATCGTAAAACATGTTACCTTTATCTCTTGAACTATCTCTCCTCTTCTTCTATCCAAGTTCATCTGTTATGGCATACAAAAACTTTGCCACGAGTCAGCGTCTCGTCTCCTCAATTCCTATTAATTCTCCTCAAATCCGAGCAATCAATTGCCTCTTTATTTCAAATTACTGCAAGTCATCTTAAGTCCCACACTTGCAATCGCATCTGGTATTTTTTTTGCAATCAAAATCCAATATTTATTATATGTAGTTCAATTGGAAAAATAATCACTAAGAATCTCATTCTTGGGGAGGTAGATGATTTGAATATATGTAGATGTCGACCTATATGTTGAATTGCTAAAGGTTTTAAAAAAGAAGGTATGTGATTGGTCTATGAATAAACAAATTAATAATTGTAATGTAATGATAAATTATTCGATAGAGTTCTGCAAAGTTAGATGTATAAGAACAAATATTACCTTCCGTTTTGTTCAATTGTAGGCTTATATATTATTTTTTTAAGAATTATTGTTGCCAATTTTGTCTACAATAATTCAAAATTTTTGGCACGTGGAGGCTTAGAAAGAGAGAGAAACGAAGCATATGTCTTATTCTTTCGATAAAATGGTTCATATTGTGACTTTCTAAGGATTGCTATTATGACTTCCCCCTAAGAGTTGTTTCACAGTTTAAAGTTTTTTGCGGTAGCAAGGGTTTTTTTATTTGAGCTATGAGTTTTTTTTTACTCCGGATAGTAATTTTGTTTGGTCAAAGTATATTTTTTTTTCTCATAACATCTTTTGTTGAGTTAGGGACCATTACACAGGCCAATAGTATCTCAGTTTCTTTAGTATATTTAGCTAATAATTAATGTATATCAATAACAACAAGATGCATAGGAAAGGTGTCCAAATTGGTCAAGTGCCAAAGTCAACCGCCACCCCTGAAATTCTTTTCACATTGTTATATTTTGAATTGCGTCAAATGGGGCTATTTTGGAAGGTATACTCAAATGTGTTCAAATTTGATTTATTTTCATTCACTTTTTTTTAAAAAAAATTATCAGCTTTTAAGTTGAATAGTACTATGTGGGCTTATCGAATTTAGGTGAAATATATTCTCTACCTTTTAGAGTAATAACATTGATATGACGCACGATTGTGATGGTGAGTGATGAAATCATTTTTATGGTCGAGGGGGCAGTGGTAATGGATCGCGAATGAAAAAGAATAAGTGATGGTGGACTATTATGTGGACAAGTAAGTGCATTTTTGTGTAAGAAGGATGACTTAGGTAAGAAGATTGGAGGGAAAAAGACAAAGTCATTGCCTTAATTAACAAATCTTTAGTATATAACTAAAAATGAAAATTTTCATCTCGTATTGACATTTCGCATTAATATATGTGTATCAAATCACATAACATGTGGTAATGATATTTGTTTTGATAGGGTTTAATATGGGGGAAGTGTATTTTACTACCTAATTTGGGGGTTTACGCGCATATGCTAGGGTATGTTATGGTTATTAATAATGAGATAGATTTAAAGCTAATATTATAGAGCTAGCCATAAATAAAGATTATGAAATATTATTCGATTGAACAAAGCTATAACTTTGATGCATATAAGGAATTGATGGTATTTTGGGGGAAAACTCTTAAATTTACCATTTTTTTCGTTATTAGTGGATTAAGCTTCCTTAACACTTGGCTCATATAGTGTTGAGTTAGATTCTAAAATTATGTAAATTGTTATCTTTCCCTATTTATGGATAAGAAATCGACATTCTACAAATTGTGGACAATAATTTATATAATAGAATTAAGATTTTAGCCTCGTTTTGATATTGTTGTGTCTTTTAAAGTGTTTGTGCATGTGTTGGAATGGATTTACTCAAGGGAAATGAAATGAAAATAACTTATATTATGAGCTAAGAGTCGTGTTACAGTATTAGCGACAATAATATTTGTGTATAATATATAGCCACTACTACATGCCACTCCTTTTATGTGGTTTAGTTTATACCATATTTAAAGTTCATCCGATAACCAATTATTTATCGAATTATTCTTTTATTTTGAATATTTATAGGGTCTTACAAAATTTGGTGCGAGAAGTATTGATTGTGATTATGATATTGGAGGAATTATATGTTTCGTTCAGAGGTAATTTTAATGAATTTGTGTTTCATTTTTATCATCTGCGAATCATTTTATTACAATAATTTTTACTATCCTAGTATTCTATTTATCAGTAATAGAATAAAATTCTACTCCCAATATTATTTGTTTATTTTGATTGGATGAATGTCAAAAGTTCATACGAAATTCATTCAGTGGGAAATAATCAAGATAAGGATTCAACTAAACTAAGTTATAAAAAGATTTGAAAAGCCTCACCATCAAACTTCCACGCCTTGCCATTCTTTAACTTTGAATACAACCTCACATCCCCTAGCAAACTGATCAGACATGCCTAATATTCAATTTTCCAATCATTGAAGTTTCCTTTAAATTGAGGATCTAAATAACTTTCTTGTAAGAAACAAGTGGTATTAATGTTTATTTAAGGAAATACATAATAAGGAAAAATGATTGCGATTTCAAGCATTCTCCCAAAAGCTAATGGAAATAAGTGGAAGTGGGCCTTATTTTTGAAAATTTTCACGAATGTGAAAAAGCATTTTAATAAAATAGGATTAATTTTTTTATAATTTCGTCTCTTGTCAAAACGAGTATTAAAATAAGTTTCAAATCAATTAGTTTTTTTGTGTATGTTTCACTTCAATTTCGTACTTTCCCAAATATCTTAGTTTAAAATATGTTTAATCTAATGAATATTGTTTATATGAGCTTCAATCTTTGTCAGATTAACTATTCCTTCTCATTTGGTTTTCGTATTAGAAATTGACAAATTCAATTTGTTATTACATGTGTATTAAAAAAAAGAAAGTGGCATCACTTCTAAGTGGGGTGTTGTGAATGTATTGATCCATTTTGTTTCACATCTCATTATTAATTAAGCGACCTAATTTATTTTTTCTTGGGTGATTATATAACAGTTTAATTACAAGCACCTTAATTAGTTCTAAAGAAGAGTCCCACTCCCACTTAAACCGGTTAGTTCCAGAGCCGTCTATATCTCACCTCCTCACGACACCCACTCCTCCATATCTAAAGTCCTCTTCGATCTCCCTTTTCATCACGACATTCTTTCTAAAGCTCATTGTTTTGTTGCCTTCTCATCTCATACCATAAACAAACAACATCTCTCCATTTTTCTCTTCTAATACTAACTAACTTATGTTTGGCCAACTTTTCTACCACACCCTAAGATAGATTCTAAACAAATACATATATAACACTATAATTATCACGACATATGTAAAATATTCTAACTTGGTACATATTCTTTTGATATATTGAATTTTTTATATAGCTTTCATTAAATTTGATGTTATGTTTTGCATCATATTGATTTCGTTTGTTTGCACGTACCTGTTTTGAATTTATGTCATGATATAATGGAGTGCCATTTTCTTGTTTGATAAAATTTCACTTTTAAACACTTTCTTTCACCCAGATTATCTATTTATTGGTGTGTAATACCCCGTACTTTTGGCTATATTTATTTTTGGGATTAATTAATTAAATGTGAATTAATTGGTAATTAATCCGGGTTAAAATACTAACGAGATGCGAATTGGTATTTGATTATGTGCATATATGATTATATATGAATTTGGAATTATAAAATTTGTCGTGAGATTTATATACGGCAATTTTGGAAATTTTGTTGAGACGCGTGTGACCGCCGCGTCATGGTATATTATTTTAATTTATAAAGTGAATTTAAATTCTATAAACTGTATGGTCGTTTTGAGTGCGCCAACGCGTCTGGAAAGGTCGAGATAGTCAGAAAACACTAGCCGGGGGTGTAGTTTGGGTCCCGGGGTATTTTTAGGCCATACCGGTAACTTAAAGGGTATTTTGGTAATTTTACATTTTGAGGAATTAAAAGTGACGAAAATTGGTAGTTTTAATCTGATGTGGATTTAACCCACTAAACCCACCAACCAACCCATATTAACCCATTAAGCTACGGAGGTTATCATTTAGGTTTTCTAAGTTTCCCCAAAACAAACCCTAGCCACCTTAAGCCACCATTGGAGGAGAAGCTTGGAGAGAGGGAATCCTACAGAAATCTTCACCAAACCTACACCAAAATCAGAAATCCAATCAAGGCAAGTGTTTTAATCATATTTAAATTCGTAGAATGTCTCTTCCATGTTAGAAAATTGATAAATTACAATTGTTCTTGAAAGATAATGAAAACCCATGTAGTTTAGAGCATCGAACTTGAAAATCTTGAGGAGAACTGCATGTAGAATGATAGGTAGATGATTATTCCCATGATATATGTGATTGGAAGAAATTAAAACGGATTTTGTTGGGTTAATTCAGGATTCAAAAAGTTAGGGTTCATGTTCTTGAAATAATTGGGGAAAAAGTGTAGAGATTTATGTTTTGATTGATGTTTAAGAGATTTAATCCTTGAAAACATGTTAGGAGTTGACTTGAATATATTTAGAATGAATTAGAGACCCTAAAACGTTGTTGGGATGAACTTTGGAAGAGATTAGAGGTGATAAAATGGATAAAAACGAGATGGGGAAAATTCTGGGCCGAAACTGGTCCCTCGTTAGAAGACCTTCCCAGGTCGTTCGAACGAGCTTCTAACGAGTTGACCAGTCGCTTCAAACGAAAAGGAATTTCATTCGATACTTCGTTCGAACAAGATCTCGTTAGAAGGTACAGTTCGTTCGAACGAACTGGAATCTCGTTCGAACAGTCTCGTTCGAACGAGACTTCTAACGAGCTGACAGTCCAATCTCGTTCGAACAGCCTCGTTCGAACGAGACTTCTAACGAGCTGGCAGTCTGGGCCTTTTTGGACTGTTTTGATTTTTGGAGTCCCATAAACTTGTTCGAGGATATAAATATCGTTCCGATGATGATGTAATGATAGAATTGGGACTTTTGGGTATTTATGAGAAGGAAATTATATACGAGAGTTATATTAAATGGACGGTTTGGGTTGAGATGTGAGTGTCTACTACGACGTGAGAATGAATTATGGCGCGTATGATGATAAACCGGAATAGTATAAATTGTGATAATTATAAGTTAGTACGAGAATGCGATATGTACTACGATTAAACTACGGGATTACTAAGACGTGTGTTTACTTAGTATTAGTATATGAATTATGTGTATACCATACCTACCATACTTGCTATAACGGGAGGTTTGCATTCGCTTAGGGCCCTCTAATCCTTGTGGTACCCGGATTTAGACTGGTTACCTCGATGAACATAGGTCAGAGAAAGACTTATTGGGATGTTAATAAGTCCGCTGATCGTGGGAGCGTAGGTATGTTCGTAACCCATGTGATGTGACTGTGTTCGCCTCCACTATTTGTGATTTGTGTTATCTGAACTATTCCTGAGAGATTCGGAATATGTATTCCTTATGTACGTGATGTACCGGGATGGATAGCCGAGTATGTGTGCACCGCAGCTTAGTTCTCGGGGTGCTTATATTGTATATTTACCATGTGAATAATATACACTTAATTAATGAGAATCTTTATGATTAATGTTGTGAATATAATTACGGTATTGTTTCGAGAAAAATATAACGAGTTAACTGATAGAGTTATATATTGCATATTGAACATCTGAGCTTACGTTAAACCCCTACTTAATTACGAGCGTTATAATGTTAATAGAACCGAATAATAAGGGTTGGACCTATGACAGTCTAGCTAGATATGATGGCACTTAGCTAGTGGTTTGTGTCGTTATAGATGGGTACTTACGTTAGGAGTGCACAGTTAGACGAGAGGTGAGAATATCATGTGAGTGCACGTCCTAACATGTACTTTGCATTTAATGTTTTAAATGTTTTTAAAGCACTTGCAGGTTTTTAAAATATAACTCCACATTCGGGCTCTGACCCGTTTGCTTTTCAAATCTTTTTCTTGTAAAACCATTTTAGGTTCCCAACCACAAGGACACCAAGCATAGGATACTCATTCAGGTGACGAGCTGTAGCTGTTTGTGGAAGCTACAGGGATTTGCTTGTAGACGCTTCTATCTTTTGGATTCCAGAGTCACTATCTATCAGTTGTAGGGCATGTTGCCCATTTCTATTAGAGACATCTTTTACATTTCAGTTTTCAGACTTTAGCATGTATTGTTTTAGTATTCAGTTTACTTTTCAGTTGTGGGATTTGTAGTGAGGAGTTTTCCTCCAGACTTTATTTACACTATGTGATGGTTATTCGTTTTACTTCAGTATGGTGAATGGTGTTATTTATTTCTTCATTACACTTGTTTGGATGTTAATCAGACTTTAATTAAAATTTGGCAACTTACTTTTTAAATACTAGGTGGTTGGTAATAATAAAATGTTTTCGACAGTGATGCTATTAACTGAGCCAACTTGGCATTTTGAATTAATTTAATAAAGGAGTAGCTACCCGGTATTTAATTAGTCGGGGTGTCAAAGGTGGTATCAGAGCATCAGGTTCTAGTGTCCTTTAGGATCTGTACGGCTATTATGTTTCCGCTACGTTTCTTTGATATAGAGCCCTATAGTTTAGGACTGTTGTATTCTTTTTGTGTATGCTTCGTTCTTCAGCTATTTTAAGTTTATAACCGTGAACTTATAAACTTTGTTCTTATTTCAGATGCCTCCACGACGTGCACGACGAGTTCCCAGGGATGCAACGCCCGAACCCCAGCCCGCTCCAGTTCAGGGCATGATGAACTCCGCTGAGGTTGCAGCGATAGTAGCCCAAGCGGTAAATGCCGCGATTGCTGTTGTTCAGCAGGCACCACCTCAGGCGCCGGTTGCCGCGCCAGTACAGGAAAATGCATTCCTGTCTGCTTGGGAACGTGTACGTGACGCTTTTCAGAAAGCGCATCCGCCAGAGTTTGCAGGTAGCTCAGATGTGGTAGTCTCGAGCCAATGGAGGAAGGATATGTAGAGGCACTTGAGAATGCATGAGTGCACTGATGTTCAGAAGCAGGTACTAGCTACTTTTAAGCTAGTTGGATCTGCGCTACAGTGGTGGTAGTCTATTACCACCGCGGAGGAGAGGGATACTCTCACTATTCAGGACTTCTGGGTGCGGTTTGACCGCAAGAATTTTCTGTCAGCTGTTCATACGGAAATGAGGAGAAAATTGATGAGTTTGAAGCAGGAAGGTAAGACCGTGGCCGAGTATGAGGCCGAGTTCATGAATCTGTTGAATATCGTTCCAGATGAGATACCAACAGAGAAGAAGAAGATTGAGAAGTTCACCGACGGGTTGAATTGGAGGATCCGTCAGCATCTGCTAGGGAACCTATCGTTGGCCACTTATTCTGATGTGGTAAACGCTGGATTGTTACACTGCCAGGACCACCGTTTTCATATGGCCAAGGGCAAGAGGTCGGGGGAGTCTAGCCATCAGGGCAGGACTGGAGGGCATGGTGCCAGCGGGGCACAGTCTGGTCAGGGGCAGAGACAGAATGAGCAGGGCTCCCTGCAGGGGGATAATAAGAGGTTCCGGTCAGGGAACTATAGACAGGGACAGGGAGGTTTCCGTCAGGGCCATCAGGGTCCAAACGGCCATCAGGGCCAACAGGGGTAGAATGGGCAGCAGTTTCACCAGGGCCAGCAGGGCCAAGGGAGGAACGGTAACGGCCACCAGGGCCGGGGACAGCAGGGGAAGAGAGGAGGGAACTTCCCAGGGAAGTGTTTTGTTTGTGGCAAGACTGGCCATAAGAGACAGGATTGTCCTGATAGGGGCAGGGCCCCACAGCAGCAGCAGCAGGGCGCTCGCCGGGAGCCACAGAGGCCTATGTTTCCCGCCGCTCTCCCCGCACCGCCACAGATGGCAGCATTGCCACCCATTCCAGCAGTCCCAGTTCAGCAGAGGCAGCTACAGTATGGACGTGTCTACAACGTTCACCAGGCTGCAGTTCCACAGGCACCGCCCGCGATTGAGGGTACGTTTCCTATCCATGGCACTATGGGTCGGGTGTTATTTGATACGGGTGCTACACATTGTTTTATAGCTACACACTTCGCGAAAGCTTTAGGATTGTTAGCTACGACAGAGAGCACAGTGACGTGTGTCGACTCACCATTGGGGAGTGGGTCACTTATATTCTTTATATGCCGGGGAGTGGGAGTAGGGATCGGTAGTCTGGTATTACCTGCAGATATGTTGGTATTAGATATGCATGTTCACGATGTGATCATCGGTATGGATTGGCTCGTAGCATATAGGGCCATGATTGATTGCTTCAGCGGGAGAATTGTTTTTGTTATTCCGGGGCAAGAGATGTTTGTAGTGGCGATGCCTCACCCAGAGGGAGGATCGACCGCTCATTTGTATTACATAGAGGAGGATACCTCTAAGGAGGTTGTGATTCCTTTAGATTCTATCCCAATTGTTAGGGAGTATTCGGATGTGTTTCAGGAGATACCAGGCTTACCACCCAGTCGAGAGATAGACTTTGTTATAGATTTGCTACCGGGTACGAGACTTATAGCACGCGCACCGTACCGTATGGCTCCAGCTGAGATGAGGGAGTTACGGGATCAAATAGAGCAGCTGTTAGGTCAGGGCTTTATTCGCAGGAGTACCTCACCTTGGGGCGGTCCAGTTTTGTTTGTGAAGAAGAGGGATGGTTCACTGAGATTGTGTGTGGACTACCGAGAGTTGAATAAGGTCACGATACGGAATAAATATCCGTTGCCTCGAATCGATGACTTATTCGACCAGCAGAGAGGAGCTTCTTTCTTCTCGAAGATTGATTTGAGATCAGGATACCATCAGTTGCGTACCAGGGAGGAGGATGTCTCGAAGATTGCGTTCTTGTCGAGATATGGTTCTTACGAGTTTCGGGTTATGCCTTTCGGTTTGACCAACGCTCCAGCAGTGTTTATGGACTTGATGAACAGAGTGTTCAGGGATTTCCTAGATCAGTTTGTCATTGTCTTCATTGATGACATTCTGGTTTACTCTCAGACAGAGGAGGAGCACGCCGAGCATTTGAGGCAGGTTTTGCCGACACTTCGTCAGAACGAGTTGTATGCAAAATACGAGAACTGCGGGTTTTGGTTGAAGGAAGTCCAGTTTTTGGGACACATTATTTCCGACCGGGGAATATCTGTGGATCCGGGGAAAGTGTCCGCGGTGAGGGAGTGGGGACAGCCCACGACACCAACGGAGATTCGTAGTTTCTTGGGTTTAGCAGGATACTACAGGAGGTTTATTCGGGGTTTCTCGGAGATAGCAGGTCCTTTGACACATCTGACTCGTAAGGGTGTGCCCTACATCTGGAGTGATGCCTATCAGTTGGCATTCGATGAATTGAAGGACAAATTGACCTCAGCACCTGTGTTAGCATTGCCGAGACCGGGAGTTGAGTATTTGGTTTACACCGACGCGTCTTTGCAAGGACTTGGAGGTGTATTGCAGCAGGAAAGACAGGCCATAGCTTATGCTTCCCATAAGCTTAAGCCTCATGAGAAGAATTACCCCACGCATGATTTGGAGTTGGCAGCAGTGGTATTTGCCCTACGGATTTGGAGGCACTATCTTTTGGGGGAGAAGTTCCAACTGTTCACGGACCACAAGTCCCTACAGTACCTGTTCACACAGAAAGAGTTGAACATGCGGCAGCGTAGGTGGCTTGAATTTGTGAAAGACTACCAGTTCGACATCCAGTACCACCCGGGTAAGGCTAACGTGGTAGAAGACGCGTTGAGCCGTAGGCCAGCAGATGAGGTGGCAGAGGTGTGGAAGGCAAAGTGGAAGGAATTGGGACACCAGGATGCAGTGGCCCGATCTTTCATGTCTGTGATGACCGTTACACCACAGATCGTCACGAAGGTAGTACGGGCACAGGCTAATGACTCATTCTTTCAGGAGCAGATAGTTCGATTACTTGCAGAAGGAGCCGAGTCCTATACCGTCATCTCAGACGGGGGATTACGCTTCAATGGGAGATTGGTGGTTCCGGAAGGAGAATAATTATGACACGATGTGATGGCAGAGTCGCACGGCTCACGGTTCGCGGTACATCCCGGAGGGGACAAAATGTACCAAGACATGAGACGCCAGTATTGGTGGAGAGGTATGAAGAAAGATATCGCTGAGTTTGTTTCGAAATGCGCCACTTGTCAGCTTGTAAAAGTGGATCATCAGAGACCAGCAGGATTGCTACAGCCGTTGGAGGTCCCGATGTGGATGTGGGAGAGCATATCCATGGACTTTATCACGGGGTTACCTACGTCACAGAGGGGTCACGACTCCGTTTGGGTAATTGTGGACAGGTTGTCCAAAGTCGCTCACTTTTTACCCGTAAGGACTGACTACACTACGGGACAGTATGCCCAGCTCTTCATTTCAGAGGTTGTGAGACTTCACGGTGTGCCCCTGAATATCGTGTCTGACAGAGACAAGATATTTGTTTCGAGGTTTTGGGAGAGTTTCCAGGAGGCAATGGGCACGGAATTACGGTTGAGTACAGCTTATCATCCGCAGACCGATGGGCAGACCGAGCGCACCAATCAGATGTTAGAGGACATGCTACGCATGTGCATCTTTGACTTTGGGGGTGGATGGGAGCAGTACCTTCCACTGGTGGAGTTTGCTTACAACAACTCCTATCAGTTCACTATTAGCATGGCTCCGTTTGAGGCATTGTCCGGTAGGCCTTGTCGTTCCCCAGCATGTTGGTTGGAGGTGGGGGACAACAAACTACTTGGGCTGGAAGTGATTCAGGATACTTCGGCAAGGATTGAATTGATTCGGAGTCGTATTCGGGTAGCTCAAGACAGGCAGAAGAGTTATGCTGACGCGAAGAGGTTTTTCAGAGAGTTCCAAGTGGGGGACCAGGTTCTGCTCAGAGTATCTCCTATGAAGGGGATTATGCGATTCGGGAAGAAGGGGAAGTTGGCACCAAGGTATGTGGGGCCGTTTCCTATTATTGAGCGGATCGGACCTGTTGCGTATAGACTTGGGTTACCGGAGCATTTGCATCGGATTCACGATGTGTTCCATATTTCCTCGTTGAGGAAATACCTTAGAGATAATTTGGCTCATTCTCACATTGTTGTGGAGGACATCGATCTCCAGCCGGATAGCTCCTACGAGGAGGGGCCAATTGCTATTTTGGACCGAAGTGAAAGGAAACTGCGGTCAAAGATAGTCCCATTAGTACGTGTTCAGTGGCGACATCACAATGTCGAAGAGTCCACATGGGAGCGCGAGGATGAGATGCGCGAACGTTATCCAGAGTTGTTTTTAGCAGGTACTTTCTAGTTTCGAATTTCGGGACGAAATTCAGTTATTAGGGGGGAAGTATGTAATACCCCGTACTTTTGGCTATATTTATTTTTGGGATTAATTAATTAAATGTGAATTAATTGGTAATTAATCCGGGTTAAAATACTAAAGAGATGCGAATTGGTATTTGATTATGTGCATATATGATTATATATGAATTTGGAATTATAAAATTTGTCGTGAGATTTATATACGGCAATTTTGGAAATTTTGTTGAGAAGCGTGTGACCGCCGCGTCATGGTATATTATTTTAATTTATAAAGTGAATTTAAATTCTATAAACCGTATGGTCGTTTTGAGTGCGCCAACGCGTCCCGGAAGGGTCGAGATAGTCAGAAAACACTAGCCGGGGGTGTAGTTTGGGTCCCGGGGTATTTTTAGGCCATACCGGTAACTTAAAGGGTATTTTGGTAATTTTACATTTTGAGGAATTAAAAGTGACGAACATTGGGAGTTTTAATCTGATGTGGATTTAACCCACTAAACCCACCAACCAACCCATATTAACCCATTAAGCTACGGAGGTTATCATTTAGGTTTTCCAAGTTTCCCCAAAACAAACCCTAGCCACCTTAAGCCACCATTGGAGGAGAAGCTTGGAGAGAGGGAATCCTGCAGAATCTTCACCAAACCTACACCAAAATCATAAGTCCAATCAAGGCAAGTGTTTTAATCATATTTAAATTCGTAGAATGTCTCTTCCATGTTAGAAAATTGATAAATTACAATTGTTCTTGAAATATAATGAAAACCCATGTAGTTTAGAGCATAGAACTTGAAAATCTTGAGGAGAACTGCATGTAGAATGATAGGTAGATGATTATTCTCATGATATATGTGATTGGAAGAAATTAAAATGGATTTTGTTGGGTTAATTCAGGATTCAAAAAGTTAGGGTTCATGTTCTTGAAATAATTGGGGAAAAGTGTAGAGATTTATGTTTTGATTGATGTTTAAGATATTTAATCCTTGAAAACATGTTAGTAGTTGACTTGAATATATTTAGAATGAATTAGAGACCCTAAAACGTTGTTGGGATGAACTTTGGAAGAGATTAGAGCTGATAAAATGGATAAAAACGATATGGGGAAAATTCTTGGCCGAAACTGGTCCCTCGTTAGAAGACCTTCCCAGGTCGTTCGAACGAGCTCGTTCGAACGAGTTTCTAACGAGTTGACCAGTCACTTCGACCGAAAAGGAATTTCATTCGATACTTCGTTCGAACGAGATCTCGTTAGAAGGTACAGTTCGTTCGAACGAACTGGAATCTCGTTCGAACAGTCTCGTTCGAACGAGACTTCTAACGAGCTGACAGTCCAATCTCGTTCGAACAGCCTCGTTCGAACGAGACTTCTAACGAGCTGGCAGTCTGGGCCTTTTTGGAATGTTTTGATTTTTGGAGTCCCGTAAACTTGTTCGAGGATATAGATATCGTTCCGATGATGATGTAATGATAGAATTGGGAAATTTGGGTATTTATGAGAAGGAAATTACGTACGAGAGTTATATTAAATGGACGGTTTGGGTTGAGACGTGAGTGTCTACTACGATGTGAGAATGAATTATGGCGCGTATGATGATAAACCGGAATAGTATAAATTGTGATAATTATAAGTTAGTACGAGAATGCGATATGTACTACGATTAAACTACGGGATTACTAAGACGTGTGTTAACTTAGTATTAGTATATGAATTATGTGTATAACATACCTACCATACTTGCTATCACGGGAGGTTTGCGTTCTCTTAGGTCCCTCTAATCCTTGTGTTTCCCGGATTTAGACTGGTTACCTCGATGAACATAGGTCAGAGAAAGACTTATTGGGATGTTAATAAGTCCGCTGATCGTGGGAGCGTAGGTATGTACGTAACCCATGTGATGTGACTGTGTTCGCCTCCACTATTTGTGATTTGTGTTATCTGAACTATTCCTGAGAGATTCGGAATATGTAATCCTTATGTACGTGATGTACCGGGATGGATAGCAGAGTATGTGTGCACCGCAGCTTAGTTCTCGGGGTGCTTATATTGTATATTTACGATGTGAATAATATACACTTAATTAATGAGAATCTTTATGATTAATGTTGTGAATATAATTACGGTATTGTTTCGAGAAAAATATAACGAGTTAACTGATAGAGTTGTATATTGCATATTGAACATCTGAGCTTACGTTAAACCCCTACTTAATTACGAGCGTTATAATGTTAATAGAACCGAGTAATAAGGGTAGGACCTATGAAAGTCTAGCTAGATATGATGGCACTTAGCTAGTGGTTTGTGTCGTTATAGATGGGTACTTACGTTAGGAGTGCACAGTTAGACGAGAGGTGAGAATATTATGTGAGTGCACGTCCTAACATGTACTTTGCATTTAATGTTTTAAATGTTTTTAAAGCACTTGCAGGTTTTTAAAATATAACTCCACATTCGGGCTCTGACCCGTTTGCTTTTCAAATCTTTTTCTTGTAAAACCATTTTAGGTGCCCAACCACAAGGACACCAAGCATAGGATACTCATTCAGGTGACGAGCTGTAGCTGTTTGTGGAAGCTACAGGGATTTTCTTGTAGACGCTTCTATCTTTTGGATTCCAGAGTCACTATCTATCAGTTGTAGGGCATGTTGCCCATTTCTATTAGAGACATCTTTTACATTTCAGTTTTCAGACTTTAGCATGTATTGTTTTAGTATTCAGTTTACTTTTCAGTTGTGGGATTTGTAGTGAGGAGTTTTCCTCCAGACTTTATTTACACTATGTGATGGTTATTGGTTTTACTTCAGTATGGTGAATGGTGTTATTTATTTCTTCATTACACTTGTTTGCATGTTAATCAGACTTTAATTAAAATTTGGCAAGTTACTTTTTAAATACTGGGTGGTTGGTAATAATAAAATGTTTTCGACAGTGATGCTATTAACTGAGCCAACTTGGCATTTTGAATTAATTTAATAAAGGAGTAGCTACCCGGTATTTAATTAGTCGGGGTGTCAAAGGTGCTTGTGTTTGGTATTTTTTTTCCTTAACTGAAATCACAAGAATGTCACATTTAGTACTCAGCAAAATCTTTTCTAATACCTAATAATTATAAAATAAGAAGACAAATTTTTTTATTCAAATAAATTTCGTACCTGAAGATTTGCTTGAAACTCCAACTGAAAAAGGCAATACTTTTATATATCCCCTTTGAAGATGTACTCTTTTTTCTATTGTTATAAATTGCCACCAATACAAAAGATAATGAAGCGCAATAAAAAAATATGAGAAGGTACACTCTGTTCTCGAGATTAGGTTCTGTGCACATTAGGTGGGTATAAAGACAATGTTCATAAGTACATCTTGTAGAGCTTTTGTAGTGTTTTTTGATTTGGTTCTCGAGATTGGGTTTTGTCCCCAGTTGGTGGGTAGACCCTGGTTCGGTACAAGATCTTTTTTTCGACAAATAAAACATGTTGTGGAATTAATTTTTTTAGAGCTCTATGATTTTGTAACTTTATACCAAACACTACTACTGAACATACCTTTTGGTTAATAATTTCCATAACAAATAAGTTCTTATTCTCTAAGCATCATATACAATGGTAAAAGCAAGTAATTTAGATATAATAACATACCATTAATAGTTCCACTTAACAAAAAAAGAAGGTCAATTATCAAATTCCTATGATGTCACATCTCATGCATGCTAACATGTACACATTTTTGACAACTATTAGGAAGAAAGGGATTTTAAAAATCTACAGACTGTTTGAGAATTCATCTTAAAGAGAATATAAAAAAAATTAGACTATTTGATTTGAAACCTAACGTGTCAAAATTTACCAACATAATTAATCATTGATTTGGGAAAGTTGAAGTCCATAAGTAAAATAGACACATGTTTACAAACTAACCAATATATCGAATTATTGGAAAAAAATGACAACTGGAAATAGAAATGAATTAAGACATTTTTCACCAAAATATACTTGACCTCTAGCTTTTGGCATGCCTAAATTGTCTAGTAGAAAGTGATCAGAAACATTTTAACCATTTGATCGTGTTACATTTCACATTGACATACGTTGATACTACGGTTATATATACACACTAGCGGATGCCCATGCCTGAAGGCACAATTGAAAATTTTAAAAATAAACTACATGGTTACTAAATGTGTGGTGGTGGTGACAGTATTCATGGCGAAACTATTGTTTCTTCATGCACTTTTTATTGGATAAAAATTCACATAACAAAATATAACTCTCATGATAAAAATATTAATCCAATCCAATTCACACAACAAAATATAATGCTCATTCCTAAAGGCACGATGAGAATTTTGGAGTCACCATTTTGTTTGGTGAAATTTAGTCACCATTTTTTTGTGAATTTATGTGTAAATGACACAACCATATTCTTATTTTATAGTTTAGTCCAAAAACTCAACACCAAATTAAATTATGTTGACATTAGAAAAAATTAAACATTTTTAATAATACAACAGTTTGAAATGTGGTTTGAAATCTAGCAAACTCAAAAACATGTTTTAGTCTCAGTTCAAAGAGGTAACTGTGAGACAATTGTATGATAAGAAACATTCTGAGAGAATAATTGAACAAAAAATTTTGATAATTTGAATTTTATATATAATAAAGAAATGTAAAAGGTGACATGTCTTCCTTTACACCACCCCTCCTCCCACGATCACAGCTTTTTTTTATGCTATAAACAAAAGTCATGCAGTGATCTCCCCTCCACACTCAATATTTTCTTTAACATGTCTTGTTGTTATTGCTGCTGCTATTTGTCGTGTTTCCACTGTTGCCGCTACTTTCTATTTGTTTGGAACTCATTTGATGATTTGTATTTCAACAAAATCTCGGTGTCGTTAATTATTTCTACCAATCGAAGACCTAACCAAAGTTTTACCTGCAAACACACAACACATTCAAGCAATGTGAGTGAATACATTACCAAAACTTGTCATCAAAACGTTTTACAACACTAGCATTACAATAGAGAGTGAATGTGGATGATATAGATGCATATACTGATCATCCAACACAATGGAAGTCAAAACTATAACTACCATAACATATAAAAGTTGACAAATTACATTTAAATCCTGCTTGTGTTTAAGAGTATGAAAAACTCAAAGTACAAAGTTACCTCCTTAAATATTGAATTAAAAAAAATAAAAAAAACAAATTGAAAGTTACCATCTTGGCTTGGCTTGCTGCTGCGAATCACGGACTCGCGAGAGAAACCCAAGAAAGATGAGGGTCACTACTAGTAGGGGCAGAGGAGGAGGGAAATTGGCATGTGTGACACCTCGCTTATTAATATAGGAGGTGCCCATCCCGATACTCCAATACAAACATGAATCTTAAATGGTCCATTCTCAGCATCACTGTCGCATAATAAATATACGATACAACCACCAAATATTTTGAAAACGGATGTCATATATATAATTTTGCAAATAGCATAAAAGCAAACTCCATCATCTAGTTTATAACAAAAGGTTGATATGTATAAATACGTAACACATAAAAACAATACTAGAAAGCATAACCGAATAAGTTGTCGACTAACAGACTAAGTACAAAAGATTACACCAAGTATGACAGTATGTACGAATAATAAACTTGGGCAACATGATAAAATATACAAACGGGTCATAGGTATAGTATCAAAAGAAATAATGCGTTTACTACAAAAATCCTACAACATCCACAAATGTCATAGATCCTTAACACTCGGAAGGAAAGTCAAAGCGAGCACCCATGCGGCGGAGCACCTGAACATATATAAGAACCACACAAGAAGGAAAATATAAACGGTTCAGGGCCAGGTTTAATATGATAAACATGTGAATAAGATGCATAACATTTATGAATGATAAATATCATCAGAAGGTTAAGTTCGATCTTCATAATAAGAATCATCCTCACCTCTCTTTTGCGTGCACATCCTAAAGCGTACAATTCATGCTAGGTTAAACTACCTATCTACTTAATAGGAGAAACCTAACTATATTCCACATGCCAAGTTCACTAATTGAAGATATATTTACAAGTCAATAATCATTAAGGACCATAGGCAATTTAAAGTGATCCACAGTTTCCTTAAATCAATTTATCATTCGTGTGAAATCCCATTTCAGTGAGAATAGTTACAATCATAATAATAACGGTTCTAAGATCATCCTTCTGCTACTCACCCCACTGGGTGTGCCCCTAAATACTGTCATCTTCCAGGGCCTATAACCCAGACCACCTGGGTATTCTAAATAGCAATGCGTGGAAAATGGCCATATACCTTCGATAGTGAGTTAAAACCATACCCGTAATTACCTCACTTCAAGCAACACAATCATACAAGTAACAATTGGTACCATGGCCTGACGACTATACTCAGCTCGCATGATTAGCCATGGGATTCACCTCTATTATGTACTTCCCTTGTGATAGCATTTAGAGAGGTATGTATGAATGTGTCAGTTACAAATATACCAATCATACGATCCCAAATTCAAAAACCATACATATATGCCAAATTAGCTACAAGAGATATGTGTTGTCATACTAGCCTTCGAAGGTCCAATACACACTACTCGACTCTATACTAGTCCTACTCGCATTTACTAGAAGAAATGATACATTATACCCTTATAAATATTCCTCAAAATAATCCCGAACACTCCTTTACTATCATAGAGTACCACTCTCCTAATATGAGGTCATATTACTTCTTAATACATCCTACAAGAAGGTTCCTAAGCCCTAGACCCAAAAGAAAAGGAGTAGAAACCAAGTTGGAAAAAATATGTAAAACAGCAGGATTCTGAATCGATTTGGCTCTGAAAGTGAATCGATTCCTCCAAAAAGCAAACCGATTCAGATGAAGAAACCAACCTTCTATCTAAGCCCGAATCGATTCGTCCTTAACCCGAATCAATTCGATTACTCGCACCTATAGCCACCATTTTAAGAGAATCGATTCACTTAAGGGGGCGAATCGACTCGCCTAGGTTGAGAGGCCCAATTTTGGCTATGGGTTGATAAAACCCTAAAACCTTGAAATCTCTTTCTTCCACTACACCCAATATCATCCAATAATAACTTCACCAAATCATTCCTACATAATAACCAACCAACATATCCAACTCTAATCATGTCTAAATCAATTTCCTAAGGGTTTAAACACCAAAATCATCTATAACCATTTTTGGTTCAAACTCAAGAACACAAACCATAAATGCAATTTATTCAACACAATCATATGTTTATGCATGTTTAATAACTTGACTCAAGATTTTAGTCTCAGATTCTTCTTCGTTGCAATGATTTCGGGCTCGAAATGGTAAAATTTCTTCTTTCTCTCAATCTCTCACTTCTCTCTAACTCTCTAGGTTTAGAATTACACAAATGGAGTATAAATGCTCTTCCAAGACAAAAATCCCCAAAAGACTTAAATCTAACATTAAATTCTACTACCTACTTAAAATGACTCGTAACATCATATTTTAGTTATAGCTAGATAAAAGTACCCCGGAACCCAAAAACACACTTGGCACTTATTTTGACTATCTCAACCGTTCCCGGACTAACTGTGCCTTCTAAACTGATATACGAGATATCGTTCATTAATTTCTATCCCAACATCATATTAACATTCTAATAATAACCCAAATGTAATATAAATCATAACCGTTGCTTTAAAGCCTAGCGACTCAACATAATGTAATATTACACTATTTACATTCGCATAAAGTTAAATATGCAATACTTATAAATATTAACTCTTAAATTACTAAAATTAATATTTACTTCAATTTCCTTTATTTTATATATAACTAACGTACAAGGCAAATTAATATAAAAGTAATACTCAAAAGTAAGGGGTATTCCATACTCCCCCCTACAAGGGAATTTTTCCCTCAAAATTTAGGTGTACCTGGTCAAAAGAGGTGTGGTTAATTTTCTCGGATATCCTCCTCTCATTCCCAAGTTGATTCCTTGACATTGGGGTGTCCCCACTGGACTCGGACCAAGGGCCCTACTTTCGATCTTAGTCTATACTCACCGTGGTCTATAATGGCAATCGGTTGTTCGTCAAACGAAATAGCGGTTTGCAAATCAACATCATCTAACGGATAATGCCAACGGGATCCTTCACATGTTTTATACTTCTTTAAAGATGAGACACTGGAATACATCGTGAATTTTCCGTAAGTATTTCGGCAACGTAGGTTGATAAGCTACGAGGCCTACCTTTGCAATAATGGGAAAAGGGCCTACATAACGAGGCGCAAGTTTGACCTTCTCCCCAAATCTCATCACACCCTTCATCGGGGACACCCTCACTAAAACTTAATCCCCCACTTCCAATTACACATGCCTACGATTTGAATCGACATAGCTCTTCTGACGATCCTGCACAATCCGTATGCGATTTCGAATGAGCTTAATCTTCGAAGAGGTGTCTTGGATTATTTTAGTTCCAAGGATCTTATTGTCTCCTACCTCCAACCAACAAACTGGTGATCAACACGGTCGACCATACACTGCCTCATATGGTGTCATACCTGTCGTGAATTGGTACAAATTATTATATGCAAATTCGACCAACGGAAGGTATTGCTCACATACTTCTTTAAAATCAAGTATGCACATGTGAAGCATATCCTCTAACATGTGGTTGACCCTCTCCGTTTGCCCATCGATTTGAGGATGGTATGACGTACTCAACTACAATTCGATCCCAATGCCTCTTGGAAACTTTGCCAAAAATAGGATACAAAACATTTTGTCTTGATTCGACACTATATTGAGAGGCACCCCATGAAGTTTTATAATTTTTGCAATAAAGAGTTGGGCATAGAGTGTCTTGTTTTAATCCGTCTGTAGTGGTAGGAAGTGTGCCGATTTGGTCAAACGATCGACATTAACCCAAATAGAATCACGACCACTTTGCAACGTCGGCAATCCCATGATAAAATCCTTTGAGATACTCTCCCATTTCCATACTGGTATTTCTAATGTTTGCAACAATCCAGTTGGCCGCTGGTGGTCCACCTTTACCAATTGACAACTAGCACATTGGGAGACTAATTTCGAATTGTCCCTTTTCATCCATGCCCACCAATCTTAACGACACATGTCTTGATACATTTGTCCCCGCAAGGATGTACTGGAAATATGGAACCATGGGATTGCGTCATGACAACACGTCTTAAGTCTCTCTCATTGGGGACTATAAGTCTCCTGTGGAAACATAACCCACCCTTAGAACTAATAGAGTAGGAATCCGCTCCCTCGGTCAACAGTTGGCGTACCCGATCTTGATAATCATTACCCCCTCCTTGTGATTTTATGATTCGCATCACGATAGAAGGCGTAACGGTCAAAACTGACATGCATGCTTTAGCTACAACATCATCTTGGCCAAGTTCTTTCCACTTAGATTTCCACACTTATGCTAGTTGTTCCACGGGCCTTCGACTCAGTGCGTTAGCTACCACATTTACCTTGCCTGGGTGATAGTGGATATTGAATTGATAGTCCTTTACGAACTCCAACAACCGTCGTTGCCACATATTTAGATCTTTTTGCAAGAACAAATATTATAATGACTTGTGGTCCGTGAAAAGACTAAATTTCTCATCCAGGAGGTAGTGCATCCATATCTTCAAGGAAAACACCACTGTAGCAAGCTCTAAATCATGCGTGGCATAATGTTTTTCATGGGGCTTAAGCTTGCGAGATGCATATGCAATGTCTTTATGCTCCTGTTGTAGAAAACTTCCCAATCCTTGTAAGAAGCGTCTGTGAAGACCAAATAGTCTACTCCGAATTTTGGTAATGCGAGTAGAGGAGAAAAGGTCAACTGGTCCTTAAGCACTTCAAAAGCTAGTCGGCATAAGTCATCCCAAACAAATGTTACTCCTTTCCGGGTCAAGTTCATTAAAGGGACCACAATTTTGGAGAAACTTTTAATGAAAAGACATAGTATCTCGCCAAACCTAGAAAGCTATAGATTTCTATTGGCATTGTGATTTGATCTCACTCCCTCCCTGCTGTAACCTTATTCAGGTCTACTAAAACACCCTCCACCGTCGCAATATGCCCTAAAAATTGCAATTCCTACAACCAGAAGACCCATTTATCGAACTTGGCGTAAATTTAATGATCCCGTAGTGTTTACAGGACCAATCACAAATGTTAGGCATGATCAGCTTCAGTCCGAGAATAGACTAAAATGTCATCAAGAAACAAGATCAGAAAATGGTCTTGAAATTCCTGAAATACTCGATTCATATGGTCCATAAATACCGCAGGAGCATTAGTTATCCCGAAGGGCATAACCAAGAATTTATAGGACCCATACCATGTCAAGAATGCAGTTTTCGACACATGTTGCTCTCGAATTCGCAACTGGTGGTATCATATCCTCAAATCTATTTTAGAAAAGTATGACACTCCTCTTAATTGATGAAACATATCATCGATTCGAGATAACGGGTATTTATTTCTGATGGTTACCTTATTCAATTCACGATAGTCGATATATAACCGAAGGGAACCATCTCGCTTTCTCACAAATAATGCAGGGGCACCCCATGGAGATGTGTTATGCTAAATGAAACCCTGCCCCAACAGTTGTTGAATTTGATCCCTTATCTCTCACTTCTAAAAGAGCCATACGGTATAGAGTTTGTGCAATCGGCCTATTTCTCGATGCTAGGTCAATTAAAAACTCAATCTCACGACTAGGAGGTAAGCTCGGGATTTCTTGAAAGTCATCTTCAAATTACCTGACAACTGGAATCAAGTCTAAGGAGATCATGATTTCTTATAAAGTCTCCCCCTTCATACGATACAAGTGGGTGCTTGAACCTCCCTCCGAAAGAGGCATAGCCACCAAAAACATTTCTTGCCTTGGCATGGCAAAAGCTATACTCCTCCGATAACAATTTATAATGGCCCGGTACTTCAGTAACCAATCCATTCTGAAAATAACATCATACCCAACCATGTCCAGGACAAGTAAGTCGGCCTCAAAGCGTAATCTAACAAGGTCTATTCCCACCCATTTACGAAAAGAGTATAAGTGAACCATCACCCATAGAAGACTCGATGCTAGTTAAAGTACTTTCGGCAGACTTAAACAATCCCATCGAAAGAGCAAATTGCCTAGAAATAAATGAGCGTGTTGCGCCACTGTCAGATAACACCCGACCCACAAACCCCTTGATGGGAAACTTTCCCTTAATAGCTGGCGGTGCTAACGGTGCTAGTAAAAAGAAAGAGTCTTGGATGTTGTACATACGTCCAAACCGAAGTCGTCCCTGTTGCACTGGGATGGCTGGGATAGATACTAGAGGTTGTGGATGTGCCTGCGGATTATGAGGGACTCCTAGAAATTTCCCCCTGTTCAACTGTGGACTCTCTTCATGTGACTTGTATCATCGCACTGCAAATAATAGCCTATAATACACTACAGATGTCAGCCCCGATTGTTGTTTCGAATCTTCTCCACACCTTGGCCCTGCTGGTCTCGACCTCCATTATTCCCTCTACCCGCTTGCCCCGGTTGGCCCAACTGCTGTTTTTACTGAGCAACCTAACCGTGCTTAAAACTACCTTCGCTAAAGCAGAAACCCCCAAAGCGTTGCTTCTTAGATGAGTCACCTAGTTGGAGGTCCCTCTCTTTTTGTTTATTCCCAAAATGCTATAGTGGTGGTAGTGATCCACCATCACCATTACCTCCTTTCTTACTTTATTGACTTGAATCTTCTGTCTTCTTACTCACCTTCAAATGAAGGTGGTGATCCTGTCAATGGAGTAATGTTTCATTCGTCATATCACCAAAAGATTGTAAAGTCGGGTTCCCCAACAGGTGTTGTCTTATCCTCCAACTCAAACCCCCAAAAATTTTTAAAATCCTTCTTTCTTCTGTATTTACCTCATCCGGAACAAAGTTTGCCAAATGCATAAATTCTTCTTCATATTCCACCATGGTTCTCTCTCCCTGAACAACATGCTGAAGCTTCCTCCTCATCTCCTTCTGGATTGCTGGAGGAAAGTAATTTCGGTCAAACAAGGCCCATAACTCTGAGATCATCATCGTGTCCATTTTTTCTGGAGTGGTCATTGACTCCCACCATTGCAGAGCTACTCCCATGAGTTTAAAAGTGGTGATAATCTATTTTCTCTCTTCGCTACACTCCACTATGCGAAGACGGCATTGAACATCCGTCTTCCATTAATTTATAACAATCACATCTCCACTACCCTGAAAATCTGGAGGGTGACCTTTCAGGAAGGATTCTCTAACACTTTCCCATGCGGAAGGTCCCGTATGGGCTTGAGCCATTGGTGCTACCGGTTTTCGAGCTTGGGGAAATTGTTGCGCCATAGCAGTCATTGTGGCGTTTACCTCCTGGGCCACAATATTAGCCACCTCCATCGTATTTATATTACCGTGCGGTGGTAGGGGCTCTACATAATCTTCTACTTGATTTACCCTTGTCAAGCGAACTCATATAGGCATCATCTAAGATAAAAATAAACTGAATCAATATAAAGTCAAAACAATTTATCCTTACGAGAAAATCGTAAACGAAGATAAGCAAAACAGTCCAAATAATAGGCCTCTATATCAAAGAACGATACAGTAGAATGTGATAAGTCATCATAGATCCTATGTACACTAGAACCTGATGCTCTGATACCATTTGTGACACCCCTCTTATTAAAATAAGAGGTGGCCAACTCGATACTCCAATAAAAATAGGAATCTTAAATGGTTCATTCTCAACATCACTGTCGCATAATAAATATACGATACAACCACCAAATATTTTGAAAACGGATGTCATATATATAATTTTGCAAATAGGATAAAAGCAAACTCCATCATCAAGTTTATAACAACAATTTAATATGTATAAATATGTAATAGTTAACAACAATACAAGAAAGCATAACCGAATAAGTTGTCGGCTAACTGACTAAATACAAAAGATTACACCAAGTATGACAGTATGCACGAATAATAAACTTGGGAAACTCACCCGAATATACAGACGGATCATAGCTAGAGTATTAAGCTAAATGATGTGTCTACTACAAAAATTCTATAACATCCACAAAATGCAGTAGCTCCTTAACAGTAGGAAGGATAGTCAAAGCGGGAGCCCATGCGGTGGATCACCTGAACATATATAATAACCACACAAGAAGGAAAATATAAATGGGTCAGGGCCCAGTTTGATATGATAAACATGTGCTTAATATGCATAACAATTATAAGTGCTAAATATCATAAAGGGTTAATTTCTCTATTCATAATAAGAATAATCCTCACCTCTCTTCTACGTGCGCATCCTAATGCATACAATTCATGATAAGTTAAACTACCTATCTACTTAATAGAAGACACCGATATATATTACACATGCCAAGTTTACGAATTTAAGATATATTTACAAGTGAATAATCATTAAGGGACATAGGCAATTTACAGTGATCCATAGTTTCCTTAAATCAATTTGTCATTCGTGTGAAATACCATTTCAGTTAGAATAGTTACAATCATAATAATAAAAGTTCTAAGACCATCCTTTCGGGAGTCACCTCATTGGATGCGCCCCTAAATACTATCATCTTCTAGGGCCTATAACCAAGACCACCTGGGTATTCTAAATCGCAATGCGTGGGAAACGACCATATAGGTTCGATAGTGAGACCTAACCATACCCAGAATTACCTCACTTCGAACAACACAATCATACAAGTAACAATCGATAACATGGTCTGAGGACAATACTCTCCCCGCATGATTAGCCCGGGGATTCACATCTATCGCGTACTTCCCTTATGATATCATTTAGAGAGGTATGTACAAATGTTCCAGTTTCAAATATACCAATCATACGATCCCAAATTTTGAAACCATACATATATGCCAAATTGGCTACAAGAGATATTTGTTATCATACTATCCCCCAAAGGTCCAATACACACTACCTGACTCTATAATATTCATACTCTCATTTACTAGGTGAAAGGAGACATTATACCCTTAAAAATAGTCCACAAAATAAGCTTGAACACTCCCATACTATCTGAGAGTACGACTCTCTTAATATGAGGTCATACTACTTCTTAATACATCGTAAGAGAAGGTTCCTAAGCCCTAAACCCAAAAGAAAAGAAGTAGAAACCATGTTGGAAAAATTATGTAAAACAACAGGATTCCGAATCGATTTACCTAAGCCCGAATCGATTCGTCTCTGAAATGGAATCGATTCGTTCAAAAATAGAATCGATTTGGCTGAAAAAACCAACCTTCTGTCTGTGACCGAATTGATTCGGACTTAACCCGAATCGATTCGGTTACTCAGACCTATAGCCACCATTTTTAGTGAATTGATTCGCTGGGGGAATCGATTTGCTAGGATTGAGAGGCCTAGGTTTGGCAACGGGTTGATATAACCCTAAAACCCCGAAATCTCTTTCCTCCACTACACCCAATAACATCTAATAAAAACTTCACCAATCATTCCTACACAATAACGAACCAACATATTCAACTCTAATCATATCTAAATCAATTTCCTAAGGGTTGAAACACCAAAATCACCTATAACCATTTTTGGTTCAAACTCAAAGAACACAAACCATAAATGCAATTTATTCAACACAATCATAAGTTTGTGCAAGTTTAATAACTTGCCTCATGATTATAGTCTCGGATTCTTCTTCGTTGCAACGATTCAAGGCTCGAAATGGCAAAATGTCTTCTTTCTCTCAAGCTCTCACTTCTCTCTAACTCTCTAGGTTTAGAATTACACAAATGAGGTATAAATGCTCTTCCAGGACTAAAATATCCAAATGAATTAAGTCTGAAATTAAATTTTACTATACTTAAAATGACTCGTAACATCATATTTAAGTTATAACTAGATAAAAGTACCCCGGAATCCAAAAACACACCTGGCACTTATTTTGACTATCTCAACCATTCCCGGACTAACCGTTCCTTCTAAACTGACATCCGGGATATCCTTCATTCATTTCTATTCCAACGCCGTAATAAGATTCTAATAGTAACCCAAATGGAATATAAATCATAATCGTTGCTTTAAAACCCAACGACTCAACATAACGTAATATTACACTATTTACATTCGCATAGAGGTAAATATGCAATACTCATAAATATTAACTCTTAAATTACTGAAATTAATATTTACTTCAATTTCCTTTATTTTATATATAACTAACCCACGAGGGAATTTAATTTAAAAATAATACTCAAAAGTAAGGGGTATTAAATCAGGGGCGATGGTTTAGGGCGAGGAGCACTACGGCGATTGCGTTAGTTTGAGGAGTAGACGGCCAACCAAGAGAAGAGGTAGCACAACCTCTGGCCTTATGCTTGCCTAGAAATTTAAGCATGTCCATCTTTTCTATAGTCCGCAATCTTCATAATATTCAGATAAAAATTTGGTGCCTTCATTTCCGTGATTACAAAATTGAGAATGGTAATCATCCATGGATATAGGGCGAGGTACATAGCATTGACCTCCTCTGAAATGAGAAGTATAGTATCCAAGAAAGAGGACCCTTGTATGACTGTTGTTGGTATTGACATAACCCCATTGAGGCCATGTTCTTAAGTCCCTTATATATGCCTCTGCCACTTCTAGTCTGTTATACACATGATTGGCTTCTTGGAAGTAATTGTTTCCTTTAGATTTTTTCTAGTGAATCCACCACTGACCTGTGTTGAAGATAATAACATAAACATCATGGTACTTAGAAGAGGAGCCTTGTATCATATATAATCTCAGCATTTCTTTGCGCTTCCCAACCTTATATTAAATATTCCATTCTTGAACTAAGAATGGTGATCTTATGAAGTCAATTGAGAAGATGTAATCCTTGAATCGGAATGAATAAAACCTTATTGTCATGTAATCACGGCGACCTAAGACGTCGATTGTAACAACACGCATAATTTTTGCGTATTTTGGAAATTAAGAGGAAAAATAAATTTTGAGATAAAATTATTTTTATTGCTCAAATATGTTGGTTATTATTTTTAAAGGTGAGAATTTCAAATGGTTTCGAAATCGGAATTCAAATGGAGTTTTAATTGAATTCTTATTATATAGAAGAGTCCTCAAAATATAAACCTCTCTTAGAGTCCTCAAAACATAAAACTATATAGAAAAAAAATATTTAACAATATTGAACGGTCCGATCGAACTAAAATTTTTTTAGCAGCTTCCTTTCATTTTTAGCCAATTATCTGAAAAATTTCATCCAATTCCAACGGTCCGATCGTCCCGAATAAATTTTTTAGTATTTATATCTCATTAGAACTCTTTTCTTAATCAAACTCTTAATCCTTTATATATCAACAAATTCGTGGATGGACTTTTCAAATCACTTTTTTTCTCAAACTTTTCAACCATAAGACCTCTCCAAAATTACTCACATTCATATACAAACCATAGCCCCAAACTTATTCAAGATTTCAACCTTAGATTAGAAGGTTTATTTGGTGTTTTCTCGAGTTTGGGCTAGAACGAGATTTGATTATATTCGGGAGAGGAATGTGATGGTGTAATTAGATTTTGAGGCTGAATTATGTGCTGATTTTGAGGTATGGGGTTTTACACAATATGCTCCTAAATCTCGCGAGTATTATTCTCGTTGTTTTCTCATGATTATTGACTCATATTTGAATTGATAAATTCATTTGGAAATCTGGAAATATTTATTGGAATCTAATTTCGATTCATGTGGTATTATATTTGATGTTGAGCATGTTGTCATGAGATTTTAATATGGCACTGAGGTTGGGCACCCGCCAATATTCCTTTTTTCGGATATCCTAAAAAATGCATAGGCGCGGTATGGTGGTGAGGCCTAGTGACCCGGTTAATGTGTTGTTGAGAAATTATATTGATATAATTGTTTATGAGATTCACATTGATTTGAATATTTGTACTCGTATTGTTACGCTTTATTCACCGCTAATATTTGTTGAGTATCCTTCCGGTCGTATTGTGTACTTCCCCATATTTTCTTTTAGTGGCAGGTTAGCACGGATTTTGGGTGCTTGGGATTTATCGAAGATGGATTTTAGCTTGGATTTTTTTGGGAAGAATATTCGAGGGTACATGAGAAGAATTGTATTTATTTTCGTTGTATAGAGCATTGTCGATTTATTTTCTTTTGAGATAGTTAGATGTTTTATTTTGAGAAATCTTTGGTTGTATGTAATTTGAAGATATTTCAGATTAGTAGGTTCTCTTCTTTTTATTGTGGGTTTAGATGCTCTATACCTTGTTCTATTGTGGATTAGTTTAGTTTTATCGATAGTAGCGCTCCGTTCGCTCTCCCCGGGCGAGCGGGGTGTTACATCGATGACTCTCCTCTTATCAGGCAACGATTCTCTCAAAGAACACAACAGTGCTTCCAACATATTCCTATTTCTGGAATCTCCCATAAACACCAATCTTTTCCCCCCTCGACGTCTTCAAAATTTTTAACCCATCAAACTTGGGAATGTGACAACCACGTGGCTTTCGGTGGATCTTGAAGTAATTCATATCCGGCCTACCATTATTAAAACAATCAAAGGAGGGATCAATTTGAGGCAAGACCTTGCGCTACGAAACATGTATGGTGAATTTTTACTAATATATTATACATTTCAGTTTTTTCTTAGTCTCATTCATAACTTGTTTTGATTAGCCAATAAACATCATTTTCACATATAGTAAGGAATAAAAATAATTAGAAAGTTGTCTTAAGAAAGAAAAATATCTCGAAAATTAATTTGTCAAACATCAAGAAAGAGGCCTATATTCATACCAACATTACAATTTTTATTGAATTTTAGAGGAAGAACCTCATGTAAACAAAGTAAAAAAAAAAAAAACTATATTGTATAACTGAATATGCTCATTTGAGAAAATATAAGCAATTGGAAAACCATTACCTAAATTTGAATGAAAATGGATCAGGTAGGAAAAACAAAACTCGAATTCGACCATTTTTCTTCAAAAGAGATGAAGATGTTGAACCTGTAATATATCACTGAATATGCTCATTTGATACCCGAGAAGGACACAACAATTTAAATAAATAATTTTTTTGTTATTCCAACACGATATAAAGAACGATCATTACTTTCCCCTGAATTTAGATGTGAATAAACCATAAATCAAACAAAATGCACAAAGAGATTATCATATGTGTTAAAACTCTAGAGTAAATAGACAAAATAATATTTAATATGAACCCAAAAAGGAAAAAAAAAACTTATTTCATTTAAGACGAAAGATACAAACAAATTGAAATGCAAAGAAAGAGAATAAATCAATTAAGTTGTGGATCAACCCTTTTTTTTTGCAGAATTGTGGGGCTGTACAACTGATAATAATGGAAGATCACATCCACCATGGGTTCATGTCTTATTTAAATAGAAACAGGGTAGTAAAATATTAAAATCACATGGTTTCAAGTAGGCTAACAACACACAAAGAAGTTATACAAAATTAATGAACTTTTGACTCTTTTTCAATATCACCCCACCCATGAATTTACTCACTTAGATGAACTTATACGAAACTCGGTATCATAAGCATTGTCTCAGTCAACAAATCTATGAGTTCAGTCATACATAATTCATTTTAATGAGAGATATGGTGATAAAATAAAGTGTAATAGGAACCAAAAATTGAGGTTAAGAGACATTTTAGATTCCCTTAAATGAAAATAATAGTGACACCCAGAGCATAATGCTTTAGAAATTATGGTAAAGAAACTAAGAGTATTAAGAAAAAAATTTAATAGAAAATTATTGGCTTTATACACGTATTAACTTAATAAAAAAAATTTCAATAGCACTTGTCATCCCTTATAAAAAAACCTAAAAAAATAAACAGATTACCATATAAGTAAATAAATATACACAACCAAATCATTTACAAATTAACACAAGTAAACATAAAAAGACATCAAATGCTGGAATATGATACTAATTATAGCATAAGATTCCTAAAACAGAAACCTGTAGAAATAAAGTAACTGATTTAGGAGAATACCCAAGAACAAAGTCTACCATATAACCTACAAAAAAAACTGTAACAGTTATCCTCAATAAAAAAAATAATCATGAGTGCCATTGGTTGCCTCAATTATAAACAAAAAAGATAAAAAAAAAATTTAAAAAGAAGCTTCTGACAAAAAACATAACAAAATTATTAAATTTACCTTATATTAAAAAAAAATAAAGGGAGACCACTGGCTTCAACAAGTACTGATGACTCGTTTTGGAAATAGCTCTCCCATAGGATCATATCTCAATCTTCATGTTAGGTTGTTTATTACAACATATAATAAACCACTTCTTGAATATCTCATACAAACCACCCCTAACAATGCTGGAAAAAAAGATTAATTACCCAAACAACACATCAAAACGTCAGAATGAACATTGAGAATATTACCAAAATAAATCACATCATTAATGCTTTTACCTTAAAATCTATCAATTATAAATAAAAATGGTTAATTCCAGTATCAAAAGACAATTGAGGTAATTTGAAATCCCACACAATATGATCCATATCAGGATTAAAAAATATATTTCACATGATCAGAAAAATCATATATAACATTCATATAATATACGTGCATCAGAGATTTAAACAAACAAAATATCTATTTAAATAATCCACTTCGCTTGCCTTTAAAATAGTGTGTTGATGAATAAACTTGCACTGAAACATAAACATGTGAGTGAGAAATTCAAGTCAGTGCAACATATGCCTCTAAAACTTATGCACACTTTGACACCCTGCCTAACTAAATACCGGGTGACCAGTCCTTTATCAAATTAAAAGAGGTTTCTCATCTGGTTCATTATTAACATCACTGTCGAAAACTTTTTAAAAATTATTCACCACCTAGTATTAAAAAAATTGATGTCAAAATTTTAATCTTTTTATGTAACAACAACAACAACAATATAAATTTAAATTTTAACCATTCACACAACGAATGAATCTAAATAAATACTGAATAAATAAATGAATGACTGTCCGAATAAACCACCGATAAAAATCCAAAATCCACTATAACAAAGTCTGACTCAAATAAAATAGCTGGGGCAACATGCCCTAATGAAACTTTGAGTTGCATCATACTCTAGGAATGAACTAACCGAACGACTAAGTCCACATCTTGCAAGCATCCACACCTAATTTAGCTACGCATCCCTGGAATAGATTTTCATGTTTCCCATCCCTGTGGCTAGACACCTAGGAGGTTTGAATTTTTTTTGCAAGTACTGGTCAGACCCCAACGTCTTATTGAAAATATTTTACAACTGAATTAAAATGCAACAATTAAAATGTATGAATTCCGTTCATATTTAAGTTAGTGTCGCACTCACTTGAGATACTTCTCACCTCTAAACTATTGTGCACATATAAAAGTTCTTCCTAACCCTCCTAGTTAGAGTACCCCATCTAACTAGCCTATTACTGAAGCTCGTTAACACTCTACTCTATCCCGAGTAATTTTCACTTTTACCTCATATGATCTTCATCTCATTAATCCTCTTTAAATTCACAATATAACATTGTCACTAGTTATATACAAGAAATCCTTTTTCACTTTATTTACTTCACCAGTATATAAATATCTACACACTTATATGTGTATCATATACAATACAGTTGCACTTCATGTATTTTACCCGTATATAAATGTACACCATATATACGTATTTTTTATCACAACATTCACACACATGTCGTATATATATAACAATCCTCCTCAGTAGACACTCACCAGATGTTCTCTAAAATGCTATCATCCCCGGTATACTAATCTACTCAGACACCCTGACTCGATTATCTCCCTGAATCAATGAAACAAAAATAAAAGTAGCAGGGGCAGTCATAGTTCCCACCGATAATGAGACGAAATCTTACCCAAAGTGTCTCCACTCTAATAAAATCACAACATATAAATATCGGACGCTATGACTAGGGGATTATACTCGCCCTGCATTCACTAGCGAGGGGATTCACCCTCATAGCGCAACCTCTTGTGATATAAATAATAGGGTATGTATTCATATAAATATTATTCACAACAATATTTATAGAGTACACAAATATATATATATACAATTTAAACCCGGCTAATCCGTGTCCAATTCACGTAGCACTAGCATAAAGTATCCGAGTCAATTTTTGACTCTAAACTCTATTAAATATTAACTTATATTCCTAGTTTTTTCAACATACTAAGCACATCTCAATCCATCCCATACCCTAATTTAATCCAAAATTTCCATTCAAATCCGTTCATGTATTTTCGAGTGTTGTTTATCCTAAACACTCCTAAATCCAAACCCCGAATTCATTCCCATCCAATCCCAAGGTAAAATAATGTTCCTTAATATTTTCCGGAGTTCTACACTCATCTACGGGATTCCCTAAATAATCCAGATTATATTTCTCTTAAAAAAATTCGATTTTAGACACACTTCCGTAATAAAATCATAACTAATTAAAAAAAAATCCAAAAATACGAAACTAGCGGCCACATGTTCTTAACATATTGATCTATATCCATGACCAAAACCATGTTCATTTGAATGAGATAAAAATCTCATTCAAATGAGATACATCTCGTTTGACACTTCCACTATCGTTTGACGACTGGCGATGTCGTTTGAACGACTCTCCATGTCGTTCGAACGACCTATCCGAATTTTGCTCCATTCGTCTTCCTTTGTTCCGGCCATGAGTGAATCTCACCCTCTATTACCCAGATTTAGGATATTGTAAAATAGTTAAGAAAAATTCTACTAGATATACACTCCAACACGATTGATAAAATCTTCCAATATCTACAGTCCACGATTTCACCTCTAAACTCATAATTTCAGTTACAAATTTTCCATAACACCTCCATCTAAATACTAACCATTAACAATTTAAAAGGAATAAATTTTTGGGTTCCAAATCACAAATCTTAATCCCTCAACAATATTCCTTAAGACATTAATCTTCCTCAGAAATATAGACATAATACTCCATAAACATTGAAAACCCAATTTGAATGCCAACCCAACCCAAAAATAATTGATTTTATCACACCCACTATGATATGAATTGATTACCATAAATTAACATTGAAAAAAATTAACCACTTGCTTGTATAATATTTTTAGAGTCTATTTCCTTTAATCAAGATCACATATTTGTCTCCCAAGACCTCTCAAAGGTACCCCTCCTTTCTTCTCTGTAGGACTAGGTTTTCTCCTTTTGAATTGCGTTTGTCAAAATACCTTTAATTTGGATTTTGTAATATTTCTCCTCTAGATTTGTGTCCACTTCAAACTCTTAAATTTATCTTTTCTAAGGCTAATCCCAAAATTATACTTGTGGGCTAATTTAAAGTGGCCCAAACACCCCAGTGCACAATTATGCCTAAAAATGCTCCGAGGCCAAATTACTACTCCCTGGTACTCTTTTTTTACTATCTCGACATATCCGTAATCAATTCTTCTCTTAGAATTTCCATCCGAATTACTTTATAACATTATCCAATTTTTGACCTAATTAAATTCAATGCTATTGAAATTACGGGGTGTTACATACCTCCCCCCTTACAAAGAAATTTTTTTCCTCGAAATTAAGATAAGCCTAGTACTCCCAAGCCTCAACTAGATCCCTAATCACCTACCTTTAAGATCGCTACAATTATCTATACCACTTCTACTCGCGATTTATTCAAAATTTAAATTAGTTAACCTGGGTGCCCATACACTCTTTACCCGTGCTAAACCGCACAAATGATACTCGACTTTTACAGCCCTAAAATGTGATATAACTTCAATCTCACAGTTATAACTACATACATGAATAATAACCGAGGTACCCAACCCATGTACTAAAGACCGAACATCTTCCCACTTCTAACGTTGTGCTAGGTTTCATGCGTGCGACGTCTCGCAAAGTGAAATCCAAATAAGGAACCCCCACATACACGATTACCTAACATTGTCGGCCATTGAGATTTGTTAGGCACCTAGTCCATAGGACATAACCCCAAATACCCGTCCCCTGACGTAAAAGTATACACATCCACTCTTATGCTACAAAAGAAAACATAAAATATCGCGCCCTTATTGTCACTAGTTTCCTTGTGCGAAATGAATCCCGAGATATATCTTTTCGCTCGAAATAAACGTATTCACTATAGCTCCAAACAATCACTATCCCGTTAAAACTTGGAAAATCATCTACGTTACTCCCATAATTCTCAAATGTAGTAACCCCTAGTGCAATGCAACATCCTCTTAGTATACACCCCCTTCTCTCGTGGTTAACACCAAAGAACCCCGCTACCCCATGGTAATTATGTATACAATATGGTTATTATGGCCGATGCAACCACTAAATTTGACTCACTCACGAATCCATGTGACAACAATATGACACTGTGATGCCCCTAATGTCACTCCAAACATACCCATGCTGATAGGATAAAAAGAGAATTTACCTCCATACTCTGTTGCTTTGCCTGGTCCTTAGGTCCCTGGTCAAAATTCTCTCATCTGAACTTACCCATAAACTGTTGTAGTGGTTGTACATCCATAACCTCATCCTGTAATTTCCCCCACCTCGCTCCGGGTAATATCTATTCATGTCACATATCTTTCCACAAAAGAAACACTTCCTCACAAGTCCTCCCTGCAACTAGGCCCGTCTCTGCTGGCCTCCCCCGCCATTCCCTTGTCCTTGGCGTCCCTAAGGAACAAAGTGCTGCCACTGATCGGGACCCTACTAGCCCTGTCAAAATCCTGGTCATCATGTTGATATCCACCCCCGACCTGAATCTCTTGGAATAATTCCCCTGTCGGAATTCCTGCCCCTGCTTCCATCCATCTTGCTATTGTGTTTCGCTAACGATACCCCCACCTCCATTACCCTGTTGGCTGGGCTTACCTCCTATCCTGCTTCCCTTTGTGTGGAAGTGATAATCCTTGAAGTGTAATAATGCTCCATTGACGACATCAGTATATGTCACCAGTGTTGGGTTGCCAATCAAGTGCTGCCTAACCCTCCAGGTTAATCCATCTATAAAACCCGGCTTCTTTTGCTCCTCGTTACACACCTCGCTTGGAATAAAATTGGCTAAATGGGTTAAATCCTCCATATACTCCGCGATGGAGCGATTCGCCTGGTTCGCCTCACTAAACTTTATTCGTATCTCGGTCTCCTTACTGGAGGAAAATACTTTTGGTAAAACTGCACCCAAAACTCAGTAATTGTCATCATGTCTCTCCCCTCGGTGGTGGTGACTGACTCCCACCACTATAGTGCTACTCTAGAAAGCCTGAAAGTAGCTAACATTTTTTTCTCTACGTCTCACTACACTCCACCACGTGCAAGTGGCATTGTATATTCTTCTTCAACAGACACGCCTCAACTACATTAGAGCAATCCTAAAACCCTGGCTAGTTTCCCCTATGAAGTGACTCTCTAACTCTCTGCAAAGTCGATGGCCCTAACTCGGCCTGGATCTCCGGTGCCACTGGCGGTTGCGGTTGGGGCTATAGCAAATGAACGACCATGGTTGTCATCACTATATTGACTTCCTGGGATAGTATCTAGACCATCGGTGTAGTTATCATCCTCCCTGGTGGTGGCCGTGGCTGCGAAACTACTACCTCATGTCGAGCCTCCCTCGCCTCATCCCTTTCTGTTACTCTAGACAGTCTACGTCTCCTATTCGGCATCGGGAATTTGAAAACAAGTTTTATGAGTTCACTAGTCATACATCAATAACAACAAAATAACGTAAATACACATATGTGAAAGGATACAGCAATCCTATCATAAGGCTCTACATCAAAGAAAGCTAAGCCGAAACATGAAAAGTTGTACAGATCCTAAGGACTCTAGAACCTGGTTCTCGGATACCATATGTGACACCCCGCCTAACTAAATACCAGGTGATTAGTCCTTTATTAAATTAAAAGAGGTTTCTCATCTGTTTCATTCTTAGCATCACTGTCAAAAACGTTTAAAACTTACTAACCACTTAGTATTCAAAAAGTTGATGTTAAAATTATAATCTTTTTATTTAACAACAACAAAAATATAAATATAAAGATAAACCATTCACACAATCAATGAATCTAAATCAATACTATATAAACAAATGAATGAAGAGCCGAATAAACCATCGAAAAAAAATTCAAAATCCACTATAATAATCCAATTGAAATAATGAACTTAGTACACAGTCTGACTGAAATAAAATAGCTGGGTAAACATGACCAAATGAAATACTGAGTTGCATCCAACTCAAGGAATGACATAACCTACGTGACGAAGTTTGAATCCTGCAAGCATCCACACTTGCTGCAGATATGCATTCCTGGAACAGATTGTCATGTTTGGCGTCCCTATGGTTGGACACCTAAAAGGTTTGAAAATAATTTGCAAGTAAGGATCAGAGCCCAAAGTCCTTTTGAAAATATTTTGCAAGTAAATTAAATGCAATAATTAAAATGCATTAATGCTCTTCATATTCAATTAGTGTCGCACTATCGCGATACTTCTCACCTCTCAACTATTGTGCACACCTAACTCCTATTCCTACGCCTCCTAGTTACACTACCCCATCTAACTAGCCTGGTCCTAAATCTCCTTGACACTCTACACTAGCCTGAGTAATTTGCACGTTTACCTTATAAGTTCTTCATCACATTAACCTTATTAATCCTATTTAAATTCACTATATAACATTCTCACTAGTTTTATACAAGAAATCCCTTTTTACTTTATTTACTTTTCCCGTATATAAGAACCTACACTCTTATATACGTATCATATATAATACAATTGCATTTCATGTATTTTACCCATATATAAATCTACACCATATATACATATCATATATAACAACATTCACACACATGTCGTATATATATAACCATCTTCCTGACTAGACACTCACCGGATGTTCTCTAAAATGCTATCACCCCAGGTAGACTCATCCACCTGCACACCCGGACTTGGTTAGCTCCCCGAATCAGGGGAACAAAAATGAACATAGGGAAGGCGGTCATAGATCCCACCGAGAGTGACATCGAATCATACCCAAAGTGCCTCCTCTCTGATAAAATCACAACATATAAATATCGGACGCTATGAACTGGGAATACACTCGCCATGAATTCATTAGCTAGTGGATTCACCCGCATCGTGCAACCTCCTGTGATAGCACTGGATGGGTATGTATTCGTATAAATATTATTCACACCAATATTTATAAAGCGCGCGCACACACACACGCACACACACACACACACACATATATATGTATATATATATACATATATATATATATATATATATATATATATATACACACTACACAATTATCGCATATATATATTTAATTTAAGCCCTGCTAATCTGTGCTCGATTCCCATAGCCCTAGCCTAAAATATCCAATTCAACTTCCGATTCCAAACTCTAATAAATATCAACTTATATTCACATTTTTTTCAAGATACTAAGCACATCTCAATCCATCCGGTATCATAATTTCATCCAATATTTTTATTTGAATCCGTTCATATATTTTCAAATGTCGTTTATCTTAAACACTCCTAAATCCATACCCAAAATTCATTCCCATCCAATTTCAAGGTAAAATAATGTTCCTTAATATTTTCTAGAGTCCTACACTCATACACATACATCCCTAAATAATCCAGATTTGATTTCTCCTAAAAATTTCGATTTCAGACGCCCTTCCGCAATCAAATCATAAATAATTAAAAATAAATTAGAAAAATATGAATCTCGCGGCCACGCATTCCTAACGAAAATATGTATCTCCATTTCCGAAAACCATGGACGTTTGAACGAGATAGATCTTGTTCAAATGACTTCCATTGTCGTTTGAATGACTGGTGATGTCGTTCGAACGACTCTCCAAGTCATTCGAACGACCTGTCCGAGTTTCTCCCTTTGTTCTGTCCATGAAAGAATCTCACCCTCTGCTACCCAATTTTCTCATACTATAAAGCCCTTAAGAAAAATTCTACCAGATTTACACTCCAACATGATTAATAAAATCTTCCAATCTCTACAGTCCACAATTTTTCCTCTAAACTCAAAATTTCAGTTATAGAATTTCCATAGCACTTGAAGTGTAATAATGCTCCATTGACGACATCAATACATGTCACCAGTGTTGGGTTGCCAATCAAGTGCTGCCTAACCCTCTAGGTTAATCCATCTATAAAACTCACCTTCTTCCGCTCCTCGTTACTCACCTCGCTTGGAATAAAATTGGCTAAATGGGTGAAATCCTCCTTATACTCCGCGATGGAGCGATCCGCTTAGTTCACCTCACTAAACTTTTGTTCGCATCTCGGTATCCTTATTGGAGGAAAATACTTGTGGTAAAACCCCACCCAAAACTCAGTAATTGTAATCATGTCTCTCTCCTCGGTGGTGGTGACTGACTCCCACCACTGTAGTGCTGCTCTAGAAAGCCTGAAAGTAGCTAACATTTTTCTCTACGTCTCACTACACTCCACCACTTACAAGTGGCATTGTATATTCTTCTTCAACTGACATGCCTCAACTACATCATAGCAATCCTAAAACCCTAGCTAGTTTCCCTTATGAAATGACTCTTTAACTCTTTGCAAAGTCGATGGCCCTGACTCGGCCTGGATCTTCGGTGCCACTGGAGGTTGCGGTTGGGGCTATGGAAAATGAACGACCATGGTTGTCATCGCTATATTGACTGCCTTGGATAATATCTAGACCACCTGTGCAATTGTCATCCTCCCCGGTGGTGGCCATGGCTACGGAACTACTAGCTCATGTCGAGCCTCCCTCACCTCATCCCTTCCTTTTGCTCTAGCCATCTACGTCTCCTAGGCGGCATCAGGAATTTGAAAATGAGTTTTATGAGTTCACCATTCATACATCAATAATAGAAAAATAACTTAAATGCGCATATGTAAAACAATACAACAATCCTATCATAAGGCTCTACATCAAAGAACGCTAAGACGAAACATGAAAAGTTGTACAGATTCTAAGGACTCTAAAATCTGATTCTCGGATACCATCTGTGACACCCCGCCTAACTAAATACCAGATGATTAGTCCTTTATTAAATTAAAAGAGGTTTCTCATTTGTTTCATTCTTAGCATCACTGCAAAAAACGTTTAAAACTTACTAACCACCTAGTATTCAAAAAGTTGATGTTAAAATTATAATCTTTTTATTTAACAACAAAAATATAAATATAAAGGTAAACCATTCACACAATCAATGAATCTAAATCAATACTATATAAACAAATGAATGACGGGCTGAATAAACCATCGAAATTTTTTTAAAATCCACTATAATAATCCAATTGAAATAATAAACTTAGTACATAGTCTGACTGAAATAAAATAGCGGGGGAAACATGACCAAATGAAATACTGAGTTGCATCCAACTCTAGGAATGAAATAACCTACGTGACGAAGTCTAAATCCTGCAAGCATCCACACTTGCTGCAGATATGCATTCCTGGAACAGATTGTCATGTTTGGCATCCCTATGGTTGGACACCTAAAAGGTTTGAAAATAATTTTCAAGTAATGATCAAACCCCAAAGTCCTTTTGAAAATATTTTGCAAGTAAATTAAATGCAATAATTAAAATGAATGAATGCTCTTCATATTCAATTAGTGTCGCACTATTGCGATACTTCTGACCTCTCAACTATTGTGCACACCTAACTCTTATTCCTAACCCTCCTAGTTACACTACCCCATCTAACTAGCCTGGTCCTGAAGCTCCTTGACACTCTACACTAGCCTGAGTAATTTGCACATTTGCTTTATAAGTTCTTCATCAAATTAACATTATTAATCCTATTTAAATTCACTATATAACATTCTCACTAGTTATATACAAGACATCCCTTTTTACTTTATTTACTTCGCCCGTATAAAAGTACCTACACTCTTATATACGTATCATATATAATACAATTGCATTTCATGTATTTTACCCATATATAAATCTACACCATATATAAATATCATCTATAACAACATTCACACACATGTCGTATATATATAACCATCCTCCTGACTAGACACTCACCAGATGTTCTCTAAAATGCTATCACCCCAAGTATACTCATCCACCTGCACACCCGGACTTGGTTAGCTCCCCGAATCAGGGGAACAAAAATGAACATAGGGAAGGCGGTTATAGATCCCACCGAGAGTGACATCTAATCATACCCAAAATTCCTCCTCTCTGATAAAATCACAACATATAAATATCGGACGCTATGAATTGGGAATACACTCTCCCTGAATTCATTAGCTATTGGATTCACCCGCATCCTGCAACCTCCTGTGATAGCACTGGATGGGTATGTATTCCTATAAATGTGACTCACACCAATATTTATAAAGTGCCCCCCCCCCCCCCCACACACATATATATATATATATATATATATATATATATATATATATATATATATATATATATATATATATATATATATATATATATTTACATACACTACACAATTATTGCATATAAATTTAATTTAAACACTGCTAATCCGTGCTCGATTCCCTTAGCACTAGCCTAAAATATCCAATTCAACTTTCGATTCCAAACTCTATTAAATATTAGCTTATATTCATATTTTTTCAAGATACTAAGCACATCTCAATCCATCCCGTATCAAAATTTCATCTGATATTTTTATTTGAATCCGTTCATATATTTTCGAATGTTTTTTTATCTTAAACACTCCTAAATCCATGCCCAAAATTCATTCCCATCCAATTTCAAGGTAAAATAATGTTCCTTAATATTTTCTACAGTCCTACACTCATATACATACATCCCTAAATAATCCTGATTTGATTTCTCCTAAAAATTACGATTTCAGACGCCCTTCTGTAATCAAATCATAACTAATTAGAAATAAATTAGAAAAATATGAATCTGGCGGCCACGTATTCGTAACGAAAAGATCTATCTCCATTTCCCAAAACCATGGTCGTTTGAACGAGATACATCTTGTTCAAATGACTTCCATTGTTGTTTGAATGACTGGTGATGTCGTTTGAATGACTCTCAAAGTCGTTCGAACGACCTGTCTGAGTTTCTCCCTTTGTTCGGTCCATGAAAGAATCTCACCCTCTGATACCAAGATTTCTCATACTGTAAAGCCCTTAAGAAAAATTCTACCAGATTTACACTCCAACACGATTAATAAAATCTTCCAATATCTACAGTCCACAATTTCACCTCTAAACTCATAATTTCAGTTATAGAATTTCCATAGCACCTCCATCTAAATTCTACCCGTTAACAATTAAAAAATTGATAAATTCCTGGGTTTCAAAATACAATTCTTAACTCCCCAACACTATTCCTTAAGATATTAATCTTCCTAAAAAATATATATGTAGTACTCCATAAATTTTGAAAACCCAATTTGTATGCCAACCCAACCCAAAAATAATTGATTTTTATCACACCCACTATAATATGAATCGATTATCACAAATTTACATTGAAATAAATTAACCACTTGCTTGTATATAATTTATAGAGTCTGATTCCTTTGATGAAGATGATAGATTTGTCTCCGAAAAGCGCCTAAAGTTAACCCTCTTTTTTTCTCTACAGGACTAGGTTTTGTCCTTTTGAATTCTGTTTATCGAAATACCTCTAATGTGGGTTTTATCAAAAACTCCCTCTAGAGTCATGCACACTTCAAACTCTTAAATTTAGCTTTTCTAATGCTAATCCCGAAATTAGACTTGTGGTATAATTTAATATGCCCCAAACACCCTCGTGTGAACCCAATTATGTCTAAAAATGCCCCGAGGCTAAATTACTACCCCTAGGTACTCATTTTAGACTATCTCGACCTATCTGAAATCAAATGTGCACTCAAAATTCCGATCCTAATTAGTTTATAGAATTCCCCAATTTTTCACCTAAAAATGCGACATAAAAATAATCCGACTAATTAAATCTCAATTCGCCAAATTGAATAAATCTTCCAATTTAAATAATTTCTCAAAATCATAAATTTAAATTTCTCCAAATTACAATAAGTTCTATTTCACCCCAAAAATAATTAAATTAAATCTCCTTTATGTTACGGGGTGTTAAACACACATGGGAAAAATAAAGTTTGTAGCCACAAAAATTTGTGGATACTCCATTAATAAAAAATGCAAATTGTAATCGATGGGATTGAAATGCAAGAAGATTCGAAACTCACCCCTATTTCGTTATAATTTAATAATATATACATTATTAAAAATCCACACCATAGAGGGAGAGGGAGTTTGTGTAACACCCCGCCCGCCCGGGGAGAGCGGACGGAGCGCTAATGCGATAAAATAAATCCAAACCCATAAGTGACAAGGTGTAGAGCATCTAAATAAACCCACAGTAATAAAAATCCACTAATCTCAATCTCTTCAATTACAATAAGTCTCTCAAATTACATACAACAACTAACTCGAAAATAAAATACAAATCTCCAATGCTCTATACATCAAAATAATACAAATCTTTCCCAAACAATCCTCGCTAAAATCAATCTCCACAGTGCCCCAAAATTCGCACTAACAAGCCACTAAAAGAAAATATGGGGAAGTACACAATACGACAAGAAAGATGCTCAACAAATATGGATTAGCAATGAATAAAACGTAACAACACGAGTACGAATATTCAAATAGACATGCAAATCTCAATAGCATTTCATCATTATAATTTCTCAACAACACTTTAACCGGGTCACCAGGCCTCACCACATCCGTATATGATTTATCAAGCCATAGCCCGGGAAACAGGAATTTTGACGGGTGCCCAACATCGTGCCATATTAAAATCTCATGACAACGTGCTCATCAACAATATAATGATACCACATGAATCAAAATAATTTCAACAATTATTTTCCAGATTTCAATGAATTTATCAATTCAAATATGAGTTGAATTAAACAAGAATTCAAAGAGAATGACACTCGCGAGATTTAAGGAGCATATTGTGTAAAACTCCATACCTCAAACCATGATGAGAAACCAATTATCACATCCTCAAGATCAACTCAAAATATCTACAAAAGCTCCTCTAATAACCTCAAACAAAATAGCCCCAAGAACACCTTTAATCTAAGGTTGGAACTCACAAATCTAAAGGGCCAATGTATATATAAAAAGAAGAGGAATATAAAATATATTTGCTGCCAAAATTTGTGCCAAAAGTATGTTAAAATGGTTGCCCACGACTCCTTTTATAATGCAAAGAAATGAAGAGTTGGAATCCAAAAGACTCCTTTAAATAAGGCAAAGAAATGAAGAGTTGAAATCCAAAAGGCTCCTTTAAATAAGGCAAATAAATGAAGAGTTGGAAGTCAAAACAACTCCAAGAGTTAAAAACATTTTAAGATCATTTTAAAATCCGTTTTAACTCCGTTTTCGAAACCGTTTGAAATTCTCGCCTTTAAAAATAATAACCAACATATTTGAGCAATAAAAATAATTTTATAAAAAACTTTATTTTTCCTCTTTATTTTGAAAATACCCCAAAAATTACGCGGGTTATTACACTTCCCCACTAACAATGGAATTTCTCCCTCGAAATTCGCCAAATGCCTAACTCTCAAAATCAGGCCAATAATCTCGAAAAATAATTTCGTCTCCAAAAATAAATTCCTCACATCTAATCTAGATGCCTATCACGAATATCACCTAAAATTTTCTATCTCCAAAAATTATTATCAACACAATGAACCCAAAACTCAAGACCCGAGGGTTGCCGTATACCTAAGCTCTGATACCATTTGTAACACCCCGCCCGCCCGGGGAGTGCGAACGGAGCGCTAATGCGATAAAATAAATCGAAACCCACAAGTGACAAGGTATAGAGCATCTAAATAAACCCACAATAATAAAAATCCACTAATCTCAATCTCTTCAATTACAACAAGTCTCTCGAATTACATACAACAACTAACTCGAAAATAAAATACAAATCTCCAATGCTCTATACATCAAAATAATACAAATCTTTCCCAAAAAATCCTCGCTAAAATCAATCTCCATAGCGCCCCAAAATTCGCACTAACCAGCCACTAAAAGAAAATATGGGGAAGTACACAATACGACAAGAAAGATGCTCAACAAATATGGATTAGCAATGAATAAAACGTAACAACACGAGTACGAATATTCAAATAGACATGCAAATCTCAATAGCATTTCATCATTATAATTTCTCAACAACACTTTAACCGGGTCACCAGGCCTCACCACATCCGTATATGATTTATCAAGCCATAGCCCGGGAAACTAGAATTTTGACGGGTGTCCAACATCGTGCCATATTAAAAAATCATGACAACGTGCTCATCAACAATATAATGATACCACATGAATCAAAATAATTTCAACAATTATTTTCCAGATTTCAATGAATTTATCAATTCAAATATGAGTTCAATTAAACAAGAATTCAAAGAGAATGACACTCGCGAGATTTAAGGAGGATATTGTGTAAAACTCCATACCTCAAACCATGATGAGAAACCAATGATCACATCCTCAAGATCAACTCAAAATATCTACAAAAGCTCCTCTAATAACCTCAAACAAAATAGCCCCAAGAACACCTTTAATCTAAGGTTGGAACTCACAAATCTAAAGGGCCAATGTATATATAAAAAGAAGAGGAATATAAAATATATTTGCTGCCAAAATTTGTGCCAAAAGTATGTTAAAATGGTTGCCCACGACTCCTTTTATAATGCAAAGAAATGAAGAGTTGGAATCCAAAAGAATCCTTTAAATAAGGCAAAGAAATGAAGAGTTGAAATCCAAAAGGCTCCTTTAAATAAGGCAAATAAATGAAGAGTTGGAAGTCAAAACAACTCCAAGAGTTAAAAATATTTTAAAATCATTTTAAAATCCGTTTTAACTCCGTTTTCGAAACCGTTTGAAATTCTCGCCTTTAAAAATAATAACCAACATATTTGAGCAATAAAAATAATTTTATAAAAAACTTTATTTTTCCTCTTTATTTTGAAAATACCCCAAAAATTACGCGGGTTATTACACTTCCCCACTAACAATGGAATTTCGCCCTCGAAATTCGCCAAATGCCTAACTCTCAAAATCAGGCCAATAATCTCGAAAAATAATTTCGTCTCCAAAAATAAATTCCTCACATCTAATCTAGATGCCTATCACGAATATCACCTAAAATTTTCTATCTCCAAAAATTATTATCCACACAATGAACCCAAAACTCAAGACCCGAGGGTTGCCGTATACCTAAGCTCTGATACCATTTGTAACACCCCGCCCGCCCGGGGAGAGCGAACGGAGCGCTAATGCGATAAAATAAATCGAAACCCACAAGTTACAAGGTATAGAGCATCTAAATAAACCCACAATAATAAAAATCCACTAATCTCAATTTCTTGAATTACAACAAGTCTCTCGAATTACATACAACAACTAACTCGAAAATAAAATACAAATCTCCAATGCTCTATACATCAAAATAATACAAATCTTTCCCAAAAAATCCTCGCTAAAATCAATCTCCATAGCGCCCCAAAATTCGCACTAACCAGCCACTAAAAGAAAATATGGGGAAGTACACAATACAACAAGAAAGATGCTCAACAAATATGGATTAGCAATGAATAAAACGTAACAACACGAGTACGAATATTCAAATAGACATGAAAATCTCAATAGCATTTCATCATTATAATTTCTCAACAACACTTTAACCGGGTCACCAGGCCTCACCACATCCGTATATGATTTATCAAGCCATAGCCCGGGAAACAGGAATTTTGGCGGGTGCCCAACATCGTGCCATATTAAAATCTCATGACAACGTGCTCATCAACAATATAATGATACCACATGAATCAAAATAATTTCAACAATTATTTTCCAGATTTCAATGAATTTATCAATTCAAATATGAGTTCAATTAAACAAGAATTCGAAAAGAATGACACTCACGAGATTTAAGGAGCATATTGTGTAAAACTCCATACCTCAAACCATGATGAGAAACCAATGATCACATCCTCAAGATCAACTCAAAATATCTACAGAAGCTCCTCCAATAACCTCAAACAAAATAGCCCCAAGAACACCTTTAATCTAAGGTTGGAACTCACAAATCTCAAGGGGCAATGTGTATATAAAAAGAAGAGGAATATAAAATATATTTGCTGCCAAAATTTGTGCCAAAAGTATGTTAAAATGGTTGCCCACGACTCCTTTTATAATGCAAAGAAATGAAGAGTTGGAATCCAAAAGACTCCTTTAAATAAGGCAAAGAAATGAAGAGTTGGAATCCAAAAGGCTCCTTTAAATAAGGCAAATAAATGAAGAGTTGGAAGTCAAAACAACTCCAAGAGTTAAAAACATTTTAAAATCATTTTAAAATCCGTTTTAACTCCGTTTTCGAAACCGTTTGAAATTCTCGCCTTTAAAAATAATAACCAACATATTTGAGCAATAAAAATAATTTTATAAAAAACTTTATTTTTCCTCTTTATTTTGAAAATACCCCAAAAATTACGCGGGTTATGGTAATAAAAGTACTCACATAGACAAAGTAGCATCAAACATGAAGACAAATAACTTATAAACTAATGCAAAGAAATTAGATTGACAAGTGTGGAACACAAAAGGTTTCAAATGATCCTCAAATACCTCTCCTTCTGAAAAGCATTTTAGATTCCACAGAGAATACATATTATTAATAACATAAGAGAATCGAGTAATTAGGAGTAAACTAAATTTGGTAAAAGTAAATACTTACATAGCTTTTCCATCCAAAATGTATTATGATTTTGGAATGGCTCCCATATCTGAATATGCATTTCGAAGAAAAACCTATATATGGATTAATAACCCAAGTATAGTGAAAATATAATCAATATAATCAAATTATCACACCCCAGATCGAAAAAACTAACACATTAAAAACACCATTAGTACGTATAAGACCAAATTGAACATAAAATATACAAAACACTTCAATAGATTTGAGTTTCATAAATCTGGAACCAAATATCATAAAGTTGAAAAATAGATTTTAGAGAGAGAAAGAAATTATACCTAATTAAAACTCCAAGAGGAAAAGGAAATTAATAAACTCTACAATAATTACTAAAAGCCCTAATTTTAAACCCTAAACAGTGGAACTCGCCTATTTTTGAAACCCTTGAGTTTAAATCTGGTATCTGAAAAATCAAATCAAATCAAAACAAAAATGTTACAATCTATATAAAAAAATTAATTGACGGTTTATTCAATGGAAAATGGGAAATGCATAAGTTTATCCAGCAAAGATTCATAACTAAACGCATAAAACCCCAAAATGACACAAATATAGAAATAAAAAATGTCCTGAAACCCCTGTATAAAAGTAGAACCTCTAATATCTAAAGAGTAAAAGAAATAATACCTAAAAACCCTAAAATTTGTGGGGAAAATGTGCCAGAAATTTTCCTGAGAAAAATATGCCAAAAACCCAAATATCCGTAAATTCCATCGCCAAAGACAAAAAACTCAATAACCATATACCCAATAGAAGAAATCAGTAGATCATATGAAAAAAAAAATCTGTATGATAACCACAAAATTGAAGAGTGAGATTGCGTGTTTAACATAAAAACGTAGAAATAGATAAATTAGCTTGATTAAAACACCAATAAATGGGATTTAGACAAAAGAACCATATCCTTGTACCTTCTTTATGGCTCGTGAATGCTAGTAGATTGTGATGATAGGGGGTTTATGTGATGAAAGTGGGTTTGAGAGAGAATGGATAAGATAGTCAAGTGAGATAATCGAGTGATGATATGGTGTGTGTGTCTATATGTGGTTACCAAGTTAGGCTACTTCCAAATTTTTTATATAGGAGGGAGGTGATGCAAAAAATTTGAGCGCGATATTGAATTGAGGGAAACAATCATAGAAGTTTATTGTCATGAGGAGAATCATAAACTTTATTGTTCTTTTACATTTTTGAAATTAAAAAACAATGATCCTTTTATATATATATATATATATATATATATATATATATATATATATATATATATATATATATATATATATATATATACAAGCACACACATTGTATAACCAATTGTTTAATAATTTTGGTTTTGTTACCCAAGGGTAGAAGAATATTTGTTCGATATGGATAAGTCATGGATGACCAAGCATGGATTATCCAAAGAATATATGAGCAGGGTTGAAATATTTCTAAGATTTGTTGAAGATGGAGCGATTGATCCTAGTTCAATTCGGTACCCAGGCACTAAGTTCAATAACATCTTCAAGATGATGTAAATGGTATAAGGTATCATTTATACAATAATATAATTCATCCAAGATACACAACGTGGGATTGGCATGGTAAAGAAGAAAATAATAGAGAGTTTTCAAGTGTGGAATGTTATGAGACTATCGATGGAGACCGTGGAATTAATATTGATGATGTTATAAACACAATAGATATGGTCCAAAATTTAAATAAAAAGCTCACCAAAAATAAAAAAGATTTCCAAAATTTTCTTGGAGATGCACCAAAGCCCTTTTATAGAGGTTGTAGAAAGTATACTATGTTGGTGGTAATAGTGAAAATATTCAATATAAAGACTAGAATTGTTTTTTATGACAAGACCTTCTCGAATTTGCTTACGCTATTTGTAGATGATAATGAATTGCCTTTATCTACTATGGAGGCAAAGCGTAGTTTGTTTGCATCTCGGATGGAGTATCAGAAAATGCATACTTGTCCTAATTCTTGCATAATTTATAGAAAAGAGTATGAGAATGCAATACTACATCCTACTTGTGGAAAATGAAGATATAAAGTCAATAAGAATGTGACTGATGGGGGGGGGGGGGGGGGGAGGAGGGTGTACCTGCAAAAGTACTATGGTACTTTACACCAATCTCAAGATTCAAAAGGTCGTTACAATCCACACAAACATCAAAAGATTTTACGTGGCATGCTAAGGGAAGAGAAATTCATGGTCGATTGCGTGATCTAGCAGATTCACCACGATGGAAGCTAATAGATGAGAAGTGGCTTGAGTTTACGAAAGAATCAAGGAAACTTAGATTATCTATCTCAAGTGTGGTGACAATTATTATTCAACACAAAGAGATAAGAGAAGTACAATCACCAAACATAAAAAATGAATATAAAATGCCGAAGTCACACAACAAGAGATGTACGTGGTTCAGCAAAAATGCCTACGTCCACGGTGGCGCAGTCAGTATTATTTCTATGTTCTCTGGAGAGTGATTACAAAGAATATAGGATGTCCTTTGCCCTCGACGTAGGGTTTATTTTATACATGTTCATTTCAGGGAGCGGGGGTGTTGGACTTCTCCACGTTTTCCATCTTCTCCTAGAAGCCCTCGTAATGGGAACATGGGAGAAGACTATATCATAACCGGCTAAGATATGAGGGATCCGAACTTTGGGCCGATACAATAGGGCTACTCGTTCAGGCCCATCATTCTATTTTTGGGTACCCATAATTGCCCCTAAGTTTGTTGGGCCATATTTTGGGCTCAATAAATTTAAATGATTTGCCATAATGACTCATTTCTTCACTGTGCAACTTTTCCTAAAGTTCGAGGACTGAGTTTAGGCGGCACTTGCTTTGTGGTTTTTGCGTTATGATTAGCAGCACTCAAAACCTACCCAGAGCAGTCATTTCTCGGCCGTCGTTTCAATCTTCTCAATACTCTCCCATTTTCTATGAGATCTAGAGATCCACGTTCATTTCTCCTAGTCTCCATTCTTATTGCTTTCGGTCTTCCTTGTCATTTAGCTCGTGCTTCTTCATCGTTCGAATCGAACTTTCATCTTGTAAGTCTCATATGTTTCTCTTTGTTTTTTCTTTTTGAATTTGTAGTTTTTAGGGTTTCCCAATGGTAAAGATCGGTAATAGGTCAGTGTCTGAGTTTAGGAAGTTTTATAATATCCTAGAGTGGGTAGAAATTGAGTGTGTCCCTCCCCCTAGAAATGTTAGAGAGATAGAGGGTGCCCACTGGATCCATGTCTTGCTGCTTTCCGAAGGGGGACTAACTTTTCCTCCTAATGACTTATTCTTGCACTTCTTTGGTTATTTCAACATTGTTACTGCACAGGGTTCGCCCAATGTGTGGAAGATAATCAATGGTGTTCATAGAATAAATCAGTTATACGTTACAAAGTTAGGACTCGTCGAGGTCTGTTTTTTCTATTATTTTCCTCAAACTAGTTCTGGTGTTCTCTATCTCAAGGCCAGGAGTCCTAACAGGGTATTGGTAGTAAACCTACCTGATTCCCATAAGGACGATTGGCAAGATGGCTTCCTTGCTAGAAATTGGCAGTTTTCCCCCCAGACAGAGGGGTCGGGGTGTGATAGGTTCTCTGCTCCCTTTTATAAGGAGGAATATATAGGTAGATTTTTCTCTGTTCCTTCAATTTATTTACTAATTTATGCTCTTTCTAACGTTTCCTATTTTTTCTTCAGCGAGGTCGAAGAACTTGGAACCTGCTCACACCGAGGTTCACCTTTTTGAATTGGTCAAGGCCTGGAATATCAAGGAGCCTTTAGCCAACGAAGAGCATCCTCGGTCTATTGCTTTTTTTCTCGAATACAAAAACGTTGGTTCTAGTTTTATAGCGAGGCCGGTAGATAGTATCCCTTAAAGAGACTGCTGCTGATCCTATTCAGTTGGACGAGGAGGAGAGTAGCTCTGAAAGTGATATTTTCGGTGGTGTCGAAGGAAATTTTGGTGAGGAGATCTCCAGTGGTGGTTGATCTTATGATTTAGAGGAAGTTTATGAAGCTCGAGGATCTTCGAGCACGTCTAGCAGTTCAAGCGAGGAGATGGTTCCTCCAAGGAAAAACATGATTCAGGATGATGATGATGATGATCACGTGCTCCTCGCTTAGAGGTCAAAGAAGCAGAAGTCTACTACTGGGGCTGTAGCTACTGGCTCTCGGTATTCTGCTCAGGAGCAGGAGAGGAAGAGGAGAGAAGAAGAACAGTTTAGAGAGAGAGAGAAAAAAAGGAAGAGGAGAGAAATAAGATGGAGGAACAGAGGAAGATAGAGAAAGATAAATAGGAGGAGAGGAGAAGGATGGAATCGAGCATAAAGGCTGGGTAGGCCTTAGTCCCTGTGTCTGCATTACCCGAGGGGGCCTCAGTTGCTATTCCTCCTCAATTGGACCCCGCGCTGCTTGAGAGGGCAGTTCTTCCTGCTAATCGCCAAAGAGCACTGGGGTCTGACGAATTTTCCCTACAAGCTAGCCAGGGGCTAGCCTTGGTAAGACCTTTTCTTTTATCTAATGCTTTAATAAGTTTTAGCTGTTTCCTCTTCCTGATCTCTTCTTTGTTTCTAAAAGTTTATGACTGACTTCGTTGTGCTCTATCGCTCTCGTGATGAGTTGGTGAGAAGGAACAACAAGCTGGAGTAGCAAAAGGCCGCTTTGGAAGTGAGGGGCACTCAACTGGAGGCTTATTTGAAGAGTGTTGATGCTGCCCGAGTCTCTTCTGACCTGGCCCTCGTCAATTCCAATCGATAGAGGGATGCGGCAGTTAAAGAGATGATCGAGCTGAGGTAGGCCTATGACCTGGTCTATTCGAGCAAGTTGGCCATTATAGAGGAGAACAAGCTGCTGACCGAGCAGTTAAGGGAGAAAGAGTCCCAGGCAACCACCATCAAGGAGGATTCATACAACTCCGGTTGGACTGCTAAATATGAAGACACTGAGGTTTAGATAGGCTACATCAGTTGTCTGAACTTCAAGAAGGGTTAGAACAAGGCCCTCTTAGCTGCTGGTGTTCACGCTGACTCTCATTTGTTCGACGAGCACGACCCGAGCCTGAAAATGACTGTGGATAAAAAATCCCATGCCCCGACTATTAAAGGTGTTGAGCCTATTTCCCAGACATTGCCTACTGAGGTCCTCCCTGCTCAGGCGACAGAGGTTACCCCTGTTGAGGGGGGTGCTTCTACTGTTGCTAATAAGGAGAAGCATCCAGCTACCTCTGGGAAGCCTTAGGTTGCTAATTAGTTATCTTATAGGGTTACTTTTTGTATCTTCGTTTGTAATTTTCCTTTTTGCAACTCGATGTACTTTAACCCTTATCAATGAAAAGGTTTCGTTTTCCAGTGCACTGATTTATTTTTCTCTCCATTGCCCTTTTATTTCTTGTAGTCGATTGATGTCGATGATTATATACCAGCCACTTCCCAACTGGGAATAATGCTTGGACCTGATGTAAGCTCTGAAGTTCATCATAATTTTGTGAGGATTTGCAAATCACTATGATTGAGGAACAAGCGCTTTATGGAGCAGACTAAGCTTGTCGCTAAATTGAAGGACAGGCTCCAAGAGATGGAGGAAGTTGGCGCCTCAGTCTAAGAGGAGGTGAATACACTAAGAGCAATGCTTTTAGACACTTTTTAGATCAACTAAGTTGGGGAAATACTTTAGTAAGAAAATGAAGCTTTAAGGAGAGAGGTCTCGCGTCTTAGGGAGCATACGCTGAGCACCGCTCCTGCAGTATTGCGAGGCTCTTCTTTGTCGCAAAGCTAAGGCTGGCTTGAGCGATGTTCCTCCTGTGCTGCGAGGCTCTACTGGTCCATCCGTTCCGCGAGCTGGCAGGAGCACTAGGAGTTTAGATATGGAAATGGAAGATCTTCGTGGTGATGTTCAGCGAGCATATGTGATCGCTGATGGGCTTCAAAGGGATGTTACTCGGCTGTGGCACCTGTTTAAAAAAGGACCTCGGCGAGTATGGGCCGACGATTATGACTAGGGTTGGCTTGATTCTTCGACGCGGCTGACTGAGTTTGAAGAGATCGCCTTCATCAGGGGGTGGTTGAGTGCCTTGATGGAGATGCAAGTTCCAAGGAACTCAATGCTCTGGTATCACTATGAAAAATCTCCTTCCACTCGGATGCCTAATCCCTTCCAGAGAGATGATCAGTGGATACCCGTCGATTCCATCCCTCGGAACTATTGGAGTCGGATGCTAACAAAGTCGTGGAAGAGTTAGTTCCTCCTCCCGATGATGGTCGAAGAGGTCAAGTGGCTAATTGTCTCGTTCAGAGTCCTCACCCCCACTAAGATTTTCCCAGTAGTTACTCTGTGTATTTTGTATTAAAGTGATGTTATGTTAATGTTTTGGGCGAGCTCGCCGACTAAACATGTATTGTATTTGTTGTAAATATGGTGGATTAATATAAAATTTATGTTTTGGGCTAATTTAGTTGACTAGACAAGTGTATTATATTTTCCATATTCTTACTCCTTTATGATCTGTAAATTTGCATTATTACGTAAGTGTCCTTCTAGTCCAGTATACTATCGAGATACCATTGTGCCCCACTTTACCTTTTAGGTTGTGTCGTGACACTCCCTTAGGCTTAAGTGTGGAAATTGGCGAGGACACACCTGGTGTTGGATGCTCTATCCGATCAGGATTTTATTCAACCAAAGATGGTTTGGTGACCAGTTTCAACTTGGCCATATTGCCTATGGATCTCCTGTAGGGCTTCATATATTGCCAGGGGCAATGCTAAGAGGTCTTTCATTTTTCATAATGAAAACCTGAGAAGGGGCATTTCCCTGCTATGGTGTAATGATCAATGTGCCTGTCACTTGGAAAAGGTGTGTGATAAAGCTTATATAGCCGATACTTATTAGAACGCAAATGTTAAACAACTTTTATTAATTACAAGGAAAATGAACTCCTAGTTCCATAACAAAAGAACAAAAGGAGAATCTAAAAATAGAATTTCTTGAGATTGGCTGCGTTCCATGCTCGAGGTATTTCTCTGCCTTCCATCATTTCTAAGTGATAGACGTCTTGAAAATTATCTATTGTGACCTTGAATGGTCCTTCCCAGTTTGGTCCTAGCTTACCATTTGATGGTTTTACTGCGCTGCCCAGGACTTTTCTTAGGACACAGTCCCCAACTCGAAATTTCCTTGGGTTGACCTTTTTGTTATAGTGCCTTGTGAGCTGCTGCTGATAGCTCGCTAGTTTTACTAGGGCTAGCTCTCGGCACTCATCGGCTAGGTCGAGCTCAGCGAGTAATACTACATCATTATGGCCCTGGTCGACAAGGCTGTACCTCATTGTTGGCAAGCCTACGTCTAATGGGATGACTGCTTCCATTCCATACGTCAGCGAAAATGGGGTTTCCCCCGTTGCTCGTCGTGGAGTGGTTCGGTAGGCCCATAGAATATGTGGTAATTCATTTACCCATGCGCTTTTGGTTCGCTCTAATTATTTCTTCAACCCGTCGATTATTATTTTATTGGAAGCCTCGGCGTAGCCATTGCTCTGAGGATAGGCCACCGAGCTTAAATAGTGTCTGATTTCGTGTTCGTCGCAAAAATTCTGAAAGGAGCCTCTTTCGAACTGTGTTCCATTATCAGTGATGACGGTTCTGGGGATGCCAAAATGAGTGATTATATTTCTCCATATGAACCTTATAATGTCTGCATCTCAGATGTTTGCTAGGAGCTCCGCCTCGATCCATTGGGTGAAGTAGTCGGTTATGACCAATAGATACTTGCGATTGTCGGCGGCGGTAAGAAGTGGTCCTACAATGTCCATTCCCCATTGGGAAAATGTCCATGGGCTGTAATGTGATTTTAGGTCGTTAGCATGTTGGTGGACCATAGGAGCATGAAGATGTCATTTCTCGCACTTGCGAACATATACTGCGGAGTCCTTTTGCATATATGGCCACTAATAACCTTCCTTCATTGCTCGAAAAGCCAGAGACCTTCCTCCAATATGGCCTCCATAGATTCCCTCATGAAGTTCATGTATAACTTTCTCGACATCCCTTCGGTGAACACATAAAGGTAGGGACCGAAAAATGATCTCTTGTATAGCTTGCCCTCAGGGGATAAGTGAAAGCGAGCAGCTTTGACTCTTATCTGGTGACCCATTTTCTTATCATCTGGAAGTGTGCCATACTTCAAATAATCCCTTAATGGGTCCACCCAGGCGGGTGCTGACTCAATTCGGAGCACCTGCTCCACGCTTGGTAGCTCGCTGTTACGGTTAATGTTCGGGTGAGCGAGGAAATCGATGGGGATTGTTCTTTTTAAATCAGAATCGATTGCTGAGCTCAGGGCTGCTAGGGCGTCAGCATGGTTGTTATGTCCCCTGGGGAACTGCTGGACATTGACTTCTTCAAAGTTAGCTAATATGCTCTTTGCCAAGGCGAGGTAGGCTTCCATCCTTTCATCTTTTGCGCTGTAGTCTCCGCTTATCTGATTGGAGACTAACTGTGAGTCGCCAAACACTTGTAACTGCTTTTCCCCCAAAGCGTCTGCTTTCTGGAGGCCGGCTATCAGGGCCTCATATTCTGCTTCATTGTTAGAGGCTTCAAATCCAAGCCTAATTCCCTGCTCGAGGATTGCATTTTCCGGAGTGATAAGTACGATGCCTACTCCTGCCCCCTTTGAATTGGAGGCTCCATCAACGAATAATTTACATATTCTCTTCGTCGTGTGGACCCCTTTTTGTTTTGCTGGCTATGGTTGGTCGCAAGGCTGCTCGCTTGTGAATTTGGCTATGAAATCAGCAAGGACCTGCCATTTGATTGCGTTCCTTGGTTGAAATTTGATATCAAATCGTCCGATCTTGACTGAACATTACGACAGTCTTCCCTATAAATTCGTCTTCCTCAGGATTGATTTAAGGGGGTGCGATGTAAGGACGATTATAGTGTGTGCTTCGAAATAGTGCTTCATCTTTCTCGAAGCCACTACTAGAGCGAATGCGAGCTTCTCCAGTGGTAGGTACCTCTGCTCGGCGTCCAATAAGGTCTTTCTTGCATAGTATACAGAATCTGGTTGGAAACGAAGAATCTGGCTGACGGTGTGGCTGGAAACGAAGAGGTAGAAGTATAAAGAATCTGGTTTTTGGGGCATGACGAGCAGTGGTGGGGAGTTGAGGTAAGATTTGAGCTCTTCTAATGCCCGCGAGCAATCTTGGTTCCATTCTAACATTTTGTTTCCCTTTAGAAGCTGGAAGAAAGGCTTGCACTTCTGGAAGGACTTAGAGATAAAGCGGTTTAAGCCAGCGAGCATACCGATGAGCTTCTGTACGTCCCGGATCGTGCGAGGGGATTGTACCTTTTTTATTGCATCGATCTGGTCTGGGTTAGCCTCGATGCCTCTCTTACTGACCAAGTACCCAAGAAATTTTCCTGACTGGACATCGAAGGAACATTTGCTCGCATTAAGTTTCATTCGATATTTCCTACGGATTTTGAAGGTTTTTAACAGGTTTGAAAGGTGGTCTTCATTCTTCTTTCTTTTAATGAGAATATCATCGATGTAGATCTCCATGGTGTCTCCCATTTGATCCTTTAACATCTTGGTGACTAGCCACTAGTAGGTTGCCCCTGCATTTTTTATCCCGAAGGGCATGACCTTATAACAGTATAACCCAATTGTGGTGATGAATGTTGTTTTGTCCTAGTCTAGGGCATAAAGAGGGATCTGATGATACCCTGAGTATGCGTCCAGAAAAATCATTCTTTCATGAGCTGTAGTGACATCTACGAGTTGATCAATTTTGGGGAGGGGAAACTACCTTTCGAGCATGCTCTATTGAGGTCAGTGAATTCGATGCAAACACTCCACTTTTAGTTGCTTTTTGGAACTACTACTGGGTTGGATAACCATTTGGGGAATTGTACCTCCCGTATGGATCCTGCATCCAGAAGTTTTTCCACTTCTTTTTCCACGGCTTTGGCCTTCTCGGGTGCAGTTCGTCGTGCCTTCTGCGCGATTGGTTTGAAGGTGGGATTGATGTGAAGCTGATGACAAACCATACTAGTATCAATTCTAGGTAGCTCATATGGTTCCCACGAAAAGACGTCTACATTGTTCCTCAGTAGGGTAGTTAGTTCTTTCTTCTCCTGATATGTGAGAGAAGATCCAATCAAGAAGATCCTGATGTCATTGCAATATCCAGCTGTGATTTCCTCTAGGTCCTCAATGACACGTTCAGAGGGGAGGAGCCTAGTCTCCTCTACTCCGGGCCTACCATATTTTAATTGTTATTTCGAAGGTGTTAGACCTTCCTCAACTTTCTCGTTGGGCTTGTCGGCCTTCTTCTCTGGACTTGGTCGGATGGCTACTATGAGGCACCTTCTTACCATTGCTTGATCGCCGTGGATCTCCATTACTCCTCGCTCGGTTACATACTTGAGTTTCTGATGGTAGGTCGAGGAGACTGCCTTCATCGCATGTAGCCATCCCCTACCGAGGATGGCTTGGTATGGCGAGTCGATGTCAACCACTAAAAACACAATCATCTTGGAGATGTTTCCTGCGCGTACTAGCAGTACGATCTTTCCCAGGGGCATAGTTATTTTTCCAGCGAAGACAACTAAAGGGACATTAGCTTCCTTTAGGTCGGCGACGCTTAACTTCAATTTTCGGAATAGGTCGAGATACATTACCTCGAACGAGATTCCTTGGTCGACGAGTAACTTGTCGACGTCAAAGTTAGCTATCCTGAGAGTAATGATCAAACCATTGTGATGTGGGGTTCTCACTCCCACCAGATCTTCATATGTGAATATAATATGCTTATTATAGTCGACGTCATCTGCTCGTCGACGCTTTCCTGACTGTGACTTTTCTGGGTTGATTTGAAAAGCTTGCATCATCGCTATAAGCTTCTTCACCTCCATTCGAGCTGAATTTCCTTGGATCTGGTTGGCATCATATGCCATGTGAATTACCGCGAACTCATGTCTAACATCATCTTCGAGCATGTTGTCATGTCTCGCCTCTCTATTGGCAGTAACTTTCTCTACCTTCTTCTCCACAAACTCGTTCAAATGCTCGGATTGGGCCAGGTTCTCGAGGTGAGACTTAAGGGCCTTGCAATGTTCGATGTTATGTCCCCCTTCTTTATGAAAATCGTATCTCAACTCATTTTTTCTCTTTGAGGGATCTCCCCCCATTATCCTGGGCCACTTGATGAATGGTTCGTCTTTGATTTTTGCGAGAATTTTGTAAATTGGTTCTCTGAAGACAGTGTTGATCGCCTGAAATGCTCTTAACACATCATTATTGCCTCCGTTCTTGGATCCATTTCCCCCCATTCTTTCCTTCTTTCTTCTGGTTCCCAGTTTTGTCACTTCCCTTGGCAGCGAGTTTAGCTCGACCGTTTTCCCCTGTGCTGAAGCGGGTGACATCTTCTTCCTTGGCATATTTCTCGATGCGAGTTATTAGGTCGTCAATAGTCATAGCCTCCTTATTCTTTAGGGAATGGTATAGAAGGGAAGAACTGGGTAGCCCAATTTTGAAAGAGGCCACTACCACTTTCTTCGAGCAGTCCTCGACCTCGTTGAATAACTCCCAGTACCTCTTCGCGTAGTCTCGGATGGTCTCTTGAGGCATTTTTCATTGTCAGCAAAGCATCCATCTTTTTGGGATGGAAGCTAGTAGTAATAAATCGGGCCATAAAGAGCTCAGCCAGGGACTTAAAACTCCTGATGGACCGGTGGGGTAGCCTTTCGAACCATTTATGTGCCACGTCATGCAGGCTCGAGGGAAAAATTCATCACATTACTGCGTCTCGATTATTCTAGGGAGTCATGGCCTGTCGATACTGCCTGACGTGATCAATGGGATCAGTCTTACCGTCATAAATCTTGAACCTTTGAATAGCAAACTTCTTGGGGGCTTCCTCTTCCTCTATTTCCCTCGAGAGAGGTTATTTTATCTGAGTTTTGAGAGCTCATCTAGCGAGTTCTTGGGTCGATCTAGTACCGTGAGGTGCAGGGTGTTGGTCCATCTCCCTTTGAACCAGACTTCAAATGTTATCGTTGCTACGAGCAGTGCTCTGTTAACAGTTAGCTTGTCGTAGCTCCTCGCGTAGGTCATCCTCTGACTCGTTTCCCTCAACCTTTTGGGATCCTTGCCTGGGTCTCCTTCCTCAACTGCGAGACTTGATCGCCTGAGGGCTAGGAGAGCAGTACGGATGTCTCCTGGTATCATGATGGTGCTCTTTCTCCAATCTCTCTAATCTTATTTTCAAGTGAGCATTCTCATCCTCGTGCCTACGAGAAGACTCCCTTTGTTCGTGGAGCCTTGCCTCATATGCATAAATTAGCCTGGATATCTTCATGGACCTCACTAGTCCTTGGCTTTCTTCTGAGGCTGGTTTTTCTAAGCAAGCCCTCTGATCTGAACGTCGAACTGGAAATCTAATCGTGCGAGGAGAAGGTGGCTCTTGAATATCCCCTGCCTGGTGAGCATTACTACCATGACCAGACATTTCGAGCTTTTTTTTAGGTGTGGGCTTTCTCATGGAAGATAAACGTTTCCCACAGACGGCGCCAATTATGGTGAAAATTATTATTCAACGCAAAGAGATAAGAGAAGCGAAATCACCAAACAGAAAAAGGAATATAAAATGTCGAAGTCACACAACAAGAGATGTACGTGGTTCAGCAAAAATGCCTACGTCCACGGTGGTGCAGTCAGTATTATTTTTATGTTCTCCGGAGAGTTATTACAAATAATACAGGATGTCCTTTGCCCTGGACCTAGGGTTTATTATATACATGTTCATTTCAGGGAGTGGGGATGTTGGACTTCCCAACATTTTCCATCTTTTCCTAGAAGCCCTAGTAATGGGAACATGGGAGAAGACTATATCATAACCGATTACGATATGGAGGGTCTGTACTTTGGGCCGCTACAATAGGGCTACTCGTCCAGGCCCATCATTCTATTTTCGGGTACCCATATCAACAGATATAATTAATACACATAATTCCCTTAGCACTAGATATAGTTGTCGTCTAGTTATGTTGAATACTTACTTATAACCTTTCATCGGAGTTATGCATGAAAAGAAAGTATACTCAATTAACATTGTTGATATCAGGGCCCAAACAACCTGAAAATTACATTGATGTTTAATTGACACTGCTAGTTGAGGATTTGAAAACTTTATGGGATCAAGGAGTGAGGGCTTATGATGGATACTTACAAGAATATTTTACACTAAGGGTTGTTTTGTTGTGGACAATTGATGATTTCCCTACATATGGGAATTTTGTCGGGTTCTACTGCAAAGGGATATTATGCTTATCCAATGTGTAAAGAAGAGACATATTCTGAGAGATTGAAAAAATTGTGCTAAGTGCATTTATATTGAGAATATAAGGCATTTTTAATTGAACGGTCCGTTTCGAAATTAAAAAAACCTTTAACGGTGAGAAAGAGTTTGGGTCACCACCTGAACCTTTGAGTGGGGAAAATGTTAGAACAAGAAGACAATATTTTTTTATCTTGATTATTAGAAGCATCTTCCTATACGACATAACTTGGATGTAATTCATATTGAAAAGTATGTTTATGAGAATATAATTGGGAGTTTACTTAAAATTTTGGGAAAAACAAAAGATGGTGTGAAGATTCGTAATGACCTCATCGAGTTGGGTTTAAGGAAGGATTTAGCACCACAAGTGAACGAGAAAGGGACTTACATGTCGCCGATAGGTTACATATTATCTAAAGAGGAAAAAATAATGATGTGTGAAACTTTGCATGATCTTAAGGTCCCAGATGGATACTCTTCAAATTTCAAAAGTCTTGTCTCCATAGAATATTTAAAATTATACGACCTCAAATCCCATGAACAAAACATTCTAATGGGAACAATTGCTTTTAGTTGCTATGCAAGGTGTATTGACAAAACATGTGAGATATGTACTTATTAGAGTATGCTTCTTTTTTCCATGCTTTTTTTGAAAAATTCATGGATGTGGATAAATTAAAGGAAATTCAAAGGGATCTTGTGGTCACAGTGTTCTTGTTAGAGAAATACTTTCCACCATCATTCTTTGACATCATGATACATTTAATAGCGTATCTTGTGATAGAGGTTGAACTTTGTGATCCAATTTTTTTTTATGGACGTACCCAATTGAGAGGTGAGTGTGTTAATTTTTTCCATTATAATCAAATATACATCATGATTGTTGTCTTATCCTTAGTGAGTTTTTGGTGTATGAAAGTTTTAAAAGATTATGTGAGAAACGAAAATCATCCTGAAGTATGCATTGCGAAATGTTATAGATACAAAGAAGTAACCAAGTTTTTCTTCAAAATTCTTATCTGGATGAAACAAAATTAGAGTTCATTCTGATGTAGAAGATGACAGATCTTTGGGGGGTGCTGATAACATTGAAGTCGATCGTTTCATATTGAATCAAGAACATCTCCATGTGTTTAATAAAACTAGTGATGTTTAACCTTATAGAGCGTAATTATATTGAAATAAAACATACTCGATACGATTTTACTTTCTTCTATATGAAACATTACTCATTCATAAGTTGATGTAGGGATCATGAACAATATTTGAGGAAAATGCCCATTCGTAAAGAAACAAAATAAAACGTTGTTAGAAAAGGAGTATAACCTCACTTTTATTCAATGGTTTCGTGAAAAGGGTATGCATTATAAAAGTGTACATGTATCTTGTTGTCATAATTTATTTTTACTAATATTCTTAAAATACTCCTCTTAAAATACCATGTTGAAGTTGAGCAACATGTCCTAAATACGAATGTGTTAGACACTTTAAATTGGTTGCCTCAAGGACCACGTCAAGATGTATTAAAATATCATGGTAATATCATTAAAAATGTCATTATCAAATAAAGGACAGTGATGATGTTTGAGTTAACCAAAATAATGGATTGAGACTAATGGCCAAAACGATGCAATTTCCTAGCACGAAGGATAGTAAACCTGTTATTAAAGATATGGTTTTTTTCGGTGTGATTAAAGAGATATGGTTGCTAGACTATTTTGCATTTAAGATTCCTGTATTTAAGTGTGAAATTGTTGAGAACAAAAATAACATTAGGATAGATGAACTTTGATTCACTTCGGTCGAACTTGCTAAAGTTGGTCATAAATTCGACTGTTTTATCTTGTCTTCTCAGGCCAAGAAAGTCTTTTACGTAGTTAATCAATGGGATACTAAATGGTCAATTTCACTGTCATCTTCTCAAAAGGAGTATCATGATGAGAGAAACAGTGATGCATTGGTCGATTACGATGGAAATGATATTCAAGCTAGGGAATTGCCCAATGTTGAATCTTTCGATGTCATTAATGAAATTTCATCAAATTATGCACGTCAATATTGTGAGGGGACTTGGATTGACAATCAAATATCATCTTCTCAAATATGTGTCCTTTTATGTGAATTGTAAGTCTTCTATTTGATTGGATGTTACTAGGGAACATATTTTTTATTTGGTTTTATATTTGTTATGTTCGGACATTAAATTGAAAGTGAATCAATTTCTTATCGTATATTTCAATTCAGTATATTTTTTTTTTGATTTCTTAATGCTTATTAGTAACTGATTTTGCGATATATTTGTATTTTATATGCTTGTCCTTTCAACGACTAGCCCATTAATCAAGTCGATTCATGCTATTCTATAAATTTTGAATCTTTAGGCTCCATATATGATCTTTTAGTTGTTTTGATAACAAAAACTCCTATCAGCTTCCACCATGAAGAATGGCATTGTTGGAACACTGAATACACATATTTGATTATTCATCAATACATGAAATAATATTTCCACACATCATGGTATCAACGCAAACAAAATAGGTATCTACCAACTATATATATATATATATATGCACACACACACACACACACATCTATAGGTATAGAGTGACACTGATATCTTTTCTAAATAACTTGAACATAATCCATTAGAATCTAATTGGACATTAGGATAGTAATCATTTGTGTTATCAGAGATACTAACGTAATCTACTATTTTTTAATTATTTTTATTTATTTTTTTAGGTGCTATGCCTATAAATCATTTAATGGACATAAAATTTTAAGGAAGGTAGAAGTTAAAGGAAGCTTATCTAATGTGTTATTTTGACATTGTTTCAAGGAATTTCACCCATAATCCAAACAATACTTGAGTTCATATTTGATATTTCTAGTTAGGTATTCTTTTTATCCTCTCTCCCTATTTGTATCTCAGTTTATGTTCATTTATGCTTGAAATAATTGAACCTTTTCATGTTGTTATAAAGAAACAAATCTCCCCCAATGAAATTATAACGAGCACGAAAAAACAAATCTGAAAAGGAATTGCTAAAGCAAAAAAATGTATAAAAATATCTTACCTTTTTTTGGTTTCTAAATCAGGATTTTGGTTCTTACATGGATTCGAAAAACGAAGAAAATCAACATCACGCGGACTCAAATAATGCTCATAACGTGATTCTTGAAAATGACGATATTGAAGAAAATTATGACAATTGTAAAGGTAGAGAGACAACAAAGCTCAAACAATTTATCAAAATTCAAATTACCAAAGAACGAATACAGATTTTGTACAATGAAAAAGGCCAAGCAGTTTTTAGTAAAATAGAATTAGCAAGTTATTGTGGATTGTTAGTTAATTTCATTGTTCCAATCAATTATAGAATATGTCATGAGGTGTCAAATACATATAAAAAGAAGTTATGGAGAGCAATACATGTAAATATCGACTAATTATCAGTTGTTCATAATTGACAAATATGTATTTCATATAGATTTAGTTGTATTTTAATTGGGGTTTCACTTAGTTATCTTTAGGTCTAGTTTGATATCGATCTAAGGAGAAAAAGTGAAGGATTATCGAAGATGGCTGAGAGTTAGAGGCTCTTTAAATATCAACTTTGCACATCATGGATTCGAAGATTTGAAGATACACTAATAATTGTAAAACATCCACCAAAGAAGTATGCTCCATTCATTAACAAATCACCTTGGGATTCCTTCGTTAAAGAAAATATTTCAGAACATTCTAAGGTATATAAATAACTACTATATATATTTCATATCATAAAACATTGTACCATGATCATTTGTCAAAAAGAACTTATGTTGAATCTTTTGTGTTGAATCATTCCACATAAACAATTATTTAGATAATTGATGGTCTGAACCTTTTGTGTTGAATCTTAGAATTCTCATTTATCCACTTGGTTTCATTATTTTTTCTTCGTGTGTTGGAATTTTATGAAGACCTCCTCAATGTATATATGTGGATATAGTGTATATCTAGGAGAAATGTTTAATCTACCTTCCACCTTCCACCTTTTGAACCTATTATAGTCCCTTTATTTAACCTTACTTTATGTATGTCGCATCCTTTTTATCTTCAATGGTTTCTAGATCAGTAGTATCTAGATCCTCTAGATTACCTTCCTCATTATTATTGACCTTACCTTCATTTTACCTATATTTTATTCTCTCCTTCTCTTTGATGTTTTACAAGCCTACAATTTATCGATGCAGGGAATTGCAATGAGAAGATTTGTGAATGTATTAAACTAGTATTACAAGTTTCCATTCACATAATCTTTTCATGAATATATTGTGAGAAGGTCTATTTTACCATATAATTATTGGTTAGATAAAAAGTAAATGGCGTAGCCACGTTCCATCACTTGCTTGTATTTGGAGTGAAATGTACACACACACACACACACACACACACACACTAGTGGTGACCCGTGCGATGCACGGGTGTGTGTAACGTGTATTTAATTATCTACATACATTTATGATTTATTTAATCTGTATAAATGAAAAGGTAGATGAATTTTCTGAATAATATATATATATATATATATATATATATATATATATATGAATATGTGTTAAAAAAGGTCCTACTTCTATAGGTGCCAATTTCCCTTATTGCCATACCCCATCTCTGTTCATGGGAGACACCCTCGGCAACCCCTGACCACTCATCTCAGGCTTCAAAACTTTGTTTCACGTCAACATACTCTCAATACATTCCGAAACTCTATGAAATTGATGAGGATTAGCTCAATCCTTGTCGATGGGCCCTAAATCACTCGGGGCCCGAGAAACTTGTTATTCCCCATGGTCAACTATCTAAAGGGTGGGCGAAAATTTTTCTTCTTATTAAGCCTTAGAAGTTAGTTCGCAATTAATATCATGATATAAGTCATCACATGTAGCTCTACTAGTTATAGTTAATATTTGCAATTACTATAGAAATAAAAAATAGGAATTCTTGCATTCTAGAACATTCTATGTCACCCCTCCCAACTATCCATCGACCTATGGTTAACATGCCTAGCTCACGACGCAACTCCGTTCCCATTGCCTGCTGACACTCTCCATTTAAGGTGGGAATCAAGGGTCTTGTCTTGATTTACAACAATATTGGGCGGTACCTTGTAATGATCCATTTCTTCTCTTTAATAACATGTTGGGCATTCAGACCGTTCTTATAAACACCGCAAACTAATAACGATTATTTTGTTCCTGGTCAATTCACTTCAGAAGAGAAAGGGAATTATGTCCCCTTCACAATTTTGATAATCTAATAATGAACTTTATCAATCTTCTTATCTGTTCGTCCTTGGAATCATCAATCTATCACAACATTCCAGTTAATGATCTCGAATAAAAATTTTCCCTTTTACATGTGGCACACTTGGATACAACCTCACTATGCCTCACTCATCTCAAGACCCACACACTCAACATCTCACAAAACGTGAAACACTTTACGCCCTTTTTTCTGAGATATATAAAAATTATGGCCCGTGTGTTTGCTCCAAAACTGCGCACTTCGTAGGCTCTTTTCCGTCTGTTAAAATTAACATCCTATTTATGTGCAAAACACTCAACACATTCGACTAGGTGAGACTCCATTTTCTTCAAACGTATTTTGACTCACTTTCAACTCATCTCGGTTATGGGAGTTTTCTCATGACATACACATAGTCAGACTATCTTCTTTCCCTTAACAAAGTTTAGCCCTTAATAATTTTCCACTTATTTTTCTAACTATCCAATAAATACATTTTCAACATATTTATAAGCCTCCTTATCCAGGATGATATAAAAAGTCAAATTAACCAGGGCACCCATACATCCTATATCTTATGCACATCTTCACAATCATCTCTAACGTCCCACATGTAACATGCTTATCTCAAGTCAAACCCCGTATTCTAAGCGTGGCTATATAATATGGCTAACCTCAATTTCCATACTCACATGATTTTGTTCTCCTCGATGCTACTCCACCAATCAAATAGTGGTGCAATAATTTTCTCGGTGCTACTCACCTAGCACTACTTGACTATATAGGTCTTATATCATTGAATAGATCGCAGCTCATGCTCTCATCCACACACATGTGTAATAACTAAAGTTCTAAACCCATTCCCTCATGACAAACACCTCCCTCAACTATCGACATTTGTTGAGATTTGTTCATGGGACGTCTCACAAGAAAAATCCAAATAAGGGCTTACGCACCAATCCAGAATATCCAAAATTCTATCCCCAGACAGACAAGTCAAACTCTCCACTCCAACATAACAAAAGTAGTTATACACCATGGTGCTCTCAGTATCACTAGTTTTCCCCTGCTAAGTTAATAACAAGCTAAATTTCTCCACTCGATAGTAAACTTAATATACCCTCAACCACATCAGTACAGTCCTTATACACTGCGATGAAATATATAGAGACAACTATAACCTCTAAAGTCTCCTCCACAATATAATATAAATGCGAGCTGAACCCTCTTCCAAGTGACACATCACTAAACAACACATCCTTCCCTAGAACAACAAATGAGATAGCCTTGCTGTAACAACCCACCATCGCTCAACCCGTCGCTAACCAACCCATTCCTACGATAACATCATATTCAAATATTATCTCTCGAAACATGTTAACACGCTAAAATATATCCTCTCAGTCGTTCCGACCCGCTCCCTATAGATGGACCAAAAAATAGCCCCGCCACTCAATGGTAAATATATACAAACAATAATAACACTAATGATACATGCACTAAACTTGCCTCACACGCGAACCTAGTGCTAAAGAAATACCATGACTCGCTCGTGTCACACAAAACAACTTCTTTCACCCTGGTATAAAACTCCTACTTTCAATTTCCAATAGCACTGGCGCTTCAAATGGTCCCTGTGACACCCCGCCTAATTAAATATCAGGTGATCAGTCCTTTATTAAATTAAATCAGAATATCGAGTTGGTTTAGATATTCATAACTGTCGAAAACTATATTATTAAGTACAAGCCACCAAATATTTAAAAAGTTTGATGTCAAAATTTTATCTTTCAATTGACATAACACTAGGTTAGTGAATAATTAAACATTGACCATTCACACCAATCTCATATGGTAGGAAATAACTGCAAAAATAAATGTAACTGTAGTAAATACTTCCAGTTTAAGTACCAAATACAACAATCCAGCAGAAATAACCAACAACTGAAATAACTAAATAACTAAATCCAACATCTCAGAATGTTTGAATAAAAAAGAGGCAACATGCCCTAACTGATGAAATAACTCAAAAGGAAGAGATGATGGACATAGAGATGTCGACTACCAAGGTCTTGCAACTTTCACAACAGCTACAGCTAGTCGAGTGAATGGAACTCCTATGCTTGGTGTCCCTGTGGATGGGCACCTAAAATAAGTTGGCAAGAAAAGAGATTTGTAGAAAATGGGTCAGAGCCCGAGTTGAAAACTGTTTAAAAAATCAGCAAGTGCTTGAAATGAGTTAATAGCACATATATTAGTCATGTTAGATTATTGTACTCCCTTGAGATACTCACCTCTCGTCTAGTGTGCACGCCTAACATACCATCAAACACTACTAGTTTCTATTCCCATGCTAACTAGTTCTTTCCCATCTAACATCTAATCATGGTCCAAAATCATTCCCATTTATTTCCCGTATAATATACATATTACTTATCATCAATTTCTCTTTAACATGGATAAGCGCCTTTTCAATTTAATATAGATAAAGTGTTCACTAACTTAATTCAATTAAGATTTCATTATTATTCATTTCTACTTAATTCACATAGTGGATAGTATCACAGGTATATATATACATTCACTCTATTTCATATATATACAATACTACTCCCTGAGACACAGATGCGACGCATGCATACTCTGCTATCATGTCCCAGTGCATCGCTCATTGCATAAAGGACTATAGGTTCAATATCTCACGAACCATCTAAACAAACACAAGTATTGCAGACGATCATAGGTCCAAGTCGATGGGCTACGCACATACCGACGCACCCATATGACCGTCATCACTATCATTCTCATGGATATACCGTACCTAGGTTATATGCTCTAATTGTACAAATCATGATCCCACCCGAAGGCTCCTCCAGACATGATTGTCCACAACGCGCAACCTTCACTCGATGGTAAGCAGCGTAGGTATGTCATACACATAACAGTTAAATCAATAAGTTTACTCACAACTTACCATATTCATTTTGTATTCATGCAACCAAAGTGACCGAATTTATATGTAGTATTATCGTCTCTACTACCCATAATACTTTAACCGTACGATTTATCTCTCTATCATATATACTCTTTAAGGTTCTCTCATTCCAACACAGTCCCTTAGTCGTTACACAATTCACCTCACCAATAGACTAAGAAATGAAGCCACTCCATAACATCATAGTTACTACTCTCTCACTTGAATTAACCTAGAAGGATTTTAACTCGTCCGGGAAAAATTAGAGTTTTTGAAATCTCATTCGAACTTGGGATTTCTCATTCGAATAGTAATCTCACTTCGAACGAACTATAACCAAAATCTCGTTAGTAATCTTGTTGGAATTCTCGTTGGAATTCTCATTCGAATGAGTTCATTCGAACAACCTGGGCAGGTCTTCGAATGAGAATTCCGAGATCGACTTCTACTTTCCAAACTCTGAATTTCACCCTTTTTCATCATCCAAAACCCAAGATAATTTATCTCAACACCAAGTTAAAGGCTTTAAATCATCTCCCTATAGGATTAGGCACTATTTACCCCATTTTAACATCTATTCCTTCAAATTATAAAAGGGATTAAGATAAATTCCTCAAATCTTAAAAATCTCTAAATTTCATATAACTTCCAGTAACAGCAATTTAAACCCAGATTTAACTTCGTGAAATCAACATATAAAACCCAGATTTATCATATCCAGAACATGATTATTCATCTACATGCAAACCTATACTACCAATTACAGATTACAACCCAATTTCAGTCTTAAATTCATAATATCATGATTAAAACATCAATTAATCTAACAAGGACATTATATGCTCTAAAATCAAGAAAGATAAACACTTGCCTTTTTGCAAACTTCTGATTCGCTAAACGAAACTGGTATAGGGGTGATACTCTCTTTACGATGTATGCGTTGGTGTGGTTTTTGGTGTCAGAGCTTGAGTCTTTATCCCAAGGCTCCTATGGAGTTCGTCTTCTCCCTCTTTGGTTCTTTCTCTCTCTCTCTCTCTCTCTCTCTCTCTCTCAATTAGGTTTGGAAATTGACATATAACTTATTAACCATGTACACTTCCCTTTAAATTATCTAGTTTCGTCCATTTTAATTCTTAAAAATCTCAAAAGACCAAAATACCCCTCTGGGGTGTCGGTTCGGCCTAAATTGTACTCAAATCCAAATAAAACTCTTCGGTAGAGTTTTCTGACTATCTCGACCCTTCCGCCCTCATCGACACACTCAAAATTATCATAGAAGATACTTAAAAATAAATTAACTTTTTAACCCAATAAAGTAAAACTAACACGACTCACATGCGCATCCCAACTAAGTGTATTGCGACTGTCGCATTTTTCACTCCTGGCCATAATAATATTTTTGTAATCATATATTACGTTACTCACTAAGTAATATTCAACATAATTATCACCAATACATACTAACTCTCATCAAAAAAGTAATTAATAAATTTAAATCCGAATTAATTATAAATAATTTTTCTCCATTTAAATTAATAAATCCTAATTCCATCATTAAAATACAATCCCTAAAAATATGGGGTATTACATACTTCCCCCTTATAAAGAAATTTGGTCCCAAAATTTGGAAAAGAATATAATAAAGGTATACCTAGTCGGAATAACTATGGGTATTTGTCCCGCATGTCATGCTCACACTTCCAGGTAGACGCCTCTACATTAGATGCCCCCATTGCACTCGTACTAACTGCACGTTCTTTGACCTCAGTTTCCTCTCACTACGGTCTAGGATAGCAACTGGCCCTTCCTCGTAGGAACTATCGTGCTATAGATTAATCTCTTCTAAAGCAATAAGGGTGTGGGCCAATTCACCCCGAAGATATCTTCTCAGTGAAGAAATATGGAACACATCAAGAATCCTATGCACGTGTTTCGGTAACCCAAGTCTGTAAGCTACTGGCCCAATCTACTCTATAATAGGGAATATCCCAACATATCTTGGTGCCAACTTCCATTTCTTCTGAAACTTCATTACCCCCTTCATAGGTGATACTCGCAACAACACATGATTCCTCGACACTAAACTCCCTGGAGAACCTCTTGGCATCGGCGTAAGTCTTCTTCCTCCCCTGAGCAACCCAAATGGGACTCCATATAAATTCAACCTTAGCAGAGGTGTCCTAGATCACCTTTGGCCCCAATAAATTTTTTCCCCCACCTCAAGACAACATGTTGGGGAACAAAAAGGTCTACTATATAATGCCTTGAAATGAGTCATGACAATAGTAAACTGTTAGGCATTATTATAAGAAAAACTCCACTAGTGGAAGCTACTGCTCCCATCCCCCTTCAAAATCAAGGATACACATCCACAACATCTGATTTGTCCGCTCTGTCTGCCCGTTAGTCTACGGGTGATAGGCCAAACTCAATCGTAACTCCGTATCCATGGCCTACTAGAATATCTCCCAAAATCTAGACAAAAAAATCTTATCCTGACCGAACATAATATCAAAGGGCACCCCGTGGATTCTCACGATCTCGGCATTGATCTGAGTATACTTCCCCGTAGTATAGTCGGTCCGAACTGGTAAAAAATGAGCTACCTTAGTCAATCGATCCACAATCACCCATATGGAATTGTGACCCCTCTGTGATGTAGGCAGCCCTGTAATTAAATCCATGGAAATACACTCCCATTTTCACATAGGAATCGCTAATGGATGTAGTAATCCTCCCGATCTCTGATGGTCTATTTTCACCAGTTGACAAGTGGCACATTTCAAAAAAAACTCGACGATGTCCTTCTTCATTCCACTCCACTAATACTATCGCCTGATATCTTGGTACATCTTATCCCATACAAGATGTACCATAAATTGTGAATTGTGTGACTCTGCCATCACTGCATGTCATAACTCCTCCCCCTCTGGAACTACTAGTCTGCTATTAAAGCGTAAACCCCCATCTGAGCTCACGAAGAAGGACTCTACTCCTTCGGCTAGAAGCTAGATAATCCAATCCTAAAAGAAGGAATCCGCTGCCTAATCTTGTATCAACCTTGTAACTATCTCGGGTGTAACCGTCTTCACTATCATGCAAGAGAGGTTAACTTCATCCTGATGTCCTAGTTCTTTCCATCTCGCCTTCCACACCTCATCCACCTCACCTACTGGCCTGTGGCTCAACGTGTATGCTACCACGTTAGCCTTCCCTGGGTGGTAATGGATGCCGAACTATTAGTCCTTCACAAATTCAATCCACCTCCACTGACGTATATTCCCCTCTCATTGCGTGAACAGATACTGCAGTAACTTGTGATCTGTGAATAGGTGAATTCTCTCCCCCAAGAGTTAATGTCTCCATATTTGCAATGCAAACACGACTACTGCTAATTCCAAGTTGTGGGTGGGGTAACACCTCTCACAAGGCTTAAGCTTAAGGGAAGCATACGCAATCGCCTTATCCTCCTCCTGAAGCACACCCCCAAGTCCTAGTAAGCGATTCTCTATGACAAGCATATCGACTGGTAAAATCAGTCTCACAATCTCTATGCCTACTCCCTAACATATAAAGAATATCAAACACCCATAGTCCATTAAAGAGTCTACACTAGTAAATGTTTTATTTCCATATCTAATAACCCCTTGACGCATGCAAAACTAGTGCCAGTGAAACTATGTGAATCCCTAGTATCAAATAATATCCGCTCCATAGTAGCCTTAATAGAAAATATACCCTCGACTGCGGGCGGGGCTTGATGAATCGGTGCCTGATGGACATTGTAGACAGATCCATACTCCAACTGTTGTTCCTGTACAGGAACTGCTTGAGAGGATGGTAAAGATGATAACTCAGGTGGTGTTGGGAGGGTGGATGGAAATATCGGTCGTTGGTGCTCATGCCGAGCACCGTGAAGCTTATGATGCTCCTGTGGGGCTCTACCCCTCTAAGGACAATCCTAATGTTTGTGGCCAGTGTTTACACTAGTAAATTACCTCTATAGAAAGTTTCCTCCCCTATACCCCTATTGTCCTCGACCCTGACGATTGTACCACCCCTTCCCTGGATCTATGGGGAATGTTGTTAGCCTTGTTGGCCCTGCTATCTAGGATGGACCTAACTAAAACCTCCTTGCCCTTGTCTAAAATCTCCAAAACATAATCGCTTAGCAGGGTCTCCCTGATGGGAACTTTGCTCACCCTGAGGGACAGGTCCCTATGTTGCGGGTGTCCCACTAACACTACTACCTCCTGTACGACCCTACCGGATGGACTCCCTATCTTGTTTGCTTGCCTGCTGATGGAAGCAGTGGTCCTGGCAGTGTAATAGTGAAGCATTGACCACATCAAATATGTGGCCAATAAAATATTCCCTAACAGATGCTAGCGAATCCTCCAAGTCAATCCATCCTTAAACCTCTAGATCTTCTTCTCCTATATTGGTATCTCATCTAGAAATAATGTTAAGAAGATCTATAAACTCTTCCTCATACAGAGCAACTATCTTCCCTTTCTATTTGAGGTTCAACAGCTTATGCCTCATCTCAATCTGCACGATGGAAGGGAAGTACTTACGGTCAAACCGCACCCAGAACTCTCGAATAGTCAAGTTATCTCTCTCCTACATAGTGGTAGTGGACTCCCACCATTTTAACGCTGCTCCTACTAACTTACAGGTAGCCAAAATATACTTTTGCACCTCTGTGCACTCATATATCCTCAGGTGTCTCTGCATATCATTCTTCCATTGGCTCGCCTTTACTACAACAAAACTCCCTACGAACTCTGGGGGATGTGCCTTCTGGAAGGCATCTCTGATGCGTTCCCAAATAGAAGGGAAAGCGTGGGCTAGTACTAGATCCACTACTGGGTCCTATGTTGGGGCCTGCTATACCATGGCTAATGCTGCATTCACCACCTGAGCTACAATAGCGGTAACTTTCGCAACATTCATCGTGCCATGGGTCGGAGCTGGCTCAGGGTCAGGATGGACATCTATATTAGCTCACTGTGCACATGTGGGATGCATCTAAAATGGTAGAGAAGCTTTATAATTCAACAGTAAAGATTTCAAATTGTTGAAGACGTAGAATGCACAATTAATGAATACAACAGTCATAAATATAGGTCTCTATATCAAAGAAAGCTACACGAAAAGAATAATAAGTCACACAGATCCTAAGGTCTCTAGAACCTGATACTCTGATACCCTGCCTAATTAAATACTGGGTGATCAGTCCTTTATTAAATTAAATCAGAATATCCAGTTGGTTCAGACTATGCATCACTATTAAAAAACATTATTATTAAATACTAACCACCTAATATTTAAAAAGGTTAGTGTCAAATTTTTATCTTTCAATTAACATAACACTAGGTTAACGAATAATTAAACATTAAACATTCACACCAATCTTATATGATAGGAAATAACTGCAATAGTAAATGGAACTAGAGTAAACACTTCCAATATAAGTACTAAATGCAATAATCCAACATAAATAACCAACAACTGAAAGAATTAAATAACTAAATCCAATATCTCTAAATTTCTGAATAGAAAAGAGGCAACATTACCTAACTGATGAAATAAGTCAAAAGGAAGAAATGATGGACATTGAGGCATCTACTACCAAGGTCATAAAGCTTCCACAACAACTACAACTCATCGAGTGAATGGAACTCATATGCTTGGTGTCCCTGTGGCTGGGCACCTAAAATAATTTGGCAAGAAAAGAGATTTGCGGGAAATTGGTCAGAGACTGAGTTGAAAACAGTTTAAAAAATCAGCAAGTGCTTAAAATGAGTTAATATCATATATATTAGTCATGTTAGATTATCATACTTACTTGATATACTCACCTCTCATCTAATGTGAACGCCTAATGTACCATCAAAACCTGCTAGTTTTTATTCCCATGCTAACTCGTTCTTTCCCATCTAAAATGTAATCACAGCCCAATATCGTTCCCATGTATTTCCCACCCAATATATATAATACTTATAATCAATTTCTCTTCAACATGGATAAGTGATTTTTTAATTTAATATAGATAAAGTGTTCACTAACTTAATTCATTTCCAATTTCATTATTATTCATGTCTACTTAATTCACATATTAGATAGTATCACAAATATATATATATATATACATTCACTCTATTTCATAGATATACAATCCTTCACCCCAAGACACAGCTGCGGTGCATGCATACTCTGTTATCATGTCCCAGTGCATCGATCTTTGCAAAAGTAACTCAATCTCTCGCGAACCATCAAAACAAACACACATATTGGAGGCGAACATAGCTCGAAGCCGACAGGCTATGCAACCATACACTTGTAATTACTATCATTCGCACGGATATCCCGTACCTAGGTTCTATGCTCTAGTAGTACAAATTAAGATCCTACCCGAATTCTCCTGAAGTCATGATTGTCCACAATGAGCAACCTCCACCTGAGAGCAAGCAGCGTAGGTATGTCATACACATAATTGTTTAATCAATAAGTATACACACAAATTATCACATTCATTAGGTATTCACGCAACACAAGTCCTCGAATTTATATGTAGTATTATCGTCTCTATTACCCACAACACTTTAACCGTATGATTTATCTCCCTATCATATATACTCGTTAAGGTTATATCATTCCAACACATTCCCTTAGTAGTTACACAATTCACCTCACCACTAGACTAAGAAATGAAGACACTCCATAATATCATAGGTCCTATTCTCTCACCTTAATTAACCTAACAGGATTTTAAGTCGTCCAGAAAAAAAATAAAGTTTCTGAAATCTTGTTCAAACCTAGGAATTCTCGTTCGAACGAGGTCGTTCGAACGATAATCTCACTTCGAACCAACTATAACCAAAATCTCGTTAATAATATCGTTGGAATTCTCGTTGAAATACTCGTTCGAACGAGTGCGTTCGAATGACCTCGACAGGTCTTCGAACAAGAATTCTCACGATCATCTTCTACCTTCCAAACTTTGAATTTCATCGTCTTCTATCATCCAACATCCATGCTAATTTATCTCAACACCAAGTTAAAGGGTCTAAATCATCTCCCTACAGGATTAGGCACTCTTTATCCCATTTTTAACATCAAAACCTTCGATTTATAACAGGGATTAAGATAAATTCATCCAATCTTTAAAAGCTCTAAAATTCATATAACTTCCATTAACAACAATTTAAACCTAGATTTAATTCCGTGAAATCAACATATAAATACCATATTTATCATACCTAGAACATGGTTATTCATCTACATGCAAACCTATACTCCTAATTACAGATTAAAACCTAATTGCAATCCCAAATTTATAATATTATGATTAAAACATCAATTAATCTAACAAGGACATTATATGCTCTAAAATGAAGCAAGAGAAACACTTGCCTTTTTGTGAACTTCTGATTCACTGAATGAAATTGGTATAGGGGTGATCCTCTCTTCATGATCTACGCGTTGGTGTGATTTTTGGTCTGAGAGCTTGAGTCTTTATCCCAGGGCTCCTATGGAGTTCTTCTTCCCCCCTTTTGGTTCTCTCTCTCTCTCTCTCTCTCTCTCTCTCTCTCTCTCTCTCTCTCTCTCTCTCACTTAGGTTTTGAAATTGACAGATAACATATTAACCACATATGCTTCCCATCTAATTATCTATTTTCGTCCATTTTAATTCTTAAAAATTTCAAAAGACCAAAATACCCCTCTGGGGTGTCGGTTCGGCCTAAATTTCACTGAAATCCAAATAAAACACTTGGGTAGAGTTTTATGACTATCTCGACCCTTCCTCCCTCATCGACGCACTCAAAATTATCATACAAGATACTTAAAAATAAATTAACTTTTTAACCCAATAAAGTAAAACTAACACGACTCACATGCGCATCCTAACCAAGTGTATTGGGACTGCCGCATTTTTCACTCCTGGCCATAATAATATTTTTGTAATCATATATTACGTTACTCACTAAGTAATATTCAACATAATTATCACCAATACATACTATCTCTCATCATGCTAATAATTATTTAATTTGAGAGTGCGGAAGCCCCCAATTTTTAAATTCAAATATAATGAAATGGTTCAAATTTTAATTTTCCAAAAGTTATTGAAAATTTTCTTTTCTTTAATAGATCAAACCAACTTATGAAAAATAAATAAAACTAAACTAAAAGTTAAATTAAAACTACACACACAATTATCATTTCGACTTAAACACACATTAATCCAATTCAAGTTAAACTTGCATGTTATAAAGATAAATTAATTTTGCACTTGAACTAAATTAAACATACCCAAACATTAAATTTGCACCAAATTAAATAGATCGTGATTTTGAACTATTTTTATCTTTTAGTCCTAAGCTTGCATCTAGGTGATATAGCAAGATAAAATAAATCATCTTCGCACTACGCCGGATGTAAGAGGAAAACCCACATGGGAAAAACCTCGGACAGCCCTAGCCACGAATTCACTAAGTATGGTATTTTTTACAAAGACTCGACATAAGAGGACTTGCATAAACTAACTTGAGTCCGTCCAAGCCTTGACGTGCTCCTTCAATCTTCAACCTCTGCCTAGTGAATAACTGTGGACTCCTCCACTGTCTCGGACTCCACAGATGGGGCTATGGTCATCATCAACCTGCACGCAAATCCCTTCTTTAAGTGAGAACAGCGCAACAAACTTTTCTCCTTTTTGGGGTAGAGAAGAACACAAACTCTCTTCTTGTTGGTGTAGAGAAAACCAGGTGCCAAAAATCTCTAAGCAATGATATATCAATAGGTACTTGGAATAAACGAAACAAATGGGTGTGTATGTGTTTTTTGGTGAATTTAATCCATAAAAATCAAACACAAAACATCGAATTTTTTCTTAGAAGTTTTGCTCTCAAAAGACTCTTAGAATGTGAAAAAGTTGTCTTCAAAAAATTAGTTCCCGCACATAAGAAGTATGTCAAAAAGGAAGTGGTACAAAGTAGTGGAAAATTTAAAAAAACTGGCTTAAAATTGTTCCCGCTATTTTTTCGTTAGAAATCTCGTTCGAACGAGACTTCTAACGAATAAACAGAACGAAAAAAAATTATCGTTTGAAAACTCGTTCGAACGACTTCTCGTTCGAACGAGGTCGTTTGAATGACCTATCTAATGAGATCTTAGGCCATGGTTCTAGATAATTTCGATACGAATGTGTGGCCGCCAGTTTCGTATTTTTCTTATTTTTTTTGGACTTGATATGATTTTTCTACTAAAAGGTGTCCGAGAACAAAATATTTAGAACAATGAATTCAAAAAAAGTTTAACAAAAAAAATAGTAACACCCAAAATAAATTTCTAAAATACACGCAATAAATACTTTTCTAAGCTCCTATATATATATTAAATTCCATTCATACCTCAGGAGCAATGGAACCATGTTAATGACGTAGAAACAAGGCACAACACACACGATATTTGATGAAGCTTTAATATCTTGGCCACTACGTCTTCAACAAACACATCATAGGCTTGAATGGATAAACTTGAACTCTATCCTACGACTCAAATGTTTTTGTCTAGAATTGAGCCAAAATTACAAAGGACTCAATTAAAAATTTGTGTCCTTACAAATTTCCCCCTTTGGCTATTCCTGGACAAAAACCAAACAAAAATCCCAAAGGGCCATCAAGCTTTACAAAACTAAAAAATATCCCACCCAAAATAAAAATACAATGCTTGACTCAAACAACCCAAGGATAAATATCTTTGCCAGATGAAGAACGTTGGCATTTAGAAGAATTCCTGCACGCTTAAGAAAACTATCAAACGCATAGGGAATATCAATATATTAAATGCAAAAATAAATACTCCCCCTAAATGAATTCTACCCTTTTATCAAACAAATAACCTTCTTAGAAATACGTCTCCCCCTAAGATAAATCTCCCTAAACTAAGATACGATAGGTTTAGAAACCATTTCTCCCCTATCATTCTCCCCCTTTTTGTTCAGGAATAAACAAAGGCTAAAGAATCAAAAGTTAACTTATCTCCCCCTATTAAAGCATATACACCCCTTAAACTAAACAAGGGACAAATAAAATGGGATAACAAGCTAAAAATGCATTAGTGCATAAAGTGATGAGAACATTAAAGCACATAGGCAACTAAAATTCAACTAATCCAAAAAATAACATCGGATACCATCTAGGATGCAATAAAATTATACCAATATGATATATAAAGTATTAAGCATGTGATATCAACAAAGAATGCAACAAGATGGATACCAATTATGAATTAAAGAATAATAGACTAGAAAAGCAAGGCAAAGATCGAAAATAAACAGAATATCATATATATGTATACACAATATATTCAAACTAAGCATAAGTACACACATATAGATATAAACACCAAAATGACACAAAACACAATAAGTTTTTCACACTCGTATGGCAAAAATGTGTCATATGGAAACGGAAGTGTTGGGGTGTGAACTAGAAACAATTAAATTTAGACCCAATCACTTAAAACATGTTCACGAAGTTCTCAATTGATTTAAAACTTCATCACATTTGAATATAACCTCATGCGATAATATAGATTGAACTCAATGAACAAACATACACAATGCAAACATGCGTTGAATTTTGATGATTCGATAAACCAATAGAGTCATGACATTGAAAAGGCAACTAGGATAAACAGACATTGTGCAAACCATTGATATATCATCCAAACTCCCTCAATAAGCATATATATTATTCTTTTGAGTGAATAAATCAACTAAACATAGGCCTTGGAAATTACTTTTCTTTTTAATGCCATATTTTCTTTTAGGCCTTTGGACCACGTATTTCTTTTAGGTCCAAACAAACGGTGGCTTACTATTCGCAAAGGATAATAAATCCTTTCGGAGCCCTTCCCCGTGCACATTTATATATTACATTTTTTATATCTCACAAATCTCATGTGCAACGGATTTTGACATGCACTAGTCCTCCTAGGTCACATAACATGTAGATGACAAGATTGGTAGGAGAACACCTCACAAATCTCAAATATACATATGAAGTTAAAATTTCAAATAATCTCATGCATGCGTGAATTAAGGCATAAAAAAATAGAATCCATTTAAATCAACACAAAATCCAACTACTCCATGTAAGAATGGTAAAGAACATAATCAGGGTTGACAATCTAAACCAAAAGTTCTAGCCACATGGGAGCATAAAAGATGGGATTCAAACACAAGTATATGCCACATAAAGTGTGTCAAACTAAAATACACATAATAAAAATCTTTTTGAGGTTTTGAAAATTTTAACCAAATATAAAAAATATATACTCAAAAGACACACAAAAATTATTAGTATTTTTCACTAATCTTAATTTGCTAAAAAGATTAAATGCAAATGATAAACAAAAATATTTTTGTATTTTTCATTTAATGCAAACAAAAATGAAAGAAGTATAATACAAAAGATAAACAAAAATCATTATTCTAGCATGTGATTAAGCATGAAGCATAGACTAGAAAATGACTCAAACGAGCATACATTTAGCATGATAATGTAGCATGAAGTACAAAATCTAAAGTATGCAAATAAAACTAACACATTCAACTTTTAGATTTTACAAGGGACGAAGCAGGTGAAAGTAAACGAGAATCAAATACCCTATCCTGTAAAGCTACCAAGTCGGATCTCCTAACCCAAACTAACGACGAGTGACTAACTCGGGGTGTAGGAATCTTGGCTAGCTCGATTGCCTTACGAAAGGATTTTCTAGGATCTCTTTTAATGTGCACAAGTAAAATCCCGTCAAAAATTCGTACCTAAGGATTGATCTCTAAAGGCTTTCCTTGGTGATTCTCCGAAAATATGGGTTTTGGCTTTATGAGATGCTTCATTACAAGTATCGAAGCCTAAACCACAAGTGTCATTTTAGATTTGGACCATACCTAAGATTTTATATAATTTTTTGGACCTACACTCTAAATAAAATTTGACTTTACTATAGTCTTTTAATTTCTCTTCTAATATTAAAATGTTAGACTCTAATAAAATATTGCGCTCTTCAAGTGCGAGAAGTTACTTTTTCAAGGATTCCATTAGACCCTTAAGGCTATCTCTCTCGCCTTCTAAATATTCAATCTTCTCACGAAGAGCTCTCTCACGTGTCCTAAGGTCTTTGATCAACATATTATCATCAATGACCTTGACACGGTCTCTTAAACTAACTTCTAACATCAAATTAGCTCTTTTTAGTTTAATACATTCTTCATAAAGTTCTTGAAAAGTATTTTGAAGTTCACTCACATCAACCTCTTCTTCATTTTCACTCTCTCTTTCTTCTTCACTCTCACTACCATAAAAAATAAGAGAATCATAAACTTTAATCTCCGAAGTGTCATATGTTTGAATATCTTCATGGGAATCGGTGCTTACATGACTAGCCATAAAAGCATTAAGTTGGGCTTAGTGGGGGAATCGGGTCCCTCTTCACTATCACTATCACTATCACTAAGGGTTGCATTAAAAGAAATTGGTTACTTACCCTCTCTCCTTAGTTTAGTGGGATACTCTTTTACCCTATGGCCATACCATTCACAACCAAAACACCTATTTGACTCGTCCCTATTTAAGATTTCATTAAAAGTTTTAGGGATCTTATCGGCTTTGTCATGAGTAGATTTTTCAAATTTCTTAAAATCTATTTTAAATTTATCTTTGTTAAATTTAAGAAATTTTTGAAACTTTCTAGCAGACATATCCATATGTTTTGAGTCACTATCACTTTCGCTCTCTACTACTTAGTTTTCCTCTTTCTGGGCTTTTAAAGCAATGCCCTTTTCAATTTTCCTTTCAATTTTAGAGGGAAACATGTCCAGTTCATAGGTTTGTAAATCACCTATGAGCTCTTCTAATTTCGTAGAGGCTAAAGTTGGTAAAGAATTTAAAACGGTCACTTTTGGAATAAATCTATCGGGTAGGGACCTTAAAATTTTCTTTACAACTCGGTTGTCGGGTATTTTCTCTCCCAAGTTAAAAGATGAATTAAGAATATCGGAAAGTCTAGCATAAAATTCATCAAAAGTTTCTTTTTTGTTAATTTTGATGGTTTCAAATTGAGTGGTGAGGTTTTGGAGTTTCGAAGATTTAACGACACTAGTACCTTGATGAGTGAGTTGTAAAATATCCCAAGCTTATTTAGCGGTTTCACACGTTATAATGCGTCGAAATTCATCCGATGTGACCGCGCTAATCAAGGCATTTAAACCATGGGAATTAAAATTTGAAAGTTTAAATTCATTCTCACTCCATCTATCGACGAGTTTGGGAACACGTTCATTGTCTACTAAATGTGTTGGTGGGGACCACCCGTTAATGAAAGGCAACTAAACTCTCTTTTCGATATATTTTAGTACCAATTTCATTCGCGCTTTCCAATACGCGTAGTTAGAACCATCGAAAATAGGAAATTTAGAAAATGGGGAAAATTCCATTTTAGCCAAAAATATTTAAAGGATCATAACGAAGTAATTTATCGATTTTGGCTCTGATACCAATTTGAAAGTGTGGAAGCCCCCAATTTTTAAATTAAAATATAATAAAATAGTTCAAATTTTAATTTTCCAAAAGTTATTTAAAATTTTCTTTTCTTAAAGAGAACAAACCAACTTATGAAAAATAAATAAAACTAAACTAAAAGTGAAATTAAAACTACACACACAATTATCATTTCGACTTAAACACACATTAATCGAATTCAAGTTAAACTTCCATGTTATGAAGATAAATTAATTTTGCACTTGAATTAAATTAAACATACCCAAACATTAAATTTGCACCAAATTAAATAGATCGTGATATTGAACTAATTTTATCTTTTAGTCCTAAGAATGCATCTAGGTGATATATCAAGATAAAATAAATCATCATCGCACTACACCGGATGTACGAGGAAAACCCAAATGGGAAAAACCTCAGACGACCCTAGCCACGAATTCACTAAGTATGTTAGTTTTTACAAAGACTCAACATAAGAGGACTTACACAAACTGACTTGAGTATGTCCAAGCCTTGACGCGCTCCTTCGATCTTAAACCTCCGCCTAGTGAATAACCGTGGACTCCTCCATAGTATCGAACTCCACCGATGGGGCTATGGTAACCGTCAACCCGCACGTGAAGCCCTTCTTCGAGTGAGAACACCGTAACAAACTTTTCTCCTTTTTGGGGTAGAAAAGAACCCAAAATATCTTCTTGTTGTGTAGAGAAAACCAGGTGCCAAATCTCTCCAAGAAATGATATATCAATAGGTACTTGGAATAAACTAAACAAAAGGGTGTATATGTGTTTTTTGGTGAATTTAATCCATAAAAATCTAACACAAAACATGGAACTTCTTCTTAAAAAATTTCTCTCAAAAGACTCTAAGAATGTGAAAAGGTTGTCTTTAAAAATTTATTTCCCGCACTTAAGAAGTATGTCAAAAAGGAAGTGGGGCAAAGTAGTGGAAAAGTGGAAAAAACTGGCCTAAAACAGTACCCGCTGTGTTTTCGTTTGAAATCTCGTTCGAACGAGACTTCTAATGAAGAGACAGAATGAGAAAAAAATCTCATTTGAAAACTTGTTCGAACGACTTCTCGTTTGAACAAGGTCGTTCGAACGACCTATCTAACGAGATCTTAGGCCATGGTTCTAGATAATTTCGATACGAACGCATGGCCGCCAGTTTCGTATTTTTCTTATTTTTTTTATTTGATATGATTTTTCTACTAAAAGGTGTCCGAGAAAAAATATTTTGAACTACGAATTAAAAAAAAGGTTTAACAAAAAATAGTAACACCCAAAATAAATTTCTAAAATACACCCAATAAATATTTTTCCAAGCACCTATATATATATATTAAAATGCATTCATACCTCAGGAGCAATGGAACAATGTTGATGACGTAGAAACGAGGCACAACACACACGACATTTGATGAAGCTTTAATATCTTGGCCATTACGTCTTCAACAAACACGTCATATACTTGCATGGATAAACTTGAACTCTATCCTATGACTCAAATGTTTTTGTCCGGAATTGAGCCAAAACTACAAAGGACTCAATTGAAAATTTGTGTCCTTACAAAATTTAAATTTGGATTAATTATAAATAATTTTTTTCCATTTAAATTAATAAATAATAATTCCATAATTAAAATAAAATCCCTAAAAAATATGGGGTATTACAGTCCCTTGACACCCGCTCTTGTACCAACTGAACCAAAAGCCGCTTAAAAATTTTGTCCCTATTGGGCATTCCGTTTCGGTACCCTAACTCCATGTGTACAAGATCCAAAAGTGTGTTCCTACTCTTCACACAAAAGACTCCTCTCTATGTTATTTCCCGGTCACTGGCCCCACTGGACATATTGGGGTTACCCTTTTCTTGGACCAGGTAGTGTTGAGCCCAATTTCTACCCTCGTTGTTCCTTAGGCTTTACTCGCCCTGTGGAACACACTGCTGGCCCTGATGTCCCTGAATGAATCCACTATCACTTGATAGAATGTTCATTTATCTAGATCAATTAAATGGGTCCCAAATTGGGTATCCTCCCGTGGTGTCTCACCAATTATCTTCAGTCTTGCCCTTCTAGGTAGGGTCTCCAACTCTCTTGGCTCCCTTCTCATGGAATCGTTGATATAGACATTAAAAAAGTATGTCATCAACGCCATGTGCATACGTTTTCCAAGACTGAATTCCCATAAGTACTGGAGACTCCTACTCGTGATTCCATTTTCACCCTTTAGAACCGTTTCCTCCTCCCTACATACATCCTCGAGGTGCAAAGTTCACTTAAACAAATAAATTATTCATCACAATCGGCTACTACTCGCCCTTCCTGTGATAAGTCTAAAAAACTTCCATTGTATCTTTGTTAGAACAACACATGAAAGAACTGGCGGTAAAACGACACACAAAATTTCTAGATTAATACCTTATCCACTTACTTATATGTGGTGACTGTCTCCCACATTTAAACCAAAATTCATGTCATGGGTGCCACTACACTCTACCATACACCATTGCCTTTGGACTGTCTCCTTCAATTGGACCCTCACACTTCCTCTCTTCCCTAAACCCTTACGGATGGATCTTCAAAAGGTTTCGTCTGACTTCCGCCTTTGCGGACTACGCTGGATGAGTCAGAATTTTCACCACCGTTATCTACGATGGTGCTTAGGGAAACTACTGTGCCCTAGTGATTATCCTATCATCATTTGAATGAACAATAATCATGGTGACTCCTATTGCGCTCACCATTACCAAAATACTCTATGGCTTCAACTAAGCCCCTCCACCTATTGTCCCTCTAACGACCCTAATTTGTCGCCTTATATTGTTCGGTGTATGAAACCCAATAAAACTCTTGTATGATTCGTATGAACTATACTTAAAAGTATGAGAACGTAACAATACATACGGAGAGGAATACAACAATCCTATAATAGGGCTCTATATCAAAGAACATTATGATAAAATCATAGCAAGCTACGCAGATCCCCTGGACCCTAGAACCTGAGGCTTTGATACCATCTATGACACCCTTCCTAATTAACTACCGGGTGATCAGTCATTTATTAAATTAAAAGAGGTTTCTCACTTGGTTCATTATCAGAATCACTTTTGAAAACCATATTAATTACTAATAACCTTTAGTTAATTAAGTTGGTGCCAAAATTTTATTTTTATTAAACAGTTACTAATAAAAGTCAGAAAGCTAAATTGAAACATTCACATAATTAATCTAGTTTAAACCGTCACAATAAATAAATAAATGAATAAATGTGTTTCCAAGTAAACCATTGGCTACAAAATCCAAATTAAACTAATAAGTCCAACTCATAGAAAATAAATCCCAATATAAGCCTTAATTGAATAACTGAATAAATAAAGTCTAAATGGGGCAAAATGTCCAACTGAGATACTGAAATGAAATACTATATAAGGAACGAAAGATGGGACCGTCTAATCAAGCCCTGCAAGCCTCCATAGTGCTCCAACTAATCTTCCCTAGAATAGATTGTCAAGTCTGGCATCCCTGTGGCTAGACACCTAAAAGATTTGGGAAAATATTTATAGCAAGGGTTATAACCTAAAACATTTTGAAAACCTTTAACAAGTAATTATCAGAATTTAAAAATCAGTTGTTGATTACACATACACTCTATTCAGTTTCCTCATGTCTCAACCATTTTGCATTAATAATTTTTTCTACTTAGCTCACCTAGCTATATTACCCCAGCTAACTGACGTAAGCATATATATGGACTATTAACCCTTATAATTCCCCATACACGCCATTACCGTACATTATTCGAATTAAAATTTCTCGTATGTTATCGGTATCATAGGTAACATTCTCCATCTCTTATCATTTAATCATTTAATTAAGTTTCACTACTTAATTCATTATTTATATACATACGATCAATTTGTCTACTATCACATGTAATTAGAATGATTCAAACGATTATATGCATTTATCTCACTAATATATATAATTATGGTGTCTCTCAAGAGGACCAACGTGAAAGTAGGCATACTCTGCTATCATTCCATGTAACTTTGGTACTAAAATAAGGGCTAGCGGTTCGGCATGTCTCCTCGAATCCAAAAATCAAATAACAAGCAATGGAGGCGAATATATTTATAAGAATTTGGGCTACGCATATACCAAACATACCCAACGATCTGTCAATATCCCTAATACACGGAACATAGTGAGACACCATATGTTCTATGTCCTAGGGCACAAATACAGACCTCCCTAGAATCGGCAAGGTGGGATCACCCACTACGCAGGAACCTCCGTGATAGTAGGCAACATAGGTATGTTCACATTAACACTGGTCATATAATAGGTATACACACAACCTATATATACCTTAAATCAATAGGTATCCACACAACCTAATCATTATACATTGTACATAGTATTTATATCTCAAATACACATCATAATATCATATTTCGATTATACTCACTATCGTATTAATCCGGCTATTGCTCTCTATTGCAAGGGTCCTAGTTACTCCTTAAATAAAATTCGGTAGCTATCTCCCTCATACAAAACTGGTCTATAACATAACTTCACTTAAATTCCCCGTAACTCATTCTCCTTCTCTTGAATTAGTCACGCCTCAATTTAAGAATATGAAGCCCCACCTCAATCCCCTCATTAAGACTAAGTCATGATCCCATCACAGGCCTACAGTAATACGATAAATCTCTGATTATATTTTAACAAAGTACCAAAAGTTTTCTCGATAAAATTGTAGGAGTTCTAGGCTTAAAAAGGGAAATTTCATATTTTCTTGGAGACCGAATCGATTTTTGAGGAGGTCGAGTCGATTATCTTTTCGAATATATTCGCCTCTCGACCTAATCAATCGAAATTACACATGTCATCTTCTTCCTCTATACGTAAGTACATTTTTCTCATTCAATTATCCATGATTCTTAACTAAAATTCAAACCAATTATCCTAAACATCATATACATGTATTAGGATTATTTTCAATGTAATACAGTCCTTGAAATGTTATGATTTATAATCAAGAAAGGATCATAACACCTATTCATCAAAACCATAAATATTCAAGTTCTTGATTTATATAGAACATAATGCCCAATTTTTTGTCATATAGATTATCACTCATGATCTAATTTCATAACATCTACATGCATACAACCAGTATACATGAAATCCTACCCATAACATGGATTTAAATTCACTCAAATTTGAATTTCATCATTTATATCAAGATTTATAAACCCTACTCTTACATGAGTATTATAACTTCAAGGAAAATTGAAAATGAACACTTCCCTAGGTTTGATTTCATGATTTGGTGTTGGGTTTGATTGCCTTCACTCCCAATCCTCCCTCCAAAGTTGTTTGTGGTATAAGAATCACTTGAATCTCTCAATAACCCTTCCTTACACTTCAAGAATGGACTCTCCTTCTTATCTAATGTCCTCTCTTGGTTTTATAACCTCTAAACCCTAGGATCTCTCATCTATATGCTGATAAAGATGTTGAAAATTCGTAGGTCTCTTAACCCTTGGTTACCAAATGACTAAAATTGCCCAGGACGTAATCAACACCCACGGGTATGCTATTTTGACTATTTCGACCCTTTCGGAGTCATCCATGACCTCGAAATCATCATCCCAATATCTCTAAATAATTATCCTATCTCGACCTCAATTTAGTCTACATGCGACTCCGGATTAAGATAAATCCAATTACGCTAATTTCACTCTCTATGACGTGAAATAATCATTTACTATTCACTTAATAATTATATTGCATAAATATTATTCACTATCTCCCCCAATTAATATTTTAAGTAATCACATTATAAGTTGTTCACACATAATAATTAATTTAATTAAATTATGGCACACGTGTAAATTAAAAATACGCGAAATTAATTAAATTAAAAATAATCAGAAATACGAGGTGTTACATTTATTCAGTTCAGACTTGTGTTGGGATTTATTGATTAATCTGTTGGATTTATTATTTAGATTTGATGGTTTATTCGACATGACGTTTATTTATTTATTTATTTCTGGTGATGGTTTAAAATATATTAGTGTGTGTATGGTTTAATTAAATTTTTCCCATGTCGGTATCTATCAAGAAAGAAGATAAAATTTGAAATTCACTTAATTAACCAATAGGTGATTAGTAATTAATGATTTTCGACAGTGATGCCAAGAATGAACCAAATGGAAATCTTATTTAATTTATTAAATGACTGATCACCCAGAATTTAATTCAGCAGGGTGCCACATGATAATTAGAACACTTCGACTTGAAAGAAAAAATTTTGAGTTATTGAACCTCATAACCTCGACATTTCGTAAAAAAATGAAAATTTGGGAATATAAACATCCAAATTTTGTGAGAACATGAGTTACAGGAATACCATTCAACGCAAAAATTGGAAGAAAATTAATGCACTTCATAATCTACCAACCGAACTAAGACCTAGTGTACGATTTGTTTATTAAAGGGCAACGAATAGACCAAAATCATAGTTGTGTGACAACCCACTTATCAAAATAAGAGGTGGCCAACCCAATACTCCAATAATAACAGGAATCAAAGATGTAACATTCTCAGCGTCACCATAATGTAATAAGTATATGGGATAACCACCCACTATTTTTGAAAAACGGATTTGCCAAAATAATATTTGTAATTTAAAAGAAACATTTGAACTAATTAATTTACAATAAGGTGGATACCCAAAAGGACTTATATTAAATCTGCATAAAGTATACAATAAAGGGACCGAATATGCTGTCGGTCAACAGTCAATACAACCATATATATAACAAGTTCATTAAGTTACATAATACATTTCATTAGACAATTATAAAAAATTTGGGCCACACTCCCGAATAAAATAACCCGATCATAAATAGAGTACAAAAATGAAGTCGTCTATCACAAAATATCCCACAATGTCCACAAAGTGTTGCATCTCCAAGACATAGGAATCGAACTTCAATACGGGCGTCCTTGCGGCGGAGCACTTGAGTGAATATAGGATTCATGCACAACAAGAAATGTGAACGGGTCAGGGCCCGATTTTTATATGATCACTAGATGAATAAAGAGTATGACAGTTATGAAGAGTTAATCATGACTAATAATGTTAAGAATCTAGAATTTATCTACACAATCTAATTGCATAAATTAAAACAAATAACAAGACCATAAGTATTATTTTAATACATAAGAGGATATGAATAATCTTTATTAACTGAGAACCACCATCCTTTATACTATTTCATAGCACCATTCCCATATATCATTAGGAAACGAAATCAAAGTTATTTGCTTTTTGTTTTTAAGCATCTTATCGTAAATCAAGTCCCACTTGAATAAGAATAGTTATATTTAACTATATATTACGATTCTAAGACCGTCCTTCCGAGTTTTCCCACTAGATGCGCCCATAAATGGCTATCATCTTCCAGGGCCTATCAAACAAGACAACCTGGGCATCCTACACGCAACGTCGGGAAGTGGCCATATACCTTCGACAGCGAGTCATAACCACACCCGGAATTACCTCACTTCGAACAATAAATACATAATACATAATAACCGGTCCTATGGCCGAGGACTATATTCACCCTGCATTCATTAGCTAGGGGGCTTCACCTCATGCGCGTACTTCCCTTATGATAGCATTTAGAGAGGTGTGTTTATGTAAATTATCATTTACATTTTTATTCCCATTTAAAGTGTACATTACATTTTAGCCGGAGCCATAAGTAATTTATGCCATCATTATATCCTCAATGATTGATAAACCCCTAATTCATTCTCCAAGAATTTATGGTGTTATTATAATCCACAAAGTCTAGCATACCTCAGTTAAAATTCTAAAGTCCCCCAATATAACCTTACAACTCCTAGTCTCACATTAACTAACTGAAGGAAAATAATACCTCAACGTCAATTCGGACATCCCCGGAACATGCCCTAGTTAAGCCATTTATAATCTAGGGTAGTTGCCTAACTCATCTAAGACTCTAGGACACAAAGTTTACTTCATACAAGAAGGTTACAAGGCACTAAGCCAGAGAAAAATGTCTAAAATTGAGTTAGAAAAATAACTCAAAACAGTAGGATTTCGAATCGATTCGCCCCAAGCAGCGAATCGATTCGCCCAAAAGAGAATCGATTAGGATGGAAAACCCAACTTTTTATCTCAGCCCAATCGATTCGGCCTTAACCCAAATCGATTCGGATCCCTAGACCTGTAACCTTTCCCCTTAGCGAATCGATTCGCTGAAAGGGCGAATCGATTCACCCATGCGAATTTTCCATGAATGGCCTACGAGTTATGAACCCTAGTTTTTCCCCCAAAACCCATTTCTACTCCAACTAACATCATTAATTCAACCAACCTAAGCATAAATGCATCTAACTACTATAATTTACACAAATAAACCTCCAACTCAACTTCTAAGGGTTTAAAACCTACAAATCCCTTCAAATCCCAAGGTTGTTAAACCATAAAAACTACACAACAATCAATACAATTTATTCACCCTAAACCATATATTAGCAAGTAAGAAAACTTGCCTTAAGGTTGAAATCTCAGATTTCCTCAATGTAGCAACAATCCCAAGCCTCAATCTTTCAATCTCTCCCATTTCTCCTATTTTCTCAATAATTCGCTTCTTCTCTCTTTCTCTCTAGGTTTAGCAAATACACACTTAAGAGAAACAAAATGAGATGTAAGACTTAAACGTGCCTCTGTCCATAAATCCCAACTTTAAGTGTCAATACCACATTAAAATGACTCGCAACTACATATTTAAGTCAAAACCAGTCAAAAATGCCTGAAACCCAAAAACACAATATGGCACTTATTTCGACTATCTCGCACATTTTGGGGCTAACTACGCCCTCTAAATTAGCATCCGGAAATATTTACGTCACTTCAAATACATACTTCATTTATACCATAAATGTCATTTAAAGCATACGGCACCGTAAAACATAACATGATGATATAAAATTCAGGTGTACCTTGCAAAAAGAGATGCGGATACCTCTCTCATATATCATCCTCACGCTCCCACATGGATTCTTTAACGTTGTGATGACCCCACTGAACTCGAACCAAGGGCACCACTCGAGATATCAGTCGTCGCTCCCGTGCTATAAAATCGTGACTGGTTGTTCCTCATACGAAACATCGGGTTGTAATTCGATATCCTTCGAAGGAATATGCCAATGGGCTCCTTCACACCTCTTGTACTTTCTCAAAGAGGAAACATGAAACACATCATTAATTAGTTGTAAGTGTTCGGGCAAAGCAAGTTGATATGCTACCGGGCCTACTTTAGCAATAATGGGAAAAGGCCCAATGTAGCACGGCCCAAGCTTCCCTTTCTTCCCAAATCCCATAATACCTTTCATTGGCGATACTCGCACCAAAACATGGTCTCCAACCTCTAGCCCCACCTGCCTTCTATTCGCATTGGCATAACTCTTTTGACAGTCTTGAGCTATTCGGATGCGATTTTAGATGAGTTCAATCTTCGAAGAAGTGTCTTGGTTCATTTCAGGTCCAAGAAACTTATTATCCCCCACCTCCAACCAACAGGTGGGTAATCTACAAGGTCGGCCATACAAGGCTTCATAGGGTTCCATCCCGATGGTGAATTGGTACGAATTATTATAAGCAAATTTGACCAAAGGAAGATATTGTTCCCAACCACCTTTGAAATCAAGCACACACATTCGGAGCATATCCTCCAACATTTGGTTGACTCTTTCTGTCTGCCCATCTGTTTGAGGGTTATAAGAGGTACTCAACTTCAGTTAGCTTCTTGGAAACTTCGCCAAAAATGGGAAACAAAAATCTTATCTCTATCGGATACTATATTTATGGGCACCCCGTGGAGTCTAATAGCCTTTGCAATAAACAATCGGACATAATGAGCGGTATTGTAGTCGGTACGTACCATTAAGAAATGTGTTGACTTAGTCAAACGATCAATAATAACCCAAATGGAATCATGATCGCTTTGCAATGTGGGCAAGCCCATGACGAAATCCATCGAGATGCTTTCCAACTTCCATACCAGAATTTCCAAGGGTTGAAACAATCCCGTCAGTCGCTGATGATCTATCGTAACCAATTGACAAGTAGCACATCTGGAAGCGAACTCAAAAATATCTCGCTCCATGCCCGCCCACCAATATTGACGGCGCCTGTCTTGGTGCATTTTGTCTTTACCAGGTTTCACTACAAATTTAGAACCATGAGATTCCATCATTATGGCCCGCCTTAAGTCCCCTTCATCCGGAACAACAAGTCTCCCGTGGAACCGTAACCTACCCTCCGAGCTTATAGATTTGGATTCCGCTCCCTCGATTAACAAATGGGGTATACGGTCCTGACAGCTTTTATCCCTTCCTTGTGCGTCCACAACCCTTGCCACTATAGTGGGTGTAACGATCAACACCTACATAAACGCCCTAGAAACCGCGTCCTCTTGGCTAAGCTCCTTCTATTTAGCTTTCCACACCGAGGCTAACTCCCCATCGGGTTTCTGACTCAACGTATCCACCACCACATTCGCCTTGACCGGTGATAATGGATATCAAACTGATAGTCTTTAACAAACTCCAACCACCGAAGTTGTCTCATATTTAAATCTCTCTGGAAAAAAAATATTGCAACGATTTGTGGTCCGTGAAAAGACTAAATTTCTCCCCCAGGAGATAATGCCTCCAAATCTTCAAGGCAAAAACTACTGCGGTAATTTCCAAATCATGTACCGGATAATTCTTTTCATGAGGATTTAGCTTGCGAGAAGCATAAGCAATAGCCCGCTGCTCTTGTTGTAATACACCTCCCAACCCTTGTAGAGATGCGTCGGTAAAGACTAAGTATTCCAATCTTGGCCTTGGTAATGCAAGGAGTGGAGCAGAAGTCAACCTATCTTTCAGTTCCTCAAAAGTTAACTGACAAGAATCATACCAAACAAACCTCACCCCTTTTTGGGTTAAGTTTATCAAAGGGCTAGCGATTTTTGAAAAACCCTTGATAAACCTGTGGTAATATCCTGCTAGACCCATAAAACTACGAATCTTGTTAGGTGTCGTGGGCTGACCCCATTCCCCCACCGCAACAACTTTACTTGGGTCTATCGAAATACCCTGTGCTGTAATGATGAGACCAAAAAATTGTACTTCTTGCAACCAAAATCCGCATTTTTGAACTTGGCATACAGCTGATGATCCCTCAATGTCTGCAGGACCAATTGTAAATGAGTAGCATAATCGGCTTCGGTTTGAGAATACACTAGGATGTCATCGATGAACACGATAACAAACTGGTCCAGGAAGTCTTGAAACACACTATTTATGAAGTCCATAAACACGACGGGGGCATTGGTTAGTCCGAAAGGCATAACCAAAAATTCGTAGGACCCATACCTAGTTAAGAAAGCAGTTTTAAACACATCTTGCTCTTGTATCCGCAACTGGTGATACCCCGTTCTCAAATCCATTTTAGAGAAGTACAAAGCTCCCCTAAGTTGATCAAACAAATCATCAATTCGAAGTAATGGGTATTTGTTCTGGATGGTGACTTTGTTCAACTCTCTGTAGTCAACAAACAATCGGAGAGAACCGTCTTTTTTCTTCACAAATAACACCAGAGCGCCCCATGGCAATGTGCTTCACCTAATGAACCCTTGTTCTAACAAGTTCTGAATTTGATCCTCTAATTCCCTCATTTTAATAGGAGCCATATGGTACGGGGCTCTAACAATCGGTCGCGTCCCCGGTGCTAAATCAATTACAAACTCAATTTCCCTACTAGGAGGCAAACCCGATATTTCCTGAAAAACATATTGGAAATCTCTAACAACCGAAATCGAATCTGTAGAAACGACTACATCCCGAGAAATCTCTTCCGCAATACAATACAAGTAAGTGCTAGAACCTCCTTCCGAGTGAGGCATAGCCACTAGAAACATTTCTTGCCCCAAAATGGCAAAAATTATACTTTTCCCATAGTAATTAACTATCGCACGATACTTCACTAGCCAATCCATACTGAAAACAGCAAGATTTCGAATCGATTCGCCCCAAGCAGCGAATCGATTCGCCTAAAAGCGAATCGATTCTCATAGAGAACCCAACTTTCTGTCTCAGCCGAATCGATTCGGCCTTAACCCGAATTGATTCGGATCCCCAGACCTGTATCCTTACCCCTTATCGAATCGATTCGCTGAAAGGGCAAATCGATTCGCCCCTGCGAATTTTCCAAGAATGGGCTACCAGTTATGAACCCTAGTTTTTCCCCAAAACCCATTTCTACTCCAACCAACATCATTAATTCAACCAACCTAAGCATAAATGCATCTAACTACTATAATTTACACAAATAAACCTTCAAATCAACTTATAAGAGTTTAAAACCTACAAATCCCTCAAAATACCAAGGTTGTTAAACCATAACAACTACATAACAATCAATACAATTTATTCACACTAAACCATATATTAGTAAGTAAGAAAACTTTCCTTAAGGTTGAAATCTCAGATTTCCTCAATGTAGCAACAATCCCAAGCCTCAATCTTTAATCTCTTCCTTTTCTCCTCTTTTCTCCACAATTCTCTTCTTCTCTCTTTCTCTCTAGGTTTAGCAAATACACACTTAAGAGAAATAAAATGAGATGTAAGACTTAAACGTGCCTCTGTCCATAATTCCTAAGTTTAAGTGTCAATACCACATTAAAATGACTCGCAACTACATATTTAAGTCAAACCCAGTCAAAAATGCCTGAAACCCAATAACACAATATGGCACTTATTTCGACCATCTCCCACATTTCGGGGTTAACTACGCCCTCCAAATTAGCATTCGGAAATATTTACGTCATTTCAATTCTAGACTTCATTTGTACCATAAATGTCATTTAAAGCATACGACACCGTAAAACATAACTTGATGATATTTACATACTCATAACAGTAAATATGCAACAATCTAGTAAATATTATCTTTCAACTCATTCAATTAATATTTACTCCATTCTCTAATATTTTATATAATTACTTCACACAGTAAATTGATATAAAATAATTTATTGAAAAGTAAAGGTTGTTACAAGTTGTTGAATTATACTCACGATTTAGATGAATTAAGTAATTAAATAAGAGAGAAAAATGTATCAAATTTAATGTTTCCTAACGTGGTTCAAGCTAACTCGTAGAAAGAGATAAGGGCTTTTAGACCAACTTAAAAAATAATCACAAATTATGATGGGTATAAATATGAAAGGTTTCTTATACCAACTAAACATCTAATTGGAAAAAGAGTCAAACGAATTTTGTGCTAAAATTCAGTTCGTTAACTTTAAAACTCGGGTTGAAACTAGTAAAATAGAAAAGAAAAACAACACCATGGGGAGATATAGGATTAACAAACCTTATCTTAGAGAAACAAAACAAAGTTTATATGCATCCTACATAAACAAAAGACGAATATGACGTAGGACATGCTACCACCTCCTCCGAGTATGACATGATAGCGCTTTAAAACTCACATTCAAACCCGTAAAATAGAAAAGTGACCATTATGGGCTCGTTTGGTTATATATTCAAAACAATCGATTTAGACGCTGTTCTTAAATACAATTTGAAAATTTAGTGTTTTGTGTTTATAATTATTTGTGCGCATTTGGTAAACTAGTTTTTAAATACATTTTTTTGAAAATTTAACAAATTTTGCAAAACATGCATATTTATATTATATAAATGTGTGTGTGTGTGTGTGTGTGTGTGTGTGTATAAACACATACATAAAACTTTCATACATATGTAATACATGAATGTATATACATACATAGATATATACATACATACATACATCATATAATATATAGTTGTATATTTAACATCATGTATTTTTATTTAAATTTATTGAGGTATGTTGGGGAGTTAATATATATATATATATATATATATATATATATATATATATATATATATATATATATATATATATATATATATATGCGCATACAAAAAGTCTCATGTAAGGGCTCCTTATGGTTCAGACCCCGATACATACCATTGTTTTAAAATAGTAAAACATGAAATTATATATGAAATTTCTTGGATATTATCTCGATGGTGAGAAGATCATCTCCAGTTTTTTATCCAAAAATTCAACAACGAAAACATATATATGATGTGATATGTAAAAAAATGGTATAAATATGCATTTTCGACTGTTAAAATTTTAGGTCGGCGCAACCACTTGTTTAATTGAATTTTTTGATTAAACGTCATGGATATATATGCTTATTATCGAGATGATCAAAAAATTTAATCAAAAAGTGGGTGACCTGATCACTAAATTTTCAACGGCCGAAAATGCATATTTATACCATTTTTTTTACAGATCACCTCATTTCAACGTTTTTTTCCTTGAAATTTTTGATGAATAAAATTGTAGATGATCTTCTCACCGTGGAGATCATAGCCATGAAGTTTCATAAAAAAATTCATTTTTTACTATGTAAAAAATGGTATGTACCGGGGTCTGCACCATAAGGGGTCCTTATAGGAGAGGGCATATATATATATATATAAAATTCAAATTAAAGTTATATACATACATGAATTGATAATATTCTTTAATGCATATATACTATTTGTAGATTTTCTATTGTTTAATACATTAATAATACATGTGTAAAACTACATGTGAGTATTATGTATCTATTGATAATATTATTTAATATATGGATCTCGGTATATTATATTATTTAATAATATAAATATATGTAATTTTGTGTACATGTACATATATATATTTTTATTTATAAGAATTAGACATATATTAATGTATTATGTATGTATATTATATATTAAGGTATAAATGTATTGAAATATTAAGAATAAAAACTTTGAGTGGAAAAGTAAAAAACAATAGTTATAAAACATCCTTTTGTTATTTTCTTAAAAACTTGATTATAACATATAAATATTATAATTCATTGTTTAAAAATAGGTTGCCAAATGCAATTTTTTATTAGAATTGTGATTAAACATAGAAAACAGAATTATAGTTGCAAACCAAACAAGCTGTTACTTTTTAGATAATACGATGAGAAAATAAAAATCCAACAACAAAAACATAAAGGATATATCAATCTCACGAATCCGATAATAAAAATAGAAACAATAAAAATAAAACAAATATAGAAACATTTTTTTCCTTTAACCTTTTACTCCATAACTCAAATTCTTTAAGACCAGATCTGCTTGGTCCACTAGAGGTGATGACTCCACTGGTTCGACAAAAAACTATGCAGAACTGAGTGAGCCTAGACATTGAGAAATAGTATGTATTAAGTGGCACTACACATTTAGAGGCATGTTAAGTCTCTTAAAAAACATATGTGATCCCCCGCCTATTTTAATCACGGGTGATCATTCATTTATAAAAATAATCAAGAATCACATTTGGTTCATTCTTTCCATCACTGTGGAACACTTTTTAAATTACTAGCCACCTATGTTAAATTAAATTGGTGCCATATTTTATCTTTCATTAATAAAACAACATATGGAATATAAATCCAATTACCAAAACACTCACACAATTAAAATAGTCTGAATCAACCACACAATAAATAGATAAATAATGAATACCGAATAACCCATCGGTTCCAAAAAACATAAGTCTAAAGAAATAAACTGATTGCATCTACACCATCCGATTAAAAAAAGTGAAATAATGTATCAACTAAAGGGGCAAGATGCGCAAACAAAATAATCAATCCGAAATCGTAATGTTGGAATGGATAACTAAAGCGTTTACACAAAGTCGTGCAAGTATTAACAATGAAGCAGTTACGCATACCTAGAACGAGTCATAAAGCTTGCAATCCCTAGGGCTGGACACTTAAAATATTTTTGAAAATATATTTAACACGGGGTAGATCCCAAGAAAACCTTTTGAAAATAATTGGCAAGTATTTAAATCAAAATTTAAAAATATTTATTACATACGCACGAAGTCCCACGTACATTCCTTTGAGTTTCCTCACCTCTCAACTATAGTACACACGTAACGTCTCATACCTAAATATTCTACCCATCCTAACTAGAAATCCTTATTTAACTAAGCACAAAAATTTCAGCTTCCCGTACAATATGCTACCACTACTTCCAATAACTAATATCACCTATATATTATTATTGAATCATTTTAATTATGTTTCCCATACTTAAGTCACTTTTTGGTATACACTATCCATCTTTTCTACCATCACACATAAGTAGGCTAATCACACTTTATCATATCATCATTAATTAAGTTTAATCACACTTAAGTTGCTTTTAGATATAGACTATTGATCGTTTCTACTATCACACATTAGTATAATAACAAACCACGATGCATGTGTACTCTGCTATCAAGTACAAGTATCCTTGGTAAAATCAAGGACTACCAGTTCAGAATGTCTCCTCGAACCCTCAATTAAATAATGCACAATGGAGACAAACTAAGTTCTAAGACTTTGGGCTATGCACAAACCTAACGTACCCAAATGGAACGCCAGTCCGACTAATACACAACACGTAGTGAGCCACCCAATGTTCTATGTTCTAGGGCACAAATGCAAACCTTGTTGGAATCCCTCAACGTGGGATCACCCTCTGTGTGGAATCTCCCATGATAACAGGTTGCATAAGTATGATCACACATAACAAATCATATCACAGTTATATATATATATATATATATATATATATATATATATATATATATATATATATATATATATATATATATAATATCAATGGTTGAGATCAAATTTTTTGGAGCGATCTAAAGGTCTCAGATTGTGCCATGTCACCATTATAGCATTTTAATTATTGTGACATGGCAATTGAAAGAGTGAACCTTGAACCCTCAAACCTTTACCCGAATCCCTCATTCTCTCCACCAAACCCTACATTGTAAAAGCCCTCTCTTGAGCTCCGAGGCTACCGCCCTCTACCGCCAAGGTCTTCGCCCTATCTCCCTCTTACACATGCAAAAACATCCACATATCTGAAGTTTTGTTTTGAACATTCGATTTGTTTTTTAGTTATAAACAAATATGAAAATATGATTTTGGTTTTTACGATATAGGTTTAGAGATAAAGATTTTATAGTTTGCGATTTTGGGTTGATAAAAAATTGGGGTTATTATTTTCTTTTCTTTCTAATATATTTTCTAATTTGTCCAAATGTTTTCATTTTGTAAGCATTGAATGTTCCATGTAAATCGAGGCCATTGTAAGCATATTGGTGTATTTGGTTATGCCTTCACAGTGAGAGTTCGATTTGGTCACAATCTTAAGGTTCTCTCCGTATTTATCTTTTGTCATTTTTGTTTCAGTATTGATTCAGAAGTTATGATATTTCCCTATGATGGTTTGGTATATTGTTAGGTAATATCTGCTTAAACTTCATAGTTTTATTCTTTTTATAAAAAAATTGTAAAGTAATGGTGTTTGGTATATTAATAGGTGAGTACATTATTTATTTAATTCTTGAGAAGGAGTTCAATGTAAAGAAGTCATATTTGTGACTATGAATAAGGAGGCCTAAATTGTGTCTTTAATTTTTTCTTTCAAATTGTTAATAAATGGCGTTGAGCATACTCATCATTGTGTACGTATACATACTCATCATTGTCAATTCTAACTATGCAGCTATTTTTTTGTGTTATGTTTAAGGCTATTGTTGTAGGCTGTTACATTAATTTTCAGGGATGATTAAGTAAATTTTACTTCATATTCTCTTCATATGATTTTATTACCAGTTGGAAACAAAATCCGTTGAAACATATTCTTATTCACCTTTAATTTATGTTACAGATTTGGTGACGAGGGATAGAAATTTCGTTGAAATATGTTCTATACTTGACGAAATTTACCATTGTAGACTTGGTCCATGTTATGTATTTTAGGCAATGTTATACATTCATGTTTCTTTTTAATTTATTGTAATTCATGTTGCAGGTCCTGGAAAAAATGGTCGACGGACTCACGATTATCTAAGATATGTATTGAAAGGTACTAAAATTTATTTTATGTTAGTTTTGTCAACATGTATGTTGTCGTTTTGGCCCCCTATTGTGTACTCTGGGAGTCTCATATGCTTTACTCCTAAATTCCTACGTCATTCATAATAACATAGTCTAGCTCTAAGTTTTCTGTGTTTCCTATTTTATAATTAAATGTACTAATGCCTATTGAGCTTGCTGAGATTTTGATAAAGCATGTGAATAAAAATTGCTCAGATCATTCTCCTCAGTCTCTATAAAAAGTAATTCAACAACTTGCCCATAGCCTTTTAAATTCCAAAATATGGGTTGATTGTGAAACCCCGCCTAATTAAATACCGGGCGATCACTCATTTATTAAATTAAATCAAGGTTAACAGTTGGTTCATTCTCAGCATCACTGTCGATAAAAATAAATTTTCCAATTTAACACCCTAAATAATTAAGCTAAGTGTAAAAAACATTTTTCATACAAACTTCCAAATTTTAATTAAAGAAAAAGATTTATTTATATAAAACAACATTTCTACAATTTAGAATCACACCACGATAAACCAAATAATATAATACATTCGTCAATCGAATGCCAACATATGAAAACTAAAATCACAAGTCCATACTGAATAAATGCCAAAGAAACAATACTGCAATGACTGAAATATAAAAGTCCTAATAACAAATGAAATAATGAAAAGGGGCGACACGTGCCCAATAAATGAGAGTAATAGGAGTGGAGTCAATAACAGAAGCCGTCTACTCAAGTGACCTGAAACTCCCACCTAAGCTGCAGCTCGTTCTTCTCAAGGGATCCTAAGCAAGACGCCCCTGTGGCTGGGCACCTGAAAATATACATATATATATACAAGAGAGAGAGAAAAAAAGATTCGGGTCAGAGCCCGAAAGTGTGTTTGATTTTAAGATACGTTTAGCAAGTATTTAAAATGATACAGGCCAATGCAATAACATATTAGTACGTCACTCTCTTGAGAAAATACTCACCTCTCTTATAATGTGCACAGCTATCGCACTAACCTTTACCCATGGTTACTTATCATATGACGCACTAGTCTTTCTAAAAGATTTAACTTAACTTAGATTACTCGCAAGATTTATAATTCACGGTTTCATTTAAAAAGAAAGTTCCCAAACAGTAATCAAAGTCCTCCATTCTAACTTTATAAAATCCATAAAGTTTTACAGTGACATATTATACTTTTTCAAAACAAGTATTTAATAATTTGATTTAACAACCATGTCCTACTTAACAAATCTCAGTAGACAGTTTCGATTATCATGATCTCATATATATATATTACTACTCGTATAATATATATATGTAACAGCACCCCGAATAAAACTATGGTCCGTGCATACTCTACTATCCAAAGCCCCATATCACTCATAATAAGGGGAATACATTCGGAATCACTCTCGAATTGTATTAACATGAATACACAAACAATATTGAGGCGAAGCATAGATTCCAACTCTCTAAGAGGGTGGCACATACCGGCATCTCTTAGGACCATCTGAACTATCACATCGATAGCCTGTACCAAGGACATCTATCTTCTAGGGTACAAGTCAATATCCCCCATAAAGGTCCCATCGAGATAAGACTTGTCCCAGCGCGGAAACCTCAGGGATAGCAAGTAGCGTGGGTATGATTTTCACATCTATATAATATATGTACACACAATCATATAAATATACCAATTTCAAATTAATATAGGTTCTTCTCCTCACCCGTAATTATACCGTTTATTCTTAATTTCACATTTAAAGAATAACGCATAAGGTTTCATTCCTAACCTTGTCTCGAAGGGTTTTCTCACTTATTACCTAACACTCATGGATTATATCTTCCCAATTTCCGAAATTCAGTAAGTGACTTTATTAGATTCCAACGTAACTCTCTTACGCACCTCCCCCTTTAAATTCATAAATTTACCAACCTAGAGTAAATATCCCAAAAATACCATTTTTGATGAATCTTAAAGGTTCCAACATTTATTCATATACCCTTCTGGTCCTCAATGTCTCCCAAATCGATTTATCACGAATGCCCAAGAATTATTTCACGATAATTTAATTTAACTAATTAAACAAGGAAAAAGAGTATCCTAGGAGGGGTCGATCGATCGAATCTTGGAGCTCGATCGATCGAACCTTCGATCGATCGATGCTCTATGTTCGATCGATCAATCAAGCAGGTCTGGGTAAAATTCTGCAGAATTGCAGTTACGGGTTCTACCACTATTCTTCATCAAATTCCATATTTTTCAACACTAATCGACCCACAAATTCTACTACTAACATAATAACATAATTCCAGATGTTTTTAACGTTCAGCATGCGTTTATTCATCATTAAACATGGTTAAACAACCCAAAATCACATCTAATCATCAAGAACCCTAAAGTTTTCATAACTATGATCCAATTCGGTTTTTCTCCAGAATTTCTTCCTAATATAACATCAAAAGTTCGTGGGTAATACATCTATATCATCAAAAGTTTCCAGCATAAGGTTTTAATCTTCTCTACATGCAATTTCCTATCAAAATTTGGGTTTTCTTACATGGATTACAATCCTAATTAATCCTAAACTAATATGAACATTGCACTAATGAAATACGCAAGTTAAACACTTGCCTGGGATTTTTAGAAGTCTGATTTCCTGTTGATTATGGTGTGGTTGCGTTCTCCTCCTCGCGATCTACGCGTTGGTGGTGACGGCGGTGCAAACGGTGGTGTTTCGGCCTTGAATCTCCTTGAAAGGTCTCTCCTCTCCTCTCCAATGGCTGTTCTAGGGTTCTAAATGTTCTAACCCTAAATGGCTAACCTAACCAGCTGATAAAGGCTGCTAAAATTCGTGGGTTTAATTACCCGATTTTGTAAAATGACCAAAATGCCCTCCCGGGTCACTAATTAGGCCTAAAAATGCCCCGAGGCCCAAACTAACCCCCCGGGTATACTTTTCTGACTATCTTGACCCTTCCGGACGCGTTGGAGCACTCAAAACGACCATATGGACAACTTATAAAATATTCATTTTTTTATTTAACAAAATTAGTCCCGACGTGACACGGACATGTCCCGACTTAAATTTCCGAAATAGTCATTTAATTCACTTATGACTTTCAATATAAGCAATATAATATATTACTATGCTCATCAGTAATATTCAACAAGTTTCCCATAATTACTAACTCTCGTCACGTTAATAATTATTACATAATTAATTTCCGGATTTTTATTAAATAAACCATTACATTAAATTTAATAAATCCCCAAATTAAATATAGCATAAAAATACGGGGTATTACATACTCCCCCCCTAATAACAGAATTTCATCCCGAAATTCGGAAAATAAGGCATACCTGGTAAAACAACTCTGGATATCTCTCGCGCATATCTGCCTCATGCTCCCAAGTGGATTCCTCCACGTTATGATGCTCCCACTGAACTCGCACAAGTGGAACTATTTTCGACCTCAATCTCCTCTCACTATAGTCTAAAATAGCCACTGGTCTCTCCTCGTAAGATCTATCAGATTATAAGTCAATCTCATCTATCGCAATGTGAGTATGGGCCATATCATCCCGAAGATATCATCTCAACGACGAGATGTGGAATACATCGTGGATGCGATATAAATGTTCTGGCAATCCCAACCTGTATGCTACCGGCCCAATCCTCTCGATGATGGGAAATGGTCCTACGTACCTCGGAGCCAACTTCCCCTTCTTCCCGAACCTCATCACTCCCTTCATAGGAGATACACGCAAAAACACTTGATCTCCCACATTAAACTCCCGAAAGAACCGTTTCGCATCAGCGTAGCTCTTCTGCCTGTCTTAGGCTACCTGAATACGACTCCTGATTATCTCAATTCTCGCGGAGGTCTCCTGAATCACTTCTGGTCCTAGCAACTTGTTATCCCCCACCTCGAGCCAACAAGTTGGAGAACGACAAGGCCTACCATACAAAGCCTCAAATGGAGCCATGCCAATCGTAAACTGATAGGAGTTATTATAAGCAAACTCTACTAGTGGAAGGTGTGGCTCCCAACCTCCTCCGAAATCGAGAACACACATGCGTAGCATATCTTCCAACATCTGATTAGTATGCTCTGTCTGTCCATCTGTCTGTGCGTGGTAAGCTGAACTCAGTCTCAACTCTGTACCCATAGCCTCCTGAAAGCTTTCCAAGAAACGTGACACAAAAATCTTGTCTCTATCTGACACAATATTCAGGGGCACCCCATGTAATCTGACAATCTCAGCGATGAACAACTGGGCATAATTTCCCGTGGTATAATCTATCCTTACTGGAAGAAAATGAGCCACCTTGGTCAAACGGTCTACAACCACCCAAATAGAATCGTGGCCCCGCTATGATGTAGGCAACCCTGTAATGAAATCCATGGAAATACTTCCCCACTTCCACGCGGGTACTTCCAACGGCTGAAGTAATCCTGACGGTTTCTAGTGGTCCACCTTCACCAGCTGGCAAGTAGAACACTTGGACACAAACTCAGCGATGTCCTTCTTCATCCCACACCACCAGTACTGTCGTCTCATGTCCTGGTGCATCTTATCGCCTCCCGAATGTACTGCAAATCGGGACCCATGAGAATGAGTCATCACTTCATGACGTAGCTCCGCTCCTTCTGGAACCACTAATCTCCTATTAAACCGTAACCCTCCATTAGAACTAATAGAATAGGACTCAGCACCCTCGGCTAGAAGTCGCACAATCTGCTCCTGACAAAACGGGTCTGTGGTTTGTGCCTGTATCACCCTCGTAACAATCTCGGGTGTGACTGTCATCACGGATATGAAAGAACGTGCTACTGCGTCCTGGTGACCCAACTCCTTCCACTTTGCTTTCCAGATGTACGATACATCGTCTACCGGTCTACGGCTCAACGCACCAGCAACTACGTTGGCCTTCCCCGGATGATTTTGTATGTCGAACTGGTAATCTTTCACAAACTCTAACCACCTGAACTGCCGCATATTCAGTTCTCGCTGAGTGAACAGGTACTGCAGTGACTTATGGTCTGTGAACAAACGAAATTTCTCGCCCAATAAGTAGTGCCTCCAAATTCTCAATGCAAAGACAACCGCTACTAACTCCAGGTCGTGGGTGGGGTAATTCTTCTCATGCGGCTTAAGCTTGCGGGAAGCAAAAGCTATAGCCTTCTCTTCCTGCTGAAGTACTCCCCCAAGTCCCCGTAAGGACGCATCGGTGTAAACCAGGTACTCTACACCCGGCTTCGGTAAAGCAAGGACTGGTGCTGAAGTAAGCTTGTCCTTCAGCTAATCGAAAGCCAACTGACAAGCGTCATCCCAAACATATGGTACCCCCTTGCGAGTCAGATTTGTCAATGGACAGGATATTTTGGAGAATCCCCGAATGAATCTCCTATAGTATCTGGCTAACCCCAAGAAACTACGCACTTTTGTCGGTGTCGTGGGCTGTCCCCACTCCCTCACCGCTGACACTTTGCTCGGGTCAACTGCTATCCCCTGCTCAGAAACAACATGGCCCAAGAATTGTACCTCTCGCAACCAGAATCCACACTTCTCGTACTTAGCATACAACTGATGCTCTCGTAAAGTCTGAAGAACCTGCCTCAAGTGCTCTGCATGCTCCTCCTCGGAGTGTGAATATATCAAGATATCATCTATGAAGACGATGACGAACAGATCCAAGAATTCTCTGAATACTCGGTTCATCAAGTCCATGAAAAAGGCTGGGGCATTTGTCAGTCCGAACGGCATCACCCTGAACTCATAGGACCCATATCTCGACAAGAAGGCAGTCTTTGAAACATCCTGCTCTCTAATCCGTAACTGATGGTACCCTGACCTCAGATCTATCTTCGAAAAGAAAGTTGCTCCCCCCAAATGGTCGAATAGATCATCGATTCGAGGAAACGGATACTTATTCCGTATCGTGACCTTGTTCAACTCCCGGTAGTCCACACACAATCTCAGTGAACCATATCTCTTCTTTACAAATAAGACTGGAGCGCCCCAAGGTGAGGTACTCCTACGAATGAAGCCCTGACCTAATAGCTGCTCTATCTGATCTCGTAGCTCTCGTATCTCTGCCGGAGCCATACGGTACGGTGCGCGTGCTATAGGTCTCGTATCCGGCAATAAATCTATAACGAAGTCTATCTCATGACTGGGCGGTAGGCCTGGTATCTCCTAAAACACATCGGAATACTCCTTAACCAGTGGGATCGAATCCAAAGGAATCACAACCTCCTTAGAGGTATCCTCCTCAATGTAATATAAATGAGCGGTCGAACCTCCCTCTGGGCGAGGCATCGCCACTACAAACATCTCTTGCCCCGGAATGGCAAAAACAATGCTCCCACCGAAGCAATCAATCATGGCTCTATAAGCTGCGAGCCAATCCATACCAATAATTACATGATGCTCGTGCATGTCTAAGACTAACATGTATTCAGGTAATACCAAGCTACCAATCTCTACCCCTACTCCCCGGCATATAAAGAATATAAGTGACCCACTCCCCAGTGGTGAGTCGACACACGTCACAGTTCTCTCTGCTGTGGCTAGAAACCCAAAGGACTTTGCAAAATGTGTAGCTATAAAACAATGCGTTGCCCCCGTATCAAACAAAACTCGACCCATAGTACCATGGATAGAAAACATACCCTCAATCGCGGGTGGTGCCTGTGGAGCTGCTGCCTGGTGGACGTTATAGACACGTCTATACTGTAATTGTCCCTGCTTCACTAGAGCTGCTGGAATGGCTGGTAGGGCTGGCACCTGGGCTGGAGCTGGGAGGGCAGGTGGGAAAAGTGGTCTCTGCGGCTCATTACGGGCTCCCTGCTGCTGTGGGGCCCTATCCCCCTCTGGGCAATCCTGGCGCCTATGGCCATTTTTGCCGCACCCAAAGCATCTGCCTTTGAAGTTACCTCCCCTCTGACCCTGTTGTCCACGGCCCTGCTGGCCGTTACCTCCACGCCACTGGCCCTGTTGGCCCTGATGTGCACGCTGTTGGCCTTGCTGGCCCTGCTGCTGTCCCTGTGGTCGGTGTTGGCCCTTCTGGCCCTGCTGATTAGGCTGGCCCTGATGGCCCTTCCTGAAACCCCTGAATCCCTTCCTAGAATCACTTGAACGGAATCGCTTAGCAGGGTCCCCCTGATGGGAACTCTGATCGTGCTGACGAGTCTGTCCATGAGTTGGTGCCCCACCGGCACTATTACCCCCGGTCCTGCCCTGCTGGCTGGACTCTCCTGCTCTCTTGCTTCCCTGAAGATGGAAGCGGTGATCCTGGCAATGTAGTAACGCTGCATTGAGTACGTCAATGAAAGTACTCAGGGATAGATTCCCAATAAGGTGCTGACGGATCCTCCAAGCTAACCCGTCGACAAACAACAAAATCTTCTTGCCCTCAGTGGGTGCCTCATCCGGCACAATAGTCAGAAGTCTCGTGAACTCCTCCTCATACTCAGCTACAGTAAGGTTTTCCTGCTTCAGATTTAGTAATTTTCGCCTCATCTCAGTCTGCACTGCGGGTGGAAAATACTTGCGGTCAAACCGCTCCCAGAACAACTAAATAGGAATCCTGTCCCTCTCCTCCAAAGTAGTAGTGGACTCCCACCACTGTAATGCGGCTCCCACCAGCTTAAAAGAAGCCAATAACTGTTTCTGCACGTTAGTGCACTCGTACATACAGAGGTGCCGCTGGATGTCTTTCTTCCATTGGCTGACGGTAACAATATCGGAGCTACCAGAAAACTCAGGGGGATGCGCTTTCTGAAAAGCATCCCGAACCCTCTCCCATGCGGATGGAAGCTGTGCTGGTACTGGTGCCACCGCCTGAATCTGGGGTGGAGCCTGCTGAATCACCGCTATTGCGGCATTCACCGCCTGAGAAACAATGGCGGCTACTTCATTCGCATTCATTGTGCCTGGTGCCTGAGCTGCTGGCTGCTCGGCTTGGGCACGTCTATCTTTTGGAGCACGTCTCGGAGGCATCTGAAACGTGAACAAGTTTATTAGTCTAAAGTTATAACCAAATCTCGAATAGCTGAAGACTTAAATGTAAAAGCAATAATACAACAATCCTAAAAATAGGGCTCTATAGCAATAACGTTAAGCTGAAAGCGAAATAAGCAGTACAGATCCTATGGACACTAGAACCTGATGCTCTGATACCACATGTGACACCCCGCCTAATTAAATACCGGGCGATCACTCCTTTATTAAATTAAATCAAGGTTAACAGTTGGTTCATTCTCAGCATCACTGTCGATAAAAATAAATTTTCCAATTTAACACCCTAAATAATTAAGCTAAGTGTTAAAAACATTTTTCATACAAACTTCCAAATTTTAATTAAAGAAAAAGATTTATTTATATAAAACAACATTTCTACAATTTAGAATCACACCACGATAAACCAAATAATATAATACATTCGTCAATCGAATGCCAACATATGAAAACTAAAATCACAAGTCCATACTGACTAAATCCCAAAGAAACAATACTGGAATGACTGAAATATAAAAGTCCAAATAACAAATGAAATAATGAAAAGGGGCGACACGTGCCCAATAAATGAGAGTAATAGGAGTGGAGTCAATAACAGAAGCCGTCTACTCAAGTTACCTGAAACTCCCACCTAAGCTGCAGCTCGTTCTTCTCAAGGGATCCTAAGCAAGACGCCCCTATGGCTGGGCACCTGAAAATATACATATATATATATACAAGAGAGAGAGAGAAAAAGAAACGGGTCAGAGCCCGAAAGTGTGTTTGATTTTAAGATACATTTAGCAAGTATTTAAAATGATACAGGCCAATGCAATAACATATTAGCACGTCACTCTCTTGAGAAAATACTCACCTCTCTTATAATGTGCACACCTATCGCACTAACCTTTCCCCACGGTTACTTATCATATGACGCACTAGTCTTTCTAAAAGATTTAACTTAACTTAGATTACTCGCAAGATTTATAATTCACGATTTCATTTTAAAAGAAAGTTCCCAAACAGTAATCAAAGTCCTCCATTCTAACTTTATAAAATCCATAAAGTTTTACAGTGACATATTATACTTTTTCAAAACAAGTATTTAATAATTTGATTTAACAACCATGTCCTACTTAACAAATCTCAGTAGACAGTTTCGAATATCATGATCTCATATATATATATATTACTACTCGTATAATATATATATGTAACAGCACCCCGAATAAAACTATGGTTCGTGCATACTCTACTATCCAAAGCCCCATATCACTCATATTAAGGGGAATACATTCGGAATCACTCTCGAATTGTATTAACATGAATACACAAACAATATTGAGGCGAAGCATAGATTCCAAGTCTCTAAGAGGGTGGCACATACCGGCATCTCTTAGGACCGTCTGAACTATCACATCGATAGCCTGTACCAAGAACATCTATCTTCTAGGGTACAAGTCAATATCCCCCATAAAGGTCCCATCGAGATAAGACTTGTCCCAGCGCGGAAACCTCAGGGATAGCAAGTAGCGTGGGTATGATTTTCACATGTATATAATATATTTACACACAATCATATAAATATACCAATTTCATATTAATATAGGTTCTTCTCCTCACCCGTAATTATACCGTTTATTCTTAATTTCACATTTAAAGAATTATGCATAAGGTTTCATTCCTAACCTTGTCTCGAAGGGTTTTCTCACTTATTACCTAACACTCATGGATTATATCTTCCCAATTTCTGAAATTCAGTAAGTGACTTTATTAGATTCCAATGTAACTCTCTTACACACCTCCCCCTTTAAATTCATAAATTTACCAACCTAAAGTAAATATCCCAAAAATACCATTTTCGATGAATCTTAGAGGTTCCAACATTTATTCATATACCCTACTGGTCCTCAATGTCTCCCAAATCGATTTATCACGAATGCCCAAGAATTATTTCACGATAATTTAATTTAACTAATTAAACAAGGAAAAAGAGTCTGCCAGGAGGGGTCGATCGATCGATGATCTATGTTCGATCGATCGATCAAGCAGGTCTGGGTAAAATTCTGCAGAATTGCAGTTACGCGTTCTACCACTATTCTTCATCAAATTCCATATTTTTTAACACTAATCGACCCACAAATTCTACTACTAACATAATAACATAATTCCAGATGTTTTTAACGTTCAGCATGCGTTTATTCATCATTAAACATGGTTAAACAACCCAAAATCCCATCTAATCATCAAGAACCCTAAAGTTTTCATAACTATGATCCAATTCGGTTTTTCTCCAGAATTTCTTTCTAATATAACATCAAAAGTTCGTGGGTAATACATCTATATCATCAAAAGTTTCCAGCATAAGGTTTTAATCTTCTCTACATGCAATTTCCTATCAAAATTTGGGTTTTCTTACATGGATTACAATCCTAATTAATCCTAAACTAATATGAACATTGCACTAACGAAATACGCAAGTTAAACACTTGCCTGGGATTTTCATAAGTCTGGTTTCCTGTTGATTATGGTGTGCTTGCGTTCTCCTCCTCGCGATCTACGCGTTAGTGGTGACGGCGGTGCAAACGGTGGTGTTTCGGCCTTGAATCTCCTTGAAAGGTCTCTCCTCTCCTATCCAATGGCCGTTCTAGGGTTCTGAATGTTCTAACCCTAAATGGCTAACCTAACCAGCTGATAAAGGCTGCTAAAATTCGTGGGTTTAATTACCCTATTTTGTAAAATGACCAAAATGCCCTCCCGGGTCACTAATTAGGCCTAAAAATGCCCCGAGGCCCAAACTAACCCCTCGGGTATACTTTACGACATTAGAAATGCTTTTGTGTACCTGCTTTGAAAGAGGGTTATATTTAATACGTAAGTACATTCTGTGAGTTTTTTTTCATTTTAGGTGTATAAAATTGTGAAACTATATATATAATTTGAATAAATGTTATATAAAAATATTTTTCATAAAGTACGCAATATGCATGAGCGTGAGGTCTTGATCGAATGCCAACTCTTTTCATTCAATTACATTGAGATACCAAGAAGCCTAAATCACTTCCTCTTATTTTAGCTTTTCTTTATCATGGGATCTCTCCAGAAAAAAAATTTCAGACCCGCTTTTAATTTATGACGATAATAAAATTATCTGGAAATATTGCCCCAATTCTAGACTATATATTGTTTGTGATCAGATAAATCATGAAGATCAACTTCTTAGGGCTTCTCTAAAGGTACATAAGGAAAGTTCATAGAATATTTGTATATACATGTAATCGATATATATATGCAAGGAATAATCTTACTACTAGATTTTATATGACTCAATAATGATTCATTTATTATTTATTATATAAAACAGGTTCATTTAGTTCTTTTGTTTTATGTCAGTATATATCTTGGTCAAAATTGATGAAGTTGATGTGAAGATTGTATAGCATTTGGAATATGATGTATTAGTTTAGAATTGATATTTTTCCCGAAGTTTGCCACGACGACGAGTTCTGGCGACAAAACTCAGGAAACAACCTTATGGGATTACTTAGAACACCAATGTCCAATTGGGGGACCCCTCATCGGCTACTGCTCACGTGGAAAATGCCAATGTATCAACTAACATTGGAGGAGCGACTAACGAGTATGACTTCGGTCCTTAGATGATGGTTTAATGCAGGTACACAAAAGCAGGGACAAAACAGTGTGGAACTTCTAGGAGGGCAAAACTGGCGTTCTAACTGGAATATATTTAATATATTTAATGATAGAAACCCAGGAAAAAATGCCATGGCTTAACCAAAAAACGTGGAAGGCAACAAACACTATTGGACACGTAGTAGAAGATCTGCTACTAGAATGGAATCACATAAAAGTCACAATTTGATGTTGTCTCAGATCTGACGGAGGCAGGGAAAGGTGTTGATGCCCAAAAGAAGTGCTGTTACAATTTGAGGTTGTCTCACAATTTTGGGGTGTTGATGCCCAGCAAAGGTAACTTCCTATTACTTCAATTCCCCCTCTCTACGTTTTCTAATTAAATCCAATATTTATCGAATCATAGTGAACGTTACATTTTACTTTATGAATTTTTTCCAATTGTTGAGGTAAAATCCATTTTTTTACAATCGTCAAACTATAATGAAAAAAATTTAGATGCATTGCATTGGTTCAATTGTGTAAGAATATAGTTCTAGAAGGACAATATAGTTTGATGATAAATGATGATCGCCCCATTACCGAAGAAGCATTGTCAGTAAATTTTTTAATTCCTTTTAATGAGAATGTAACTAGTGGTAAATCAGTAGCTGAATTTTGATGTGATTCGTTGAAAGATTTCAATCCTATGGTTCATATTTCTGTAGAAAAAGATACTCTCCTTTCTAATATTTATATTCCAAAGTTGACAAAGCATAATCATTTAACATAGATTAAAATTGTGTGACAACCCACCTACTAAAATAATAGGTGGCCAACCCAATACTCTAATAATCACAGGAATCATAGATGGTCCATTCTCAGCATCACTGTCGATAAAAATAATAGTACGAGACAACCACCAATCATTTTAGAAAACATTATGTCAAAAAAATGTAAATAAAAAAAAAACACTTAGACAGTCCCATTTGCAAAAATGATGGATATCAAAAACCAGTGGATAAAAAATGACAATATAATAAATAATCACCGAATAAGCTGTCGGTGAACAAACAAATACAATTAGTTACACCGAGTATTACAATTCAATTATTACAATATAATAAATGAATACAAAACTTAGGCAAACACGCCCGAATAAATAACTGGACATAACTAGAGTACAATGGGAAGAAACGTCTAAACAATTAACCTACAACATCCGCAATATGTCGTAGCTCCATGACAACCGAAATGGAAATGTCAATACGCGTGTCCATGCGGTAGATCACCTATATGACAAGAAGTATATACAGAAACAAATAAATATAGATGGTTCAGGGCCTGATTTGATATGATTACCATGTGACTAAAATGCATGACAGTTAAGTGCGTAATTCTCTCTCAGTTAACAATAATATTTCTCACCATTCAATCTGAAAGGAACCTAGCGCAATATCCATGATGATGATCTAGTTAACCAAAGTTTTAAAGGCTAAATTCTCCCCCGTCTCAACACTATGCCCTATTCGTGTGTGGGGTGTCTCTCAAAGGGAAATCCAAACAAGGAACCCACCCGATACACTACTACTAGGCAAGGTTGATCGTCGAGATACATTAGACCCTCAACACATAACTAATATATACATATATGGGAATTAATCTATAGCTACTCAAGGAAACATAAACAAATTCATTCACCATCTAAAAGCATAATTCATATTTCTTCTTTAGGAATATATATCAGTGGAAAGACATTTTATCAAATGTTTACCAATTCAATCACATTTCAAAACTTTCTTTACCAATTTTATTTCTTTTCTTCCATCCAGGAAAATACATATTTTAAAGCAAGTTTTATTATCATAAAAATGCTTTAACTTTTCATATCATATCATCCATTTTCCTTCTTCCATCCGGAAAAATGTATTTAACATCCCATTTCCCTTCTTCCATCCGGGAAATGTAATTAAAGACATTTTATTATCATAAAATGATTTAATACCAATAATGTCCCACATTATTGAACCTAGTTATATATATGTAGAGGGGGCCTGAAGGTAATCCTGGGATTAGGGATAATCCACCAATTAGCAACAGTTTTCTGAGGATAAGCTCAGCGAGGCAGCTCAGCGTGGAAGCTTGGCGTGGCAACTCGTACTTTAGCTTATTGTTACTTTGTCATATTATAGCTTTGTTTATATTGACTACGAGTTGTAACGACTGTAATGTTGTAATGAGAATAATGAATGGGTGTGAGGTCGAACGATACTCGTGAGAGACCAGACTTGGCAGGGCCTGGGAGAGCTTTCATGCTCTATCGAACAACCTCACCGTGGGAACTTTAGAGGGACTTGTTTTGGAGGATTGAGAAGTGGGGCACCGTTGGGGCTTGTCCTGACCATCTTAGATACCTAGTAAAACACCGAAAGATCTTCACCGTGGAACCTAGAGCAAAGTAGCTTCGAGTTCCATCGGGAGCTTTGCTGTGAACCAAACAGCCCTCTACTTTATGTCCCATCTACTGTAGGTGATGTCACTAGCCAGCTAGACAACGTCAAGTCTGCACTTGAGTAAACCACCGTGGTATTGGGGGCTGTCAGACGGTTGGTAAGCAACCTCTATGGCAACAGCCCCCTGACACACAGTGGTTAGGCAAAAGGCATGTCTTGGCATTTAATGTTTATGACGTAAAGACAACTAGTGCATCAGGTATTTAATGCTGGTGACATAAGGTATGAGGGAGGTCTTTCACATGAATTAATGACTTAGCCGCCTCGGGGGTGGTGTGGGGGATATTTAAGGCCCCAACCACCTCCAAGGAAAGGCATCGATCCAAAAGTTCTAAAAAGAGTTCTTTTGGAGATATTCTTCTAAGACTTTGAGAAATTATTACTAGAGAAAGAGTTATTGAAAAACCAGAGAGTTCTTCCACCCACCATTTGTCATTTATTAGGGAGCTTTAATAACTTGACAGAAATCCTTGAAGAAGACCTTTTCGGTGTGTGTGTGTTTTTTTACCTGCCTACTATGGTGTATCTAGGATGCTTACTTCTCTCTCCCTCTAGCTAAGTTATTTCTGAGTTTTTATTATATTGTGAGTTATACACGAGAGATTTGTGGGTTTAAGTTGGGTTTCATACGTTCCAAACTGTTCTTTGTGTCTTGTGGCTAAATCACTGGTGTTTACTGATTAAACTTGTCATCACCATACTCAAAAGGGGTTACGCCTCCATCTTATCTAAACCACCCTCTTACATTTGGCGACTCTGCTGGGGAGGAATTCTTCTAAGGAAGGAGTATGGCGCAAGATAACGTTAATCGAAGGCTCAACTTTGATGATATCCAACACAGTGAAGAGCAAGCAGCGGTAGAATTGGAGGCTTTAAAGAGCGGAGCTCCTCGAATAGAAGTGCCTCCAGTTCAGACAACAACAGGCGCTCAAGGAGTGACGCAAGATTCCACGAGCACTGGGCTGGGACCTGCCCAGATGACCCTCCTCATGAGCAAGTTCTAAGAGTTTTTGCAAACTCCTACAGCTTCAACGGTGCTGGGAGGACTCGAAGCCAATTCCTTCGTAACACCAGGGGCAGCTCTAACGGTTCCACCAGGCGCAGGTACAACGGGAGCAGCCCCGGCAAGCATACCCTCCGTCGTGAATCCGGCGGTGGGAATCTCTAGAGTTTTAATGGCGCCAGCTGTAACGATGGCTCTAACTGTAACGGTCATTCAGCCAACACCCCCATTGGTCGTTGCCCCATCGCCCATGGAGGAAATGAGGAGAGAAATGCAAAAGGAGATGTTGAAGTTCATGCATGCTTCCTCACAGTCTATAGGCGAGGTAGTTTCAGTCTATGACGACTTTAGGACACCTTATCCTCAAGAATACAACGATGAGCCTTACCCGAGGGATTATATTCCCCCCATCTTTGAAAAATACACAGGGAAGGGTGGGAATCCGAAAGAGCACATTAAATGTTTTATTGAGCACTTGGGGGCACATTGCAACAACAAGAAGCTCAGGTTGAGGGAGTTTTCCAAATCCCTAACCGATAAATCATACACGTGGTATTCTCGTTTGGCCCCTAAGAGTGTTTCCACGTGGGAAGAGATGCATGTGCTGTTTGTCCAAAAGTTCTTTCTAGCAGAGGATGAATTCACTCTGACCCAACTAGGGAGAGAGAAGCAACGACCAGGAGAAGACGTGGTGGCATACGTTCGGAGGTTCAGGGAAAGGTCTCTGGATGTGAGAGAGGAGGCCAAGGAGTCTAAACTATTACAAATCTGTGCCGAAGGACTACTCCCGGAGTACATTTGCCATCTTATCAATGAGACGCGCGAGGGAACTTTTTCGGCATTCTTAAAATCTGCAAGGAACATCTCATTGGTCATATGACCAAACCCGGTGGCGGTGCCTATGATATTCAGGCAGCCGATACAATCTGGGGGAGGAAGGCCTCAACCCCCACGAGTGGGATACACCGAAGGAACAGATAGGGGTAAGGCGGCGAAGAAGGACAACAAAAGGAAGTTCGAAAGGGATAGAGAAGACCCACCACCGTTACCGTGCACGATAGAAGATGCGGTGAGCTGTTATAACACCAAGGTCCAAGGTGGAACGGTATACCTACCAAAAGGCGTTCCAACGGAAGAACCTGATGACGCAACGAAGGCGGATCCTAGGTATTGTCAAGTTCATCGAAAGATCCAGCACTCGACAGAGAGCTGCTTCACACTGAGAAGAATCATTGACAAGTACATGAAGGCAGGGACGCTGCAGATCCCCCCACAGAATGTTAACAATAACCCACTTCCAGTGCATGGGGCCAACTTGGTGATGTCCTACGATGATGAGGCGGAAAGAGAAGGAGGAAGGTCAACAATGAAGCAAAGGGAGTTCGAAGAAACTCTGGAACATTGTACCACAAGAATGGCTAACGTAGTTTTAGCCTACGATGAAGCAAGCGCTAAAAACGTGGAAGACGTATACAGCGTTGAGGGCGAGGAAATGGAGGCAGTCGTTGAATACAGCGCAGTTTCAAAATCCCCAAAGTTCGCTTGGTTCTTCGATCAAGTGGGGATACCAAAGGAGAGCAGACTGGAAATAACTCGGGCGATCCTAGACATCGCGAAGAAGGACGCGGTTCCCTCGTTGAAATGGAGGGGACCCATGGCGAGGCTGGTGAAAAAGTTCCTATTAGAGGTGACCTTCAGCGATGCAGATAGAGCTGTAAGGTTCCCTCATAACAGGCCCTTGTATGTGACGTCCAGTATTAACGGGGTTAGTTTTGTAAGAGCGCTTATGGATGGAGGTGCTTCCATCAACATTATGCCGATCAACTCCTTCCACGTAACTAATATCCCAGAAGAAAGGTTGGTCCCCATGCCTCTGGTAATCTCAGGGTATGGCAACCAATCTTTCAAATCCATTTGGTATGTGAATGTGGGAATTGTAATGGGAAATCTGAGTTCCCACATCAAGTTCCATGTAATAGAAAGTGCAACATCCTATCATTTACTAATAGGAAGAGTGTGGATGCACAATCAAGGTTTAGTTCCTTCAACATATCATCAATGCGCCAAGGCGAATGTCAAAGGAACAGAAGTGACTATTAGGGCTACAAAAAGGCCTTTTGCTATCGAGGAAGCTCACTTTGTAGATGCGGCCTTTTATACGGAGTTGGAGGAGGATGCTCGAGTCCTAACGAGAAGAATGGAGGGGGCATGGGTTCCCTCGATCAGAGATAGAATGGGGCCTCTGAACGAGCAAAGTAAAAAAGACGCGAGTAACGAAGGGGTGAGGGCCGAAGAAACCCATCAGGCGATCCCTCGACCACAAAGTACCACGAAGCAGCTCAAAAACAAAGTAAGGCTTAGAGTGGATCCTGTGGAGCATGAGGTCCAACGGCAAAGCGTGCTGAGTCGCTTTTCAGGGGGAAGAATTGCTGAGGCATCGAGAGAGAGGAAAAGGAAGGCCGTGGCAACAGCTACCAACAGGCAATGCAAGAAGGTGGTCACTGAAGAGGGGAAGGTGGTATACCGTTTATAACGATGTGAGCGGGCGACCGAAGAGACCGAGGATAGGGCTGACCCGTTATATGAGTGTTTCTTGGTGGATCAACAGGGACAGTGTATGGTGATAGACAACTCCAACATACAGGAGTTCGTGGAGGAGGTCGCCGAAGAACCAGACTACATGGCTAATCAACCAAAGCCCCAAGCACAGGAGTTGGAGCAGTTGAACTTGGCAGGAGAAGGGGAAGACCCAAGGACCATCTTCATTGTGAAGGATCTCGGTAAGGAGAAACGAGAAGCCTTGGTTGGGCTACTCCGGGAGTTCATAGATGTCTTTGCATGTAAGTATACCGAAATGGAAGGGATAGATGAGGAAGTGAGCTGCCACAAGCTAAACGTGATGCCTTCATCCATCCCGGTGAAGCAGGAAACAAGGACTTATAAACCTGAGTTGGATTTGAAGATTAAGGAAGAGGTTCAGCGTTTATTGGCAGCAGGATTCATCAAACCAATACAACATCCCCTTTGGCTATCTAGCATTGTGCCAGTAGGGAAGAAGGACAAGAGTCAAATAAGGATCTGTGTGGATTTTAGATATTTGAACAGGGCTTGCCCCAAAGATGAGTTCCTTCTACCATCCATTGATAGCTTGATAGATGCCACGGCTGGGCATGAGATGTATAGATTCATGGATGGGTACGTAGGGTACAACCAGATCAAGATGGACCCCGCGGACGCAGAGAAAACGGCATTCAGAACCCCGTTGGGCAATTTCATGTACAAAGTAATGCCGTTTGGACTTAAGAACGCAGGAGCTACTTATCAAAGAACAATGATGGCCATTTTTCATGATTTCTTCCACAAATTTGTAGAATTCTATGTGGATGATTTGGTCATCAAATCGAAGAAGGAGGAGTCCCACATAAACGACTTAAAGAAGGTGTTTACTCGATGTAGGAAGTATAAATTAAGGATGAACCCACTGAAGTGCGTCTTTGGAGTAACAAGCGGGAAGTTTCTAGGCTTTGTGGTTGATCGACAAGGGGTGCAGATGGACCAGGATAAACAACGCGCGATCTTAGAGATGCCGTGCCCAAGAATGGCGAAGGAGCTAAAAAGTTTCCTCGGCAAAGTCTCCTACCTCAGAAGATTTGTACCGGGATTGGTCGAGGTAACACACCCGTTGATGCAGCTGCTGCGAAAGAACACAAAGTTCAGGTGGGAAAAGGATCACCAGGAGTCTCTCGATGAGTTAAAGAAGCTGCTCGTTTCACCACAAATCATGGTTCCTCCACAAGAAGGAGTACCGTTGCAGCTGTACCTCACCTCCACTACAAGGTCCGTTGGAGCTTTGCTGGCACAAGAGATTGACGGGCAAGAACGGCCAGTGTATTATCTCAGTAGGATCATACATGGGCCAGAGATTAGATATAGCAGCCTAGAAAGGCATTGTTTGGCCTTAGTCTTTGTAGCACAAAAACTTAGACATTATATGTTGTCTTTTACAATTCATATTGTAACTAGATGTGATCCTATTAAGTATTTGTTGGCTAGAACTATCTTGATTGGCAGGGCAGCTAGGTGGTTCCTTATTCTCTCGGAATATGATTTAAAGTGTGTGGTTCCTCGTGCTATCAAGAGCCAGGCGTATGCTGATCTGTTGGCAATCTTTCCATCGGGAACGTTTGAACCACCTAAAGAAGACATTCCGGGAGACGACTTACAAGCCAACTATCTGGATGCAACCGATGAGGAATGGACGATGCAGTTTGATGGGTCTTCGGCAGAGAAAAAAGGAGGGGCAGGGGTCATCCTTTCAAAAGGAACGGAGGAGATTTGCCTTTCCTATAAAATAGATTTACCTTGATCCAATAACGAAGCAGAATACGAAGCGTTGTACTAGGGTTGATAAAGGCTCTTTGAAGTGGAATTCGTTCACTCTGCATCAAGGGTGACTCGAACTTAGTAATTCAGCAAGTTAACGGAGAATATGCGTTGAAGCACATGAGTTTGGCACCGTACAGAACGATCATTCAAAGGCTCCTCAGCCAGTTCCATCGGACCAAAATCAGAAGACATCCCAGAACGATGAACCGTCATCCAGATGCTTATGCCACTATTCCTCAAAAGATGGTCATGAGGAGCGATACGAATATCGTTACGATCCAACGAAGAACAGCTCCTTCGGTGGTGCAGTCAATACTACCGATGGAGGGAGACGCGGATTTGAGAGGAGAGATCAGGAAGCAACTGGAGTCTGGCGAAGGAGCTATGGGACTAAGAGAGTTAGCCCAATACTTTACAAACCAGGGAAATCTTTACTTCAGAAATGGAGGGGGATGGTTATCGAGATGCATTGGGCCAGAGGAAGTAGAGCGTAGGTTGAAGAAAACACATGAGGAGCACTGCGAAACAACTGAGATACCTCTTTATAGGAGAATTCAAAGAGGGGGATATTTTTGGCCTAGAATGAAATAGGATGCGGCAGAACTACAACGGAATTGTGGTAAGTATCAGCTATTTTTCGAAGCAGCTGAGTGCCATTTCATCGAAGCCCAAACGGACTGGAGGCAGCCCTATATCGACTTTATTCAAGATGGAATTGTCCCAACGGAGAAAATGGATGCTATGGGACTGAAGCGAAGGGCCCCGAGGTTCTATATCCAGGAGGGGCAGCTTTATCGAAGGGGGTACTTCAACAGGCCATTGCGTTACATCACAAAGGGAGAAGCAACTGAGGTCCTCAAATAAGCCCATGACCCAACTCACATAGGAGGGGCCAAGTTATATGATCAGCTGATGACGTTGGGGTATTATTGTCCAATGATGGAGAAAGACTCAGCCGAATTTGTTCGAAAATGCAAAGCTTGCCAACTTCATGGAAATATGATCCATGCCCCATCGGTGGACTTACACTCTCTGGCAACGCCTTATCCTTTCCACACTTGGGCGTTCGACCTCGTAGGGGCGATACATCCTTCGTCGAGGGGCAAGATATGGATACTGGTAGCAACGGAGTGCTTTACAAAATGGGCTGAAGCAATACCACTCAGAAGGGCAATGGCTGGGGTAGTGAGTAACTTTATCAGAGAGTATATCATCTGCCGTTTTGGGATCCCAAAGGTTATTCTCTCAGATAATGGGACTCCCTTCGTCAACTCATAAGTAACGATGCTCACAGATAAGTACTCCATTGTTCATCACACTTCAATGGTGGCATACCCGAAGGGGAACGGTCAGGCCGAAGCAACTAACAAAACTATGGTTAATATCTTGGCTAAAACGATGGAGGACTTTCCAGGATCGTGGGATGACAAGATACCAGCAGTGTTGTGGGCCTATCGAACGACGAAGAGGAAGCCCATAGGGTACACTCCGTTCTCCCTTATCTACGGGGCTGAGGCAATCCTTCTAGTGGAGCTGGAAGTTCCCTCTGCTCGATACGCCTTGCGAAGTAGCCTGCTTCCTCAGAACATGCATGTGCAGTTGGAGGCATTGGATGAACACAGAGACAACGCGATGCAACATTTTCAAATGTATACAAAGCAGCTCTCTAGGGCATAGACAACCTGGTAAGACCAAGGAGGTTCGTGGAGGGAGATCTCATTTTAAAAGCAGCGGTGAAACACATTAGAGGACTTCCTCTGCCAAAGTTCGCAGCCAATTGGGAGAGACCTTTCGTCGTGAAGGAAGCTCATGATTCAGGTTATTGCTTAATTTCTAAGTTGGAGGAAGATAAGCCATTCAAAATTAACAATAAATGGCTGAAAGTCTATCATGTGTAAACAATTAAGTTTGTACCATCGATGTATCTAGTCTTTGATTATGAATATACAAGTTTTATTGATGACGTGAAGTATAGACATTGATATGAAAGCAGTCATAACTCAGAGATAAACTGGAAAATATACATTCTTTCATTCATTAAACAAGAGAGCATTACAAAAAATTGGGAACTATTGCCCAAGAATTACATGAATGGACGAAGAAAGAACATATATACAAGAGTTTACTACCCTAAGAGGAACCATAGGTCCGGGGAAGAGAAAAAATCCCCAGGAAGGCCCGAAGAAGCTGACGCAAAGGAGCTTTGAGCGTTGACAGCAACCTCTAGCCTGGTTTGCACCTGTGCGCGTTCAATAAGAAGTCTCTCCCATTTTAGCTTGGCCAAACGCAGAGCCTCTTCGGCATTCTTTACTTCTTCATCCGCCGATTCCAAAAGAGGTGCCATCTCAGCTAACTTAACCTCCTCAACCCGTTGGTCCTCCTGGTGCTTTCTCAGTAGTTCCCTCTGGCCGATCAGCTGCTGACTCTTCAAAGTTTTCAATTACGTTATAATCTAGTCGAAACGGAAACCGTCAAGACCCAATTCCTTCAAAAAACCCAGAAACTGATTAATGAGGGCTCGGGTGACACTGGAAGTGGGAGTACTGGCAATATCAGCAACAACGATCGCCATGCCTTGCAGTCGATGACTCATCATGGGAATGTTGGACAGTAGGCAGTCCACGGTGAAGGATTCGGGGTGATGGTTCACTAACTGCTCATTCACCAAGCGATGGCTCACAGGCATTTGGGGAGAATTGTGAAGCACCATTAGGAAAAAGGCAGGAGGAGTTAAGTCAGGAAGAGGCAATTCGCACCCAGATTCACTTTCTGCCTCGGCACCAGTCGTGGAACCTTGGTTAGCATGATCAAATTCTTTCGAAATAGCAGGTTCCTGACGAGGTGTGCCCATACGTGAAAGAGCTGGTGAGGAATCCTCCTGAGCAACCTGAGAAGAGATATAAAAAACAGTGAGATTATATAAAAATCTTAACAAGCGTTTTCGTTGTTAAGTCACCGTTATAAGGTGGAGATTATATAAAAATCTTAACAAATGTTTTTGTTGTTAAGTCACCGTTATAAGGTCGAGATTATATAAAAATCTTAACAAGCATTTTCGTTATTAAGTCAACGTTATAAGGTGGAGATTATATAAAAATCTTAACAAATGTTTTCGTTGTTAAGTCACCGTTATAAGGTGGAGATTATATAAAAATCTTAACAAGCGTTTTCGTTGTTAAGTCACCGTTATAAGGTGGAGATTATATAAAAATCTTAACAAACGTTTTCGTTGTTAAGTCACCGTTATAAGGTGGAGATTATATAAACATATTAACAAGCGTTTTCGTTGTTAAGTCACTGTTATAAGGTGGAGATTATATAAAAATCTTAACAAGCGTTTTCGTTGTTAAGTCACCGTTATAAGGTGGAGATTATATAAAAAATCGTAACAAACGTTTTCGTTGTTAAGTCACGGTTATAAGGTGGAGATTATATAAAAATCTTAACAAGCGTTTTCGTTGTTAAGTCACCGTTATAAGGTGGAGACTATATATAAAAATCTTAACAAGCGTTTTCATTGTTAAGTCACCGTTATAAGATGGAGTTATGAAAAAAAAACCTAACATACGGTGGAGTTTATGCAGAGAATTAAGAAAGTACCTGAGTCACAACAGGGGCAGGAATGGGAGTCACCACGGAGGTTAAAGGGGCAGGAACCGTTGGGAGGGGACTTGTTACCTCATCAGCCTCAACGGGGTCTCTGGCCGCAGAAACCTCAACTATCGGCAAAGTTCCCTCGCCCACATAAGGTACCAAAGCAAGCGTAGGGGGTTCATTGGGAATAGATGATGGACTCCCAAAAGAGGCCCCACCACGAAGGGGCGCAGAAAAACCACCAGGCTGCGAAGAAGCCCCAACCTTAGCCCTGTGTGCGTAAAGACTACCCAAAGAAGAGGGTGGTGAATGATCAGGGGAAAGCTGAAATATAAAAGCCAATGTTAGTAAAGAGGAAAAAGTACAGAAAAAGGGCGAAATATATCCAAGTGTTACTTACCTCAGTCAGGATATTGAAAAGGGGCACTGTGGTCAGAGGTCTCGCCAGCACCGTTGGACGAATAATGTTTGCTAGCAGCGAGGACACTTCGACCTAGGGCAACCAACATCCCAAATTCAGCACACAGAATGGGGTGAAAGAGAAGGAATGCCAGATCAGACAAATTAAGTATGAAATCATTACAGCAGCCAGAACAATGGGCAGAGCAACCTCAGGGGAAGCTAGTGAGCCAGAGGGGACTGAGGTAGTTGTCTCGGATTGCGTTGTCTCTGGTGGCGAAGAGACATCCATGGGCTCTATAACCTCACCCTCCATAGCTGCCTCCCTCGCCCGTAGTGAGATTGAACGACGGGAGTAAGTAAGCCCGGTCATTGGCGAACGGGGTGGGGTAGTATCGGATGAGAGGGCACCACAGCGACCACCCACGAAACGGCTTATGGGGGGGACTTGGGGGACTAGGAGGACGAGGCCCAGTTTCTTTAAACCCCTGCACCAAAGTAATTAAGAACAATATATATAAGCAAAGGCAGCTTGCTTTAACTAAAGAGGAAAAGATAACAAGATAAGTGTACATACCTCAGATCGAGAAGAAGAATGAGAAGCTTGCACCGTGGGAGCTTGCTTCCTCTGGGACTTGGTGCCTAAAGTCTTCCTCCTTGTCTTTGTCACATCACTGCCAATAGCTTGAGTAACCTTCAAACTTTTTCTCCTCCTTGCAGCTGGCTCAGTTGGATCGACGACGATCGTAGGGAATGCAACCGAAGGAGGAACGACGACAGCGCGCCGTTGAAACTCTGCATTTACCCGATCTACCTCAGCCTGCACCTCCCTCCTTAACCTCTCAGCCTTTTCAGCAGACATGGGAGGAGGAACGGAGACTATGGGAAGGGCTGCCACAGGAGTCTGGGATTTGGACTTTGATTTTTTCGTGGAAGCCACCCCACTCTTGGCCTTCTTGGTTGATGGCTGCGAAGACCCTTCATCAGTAGTGGCTCCAGTCGAAGGAGCAGTCTTCCTGGATACCCCAGCACTTTTGGCTTTGGGTATGGCAGTAGGAATCATGGGGCATAACGGAGGAAGCTCTTCGGTAGGCCTTTTAGGGGTTTTGCTTAGAGGGAACTCAATCCCAAGAACGGAGTTGCCTTTAAGTCCCAGCTCCAACACAGAAAAAGACAGAACTGGAGGGTACACGGGCTCGCCATCTATGAACTCAGCAATGTCAGCCAGTTGTTTCGGCCAGAACTTCGTGGCAAATAGACCGGTCACATCCCCTTGCCTTTTGTTGGAAGGAATGGTGACTCGCCCAGCCATTGATTCACTTATCCCCCACGCAGCAGTAGAGGAAAATAAGGAACATGCCTCGCTGAAGCTAACCTTTGGGTTTGAAGATTGGAAAACTGGGCGAGGAACCCCCTGATCAAACCCAAATTGACGAATGCACCGATTGGGGTTATAATGTTCGCTGGAATATCCCCACTCGGTGTAGGACGGCAGATACCCCGGAGAAATGAGAAGCACCACGGCTAACTGAGGATCTTCAACGTCTACCCCCACCTGAACCACCCTGGATTCGTGCTGGAAGAAATCACAAGTATGAAAAAAGACGTCCTCTCCGTAAGGCCTCATGGCAAAGTCCTCAAAACGGTCAATTGAGGCGATCAGCTCTTTTCGGCTCTGCCTCTTGTGATAAATATAAGAGCGTGGGGGCAGAATCGTTTCCCCAGAAGGAGGTCGGTTGGCCTTGGCCGCTACAACAGGAAAGCGCACGTACAGGAAGCCGGTTAGAAGGATGCTATTGGAAAAATTGGCCAGGTTATAACGGCCAAGCGATCATTCCATGTCGAACAATGTTCTGTCGATCCAGGTGTAGAGGGACCCTAAGGCAATTGCAGCCAAAGGAAGTTTGATGCCCCGGGCCAAACGAAGGGATATGTTGATAAGGTCCCTTCGGGGCTGATCATTTGGTTTTCCCGTCAAAAGAAAACGGGAAAGAATCACAAGGATGTAAGCGGGGAGCTCTAACGAAGTACCTTTACCAGGGGCATCCGTTGAAGTTGAAGAACTGCCTTCACTAGAACCCTTGATGAAGTAGTTAATCAGCGGAGTGAAGGTAGCTTTGTTTGAAGAACCGATGCAACTTCGGCATATTCGGAACAATGCCAAATGGTTAGCAATCTCTTGGGAGTCGAGAGACTCATCGGTATAAGGCTCATGGCCTGCTTCTTCGAGCCCCAGGAGCTCGCAGACATCTTCTAGGGTTATCGTAAACTCACCCCACGCAGCGATGAATGTGTGAGTCGTCACGTTCCAACGGGAAACAAGAATTGGGAGAGCAGCATTATTTTTTGAGAGAGTAAACTCACCAAACCATTTGGCCCGTTGAAGGCCAATCTTACTCAGAATATCACCATGGGAACTCACCATGTGAGAGTTCCAAGCAGCAAAATGGGCAGGAGAACCCCCTGGTGCCTCGAAATCAATTTGGGACCATTGGAAGTCCCCTCGCTCCAGACGAAACCTAAGAGTCCCCTCTGGAGGAAGAAAGCCCCACTTCGAGGGTTCTTCGTCCTCGTCACCCAGCAATAAGGTCTCAAACTTGCATTCAAATTTGACAGTCTTGCAGGCAGCAGAAAAGCTATCATCCTTGCCAAAAATAGAAGAGCAACGATAAAACCTTAACTGTTCACCATGGGCAGCGTCCAAAGCGGAAGCAGCAGTATTGGCAGCAACAGTGGTAGCAACAACGGTAGCAGGCGGCGCACTGGTTGAAGAGATAGTGGGGTAACTTGGAGACGACATGGCAGAGTGTTAGAGCAAACGAAAAAAGCCTTGAGTAAGAGGAGCTTGAGCACGACAATGGAGGAGAGCAACCACAGGAGGTGGCGTAAAAGATGAGAGCAAGAAAAGGAAGGCACAAGCTTGAACAGCAATGGAGGTTTCAGATGGTCAACAATGGAATCTCTCTCTCTCTCTCTCTCTAAAAGCGAAGGAAATTTGAAGAAGGTAATGGCAAAGTAAGAGAAAGGAAGGTTTTAAGTGTTTGGGGGATTTACCCGTTTGAATTTTTAAGTTCGTCGTTTAAGTTTCCCACCATTGCACGTGCGAGGCCGCCTGCAATCATTTCAAATGTACACATGGCACTTCGGGAAGTGTTCTGACAATGGAAAAGACAACGTTACGTCATTAATGAAGTGACACCTAGGGAACAGCCATCGTTACCTTCCTAAGCAAGATTGAGTTTTGGGCACTAAGATTTTCTCAGACATATCCAATAAACCCCCCAACGAAGAAGATGTCGCAATGGTTCAAAAAAGCCACGATGTCCCCTCGTCAGAAGCTCAAACGTTGTTTAGTTATGACTCAGTTACATCGGGGAGAATTTTTCACTTTTTCGAACATTACTGGGAGAATATTAGCAGGTCCTTCGGGAGAATTTCAGATATTCAAGTTAGAACGGTTAAGGCTCGGCATTAGGAAAAAGTAGCAGGCCAGATAGAGAAGGTTCATCGGATTGAGAAGTTTTCGTGGAGGCACTTCTTGTTCCCACAACAAATCCCTCCACGAAGGGGAAAATGTAGAGGGGGCCTGAAGGTAATCCTGGGATTAGGGATAATCCACCAATTAGAAACAGTGTTCTGAGGATAAGCTCAGCGACGCAGCTCAGCGTGGAAGCTTGGTGTGGCAACTCGTACTTTAGCTTATTGTTACTTTGTCATATTATAGCTTTGTTTATATTGACTATGAGTTGTAACGACTGTAATGTTGTAACGAGAATAATGAATGGGTGTGAGGTCGAACTGTACTCGCGAGAGACCAGGCTTGGCAGGGCCTGGGAGAGCTTTCATGCTCTATCGAACAACCTCACCGTGGGAACTTTAGAGGGACTTGGTTTGGAGGATTGAGAAGTGGGGCACCGTTGGGGCTTGTCCTGACCATCTTAGATACACCTGGTAAAACACCAAAAGATCTTCACCGTGGAACCTAGAGCAAAGTAGCTTCGAGTTCCATCGGGAGCTTTGCTGTGAACCAAACAGCCCTCTACTTTATGTCCCATCAACTGTAGGTGATGTCACTAGCCAGCTAGACAACGTCAAGTCTTAACTTGAGTAAACCACCGTCGTATTTGGGGCTGTCAGACGGTTGGTAAGCAACCTCTGTGGCAACAGCCCCCTGACACACAGTGGTTAGGCAAAAGGAATGTCTTGGCATTTAATGTTTATGACGTAAAGACAACTAGTGCATCAGGTATTTAATGCTGGTGACATAAGGTATGAGGGAGGTCTTTCACAGACATTAATGACTTAGCTTCCTCGGGGGTGGTGTGGGGGCTATTTAAGGCCCCAAACACCTCCAAGGAAAGGCATCGATCAAAAAGTTCTAAAAAGAGTTCTTTTGGAGATATTCTTCTAAGATTTTGAGAAATTATTGCTAGAGAAAGAGTTATTGAAAAACCAGAGAGTTCTTCCACCCACCATTTGTCATTTATTAGGGAGCTTTAATAACTTGACAGAAATCCTTGAAGAAGACCTTTTCGGTGTGTGTGTTTTTTTTACCTTCCTACTAAGGTGTATCTAGGATGCTTACTTCTCTCTCTCTCTAGCTAAGTTATTTATGAGTTCTATATTATATTGTGAGTTATACACGAGAGATTTGTGGGTTTAAGCTGGGTTTCATACGTTCCAAACTGTTCTTTGTGTCTTGTGGCTAAATCACTGGTGTTTACTGATTAACCTTGTCATCACCATACTCAAAAGGGGTTACGCCTCCATCTTATCTAAACCACCCTCTTACAATATATATATATATATATATCATATTATATTATGCAATCTAAGACCGCTCGTCCGGGTTTTCCTACTGTGCGCGCTCCTAAATGGCTATCATCTTCCACGGCCTATCATCAAGACAACCTGGGATCCTACCGAAACGTCGGGAAGCGGCCATATGCCTGCGGGATAGTCATTACCACACCCGAAATTACCTAACTAGCGCAGAAACATACAATAAATGCTCATATGGACTATGGATATATCCACCCTCCATTCTCTAGCTAGGGGCTTCACCACACACGCGAACTTCCCTTAAGATAGCGATTTAGAGAGGGTGTTATCCATATTTTAACATTTATGAAAATCATCTTTCTTTCCCCTTGAAAACATCCAATTTTTACATTCTCAAAAATCCTTTTATACTTAGCCATATAGTACCAAGTTTTAGAATATTCATTTATTATTCTTAAAGTCATATTTTATTAATGACCTAAGACCTGAAGTGTCATTATCCTCAAACTACTCTCCAATAGTTCATACAATTTCATAACCCCTCAAAGTGAGTCTCCCTCAAGGAATATCTCCTAACAGTCTTAACATTCACATTTTATCTCCAATTTATCTTTCGGTTAATCTCCTATATCCTTCAGGCATTAACCTACAAAAACTAGCCCTCGGGGTAAGCCCAATTATCCTCAATTCATCCTAGGACATTTGTCTACCCAAAACAAACCTGTAGGACTCTTAATTACTTCCCAACGGAAGGTTCCTAAACCTCGAACCTAAAAGAAAAGGGATAAAACAAAACTTGAAAAACCTCACCCTTTTCGAAGGGGTCGATCGATCGACCCTTGGCCGTCGATCGATCGAAGGCTTCGATCGATCAATCCCCCAGGCTCGGCAGACACCTTCTTCTATGAGAATCTGTTTCGGCCATTAACGAAACCTCTAAGCTTTTATTCGATATTTCACCCAACCACAACAACAAATATTACTACAAAATCATTTCTACACAACAAGTAACTTATTATTTCTCCTCAAATCAAATTAAAACACAAGATTAAGGGTTTAATCACCAAAATCATCAAAAACCCATTAATGGTTTAAACCTAAAAAAACCTAACTAGACATGAAATTTATCACATTAAATCAGTATCTAGCAAGTAAGAAACTTTCCTCGAGGTTGTACTCTCGGATCCTCCGCCGGTAGCAACGAATTTCGGCCCAAATCTTCCATTTTTCTCTCTTTCTCACCATTTCTCCCAACTCTCTCTCTCTCTCTCTCTCTCTCTCTCTCTCTCTCTCTCTCTCTCTCTCTCTCTCTCTCTCTTGGCTGGTAACACAAATGAGGGAAATGAAAGGGGTGGGGGAACTCATACGGGTCATAAAACACAATTCCCCCCTTTTAATTGCTAATACACCATTAAAATGACTCGTATCCACATAATTGAGTCACAACACCCAAAAAGTGACCAAAACCCAAAAATACAACGTGGCACTTATTTCGACTATCTCGACTATTCTAAAAACAACCGTACCCCCTATTTTGGCATTCGGAGTAAAGTGAACTATTTTTGTGTTCCAATTTCATTTTATTTCATTAATTATACTCCAATTTATATATGAGTCATGGTCGCCGCTTTACATATAACGACTCAATAAAACACAATGTAATGATGTTTACCTTCTCATAACGGTAAATAGACAAAACATAGTGTGACAACCCGCCTACTAAAATAATAGGTGGCCAGCCCAATACTCCAATAATCACAGGAATCATTGATGGATCATTCTTAGCATCACTGTCGATTAAAATAATAGTATGAGATAACCACCAATCATTTTAGAAAAGGGACTCTCAAATTTAAAATTTTGAAAAGAAAAGAAAAACTCTTAGACAATCCCATTTGTAAAAACGGTGGATATCAAAATTCAATGGATAACGAATGACAATATAATAAATATCGTCGAATAAGTTGTCGGCGAACAGACCAATACAAATAGTACATCGAGTATTACAATTCAATATTTACAATATAATGAGTGAGTGCAATACCTTGGGTAAAACAAGCCCGAATAAAAATACTGAACATAACTAGAGTATAGTAGAAAGAAGCGTCTACTACAAGTAACCTACAACATCCACAATATGCTGTAGCCCCATAACGACTGGAATGGAAATGTAATTACGGGTGTCCATGCGGTAGAGCACCTGTAACGGCAAGGAATATGCAGAAACATAGAAATATAGATACGGGTCAGGGCCCGGTTTGATATGATTACCATGTGACTAAAATGCATGACAGTTAAGTGCGTAATTCTCTCTCACATAACAGTAATATTTCTCACCTCTCAATCTAGCAGCAACCTAGCGCAATATAGTGAGATGTTCTAGTTAACCCTTAGTACTAAGGGCTAACTTCTCCCCATTCTCAACACTATGCCCTATTCGTGCGTGGGGTGTCTCGCAAAGCAAAATCCAAACAAGGAACCCCCACGATACACTACTACTTAGGCAAGGTTGATCGTTGAGATCCATTAGATCCCTAGCACGAAATAATCAATAAGTACATGTGTGTGCGTGAGTGTGGGAGGTCACATCTACAGCTACTCAAGAAATATAAAAATAAACCCATCCATCATCTAATGGCACAATTCCAAATTTCTTTCTTTAGGAATATAGATAATTGGTACAACATTTTATCAAATGTTTACCAAGTCAAACTTATTTACAAATTTTATTTCCTTTCTTCCCTCCAGGAAGAATATATAATTTAAAGCAAGTTTTTATTATCATAAAAAGTGCTTTATCCTTTTTCATAAAAACCCCACTTCCCTTCTTCCTTCCAGGAAGTGTAATGAAAAGTCATTTTTATTATCATAAAAATACTTTTGTGTACCATATGCTTCCACATCCCTTCTTCCATCCGGGAGTGTTACCGAAGTCAAATCATACTCCATTTCCCTTTTTCCATCCGGGAAATGTAATTAAAGCCAATCCATTATCATGAATTGCTTTAATAAAACTAAGACCGTCCCTCCGGGTTTCCCCACTGGACACGCCCCTAAATGGCTATCATCTTCCAGGGCCTATTTATACAAGACAACCTGGGAACCTACCAACGTCGGGAAGCGGAAATATTGCCTGCGAGAAAGTCAGGACCACAGCCAGAATCCCCTAACCAACGCAGTAATACAAATGCCCATATGGCCTAGGGACTATATCCACCCTGCATTCATTATCCAGGGGGCTTCACCACACGTACGCAACTTCCCTTATGATAGCGATTTAGGGAGGTGTGTAACCATAAGTTAACACTTATGAAAAACATTACTTTTTCCTTTTTGAAAACTTCCAATTTTAATTTTCCAAAAATCATTCATTTAGCCGTTAAGAACCAAGTTTTAGAATGTGCATTTCATTCTCATTAAGTCATATTTTATTGATGACCTAAGACCCAAAGTGCCACTAACCTCAAAATAGCATCGAAGAGTTCATAAAATTTCATAATCCCTCAAAGTGGGTCTCCATGAAGGAGTGTCTCCCAAAAGCTCAACATTGATATTTTAACTTCCAATTATCTTTAGGTTAACCTCCTATATTACTTGGACATTAACCTATACAAACTAGCCCTCGAGTAAACCCAAATATCCCATCTTAACCTAGGACATTAATCTACCCAATACAACCCTCTAGGAACTCTTATTACTTCCCAAAGGAAGGGTCCTAAATCTCGGACCTAAAAGAAAAAGGGATAAAAATCAAACTAGGAAAAATCTTACAAAAACAGGGGACCCGAATCGATTCGCCCCTTGCGAATCGATTCTCCTAAAAGGCCGAATCGATTCGGTGAGCAAACCTGACTTCCTGTAATTGCCGAATCGATTTGGTCCCAACCCGAACCGATTCGGTTTGCCCAGACCTGTAGGATGACCCTTATCCGAATCGATTCGCCCCTAGGGCCGAATCGATTCGGTCCTGAAATCTTGCCCAGTTTGGGCTACGGGTTATATGAACCCTAAATTCCCAAAAACACCAAAACTTTTATTTCTCCCAACATCAACAACAACAATTCAACCAAAATCATTCCTACACCATTTATAACTAATATATATTCCTCAAATCCAATTTAAAACTAAGATTTAAGGGTTTAATCATCAAAATCAACAAATACCCATTTATGGGTTAAATCTCTAAAACCTAACCATACATGCAATTTATCACATTAAATCACATCTAGCAAGTAAGAAACTTGCCTCGAGGTTCGTAGTCTCGGATTCTCTTTCCGAAGCAACGGATTCCGGCTCCAATCTTCCATTCTCTCTCTTTCTCTCCATTTCTCCCAACTCTCTCCTCTCTCTCTCTCTTTCCTTTGGTTTCTCTCACAAATGAAGAAAGAAAAAGGGGTGGGGGACTTATATGGGTCCCAAAACATAAATCCCCACTGTTAATTGTTAATACACCACTAAAATGACTCGTAACCACTTATTTGAGTCATAACCCCTTAAAAATGCCCGAATCTCAAAAATTACAACTGGGCACTTATTTCGACTATCTCGACTATTCTAAAAACAACCGCACCCTCTATTTTGGCATTCGGGAAAGTGTGAAATATTTTTACGTTCCAGTTTCATTTTATTTCATTAATTATACCAAATTTCATATATAGGTCATAACCGTCGTTCTACATATAACGACGCAATAGTACACAATATAACGCTATTTACCTTCTCATAACGGTAAATAGACAAAACATAGTAAATATTATCCCTAAGTCTCACGGGAAATAATATTTACTCCAACATCTGCTATTTTATAAAATTTGCCCATCAGGCAAAATAATATAAAATAGTCGCTCGAAAACATGGGTTCTTACATACTCCCTCCTTAAAGGGGAATTTTTCCCTCAAAATTTTAGGCATAACCCATAACCATATAAAGGGTATACTATACCAAAGACCATGCTATCATACTAGCAAACCCCTCTACAGTGCAGCGTCCCCATAGGACACAGACTAAGGTCATCAATATCGATCTCAGTCCACATGCTCTGTGCTCTAACATAGCACCAATTCGTTCCTCAGGAACTTTCGATCCTACCCTTCTACTACGAGAGGAGGTACCCACATAATCTCGACACAAATTGCCTTACTTTCCGAAACACGTTACACCCTTACTAGGAAATAACTACACTAACTTACAATCGCTAACCCCAACACTACTAACTCCTGTTCGCATTGGCGTAGTCCTCAAAAGTATACGGCTCAATGATCTAAACAATTGTGTGGAAATTGGATCCATAAAAAACACTACTCCAATCCTTCCTTTGAATCAAACCCACCCATCCACTTACGGGTGGTAGGATATACCCCACATCCATACTGTTAAACTCGTTTAATTGGCATTCCATGCCACGACTAAACTCTCTAGCGGGTTTTTACTCGGCGCATCGTCTACCCCATCCGCATTTCCTTAGCGAAAGGGAAAATCCTATCGATAGTCCTTCAAGAACTCTAACTTGTTTCTCGTGAAAAGACCCAAATTCCTGCCCAGGAAGAAATGCCTCGATTCCTTAAGGTAAATACTACCGCTACGAACTCTTCGTCAAGCGGGGGATGACACTTCGTAAAAGTGTGAGACACGTGAACAATGGGTCCATGCTCCCGCATTAATACTTCCCATTCCTGGCAAAGACTCGTTCGTTAAATCCACTCTTGATCTTAACAACACGAGTGCAGAAAGAAAGTCAGCTTATGCTTCAACTCCTCAAAAGGTAGGTTACTAACGTAACACTCTATATACGAGATGCCCCACCACTAACAGCCTAACATTTTGATTAGATCAAGATCCCATACTTCTCGTCTAGGGACCAAATCCTACTTAGAGTTGACCCATTGTGTCAAATCCCAACCACCCTCCTAAAATAACGTCGCATGCCCTAAGGGCCTAGCGTCCTAAGAATTCTAAAGTCAATCTATCTATCCTAATCTAGTTGAATAAATATAATACTAAATATATCCCTAGTGTCCAATACCTTTCCCAACTTCCGACATTAGCTCGGTTTCATGCGTGGGACGTCTCACCGAAGCGAAATCCGGACAAGGAACCCTCCCATTACACTACTACCTTGCATTGTCAGTCGTCCAAAAGTAACGGTCGAAGACACATGATCGGGATCCACGGAATCCTAACTCATAACTCTACTAATACATATATACGTCTACATCCTACCATAACCACCAACTGAGGCATTTACTTTCAGTAAGATGCCACCAATACTTATCCCAAAGTACACATATACCTCTATACAAATGGCCTTCTCATTAAGGCACAACCATAAGCCTCTATCGGACTTTCATCATCCTAGTCTTCCCCACATCGATCAGAGGAATACTATCATAGTGCCCATATATCGCACATCAACTTAGCCCTTAATCACTCATATACGTGATTCTTGGCTAAACCTTCCAACCCAGCATCCCTACCAACAGAAAAAGAAAAGAAAGAATAGAAAAGAAAAGAAAATGCACATCTCTCCGCTCCCAACGTCGTTAAAGTTCATGCGTGGAGTGTCTCGCCGAAGCGAAATCCAAACAAGGAACCCCTCCAGACAATCCCCTTAACTAGCCAGTCGTGGAGACAAGGCATATCACACACAGGCAAAGAAAATAAATAATAAAACAAAACAAAGAAAGCAAAACAAGATAAAGAATGGAAACTATCTATATGCCGTAAACCACCTCTATAAAGTCTCAACCTGTATCCAGGGGAGATATTATAGAACAACTAGTCCTTCTTCTAGAACTAGAACTAGGATAGCCTCGCAATTAATTCTCTTGCTATCACACCAACTCCATCTAAGAATATCTCTACTCGTATAATACATATAATACAAGTAGTACATACCACACATATCATCGCTCGCCCCATAACGAGTGAAAGAAAATATAGAACTCCCTATCCTGGAAGTCATATAGATACACTTACTATATATATAAAAAAATGTACCGATACTACCACAAGCTCGATATACACACCCTAATCTAGGGTTAACACCATACTACTCCATCTTACCTTAAGGAATGCGCCACTCGGACCCTAGTTGGAAATTCCACCAACATACTAGCCAACCTCCTTGGCTACTACCAATGGTTACAAGACACGTCATTCTAGTCTTATCTGAACCAAACTACTTCCATCAATATCTCAACTAGGAGTCCCATCCTTGCCGGTTATCTTCAATCGACAAGATCAGAACGCGTAGTTCCCTTGACTTCTTTAGTAAAGAGAACGTTCTACCATCCTCCCCGGCCTTAGCTCCACGAGTCTTCCCCGGGTGGATGTCCACCAATGGGGTCTCCTGAACACTACTTCTCCAGAAGTGTTTCCAACACTTACTTACGAGCCTAGCATTTCCACTGAAAGGCTCTCTCTCTATGGGAAAAACATTCTGCCCCACCATTAAGAGGCGACTATCATTTCCGACACTTCAACCTTACTCCAGTGGGTGAAAGGTTTTCCTCAAATCCTCACACCTGGTCACTTATACCCATCTCTTAGGCCAAAACTCTAGGACCTTACATTCTCACCGAACGAGGTTACACATCCTCTATCCAACCGAACTTCAACATGTGGTCCTTGTCAAGGACCTCTCAGCTCCAAATTGACATTGCTTGGAATCCCAAGCATTGTACCACTCTCTACCGACAGAGGTACTTGGGAAAAATATTTTCACCGTACTTAGTAGTCACGGAAGCAATATAAAATAATGTTACAAAGGGAGAGACCTCCAAAGAGGCCCTAATCCCTGACCACAGCCTACAGCTAATAGTAATCCCATCATATGATGCCTTCACAACGGCCTCCCTCGACGCCCTTCATCTAACGACTTACAAGTCTCACACGAGCACGCAGAAGATCATCGGGGATCTCATACCATAGCAGGAGAACGAAATCTCACAAGAGAATTCAACGACCTTATTACTAAGGCTCTAAACCAAACAGAGAGAAACGCAGAAGACGTAGAACATCCGCACAGATTCCTAAGGACTCTAGAACCTAATGCTCTGATACCATCTGTGACCACCCGCCTACTAAAATAATAGGTGGCCATCCCAAAACTCCAATAATCACAGGAATCATAGATGGTTCATTCTTAGCATCACTGTCGATTAAAATAATAGTATGAGATAACCACCAATCATTTTAGAAAACGGATTGTCAAATTTAAAATTTTGAAAAGAAAAGAAAAACTCTTAGACAATCCCATTTGTAAAAATGGTGGATATCAAAAGTAAATGGATAACGAATGACAATATAATAAATATCGCCGAATAAGCTGTCGGCGAACACACCAATACAAATAGTACATCGAGAATTACAATTCAATATTTACAATATAATGAATGAGTGCAATACCATGGGCAAAACACGCCCGAATAAAAATACGGAACATAACTAGAGTACAGTAGAAAGAAGAGGCTACTACAAGTAACCTACAACATCCGCAATATGCTGTAGCCCCATAACGACTGGAATGGAAATGTAAATACGGGTGTCCATGCAGTAGATCACCTGTAATGGCAAGGAATATGCAGAAACAAAGAAATATAGATACGGGTCAGGTCCCGGTTTGATATGATTACCATGTGACTAAAATGCATGACCGTTAAGTGCGTAATTCTCTCGTAGATAACAGTAATATTTCTCACCTCTCAATCTAGCAGCAACCTAGCGCAATATGGTAAGATGTTCTAGTTAACCATAAGTACTAAGGTCTAACTTCTCCCCATTCTCAACACTATGCCCTATTCGTGCGTGGGGTGTCTCGCAAAGCGAAATCCAAACAAGGAACCCCCCCGATACACTACTACTTAGGCAAGGTTGATCGTTGAGATCCATTAGATCCCTAGAACGAAATAATCAATAAGTACATGTGTGTGCGTAAGTGTGGGAGGTCACATCTACAGCTACTCAAGAAATATAAAAATCAACCCATCCATCATCTAATGGCACAATTCCAAATTTCTTTCTTTAGGAATATACATAATTGGTACAACATTTTATCAAATGTTTACCAAGTCAAACTTATTTACAAATTTTCTTTCCTTTCTTCCCTCCAGGAAGAATATATAATTTAAAGCAAGTTTATATTATCATAAAAAGTGATTTATCCTTTTTCATAAAAACCCCACTTCCCTTCTTCCATCCAGGAAGTGTAATCAAAAGTCATTTTTATTATCCTAAAAATACTTTTGTGTACCATATGCTTCCACATCCCGTCTTCCATCCGGGAGTGTTACCGAATCCAAATCATACCCAATTTCCCTTCTTCCATTCGGGAAATGTAATTAAATCCAATCCATTATCATGAATTGCTTTAATAAAACTAAGACCATCCCTCCGGGTTTCCCCACTGGACGCGCCCTTAAATGGCTATCATCTTCCAGGTCCTATCTATACAAGACAACCTGGGAACCTACCAACGTCGGGAAGCTGCCATATTGCCTGCGGGAAAGTCAGGACCACACCCAGAATCCCCTAACCAGCGCAGTAATACAAATTCCCATATGGCCTAGGGACTATATCCACCCTGCATTCATTAGCCAGGGGGATTCACCACACGTATGCAACTTTTCTTATGATAACCATTTAGGGAGGTGTGTAACCATAAGTTAACACTTATGAAAAACATTACTTTTTCCTTTTTGAAAACTTCCAATTTTACTTTTCCAAAAATCATTCATTTAGCCGTTAAGCACCAAGTTTTAGAATGTGCATTTCATTCTCATTAAGTCATATTTTATTGATGGCCTAAGACCCAAAGTGCCACTAACCTCAAAATAGCCTCGAAGAGTTCATAAAATTTCATAAACCCTCAAAGTGAGTCTCCATGAAGGAGTGTCTCCCAAAAGCTCAACATTGATATTTTAACTTCCAATTATCTTTAGGTTAACCTCCTATATTACTTGGACATTAACCTATACAAACTAGTCCTCGAGTAAACCCAAATATCCCATCTTAACCTAGGACATTAATCTACCCAATACAACCCTCTACGAACTCTTATTACTTCCCAAAGGAAGGGTCCTAAATATCGGACCTAAAAGAAAAAGGGATAAAAATCAAACTAGGAAAAATCTCACAAAAACAGGGGACCCGAATCGATTCGCCCCTCGGGCCAAATCGATTCGCCCCTTGCGAATCGATTCTCCTAAAAGGCCGAATCGATTCGGTGAGCAAACCTGACTTCCTGTAATTGCCGAATCGATTCGGTCCCAACCCAAACCGATTCGGTTTGCCCAGACCTGTAGGATGACCCTTATCTGAATCGATTCGCCCCTAGGGCCGAATCGATTCGGTCCTGAAATCTTGCCCAGTTTGGGCTACGGGTTATATGAACCCTAAATTCCAAAAAACCCCAAAACTTTGATTTCTCCCAACATCAACAACAACAATTCAACCTAAATCATTCCTACACCATTTATAACTAATATATATTCCTCAAATCCAATTTAAAACTAAGATTTATTGGTTTAATCATCAAAATCAACAAATACCCAATTATGGGTTAAATCTCTAAAACCTAACCATACATGCAATATATGACATTAAATCACATCTAGCAAGTAAGAAACTCGCCTCGAGGTTCGTAGTCTCAGATTTTCTTCCCGAAGCAACGGATTACGGCTCCAATGTTCCATTCTCTCTCTTTCTCTCCATTTCTCCCAACTCTCTCCTCTCTCTCTCTCTCTCTCTCCTTTGGTTTCTCTCACAAATGAAGAAAGAAAAAGGGGTGGGGAACTTATATGGGTCCCAAAACATAAATCCCAACTGTTAATTGTTAATACACCACTAAAATGACTCGTAACCACTTATTTGAGTCATAACCCCTTAAAAATGCCCGAATCTCAAAAATTACAACTGGGCACTTATTTCTACTATCTCGACTATTCTAAAAACAACCGCACCCCCTATTTTGGCATTCGGGAAAGTGTGAACTTATTTTACGTTCTAGTTTCATTTTATTTCATTAATTATACCCAATTTCATATATAGGTCATAACCGTCATTTTACATATAACGATGCAATAGTACACAATATAACGCTATTTACCTTCTCATAATGGTAAATAGACAAAACATAGTAAATATTATCCCTAAGTCTCACGGGAAATAATATTTACTCCAACATCCCCTATTTTATAAAATTTTCCCATCAGGCAAAATAGTATAAAATAGTCGCTCGAAAACCTGGGTTGTTACACATAGTAAATATTATCCATTAATCTCACAGGAAATAATATTTACTCCAACTATCCCTATTTTATAACGTTAGCCCATCAGGCAAAATAATATAAAATTGCCGCTCAAAAGACTGGGTTGTTACAAATTGTAAGCCTTAGAAGGGAATTTTGCCCTTAAAATTCAGGCATACAGTATAACCATATAAAGGTATACTATACTAAACTATCGTTCTATCATTCTCAACAAACCCCTCGACAGTGCAGCGTCCCCATTGGACTCGGACTAAGGTCATCACTATTTGATCTTAGTCTACGTTCCTCGTGCTCTATATAGCACAAAATCGTTCCTGCAAAACTATTGATCCTACCTTTCTACTATGGAAGGAGATACCAACACAACTCAGCACAAATTGCCTTACTTCCCGATTCACATTACACCCTTACTGGGGAATGACCACACTAACACTACATCGCTCAACCCCAACATTACTTACTTCTATTCGCATTGGCGTAGCCCCTTAAAAGTACGCGGCTCAATGAGCCAAATCCATAAAGGAATATTCTCAGACCACTCCAAGTCCAAGAAATATATTATCCGCTGGTTCCATCCAACGAGAATGCGAATTACTCAGCCGACTACACTAGGCCACACACCCAGCACGTTACTTATAGAAAACGATCCGAACTATTGTACAGAAATTTCGACCCATAAAATCTAATACTCCCATCCTTCTCTGTTCCACCACTAGTCTCTTAATACTAGTAGGGGAAGTGATTAATCGCAGACATGAATGCTCTTATTATAGCATCCCCTCGGTGAAGCTCGTTCTACTTGTCATTCCATGCCTTACTAATCTTTCCGACGATTTTCTACTCGGCACATCTACTAGCCCATCTGTATTTCCTTAGCGAAAGGGAATATCCAATTGATAGTCCTTCACGAACTCCAACTTCTTTCTCATGAAAAGACAAATTTCTCGCCCAGGAAGTAGTGCCTCTATTCCTTTATGGCGAGTACAACCGCTACGAACTCTACATCAAGCGTGAGATAACACTTCTCATGAAATTTAAGTTTGTGAGACGCACAATCAATGGGTCCATGCTCCCATATTAATACTTCTCGTTCCTGGCAGAGACTCGTTCGTTAAATCCACTCTTGATCTTAACAACACGAGTGCAGGAGTAAAAGTCAGCTCATACTTCAACTCCCTGAAAGTTAGGTTACCGACGTAACGCTCAATCTAAGAAAGGCCCCACCTCTTACGGCCTAACATTTCTAATCACTCAAGATCCCATACTTCTTCGTTATAGGGACCTTATCCTACTTAGATTTAACCCACAAACCTATTGTGGTCAACTCCCTACCACCTTCCTAAAACAATGCTACATGCCCTAAGCACCTTACGTACGAATAATACTGAAGTCGATATATATCCTAATATAGTCATATAAGTATAATACTAATTATATCCTTAGTGTCCAAGGCCTTTCCCAACTCCCGACATTCGATCGGTTTCATGCGTGGGACGTCTCGCCGAAGTGAAATCCAAATAAGGAACCCTCCCGTTACACTACTACCTCGCATCGTCGATCGTCAAGAAGTAACGGTCGAAGACACATAATCGGTTGCAACTAAAATCCTAACTCGTAACTCTACTAATGCACTTCTACTCCTAAGTCCTACGATCCCAATTTACTAAAAATTTAACTGACCTGGCATTCACTTTCTGTAAAATGCCACCAACACTTTATCCCAAAATGCACACATACATCTCTTTAAATGGCCTTCTCATTAAGGCATAACCATAAGTCTCTATTCGACTTTCATATCTTAGTCTTCCCTACCTCAATTAGAGGAAAAACTATCACAGTGCTCATATCGCACTTCAACTTCATATTAGCCCTTTAATCACTCATTGACGTGATTCTCGGCTAAACCTTCCAACCCAGCACTCAACCAACAGAAATAAAGAAAAGAAAGTAAACTACAACATCTCTCCACTTCCAACTTCGTTAAGGTTCATGCGTGGATCATCTCGCAAAAGCGAAATCCAGACAAGGAACCCCTTCAATGAATTACTACTCAACTTGTTGGTCGTGGAGATAAGGCAACATCATACACAAGCAAAGCAAGCAAGCAATCAAACAAAACAAATAAAACAAATAGTGAAAGCTACCTACATATAGTAAACCATCTCTATAAAGTCTCAATCGTATACCTAGGTGAGATATTATAGAACCATTAGTTCCAATTTGAAACTAGACGTAGGATAGCCTCGCGATTTATTCGCTTGCTATCGCACCAACCACACCAAGAATATCTCTACTCGTATATTACATATAATACAAGTAGCACATACCACACATATCATCACTCGCCTCATAATGAGTGAAAGAAAAATATAGAACTTCCCTATTACGAAAGTCATATCGATATACTCACTATAATAATATTGATACTACCACAAGCTCGATTAACACACCTGAATCTAGGGTTAATTCAATACTACTCCATCTTATCATAAGGAATTCTCCACCCTCCACTAAGGTGGAATTTCCACCAACATTCATGCCAAATTCCTTAGCCACTACTAATGGTTCCTCGACACATATTCAAGTCTTAACCGAACCAAACTACTTCCATCTATAGCTACCCTGGCGATTACTCGTGTAGCTCCCTTAACTTCTTTAGCAAAGAGAACATTCTACAAGATTCCCCGGCCTTAGTTTAATGAGTCTTCTCCGGGTGGGTGCCCACCAAATGGGGTCTCATGAACACTATTTCTCTAAAAGTGTTAGCAACACTTACATGTGAGCCTATCATTCTACTGAAGGACTCTCTCTTCCTCATACCAACCTTATTTCAGTGTACTATTTCTTAATCGTTACATCCTTTATTCACTTTCGTCCTCTGACCGAACCTCAAGTGAATATTTGAGAATCTACATTCTCATTATTCCTGACATCCTAGAGAAACTCACTAATAAAATTATCTAACGGGTTTCTCTATGAGCAAAAACTTCCCGCTCCACCATAATATGGCGACTACTATTTCCGCCACTTCAACCTTACCCAATGGGTGAAAGATTTTCCTCCATCTTCACACCTGAGCACTTTAATACACCACTCTAGGCCAAACTCTCGGGCCTTATTTTCTCATCAAATGAGATTACACTTCCTCCAATCCGACCGAACTTCATTATGTGGTCCTCATCAAGGACCCCTCAATCTTTAAATTAACATCGCTTGGAATCCCCAAGCTTAGCACCACTCTCTGCTGGCAGCGGTACATGGAAAACTATATCTATTGTACTTAGTAGTCACGGTAGAAATATAAGATAATGATACAAAGGGAGCGACCTCTAAAGTGGCCCTCATCACCAACTATAGCTCATAACTCTGAGTAATCCCGTCTCATGACGACTTCATAATGACCTCCTCCGATGCCCTTCCTCATACGACTTGCGAATATCTCACGAACGCGTAAAAGAGTTTCGGGGTTCTCATAACGTAGCAGAAGAAGGAAATCTAACATGAGAAACTAGCGATCTTTATATTAAGGTTCTATATCAAATCAAAAGTAATGCAGAAAGAGAAATACGTCCGCACGGATTCCTAAGGACTCTAGAACCTAATGCTCTGATACTATCTGTGAAAACCCACTACTAAAATAATAGGTGGCCAGTCCAATACTCTAATAATCATAGGAATGATAGATGGTCCATTCTCAGCATCACTGTCGATTAAAATAATAGTACGAGATAACCACCAATCATGTTAGAAAACGGACTGTAAAAAAAACTGTAAATAAATGAAAAACACTTAGACAATCCCATTTGCAAAAACAGTGGGTATCAAAAACCAGTAGATAAAGAATGACAATATAATAAATAATCACCGAATAAGCTGTCGGGGAATAGACCAATACAATTAGTTACACTTAGTATTACAGTTCAATTATTATAATATAATAAATGAATGCAAAACTTGGTCAAACACGCCTTAATAAATAACTTAACATAACTAGAGTACAATGGAAATAAACGTCTAAAAAATTAACCTACAACATGCGCAATATGCCGTAGCTCCATGACAACCGAAATGGAAATGTAAATACGGGTGTCCATGTCGTAGAGCACCTGTACGGCAAGAAGTATATGCAGAAACAAAGAAATATAGACGGGTCACGACCCGGTTTGATATGATTACCATTTGACTAAAATGCTTGACAGTTAAGTGCATAATTCTCTCGCAGTTAACAATAATATTTCTCACCTCTCAGTCTAAAAGAAACCTAGCACAATATCCATGATGATGATCTAGTTAACCAAAGTTTTAAAGGATAAATTCTCCCCAGTCTCAACACTATGCCCTATTCGTGTGTGGGGTGTCTCGCAAAGCGAAATCCAAACAAGGAACCCACCCAATACACTACTACTAGGCAAGGTTGATCGTCGAGATACATTAGACCCTCAACACATAACTAATAAATACATATATGGGAATTCATCTATAGCTACTCAAGGAAACATAAACAAATCAATTCACCATCTAAAAGCATAATTCTTATTTCCTCTTTAGGAATATATATAAGTGGAAAGACATTTTATCAAATGTTTACCAATTCAATCACATTTCAAAACTTTCTTTACAAATTTTATTTCTTTTCTTCCATCCAGGAAAATACATATTTTAAAGCAATTTTTATTATCATAAAAATGCTTTAACCTTTTCATATCATATCATCCATTTTCCTTCTTCCATCCGGAAAAATGTATTTAACATCCCATTTCTCTTCTTCCATCCGGGAAATGTAATTAAACCCATTTTATTATCAGAAAATGCTTTAATACCAATAATGTCCCACACTATTGAACTTAGTTATATATATATATATATATATATATATATATATATATATATATATATATATATATATATATATCATATTATATCACGCAATCTAAGATCGCCCGTCCGGGTTTCCCTATTGTGCGCGCTCCTAAATGGCTATCATCTTCCAGGGCCTATCATCAAGACAACCTGGGAGCCTACCGAAATGTCGGGAAGCCGCCATATGCCTGCGGGATAGTCATAACCACACCCGGAATTACCTAAACAGTGCAGAAACATACAATAAACGCTCATATGGACTATGGATATATCCACCCTGCATTCACTAGCTAGGGGCTTCACCACACACGCGAACTTCCCTTAAGATAGAGATTTAGAGAGGGTGTGTATCCATATTTTAACATTTATGAAAATCATCTTTCTTTCCACTTGAAAACATCCAATTTTTACATTCTCAAAATCCTTTTATACTTATCCATATAGTACCAAGTTTTAGAATACTCATTTCTTATTCTTAAAGTCATATTTTACTAATAAACTAAGACCCGAAGTGTCATTATCCTCAAACAAGTCTCCAAAAGTTCATACAATTTCATAAACCCTCAAAGTGAGTCTCCTTCAAGGAGTATCTCCCAAAAGTCTTAACATTCACATTTTATCTCCAGTTTATCTTTCGATTAATCTCCTATATCCTTCGGGCATTAACCTACACGAACTAGCCCTCGGGGTAAGCCCAATTATCCTCATTTCATACTAGGACATTAGTCTACCCAAAACAACCCTCTAGGACTCTTAATTACTTCCCAAAGGAAGTTTCCTAAACCTCAAACCTAAAAGAAAAGGGCTAAAACAAAACTAGAAAAACCTCACCCTTTCAGAAGGGGTCGATCGATCGACCGTTGGCCTTCGATCGATCGAAGGCTTCGATCGATCGATCCCCCAGGCTCGATCGATCGATCTTGGCGGACAGCTTCTTCTCCAAGAAACTGTTTCGGCCATTAACGAAACCTCTAAGATTTTATTCGATATTTCACCCAACCATAACAAAAAATATTACTACAAAAAAAATATTTTCTACACATCAAGTAACTAATTATTTCTCCTCAAATCAAATTAAAACACAAGATTAAGGGTTTAATCACCAAAATCAACAAAAAACCCCATTAATGGTTTAAACCTCCAAGAACCTAACTATACATGAAATTTATCACATTAAATCAGTATCTAGCAAGTAAGAAAGTTGCCTTGAGGTTGTAGTCTCGGATCCTCCTATGGTAGCAACGAATTTCGGCCCAAATCTTCCATTTTTCTCTCTTTCTCACCATTTCTCCCAACTTTCTCTCTCTCTCTTGGCTTATAACACAAATGAGGGAAATGAAAGGGGTGGGGGAACTTATACGGGTCATAAAACACAATTCCCCTCTTTTAATTGCTAATACACCATTAAAATCACTTGTGTCCACATAATTGAGTCATAAAACCCCAAAAGTGGCCAAAACCAAAAAAATACACCGTGTCACTTATTTCGACTATCTCGGCTATTCTAAAAACAATCGTACCCCCTATTTTGGCATTCGGAGTAAAGTGAACTATTTTTGTGTTCCAATTTCATTATATTTCATTAATTATACTCCAATTTATATATTAGTCATGCCCATCGCTTTACATATAAATATGCAATAAAACACAATGTAATGCTATTTACCTTATCATAACGGTAAATAGGCAATATATAGTAATATTATCCCTTAATCTCATGAGAAATAATATTTACTCCAACTATCCCTATTTTATAAAATTAGCCCATCAAGAAAAATAATATAAAATAGCCGCTCAAAAGACTGGGTTGTTACAAATTGTAGGCAAATTGTTAGCCCATCAGGACAACATTATCACATTTTTATCCTTACAGGGGATTTGTCACGGTTTGGTGCAGATTTTTTTGAAAAGATTAATGTTCTGGTGGTTGGTTGTTACTCCCTCGAGACAAAAGTATAGTGCTAACTCTCACAATTGGAATCTCATTTCGTGCTTTCCTTAATAAAGGTTACACGGTTCGAATCTCAAAATGTTTTACCTATTCATATTTTGTTTTACTTTCTTAAATGAACTACAATTTATGGATAAACTTTACCTAAACTACAATTGTATTCTTGGCTACATATGGTATTTGCTATTAATGTTGTCCACTTTTGTCAAGAATTTAAATTCACCCCTAAATAAGAGTTTTGAGAAACTACATTTAGTGCTCTAAATGTCTAGAAATATAATATATTTTGATGTCTCAAAAACCTTAATGTCTTTTGGCATGTCACATGTTTTATAAACATTGAGTGTACTGGTTTTTTGACAAACACGCCTTGCATTGGATAAAAGTTCGAGCGTGCTATTGGCATGACCATGACAAGTGTACGAGTAATTGTTATCTTCAAAACTTAATTCATTTTTTCCATACAGACAATGCAAGACCATGACATGTGTTTTAAGAATTAAAATACACAGGGGATAAAAGTACGAGCATGCCATCAGCAGGAGTAACTATGCATTTTTCATAACGAACGACCATAAACTATACATTTTGTTACAAAGTCCCCCTTCTGGGAACTCTTTAGCGATGTGTTAGCAACATAGTGTATTTTCTATATAATTAATAATTATCAGTGTTTGTATAATATTTGACTACCTATTTCAATTGACTAACAATATTTTTTATTTTTTATCATGTCCCGTTTTGAAAATTACGGACAATCATTGTTATGGAACATGTGGGATGACCTCAATTAATAAATATCTGATATTTTAAGAAGTATGCTTCATTTAATTATATGTTAGATGAATTTAGGCTTCTGAATATTATTGAATTGGTTGTTATCCCCTAAGTAGGGTGGATAGTAGAATAGACAAAGGAGTCTATGCCCAATTTTTTTTTTAAATTGATACTTTGTTTATTTGAGGCACAATGTGAATTCAGTTGTATATTTCATGTTCAATGTGAATTTTTTATATGAATTTAGACTATTTGAATGATACTGGACTATTTGTTATTTGTTAACTAAGGTCAATACTCTTATCAACAAAAGGGATTATCGACAATTTTTTTAAATCACACTTTGTTTTGTTGGTGAATGAAATATTTGCCATTTTACAATCACATACTATAGTTGAGGCCTAGGCTTATTCATAATGACGGTAAAATTAGACTAGAACATACGAGATTTAAACATTGTGTAAGGAATCAAGAATTGAAAACGTGTTACGGGAAATGTCGATGATGACCCATAATTTTTACTAGTAGGTTAGTGATGTATTAACCATTGAAAAAAATAAGGGAGATAGTTAGTACCCTTATTGTAGCGAGTGATATGTGGATATACGAGAATAATAATAAAATGTGTAAATTATTAGTACGTGGAGTATTCGAGAGATATAAATACTATGTATGGGATATATTATAGGTTGTGTGTATACATATACTGATGATATATATATATATACACACACACACACAGTAGAGGAATTCCTGTGCCTAAAGGCACGACGAAAATTTCCAAAGTACGTAATCACAAAACGACAATAAATTTGAAATCTATTAAAATTCCCAAAGTCCACGTAGAGTTCATAAACAATTTGATACGCCAATTTAATTTTTGACTAAAGGTTTTGATCCAGGAGGTCGAAGCCCATGCAACCATAATGAAAAGATCTATAATTCCATATTTTGTACAACTTGGTAAATCGAGCCAATTTCGTAGTCAAAATGACTCAACTTTGATTTCAGCAAAATCCAACCTATGTTCTTCCCCAAAAACAATCTGAAACTCTTCCAAACCTTACCCAACCTACATTAGAACATATAGAACATAACGTGTCACAAACTTGATGATTCTCTCACTTCTAAACAATCATAACATTAGATATTGGACTAATATGAATGATTCCATCAATAAATTGGTTTATTTTTTAAATCTCTCAACTAAAATCCTAAGTTAGACCCACAATTCTGAATTTAGATTCAATAACTCGCTATATCTCATAAAAGTTAACTTATCCAACATTATAAGTTATATAAATTCATTTATTCATCTTCTAGATCAATTGAATATTACAGGAGATAGATTCAACCCCAAAATCCCCTAGAATTCGTCCAAAACGTGTAGTTGAAACCCTACACTACATGGGTATTAAAAGATGCTTAAAAAAGTGAAATATAAACACATACCTTATATTTTCATGTATTATTTTTCTTCTTAGACGATGAGGTTTTTGTTTCATTGCTCCAATCACAACTCCGGCGATATTCGGGGTGAGAATTGGTGTGGAATGGCCAAAGTCTCTTCTACTTTTCACCTCCTACGACCTCCTCTCTCTCAAAATATTTGTAACCCTAGACTATAACTCGAAGGGGATGATATAACCTTTTAAGTTTCATAGTTATTTCTAACCTACACTCTTGAATGATAAAAAAAGCCCTTACGTGGTGTCAGTTGGTCTCAAAATGCCTTGGGACCCAATTTATACACCCGAGTATACTATTCTGACTATTTTGGCCCATTCAGAATAAATCATGACCTCAAAATCACTATCCAAGTCACTTTACAATAATTTCCTATCTCTACCTCATACATTCTACATGCGACTTCCGATTGAGATATCACATGGTCACATCACTCTCAATCATTATGACGTAAAATAAATAATCACTATTCACTTAGTAATCATAATCACTAAACATTAATCATTATCTCTACGGACTAATATTTTAATCAACACACAATATTTAATTTAATTAACTTATGGCATATGTGTAATTGTAAATTACCGAATTAATTGAATTCCAATTTACTCAAAAATATGGGGTGTTGCAACATCTGTTAAAAAGAATCAAGAAATAGGAGGCTAAGTATGCCTTACTTGATCTCGTAGTTATAAGGACTAAAAATTATGGGTAAGACCAGAATAGTCCAGAGAGATGGAGTGGGCGAGAGCAAAATAGTTCAAAATCTGAAAAGCTATTGAGTCGAATTGTTATGTGGATTATTATTGTAAGTTAACACATCATAGAAATGTGTGTAGTGACTCTACCTAGTAGTTTAAGGTCAGAAGAGCAACCCATATGGGTATTGCACGTGTGTATATATGAGTATTTGACGTTTTCTCGAGATACGACTAAAATTTCATGTATAGAATTTTTGGAAACAAAAAATAGTAATACACTTAGGCAACAATGTGGTTTTTTTTTTTACTCACCGTATGCGAAAAATGATGTTCTGCCCAAGAAACTAAGAAAAATACCTTAAACGAAAAATGATATTCCCCGTAGGAATTGAAAAAAAATGTTTAATTAGATCTCTACCCAATGGCTTTATTTTGGCAATGACTTTTTTTTATAACATGTTGAATCCATAATTTTTTTAACCTTTGTCCCACTCTCAAACTTCAAAACCGTCTACCAAAATTTATTTTCACAAATTCAAAAATCTTTTTTTTTACTCTACAATATATATTACTTATTCACAAAAAACATCTAAAAAAATTTGTATTAGTATTCATAACTTCTTTTGTTGTTTTATAATGGTTTGCGGTCAAAACATGTCTCGACACGACGATGGAGCACTATGCACCACGTACGTCAATCAAATAAATAATGGAGTATGGAATGGATGAGGTTAAATTTTATAAGGGTAAAGAATTTATTAGGTTAGTTTGATACCCCGCCCGATTGAATACAGAGTGATTAGTCCTTTATTAATTTAATAATTATTGCTATTTTGTTCATTTTTAGTATCATTGTCGAAAGCCATTAAATACTAGTCACCTTTTACTTAATTAAGTCGGTGTCACAATTTTAGTCTTTTATTTAACAATTAAGTCTATAAAGAAAATCTAAATTACACCATTCACAAATTAATAGAGTTCAAACAATCACAGAATGTGAATAAATAAATAAATGTCTTGCCAAATAAACAATCGGCTACAAGATCCAAATCTAAATAATAAATCAATAAATTCAAACATAAGTCTGAACTAAACAAACTGAATAAAGTATTATAGGGTCAACATTCCCAAAGATGAAATATTGGAATAAGGAAATTTCAAACTAGAATGAACAATGAAGGCGTCTAGTCCAAATCCTACATGCATCCACATATGCCGCAACTACACATCTCTGGATGATATGTGGCTGGACACCTAAAAGTTTTTGAAAATAATTTTGGTAAGGTTTAGAACCCAAAACATCATAAAAGTATTTGCAAGTGATTAAGTTTCCTATAATTAAAATGCAGTAATTCTTTTCATATTTAAGCTAGTGTCGCACTCTCTTGAGATAATCTTCACCCCTCAACTAATGTGCACACCTATCGCTTTCTTCATAATCCACCCAATTCTACTACCCCATCTAACTAGCCTTGGTATGAACCCTTCCTTATCAGTTACTCTAGCTCAAGTAATATTACTATGGATTATTAAATTATTTGACCAATTAATTCTTTTATTCCATTAAAATACAATCAAATAACGTTTCACCAGTTATATAACTAATAGATTTTCACTTCATGTATTTTACTTGTATATAAATATTCACACTAATTATATATGTATAATTATACTAAAACATTAAAACACATGTCGTATATAATATACGTCCTCCTGAGTAATAAATCACCAGATGTTTTCTCTAAGATTCTATAAACCTAGGTATATTCAATTCAACTCGGATACCATGAGATCGTTAATTCACATCGAATCGTGCAATAAATAATTAGAGTAGTGGAGGCGATAATTGTTCCCCGAGTGTGAGGCCAAATCATACCCAAGATGTATCACCTCGAAAAGAATCACAACATAATATACCAGACGTTATGACCTTGGGATTATACTCTCCCTGCTTTCACGATCCAGGAGATTCACCCATATCGCGCAACCTCCTATGATAGCACTAGATGGGTACGTATTTATAAGATATTTAACATCGATATTTAATGAGAACATAATCATCTATATATACTATCACACTATCCGTATATATATAATTTAATTAAACGCGGCTAACCCGTGCCTAGCCCCCGTAGCACTAGCCAAAAATAATACTTGAGTTTATTCTACAACTTTTAGTTTAATTTAATTTCACCTCAAATAATTTTATTAAAGTCGTGTCACTCAAATACAATACCCGAACTCACTCACTCATTCTGTATTCTTACCCTCTAGAATTTATTTAACAAAATTTTGTTATTTAGTTTGACACTCTTTCCAAATGTGATATTACATAAAAACCCATCTCCCAAGGCCCTAAGTATGATTATCCATTTATTTTTTACTCTATTTAAATCCCTTTAGAAACCCCAAATGAAAAAAAGTAAATTATAAAATGAAACTGTAAAAAATTCCCACCGTCGTTCGAATGAGGCCTTAGTCGTTCGAAGGACCGTTTGGGTTCAACCGTCATCTTCTTCCTTATGACTTCCTTCCACCATGGTTAATCGTTGGAGCTTCTTTGTCTCTCCCCCAAATTCAACCCAGTTAAGGTCAATACATCAAACACATATAAGATCGATCCTAACTATTTTAGTAACCATCAAACACGATTAATTCTCACCAAAAGTCATAAATCCCAAATTGGGTTCTAAGGGTTTCATTCATTTTTTAAATCAATTTTGTTTCTATAAATCTAAAATACACCAGCATAAACTATAAGTATTCTAATAGGTACCATATCCTAACAACATGGTACCATTTTTCATCATCAATTTCACTTTTAATCGCAACACAGAGTTACATTCGTCGAAAGACACGTTTACACATGATAACCCATCGCATAATAGATTTTGATTTCCACCCACTATGATATGAATTCGAAATTATGAAATTTATATTTGAAGAAAGTTAACCAATTACCAGATTAGATTCCTAAAGTTTGATTTCTTTGAGGTAGATAACGAATTGATGAAGAACGCACACAATTCCTTTTGTTTTGGCTTCCAAAAGCTCCCCCGCTTTCTCCCTCTTTTCTTCTCTATAGATCTAGGAATTTCTTATTGAGTTATGTCTACCACTAACTGCCTAATTTCATTTTAGTACTGTTAATCCCAAAATTAAACTTATGGGCCAAGCCCAAATGACCCGAACACTCCCGTGTGGGCCCAGTTATGCCTAAAAATGTCTCGAGATCCAATTACTACCCTCGAATAGTCTTTTTTTACTATCTCAACCCATCCTAAATTAACCATGCACTCAGAATCATCATTCAAGTTACTTTTCCAAACGTCTGCATCTCAACCCCAATAGAGTCTATACCCGACTCCTAGTTGAGATACAATAAAATTACGTCGTTTAACTCGCTACGACGTAAAATAATAGTCATGCATGATTTACTACACTTAGTAAATTTGTATACTATTTATATTAAGCAATATCTCTCTCCCGGTTTATATTTGAATACACACATAATTATTAATTCAATTAAATTACGACACACTTGTAATTTAAATTCACTCGAATTAATTAAATATTCAAATGCTAAAGGTGTTACATACTTCCCCCCTTACAAAGGAATTTTGTTCGCAAAATTAGTTCATAACTGTGGCAAATAACTCTAGATACTGCTCCCACATGTCATCCTCTGGATCCCATGTCGACTTGTCAACACTGTGGTATCCCTACTAAACTCTGACTAATGGTACCATCTTACACCGCAACTTTAGTTCAGTAAGATCCAAAATAGCCATGGGTCTCTCCTCATATGTCACGTCTGGATGTAAATTAATCTCCTCGAGTAGAACGTTCCAAAAGGATCTCTCTCTCCTTCGATACTTCTTTAGAGATGCCACGTGGAACACGTTAGGTACCCATTGTAGATGCTCTGATAAACCCAGTCTATGTGCTACTTGACCCACTCTCTCAATAATAGGGAAAAGTCCCATGTACCTCGGAACTATCTTCCCCTTCTTACCAAAATTAATGACCCCTTCACGGGAACACCCATACCAACACCTGATCGCCAACCTCTAACTCCACATATCTCTAATATACACTGGCATAACTCTTCTTCCTATCCTGGGCTACTCGAATATGCCCCCAAATTAGTTTGAGCTTGGCAGTAGTCTCTTGTATCATCTATGAACCCAACCACTTATTGTCCCCTATCTCTAACTAGCTAGCGAGTGACCGTTAAGGTCTCCCATATAGTGCTCAAATGGTGCCATATTGATAGTGAATTTGTAAGAGTTATTATACGCAAACTCTAAAAATGGAAGGTATATTTCCCATCCCCCTCCGAAATATAGTATACATATACTCAACATGTCCTCGAGCATCTTATTGACCCTCGCAGTCTGTCTGTCTATCTGTGAATGATATGCGGCACTCAATTGCAATTATATGCCCATGGCCTCCTAAAAACACTATCAGAAATGAGAGAAAAATAATTTATCTCTATCGGACATAATGTTAACCAGCACCCCGTATAGCTTAACTATCTATGAGATGAACAGATGTGCATATTGCATCATCTCTAAATCGGTGAAAACTGGAAAGTAATGGTCTACCATGGTCAGCCGGCCCACTATCACACAAATGGAGTCGTGACCCTCTAATAAAGTCCATCGCAATACACTCTGACCTCTATAGGGTAATATTCAATGGTTGTAGCATCTATGAAGGACTCTGGTGGTCTACCTTAACTAACTAATAGGTAACACATTTCTAAACAAACTCTGCTATGTTCCACTTCATCCATGCCCACTAATATTATCTCTTCATGTCCTGATACATCTTACCTCCACCGTGATGTACCATAAATCTTGACCCATGGAACCATGCATCAAGTCCTCCTCCTATGTCATAAAAAGGCCCCCATTAAAACACAGGCCTCCCTTAGAGTTGATCAAGTAGGACTCTGCACCCTCAGTTAATTATAGACATATGTTGTCCTAATAGAACTAATCATTTGCATGTACTTTCATTACCTACATGATAATCTCAGGAGTTATAGCTAAGACTGCCATACACGCTCTGGAAATCTCATCTTCATCTCGAAGCTCACTCCACTTTTCCTTCCATGCCTCCGCTAACTCCCGCACCGGTCGTTTGCCACCACATTAGCCTTACTAGGATGATACTAAATATTTTACTGGTAGTCTTTCATGAACTCGATCCACCTCCTCTATATCCTATTAAATCCTTTTGGGTGAATAGATACTGAACTGACTTGTGGTCCGTGAATAGCGTAAATTTCTCCCTAAAAAGACAGTGTATCCATATCCTCAAAGAAAACAAAACTGTTGCCAGCTCAAGGTCTTGTATGCGATAATTCTTCTCATGGGGCTTAAGCTTGCGAGATGCATAAGTTATAGACCTCTCCTCCGTCTATAATACACCTCCAAGTCCCTGCAAGGATGTATCTGTGTAAACACGGTACTCCAACTCACATATAAGTAATGTGAGTACAAGTGTTGATTTCAACCTATCCTTTAGATGAACGAAGGCTAACTGGAAATGATCACACCACACAAACGGTACCCCCTGTGAGTCAGATTCGTCAACGGACCAACAATCTTTGAGAACCCCTTAATGAAACAAAGATAACAATCGACAAACACCAAAAATCAATGAATATCTATCACTGTCATAGGAAGTCCCCAATCCCTCACCGCGGACACCCAAACTCGTATCAACATCAATGCCCCTATTAGACACGATGTGGCCTAAAAAAACCGCACCTCCCGTAGTAAAAATCCACACTTCTGAAATTTGGCATATAACTGCTTGTTCCGAAGTATTTGTAGAACCCTACCTAGATTCTCTGCATACTCTTCCTCAGTGTGAGAGTGACCCAGGATGTCATCTATGAATATGATCAAAAACTGGTCTAAAAAATCCCTTAATACCCTATCCATGTGATCCATGAACACTGCTTGTGTATTGGTGATATCTCGACCTCAAATCAATCTTGGAGAAGTACACAACTCCTCTTAATTTGTCAAACAGGTCGTCGATCCTAGACAATAGATACTTATTCCATATCGTGACCTTGTTCATGTCCCTGTAATCTACACACAAGCAAAATGAACCATCCTTATTTTTCACAAATAACATCGGTGCACCCCACGATGATGTATACCGCCAAATAAAACCCTTCCCTAAAACCGGTTAAATCTTCTCCCACAACTCCCACATCTGTGAATGGGCAATGCGATACGGTGCTCGGGCAATCGGTCTCATACCCAGTGCTAGGTCCATAACAAAGTTGATCTTTCGGATGGGTGGCAACCAGGGTATCTCTTGCAATACATCCTCAAAATCTCTCACAACTGGAATCGAGTCAAATGGGAGAACTACCTCCTGCGAGGTCTCTTCCTCCATATAGTATAAGTGTGGGCGCAAACCCACATTAGGAAGAGGCATATCCACTAAAAATATCTCCTAACAGGTAATGGAGAACACTATGATCCTCTCATAATAGTACCGTCGCTCTATAAATCGCCAACCAATCCATGCCCAGAATAACATCATACCCATCCATATCTAACACAAGAAGGTTTGATGCTAATCTTAATCCCCCAATAATGATGTTCACCCATCTAAATATCGAGGGAATAAGTGATCAACTACTAAACGGTGACTCTACAAACATATGGCGAGTGTTGGCTATCTCTTAAAGATCGGTTACTGATTAGGCACATATTCTTCACATTTATCCCCTTAATTTCGGTATTTTTATGATCCCGTGCAGTGTAAATAGCCTAGATTTGTCTCTTATTTATTCTACTAACCTTTTTTGGCAAGTATTTCGTGTTTTGTGTATTTATCATGCGTTTTACAGGTATTTCATGAAAACTAGTGCGAAGGAGAACTCAAAACAGTGAAGGAAACAAAGAAATGGAAAGTTGAAGGGCATTTTCATAATTTTTCAGCCTTATTCCGGAGGTGGGGCCAACTAGAAAGTTGAAGATCTCTAAATTACAAGAACACTGTAAAAAAACGGCACCTCAATCCGAGCTACGGTGAAGAAGTTACGATGTTTTGAAGTTGCGCGATAATGGATCGGTCCGGTCATGCGAAATCCAGACAATTAATTATGCCTTTAATGCAGTGCAACTCTTGGAAAACTTGTGCCACAAGCGAAATTTGATGCCAAATTCGTGCAGCTTGGTGCTATAAAAGACCAAGCCCTACCACATTTTCAAGGGGAGTTGAATTCTAGAGAGAGGGAGTCGAATTCTAGAGAGTAGAATAGAATTTTAGAGAGAGAAAGTCAGATTTTATAGAGTGTTTTTAGTTTTCTTTGGTAGAAATTTTCATAAACCCTAGTTTTTGAAGTTTGTCTACTATTCAAGATTCAAATTTCTATTCAAGATTCATCATTCCTCCATTTCAAGTAATTTTAATTTATTGTTATTACTACTTTCCTAGTTAGTTTAATTAATTGTTGATTTCTAGTTTTCCATTCCCAATTCAAGTCATGTTCTCAATTTTCTAGAATTAGTTATGAATTCCTACACTTTAATTTGTAAGTTTTATTTTGATTTCATCATGTTAAGCGAAGTTTTTAAGGGTTGGGATGCATGAACCCATCCCAATGTAAATTTCTTATGTAGAAAATCGAATTTAAATTAAAAATTTGAAAGAGTCGTGCGAGACAATTTTACAACCATTGTAGATCTTTTAATCTCTCTTGCCCTAGGTACTTGGTATGTTTAAGAATATGATGTGCGTAAAATTATTTATCACCGCTTTATATTTACCTTTGATTTCAAATGGTGCGGGTTTGATCCTCATATATGTAATGCTTAGGATCTATAAAGACTGGATTCATTCAAATTTATAATTTACAATTCTAGGTTTCTATACGGTAAATTACCAGGGTTAGGGGGATTGTATTCCAACTTACTTTCTCATTCATCTTAATTAATTTAACTTCTTTATTTACTTATTTTTTCCCTTTTCAACCATCATCATCTTTTTCATTTTTTTCTTTAGAAGTAATAAATCAATTAAATTCTATCAACCATTCCCTGTGGATTCGATACCCAGGCTCGCCACTATACTCCTTAAGAGTGTAATTACAAGTTTAGGTTTTTTTGTATCGAGGTTGGAAGCCGATAACAACGACTAGCGTATTACACGGACGCTCGATTTTTCCACTCGATCAAAATGGCGCCGTTGCCGGGGATCAAACCCGGGTCACCCGCGTGATAGGCGGGAATACTTACCACTAGTGCTAAGAAAATCCAAATTTATCAAAATCAATTGCTTTAAGAAGAAAGACTTGAAAAAGAATATCGAGAAAAAAATCGTTATTAGGAGCAAGAGTTAGATGCATTATTTTAACCCAATGAGGATTTTTTTTCCGATAGTTTTGAAGATGAAGTAAGTTTTCAACCAAATGAGGAGTTCAAGGTGCTAGAACCAAGGAAGCCTACTTTGGAAGAACTCTTGCTTGATATAAAAAAGCAATCTGATGACCTTGCTGTTACCGAGTTGAAAATTTTAGCAACTTGCAAGGAGTTGAATGCTTATTTGGACAACTTAGAGAAGGTCGAGACTTGCGCTTCACCTAATACTTTTGAGAATGAAATCATTGAGAGTGATCCAAGTTCTTTTGAATATCAACCTCTTATAAATATTTCAAAACCTATTGAGGTTGAAGATCATTTGTCTCCTTGTGTCCCCACTATTATCGAACCATTAAATCCATCACAAGAACTGGATGAATGTCTTGATGATGTTGATCCGCTTCTTGTATGGGAATGTTTTTTTGAGATGCTTCATCTTATGGGCCATACACTTAGACGTGTCACTCCACCAGACCCAATTGAAAATTTTGAGGGAGAAGATTTTGAGGACAAGGACTCAATGCTTGAATTGTTTTCCAAGATGGACTCTTTTAGTTTGTGTTCTCCGCTTCCCATAATTCTTGAAAAATCTTTGGGAAGTGATTCTATTTTTCTTGTATCCCAATGGGACTTGGCCCCATGTGCACTCAAATCCCTCATTATCCCCCTAAATATTTTAATTGGTTATGGTTCATTTTTTAAAATTTGCACATGCCTTCCGTTTTTCAAACGGAATTCTTATTTTTCGGGAGGCATGCATCCAAATGAGGGTACACTATTAATCCCTCAAAGTGAGATTGTATTTTGGGTGGACCCTCAAATTTTTTGACTTTTAGTGTATGATTTATTAGTCGTTCCAATTTTAGGTTGTAAATAATTAGTTTTTTTTTTCTTTTTCTCTTTTATTATAGTCTAGTTTTGATAGTTAGAGTTTTTGTTATTCTTTTTGTTATGCTTGGTTCTAACATGTTTTGTAGATTCAATGGACTTGCGCACTCATCGGGGATCGCTCCATTTGGGTAATATCTTTCTTTTCCTCTCTTTATGTTGTGTTCTTGATTCGCATCGAGGACAATGCAACATTTAAGTTAGGGGGTGTGGGATATTCTTCCCATTTATTGTTTAGATTCATTGATTCGATCACATGTTCTTTCCAAGTGTGTTTTTTTTTTTAGAAAAAAAAAATTGGAAAATGTTGAAAAGACAAAAAAAAAATATTGTTCTAAATAAATAAAAATTGGAATTTAAATTTTTCAAAAATATCACCTTTATTCTATTTAAAGTCTCAAATTGTTAAATCTCAAATTGCACTAAGCCAAAATTGACCGAAGATGGAAATTGAAAGAAAATTGACGACTTTACGAATAAGTGTGGAGATTGATCAAACCCGAGAGATTTCGAGCCTTTCAATTTTTTATGAGTTTTTAAATCAATCCGAGTTTATGATTAACTCAAAGTTTTTTTCTACGTTTTAATAAGTCATTGATGATCTCAATCCTTTGTTTTGATCGGTTATGGGAAATGTGTGAAATATTGTTTATCACCGCTTTATATTTACCTTTGATTTCATATGGTGCGGGCTTGATCCTCATATATGTAATTCTTAGGATCTATAAAGACTCGATTCATTCAAATTTATAATTTACAATTCTAGGTTTCTATACAGTAAATTACTAGGGTTAGGGGGATTGTATTCCAACTTACTTTCTCATTCATCTTAATTAATTTAACTTCTTTATTTACTTATTTTTTCCCTTTTCAACCATCATCATCTTTTTCATTTTTTTCTTTAGAAGTAATAAATCAATGAAATTCTATCAACCATTCCCTATGGATTCGATACCCAGACTTGCCACTATACTCCTTAAGAGTGTAGTTACAAGTTTAGGTTTTTTTGTATTGAAGTTGGAAGCCGGTAACAACGACTAGCGTATTACACGGACGCTCGGTTTTTCCACTCGACCAGTTACTCGTGCAAATCTAGTGGAAATAAAATAATACAACGCCCCCATATAAAAAATAATCCTACCATCATGTTCATAAATAGGAAACGTACCCTTAACTACTGGTGGCGCCTGAGGTGCTAGTGGTAAGGGTACGTCTCAGACGTTATAGACATGTTCATAATGCATATGTCCCTACAATTCTAGGGCTGGTAGAGCTGGTGTCGTTGGCCTGTTGCCCTTCTTGGTCACCCTGCTGCTGACCCCTAGCTCTCTGTGGACACTCTCTTTATATGCCCTATCTGACCACAATTGAAGCAATGCCCATGAAAGTCCCCATGTCTCTGACCGTAATTGCCCTGATGAGTCTATCCCTAGTACTAGCCCTAGTGGCCCCTGCCCCGTTGGCCTCCCTCGTTGTTCGCTTGGCCCTGATGGCCCCTGGGAACCTGCTGCTACTCGTTAGGACCCTGTTGGCCAGGTCTGAAAGTATGACCCTCTCATCGATAACTTCATATCCTGATTCTCTTGGCCTGATCCCCCTTTAAGGAATCCTGCCCCATCTGTCTCGCCACCTGCTATTGAGGTGCACCACTGGCACCAACCCCCTCATGTCTTACCTGAATGGCTCGTGTCACCCGCTCTCTTGCTTCCCATTTGTAACACCTCGTATTTTTTGGCATTTCTTATTAGATTAATTAGACTAATTTTAAATTACTTGTGTGTCGTAATTTAATTGAATTATTTATTATTAATATTTATTTAAATATTAATCTGGTGTGTAAATGATTAATATTTATGGGATTTAAATTTACTCGCTGAATAGTAATAATTTACATACGTCATAGCGACTGATAGTGACGTGGCATTAATTTATCTCAACCGAGGGTCGAAAATATACTATATTAGGGTCGAGATAAGGACTTTTAGTTATATAATTCGTACGGCAATTCTGAGTGGACGATTGAGTCCGGATGGGTTGAAATAGTCAAAAAAGAGTACTCAAGGGTAGTAAATGGGTCTCGGGGCATTTTTAGGCATAACCAAGCCCACATGGGAGTGTTCGAGCCCTTTTAATAAAGCCCACAAGCCTAAAAACGGGATTGACTTAGCAAACCCTCTAAGTCAGAGGGTGTGGAATCCATAAATCATTTTAGAAAACCTAATTAAGTATAGGAGAAAAGATAGAACAATTGGAGAAACCTTGGGAGCCAAAATAAAAAACAAGTGTGGGCAATCTTGAGCAAATAATCATTTACACCAAAGGATTCAGACCCTACAACCCTAAGGCAAGTCGTTAAACTTGCTTTTAAATTGATTGCATATTTCAATTCATATCATAGTGGGTGTGATAAGAATAAATGATTTTGGTTGGGTTGACACACAAATTTGGTTTTAGTTTGTTGAATCATACGAATAAGGTTTGGATTGAAAATAATTATTAATTTGTTTGCACTACTTAGGAGCCAAATGATAAATTAGGAAAAATTTATTATTTGTAAGGATTTAGGGAGAACCATACGTAATTTCACATTTGGGTTTTATTTGGTGGGTTTTGAAAGTGTGCAGCAGAAGAGATCTGGAATTGTGGTTGAATTTCTTTTCTATGGTGGACGAACTGATTGGCGAGGAAGAACAGGGGAGATCTTGGGTCGTTCGAATGACCTGGGTTTGGTTCGAGCGATGTCCAAAGTCGTTCGAATGATAGGAACTGATTTTATGCTAGTGCCACGAGTATTGTTCACAGTATAACCGGGTTTAAATTTAATGTGTGTGTGTATATATATATATATATATATATATATACACACACACACTAGGGTATGCCCATGCCTGAAGGCACGACATTAATTTTTGAGACTGTGCATCGTTAATAGGACCATACGTGTTATGCAACTCACAACAGATAAACAAATTTTGAAATAACCGATGGTATGAACCTATTACTTTAAGAAATTAGAAAAATTTTGACTTTTTTTACACACATGCATACATCGTGTTTATATACATTCATACATGCATACATACATACATACATACATACATACATACATACATACATACATACATACATACATACATACATAGATACATACATACATACATACACCGTAGTACGAACCTGAGAAGTCGAAAAAGTTGTTTTACAACACATAATTGTAAACATTTTAAAAAATTTTGGAAACATTTTCATGTGCTTATATGACTATTCATCGTGTTAAAGAAAAATATAGTCCAAAAACAATACTAATAATCCATCATAGATCTCAAAATAATTGTTAACTATTGTATAACGCAAATATTTGTGAAAACATTAAAAATATTGGACAAAGTTTATTTGTTTAGATGACGATCTACCATGTTAAAGAAATAAAAAAAATCCACAACAATACTAAGAGTCCATCTTAGACCATGCATAAACACCATATCCATAAAAAATCTAATATAAGTCCTTTTAGAAACATTTTAGAAATAGGACTATAAACTATTTTAGAAATAGGACTATAAACATCATATCCATAAAACATCGTATCCATATAAACATCTTACAAATTTTGGGCAAAATAACCTCTGTTTATAGGACTATAAACTATTTAAAAAATAAAACATTAGTCCAAGCATAATAATAGTCCATCTTGGACCTCGAATAAACAACATCATAATTTAAGTCAAATTTTTTTACAACATAACCAAGTGTAAACTATTTACCAAATTTTGGCATAATTCCCTTTGTTTATAGGACTATCCACCTTGTTTAACAAAGAGAAATTACTAAAACAATAACAATAGTAATAGTCCATCCCGGATATCGTATAAGAAACATAATTGATTCCGTAAAATCTTATTTGGTATATAAAATTTTTAAATATAAATATGGTTGGACACAATCAAAATTTTAATAACTTCATCACCATCTATGTCCTTAAAATCCAATGGTCCTGCAAAACGAAACAACCAAGAAAAATAAAGAATTAGCTTGTAGATATGCAACAATATTACATAGTTAGAAACATATTAGAGAACAAAACTTAGTAAGCAATCCAAAATGTAATTATTCTAAAAATGAGCATCTAAACTGATACATGAAAAAAATTAAGAAGCTTTAAAGAACTAAAAAACTATCAAGAGAGACAAAGTGAAACTCGTCATTTGCAAAGACATACATCCAAATTCGCTAGTACACATAATAGTAAGAATTGTACTAATTACTCATATGTAACCATGTTGAGTGCAAAGCATAAATATTTTGATGATACTAATCCATAATTGTAGTGACAACATCAATATGGTGTAAACAAATTTTACACCTATTTGCAAGAGCCACTAATTTCCAAGGTCATAATTCATCGGGTCTTTGGCACGAAGGAAACCAAATATCATTCTAAATATATTCCACGAAATTAAGTCTAATAACCCCATAAGTAACATAGGCTGTAACTTAAGCCATGCCCTCATTAGTACGACTTAGTACTATCAACTAAGAACTACTCCATCTTAGTATCCATAAGAATTTGTAATACATCATATTTTCACCCGAATGTAAAGCATCATATAAACATCTAAAAATGTCCACTAACATGTTGGGAATAAAACACAAAAGAAAAAAATGAAACTAAAAGGCTTAAACAAACTATTTACAGGCACTGTTTGAACATAAACATTTTAAATTTGGGATGGAAACGTAAACATAAATGGGCTCCTCAATGATGTTCAACCAATCATGCATGACAATAGGCAAAAAAAGGATATTTCACTAACTAAAAATAATTTATCATGATCATCTATATGAAAAATAAGAAGAAAAGAAAATAGTACATGCATAAAGTGCTCATCGTCGTACTAAGTTTTTCAAAGTATTCATATGCAGTCATCGTGAAAAATTGCAACTAAAAAAAAATTGAAACTTATAGGTTTTCATAGGTTCCATTTCTTATAGATATCAAATTCATGGGATGAACACGATCAATAAAATCTTTCAATACTCAATCCGACTAAAAAAAATCATATTTACTAACTAATACTATAATAAACTATATTTCTAATCGAACAACTTAGTATCTTGTATGTATTGCCTTTAGTTACTATTACATGATTTTGTATCCAATAACTATTAATCGAACAACTTACATGATTGTGTATCCAATGCTCATTCTCATTCACGTCAACATCTGTCATCCAGAACACGAGCATAAATAGAAGGAATTCCCATTGCTATAGAATAATTACAAAGTAAAAAAAAAGAATCCTACTTTAAGAAGGATAAATCAAAGAAATGGGAAAAACGTACCGATGTAAGAGCATATATAGTATTACATTTCCCATTAGAAAAGAAAGAATTACATTAAATTTTTGAGAATATGAATTACATTAGAAAAGAAAGAAAAATCATAAACTGCAGTATTTATCCCATTACCAACAAAATTCGTAGCCATGGAAGAATAAATTTTCCTCTACCTTGAATTTATGGAAGTACCCTTCAGCCCTACTGAGCTAACTTCTTATATCCCTCTGCATCTCTTTAAAAAAATCTCCTATTTTTCATCATACACATTGTATTTCCCAATTTCCATCAACTTAACATGTTCAATTACTGATTAAACAGAACTTCTGTTACCACTAACATCTTTTCCTTCTTTTTATTCGAAGTGATTTTCATCCTTCATAAAGATCGTAGAACTGTTTCCCCAAGCTCAAGAGTGTTAGAAATTCACCTTTTCATCATTCCAATGTTTTTAGATGAGAGGTGAGCAATATTATCTTCAATAATGGTTACTCTTCTAGAAAATTTTAGATCAACATCAACATTATCAATCCAAGCCATGCGTCCCGGATCTCATTTTCACTGACATACTCAACATAATTTCCATCGGCATGAAAATATCCTTATTCCCTCTCCTTTCTCAGACTAAAATAACATAATGTCTCGTTATCCTCGTAATACACTTCTGCAACCGAGATGTATCGTTATCGCTTCAGCATTCATTTCTTTTTTAGCTGCAAAAAAGTAAAAAATAATTAACATATTAGGACTAACATTGCAACTATGAAAGTGAAGATACAAAGAGAACAATTACTGATAATCACAACCACAACATAATTTTCCAACACCACGAACTTGAAAAACCACCACCTCAACTATGAAAGTGAATATACGAAGAGACAGAACAGTAAATTGGAGATAAAAGTACAAAATAAAGGGTGTGGTAGAGATGTAGATATTTTCAATTGTTGGCTTGTCGTTGAAGGTTTCGAAGACTCGACTGACATGTGGAGGATATCTCACTATCGATAAAGATATTATTTTTAGTTGCTTATCACTAAAAAAAATTTAATTACAAAGCCGGCTTTTGAGATTCATAACAGTACTTAAATTTGGAATGTAATAACCTCAATTTATATTCATGATTCGTAACTCAGCCATCTAAGATAATTATAAGGACATAAATTTCCAATTGAGTCCATGTATTGTTTTGACTTAATTCTGTGAACAAAACTATGTTTCTAATATTTCATTGGGAGATTTTTATTTTGTCACGATCCCACTTGGTCTACGACGTATTGAAGAAAACTGAAGATGTTGCGGCAAAGCTTCAAAGAATTAAATCATTCTGATGTTTAATTGGTGCAAGTTTAATCATCTTAAATCTAATTATATTCCGAGATCACTCAGGTATGAATGCGTATAATTATTGGTTATCGAAATTATTTTTATATAAGATAAGGATGTATTTTTATCAAGAAAAATGTTTTATAATGTTTTTAAAAGTGTTTTAAAGGTTTGATCTACGTTTTATTCTGATATACTTGAAATAGAGTTTGAATTATTTGGATCTCCTTTAAAAGATACGTTTTGAACTAAAAGTCAAAAAGTCAAACTACCACGTCAACTCGTTCAAACGACTTAGGGATCTTGTTCGAATGAGATGCCTATGTAGCGTGAATGACATGGCATTATCGTTCGAACGATGCGTATTTCAAGGCGGAACTCAATGGTTATTCAAAGATTGTTTCTATCAGATTTTCGTAAGTGTGCATCTGGAAAAATATAATAGATTCCAATGCGTTATTTTCACATTTTTTTCTAAGGTTTATAAAGCATAAACACATCCTTAGAGTTTGAAAAAATCCGAGTTATCATTCTTATATGCTTATGTGATCTTGCAGCACCAAAGATGTTTGTTATACACATTGAACAACTGGGTTTTGCGGTGAAGAAAAGAGAAGGATTTCTTGTTCGACATCGTAGACAAATCAAAGCCAATCGATGGACGCCGAGACATACGTGGACACGTGTGTTGTTGACAGGTATCGTGGAAGACAAAATTTCTATGTGGTCGCTATGAGAGGCGTATTCGAAGATCAAAAGAGCATCAAAACCCACGGGGATCGATTTGTTGAGTGATTCTATGTCTGTTCATTGTAAATCCACATTCATAGTGATTGTCTGGCTTGGGTCGTCCAAGGTTTTTTCCCTTTTTGGGTTTTTTCCTCATACATCTGGCATTGTGATTATTCTTTACTTTATTTTACTTGCTTTAATCACTAGATACATGTTTAGGATTAATCAAGATAAAATTGGTTTAAAGTAAGAATTGGGTTTTCACAACTTAGGTTGGTGCATATTTTAAAAGTTGCACAATTTTTGGTAATAAAATTTGGTTTTGTTTAAAACACACATATTGGGCACCTTTCAAATTGGTATTAGAGCTAAAAACATATTTTATTTGTTTTGTGATCCCGTGTGTTTTCAACGATGAATTCTGGATATAATGAATTTTCTCGATCTCCTATTTTTTATGGCACTAACTACACTTATTGGAAGATGAGAATGGGATGTGAATTAAAATCTATTGATGAGTGTGTGTGGCTAGCAGTTGAGAAAGGTTGGACACCCCTTATCACTAATGTAGGTGAGGTCATTAGTTTAAAGCCTGTCGAATCATGGACCGAAACTAAACAAAGACTTACACAATATAATTCTAAGGGTCTGCACGTTATTGCATCACATGTCACACAGGAAGAACATAATAGAATTATGACTTATGAAACATCAAAAGAGGCTTGGGATATTGTAGCACTCACTCACGAGGTCACTAGCATGGTTAGGGCGTCAAAACTTTAAAATCTCACTACACAGTTTGAGACCATTAGAATGTTAGAGAGTGAGAGTTTTGATGAGTTTTATGCTAGGTTGTCCAATATCGTGAACTCGTCATTTAACTTCGGTGAGAAAATTCCCAACAACCGTGTCATTAAGAAAATCCTTAGGTCGTTGCCTAGTAGGTTTGATGCGAACCTGACCATTTTAAACTCCTTGGGTAGGTTATAGCAACGAAAGTAGAAGAGATTGTAGGTGACTTACAAACCTATGAAATCGACATGATTACCTCCAAGCAAGTGCCTAAGAAAGAAAATGGTATTGCTTTGAGAATAGGGAAGGAGGAAATTCAAGTTTCGGATTTCGATTCCGATTCCGATTTTGAGGAAGTTGCTTTGTTGGAAATTAAATTTAAAAAATTTATTAAGTTTCAAAATCAATCGAAAGGTGCCAAGAAATTTGAAAAACTCAACAACAAAGTAGATCCCACCTCTAAGGATAAGTTTGATAAGCCTAAGAGAGATGAGTCAGATAAGTGTTTTGGGTGTGACGGGTATGGTCACAAAGTTAAGGAGTGTCCCACTAGACTTAAAAAAGAGGGCAAGCAACCCATTGCCTATAATTCCACCTTAAGTGATAGTGATACGGAAGAGGGAGAGAGTTCCCCCATTGATCGTACCTTTGTTGCGTTTATGGCATGTCATGTGAGCAACAATGATTCTTATGTGCATGACACTTCTGAGGAGGTTTTGAGTGTATCCCATGTTAGTGAGGGAGAAGAGAGTGACGAGGAGGAGGTAGATGTGAAAGAGTTGCAAATTGCGTTCAATGAGTTGTATGCCAAAACGGTGAAGGTGAAAAAGGCTAACTCAAAATTGCAAGATAAGTTGAATGAGAGTGCCATAAAAATTAATGATAGTTTGATTGAGGATCTTAGGGCAAGACAGAAGAAGTTTATGTAGAAACTAGAGTTTGTGGAGAAAGAGAGAGTTAATCTTCGTGGTTTGATGGAGTCCTTGAAAAAGGAGATTTTAGAGTTTGAGGAGTGTAGGTGTTTTCTCGAGTCTAGGATTTATGAGTTGGAGGAAAGATTGAGAGACTAGTTTACAGTCAAGTTTGATTTAGAGGCTAGGTCGGATAAGTTACATAAGATCCTAGGCACCGTCCAAATTAAGCAAGATAGGGGAGGTATAGGTTTTGGTGAGAAAGTTGTGCACATTCCCCCCTCATGTGTGAGAAAGACTAGGAAGGTTAGAAAAGGTCCACATATAAGGAATGATTCCCACCAACGCTACACTGAGACGTTTTGTGGTAGGAAAAGTCACATTAGGCATTATTGTTACGACCTTAGACAAGATCCTAGGAAGTTTAGGAATAAAGTTGCACCGATTCCCCAAACCCCCATGCGTTGTTTTACACCTACTTGGGTTAGGAAATCGGATTTAGTGGCTTTCAGAATTAAACTTCATGATTCTTGTTTGGGTGCACTTGATTCTTTTCATGTTAAATCTAAAGGGTGATAGTGTTGCCTTGTTTTGTCATATGCTACTTTGCTTCATGATTTATTCATTACTAGTATAATGACATGTGTATCATTTTGTATTATAGTTTTCATTTCTTTGAGTCTTATTTGAAAAATACAAAAAAAAATTGTTTTTGAGAAAAAATTTTGAAAACCCAACAAGATTTTTCTTTTAATTTTGTCAAAATATCAAAAGCCAAAAATATTTTAGTTTTTTTTTTAGTTTACATGTTTGATGTGGCATATTGGTGTGCTTGGACCCTCCCCCCCCCCCCCCCCCCCATCATTTCATTATCCATGTGGCTAGGATATTTGGTCATTTTTATCGATGCTTAGCATAATCTTAACCATTGTTTATATGGGGTTGTTTCGAAGTTGATATATATTTTTATTCGACTTTGTATATATGCCAACATTTCACACATGCACGATTTTATATGGATGTTTGACTTCTCTTGCATATTTGAATTTGGTGAGGCGTTCTTATCTCAATCTTGTCATCTATGCGTAAGTATAATTAAGGAGAAGCGTACATGTAAGAACCGTTTATCATGAGGATTTGAATTGGTAAAAATGATGAATGATTCACGAGAAAGGGCTGCGAGAGTTCAAAATTAACTCTTCGTGAAATCCACCTTTTAAAAGAGTCCAAAAGAAAATTCAATATGCTAAGAAAAGGGCCAAATTAGTTTAGTTCATTCCAAAGAAAATATAATATTATTGAGGGAGTTTGGATGGATTAAAAATTTAAATGAGTTCGCACAACTAATCCTAATGTTGGAACATTACAATTTGACGCTATTGTTTGTAGAATCGTTACAATTCTAGATTTGTGTGCATGTAGTATGTTTAGTTCATTAAGCTCACACTTTAATGGTCATAAGGCTATGATAAAGTTTGAAGATTTATCTCTATCAATTAGAGCTTCTTGATCATTTCGATGTGTTGGAATTGTGACTCATTTGTTGTAGTTTCACGCCCATTCACTTCATATCCATGTTTGAGCACATCAGTACTATGTTTACATGTAATTCGCATTTTTATTTTTTATGATTTTTTGCGTTTTGTGTTAAAAGCCTACTGTTTGAACACTGTTTTGCTTCTGTCAATCCCTTCCTGGAAATTTTTTGGGGAAATTTTTTCACTGGGAAATATTATATTAATTTTTTGGGATTCTTGGAAATTTTGGTAGGTCGCACGAAGTCGTTCAAACAACATATCCATCTCGTACGAACGACAAGTGTACTTTGTTCGAGCGACATCCTCAACTCGTTTGAGCGATGTCCCTATCTCGTTCGAACGACGGACTGTTTTTTGGCTTCTGATTGGTTTGCAGTCCTCTGGTTTAAATTGTAATATTTTTGGTACTGCTGGAAGTGTTTTGGGGCCGACTGGTTTATATGCAGGTTTTAATTGGTTCAAAATTGGATTTTTGCATATAGTCTGTTTATCACACCTGATTAGATTGCTATATTTTTTTGAGCGATTCCTTGGTTTAATAGCTACTGATTTTTCATTTCTTGATCAATTTAGCTGGTTGTTTCATGATTATCTTGCTATTTTGCGTTGATTCAAATTGGTTTATATTCTCATGCTAGATATTTCAAATTGGTTAAACTTATAACTAGATTGTCTATTCGAGACAAAAAGGGGGAGAGATGTATGTGATGTAGGGGGAGATTTAAGCATGTTTTGGTGTACATATGCTTACAAATTGGTATCCCAAATTGGTAGTACACATTGATATTATTTTTCTTCTCAAACTGTTTAACAAATATTTTTTCAGAGATTATACATATTGGTATCTATTATTGTTTGGTATCATTTGAATTTATATATATTGGTTTCATTTTTTCCTCCATACTTCACTGGGTATTTGTTTGTCTGTTTTATGTGTGTAGGTATGCTTCATCGATTTGAGATTTCAAGTCTACATCACATTCATATAGTTCATGCTTGCCGGTGCTACATATTCTACTCCATGTCCTGTATTTTTTATTTTGGGTTTATGGGATGGGATTTAGGCATCATAAGGCTTGACGGCCCGGTTAGGCATTTCACTGGTTTAGTTTTGTCTCGGAATAGTCAAAGGGGGAGATCTGTAAGGACATCAATTTCCAATTGAGTCCCTGTATTGTTTTGACTTAAATCTGTAAAAACTGTGTTTGTAATATATCATAGGGAGATTTTTATTTTGTCACAATCCCACTTGGTATATGACGTATTAAAGAAAACTGAAGACGTTCCGACAAAGCTTCAAAGAAATAAATCATGTCGATGTTTAATTGGTGAAAGTTTAATCTTCTTCAAGCTAATTGCATTTCGAGATCACTCAGGTATGAATGTGTATAATTAATGGTGCTCGGAATTATTTTTATAAAAGATAAGGATGTATTTTTATAAAGAAAAATGTTTTAAAATGTTTTTAAAAGTGTTTTAAAGGTTTACACTACGTTTTATACTGATATACTCGAAATAGAGTTTGACTTATTTGGATCTCCTTTAAAAGATACGTTTTGAACTAAAAGTCAAAAAGTCAAACTTCCACATCAGCTCGTTCAAATGTCTTAGGAATCTCGTTCGAACGAGATGCCTATGTCGCGCGAACGACATGGCATTTTTGTTTGAACGACACGTATTGTGAGGCGGTGCTAAATTATTATTTAAAGTGGTTTTCTATCAGATTTTCGTATGTGTGCATCCGGAAAAAACAGCATACGTTCCAGTAAGTTATTTCCACATGTTTTCTAAGGTTTACAAACCATAAACACATCGTTAGAGTTTGCAATGATCCGAGTTATCATTCTTATATTCTTACGTGATCTTATGACACCAAAGAAGTTTGTTCTACACATTGAACATCAAGGTTTTGCGGTGAAGAAAAGAGAAGGACTTCTTGTTCGACATCTTAGATGAATTAAAGCTAATCGGTGGATACCGAGACATTCGTGGATGCGTGTGTTGTGGACAAGTGTCGTGGAGGATGGAATTTCTGCGTGGGCACTGTGAGAGGAGTGGTTGAAGATCAGAAGAGCGTCAAGACCCGTGGGTATCGAGTCGTTGAGTGAGTCTGTGTCTGTTCATTATAAATCCACATTTATAGTGATTGTCTGGCTTGGGTCGCCTGAGGTTGTTTTCCCGTTTTGGGTTTTTTCCTCGTACATCCGGCATTGTGAATATTCTTTACTTTATTTTAGTTGCTTTAATCACTAGATTCATGTTTAGGATTAATCAAGATAAAATTGGTTTAAAGTAAGAATTGGGTTTTCACAACTTGGTTTGGTGCATATTTTAAAAGTTGAACAATTTTTTGTAATAAAATTGGATTTGGTTTAAAAACACATATTCGGCACCTTTCAATAATAAATTCACAGAAAGAAATAAAAAACTCACATTGAAATCCGCCTAATAAAATACTGGGTGGTTAATCCTATACCGAATTAAAAGAGGAATCTCATATGCTTCATTTTCAGCATCACTGTTGAAAACTGATATATTCCTATCAACCTATTAGGCCTGGCGTCAAAATTTTAATTTACAAATATTTTTAACCAAACCAACCAGAAGCAAAACAATCACAACAGTATATATACAGATAACTGAAATGAAATAAGATAACCGAACTCTCGGTACAATATAATACAAGAAAATCGTAGTGTCGCAAACTAAAATGCGGTAAAAGAATAAATGAATACAGTTGGGCCATTAGCTCGAATGTTAAAATAATCCCGCATGCATCCACAGCTGCTACAACAACGTCTTACTCGAATGAATCATCATCCATGCGTCTCTGTGTCTGGACACATAATATATATATATATATATATATATATATATATATATATATATATATATATATATATATATATGTGTGTGTGTGTGTGTGTGTGTGTAGCAATAGAGAGGGAAAAATAGAGAAACGGGTCAGAGCCTCGAGTATTGAAAATATTTAGCAAGTGCATCAAATCTTATATATTTAAAATATGCATTCCCTCATATTTAAACTGGAATCGCACTCCCATGAGATACACCTTACCCCTCATCTAATAGTGCACACCTATCGTATATATTTTTAAACAACCTAGTTAGGCTACCTTGTCTATCTACTCTCTTTCACCCATCCTCTGAATTCTCGTAACTATCACTTTCCTAGCGTGATATTATATAGGTTATACCGTAAGCTATCATGTAAGCTTTAAATGATATAATCATCGATTATATATATATATATACCATTCATATTCAGAAACTTTCACTAGTTTAAAATACCATTTTCATTTAGTATATAAAATCCCATATATATAATTCTCACTTGAATATATGAATCATAGTTTAAATCCGGATAAAAATCTCCCAGAATGAGAATAAAATCTTATTCATCTTACACTTTACACGCGTCTAAATTATATGATTTTATATCTTCATATACGTGAAATATACTATATGCAACAAGTATATGTATACTTATATCACAACCATAGGTATAATTACCATCCCATCGAGCAATAACTCGAGGATGCAGTCTGAAAGTGCTATTATCATCCGGGTATTCTCAACTTAACCCAGGTACCAAGTCTTACTCACTCAAGATCATGGTAAAAAAAATACTAAACGGTGGAGGTGGTCATATTTCCTCCTGAAAGTGTAATCATCATCGCACCCGTATGCGGGACGATATGACCTAGGGATATACTCTCCCTTATCCTCAATCCCGGGGATTCACCCACATCGCGCAACCTCCATGGATAGAACTTGAGATAAAAGTATACATAAATATATCATTCACGTACCGATATATTTATAACCAAATCATATATATATTGTAACAACACCCGTATATATAATATATCACTTCTAAATATACCCTATCTATAATTGCCAAACTCTCAGAGTGATAGCCAAAAAATCTAAATGATCCCATTTGTAATAGTATGTAAGTATTCACACACTTAAAATACTAAACCTATAAGTATTCTCTTACTTGAGATTTAACTCACACCTTAATCACTTTTAAGAAGTTGATATAAAACCGAATATACCGATTCGTAATAATTAAATAAGTATACACGCAAATTATTTTACTTTCATATGTATCGCATCACCTATTATAATAGTCGTCAATAAAGACATACCAGATAGTGGCTTAATCCTCTCTATCCCATATCCTAAATTCCATCCTAGGATTCACTCAAATATAATTGGACCAAATTTATTCTCTACGCATAAATATATAAACAAACTTGGCGAAGACTTCTCGCGAATGTTACTCGTCCTAAACATTCATTGAGTCCATACCCCGGATTGTACACTCAACTAATCCAAGGTTCTCTCTTTTAACCCAGGGTTTACTCACCTTCAATTATATTACCTAGGAGTCCTAATATCACATATACAATTCCCTATAATAATCTAAAATTTATAATTTAACTCCCCCTACACATAAGGAAGACAAATTCTCAATTCCAGATGATGCAAATCGATTCGCCTCGTCTACGAATTGATTTGACAAAGCAAATTGATTCGGTCTAAATCCTAATCGATTTGAACAACGTCAGTACTCGGGTTTTTAGGTGCGAATCAATATTCTCCAAATGAGAATCGATTAGACCAGAGACAGTCCTACATGTCTTCTTAAGAGAATCGATTCTCCCAAAAAGCGAATCGTTTCGCTCGAACCCAGGCTTATAGTTCGGGAAATTTCATCTTCTCCAAAATACCCAAAATTATCTCAACCTCCATTTTTGTGGTTTCTAACCCCAACCAACAACAATATATTCATCTAATCATTGATTTATAACTAACACATTAATTATTTATGGGATAGAATAATTTCTCTTAGATTGAAACCCTAAAACCATTTAAACTCTCATTTCTCATTTCATCTCATTTCTAAACATATATACACACCATTAACATGATTTTAACACTAAAATTCATAAAGAGTTAACAACACATCAATTTGTGAACTCAAAATCAAATTTCCCAAATTTATTTCAAGGGTTCCAACCCAAAAGTCATATAGTTTACCAACTATAATATGAGATGTACACACTCAAATGAATAAAGAAAGTAAACACTTAACTCGTGGATAAAATCCGAAGACCTCGAGTCGAAACCCGTGGAGTTTGGGACGAAATCTCATTTTCTCTCATCTTTTCCTTCTCTCTCTCTCTCTCTCTCTCTCTCTCTCTCTCTATATATATATATATATATATATATATATATATATATATATATATCATGTGTCATAAGAGAAGAGATAAGGGTTATCACTTGTAAAACCCAATTTTTGACTGGTTTACTCAATTGTGAGTCCCTACTAGTCCAAAAGCCCCCAGGACCCAAACGCTACCCCCGGGTACTCTATTTTGACTAACTCGATCATTTCGAAACCAACCGTCCACTCAAAATCTCCATTCGAGTAACTTAAAATTCACTAATCGGACCCAACACTTCTCAATACACATTTCCTCCAATGTGTAATATTTCCCGTCACTTTACCCAACTGCGACATGACATAAGAATATTCCGACTCATTTACTTTGTCCCAAAAGTAGATGTAACACACACCGGTAATAATCTAACACTCATTAATTCCAAAATCACTATTTACAATAATTCCTCTAATTATCAAATTACACCCACGTATGTAATTTAAATATCCTTAAAAGTACGGGGTATTACACTAACACTTTATGCTCAAATGTCAAATTTGTAAAACTTTCAACCTATCCGGTCGACAATATCTTCGTGAAGTTTTCTCACCTTGTATTTCTCTTATAATATCCATTCGTTATCTTTCCAACTTGTCAAATAGTAGATGAATTTTTTATTTTTTAGAACACAAAACTGTTAACATACTTGTAGAGGATAATTGAGAATACAAAAATCGTTCATGCCTAAAAAATTAAGAGAAAAATGTAGATTATTCAAACATGGAAGCAAGATGATGAAAATAGAACATTCAAACCTCAAATCATATGGAACATACAATTGAGGCATTTCAGGAATTCTCTTCTTAGTTAAAATAATCAAATAGCAAAAATGTGGGACGCATTGGAGCATATAAAGGTAAGAGAGAGAAAGTGGTGGATGATACCAAGCAACCGTCAAATGAAAAATTCAAACACATATCAATCATTGACATATCTATTTAAACCGTTTTTTTGTACTGGTTTATATCGTTAAAAACATACTAACCAATAGTTTAAAACATACTAACCATTGCAAACAGGTATCAGTCCTTTAAAACTAACTAACCGAAGAGGTATAAAAACACCAAATAGGTATAAAATCGCTTTTGTGGATACAAACCAAACAACAAACGTGAAACAAATAGAAAACAACAAACATGAATCTATTAACAAATAGGAAATGTGAATTGAGCACCAAACAACAAACGTATTAATCGACCATGAATCGAAACATCAAATGATGAATCATATAAATCGACTATGAATCGAAACAACAAACAACAAATATGAACAAAAATAGGGTATTAATTGAATTATAAATGATGAATCGAACATAAAATTATTAATATGGTTTAATCGAACATTAATTGACCATGAATCAAACATGTAAACATAGTGCAAACAGGTATAAAATCGACCATGAATCGAAAAATTTGGAAACTATAATACCAAACGATTAATTCCAAAAAAAACAATGTTAAATTATTTGACCCAGTAATTCTTTCATTACATTCAAATAAAATAATTTAATATTTCAGCAGTTATATAAGTAATACAATTTCACTTGATGTATTTTACCCATATATAAATATTCACACTAATTTTATACATATAATTACACTACAAAATTACCACATTTGCTTTATATAATATCCATCCTCTCAGGTAATCACTCTCCAAATGTTTTCTCTAAAATCCTATCACCCAAGGTATACTCAATCCAACTCGAATACCACGATACGATTAACTCACACTGAATGAGGCAATAAATAATAAGCATAGTGGAAGTGGTCATAGTTCCCTGGGTGTGAGACCGAATCATAACCAAGACGTCTCAACCTGAAAAGAATCACAATATAATTTACTAGATGCTATGACTAGTGTATAATTATATATGGTATTTTTTTTGGTTTTTTAGTCTTTGCCTTGCTGGCTAGTCCATTTATGCCTTGAATTCATAATTGGTATCTATCTTGTTACGAATTTTGGTTGATATCCCATGCTTATGTTGAATACATTTTAGATGGTATCATTTGTTTTTAACACATCATAAGTTGGTATCTATTTATTCTTGTTGTGTATTAGTTGTGCATCATTGTTGCCCATATGCTTTAATGATCTTCTCACTTTATGCACCATCATGTTTTTCTTGTTTTTCCATATTTATATCCTTGTGTAGTTTTAAGGGGGAAAAGTAGTATATACTTTAATTAGGGAGAAATAAGTAATGTTTTAATTCTTCAACCTTTGTCCATTCCTGAACAAAAAGGGGGAGAAATGGTATCTAAAACTTTAGTTTATGAGATCTATCTTAGGGGGAGACGTCACCTTTTTAACTAGGTCATTGTTTTACAAAGGGGGGGAATTAATTTAGGGGGAGTTTTTATTTAAATTGCATTTAATATTTTGATATTCCCTGTGCATTTGAGTTTAGACGAGATTGACGACCCTTTATGATTTTTGGTTTTGTTTTGTCCCCAAATAGATAAAGCGGGAGATTTTTAAGGACAAATTTCCAATCGAGTCAATTTGTAGTATCGGCTTAATTCCGAACAAAATGTTTTGAGTCATAGGATAAACTCTCATGTGTATCCATCCAATCCTATGACGTGTTTTTTGAAGACATAGCGACCAATTTCAAACGATTCATCATTTTCGAGTTTCTAGTGCCTCGTTTCACGTCAACAACAATTGGATTACAATGTCTACATAAGGTATGAATTCATTTAATATATATAGGAGACTTGGAATATTATATGGGTGTAAATTTTGTCTAAAATGACTTTTTATTTTCAGAAATTATTTTAGAACTTTGGATAAATGTTTTTGGACGTTATTTTGAAAATCTGGAAATTCTATTTTTTCTTTCGAAAGGTCGTTCGAACGAGATTTCGAACGAGTTTACCAACGAGATTGCCAATTGTTCTCTATTTCTTCATTTGAATTTTCTTTCTAACGAACTTGTTCGAACAAGTTTTTCCAATGAGATTTTAGCCTATTTTCTCCTTGGAATATTGCTCGAACATTGTTGTTCGAATGACCTAAGAAATTCGTTTGAACGACCATGCAAGGGAAAGTTAAATTTTTGCATTTTTTTTGGTAACTTCCCATTAACCCACTTTTTCTACATGTTTTTAACCGTTTCGTAGGAAGACGTTTTTACGGACTTTTGACTACTTTCTATGAGCTTAAAAGAGAAATATTTCCCTACCAAAAGTTCATGTTTTGAGTGTTTAATTTTAATGGATTAAAATTTTCCAAAACACCAATTTACACACATAGTTTATTTATCAAAGTATCTTTCATATATATATATTTGCTTTAAGTGTTTCGCACTATTGGTTCATCTCTACCACAAAAGGGGGAAGTTTTTGTACTATTTTCTACCCAGAAAGGACTGTAATTTTTTACTGCTGTGTACTCATTTGAAGAAAGGCTTTGTGTGGGGTTGACGGAGATGAAAAGCCTCATCTGTGGATTCCAGGACCGTGGAGGAGTTCATGGTTATCAACTAGGAAGATGTAGTTATAAGAAGACGCGTCAAGGCTTGGATGGAGTCAAGTTGTATGTAGGAAGTCATTTCTGTTGTAAACATAAAATCGTACTTAGTAGACTTAAGGCTAGGGCCATCCGAGGTTTTTCCCTTTTGGGTTTTCCTCGTACATCAATGTGTAGTGGTTGTGATTTAATTTTATCTTTCAAAAATCACGTAGAATGCATGCTTAGGTTAATTCAAGATAAAGTTGGTTTATATATCACACTTGTGTAATTTAGTGCAAAAATTAGTTTGGCTAAATTTTAAGTTAACTTAATTCGAGCCATTAATTTTAATTTGATAAATGGCCTAAATAGAAAAATGAATTAATCTTGTTAGGAAAACTTTAAGACTTGGGTTAAATTAAATATGTTTAAGTGAATATTTATGTTGGATTAATTTTATGTCACTTTTAGTTTAGTTAATTTTAATTTGAAAGAAATTAAAATTTGAAGGTTGTATGTGTTTTATTGAAACATCCTATTCCGCACTTCATGGAAATTCAAATTAATTTTAAAAGAAAATTTAAGATTTGGAGGCTTTCGCATTTTTCATAACACAGAGATCTTATGTTGGAAACAACGTATGGAAGGTTCCATCCAGTGCTTGGAGGATTGATTGGGAGAAATGGCAAAAACCAGGGACCCTTTACAATGAAGCTTTGTGAAGAGATATCCTTTCATACAAGGTGTAAGAGAGTAGTCTAATTTTGGGGAAATACTCGATTTTAGCACGTGTTTGACTTGAGCAACTTCGGTTGCGCCTACGTATCCGTTATGCTCGGAATCAAAGTCAGCGTAGTTCGTGGGTTCGTACTATTCGCCAAAAAACTCATTGTGGTGGTTTTTTGGAGAGATGGGAGGTGTTGCCACTCTTCTCAAAGAACTCATCTCAAAACTCTCTCTAAAACCTCATAAGAAAATCACCCTCCTCTTCCAAGAAGATCCCCCTGAAATGTATGAAGGGGGGGCTTATTTATAGCAAAACCAACCCAAGTGGGTCGCCACATGTCAATTAACTCATGGTGACACATGTCCTATTTTAAGTGGCATGTGTCCCATAACATATGTAAAAAATCTCAATACTAGAATATTGTCTAGTTAATATGTAAATAACACACAAATACGCGTGATATGTCCGACGCGCATAATAATACCTCAGTCGCATAAACACAAGGACTTTTGTCAATATTAATCATCTCTAATCTCATTTAATAATTTAATGAGAGGCTTATCATTAAGCCCCTCCTACATTTACCCCCTCGTACACATAGTTGATATATTGATACATGTCTGAAATATATCGACTGTATGTACGAAATAATTTTAGTCAGTTTTCATATTTTCGATCGACCTGTGGATCGTGGGTAATAATCTCATATCTCATTTCATCTTGATGATGTACTTTTACCTCATATATCACATTTTATGATATAATGCAATCTCATATGTCATATCTCAGTTATATGATATACATCAATTTTATATCTCATATCTTAAATCCCATTTTGCAGCTTTGATCTCATAGGTTATTCCGAAGGACCTCGTTTATCATTATTTTCATATGAATGATATACACCGAGTGTTTCCCCCATTCCTATTTAAATGATCATGCATCCACATTTTTATTGCGATTGTTTGTAACTGTGCTTTGGTAAAGAGTAATATCATGAACACATAATAACTACCTTAGCATTCTCTTTCGTCATTCTAAACCAAGCTTGGTGAAAGTATTTATTATGGTTTACATAATAACTACTTAGTCGTTCTCAAGTTTGGTGAAAGTATTATTATGGTTTACATAATAACTACTTCATTGTTCTCGATTAATCTTTTAGTGTATGAACATGTTTTTGATTTATTTCATTCTCGATGAGGTTTCTTGTGCGTGTACATAATATTGACTTGCTCAAATTACCACTTTTTAATGTATTTCGCAAACTCACACCTACGAAGTGACTTAATGGTGAGAACACACTTGTCAAGGTTTCTCGTAAACTCCACCGTTAGAGGTGACTTAACAATGAAAACACACTTGTTGAGGATTTTTCGCAAACTCCACCGTTAGAGGTGACTTAACAATGAAAACACACTTGTTAAGGTTTTTCGCAAGCTCCACCGTTAGAGGTGACTTAACAATGAAAACACACTTTTTAAGGTTTTTCGCAAACTCCACCGTTAGAGGTGACTTAACAATGAAAACACACTTGTTAAGGTTTTTCACAAACTCCACCTATAACGGTGACTTAACAACGAAAACGCTTGTCAAGATTTTTTGTAAAACTTCACCAATAACGGCACACCCATGACGGTGATTTAACAACGAAAACACTTGTTAAGATTTTCCATAAACTCCACCTATAATGGTGACTTAACAACGAAAACGCTTGTTAAGATTTTTCATAAACTCCACCTATAACGGTGACTTAGCAACGAAAACGCTTGTTAAGATTTTTCAACAACTCCACCTATAACGGTGACTTAACAACGAAAACGCTTGTTAAGATTTTTTATATAATCTCCACCTTATAACGGTGACTTAACAACGAAAACGCTTGTTAAGATTTTTATATAATCTCCACCTTATAACGGTGACTTAACAACGAAAACGGTTGTTAAGATTTTTATATAATCTCCACCTTATAACGGTGACTTAACAACGAAAACGCTTGTTAAGATTTTTATATATAGTCTCCACCTTATAACGGTGACTTAACAACAAAAACGCTTGTTAAGATTTTTATATAATCTCCACCTTATAACGGTGACTTAACAACGAAAACGCTTGTTAAGATTTTTATATATAGTCTCCACCTTATAACGGTGACTTAACAACGAAAACGCTTGTTAAGATTTTTATATATAGTCTCCACCTTATAACGGTGACTTAACAACGAAAACGCTTGTTAAGATTTTTATATAATCTCCACCTTATAACGGTGACTTAACAACGAAAACGCTTGTTAAGATTTTTATATAATCTCCACCTTATAACGGTGACTTAACAACGAAAACGCTTGTTAAGATTTTTATATATAGTCTCCACCTTATAACGGTGACTTAACAACGAAAACGCTTGTTAAGATTTTTATATAATCTACACCTTATAACGGTGACTTAACAATGAAAACGCTTGTTAAGATTTTTATATATAGTCTCCACCTTATAACGGTGACTTAACAACGAAAACGCTTGTTAAGATTTTTATATATAGTCTCCACCTTATAACGGTGACTTAACAACGAAAACACTTGTTAAGATTTTTATATAATCTCCACCTTATAACGGTGACTTAACAACGAAAATGCTTGTTAAGATTTTTATATATAGTCTCCACCTTATAACGGTGACTTAACAACGAAAACGCTTGTTAAGATTTTTATATAATCTCCACCTTATAACGGTGACTTAATAACGAAAACGCTTGTTAAGATTTTTATATATAGTCTCCACCTTATAACGGTGACTTAACAACGAAAACGCTTGTTAAGATTTTTATATAATCTCCACCTTATAAACGGTGACTTAACAACGAAAACGCTTGTCATGATTTTTGTAAAACTTCACCAATAACGGTGACACCCATAACGGTGACATAACAATGAAAACACTTGTTAAGATTTTCATAAATTCCACCTATAACGGTGAGTTAACAACGAAAACGCTTATTAAGATTTTTTTGTAAACTCATTCTTCTATATCTCTTTTCAGGATAGGATCCCGTACCTGACAAACTGAGTGTGGTCCTTCGTCTGTTTGCTTCCATGACCAACTTCTTCGGACGAGTTAACTCATAACGATCGTGGTTCAGCTAGCAACAATTTTGATACACCTTTATAGAAGACTTATCTCAATGCTCACAAAGTTCTTGTAATATGATGTCATATATGAAGGAGGACTATGACTTTGTCGATTTCTGAGTGACAACTAATTAACCCGTTTGAACTCTTTGCGAAAGAAACTGAAGAAGCTTTTGTAATGACCTGCTTGGATATTACTATACTCTGAAGGTTCATCAATCCAACCTTGTCGCGGAGGATGTCGAAGAAGCTTTACACTACAAGCTATGTTACATCATAATATCCATTTGCCCCCTTTATTTTATTTTTATCTCAAGATAAAATAAAATAAATTACATATATTATTTACAATTCCCACCCGAGAAAAATGAAAGCAATCTAATTATTACATTTCATGGGGTGTAATTCAAACTACAATATCTTTCAACAATGACTTGATATTTGCGTTGCTCAATATCTGCTCATTTAGAAGCCTCTACAAAATAATATCTTTCTGACACAATAATATAATATTGTAAATGGTTAGTAAAACTCAGGAAATATCCAAGTTCAATTCTCATCATGCCCCCTTTATTTTATTTTATTTGATGTAATAAAATAAAAGTTAAACAAAGTCCGGGGACATTTGTGTAATGAATCATAACCACCCATACTCGTAGGTGTATCGTGCACAATTTAATGTCGTTTAAGCATAAGTCTTATCAAACTGAAGATTGTGTAAAATATACTCATGTTGTTTCGTAATATATTAGTCACCTTCAACATGGTCTCCAGCTATAAAATAACATTTACAAAATGTTTTATAAAAACTTAGTATTCGGATGAAGGTTCATTATGCTCCATCTAACTCATTTTTTTTTTGCTTTATGTTATAACATAACATATAGATATATAATGCGAAAGATCACATTATCAAAACCACAATAGTTGTATCTCAGGTGGCGTGATTCATCGTGTACACAGGGTCCAGATGTATCATAAATAAATTCAAGAACGATGCGCCATATTCAATATATTCTAAACTCATAGGATAATTTTTGTATATATTTATGAGATGCCAAAAAATATTTGAATATACCCATTAATTGTATTTTATTATTATAAAATAAATTTAAAATAATAAAATTTATTGCCTCCGGTCATAAGAAGTAAATATGCAGCTAATGAATATTGAACTACTCAATTTTAATGGTCCAGTTCCATAGTTTAATAACTCATGGGATATCTTGACCCAATAATCTTTGCGTACGTACACTCTTTAATATCCGGTCAAAACATATTAGCATTTGGGCTGCAAGTAGATACTATTTACTTTCGGCCATTGGCAGTAAATAATATAAGATAGATGCAACGTGTCGTTTAGTCTTTTCAACCTTGCAAGCATTAATGAGAATTGTGTACTTGATATTATCCATCACTCAATCAAACCTCTCCATTCAAACATCCACACGACTACACATAAGCCTTCATTTTCAAAAGTTAGAAGCGTGAGGTCTTTAAATCTGTATCAGCGTGGGCCCCTATGAGTTATCATGTACAGATGACAATATGTAATATAAAGCATGAAAACCTCTCTAATGTTTAAATCATGGCAGCGCGTCATCTGACAGCGCGGGGCCCAAGGGGCTTATAGAACAAAATTCTTCCCACATCAAACGAGTTAGAAGTCTATTAAGTGTATTAGGATGCGGAGCACAAGAAATTCAACATTTTTTTTTTACAAATATACCCATTGCCCGAGGCATTACATGGTAAGTCTAAAAAAGATAACAAAAAAATCAAGTTTAGACTTATATAGGCGTGGTAGGACAACCCTTTGTCAGAGGCAAGAATTCTTGACAACCTAGTGTCATTTCTTGTGATGATGCCTGAGTTAATGCTCAATTGAAACAGTTATATACATTATCATAGTGTCCGAGTTAGGGCTCACCTCTAAAAGTTAACTCTTTGTGAAATCATATGGGAAAACATAGGTATGTTGATTTCTATTTACGCGAAAGGCGATTCTTGAACCGAGACAGATCAGAAACAACATCTCAGTTGGGTCGGTGGTGTTCTCAGTTAAAAATCTGAGTTGGGTTGCTCAAAAGGTCAATCGGTTTGCACCCATCTATGGTGGGTTGATTTGTAAGAAATAATATCTAAATCTTTTAGTGAATCGATTTTTATTGTGATTTTTTCTGCCAAATGCTGACTCGGTTTTGATCTCTCATGGAAAATTTGTTTCAAAGCAGGGTGACATCCTTTCACCAGATTTACGCCGGAGTCGGAGGCAAAATTAACGGTGTGCCAGAGGTCTCTCAGGGCTACGAAAAAACCGAAATAAGTTTATCCCCTTTTTTTCGTGAACTTTAAGGGATTTTTGTTTGTATTATTATTTTTTTTTATCTGACAATAAAGAGTAGTCTTGTCCAAGAGTTTTTTGTGGCTTAAAAGATTTGTATGTTGTACTAATGCAAACTATTGTGTCGGTAGGAGAGGAAGTTTAGTGTACTTTTATTTTGTCAATAGCTGTCAACAGCTCTATAAAAAAACTTCATAAATGACCATAAGCTTTAAGCATGTACTTGTCAGATGTAAAAAGACATAAATAAGATATTGTAGAGAAAATCCGGTCCTTGGTTATATACTTTTTGCTAGCTTTAAACATCATCTGAAAAATTGGTTCAGTCCCATTAATGATTATTTAAACAAGGGGAGTAACCATACACTGAAAGTGTGTTTCAGGTCCCTCCTCGAAGATGTTATCTCACAAACAAAAACTTATCATAACTTAACATATCAACCTTCTGCCATTATTTCTAAAGTAGTTTTAACTGAAGAACTAAGAACAGCCGTATTTTATGATTTCAGATATGAAAAGCTCCGCTAATAAATATATCATATGATTGTTAAGTAAAATATGAGATAACATAAATAGAAATTAGATTTCTTATCTGCGATGAAGCTGGATGTTTTTTTTTCTCATAAATGTTGGAGCACTAAGTTTCTTTGTCAATCCCCTTTCCTCCATTTTCGTCCACTTTTTCGAGAGCGAACGAGGCGTTACATAATAAAAATCATGAATACCTCCCCAGCAGAGTCGCCAAATGTAAGAGAGTAGTATAATTTTGGGGAAATACTCGATTTTAGCACGTGTTTGACTTGAGCAACTTCGGTTGCGCCTACGTATCCGTTATGCTCAGAATCAAAGTCAGCGTAGTTCGTGGGTTCGTACTATTCGCCGGAAAACTCATTGTGGTGGTTTTTTGGAGAGATGGGAGGTGTTTCCACTCTTCTCAAAGAACTCATCTCAAAACTCTCTCTGAAACCTCATAAGATAAGAAAATCACCCTCATCTTCCAAGAAGATCCCCCTCAAATGTATGGGGGGAGGGCTTATTTATAGCAAAACCAACCCAAGTGGGTCGCCACATGTCAATTAACTCGTGGTGACACATGTCCTATTTTAAGTGGCATGTGTCCCATAACATATGTCAAAACTCTCAATACTAGAATATTGTCTAGTTAATATGTAAATAACACACAAAGACGTGTGATATGTCCGACGCGCATAATAATACCTCAGTCGCATAAACACATGGACTTTTGTCAATATTAATCATCTCTAATCTCATTTAATAATTTAATGAGAGGCTTATCATTAAGCCCCTCCTACACAAGGTATTGGGGATTTTCCCACACCTTCAAATTTTAAAGCTCCTGTGGTTACACCCCAATATGATGGAAAGACTAACCTTGTTCTTCATATCGAGAAATATTAGGCAACAGATGACATATATTTCATCCCCGATGAGATGAGGTGTAGTGCATTCTCCAGAATAATTAATGGTCCTCCTCAAATCTTGTACATTAGCCGTCCTTGGGGAAAAATTTCAAGCTTCAATCAGGTGGCCATGTTATTCATTAGAAACTTTTTCTTTGGGGATAAACGAGTAAAAATGGTATCTCATTTGTTCAGTATGAAAAAAAAGGAAGGATAAAGTACTAGAGACTACATCATTCGTTTCAATAATGAGAAATTGGAGATTGTGTCTTATGAGGAGAAAAATGCTATAACAATTCTTATGAGTGCATTACTCCCTGAGAAACTTTACTACACGCTAGATAAAGATACCCCAAAGGCAATAATAGAGTTAATGGAAATAATAGCCAAGATCATTAATGCAAAGGAGGAAATGACAGCTAAGTGGAGCTCGGGGACAAAAAGAGAAAGAAAAACTGACAAAAAGGAACACAAAGATTCCAAGGAACATAGGAAATTGAATGAAAAAGGGATTATAGACTGGATCATGAAGTACAACAATTACACTTGGAGGAAATTAAAAATTACAAAGATATACGTTGGCCTAAGAAGTTGAGGAGCTCCCCTATTAACAGGGATAAATCCAAATATTGTGAATTTCATATAGAACACAGTCACAAGACAGATCATTGTATTACTCTACAGAATGAAATTGAAACTCTCATCTGAAGATGAAAATTTATAACCAGTTTGTTGATCGGCAGAACAACGAAGGAACTCAGCAAAGGTCAAAATCGCCCTGCAAGTCTAGAGATGAGAAAAATAAGACCCATGAAGATAATCAGAAGAATGATCCCGACCTACCCAAGAATCCTAGGAAACCATAACATAAGTTATTCATGCTAATCTTTGGTTCTTTTGACTGGAAAATGATTACAGGTCGAGATGAAGGAGAAGGAGATCATACAGAGGAGAGGAAGGCTTACCTTAGTGAGGCATAAGCTTGTTCCTATATACAGAGTATCAATCTAGCTAAAGAAGATCGATCGAGGAAGGTCTACAAAGATAAGTTGGTGATCAATTTCTCTCAAAATGACCTCTGAAGAATATTGTACCCCCATGATAATCCTCTAGTAATCAAATTCCAAAAGCAGGATACCATTATTTCCAAAGTACTAATTGATAATGTTAGATCGACAGATATTATGATCCATTCTTGCTTTAAAAGTATGAATTTTATGCTCAGCCAATTGGAGCTTTACCACAGACCTTTAATAGGTTTTTAATGTGAGAAAGTATTCCCTTTATAAATAATTAGATGGATATGTTGATTGGCACTTGGCCAGCCAACAAGCCGAACATAGAAGATATGTTTCTTTGTAATGCACAAAAATGTTCATTCGACCTATAACATGACTATTGGAAGAGTAAGGTTGAAGAAGTTTGAAATCGTACCATCTACAGTTCATTAATGTTTGAAGTTCCATATCAATTTTGGATTAGGAATTGTAAAGAGCGACCAAATAGTAGCTCGAGAATGCTACTACTCATCTGCCGAGAAGGAAGATCTAGAGGAAATAAAGAAGAAAACCACCACTTACAAAGTGGACACCTTTGAACCTGCTAAAGAATCTGAGGTTGAAACCTTAGATCCAATGGAGAAAACATAATTGGTGAACAACCAAATAGTAGAGGCAACAAAAAGCATTGTGTTGGACGATGAAAATCCCGAACACACCACTCAAATAGGAACAACACTAGGTCTTATTCTTAAACAAAAACTAGTAAATTTCCTTAGACAAGAAAGCATGTGTTTTCATGGAGACATGAGGATATGCCAAGGATTGATCGCAACTTTCTTTTCCATGAGCTCGAGGTCAATAAAGAGGTAAAGGCTGTAAAGTATAGGCGAAGAGTGATCAGCCCCAAGAAAAACCAAGCCATATAATAGGAAGTTGAAAAGCTTCAAAAATCCACTTTCATTGAGAAGTAAAGTACCCAGATTGGTTGGCCAATGTAGTTATGGTCAAGGAGAAGAAGAATAAGTTGAGAATGTGTGTAGACTTCACGCATTTTAATAAAGCATGTCTAAAGTATCATTTTCCTTTGCTCAAAATTAATAAGCTTATTGATGCCACTTTTGGACATGAATTGTTATGTTTCACAGATGCTTACTCTCTTTATAATGAGATCAAAATGAATCCTGAAGACAGTGAGAGCAATTCCTTCATTACTCCTCGAGGAACTTACAGTTATAATGTGATGCCATTTTGCTTAAAAAATGTAGGTGCTACTTACCAGAGGTTGGTGACAAAAGTCTTTGAGGATAAAATAAGAAAAAATATGAAAGTATACGTAGATGATAAGACGAAGATCAAGAAATAGTCTAATCATATTACCCACCTCAACTAGACTTTTGACCAACTGGAGAAACACCAGATGAGACTACACCCGACCAACTGTGTGTTTGGAGTGCTGGAGGGAATGTTCCTCGGGTGTATAGTAAATCAAAGGGTAATTAAAGTCGACCTAGATAAGATCGATGCATTAATTGAGATGCAGTACCCTACTTGCAAAAAGGATATATAAAGGCTAACTGGGCGAGTAACAGCTCTGAACCGATTTTTGACCTGAGATACGGATAGGTTCTTGCCATTCTTTAAAGTTCTCAAAAAGAGTTCGAATAGAATAAAGAACGCGAGAAAGATTTTCTGGAGATAAAAAAGTACTTGTGATCACCTCCACTACTCTCCCAAACAATTATGGGGAAAATATTGTACTTGTACTTAGCTATTTCTAAATCAGCCATAAGTTCCTTCTTGATCAGAGAAGAGCATGGAGTTCAAAAACCTATATACTACACCTGTAAATCTTTCCAAGGAGAATAAATTCGTCACCCTCATTTGGAAAAGTTTTCACTGGCATATATTGAGGCGTACAAACGAATGAAGCCTTACTTTTAAGCCCATACGATAGTAATATACACGGATGTGCCTCTAAGGCAGGTTTTACACAAACCAGAGAAGTATCGCAGATTAATGTACTGAGAAGTATAACTGGTGGAATGTGATATCATTCATGAACCAAGGTCTTCTCTAAAAGGCCAAGCAGTATCGAATTTCATAACTAAATTCACTTACCCCGAGGTGCCCGATCAACAAAATAAGCTGGCCAAAAAGAATTAGGAGGAAATAATTCGAAAGAGCTTATGGTGATCAAACTTCTGAAGAACTATCATCAGAGGAAAAATTAGAAGAAGTCGCTACCGACATACTATAATCCTTTTCCCAAACACAAGAGATGTCCAAAAAGTACGAGGAGGAAAGGAGAAAAGCATTCCGTCATGGGAATTTAATAGACCAATCATTTGACAATAATATCCCAATATGGAACTTGTATGTCGATGGGTCATCTTGCACAACCGATAATGGAGCTAGTATAATACTTAGCACTCCTCATGGGATAGATACTGAATATTCTTTGTGATTCCAATTCTAGGCCTCAAATAATGAAGCAGAGTATGAAGCTCTCATTGTAGGTTTAAGTTTTGACCAATCACTAAATGCCAAGTAAATTTCCACACAATGACTCTCAGTTGATGGTAAATCAAATATTAAACTTTTATGGTGCTAAGGGATAATTGACAACCAACTACCTGTTCAAGGAATTTTAGGTAATAGTGAAATTGCCAGCTGTTCAGATGAGCATAATTTTAAGGGTGGAAAATGCCCGAGCAGATGAACTTGGTCACTAGCTTCAGCAAAACGAATCGAGCTCCAAGGAACTATTACTATTGATATTTTATCCAATAGGAGTATAGATGAAGATTTGATGATAAATTTTATTGGAGTAGACATGGGGCTATCTTTGATGGATCCCATCAAAGCATACATTGCAGAAGGAACTCTGCCAGCAGATATGATCGAAGCCAAAAAAAATTAAAGTATAAAGCCACCAGATGTCTGCTATATAAAAGAGTCTTGTATATGATAGGGTTTAAAGTTAACCTGCAACATCTCATTCACCCATTAGTGGTTCCAAACTTGATTCAGGAGGTGCATGAAGGATCTTGTAGAGACCACATAGCAGGAATAGCACTTCTACATCGAATCTGTGCATAAGGATACAATTGGCCTATAATGCGAGCAAAATGTGAAGCCTTTGCTAAAAAATATGACAAGTGCCAAGGGTATTCTAGTATTCTTAATAATTTTCCGGACGCTCTTCCCCCAATCACTTCACCTTCGCCTTTTTCCATATGTGGTATAGACTTAGTCGGGCCATTGTCGACCACTCGAGGAAGATTCAAGTACTTTGTTGTTAATGTGTTCCACATTGAGAAGTGGGTTGAGGAAGAACCATTGATAGACATTACTTATGATAAGCTCTACCCATTCATTTGGAAGAATATCATTTGTAGATATGGGCTGCCATATGCCTTTATCACCGACCATAGAACATAATTTGACAATGATGAATTTGCTCCCTACTGTGCTCAGTCCAATATCCAAAAGCTACATTCTGCTCAAGGTTATCCTCAGAGTAATGGGAAAACTAAAGTTATAATTAGAACTCTTCTTAATGGGTTGAAAAAAAACATGATGACGCTAAGTGAAATTGGATCAGCGAGTTACATTATGTTCTGTGGGCATACCGAATAACCCTGGGGAGTGCAACTGGAGAATCCCCATACATGCTGGCATTTGGTACTGAAGTCATAATACCTACTCAATTAGGCCTTCAATCCAAAAGAGTTTTGAACTTTAACTCTACTGTAAGTGATCTAATGGGAATATTATCTTTGGAAATGTTGGCATGAGTACTACAAGATGTAGCTTTGAGAAATACTGCTTACCAGAAACGAACAACATGGTTCTACAATAAGAGAATGAAGCCTACCAACCTAAAGGAAGGTGATTATGTGCTAAAAAAGTTTATCTAGAAGAACAACAAACTTGAGGCCAATTGGCATGGTCCATACAGTATTTTAGAAATTGTACGACTTGGAACCTACAGAATTGAGACTTTGAAGGGAGAAGAATTCAAGAATCCATGGCATGCCGAGAACCTTAGGAAGTACTACTAATGATGTAATCAATTGTACTCAGTTCAATATCAATTTTTAGTGTCAATAAAATGATGATTCCTTCCATTTCTATTTTTTATTTTTTGGGGGGATACTACTGCTATGCACTACAATATCAAGTTGCCAGAAAAACTTCAAATGGCTCACCATAATATTAGTCGACACTTAAAATAGGTATATCGCAATAACCACATAGTTGATATCAAATGTTAGTCGGCTCAGTCAAGAAGTTGCTCAGCATAAACATAAAGTGATCGGCAGCAGATAAAAACCCATGTACAGTAGGATATTAAGTCCTTAAGAAACTTGGTCAACAAATATAAGGATAAAATAATATCTTTATTCTACTGGGCAAAGTGAAGGAAGAACGTTGTAAAGATTCCTCGGGATGAATATAAAGACATATTCCACATATGCCTTGTCACACTACTGGTAACTAATGCAGAAAGCCTAAAAATTTAGGTGCATTAGTAGAACCTATGGAGACACATGTGTAAATAGTGCTAAATTTAGATTTTAATTTACGTTTACTAGTAGAACATATGAATTCATTGGTAATCGATGCTTAAGGGTGTCAATAAAAGTAATGAAAAAAGAAGATAATCACATTCAAAGATTGACGAGAAAAATTGATCAAATATATTTCATTCATTTAATGATCATTACATGATTTTGTTCATAACAGAACTATAGAAAATTACTATAAGGAACGTTCTCCCTCAGGCTTAGAACTGGCTCCATACCAGACAGAGGATCCTCTAAGGTGTAAGGATAATAGATAAAGTTAAAGTCTTGGAGAAACCTTCTATTACTGTTGCTTGGTCGATCTAATAGATGAGGAGGAAGAACAATATACAGCTCATCGTGACGGCCATAGTACCCTAAATATTTGAAACTCAGGCACTGAGGAATTGTATTGATAGGAATCCAATTAACATCCATCCTAAAGGGAGGATCTTGAAGGTACAACAACCTTGGATCATACCATTTCCATAAATGAATGTTTTGCTCCACCTTTAGTATCGTCAAGAAATTGGTCCAGCCCCATTTATAACCTTCATTCCGGGCATGTTTAAACTTTTCATCAAAATGCCCTAAAGCTTCATTATACCCCTCCATCCAGATTTCCCTAGCTACTTGTGGAATTGGAAGGTTAACCTATCAACCTGGTGTTGCAACTTCTTCAGCACCGCATATTTGGCTTATATCTGAGTAGATAGAGTAACAATCTTCTCGAGTTGTGTTCAAAGCTTCTGGGATATTTCAGTAAGGGCTTGATTTTTGGCTTTTAATTGAGTAGCTTTATTTACAAGAGTCCGATGTGTACTTGTCGTATCTGTAGTATCTCCACTTCTTACTCTAATTTCAATGGTGAAATCAAGTTTAGTTCTTACTCGAGAAGAGTAAGCATATTGGGTTTTTTTAGTGACTCCACTTATTCCCTTAACATAGCATTTTCAACCTCCAAGAACGAAAATCCTTCATCAGTAGTAATAGCAGTAAAAGAGGTAGTCTTTAAAGCATTCAACTCATCCCTCGAATTGTTGTTCTCCTCATCTAGTAACTTGGTAATATCCCTATCTTCTTCCACTTCATGATTGAGTAAAGACAAAGTAAAAACTGTTGTCTTTTGAAATGGGAAGCATATTTTTCCAGTTTCTGCTCAAAACCCTAACCTTCACTTCAAACTTAATATTCTTGTTCATAGTCAGCATAAAAAAGGTCCTTGGATTCCTTATGATTCTCTTCTAGTTCCTCAATAATTTCATAGTAAGCCATGTTATTGGCCACTACCCGATCAAAGAGGCATTTCAAATAAAGGTAGGCTTCCTTAGCTTGATCTAAAACATCTTCGCTGAGAAACTTTGATAGATCTTCCTTGGTCAAAGAAAGGTGGATAACTTTGAAGAGTTCATTACATCTCTGAAGTAGCTCGGTGTCAGTTGTGGAGAATTGGTTCAGTTTATCCATGAATTATTAAAAGTAAGAAAAGTTTCCAGTTAATAACAATATGTGAAATAAGGAGAAAAGACAGGAAAATTCAATGTAAAAGTTCTTTTTATTAATAAACTATTGAGTACAAGTACATCATCACAAAAGAAAAAGAAAAATTACAGCAGTAGAAAAAATAAAACAAAACGTTGTGCAGGGAATTGGTTTACACCTTCTTCATATATGAAGTAGACCCAGCAGGATTGGAAGTAAGAACAGGCACGGTAGGGTGACCACTAGCTGGAGGACAAGAGGAATCAATTACAAAAGTTTGGTGTTGGTCATTATATTTTAAAGCCGAATTTGATTCACATGATCCCCCATCATCATCAATCTCCTCATGCATATTAGGAGGAGATCCTGGGTGATGTCTAAGGAATCGTTCAGATTCTTAGGGATTGTCCATGTCCACTAAGCCTGCCGACCAGCCATCATTGAAACATTTTTCTTTGCAAATTCAATTTACATGGAAACAACTCCAATAGACTTATCCCAACCTTTTTTTAAGGAATATATCATGTCCTTGTCTCTTTTAGCCTTCCCTACAACATCCTTAGCTTTTTTAGCATCCAATTTTTTCTCTAAATCAGTAACTTGCCTCCGATACGCAGCAACATCCACTTCAGTAGTCTTTATTTTGGGCTCCCACATCTTCTTCTCATTAGCCAATGCTTGTTGGGAGTCAAGCATTGACTTCCTCAATTCGTCAAAAGCCTCCTCAACCACAGTTGAAGAAGAAAGCATAGCATCGTCCTAATCCAACATGTTATTGATGTTGACCAAGAACTGTAACAAGAAAATATAGCAAGTTAGTGCAACGAGTAACATGGAAATAAGTAAAAATAAGAAGATATGACAGTACTTGCCATATCTAGGGTTTGAGCAGCCCTTTCAAAAAATTTTGATCAGGGCATTACAAAAGCACCGTCCTTGCGGTTTGTCAATGTACTAGACGTTATTAACCATTTGGCTTAGCCATGAACAAGGGCCACTAGTGATCCAGACATAGATAAATCAACCAACTCTTGTTGGTCAGTGTTTCCTGAAGACCCTTTTTGCCAACCTAGAAGGGAGCCCTCTATTTCGTCGTTTGAGATGGTCTTCATCAACTTTCTTAGATGGGAACTTCTTTCCAGCATCCTCCTTATTAGCTAGGGGCTTCTTCCCAGCATTCTCTTTATTCTGGGCCCCATCAACAACCTTCTCGGAAGAACAAAGAAGCAACAATATCGCCAAAAATGTTGGAAAACTTCCTCTTCCCCATGGTAGCAGCAAGAGGTATATCTGAGTCTAGAGATGGGGGGAAAAATAGGAAGTTCACCACTTCCAGATGCAGTGGTTGATGACGTGGAGATGGAATCTTGGTCAAGATCAATTTGAGGTGAGGGCACAACAATAGTGAGGTGATCAATGAAAGAAGTAATAGTATTTCGGTATTGCAACAAATATGAGGCTAATGTGGTATGCTCCTCCCCAATTTTCTGGTGAATGCCGTCGATGAACTTCACCTCTCTAAGGTTGATGTCACTCTCTTTGGGAAACTTTCTTTTTTGATCAACTGCAATAAAAAATAATAAGTTAAACATTAGTATTAGCATTTACTAGAATATGCAAAGGAAAATAGATAAACAAATGCAACCTATGTCATTGCCATTTGGTGGGCACCTAGGCCCTTGATACTCAGCATTTTGAGTCACGGGAGCATGTTGACAATTTTTGACAATTACTCGATGATTAAAGTAAGCTCTATTGGAGTCATGGAGATTAACAACTAAAGCTTTGTTTACAACCCTAGTTTTGTAAATAATATGCGGTGTCACTTGTGACCCATTTGTAACAAAACATAATTTTTGGGATCCCTATATGGGTCCCATGGAGATGGTTTAACCTGTAAACCACATTAACCACCCTCCAAGTTTTTGGGTCTATTTTAGCAAGAACGACATCAAAACATTGACAAAATTCAAGACAAAATAGGTTTAGGGGAAAAGTAAACCCACACTCAGCAATGAAAATGGAAGGTAACCAATGGCCCTCAAGCAAAGAAAAAGATCAACGGTAATACTAGGAAGTTCCAACTTTACCCACAAAGGCACATTCCATTAATTTTTGAATTCTTTTAAAGAGGTTACAGAATAAAACATATTTGAAGAAAAAGGAAAAGGGTAGAGAATTTATTGTTATAAGAATTTAAAGATTCAACAAGAACTAAAGAATGGGGAAACGATCGCACAGAGAACACAAAGATATTACAACAAAAAACTAAGAAGACTTTAAGGTAAGGGACAGTCGTGGATTTTCCCGCTTCTTTTAGGTTGCCTCAAAACTGGTGAAGGTAATGATTAAAGCCAGAAAAGACACATTTTCCCAAAAATGATTCGTTAAAACTATGGATAATTAGAAAAATGCCATACACATTATGATCCCATAATAAAATCATTAACTTTACAAGTATGGGAAGTCGATAACCGGCCAAGACTCGAAATTATTGCCCAAGCAACTTTAAGAGTTAAATGTTCCACACTCTTGTAAAGCCCTCAAGCATGAAAAGTTGAGGACTTCTGTTGATACCAAAAAGTATCATATTATGTGCACCAATCAGAAATAGAAATGTGTTATCCATAGTGGCATTAATCCTAGTCAATAAGGCCTATTTAGAATGAATCCAAGAATGCCGACCAATAATATAGAATGCCGAACATTATACAAAAGAAGCCCGACCAACACCATGAAGACCGACCAACAGGGGTTATAAAGCTCGACTAGTTGTATACATTATGAACGTTGTACATATGTAAATGTCTACGTTACAAAGGCATTTCATCCTTTATATTCCTCTACCTGTAAACCCTTAGGGCCTATAAATACATTGTAATTCCTACATCCAAAAGACACGAAATAAGAGATAACTTAACAAACACAAGCCAATATACACCAATTGATGTAGGCTTTTCCCCTTTAGCCGAACCACTTTAAAAATATTTTGTCTTTCTTATTCACTTATATATCTATGATCAAATAATTAGAGACAGTCTAGTTTTTTCCATCAACAAATAGATTTTTCCAATATGAAGATTTTTTTAGATCCTTATAACGTTGTTAATCTTTGAATGTGTCATCATTGTTTGTCTTATTTCATCTTGTATATCTTCTCCATACATTCCATTTTTTTCCATTGTAATTTTTTTTATGCCTTACTTGTACCTCTTCATAATAAGGTCTTTTTTGCATTTTATGAGTACCTACAAAATACAAAAGAAGAACTTTTAGTTTTCGGTACCCTTTGGGGTTGGAGTCCGTATTCATTAGCGAAGAAGTATGACGATCGCATTTGCCTATACATATGATTATTTCTTTTCCTTACGTAATAAACATCAATGATATGATTGTGTTCACCACAATATATGTACTGGTCACATGGTGAACATAATTCATAAACAACATATATATGATCATTCATTTTGTAAATACAATAAAAATGATTTTATAACTTTAGTTGTGGATGAGATTTTTCAAGACTATGATTTTTCTTTTTCGAAGAACCATAATTGACATAATTCTTAATGTTTTGGGATTTTGTGACATTCCTTTAAGACTTCTCTACTTTCTTTTCAATAATTAATTATTTCCTTTCTTTCACAAATTTTTTCTTTGAGTTTGCCATTTGTTTTGGGTATCCTAGTACTTCCTTACTTAACTCATATATTTGTTTGTTTAAAAGTTAGTTTATATTATTACTACATGATTCAAATTTCTTTATGATATGTTTCAATGTGTAACTTGTTCTTTTAATTTTCTATATTTGATTTTAAGATCCCATTCTCTTATCTTAATCTTTTATTTTCAATAATGAGTTTCTCATTTTCTTTTGTTGATTTCTCATTTCAAATGTAAAGATCTCTTCTTTTCTTTTCAAAAAATGATTTCATCAATAAAATTTTCATATCCATTCACTGATTGATAAAAAAAATCTTATGTTTTATCAATGCATGCATAATATCCTTTTTAGATATACTTTTTATATCTAAGGATTTAGTATAGTAAGGTTTTACCTAACGAGTTCTTGATTCTTATTATGAGCATGAAGGAATTTTCATTACCTCCTAGGATAATTAAGTTTAAAATTCCTCTACTATTTCCTCTTCCTTGTTTTTTGTATTTTTTCCATTTGATGGACTGAACATTACTTCTTTTAGTATAAATTAAATTAAGAAGTCTTTTGAAAGTGTATCTCATATATCATTGACTTTCGTGCAATGTTATTCATTTTCTGCTAAAACATTATCTAGATAAGATCGTAGAATTATCATTGCTTTAATATTTAATTCAAATATCTTTTTATGGGTTAATCTATCTAGTTAAGGTGATTGATTTTCACTTCTTTTCTTTCAAACATAGTAATCAATATATTGGATAAGCCTATAGGTTTTGGTTTACCCATGTTCTGAAACCTTCTCTACCGAACATGGGTATATTATATTTTCTAAGAAATTATTGTTAAATACGTGTCATTTGCTTTCGATCTTTATGCTCACAATGTACCTTTCAAAATCAGAATCTATGAGATAGACTTTGATACCAATTTTGTCCTATAAATATACCCAAGAGGAAGGGTGGAATTATTATATGAGTTTGACGACAATTTTAGTAGTTTCTTACTTAGTGTAGATATTATTTGCAATATGATATGTGGGAATTAAAAAGTACGCAAGTAATAAAAAATTTAAGAGATGTTAATAAAGAGTATAATTGAAACATTACAAATGAAGATTTAAATGTGGTTTTCCCTCTGCCTACATCCAGCCTCGAGATTGAACTTAAGAACTTCACTACCTTTAGTTCACATATGGTGGAACCGAAACCTTATTAGTAACACCACCTTCAAAACGGTAAGCAATGAGACTATACTTTCATATGTTCCCAATCAGTACCCACACAATAACGCTAACACTTTAAACACTTTGACTATAGGTAACAATAACATTATCGATCGAGAAGATACAATAATGTTACCCTTAGTAACAATAATGAAATTTGTAACCGAACTGTAAAACGGAAAGTATCCTTACTCTCCCTAAAAATAAACAAACAAGATTCACAAGTAATATTCTCACATGGGTTTTCAGGTACAACTTTAGCAAAAGTGGTTATTGATATGATAAGTTTACTAAAGAGGGTTTGGGATTGGATCCTTTGGTTCATGTGGGTTTTATTAAAGCTTCGGAGTTTGGGGTTTTAAAACTCTCGAATGGGTTTTATTGATTTCTATCTGAAAACTCAATAAAGGGGGTTACACAAACTTTTAATAATTGATTTTTGATTGAGATGATTGTTGTTGTAGATTCTAAGACATGGAATGGAATGTAGGGTACTTATTTACAGTGCTAGAGGAATCAAACAATTGGTAAAAATCTTGGTAAATAATTTGGAAATGGTTGGGGTATTAGGTCGAAATTTTAAAAGATTTTACCAAAAATATTTATAGAAAACTATACACTTTTAGATGACTAAAATGCCTCAAGTTGGGATGTTTTCGTAGGTTTAGTGGGTTGTCAAAAGTTTATCTAGCTAAAAATTTTCCTAGGAGTTTTAGCTGACTAAACTTGCATGTTTACATGAAAATCTTGGTAGGTTTTGGTCCAATCTTAGGGTAAATAAGGGTGGGTTTACGTTTGTAGGTTTTGAGCATATACTTACTAAAACATATTTTTTTTATCTTTTATACAATGGTTCATAAATTACAACAAAATAAAGTAATATTTATCAGGTCATCTGAGAATTCTCTTGACTTGATTGAGTCATCAAATGTGGGCTTTTTATATGTTGCTAGCTTGTGCTTGATCATCATATCCCATGGAATGGGATACTGAGCTTACTTATTGGCAAGTTTAATGTTGATGTTGAAATTTAGTTTTTGTTTGAGAGATGATCAAGTTTGGATATTTTTCTTGGCTGGCATAATGATGACCTTGCTTGTGATCTTTATTATTGTTTGAGATCTTCATTATTTTTGTTGGGTATATTTTCATGGATGGTATGGTTCCTTGTGTAGAGAAAAATTTCAAATCAAGTCAATTTTTATATTTTTAATTATTTTATGTTTAGCAAAAAATGTTTGAGTCATAGGTTAGGACTTGTGTTTGTTTACCTTTCAAGCCTATGGCGTGTTTAATTTAAGACGTAGCGAATAAGATAGAGCTTACACATCACCGTGTCATGTTTTGTGCCAAATTTCATCCTCGACTTTCGAGGATGTCATGAGGAATGAATGCCTATATTTTTTATCCGTGAACTTTTATGATGGGGACTATATTTTAAATTATTTGAGGTTATTTTTTCTTAAAAAGAATTTTAAAAGAAATATATATTTGTTATATAGTTGTTCAAATGAGAATGTGCGTTTATTCGAAGATTGAATGTCATTAGAAAAACTTTCAAATGATATTCAAATGATGTTTCTTATGTTTACAAATGATTTTCATTTGAATCTCTTTCGAAGCTTACTAATATGAGATATGCTAATTGGTTTGGACGAGTTTATTTTTTGCTCGAGCGAGAGCACTTACTTCGTTTTAAAAAAAATTATTTTTATTTCAACGAGTTGCCTTAAAATTGTGTCACCTTAAATTTTCTATTTTCTATTTTAAGCAGTTATGACAACTTATTATTATACAAGTCTGGGTTAAAATTGTTTCTTAACACATATTAAGAGCCTTCAAACCCTAGTTTCCACGCATCGAGTTTAAGATCCATGTTTCAATTCCTATATTCTTTAATACTCTTATTTGGACACCTTGGTTTGATAATATTAGTGATATTTACACATGGTGGACTCCTTATTATGGTTAAGAATCAATGGACTCCTTGTTCAGCCTGGTTGGTTGATACCAAGATGTGTGTGGACTCACACGTTGTGTCAGCTTCATGGGTGAGCACCTATATGTCACTATTCATATGCAGAAGGAACGGTGAGCATATCAATACCAAATTATATATGAAAAATAAAATGTAAATAGTACGTATCATATTGGGGTGAGGATAAGAGTATTAACAATGATATATAAGTGGTTCAGCATTAAGATTGGCTTACATCCACTAGATGACATGTTTTTTTGGATCTGTCTCTCGAGATACAATCATGTCTAGTATTTTTACAAATAAAGGTGTTTATCTAACTATATTACATGTCTTAGGCTTTAATATACTAGTATGTATCTTCCATTAATTGGTCTCTCCTTTAGTAGGAGGGATTCGTCCATTTATAGTGACATTGGCAGAAGTAATAAATGTGTTGGACAATATGGTCCAGGTGGGAACCTCCTAGATTAGTGGAGCACTGTTTATGTTATTTAAGGGCTTTGTCCATAAAAAGCGTGTGTGTGTGTGTGTGTGGTCGGGGGAAGGGGAGGATTAGGGATTTTTTTACGGTAGTGTGGGTGCCCGGTATGAGTGACTTGTCTAAACTTTGAAGATACATCTACGAACTTCAACAGATATACCCAAGGCATTCTACGATGGGTTTCCTTCTCCATTACAAGTTCTTCACCCTAAAATAACCCCCAAACCCTTATTTTATCCCCATAATAGTATCATCCTATTCTTCAGGTCCCAACCCCCTAAATGTCGAATAAATAACCTTAGAATTTAATACGTCAAAAAGTTTAGATATTACAAATATCAGAGTAAGGAAAAGTAACGCTGATACGAGTTACTCAACTTATTTTGGTAAGTTAAACTCTGAGGAGAGGGATTTGTTAGCGAAAACCACCCCTTATAATTCACCTGCATTAGACCCTCTTTTAGCCAAAGAAATTGAGATAGATGAGATATCTGACCCGTGCTTTAATCTAGACACTTTTGATGCCAAGTGGTGCAAGAGTAATATAGGGGCTAAAGACTTGGAGGTTCTCAAAGTATTATATTACATCTGAAACGAGGTCCTTATTAGGTTTTTTGAGGTAGAGAACAAAGCTTATCATAGAATAAATAGTGGTGAGGTCGGATTCCTTCTCTGGGCTCTCTAACTAGGAGTTCTCCTGCCTTTTCACCCTTCTATTATGTCAATTGTGAATGGTTTTGGGATAAATATTACCAAACTTCATCGTAATGGTTATAGAACCATTGTAAGGTCCATGATTTTTTGTAAAAGTTATGGGGCTTTAACATAGATGGATATATGTGTAACACCCATCGTATTCTGGTAGACGAGGTGGCCAGCTGCGACCTCCAATTGCTATTGGACGTCACTGAATAAATTATCATTCTCAGCATGTGACAGATTTGAAACATTTGAAATTTAATTCGACATGATAATGTGAAATTAAATCCCACGAGTCTATAGAAACAACCAAGCATCAAGATCCATCACCATGAAAATATCCTAAAATAAATTTAAGTCCAAATAAATATAAACTCAACTGAAATAATTCAACTATAAATATTTGACTAAATACATTAACATTTGTGGAACCGATTGCCCCATCAAATCCACAAGTAAAAGTCTCAAAGAAAGAACGAAGAGTAATCATAAACTTCTACGGCATCAAAAATACCTTCTCCAGCTGCACCTCAAATTATCTTAATTCGCACCTATGCAGTTATTCTAGTGTTGTACCAGATATATTAATCAATGTAATGGCTCAGAGCCCATTGCATGAATACTAGTTACTATCTCTAATTAGGGTACGTGAACCCATAAATTAGCATTATACGTGATAAACATCACAATTGAGTATTTTAATATAAACCAAAACATATATTAATAATAAGAGTAAAAATATAAACTACCCCGATCTATCCCCATAATCGAGTCATACCAAATCGTTTAAGTCGATTATTACATGCCAATTATAATTTAACCATCATCTCATATTCTTACTCAAACTAGTTACCCAATTATATTTTTATTCATGGGACACCACTATGGCCAATCGACCCCTTATCGGTCTTGTACACACATCTAGTGTGCTTAAGGTTCCACACATCACACTAATTCCCCTCATTATAGCCAGTCAATTCGATTTCTATTAGATCTGCACATACTCATGAGGTTCCATGCACGACACGTCACTATATCTAGTCGGACCGTATTCTATCAGCCCTACACATACTCGTAACGCCAACACACAACCATGCCACTATAGCCAGTCAAACCATATTCGTCGAGTCCTGCACATACCCGCGATGCAAATTCATTTTTAATAACTGTTTATCATCTTAGGCATTAAGTGTTTCTAATTCTCATTATATTCTATTAGCACGACCCTTTTTATCGAGTGTAAATCTTTAAAACCACGCCTAGTACCATACCTAGAGGTCTCCAAAGCAAAGTAGGTCCTACTATATCATATAGGATATATTTATACCGTTAAGGACATCCTAGTCTCCTGTCTAGACGATAAAAGAAATGGAATGACACAAAAATCAGTCCCAGCCCGAAACATCCTCTTCGTAGGAATCTACACTGACCAGTCCCACACCCAAAAACTGATAACACCACTAAGGCCTACCTACTAGTACCATACCCAACAAGCATCCTAAATTAAGATGTTAGCATAACTACCCAACAATCTTGTCATCCCCACAGTGTCAAATATAATCAAGTCAATAAGTTGCATTAGACATTTTTATCGACAATTCTACCAATTTCTCCTAAGATCACGATTTAATCTAATTTACTTCGTCCAATACATCTTCATAATTAAATAAACTATTTTATGATACTAATATAAGTTATTTATTAAGCACGTTTATGGTGCACACAACAATAATTTATCTCTTATCACACCTACATAATCTTATATGATTTTACAAGTCACTTTCAACTATTAAGGACACTATTGTTTTCTAACATGGAAATATACATCCATATTAAGGAAAAAACCATCCTCTACCCTAAGAACACAAGGGTTATAAGTCTTAATTAATATTAATATTTTTAATAAAAAATTACCAATATAGATTTCACTTCCCTAATTATGAATTCTAGTTTATTTTAAGAAAATATGTAAATTAATGTTTAGGCGATATTCAAAATGGATAAATACTAAAAAGAGAGAATATAAGTACCCATGCCTTGGAAAAATCATATGGGAATAATGAATTTATAGTCACCTTCCTCTCGAAAAGATGACAAAAATATGTTCTTCAGTGATCTTGAGAAAACCCGGTTTGACCCTCCAAATCTTTGGTTAAATATTGATTTCAAATATGCTATGGGGTTTTGTAGGTCGAAGAAGATGATAATAGAGGAGAATACTTCTATTAGATTTAATGTAAATACGTTTTCAAATGTCTATCCATGAAATACCTTTATATAGTTGACTAGAGGTAATTTAATCCAACTCAATTTTGTCAAAAAGAAACCTTGTGCCCCATAACTGATGAGGCGAACCAATTCGTCCATCTGTCCGAAACGGTTCGGATGACCTGTACAAGCGGGAAGCTCCTAATTTGTATGAAAAGATATAATTTCCTCAATTTAAATCTGATTCCAATTTTAATTTAAAATTTCATTTTCTTTTAATCAAAACAAACCGTTTTTAATATGAAAATAGTAAATTTCTAAAAATTAATTATCCTCACTCGAAATTTTAGGTTCCTATGTTTTAAAAACATATGGTGTTACATACTTCCCCACTAGCACAAAATTTTGTCCTCCAAATTCGAAGAAGAATACATGAATAAAAATAAAATAAGGTTTATATATATATATATATATATATATATATATATATATATATATATATATAACGGTGTGACGCGCTAAGACAAATATCATCACCAAATTAATATTTATGATACCTAACATTGTCACTAACGAATCTTAAAAATAAATCTCATTTCCAAAATCAAATTTAAGCATCCGCGCATCAAGATTACTAGTCCTAATCTCAATGCTTACCACATCCTTATAAACAACACCCTGTCTCCAAGGAAAGACTACAAACAAGTACGTTAGACCTAATACCTTAAGGTGCACGAGCAAACAAAATGGATCAAAGATCGGTAATGGAGAAGACAAACGGACAAACAACCTAGGCGACCTAAGACAATGATCAGATACCATCTGTAACAACCCGTGCATTCTGGCAAATAAGGTGGCCAGCCGCCGCCACCAGACTATGTCGGACATCAATGAATAAATTATCATTCTCATCATGTGACAAATTTGAGACATTTAAATTTTAATTCCACAAAATAATATGCAATTTAATGTGACAATTATATAAAAACATCCAACCATTAATATCCAACACCATGTGAATCTCCGAAAATAAATACAACTCCAAATAAATATAAACTCAAATGAAATAATCAAACTATAAATATCGGACTAAATGCATAAACAATTGTGGAACTAATTGGCCCACCAAATCCATAAATAAAAGTATCAAAATAAATATTCCAGAATGGAAAGTAATCCTAAACTACTAAAGCATCAAAATTGCATTTGCAGCTGCACATCTAAAAAAAACTCCAATCGCTCCTATGCAGCTACTCCAGCTCTATACCTGAAATGTTAATCAATGCAATGGGTCAGAGCCCACTGCATGAATACTATCTACTCTCCCAAATTAGGGCCTTGAACCTAGATAGTAGCATTATATGTGATAAACATAATAATAGAATATTTTAATATTAACCAAAATCTATATTAACAATGCAAGTAAAAAAATAAACTACTGCTATCTTCCCATATAAACGAGTCACCCCAAATAGTTTATGTCTATTACTTCATTTCAATTATAATTTCACCCCCAACACTTATTTTTACTCAATTTAGTTAACCTATTATATTTTTATTCATGCCACACCACTATGGCCAATAGACTCCTTATCGGTCCTGCAAACACTTATGGTGCGCTTAAGGTTCTACACATCACACCCAATCCCCTCACTATATCTAATCAATCAGATTTTTGTCAGTTATGCATATACTCGCAAGGTTTCATGCATAAGACATCACTATTGCAAGTCGTCCCGTAATCTGTTAGCTCTCCACACAATCCTGATACAAATTCATTTTTAATACATGATTATAATTTTAGTCATTAATTGCTAATTATTTCTAATTCTCATTTTTTTCCATTAGCCCCACCATTTTATTGAGGGTAAATCTTCAAAATCACCCCTAGAGGTCTCCGAAGCAAACTACGTCCTACCCTATCATAAAAGATAAATTTTTACCCTTAACTACTTCCTAGTCTCGCATTTAGGCCATCAAATAAATGGAACGACACAAAAATCAGCCCCACCAGTGAATATCCCCTTTGTAGGAATCTTAACTAACTAGCCCCATACCTAGAAGGGGATAAAACCACTGAGGCCTACATACTATTCTACTTAGAAAGCATACTAAATTAAGGTGAGAGCATAATTACCCAAAAGTCCAGTCGTCCCCATGGTGTCAAATGTAATTAAATCAATAAGTTGCATAAGACATTTATATTGATAATTCTACCAATTTCTCATAAGATCACAATTTAATCTGATTACTTTCATCCAATCCATATTCATAATTAAATAACTTGTTTCTTCTGCTAATATACTTTCATCATCAAGAAAGATTATAGTGCACACAATAATAATTTCTCTCCTATCACACCTACATAATCTTATATGATTTCACGAGTCACTTTCAATTATAAAGGCTACTATGGTTTTGTAACATGAAAATGTAGATCCCTGTTAATAAAAAAATCGATCATATACCCTAAGAAAACAAGGGTTATAAGTCTTGATTCATATTATGATTTTTCATAAAAATAGTCCCAATATAGATTTCATTTTCCCTAATTAAGGTTTCAAGTTTATTTTAAAAAAACATGTAAATTAATGTTTAGGAGATATTCAAAATGTATAATACTAATGAGGGGTAATAGAGGTATCCATGCCTAAAAATATCATGTGGGAATTCTGAATTAATGGCCACCTTCCTTTCGAAAATACAACCAAAATACTTTCTTGGATGACCTTGAGAAAAAATGGTCTAAACCTCCAAAACTTAAGTTAAATCTTGATTTCAAATAATCTAGGGTTTTTTAGGTGGGAGAAGATGATAATAGAGGAGGCTATAGCGATTAGGTTTATTGTAAAAATGTTTTTAAAAGCTATCCCCAAAATAACTTTATTTAAACAATTGTAGGTATTTTAATCCAATTCAAATTCGTCAAAAAAGAAACCTACTATCACAAAACTGACTTGGAAAACCGCTTTGCCAATCTATTTGAACCGGTTCGGATGACCTGTACTAGTAAAAAGCTCTTTATTTGCACGAAAAGATATAACTTCCACAATTTTAATCCAATTCCAATTTCTATTGAAATTTCATTTTATTTTAATCAAAACCATCCTTTTTAAATATGAAAATAATAAATTTCTAAAACTTATTTTTTTTAGTGGAAAAGTTCCTAATAGATTTAATTTTTTTAAAAATACGAGATGTTGCATTTTATTTTTGTAAATGGTTTAAAAGAGAATCATATAACTCTAGGAAATTTTTACTTCGGTCCCAAAAAGTCGAACACAAAAGGATCCAAATCTCCTAAACCAACAATCCTAATTATAAACCTAAGCATCTCCACATCTCTAGTGCTTGGGAGTCCTTCCCAAATGATCCAGAAACGGTCCATGCATTCCTAAGGATAGGTACCATTATGATCTAATCACCAAGAAAGCTCCCTCCCTAGAAATAGGTTGATAATGATCATTAGGAATGTTTATACTACTGACCCCATGTTATTTTATGATATATGCACCCCAAAAAGGATTTAGGAAGGTGACCACCTATTTGGGCTTCATCACCCTAGATCGTAATAATTATAAACCTCCTAAGCATGCTCATAGTGAAGAAGAGAGTTCTGAAGAGGAGGAGATGATTGAAGTGAAAGTTTACCTAGTCGGAGAGGGCATGAGTGTAATACCCCGTATTTCTGAATATTCCATTTAATTAGATTGGAGAATTAAATGAGAAAATATCGTCTTGATTTAAATTACGTAAGAGTAGTAACTTAAAGAGTTTTATTTAAATTGTAATTATGGTAAATAGTTACTTAACGCGTGTAGACCGTGTTGGGGTGAGAACGAGTAATATTTTTAAGTGACTCAAAGGATAATTTAGAGGTCACCAATGAGTCCAGAAGGGTCAAATTAGTCAAAATAGTATACCCGGGGGTACTAGTTGAGTCCCGGGGCAATTTTGGACTAAACCGAGACCGTTCGGGGGCGTTTTGGTCTTTTAACATAAGAGGGTATGGAGATCTACGAAATTTAGAGTTTTATATCAGCCGTATGATAGATGAATTAGGGTTAGAACACCCATGACAACACTAATACCATTAGAGAGAGGAGAGGCACAACTTTCTAAAGCAAAAAGAAGATTTGGGAAGGATTCAAAGTGGTTTCTACCATCAACTTGTTGGGGAAGAAGGATTGAAGGATGAAGATCATCAATCATCAACAAGAACCACGAAATCAGACCCTACTGATCATAAGGCAAGTTGTTTATTGCAAAAATTTATAAAGTTATAATACCCATGTGTAGGGTTTTTGAATAGTTCTGTTTAAATCAATATTTTGATTGGAGAAAGATGATATTTATGCAAGTTGGGATAGGAATCGCATGTAGAATGATTTAAACTATGTAGAGGATTAAGATTCAGATTAGACTTGATGATTTTTTCGGATTAAAATCTGGGTTTTGAATGATAATATGGGAAGAACACCATAACTAGGGTTTTCAAGAAATTCTGGGTTTAATTCATTATTTCTTTAAAGGAATTGGAGTTTTGATGTATTTGATACGTTAGGAACTGTCCTAGTATATGTGGTAACATGTTAGGATCATTGGGTCGAAGTTTGGTGGACAATAATGGAGTTTGGAAATTTGTTAATGGAGGAGAGGATCAACGAAGAAGACAGACTGCGTCTGTCGCTGTTCGATCAATCGATCGATCTTGAACTATCGATCGATCGACTATGTCGATCGATCGAACCCAGTCGTCGATCGATCGACGCAAGCTGTTTCCCGAAAATTTTGTGTTTAATCCTTCGTTGAGTTCGGGAATGAATGAGTATTCTAGGATTTACATTATACTTATATGGGAGTAAGAATAAGACCAGTAGGTATATTGTTGAGGTCCAATAAGGCCATTGGGTGTAGGGCTTGGATTACGGATCGAGGAGAATAATCCGATTTAGTAGAGTATCGGGGACTTCGGAAATTGAGTTACGGGGCGAAGTAAATTCAATTTATGTAATAGACCAGTAGGGTAAGCAATAACTACTGAAATTATATGTAAGGGGTAACTAGGACCCTTAGAGTTGTGTGTATACTCAAATAAATACGATTAATGAGATAAATCGTAAAGCGAATATTGTACGATAAATATATGAGATTAAAATATTACGTACGTATATGATTAATAGGTCGGGCGTGTACCTACTGAATTATGTGATCTTTTAGGTAGAGAGATTATACCAAAATTAATTATGTTAGGGTCGATGAGACATTTCTAACTAACATAAAGTTATTATAAGTGTGGGGTCGATGAGAAATACCAAACCAAACTTTGAACGGGTGTCGCGATGAAAGAGTCCCGAACCAGAATATGTGAATATATATGTTTAAAATAATTGGGGTCGATGTATCATGCCGAACCAATTCTTGCTTGGGGTCGATGAATCATTCCGAACCAAGAGTCCTTTATGTGTATAAAAGGGTCAAAATAGCAGTGACTAATATTTAGTATGTATTGTGTGTGAAATATATATACCTGATGATATTCTACTTCCGTGTGTTAGTAGATTGATATATTATGTATTTAAACATACATACTGAATTGGTAAGTTAAGTAGTGAAACTTAATTATGAAATGAACCTTTAGATAGAGAAAATCTATTTAGTAATTCAAGTAGAGAAACTTAATTACGTAAGTGGGAGAGCTAACAAGTGTGAGAATTGTAGTAATTTTAGTAGTAAAACTAAATGGGAAATCTTGAAAAATAACATATATGAAATGTTACTTGAGAATTAATTAACATACGCGAGATGTTAGTGAAAAGGTTGTACTGTATGGGCGGTACTGGAACTTGGGTATAGATAAGTTGAGTTGACTACTTTGGTTTTAGTTAGCTTGGGAAGTATGGATAGATAAACTAAGTGTATAAAGTTAGGTGTGCACAAAAGATGAGGGGTGAGTTAACTCAAGAGAGTGTACGAGAACCTAACATGTGTAATCAACAACCGCATTTTATATTGTGATAAACGCTTGCTAAATATTTTCAAATGTTTTGAGTACTAACTCTTGCTATAAAATATTTTCAAAACCTTTTAGGTGTCCAGCCACAGGGATGCCATTTATGATGATTCCATTCCAGATACTCGGAGCTGTAGCACAGTGGATGCTTACATGATTTTGACTAGGCGATATCTCTCATTCAGATCTAGTACAGGATCTCACACTCTTCTATATATGGACTTGTTGTCCGGTATTAGTCTCAGATATTAGATTCAGACTAGTGGTTACTCTATTGTTGTTTGGGATTTTTAGCCGATGGTTTATTCGGTAATACTTTTGTTCTGTTGTACTTTTACTTTGTTGTTTGAATTATAGTACATGATTATTTGTACTTTGTTCCGCATGGTTGATTTATCTGTTTTAAGAAAGAGAAAATTTGGCACCGGTCTAATTTTACTTAGGGGATTAGAAATTAAAAAGTTTTCGACAGTGATGCTAATAATGAACCATTTGAGAAACCTGTTTTAATTTAATGATGGCCTGATCACCCGATGTTTAATTAGGCGGGGTGTCACAGATGGTATCAGAGCATCAGGTTCTAGTGTCTATAGGATCTGTACGGCTTACTACATTTTCAGCGTATCGTTTGATTGATATAGAGCCCTATCTTAGGATGATTGCACTCATCTACGTACGTAGTTTACGTTCTCCTGCTATTTAATAGACGTACTGTTATATATATACGAGTCCGATTGGACACGGTACGTCGAATATGGTGGTAGGTCCAGCATTGGCGTTAGCAGGACTACAGGAGGGAGGAGCTCGGCATAAAGCATGGGGTGTTCGAAGATGGCAATCATAGGAGAGATGACCGTGGTCGAGGTCACTCCTAGCGGGTAATGGAAGTAACTGTTTCAAGGGTTTTTGAGGCATAGCAGGCATTTTCCAAGTGTCGCGACGGCAAGAGGGATGCTAGTCTATACCGTCCAATGCAGTGATAGTGGGAGTAGGTCTGAAGAAAATTTGATGAGAACGAGCCGTAAATGTGATGAAATGGCGACTGTGCAGGTTAACCAATAGAAGTAGTATGTCCAGAGGTTTTGGCATTTAGGACGGAGTAGAAATACTCAGAAGTGAGAAATTTGAGTAAATTTTCTGGCAACGTGGCGGGGATACCAGTCACTACATTCGGACCGAGGGTCCGTATATATAAATAGAAGAAATTTATGTATAGTTTAACCGCAAAGTTCTCCAATGATGATTCAGAAGCGTAGTGAATGGGAATATATGAACCCCTCACATGAAAGCCTGGTGGAGGCCAATCGTGAGAGAAAAATTTATCCTGTGAAGTGAACTTGTACCGGTGAGATAGGTATAAGGAAATAGAGCCCTTGAGAAAATGGACTCCCGAGTCATAGCTCGCAATTTTTGGTAAAACTCTTCTTGAACGACTTATGTATATGAAGACAATATGGTACTTCCTACAAGGTTGAGGTTAATTCTCCTGGGTGGCCGGAGCTAAGGGAGTTAGAGATTTAGTCAAAGAGTAAGACTGAATGTAATGGGGCTGGTGCAAGCCATAAGTGAAAACCCACTAGAGGATTTAATGATTAGATCCTAAGTCGGAACTGTTAAGTCCCATAGTGCGTTCCTCTTGGTCAGCAGAAATAAGGGAACTAAGATGATAGTGTTCAGGATTGAGACTACCCAGTCCGAGAGGAGGGGTACCCAAACCGGTCAGCATGGCCTGGAGTCAGGAATTTTTAAAAAGATGTCTAGTGTGGATTCTAGGGCCACGCGTTTTATTTTTAGCTGGAAGATATTTGAAGAAATAATAACTCCAATAAGTTTTGCATTCCGGAGAGGACAAGCGTGTTATGTCCGGGAACCATCTAAATCAGCAGAGCGATGGATAAAGAAGTATATGAGTCTTAGCCTCGAGTGAATGGGGTATATGAAGACTCCCCACCTGAAAAAGGGTCGAGTTGTCATTATTCATCAAAATGTGAGAAACTTCGGAGATTATGAACATCTCTTAGTAATTGATTTCGGTGTGTGGGGACCTAAATGATGTGAGTCAATGTTTGTGGTATGACTGCTGAGCGGAGAGATCGAGCTCGCTGTTGTAGTTAGTGCTAAAGACTTAGCGATAGTATAAGCGCGGTGCCACTTGACTCCTTTAGCAATATTGGAGTATGGTTGCACATATTGTCGAGAAATCGAATTTGAGCATATCGACTATGTGTTGTTCCGATAATGCTCAGTAAGAATACATGGGGAGAAGTCCCTTGTTTAAGTTCGGTTGCGAAAGGGAATACGACTGAATTTTTATGCACCTCAGGAGAAGAAACATTGTTAGATGCTAGGACATCACTGGAGCCGGTAGTGTTGTGTAGAAACACTGAAAGGCTTACCTCACCACGAAGGGATAAGTGGGACTTTGTGGGCAAAGATTTGATTCTTTGTATCTAGGGTATTGAGAATACCTACAAGATTGTAGTCACGTCGTGTAGACTAGGCTAGAGTTGAAGAAAAGCATGTTACGGGTGCGACATTTGCAATGTTTTTGCAAACGTACCCGGAGAAAAGGGTGTATGGGCACCCTAGTCAATTGGATTCCTTAGACATCCGAGATAGAGGGATGCGGAATATTTTTGGTATGACGGTGGGGAAATTAGGAAACAAGTCGTATTGATAAAATGGGTTGAACGTCACGGGAGGTTGACGATGATCCAAGATTATATGTGCTGAGAAATCTAGCACACCCTATAGGATGGAAGTCGGTGGGAAACCATTCAAAGGTTATCTCTTGATATGGGAGACCTAACTGTGGTGAAGAAGTAGCGCAAGGTGCTACTTGACTGAGTGTTGTGAGTGACTTACATGTTACTAAAATGTTGATCCTTATAAAGTAACCAACCCAAAAAGTGCGCCAATTGCGAAGAGTGCACGAATTATAAAGTATAATAAACCCGGAGAGAAAGGGGAATAGAGTACCACTTCAGGAAAGATGACGTAAGTGGGAAGCGATGTTGAGGAGAGACGTAGTGAGATTGTCTCCAGATACACCTCTAGTTAATAGACAAGTTAGAATCGAAATGAACAACCGAAATGTGGTAGTGAACCCACATTTCCAATGATGGAGTGAGGAGACAGACTTATAAATTATTGATGGGTTGTGAACATCATAATTAAGCCAACATTTCGTTGGGGGTAGCGAAATGGGGTGACCGGGATGGATTAGTATGTAGTTGAAAAGGGAGAGTGCAAGGTGCCGCTCTACATGATTATGAATCAGGATGAAATCCTAAAATTCCACCCTGTGAGAGAAGGTCAGGAAGGAATAGAGATAAAGTTTTATTTTGAGTACGTTGTTCTACCTACGACTCAATGTTAGTGAGAAAGAATGATGATATGCCCTTATGATAGTGGAATTTTGGAGAAGCCCACTGATCAATTCATAGGTTGAATGTATGCCTATAAGAGCATATTTATAGGTAGAGTAAGCACCTATATGGACTGTACATGACGATTAGGTTCATGGGTACCGATTACGAACAATACATGTACTTTGGGTGTGGTTCGAGGAGACATTTTGAACTTTTAGTCCTTAACGCGTGATATGAGGACATTCTATTGGAGTGTGACATTTTAAGGTATATGAAATGTGAAAAATATGGCTCACAAATTGTCTACTCATGTACGATGAGATATATATACATATATTAGTGCTAGAGATGTGATCCCGAGACAAGTAATTAATAACTATTGGTGATCGAGGTGGAATTCCGAGCCAATAACCCCAAAAGTGTTATAGAAGGGAGGTGATTATAAAATAAGTGTTGGTAGTATATGTTATGTGTAAGATATATATATCTATTGATTTTTCCTACTTATGTGCGATAGTAAGTGTGCTTAATCTCTGTATTGGGGTCGATGATGTTCCAGACCAATACATGGGGGATCGAGTTGGGATCGATGATTTTCCGAACCAAATCGATGATAAATATTGGGATCGACGGAAGGCCTGAACCGACATGTGCATTACATTTACCTTGGGGTCGAGGAATTTTCGGACCAATGTAAATGATAGGATTATTGGGGCCGATGATTTTTGCCGGACCAATTTTCCTTAAAGTATATATAGTGTGTGAAATATATACCTTATAATATTCTACTTATGAGTGATAGTAGACACTTAGATGTTATATAGAGATATACGTAAAATGGGTAAATTAAGTAGGGAGAAACTTAATTTCAAGAATCAACGTTGGATTGGGAAATCTATGGAGAAATTAAGTAGTGAGACTTAATTATGTTATGCAGCGTGGGCAAAGTGAGATAAGGATTTATAATGAAGCAGGGCATGTACTTGGGGGAGACCGTTAGGATGTTATGATTTGGTATTGGGTATTAGAGGATACAATTTTATTTAAGGTCCTTAGCCTTAATACCAGCCTTATCCTAATTTCGAGGACAGAATTCCTTTGCAAGGGGGAAGTATGTAATACCCCGTATTTCTTAATATTCCATTTAATTAGATTGGAGAATTAAATGAGAAAATATCGTCTTGATTTAAATTATGTAAGAGTAGTAACTTAAAGAGTTTTATTTAAATTGTAATTATGGTAAATAGTTACTTAACGCGTGTAGACCGTGTTGGGGTGAGAACGAGTAATATTTTTAAGTGACTCAAATGATAATTTAGAGGTCACAAATGAGTCCGGAAGGGTCAAATTAGTCAAAATAGTATACCCGGGGGTAGTAGTTGAGTCCCGGGGCAATTTTGGACTAAACTGAGACCGTTCGGGGGCGTTTTGGTCTTTTAACATAAAAGGGTATGGAGACCTACGAAATTTAGAGTTTTATATCAGCCGTATGATAGATGAATTAGGGTTAAAACACCCATGACAACACCAATACCATTAGAGAGAGGAGATGCACAACTTTCTAAAGCAAAAAGAAGATTTGGGAAGGATTCAAAGGGGTTTCTACCATCAACTTGTTGGGGAAGAAGGATTGAATGATGAAGATCATCAATCATCAACAAGAACCACGAAATCAGACCCTACTGATCATAAGGCAAGTTGTTTATTGCAAAAATTTATAAAGTTATAATACCCATGTGTAGGGTTTTTGAATAGTTTTGTTTAAATCAATATTTTGATTGGAGAAAGATGATATTTATGCATGTTGGGATAGGAATCGCATGTAGAATGATTTAAACTATGTAGAGGATTAAGATTCAGATTAGACTTGATGATTTTTTCGGATTAAAATCTGGGTTTTGAATGATAATATGGGAAGAACACCATAACTAGGGTTTTCAAGAAATTATGGGTTTAATTCATTGTTTCTTTAAAGGAATTGGAGTTTTGATAAATTTGATACGTTAGGAACTGTCCTAGTATATGTGGTAACATGTTAGGATCATTGGGTCGAAGTTTGGTGGACAATAATGGAGTTTGGAAATTTGTTAATGGAAGAGAGGATCAACGAAGAAGACAGACTGCGTCTGTCGCTGTTCGATCGATCGATCGATCTTGAACTATCGATCGATCGACTATGTCGATCGATCGAACCCAGTCGTCGATCGATCGACGCAAGCTGTTTCCTGAAAATTTTGTGTTTAATCCTTCGTTGAGTTCGGGAATGAATGAGTATTCTAGGATTTACATTATACTTATATGGGAGTAAGAATAAGACCAGTAGGTATATTGTTGAGGTCCAATAAGGCCATTGGGTGTAGGGCTTGGATTACGGACCGAGGAGAATAATCCGATTTAGTAGAGTATCGGGGACTTCAGAAATTGAGTTACGGGGAGAAGTAAATTCAATTTAAGTAATAGTCCAGTAGGGTAAGCAATAACTACTGAAATTATATGCAAGGGGTAACTAGGACCCTTAGAGTTGTGTGTATACTCAAATAAATACGATTAATGAGATAAATCGTAAAGCGAATATTGTACGATAAATATATGAGATTAAAATATTACGTACGTATATGATTAATAGGTCGGGCGTGTACCTACTGAATTATGTGATCTTTTAGGTAGAGAGATTATACCTAAATTAATTATGTTAGGATCGATGAGACATTCCTAACTAACATAAAGTTATTATAAGTTTCTGGTCGATGAGAAATACCGAACCAAACTTTGAACTGGTGTCGCGATGAGAGAGTCCCGAACCAGAATATGTGTATATATATATTTTTAAAATAATTGGGGTTGATGTATCATGCCGAACCAATTCTTACTTGGGGTCGATGAATCATTCCGAACCAAGAGTCCTTTATGTGTATAAAAGGGGCAAAATAGCAGTGACTAATATTTAGTATATATTGTGTGTGAAATATATATACCTGATGATATTCTACTTCCGTGTGTTAGTAGATTGATATATTATGTATTTAAACATACATACTGAATTGGTAAGTTAAGTAGTGAAACTTAATTACGAAATGAACCTTTAGATAGAGAAAATCTATTTAGTAATTCAAGTAGCGAAACTTAATTACGTAAGTGGGAAAGTTAACAAGTGTGAGAATTGTAGTAATTTTAGTAGTAAAACTAAATGGGAAATATTGAAAAATAACATAGATGAAATGTTACTTGAGAATTAATTAACATACGCGAGATGTTAGTGAAAAGGTTGTACTGTATGGGCGGTACTGGAACTTGGGTATAGATAAGTTGAGTTGACTACTTTGGTTTTAGTTAGCTTGGGAAGTATGGATAGATAAACTAAGTGTATAACGTTAGGTGTGCACAAAAGATGAGGGGTGAGTTAACTCAAGAGAGTGTACGAGAACCTAACATGTGTAATCAATAACCGCATTTTATATTGTGATAAACGCTTGCTAAATATTTTCAAATGTTTTGAGTACTAACTCTTGCTAAAAAATATTTTCAAAACCTTTTAGGTGTCCATCCACAGGGATGCCATGTATGATGATTCCATTCCAGATACTCGGAGCTGTAGCACAGTGGATGCTTACAGGATTTTGACTAGGCGATATCTCTCATTCAGATCTAGTACAGGATCTCACACTCTTCTATGTATGGACTTGTTGTCCGGTATTAGTCTCAGATATTAGATTCAGACTAGTGGTTACTCTATTGTTGTTTGGGATTTTTATCCGATGGTTTATTCGGTAATACTTTTGTTCTGTTGTACTTTTACTTTGTTGTTTGAATTATAGTACATGATTATTTGTACTTTGTTCCGCGTGGTTGATTTATCTGTTTTAAGAAAGATAAAATTTGGCACCGGTCTAATTTTACTTAGGGGATTAGTAATTAAAAAGTTTTCGACAGTGATGCTAAGAATGAACCATTTGAGAAACCTGTTTTAATTTAATGAAGGCCTGATCACCCGATGTTTAATTAGGCGGGGTGTCACAATGAGGAGGCCGAGCAAGAGTTCGTAGAAGGGTAGAATTTTTCCTAAGTGTTAGTTCATCCTAATATTAACCAACTTTTGCCTTTGCTCTATACCTCGTGCATTTTTTTTATTTGTTATCTTTCTTTTGATATTTGTCTAATTATAGTTTCCACTACCATTCGAGTTCCTTTGTGATGGCCCTAGCTAATTTTTCTTGCTATGGCATAAGTGATATAAAGGCAAAGAAACTAAAAGAGTTATCCGAGAAGGTTGTTTCAAAAAAAGCTAGAGATTAAGTGTGTAAAAATAGAAGAATGATAACCCACCTCGACTGTCAAATGCTAAGATTTTGAAAAAAAGCTAATGAAGAAGCCAACAACAAAAAAAATGTTGATAATGGCAATGCAAAAGCTTTTGAAAGGAAAAAAGGGGTACAAAAGAGACAACTAGAGGATCCTTTTCTTAAGTACCCTAATAGACAAGGATGAGCTCATGGAATATCAAAATTCAATATTGATCAACATTGCGAACACCCTTACTTTTCTGGGGTACATGGGTTATAGCCTGACTTTCATTTTTACATATACCTTGGATGTTAACACTTTATGGAATTTCACATCACATAAGGCTTATAAAATAAGTCAGTTTGCCTCCTCAATATGTTCTGTCTAGCTGAACTTATTAACTTACTGATTTTCTCTTTCCATTTTGCAGATTAACATGGTTTCCACAATTATAAGGGATAATGCCAAGACAACTAAGAGTACCTGTGATAATATCAAATCTTCTATGGAAGAGGTTATGAATAAAGTGACATCCCTTGAGATCGATCTGATAACGGCCTAAAATAAGATATAGTAATGTGATGATATTGTGGTACACCAAGTGGATGAGATTTGTATGTTGGAATTCCTTAAAACTTCTCGACAAGGCCTCAAAACTTTCCAAGACGAACTCAGAGCGCCTTAAGAAGGGCTTGAGGCTCTAAAGGTGAAGTTACTGAAGCCTTGGTGACGACATCCATGTCTGAAAAAAGGTTGTGAAGGACTTTAAGCCCTATTGGACCTCGTTATTGATACCACCATAGTCTTTTTCAGGGTCTATGTTGAGCTAAAGTAGAGGGTTGACAAGCACTACCCAAATATTATTGAGGTCGTCAGGGGATGCGAGTGTGATGGACATGAATCCAAGGCTACGGATGAGGAGTCATCCACCAGAGTTGATGATGCCCCTATGAGAACAACCTCTAAACTTTTTAAGTGGTGGAACGAGAAGAAGCTATTGGTGCCTCATAGACTACTCCTACCAAAGCTCTTGAGAAAGATGCCTCAAAATATGCTCTTGTTAATTCATAGATTAAATCTTTTGTGTTGTCTATTTGTTTCCTTTGAGGATCATCTGTCATCCGAATAATTTAGCGCCAAAAATATATAATATCATTATCATTTTCTATTAATATGGAATCTTCACTTATTGGTCCTTATATGATTATTCTATATAACTATTCACTCTATTTTATAGAGTCATTCTCTTGTGCTTTTCTGAATATACATAACTAGATATTTTTAAGAATGCGATAGAATCAAAGACGTGAACTACAATCACTTAGGTTGGATAAATTCAACTTGATTTACTATTTAAATCAATTGGGTTGGCCTTGGCTGACCTAATTTACTTTTTAGATTAATTGGGTTGGCCTTGGTCGACCTGATTTACTTTTTAGAAAAAATGTATTATCCTTGGTCGACCTGATATATTCATTTGGTGCAATGAAAGATATTATTTTGAAAATGGAAGGAATGTATATAATCAGATCTTGTTGATACAACCTCTCTTGAAAATATTTATATACAATAAAAGATGTGCATTAAACCAATTTGGTTCGACTTGACCTACCTAATTTATTCATTTGGTGCAGTTAAATATGTTCTTTTTCAAATGTAGGGAACCTATGTTATCGGACCTCATCGATGTACCCTCTCTAAAAAAATGCATTTGTGTAGACAATGACGTGCATTAGATAAATTGGGTTGGCCTTGGATGACCTGATCTATTCATTTGGTGCAGTCAAAGATTTGCATTTCCAAATGTAGGGAAGGTATGCAATTGAATCTAGTCTATACACCATCTCCCACAAAAAAATTTGTCCAGTCAAAGGCATGCATTAAATCAATTATGTTGGACACTACCGACTTGATCTATTCATTTGGTGAAGTCAAAGACGTGCTTTTACAAATATCGATAAGGTATGTGATAGGACCTCGTTGATACACCCTCTCCCGAAAATATTTTTGTCCACTCAAATACATCATTTGATCAACTGCATTAACCCTGGGTCACCTGATCTATGGATTTGGTGTCGTCAAGGACATGCTCTTCCAAATGTAGGGAAGATATTGGATTGGACCTCGTCGATACACCTTATCCCGAAGATAAAAGGATAACAGTTAAATAAATAAAAGAAAGATAAGGAATATATTTCATAAAATGAATTTTCTTAGAATCTTGATGAGTTCCTTCAATAGTCACTAGTGATAATATTTTTCTAGGAATCTTAATTTCCATGGATTTTTGAATGGTTCTCCTTTTAATGCTTCAATAAAATAATTACCATGTCATACAACATTGGCCACACAATACAGACTATGACAATTAGCCTCCATCTTCTTAAATTTTTGTGTGACTTTCTTCAGGACATAATCCCTATTTTTTTAGTAAGCTTGGCTTAACTCTTCTGTTGTAGAATTTAGTTCTGCACTGGTGATAGGATGCTACTCTAAGACAAACTTCTCTTCGAACTCCATATACCAAATTTGGATTCAATCTCCGTGCGAAATTAGTTTTTAGAGATTCAAAATTCAGGACTCAAAGACTGGGTATTCCGAGTTCTACCATAACCATATATTCATTTTCGAAGGCTAACTTGTAGGGTGTCCCTCATGTCGTTGTTCGTGGTGTTGTTCTATAATCCCATGATAGAATTTGTAACTCATTTATTAAACTTGCTTTGGTTACTTCAAGTCTTCTCTTCATCCTATGTAATAGAGTCTTATTTGTGACCTCCATCTTTCCATTATATTATGGGTGAGATAGTGATGAATATAACGTTCTGATGTTTGATTTTTCACAGTATTTATGGAAATAATAATTGTCAAACTGGGTTCCATGATCTATAATGAAAGCGTAAGGGATACTGTACTTGGTGATTACATTCTTCCATATGAACTGGAAGACTTTTTCATAGGTCATCTCAATACAGGGTTCGACTTCAACCTATTTTATGAAATAGTCCACTGTTATTACCAGATATCTAAATCTTTCTTTGGTCTTTAGTCGAGGGATGATCATATCCATACCCTAAATAGAAAAAGGCCAAGGTGATGTGATCTGTAAGAGCTCGATGGCAGGTCTCTTCTTCACCACTCCAAACTTCTGGAACATGTCAGAATTTCGCATGTATTCTTTGCAATATTACTTCATTGTTGGCCAATAATACATGTGAATTTCCACCCTTTCACCATTGTTCCTCCTACTACATGATCTCCACCTGATCCTTCATGTATTTGATTAAAAAGGTTTAGCACTCTCATGGTGTGCACACATATCATAATTGAGATTGTGAAGCCTCATTTGTACAGTACCCCTTTCTCCATGGTGTATATGGGATGTCTTAACGGATCCTTTTACCCTCCTCTTGGTCGACTGGTAGGATGATTTCCTCTAAGTACTTGATAAGTGGTTCCATCCATGATGGGCCCATGGTGAGTTCAAAGAGATTCAATTCATCAATATTTATACTCTTATGTTCATGTATCTCTATAAGAATAGCAGTTCATGAGTCAACTCGTATGGCTAACACTAGCCGAGCTAATGTGCCTGCCTTAGCATTCTTAGCTTTAAGTATCCTAATCATCTATAGATATTTTAGATTAGGGATTAAAAGTTGACCTTGGCAAGGTACTTCACCATGTTCCCCTCTATTGGCTCATAATCTCCCAACACTTAATTTACCACCAGTTATGAGTTACTGTTAGCTATAATTTGTGTGGCTCCTAATGATATAGAGAAACCAAGTCTAGCAATTAAGGCTTCATATTCTACCCCATTATTGGATGCTTAAAATTTAAATCGCATAGCTTATTCTTCAAATCCTCCATCAAGTGTCTTAACAAGTAAGCTAGCTCCACTACTATTAGCATAGGGTGATCCCTCTACAATAACCTTCCACATGAGAACCTTACTGTCTAAGTCTTCTTTAACTAAAAAACCATTTTTGAACAGTTTGATGGTAAAATTCTTGTTACAACCAAGTATATTGTTTTTAGATGGGGACTCTTTGGATTTTTGAATCTATTCGTCTCTAACTTCTATAGGTTGTTCGTTTGTTAACTGTCATACCCAGCGTAATTCTCGTGTCGATGGCCACCAAAACTAGGCCGGGAGTGAACAAAATAAAATATCATTCTTAGCATGAGACAGATATGAGACATAAATAAATAAATCCAAAAGATAAGCAATTGAATCAATCCCAAATGATAATATTAACTGAACGATATGAGATCCATCACATGCTAAAACATTGAATAAATCAAACTTCCAAAAATGATTTAATTAAAACTGAGTAATGATCAACTGTGAATAATCAAACGTAAATCCTCTAACAACTTTGGAACAGAATGGCCCAATAAAACCCAAATAAAGTCTCATAAATAAATACAACTAGAAAGAAAGTCTAACTAAACAAAGCGATAAAATGAATAAACTCTAGTTGCACCTCCAAACGATATCCAATAAATCCTATGCAGCTACTCCGGCACTAAATACCTAAAAAATATTAGTCAACGCATGAGGTCAAAGGCCTGAGCATGAATACACACTACTCCCCTCAAATAGGGTCCGTGAACCAGAACTGTAGCATTATACGCAATAAATATCACAATAGAGTATTTTAATTAAACGAGATAATTAAATGCGATAAATATAAACCACTAACTACCCTTAGAAATTCCCATTCCCAAATGCACACCAATATGATTTTGAATTCCCAAGTCCCACAATATTAATTTAATAAAATTTACTAATTAATCATTTTCCTCAACTTTTATCTTAATTATGGCGGTCCTCCTGCCAGGGGTGGCAATCCACCAAAGTTTTACACTTCCCCTTGTCAAATGGCCTCTGGTCCGTTTAAACTGTCGACCCCTCCCCATGACAAGGTTCCACACATGTCACATCATAAATTGCCCATTGACTAGTTTAAACTGTCCGTCCTTGACACATTATGTCGCCATAAATTTTAATACCTGTTTTTTATCTTAAGCATTAATTCTCATTTTATCAATTTCACAATTAACAAATTACCCCACCCTTTTAATCGATGTGAGATCCCCAAAATATCCCTTAGTTCCATACCTAAGGGTCCCCAAGTACACATACGTCCTATCCTACATATAGGATGAATCACAAATGTAAAACATGTCCTGGTCTCATGCCTAGGCTTACGAAAATATGACATGTCATAAACATGTGCCCCACCCCGAAATATAAAATCCCCACGAATTTACACTAACTAGTCTCATACCTAGCAAGCATAAATTTAATCAAGGCCTACCCACTAGTTCCATACCTTTTAAGCATCCGAAAATAGCGTGAGCAAAATACTACTCAAAATCCCCTCATCCCCGGGATGGCAAAATTTAATAAACCAATTCACACGATATCACACTTCATATTCACAAAATGGAACTTTTATCGCAAAGGTTACAATTCAATTTAATTCCATTAATAATATAGTCGTCGTTTTCAACACAATTATTTTCGTTCAAAAATGTTAAATTCATCAACATGTGACAATATTCAAGACGTCAATAGTCATTCTCTTTTACAAGTCATCTAATTTTTATAAGTGCGAGCGCGTCCCAATAACCATAAAAATAACCCCCGTAGAATTTTACATGAGAACCTACACCTAAAACCATAAAAACCCAAAGATCTAACCTACACACCCAAGGGTTTCAAAGATTAAATCATATTTAAAATTTTCATAAAAACACTTCTAAAATTTAAGTGTCCACTTTCTCTAATTAAGTTACTAATTGATTTTAATCAAAAACACATGATTATGGGTTTCGACGACACTTAAAACACATAATACTAAAGGAAAGGAATGGAGTATTCATGCTTATGATTAGGATGAAGAAAATCTTGTAGCACATTTGGACTCCTCTCGAAAAATTAGCGAATAAGTGTTCTTGAGTAATATTCAGTAAACCCCCAATTAAACCTTCAAATCTTGTGACAAAACTTTGATTATGTTGGAGGTTAATTTTTGGGGTTGAGATGAAAATATTTTGGAAGAGCTCTCTGGTGAAAAACTTATGAAAAAGTGATTATGAGATGTCCCCCCAATGGATTAGAAGAATTAAATAATAATTAAGAGTCCTAATCCCACTCAAACTCTTAAATAACGGCCGAACTGACGATAAACTAGGATTAATCGATCGATCGACCAAGAGAGAAATTAGAAATCGGAAAACAATTTTTTTAAAAACGGGATAAACTTAAAACTCACATAAAAACTTCATTTTAAATATGAATTCGATTCTGATTGAAGTTCCACTTTTCAAATAATAAAACCAACTTAATTAATTAATAAAAATCCAAAAATCTAAAATTTTATTTTTCTCGAAAACTCCCATTCAATTAAATAAATCAATTATAAAAACACAGGGTGTTACATTAACTTGATTTTCTTGGCGAGGAATGCTTCACATTGCTCGTCTAGTATCTGGGTCTTTTCGGGTGGGATTACTTGTGTGTTTTCTAATGCTATTTTCTCTTTATAAGTGAATTCTGCAATGAGATCTGCCACAACCTGGCCTTTGATTGCATAACTTAATTTGTATGAACCTTCATATTCTCGTAGATCTATAGTCCAAGCCATCAACCTATCATTTTTTTAGGTATAAGGATAGTTTGTCGAAGTGAAATATCAGTGTAAACAACTATGGAGTGAGTTTGGAAATATTATTTCATAATTTTGGATGCTAGTATCAAATGTAAGGATAATTTCTCTGTTCTGGAATATCTTACTTCTGCTCCAGCGAAAGCCTTACTCTTGTAATACATAGGCTTATTAATTCCCTTATAATTTCAAAATAAAGCTGAGCTAAAAGCTAATTCTGACATAGCTTGATCTAAATACAATGTTTTTGCAATGATTGGCCATAATAGTAATGTGATCTTTCCTAGGTATCTTTTTTTATCTAGAAAAAGTGGTTTGACATTCTTCCGTCCATTTAAAAGTGTTTTTGATAACTCTAAAGAATGGAAGGCATTTATCCATTGTTGTATACTTGAATATGTTTAGAGATTCTACGCATCTTATCAGAAACAGGGAGGAATGGAAGAGAAAGGCTTGGGAAAGATTAAAGGGGCTATTTTCGAATTCAACCCACCACAAATGTAGAAAGTTCGGATCTAAATCCATAAAGTAAAGTAGTGATCTACTTTGAATTTCATGATTAGGTAGTTACGCACTTTCATAGTTAAGGGTTTAAAAAATTATGATTTAAAGGGTTTAAAATTTTGAAGTTTAATTAATTGATCGAAAGATGTTGATGGCAATTAATCTTTAAATTGAATTTAATACTAGTTGATATCGGTCATACATTAAATTCAAAATTAAATATGGATTCTATAACACCTCATATTTGGGAGTAATTAGAAATTAATTAATTCATTTTTTTTACATTTCACGTGTGCTGCAATTATATTGAATTAAATGTTATGCTCTCATAGAAATATCAATCGCAAGGGAAATGGTTAATGTTTATTGAAGATAATTACTACGCGAGTAGTTATTAATTGGTTTATGTCATAATGACTAATAGTAACGTGACTGCGTTAGATCTCAATCGGGAGTCGCGTGTAGACTATAGGAGGTCAGATAGGAAATTATTGTAGAGTGAGTCATATGGTTATTTTGATGTCATGATTGATTCCGAATGGGTCGAAATGATCGGAATAGTATAGACGGATATATATATATATATTTGGTCCTAAGGCGAGGTTAGACCAACCCGACACCACTTAAGGCTTATCGGTCATTTAAGAGTTTAAGGTAGAGAGAACACTGAAAATTTAAAAGGTATATCATCCCATTGAAATGTGAGGCTAGGGTTATAATCGTCAAGAGGTATAGGAGGACATACGAGAGGAAGAAGAGAATAAAACTAAGATTTCCCACACTATTTTGCACCACGGACATCACCAAAATTGTGAGCAGAGCAGGGGAAGAACATCTTTCATCACACAAAAACGAAAACAAGTCTTGCAAATCTAAGGTGAGTGTTTATCTTGCAAAGTTTGAGCATGTTATAATACCTATGTAGTGTAGGGTTTTCAAATTGTGATTTATGGATGATTATTGGGATTTGAGTGGGAAGAATATATGATTTGGAGTAGGAATTCATGTAGAACAATTTCTTGCATGTAAATAGTACAAAATAAGGAGATATGTGATGATTAACATGAAATAAATATGGGTTAAATGATTAAAACACATGAAGAACACAGTAAACTAGGTTTTTCAGAATTATTGTGCTTAATACGTTATTGGATAGAATTCTATATATTTAATGCATGATTTACGCTAGAAATCATCCCTGCACATATATTTCGTCATTGATGATGTTGGATGGGAGTTTAGAATTGTATCATAGAGGTTTGAAATAATTTTAAAGGAATAAACCTGCAACAAAAATAAGAAGAGATACTAGAGGTTTCAAACCGGTTCGGACACCCCAAGAACTAGTTCGCCTGCATAGCAGAATCGGTTCGGGTGACCAGTAGCTGCCGAATTTGATTATTGTTCAGTCCTATGTGAAATTAATTAGGGGACAAATAACTGTGTAGAGACTTAGGGGAGGTTAGTAAGTACATGATTAAGGTTTGGTTATTTTTAATGTTGGTAAATTTGGAGTTAGACTGACGATGGTTAACCAATTGAGAGACTTATCGAGAATTTACAACTTGAGGATATGAGAAGAGTGAACAATAACCTAAGACTGAAACTAGTAGTATTGTTATGAATAATCTACTGAATAACGTAAGAAAAAGTTGAGACCCTTCGGGCAGTGTGATACTAATAAATTTCGAGAATAATAATAAAATGTGTTAATTATTAGTACATCGAGTATCCGAGTGGTATAAATAGTATACACACACATACAGACACACACACTAGCGTATGCCCGTGCCTGAAGACACGATGAAAATTTCGAAAGTGTACGTCATTGATTGGATTATACGTCGTTTTTAGTTCGTAACAATAATAATAGTCCATCTTGGACCTCGTATTTAGTTTTTATCTTTATAGAGTAGTTGAGAATTTTACACACGAAAAGAAAATCAACACATTGATTCAAAATTGACATTTTGAAAGACGTATATATGTCGGGATTTTCTTTCATCGATGTGAATAAAAAAAACATTCGTTAATTATTTTAAAAAGTGGACATTATTTTTATTCAAAAAAAATTTGGCATTATTTATCTTAAAAAAAAATTGATCATTTTTTCTAATAAAAACTCTACAAATTAATCGTGTCATTAGGGATCGGATTTTTCACCTAACATTGATACAATGAAATGATTAATCCACAATTTTACTCGCATTATTGGTGTCAAATAATATTTTAATGTAGTGTGAAAATTATAAGTCACGTTATTAGGGCCGTGTGTTGAAGTAAAAAAAATAGTAATGTATTAAAGTCAATGCTTAGTTTCTTAAAAAAAATACAATTTAAAAAAAGAAGTTAAGTTTTATAAAAAAATTATAAAACAAAGTATAAAAAAATACATTTAAAAAAATATGTTTTATAAAATTTGAAAAAAACAAAGTTTAAAAAACAAATAAATAGTTTATACTAAAAGTTATTTGAAGTTTGTTTTTTTAATACACGCAACGTCAACTTTTGTAAAAATAAATAATGAAATAATTTTTTTATTCACGTTTATTTAAATAAAAAAATAATATAAAGATCAAAATATATATTGTGACCAACTTTTTTTCTCTTTGTTTGAATTTGCTTATACATCAGCTAAATAAAAAAGTGGGGGTGATGGGATGGGATTAGAAAGAGTTAGTGACAATCGTATGTGAGTGAGATGTAAAAGAGTTAGTATTTTAAATATATTAAAAGAAGTACAAAAATGAGCCATTTTAAAAATAATAAAAAACATGCGGCAATACACTTAAGACAACTCAATTACCCAAACATAAATACAAACTCACAAACCGGGGAATCTACATAAATTTGTATTAGGGTAGTGATATTCGCACCCCAAAAAGTTCTCCAAAACACCATAAAAAACTCACTTTTATCTCCTTACAACCACATACCGTGAAAATGGGTACTACGACGAAGGTTTGCAGTGAAAATGAGTATTACGGCCAAGGTTGGACGTGAAAATGATACCACGGTAAATGTTAGCCGTGAAAATTATTACCACGACCAAGGTTGGCCGTGAAAATAGATACCACGGTTAAGGTTAGCAATGAGATTTTGCTAGGTTGAATGGTAAAAAAATGAATTTTTCTTTTTAGTGTTAAGGAGATCTTTTTGGAGTGAGAATATCAGCACCCTATGTATTAAAGGAGTTGTAGGACTTGTAGTCAACAAATATCTTAGAAGATAAAATTATAGTCTTTGTCTTACCCCATCATTTCATATACATGTGTTCCCTAGGTCTCTTTTGAATTAAAATCTTTTGGAGAATCATGAGCCATGCTCTTGTCATTTCTACTTGGGCCATGAATCCCCTTGTATATGTAGTGCATTTTATTTTAATTAAACAATTTCTTACATATAAAAATATTATTTTTTTTTATTAAAAATGGATGTTAATTTTATCCCCAAAAAAATTTACGTTACTTATATTAAACTAAAAAAATTAGACATGGGTTTGAATAAAAAAAACTCGACGAATTAATTGTCATGTGGGGTCAGATTTTTCAGCTAACATTAATACAATGACATGATTAATTCATAATTTTACTCATGTTATTCGTGTCAAGTAATATTTTAATGTGGTGTGAAAAATTATATGTCACGTTATTCGTGTCGTGTATTGAAGTCTAAAAAAAATTAATAATGTATTAAAGTCAAAATTTAGTCTTTACAAAAAAATTATAAACAAAGTATACAAAATACATTTCTAAAAAAGTTATTTTTCATAACAATTTGTGAAAAACAAGTTTAAAAAAAATAGATTTCATACAAAAATTCCGCCTAGTGTTTATTAAAAAAATGATGTCAAGTCTATTTTTTTAATATAACTAACATCAACTTTTATTTATTCACGTCAATTTTATAAAAAAGATTAATATAAAGATCAGAATATATAGAGTCTTATGCATCACCTAAATAATAAAGTGGGGGTGATGGGATGTAAGAATGAGATTAGAAAGAATTGGTGACAATCACACTTGGTTACTAACCGTCTCTCTCTTGAGTCGTAATGACCATAAAAGGGTAGTCCTCAATCTCATTTCTTTTTTCCTTACATTTCCTTGATTTTGACAATACTATCATGAGATTTTCCTTTCTTTATATGCCCGAAAAAAATAAATTAAAAATGGGGACACCATAAAATATAAGCCCGCAAATAGAAATTATAAAACTAAAAGAGTGAGAGAAAAACTTTAAAAATTAAAAAAAAAAATATTTTTAAAACAATTTCTATTTATGAAAAATAATTTTCATATTTCTTTAGCAAACAACTTTTTGTTTTTTACAAAACAATTCAAATTTTTTTTTAAGTGATAAAATAGTTTAGACAATTTCTTCATTTCTTAAAAACATTTTGTAAGGTTTGAAACAATTTTTACTAAATAGTTTTTAACTTTTGGTAAAAAATAAATAAAACTTTATCTTTTATACAAAAAAGAATGCTCAGCTTTTTTTAAAAAAAATAAAAGGTATATTTGGTAAAAAAAAAGATTTTTGAAAAATTAGAAAACTCTTTTTAATATAAAAAACTGTTTATCAAACAATCAAAACAATTTTATTTAAATTGTGGTTAATCGTTTGTGTTGAAAAATTTAACGTAATCAGAATAAAACTTGGACAACAAAATCATGCCCCGTGTATAAAAACTCCTACCGTACATTTTCCAAATCTTTTGCAGATGATAACCCACATGTCATATCTCTCATTATTTTTTGGTGTTTTTCTATCTTTATAAAAGATACTACAAAGATCATAGATTGAAAGGTAAGTAGGATTAGTAGAACTACTTTTAAAGCTCGAAAAGTACACCTCACCGAAACCCACAACTTCAAATAGAACAATTCTAGCTGAACTTATCTTTCCAGCAAAAAGAACCCATTGAAACAACAAAATTTAATGAAAACCAAATATAATGGTGAACATCACTTCACAACAAAACTTATCTTTCACAAAAGAGCCATTGAAACAAATCTATATAAAACACAAATCAAGTTAATGACAACCAAATCTATATAAAAACACGCATTAATCAAATTTGTCAAAAATTAAAGCATTCTGAATTTGAACATCATAAGCATGCAACTAACACATTAGTACCTAAAAAATCGGGTGGTTGTTGGTATATTTTATCTAAGAGCCCCTATTTTACCCTACATGAGGAGTCCGATACAAATCTCAGATGAAAATATATCATTTCCCATCAAGAATTTGGGATCAAAAAGTGACAAAAATAAAAAGTCTCCTAGATCCATGACCTGCAAAGAACGAAATAGAAATTTAAACTAAATTGAATATGAGAAAAAAATTGAAAAGATAAAACATAAGACACAACATGCTACATTCCCAACTCATGTATAAAAAACATTAGACTCAGTAAACTTAAACTCAAAACAACTTCTTCTATGGAAGTGAACACATCCCCGCTAGACAAAAAATAAAATATTAGTAAAATTTATAAATTTAAAGAACTCGTCCATTTTATGAAGCCAACTTCTGTCTTTCTCACCAACATTAAATTTTAATTCATGACGAAGAACAAAAAGCAAAGCAGTGTAATACCCCGTATTTTTGGCTATATTTATTTTTGGGATTAATTAATTAAATGCGTATTAATTGGAAATTAATCCGGGTTAAAAATACTAACGAGATGCGAGTTGGTATTTGATTATGTGCATACATGTTTTTATATTAATATTGAATAATGAAAAAATTTATCGTGAGATTGATATACGGCATTTTGGAAATTTTGTTGAGACGCGTGTGACCGCCGCGTCACGGTGTAATATTTTGATTATAAAAGTGAATTTAAATTATTTAAACCGTATGGTCGTTTTGAGTGCGCCAACGCATCTGGAAGGGTCGAGATAGTCAGAAAACACTAGCCGGGGGTGTAGTTTGGGTCCCGGGGTATTTTTAGGCCATATCGCCAATATAAAGGGTATTTTGGTAATTTCGTATTTTTAGGAATTAAAAATGACGAAAATTAGAGAAGTAAATCTGGTTGGGAATAGACCCACTAAACCCACTAACCAACCCTTAATGACCCAATAAGCTACGGAGGTTATCATTTAGGTTTCCAACTTTCCCAAAGAAACCCTAGCCACCATAGCCACCTTTGGAGAAGAAAGCTTGGAGAGGGAGAGAAAGAGAAGGAATTCTGCAGAAATCTTTACAAAAATCAACACCAAATTCAAAGACAATCAAGGCAAGTGATTTAATTACATTTAAATTCAGAGAATGTTCTTCCCATGTTAGAAAATTGAAGAATTCCAATTGTTCTTGAAAGATGAATGAAAACCCATGTTAATTGGATTTAGAACTTGAATATTGAGGACAAATTGCATGTAGAACCATATAGAGATGATTATTCTGGTATTAGTATACGTGGGATGTAACAAAAACGGATCTAGAATGGACTAATTTATGATTACAAATTCTAGGGTTTATGTTCTTGAATAATTGGGGAAAAAGTGTAGAGATTTGTATATTGATTGATGTTAGGGTGATTTAATCCTTTAAAACGTGTTAGGAGGTGACTATAATATGTTTAGGATTGATTAGAGACCTTAAAACAATCATTGGGACTAATTTTAGAGGAGATTTGAGGAGTAAAATTGATGAAAAACGAAGAAGGAAAAATCTGGGCTCGAACTGGTCGTTCGTTAGAAGAGCCTCCCCAGGTCGTTCGAACGAGCCTCGTTCGAACGAGCTTCTAACGAGTTGACCAGTCGCTTCTAATGAAAAGGAATTTCGTTCGATACTTCATTCGAACGAGATCTCGTTAGAAGGTACAGTTCGTTCGAACGAACTGGATCTCGTTCGAACAGCCTCGTTCGAATGAGACTTCTAACGAGCTGAAAGTTTGATCTCGTTCGAATAGCCTCGTTCGAACGAGACTTCTAACGAGCTGGTAGTTTGGGCCATTTTGGCCTGTTTTGATTTTGGGAGTCCCGTAAACTTGTTCGAGGGTAGAGATAACAATCCTTTGATGATGTATTGATAGATTTGGGACTTTTGGGTTATTATGAGGAGTAAATTATATACGAGTGATTTAAATGAATGAACCGATTGGGTTGAGACGTGAGTGTCTACTATGACGTGAGAATAGATTAGGGCGCGTATGATTATAAACCGGAATCGTATAAAGTGGGTAAATTATATATTGGTACTAGAATGAGAATAGTACTACGATTAAACTACGGGATTACTAAGACGTGTGTTTACTTAGTATTGGTATATGAATTGTGTGTATGACATACCTACCATACTTGCTATCACGGGAGGTTTGCGTTCGCTTAGGGCCCTCTAATCCTTGTGTTGCCCGGATTTAGACTGGTTACCTTGATGAACATAGGTCATAGAAAGACTTATTGGGATATTAATAAGTCCGCTGATCGTGGGAGCGTAGGTATGTGCGTGACCCATGTGATGTGACTGTGTTCGCCTCCATTATTTGTGATGTTGTTATCTGTGAACTATTCCTGAGAGATTCGGAATATGTAATCCTTATGTACGTGATGTACCGGGATGGATAACAGAGTATGTGTGCACCACAGCTTAGTTCTCGGGGTACTTGTATTGTATATTTATGATGTGAATAATATACACTTAATTAATGGGAACCTTCATGTTAATGTTGTGAAAATAATTACGGTATTGCTTCGAGAAACATAACGAGTTAGCTGATAGTGAAATATATTGCATATTGGGCATCTGAGTTTACGTTAAACCCCTATTTAATTACGAGCGTTATAATGTTAATAGAATTGAGTAATAAGGGTAGGACCTATGACAGTCTAGCTAGATATGATGTCACTTAGCTAGTGGTTTGTGTCGTTGTAGATGGGTACTTACGTTAGGAGTGCACAGTTAGACGAGAGGTGAGAATATCATGTGAGTGCACGTCCTAACATGTACTTTGCATTTAATGTTTTAAATGTTTTTAAAGCACTTGCAGGTTTTTAAAATATCTCCACATTCGGGCGCTGACTCGTTTGCTTTCAAATCTATTTTCTTTGTAAAACCATTTTAGGTGCCCAGCCACAAGGACACCATGCATAGGATACTCATTCTGGTGACGAGCTGTAGCTGTTTGTGGAAGCTACAGGGATTTTCTTGTTGACGCTTCTATCACTTGGATTCTAGATTCATTATCTATCAGTTGTAGGGCATGTTGCCCATTTATATTAGAGATATCTTTCCATTACAGTTTTCAGACTTTGGCATGTATTGTTTTAGTATTCCTTTATTTATTTCAGTTGTGGGAATTGTAGTGAGGAGTTTTCCTCCAAACTTTAATTACATTATGTGATGGTTATTCTTTTTACTTCAGTATGGTGAATGGTGTTATTATTCTTCATTACACTTGTTGCATGTTAATCAGACTTAAATTAAAATTTGGCAACTTACTTTTTAAATACTAGGTGGTTAGTAATCATTAAAATGTTTTCGACAGTGATGCTATTAACTGGACCAACTTGGCATTTTGAATTAATTTAATAAAGGAGTAGCTACCCGGTATTTAATTAGTCAGGGTGTCACAGGTGGTATCAGAGCATCAGGTTCTAGTGTCCTTTAGGATCTGACGGCTTATTATGTTTCCGCTAAGTTTCTTTGATATAGAGCCCTATATTTTAGGACTGTTGTACTCTTTTTGTGTATGCTTCGTTCTTCAGCTATTTTAAGTTTATAAACAGCGAACTTATAAACTTTGTTCTTATTTCAGATGCCTCCACGACGTGCACGACGAGTTCCCTGGGATGCAACGCCCGAACGCCGCTGAGGTTGCAGCTATAGTAGCCCAAGCGATAAATGCCGCAATTGCCGTTGTTCAGCAGGCACCACCTCAGGCGCCGGTTGCCACGCCAGTACAGGCAAATGCATTCCCGTCTGCTTGGGAACGTGTACGTGACGCTTTTCAGAAAGCGCATCCGCCAGAGTTTGCATGTAGCTCAGATGTAGTAGTCTCGAGCCAGTGGAGGAAGGATATACAGAGGCACTTAAGGATGTATGAGTGCACGGACGTCCAGAAGCAGGTGCTAGCTACTTTCAAGCTAGTTGGATCTGCGCTACAGTGGTGGGAGTCTATTACCACCATGGAGGAGAGGGATACTCTCACTATTCAGGACTTCTGGGTGCGGTTTGACCGCAAGTACTTTCCGTCGGCTGTTCACACGGAAATGAGGAGGAAACTGATGAATCTGAGGCAAGAGGGTAAGACCGTGGCCGAGTATGAGGCCGAGTTCATGAATCTGTTGAATATCATTCCAGATGAGATACCAACAGAGAAGAAGAAGATTGAGAAGTTCACGAACGGGTTGACATGGAGGATCCGTCAGCATCTGTTAGGGAACCTTTCGTTGGCCACGTATTCTGATGTGGTTAACGCTGCTTTGTTACACTGCCAGGACCACCGCTTTCATATGGCTGAGAGCAAGAGGTCGGGAGAGTCTAGCCATCAGGGCAGGATAGGAGGACATGGTGCCGGTGGTGCACAATGTGTTCAGGGGCAGAGACAGGGTGAGCAGGGTACCCAGTAGGGGGATCAGAAGAGGTTCCGATCAGGGAACTACAGACAGGGACAGGGAGGTTTCCGTCAGGGCCATCAGGGTCCAAACGGCCATCAGGCCCAACAGGGGCAGAATGGGCAGCAGTTTCACCAGGGCCAGCAGGGCCGAGGGAGGAACGGTAACGGCCACCAGGGCCGGGGACCGCAGGGGCAGAGAGGAGGGAACTTCCCAGGGAAGTGTTTTGTTTATGGCAAGACTGGCCATAAGCGACAGGATTGTCCTGATAGGGGCAGGGCCCCACAGCAGAAGCAGCAGGGTGCTCACCAGGAGCCGCAGAGGCCTATGTTTCCCGCCGCTCTCCCCGCACCACCACAGATGGCAGCATTGCCACCCATTCCAGCAGTCCCAGTTCAGCAGGGGCAGCTACAGTATGGACGTGTCTATAACGTTCACCAGGCTGCAGTTCCTCAGGCACCGCCCGCGATTGAGGGTATGTTTCCTATCCATGGCACTATGGGTCGGGTATTGTTTGATACGGGGGATACACATTGTTTTATAGCTACACACTTCGCGAAAGCTTTAGGATTGTTAGCTACGACAGAGAGCACAGTGACGTGTGTCGACTCACCATTGGGGAGTGGGTCACTTATTTTATTTATATGCCGGGGAGTGGGGGTAGATATTGGTGGTTTGGTATTACCTGCAGACATGTTGGTATTGGATATGCATGTTCACGATGTGATTATTGGTATGGATTGGCTCGTAGCTTATAGGGCCATGATTGATTGCTTCAGCGGGACCATTGTTTTTTCCATTCCGGGGAAAGAGATGTTTGTAGTGGCGATGCCTCACCCAGAGGGAGGATCGACCGCTCATCTGTATTACATAGAGGAGGATACCTCTAAGGAGGTTGTGATTCCTTTAGATTCGATCCCAGTCGTCAGGGAGTATTCGGATGTGTTTCAGGAGATACCAGGCTTACCCCCCAGTCGAGAGATATACTTTGTTATAGACCTGTTACTAGGTACGAGGCCTATAGCACGCGCACCGTACCGTATGGCTCCGGCAGAGATGCGAGAGCTACGAGATCAGATTGAGCAGCTGTTAGGTCAGGGCTTTATTCGCAGGAGTACCTCACCTTGGGGCGCTCCAGTTTTGTTTGTGAAGAAGAGGGACGGTTCACTGAGATTGTGTGTGGACTACCGAGAGTTGAATAAGGTCACGATACGGAATAAGTATCCGTTACCTCGAATCGATGACTTATTCGATCAGTTGAGAGGAGCTTCTTTCTTCTCGAAGATTGATTTGAGATCGGGATACCATTAGTTGCGTATGAGGGAGGAGGATGTCTCGAAGACTGCGTGCTTGTCGAGATATGGTTCTTACGAGTTTCGGGTTATGCCTTTCGGTTTGACCAACGCTCCAGCAGTGTTTATGGACTTGATGAACAGAGTGTTCAGGGATTTCCTAGACCAATTTGTCATTGTCTTCATTGATGATATTATGGTTTACTCCCAGACAGAGGAGGAGCACGCCGAGCATTTGAGGCAGGTTTTGCAGACGCTGCGTCAAAATGAGCTGTATGCAAAATATGAGAAATGCGGGTTTTGGCTGAAGGAGGTCCAGTTTTTGGGACACATTATTTCCGACCGGGGAATATCTGTTGATCCGAGGAAAGTATCCGCAGTGAGGGAGTGGGGACAGCCCACGACACCAACGGAGATTCGTAGTTTCTTGGGTCTAGCAGGATACTATAGGAGGTTTATTTGAGGTTTCTCAGAGATAGCAGGTCCTTTGACACATCTGACTCGTAAGGGTGTGCCATTCATCTGGAGTGATGCCTGTCAGTTGGCATTTGATGAGTTAAAGGACAAATTGACCTCAGCACCTGTGTTAGCATTGCCGAGACCGGGAGTTGAGTATTTGGTTTACACCGATGTGTCTCTGCAAGGGCTTGGAGGTGTATTACAGCAGGAGAGACAGGCCATAGCTTATGCTTCCCGTAAGCTTAAGCCTCACGAGAAGAATTACCCCACGCATGATTTGGAGTTGGCAGCAGTGGTATTTGCCCTACGGATTTGGAGGCACTATCTTTTGGGGGAGAAATTCCAACTGTTCACGGACCACAAGTCCCTACAGTACCTACTCACGCAGAAGGAGTTGAATACGCGGCAGCGTAGGTGGCTTGAGTTTGTGAAAGACTACCAGTTCGATATCCAGTATCACCCAGGTAAGGCTAACGTGGTAGCAGACGCGTTGAGCCGTAGGCCAGCAGATGAGGTGGCAGAGGTGTGGAAGGGAAAGTGGAAGGAATTGGGACACCAGGATGCAGTGGCCCGATCTTTCATGTCTGTGATGACGGTTACACTGTAGATTGTCACGAAGGTAGTACGGGCACAGGTTAATGACTCGTTCTGTCAGGAGCAGATAGTTCGATTACTTGCAGAGGGAGTCGAGTCCTATACCATCAGCTCAGACGGGGGATTATGCTTCAATGGGAGATTGGTAGTTCCAGAAGGGGAGAGATTGCGACACGAGGTGATGGCAGAGTCGCACGGCTCACGATTCGCGGTACATCCTGGAGGGGACAAAATGTACCAAGACATGAGACGCCAATATTGGTGGAGCGGTATGAAGAGAGATATCGCTGAGTTTGTTTCGAAATGCACCACTTGTCAGCTTGTAAAAGTGGATCATCAGAACTGACAGGACTTTTACAGCCGTTGTAGGTCCCGATGTGGATGTGGGAGAGCATATCCATGGATTTTATCATGGGGTTGCCTACGTCGCAGAGGGGTCACGACTCCGTTTGGGTAATTATGGACAGATTGTCCAAAGTCACTCACTTTTTACCCGTAAGGACTGACTACACTACGGGACAGTATGCCCAGCTCTTCATCTCAGAGGTTGTGAGACTTCACGGTGTACCCCTAAATATCGTATCTGACAGAGACAAGATATTTGTTTCGAGGTTTTGGGAGAGTTTCTAGGAGGCCATGGGCACGGAATTGCGGTTGAGTACGGCTTATCATCCGCAGACTGATGGGCAGACCGAGCGCACAAATCAGATGTTGGAGGACATGCTACGCATGTGCATTATTGACTTCGGGGGTGGATGGGAGCAGTATCTTCCACTGGTAGAGTTTGCTTACAACAACTCCTATCAGTTCACTATTGGCATGGCTCCGTTTGAGGCAATGTACGGTAGGCCTTGTCGTTCCCCAGCATGTTGGTTAGAGGTGGGGGACAACAAACTACTTGGGCCGGAAGTGATTCGGGATACTTCGGCAAGGATTGAGTTGATTCGGAGTCGCATTCGGGTAGCTCAAGACAGGCAGAAGAGTTATGCTGATGCGAAGAGGTTTTTCAGAGAGTTCCAAGTGGGGGACCAGGTTTTGCTCAGGGTATCTCCTATGAAGGGGATTATGCGATTCGGGAAGAAGGGGAAGTTGGCACCAAGGTATGTGGGGCCGTTTCCTATTATTGAGCGGATCGGACCGGTTGCGTATAGACTTGGGTTACCGGAGCATTTGCATCGGATTCACGATGTGTTCCATATTTCCTCGCTAAGGAAATACCTTAGAGATAATTTGGCTCATTATCACATTGCTGTGGAGGACATCGATCTCCAGCATAGCTCCTACGAGGAGGGGCCGATTGCCAGTTTGGACCGAAGCGAGAGGAAGCTGCGGTCAAAGATTGTCCCGTTAGTGCGTGTTCAGTGGCGACATCACAATGTCGAGGAGTCCACATGGGAGCGCGAGGATGAGATGCGCGAACGTTATCCAGAGTTGTTTTTAGCAGGTACTTTCTAGTTTCGAATTTCGGGACGAAATTCAGTTATTAGGGGGGAAGTATGTAATACCCCGTATTTTTGGCTATATTTATTTTTAGGATTAATTAATTAAATGCGTATTAATTGGAAATTAATCCGGGTTAAAAATACTAACGAGAAGCGAGTTGGTATTTGATTATGTGCATACATGTTTTTATATTAGTATTGAATTATGAAAAAATTTGTCGTGAGATTGATATACGGCATTTTGGAAATTTTGTTGAGACGCGTGTGACCGCCGCGTCACGGTGTAATATTTTGATTATAAAAGTGAATTTAAATTCTTTAAACCGTATGGTCGTTTTGAGTGCGCCAACGCGTCCGGAAGGGTCGAGATAGTCAGAAAACACTAGCCGGGGGTGTAGTTTGGGTCCCGGGGTATTTTTAGGCCATACCGGCAATATAAAAGGTATTTTGGTAATTTCGTATTTTTAGGAATTAAAAATGACGAAAATTAGAGAAGTAAATCTGATTGGGAATAGACCCACTAAACCCACTAACCAACCCTTAATGACCCAATAAGCTACGGAGGTTATCATTTAGGTTTCCAACTTTCCCAAAGAAAACTCTAGCCACCATAGCCACCTTTGGAGAAGAAAGCTTGGAGAGGGAGAGAAAGAGAAGGAATTCTGCAGAAATCTTTACAAAAATCAACACCAAATTCAGAGACAATCAAGGCAAGTGATTTAATTACATTTAAATTTAGAGAATGTTCTTCCCATGTTAGAAAATTGAAGAATTCCAATTGTTCTTGAAAGATGAATGAAAACCCATGTTAATTGGATTTAGAACTTGAATATTGAGGACAAATTGCATGTAGAACCATATAGAGATGATTATTCTGGTATTAGTATACGTGGGATGTAACAAAAACGGATCTAGAATGGACTAATTGATGATTACAAATTCTAGGGTTTATGTTCTTGAATAATTGGGGAAAAAGTGTAGAGATTTGTATATTTATTGATGTTTGGGTGATTTAATCCTTTAAAACGTGTTAGGAGGTGACTATAATATGTTTAGGATTGATTAGAGACCTTAAAACAATCATTGGGACTAATTTTAGAGGAGATTTGAGGAGTAAAATTGATGAAAAACGAAGAAGGAAAAATCTGGGCTCGAACTGGTCGTTCGTTAGAAGAGCCTCACCAGGTCGTTCGAACGAGCTTCTAACGAGTTGACCAGTCGCTTCTAACGAAAAGGAATTTCGTTCGATACTTCGTTCGAACGAGATCTCGTTAGAAGGTACAGTTCGTTCGAACGAACTGGATCTCGTTCGAACAGCCTCGTTCGAACGAGACTTCTAACGAGCTGACAGTTTGATCTCGTTCGAACAGCCTCGTTCGAACGAGACTTCTAATGAGCTGCCAGTTTGGGCCTTTTTGGCCCGTTTTGATTTTGGGAGTCCCGTAAACTTGTTCGAGGGTAGAGTTAACATTCCTTTGATGACGTATTGATAGATTTGGGACTTTTGGGTTATTATGAGGAGTAAATTATATACGAGTGATTTAAATCAATGAACCGATTGGGTTGAGACGTGAGTGTCTACTACGACGTGAGAATAGATTAGGGCGCGTATGATTATAAACCGAAATCGTATAAAGTGTGTAAATTATATATTGGTACTAGAATGAGAATAGTACTACGATTAAACTACGGGATTACTAAGACGTGTGTTTACTTAGTATTGGTATATGAATTGTGTGTATGACATACCTACCATACATGCTATCACGGGAGGTTTACGTTCGCTTAGGGCCCTCTAATCCTTGTGTTGCCCGGATTTAGACTGGTTACCTTGATGAACATAGGTCATAGAAAGACTTATTGGGATATTAATAAGTCCGCTGATCGTGGGAGCGTAGGTATGTGCGTGACCCATGTGATGTGACTGTGTTCGCCTCCATTATTTGTGATGTTGTTATCTGTGAACTATTCCTGAGAGATTCGGAATATGTAATCCTTATGTACGTGATGTACCGGGATGGATAGCAGAGTATGTGTGCAACGCAGCTTAGTTCTCGGGGTACTTGTATTGTATATTTATGATGTGAATAATATACACTTAATTAATGGGAACCTTCATGTTAATGTTGTGAAAATAATTATGGTATTGTTTCGAGAAACATAACGAGTTAGCTGATAGTGAAATATATTGCATATTGAGCATCTGAGTTTACGTTAAACCCCTATTTAATTACGAGCGTTATAATGTTAATAGAACCGAGTAATAAGGGTAGGACCTATGACAGTCTAGCTAGATATGATGTCACTTAGCTAGTGGTTTGTGTCGTTGTAGATGGGTACTTACGTTAGGAGTGCACAGTTAGACGAGAGGTGAGAATATCATGTGAGTGCACGTCCTAACATGTACTTTGCATTTAATGTTTTAAATGTTTTTAAAGCACTTGCAGGTTTTTAAAATATCTCCACATTCGGGCTCTGACCCGTTTGCTTTCAAATCTATTTTCTTCGTAAAACCATTTTAGGTGCCCAGCCACAAGGACACCATGCATAGGATACTCATTCTGGTGACGAGCTGTAGCTGTTTGTGGAAGCTATAGGGATTTGCTTGTAGACGCTTCTATCACTTGGATTCCAGATTCATTATCTATCAGTTGTAGGGCATGTTGCCCATTTCTATTAGAGATATCTTTCCATTACAGTTTTCAGACTTTGGCATGTATTGTTTTAGTATTCCTTTATTTATTTCAGTTGTGGGAATTGTAGTGAGGAGTTTTCCTCCAAACTTTAATTACATTATGTGATGGTTATTCTTTTTACTTCAGTATGGTGAATGGTGTTATTATTCTTCATTACACTTGTTGCATGTTAATCAGACTTAAATTAAAATTTGGCAACTTACTTTTTAAATACTAGGTGGTTAGTAATCATTAAAATGTTTTCGACAGTGATGCTATTAACTGGACCAACTTGGCATTTTGAATTAATTTAATAAAGGAGTAGCTACCCGGTATTTAATTAGTCGGGGTGTCACAAGCAGCATGCTTAAAAAAAGAGCAGAAAAAACATAAAGTTGTTCATTAAAAAGCAGAGCAAACTCTGTTAGATTAAAATGCTCCTACCCATTCTCTACACATCACAAAACAAAAAGAAACATATAAAATGAACCTAAACTGAATGAAAAAATAAAACGGAAAAATGATATGACTTTCAAGCCTAACAAAACATGATTTTAAACTCCAAACAATGCCCAACCCCATTTCTACAACAAAAAGTCATTGATTTTGGGGATTGTTCCTTATGTTTCTATGCAAATATATGAGGACTGCTCGTCCTCTTTATAATGTACTGTTTTGATAATAATCAATGAAGTTATGAGAAAATACAATTAAAATCCCTTGTCATTTTGACTCCATGCAGATGCGCCCTCCATCATTTGAATATATTTTGAAAAAGCTCAGCCACAACCTTTGGGGAAAATTTGCACCTACTCGTGCCAAAAGAACAAATGCCTTAAATATTTTAACCACTTATAATTTAGGCCAATCAAATCTTTACTGCAGTCCCGACACCCAAAAAATTATCTTTTAACCAATTGAACTATATGAGCGAGGCTATATTTTTCCAACAAAAGAAAAAAAGAAAAATTGACTACACTATTTTAAAGTGGGCCAAAATGAAATCCACCCAAACTTTGGTCTAAATCCAAGGGTTTTCCCAACAAAAAATATCCCAAATATTCTGTCCAGCAAGAGAAAGTTTCCATGGGTGTCAGTTGAGAGGCATATAGAGTTCGTGAGTAAGAGAGAGAAAGAGAGAGAGATAAACGAAGACTAAAGAAAAAGATTATGAATGGGAGATTTGAAAGCACACGTTGTCAGTGGCTAGAGTGTTTTAAAGGAGAAACATTAATTGTGAGAGATCTTTCTCTTCTTCATCAGAATAAAATGATTTACCTTGGTTAAGAAGGCGTACAGCCAAAAAAATGATGATAAGATGTACAGCAAAAAAATATACCTTGGTTTTTCATTATTGTTCACTGCCAGTCTTTATTGAAAGAGGTAAGTTGTACAACCAACAGAACGATGTGAGATATTTCTCTTCTTTAGATGTACAACCAATAAAATTATTTATAAGAGTAGAGTGTAAGATGTACATCCAACAAAATGATGAGAAGAGGTACAAAAAAAAATCACCTTAGTTGGTAGTGGTTGTTCGTTGACAGAGGTAAGATGTACAACCAACAGAACGATGAGAGCTATTGATCTTCTTTATATGTACACCCAACAAAATGATTTACAAGAGTGGAGTATTAAATGTATAGCCAGCAAAACAATGAGAAGAGGTACAGCTAAAAAAAATTACCTTTGTTATTGTCCGTTGTCATTCACTTGAAGCATGGGCAATGGGGATGTGAGAGAATGAGGGTGGGAGAGATTAAATGAGACAAAAATAAGAAGACGAGTAATAAGGGTACGAGAGAATGTGTGCAAATACAATTGTAACCTTGTATTTGAGTTTTAAAGAGAAGGGGGAAACAAATTAGAGTGTGTCAAAAGAGGGGGAAACCAAAATTGTTAAAGGCAAAAGAGGTAGTGTAGGAAAAACTCATATCGATGACATCATAGTTTCATCTTATGACATACATAAGTTTTGTAACTTATTTTATATATATATATACACATATATATATATATATATATATATATATATATATATATATATATATATATATATATGTAAGAATTGATTTGCTCTATATGTGAACATACCTACTATAGACACCACATTATAGGACACCCTTAGTATCTCCTTAGGTCCTTAACCCCATCTCATTACAAACCCTATGTCATACTTCAAGTACCGATCTAAAGGCCATCGGTTCTCCCGATCCTTGTTTAAGTCCGACCAACTCTATTGTCAAATCGAAATCTCATTGAATCATTTAAGGGTTCTAAATACCCTTTCCAACGGTCAGCGTAGCAATTCGGGCAAACGGACCATTTCACTATGAAAAATCGATATGTAATCCATCGGGCGCTCCCGAGCCCCAATTTGACCCCACTTAACTTCATCATCAGAGCGAAATTTATTTGAATATTTGAATGTCACTGGACCCCTTTCCACCGGTCTGCCCCATGAATGAAACGAAATAATTGTTTAGACCAACGATCAGTTTTCCACCAAAAATTGACTTGGAGGCCACTGGGAGGTCTCGGGATCCGTTTCACCAAGTTCATCTCTTTATCTCAAATGATACTCAATGAATATCCAAAGCACACTGAATAATCTTTTCCAATGGTCCATCCCATGCATGATTCTAACGAACGAATAATCCAATTTACTCTGAGAGGTCGTCGGGCCCTTTCGAGCCCTAATTGACCAAGTTCAACTTTCTGAGCCGAGCAAATCTCTTTAAAATGTTGCGTACATCACCTAACCTTTCCAATGGTCTATTCCATGCTCAATTCTGACTTGAAATACATACGAACGATCCATTTTTATCCAATGATCTTCCGTCTAAAGGACGTGCATGTGCTTTCATGTCACATCTGACCCAAAGTTATCTCCCATACCTGAGAACGGCCTAAGTACTCTTAAAGTTCTATGAATTTCCTTTCTAACGGTATGCCCCGTGCATGATTTGAAACAACGGATTACATTCTATGACCATTTTTCCAAAAAATATTGCACGAGACTATCGATTGGCACGTCCATTTCCCTGCCACATTGACAGTGTGCCTAGGGTTATCTGTAGATTGTCACGAATAAGGACATGCCGATTGGCACCATTCCTAACCCTATAAATAGAGTGCATGACCTCAGTCCCAAATCACATCTCATATCCATCAGCATCAGTGATATCAACAACATTCCCTTGGAATCAGCGAATTTTCTTCATGTGAAATTCCATTCAATCTTACATTCCCATCCCTTTCATACTGAATTTTGTGAAATATCATTCTCTCTCATCTTAATTTCATCTCACATTCAAGGGAGTTCATCCAAGATCAAAGATCAACCTTCAACGAAGGTCCAAATCCCTCCATATCTCTTTAAATTTCTTATTTTTGAATAAAATTTATTATATTCATAATCCAGTTTTACTCTAGTTCATACACATTAACATCTTAAATTTTTATTAGTATATTGCACCTACTTTATTTTCTATAAAAAAACAAAACAAACAAAAATAGTTTTACGCCCATAAATTCGAAACGGGATTATCTGTCACACTTTTTCAAAACTAAAACACATTTTTTCTCACACGCACAAATAATAAAATCCCATTTGAACCTATGGGATAAACCCCACCCTTATGCCACATGCGAACTACGTGGACTTTGAAGCCTTTATAGGCTACGTCAGTGATTTCGGATTAAAACTCGAGACTCAAGTCTAATTTTCTAATTTTTAAAATTTCTGATTTTCCCATTTTCCCATTTTCTTGAAATCCCCCATTTTCGCGTTTATCATATTCTTGCAGTATTATAAATATTATGTTTGTAATCCTTCTTAGCGTTTTATCCAACACATATTATCGTTTCATTACAACCATCAATATCACGATAAACGCATAAACCAATTATATATATATATTATTTTGGGAACATTTCATATGGATGACCTCACTTTATCTCCTCTATGGTATGAGTTGGCCGATTACGATCTCCATTATATGTACACGCGCACACACTTCATAGATAAGCCCATGAGAGATCGAAAGGGAGATATGGGTGCCTAAAATCTTCTCAGTCCGAAAATTAGCCCCCAAACCCTTCAAACAATTGGTTTCGTAATCATCAGTTTGTCTTTGATTTCGTTCTCTCGGGGCGCAAACTGTTCTTTAGCCTGTTTTGTGAAAATTAGGTTAGCGACTCCATCTCTTTACATTTACCCCACAGCGATGATGACCGAAGAATTCGTAAATAAAAAAAAGGCGCGAGATTTTTCATCCACCCTTTTTTTCCCTGACCCCCATTATTGGGAAGAGAGAGAGATAAAGGAATGGTACGCGCGAATTCGAGAAATTGGGATGGCCACAGTGGCGAATCCACTGGGGGCTTTAATTTTTATAAGAGGGGTAGACTATGTTTGCATGGATGTTTTGTTTTCTACTTCTGTGCATATGCACCTACATGTATGTTACCTTTTTTATCATCTATTATTCCTTGCACATAAATACCTCATGCTTATCTCACTACTCACTCACATACTTGTATATACTCTCCATGTAAACTTCACACCATGTGCACCTAGGATCACTTACATCCACATGTTTCACACACCACTTGTAATTGATCCATGCTTAGGTTCACTACTACACACTCGCTTGTGGATAGCTACACATCACTCACTCTCACATATCCAAGCTTAGTATAATCTTTGTGCTCAATGCTATATTTAATTTTTATACTTGTACATTGTCCCCTGTTTAGTATAATGATCATCATGCAAAATAGCAATACTCTCTCCATAATATACTAATCAAGAATCATAAACTTTGAACACTACATCACCAAAGGGCATGGCTATTGACCAAATTTTGTCCGATTATTAGGGGTCACTTAGCTTAAGTGATATGACTCTCACCTTCCATTGGCCAAGTACCTTTGATGTATATTGAAGCTTCCCCCCCCCCCCCCCCCCGCATCATACCCCTTTTCAATGTCATAACGATAGGTATATCGTAGGTTAATCATTCACGTACAACAATTATATTGAATTCCCTCTCACATGTAATATCCCCACGAGGTATATAGTGAGGTAATTAATGTACACTCAGTGATATCAAATGGCTTGTCCACACCTACCGATTGCCCTCAAAAGAAAGATGTATATTATTGAAGTCATGCCAAAGGTGGAACCCTTCCAATTAACGCAACAACTGAATACCCTCATATAGGTGTCAGTACTAAGGCACTCATATTTAGTTTGCTGATTTCTACCTGAAACTCTGTTGAAATGACGGGTTGGCATGCCGCCCAAATTTTTGTGCAGTTCTTAAAAATGGTACCCTGTCCATGAGCCTGGCAAAAATTCCATCCTTTTTTTACATTTTTTTCAACCCAATTTTCCCAGGCTCGGGTCCCGTTCGGAATTTCGTTTTTACATTTAGGTAAACCTATTGCAAGTGAGAACATAATAATAACCATGTTGAGACCCGTCTCTTGTTTTTCCTTTTTCTTTACCAAAAGTGTCAAACACATTTTTCCCAATTTTATCAAAAATTCCAAAAGAATTCTTCCTTCCTTATACGGAAAATATTTTTCCTCCCTTTTACCCAAAAACATTTTGTCCTCCACTTTTCTAAAAATGTCAAAAATATTTTCCTCCCTTTTCAAAAATGACAGTTTTCCCCCTTTCTTTAAAAAATAAATTCAAAATTCTCTCCTTGTTAGGTCAATCGCATACCCAACCCTTGGTCCAGCTCCCTATTGTCTTCGGTCTTCTGTCGAACCACCCCGAGGATCCGTCAGTTCTGTCGCTACTTTCTCCAAGTACAAAATTCACCTTCATCAACTTCCTATGTAGAATGCCAACCAAGTATCGAATGTGCAGTCAGATTTAATGATAGTTCGAGCTCAACTCATCGTCAATATTGATAACCTTCGAATTGAGGTTCACGAGATGCAAAAAAATTGACGCCCTGTTCCTAAAGAGGTCGAGGTCGTCCTCCATCATGCTATGGATCCGCTCGTACTCGAGCCTATATGGGTCGCCGAGGAATCCAACATGCTCCACGTACTCCTCCGACTAATGGTCCACCACCATCCCAACTCCCTATTTCTAATCTTGACAAACCATTGGCTAACGTACCCATGAATATTTATTTACGTGAGGAAAAATTGAACAATGTTAAGTAAGACCTCAAGATGTTGACCAAAAAATTTAACTAACTCAGAATCTCTGGGAATTACAAGGATTACACCAATATGTCTCCCTATCCTGAAGTCGGGCGGTCGAAAAAGTTCAAAATACCTAACATCGAGAAGTTTGGGCGTAGTGAACCCCTAATTGGTCATCTCCGATGTTACCATCCAACGATGACTCTCTTTGGTGCCTCTGATGAAATAATGTCCCAAATATTCCAACAGACTTTGAAGGACATCGCTCTTCGCTGGTTCTTATCTCTTGAGGAGTCAAGACCCCGGAATTGCGAGGTTGTTGTCCGCGAATTCATGTCACGATACAAGTATAAATAATAATTATAGGTTACCCACCGTGATTAGAACTTCTCAAATAGAATCCGTAGGAATCTGTCAGTGACTTCATAGCATGGTGGAGAGAGAGCAACCACCATGACCAATCGACCTTTCGAAGAGGAGCAATTTAGTATCATGAAGAAGAACTTCATTTATGAGACCTTCAAGAAGCAGGAGTAGAGATTGAAGAAAGTCTTGCCAAGATAGAAATTGAGCTGAAGAAAGTATCTGACCCGTTCGCTCCCAAAAAGTAAGAGAAGCCTACCAATACCGCAATTTTAACCATCAAAATCTAAGCCTGCCACTTCATAGGAACCATAAAGCCATCCTAACCCAGTAAAAAATGAGTACACTGATCTTTAGGCTCCCCTCTCCAATGTTTACCAAGATATCTTAAGCCAAAATATTATCAAGATATTGGACCCTCATCCATTAGCAAACCCAGTTCCCAAAAATTTCAAACCAGACGCCCATTGCGACTTTTGCCAAAGTGCGGGCCATACCACTGATCAATGTTTCCACCTTCGAAATGTAATCCATGGTCTGATTGACTAGGCTATCATTGTCCCACCAGCCAATCGTAAATCAAAAAATACCCACAATCCACTCCTAAATCATACAACTGCCATTTTCTAAGAAGAAGACCCAAAATTTGATCCATCTACCCATATCGTACCGAGTAGATAACCCATCATACTCATATATTCCCCTAAGCCCCTCTAAGTTCTCCCACATTTTCTCCTATATCCTACATGTTTCACTGATCAGGCTCTGTCACTCCCTATAAGAGCATGCATTACTGTTCATACCCTTTCCAAAGGAAAATATATGAAATTATCAGTAGTGTTGAAACAACTTCTAGAGTTTGGTCTAAAATTGCCCTTAAAAATGACCATTGACTGCTAGAGATTCAATAAATTATTCTTAAAAGCTCGGAAGTGGGTGCTAGATTTAGATAATTGAGTAGTACCTACCGATAAAGTGAGTTTAAATGATGTGGTCCAAATCATGGTTGACTTATTGCCACAAACTAGTGAAATTTGCGGTATGTTCGAGCTACTTCATGCTTTGAAACTACAAGGTCACCTATTCCCTTCACTTATACATCTCCCCATCAAATAGAGGATATATGCGAAGAAGCCGTTGAGGTTGTGGAGTGCATTGACTTTTCAGGGAAAGATAATGTCGTTAACATCGGATGGGGGGACGAATTTTATAGTTCAGATGGAGATCAAAGCCAAGAAATACTAGTCTAATAGCAAAATTGTTTGGAATGACATCGTTTGAGGATATGCTAGGAGAAATAAACAAGGTGGCTGAACAACCCGAGATAAAAGAAGAAATGGAGTTTTTATTTTTTCCCTCTTCTGTGAACCATATGACTAGATCAGAGATGTAAGGACAATATTTTATAAATGTCTGAGTTAGAATCTAGGAATTTTCTGTCTTTCCTAGATCACAGTTAGTATGTTTAGTACCGCTACATTTGTCACAGGCCCCTAGAAGACTTAAAAAAACCAGGGGGTTGGCCATTGATTAATATAGAGAACCAATTTTAGGAGATAATTCTCCAAATGATATCTATTCAATCTTCACTATACTCAAACTTTCTTAGGACATTAATAAGGAACCACTAAGAAACCATGTCATAAGCCTTAGTCATATCTAATTTAATGAAAACATTAACTCCAAGGTTTTTTCTATCAAGAAGGTGCAACATTTCTTGCCAAAGCAAAATGTTATCTAAAATATTTCTACCTTTTATGAATCAAGATTCATGGGGAGATATCAAGTTAGGAAGGACAACTCGTAATCTAGTGTTTATAATTTTGGAGATAACTTTATTACTAAAGTTACACAACTAATAGGTCTATAGTTTTTGCAATCTATATAATGCTTTTGTTTAGGGATAAGACATATATTAGTAGCTCCCCAACTTTTAGGGATCTCTTTACCAAAAAATAAATATTTAATTGTTTTCAATCAGCTCATGTTTAATGATGCTCCATCATTTTATGTAAAAGAGACCATTGAATCCATCAAGACCATCTTGGATCTCAGTTTTAAGAGACTGAATGGTTGTATTTATCTCTTCTTCTTCAGTAATTTTGATTATATCCTAATTTATGACATTCGAAATAAGGTTGGGGATATATTGAAGAAAATGAGGATTATCTTCAGTACCTTCTGCAGTAAGAATTGATTGGAAGTAATTGACAACGACTTCATTTATTTTTCTTTATCTTTCTCCAAGACGCCATGATTATTCCTTTTTTTTTAATAATAAGACTTCTTTTAGAATTATTGACTACATAATCAAAGTATTTAGTGTTCAAGTACCCTTGTTGGCACCATTTTATCCTAGCGTTTTGGATCCAAAATTGTTCTTCACATTTAATAGCCCAGTTAAGCTTAGCTTTAGTTTCCTCCATAGAAGATCTATTCTCCTGAGTAGAATTATTCTGGTAAGTATCTTCAAGAAAAAGCAACTCATCTTCAATATTTCAGATTTCTTGAAAAATGTTTTTAAATGAGCTTTTATTCCATGATTGAATATCCTTTTTGAGGACTTTAAATTTCATGGAAAATTTATTTAAGTGACTACCAGAGTTATCTTTGGACTAGGAATTTTGAACAACAGATAGAAAATCTTTGTGATTGATCCACATGTTTAAGAATAAAAGGTTTAATGATGTGATCAGGTATTTGGCCAAAGGTGACTAGGATATGTGAGTGATCCGAACAATTTTTATTGAGGATTTTAACTTTGGTTTGTGGAAATGTTGAAAACCATTTATGATTTATAAGACCCCTATCTAATTATTCGCATATACCTCTATCCAAGTCTCTATTATTGAACCAAGTATATTTAGTGCCTATGTAACCTAGATTAGTGAGCCCTGAATTTTGAATACATTTATTAAATTTTTCAACACCAATATTGTCTATGACTCTACCCCCAATTTTCTCATTGCTATCAGCAACAGTGTTAAAATATCCTATAGCGTTGAAAGGATCATTGTTACAACTGCTAGAGTTATGTTCAATGTTATGCCATAAATGTAATCTTTCTTATCTCGTACATTTAGCATAAATAATGTTTATGAAGATTTTATTTTAAAGAGTAGGATGTGAGATTTCTAAAAGGATATTTTGACTGTTGTCAGAGATTGTTCTAGAGTTAATGTCAAATCTCGAGAACCACCATATTTTATTATTAATATTGGCTTCCCCTCCTTCACAATTAAGGTGAAATTTAAGATTTTCAAGATTAATTTTATCAATTTTAGGTTCAAAAATAGCTATGAAAGGAAGTTTGTGAGACTTACAGAGCCTTTTGAGTCTTCTCTTGGCTGCTTTGTTCACTAATCCTCGAGCATTCCAGATTATTGTATCTATCATTGAGATCTTGGAAATGAGACGTTTGTGTTCTTCTTTTGGCTGGCTCTTGTGATCCTTTTGAACATAGGATCCACCACTTGATGAGACTTTTTGAGATCCTCCTTTTTGGTCTTTGGGAGATTTTGCAGCAATTTTTGAGACAGGATCATCTCTTCCCTTTTCTTCTTATTATTCTGAATTTTAACTTCCAATGGTTTTGAGAAAATGAGTAATTCTTCCAACATTTGAGTGCTTCTGGTAGGACTCACTTCAGAATCTGATTGAGATAAACAATCATAGAAAGATTATTTCCCTTTTTTAGGTAATTCAGTAGCATCATGTTGGAGTTGAAGAATATCAACAATTCTTGTGTCCTTATAATCAATGTCTAAAGATTTTATTTTATCGATATGCTCTTGAAGAAGTTCTTTTAGGAAAGCCCTCTTTGGTACTTGTTCTTTTGTTGGTAGTGGAAATTCCCATGGAGCCACCTACATCCTTGCTCTTAGATTGAATATCAATCTGACCTAGCTCTTGAAGAGGATTAACTTGTTCTTGATGAGAAGAGATTTGAATGGTCTCCTTTGCAACTGTGACATCCAAATTTCCTCCTATCAATCTTTCTTGAATTTTCAGATTAGGTTTCATTTATTTTTTATTTTGGTTAATTTATCTAATCTTAGAGGTATAGACATTATTTTCTTGGGATATTTGGTAGTGATTAAACACTTATCTTCACAATGACCCTCTTTAAAACATTTTCCACAGTAATGGGCACTGTTCTAAAAAACCCGCCTAGGCTTGAGGCTTGGGAGAAACGCCCCGCCTTAAGATTTTGACACCTTATGCTTGATAAAACCCTTAAGGTCTACTTTTTCTCTAAAAACAACAATACTTTAGTGAAACGATATCACCTTTTAAAGATTTTTTTATAAATCGGACCATTGTCTCATCCAAAATAATCAAATAGTATTTTTATTTACAAATATTCAGACATATTTTTATGATATGTACAATTTTAGTATTTTAATAGCCTTGTTATGGTTAAAAAATATTAAAATACATTAAAAAGACCTAAACGCCTTTTCACACCTTTTTACGCCAAGGCCCGCCTAGGCTTCTAAGGCTTAAGGCTTGGCCTCCACGCCTCGATCATGCCCTGCGTTTTTTAGAACCTTAGTAATGGGGTATATTTTCATGTGCAATTTCTTGCCAAAACCCGTGATCTTCACACCCTAACCATAAACGATTAGGTCTTATTTGGACTAGGTTTAATTCAACACAAACGCGAGCCACACTTGGTCTATTGATTGTCACTGTTGAAGCATCTAATTTGAAAGGTTTTCCAACAACTTGGGCCAAAGAATATAAATATTATTTAGCAAAGAAATGGATGGGTAAACCAGGGAAAGAAATACACACAGGAACAATGGGATTCTCTTGATCTAATCTAAACTCCGGTGTCCATTTGAAAGATATCATAGGGAATTTTATAATGTACCACTATTCTTTCATCCAAAGTCTAACAAAGTATTCTTCAGAATTTAATCTAATGAGAATGTGCTTTTGGTCTAAAAGACCAATTATGTAGGCAGCCTTTAAACCAAATGTTACAAAATGTTTACGAATAATGTCCAGACTTGGTCTTCCATGGGAGAATTTACCCACAATTGAGAGTTTGAATAGGTCAGCAAGTTTCTTGATATATTCTTTAGAGAAAATAATGGTTGGTTCTCCTCTAAATTTTGAAGGAGCTTTGAGTGGAATTTTATATGTAGAAGATGATGATGTGAAGACACTAACGAAAGATTTGGACCAAATCATTTTATTAGGATGGGGGTCAGGGGGTTTAGGTTCGGTTTCCATTAAAGACCCTAATGAGAGTTAGGGTTGAAAATTGGGGAAGAAGATGGAGGAATTTTTAGGCTAGAGAGAGAATAAGGCGTGAGGACTGATAATAATTTCTATGGGATTATGCCCAAGTCCTCATTTGTCTGCAACACTACCACGATCACTCCTATGGATATGTAGCATCAACGTATAGTTCATGTGAACTTTAGAGATTTTGACAAATTAGCTGAAAAGGACCGAGTAAGTGTCTCTCCATCTCTTGGAAAGTCGTCTTTCGTGGTTTATGAACCTTGTCAGTTGGGAAAGCAAGCCTATAGTTCCCATTGGAAGTTGAATTCCATTACCATTTCACGAGTGCTTGAGTTCATACACATGAATCTTATGGATCATACTCGTACAAAGAGTTTGGGTTGTAAGAGGTATGTCCTCGTGATGGTATATGATTTCTCTCATTATTTGATTGTAGGTTTTCTGAGAGAGAAATCTGATGTTGTGGAATTTCTTACGACCAAGTTTCGTGTCCTGCAAAATAAACACGGAGCCACTATCAATAGAATACATAGTGACAACAACACTAAAATATTCTGGTATCAAACATGATTTTTCGATCTTGAAGACTCCTCATCAAAATGGGATTATTGAGAGGAAGAATCAGACGATTCCGGTGATGCAAACGGTGAATAATATTTACCTTTGTCCACACAAAATTTAAACGCCCTACGAATTATGGACTGGAAAGAACCCCAACCTTTCATATTTTCGTGTCCTTGGGAGTAAATGCTATATCCTACGGGACTGAGATCAATTAGGAAAGTCCGACTCCTAGAGCAACAAGGGAATATTGTTTGGATATTCATCGACTAGTAGTGCATATAAAGTTTTTAACCCGAGAATCTCTAAGGTTATGGAGTTAATAAACGTCACCCTATGAGATGACGTACCACCATCTTATATGAGGACGACACACTTTCTATTGGTTATCCCATTATGCCTCACAAACCTAGAGTGGACCCCATTCCTGATTTAGGGGACACTCTTGCTTGGGTTCGTAAGAGTCATGATCCTACTACTATTCTAGGAGATCCTACCCTAGGGTTCAAGAGTGGTGCTCAGCTAGAGAACGTTGTTAACCATGTTTTCTACACGTCCAAAGTCGATCCCAGGAACTATAAGGAAACACTCAAAGATGAACACTAGATATGAGCTATGCAGGAGGATTTGCTTTAGTTTAGAAAGAATGATGTTTGGGAACTGGTCCCCCGTCCTAGTGAGACAAATATAATAGGTACCAAGTGGATCTTTAAGAATAAGGTGTATGAGACTAGTAGGTACTATTATCCAAAATAATCCTAGGTTGGAGTCTGTAAGTGGGACTCTCTCACTTGGCATTTGGTATTCCTTTTATACCAAAGATAGTTTATTCGGCTATTCGAATGTTGATTAGGACGGGGATGCAGAAGAATATAGGATCACTTCTGGTGGGTGTTTCTTCTTTGATTTTTCTATTGTCTCTTGGTTGAGCAAGAAGCAAAAATCCATCTATTTGTTCACTAAGAAGGCTGATTACATAGCCACCGGGAGTTGTTGCACGCAACTTCTATGGATGAAGCAGATGTCGGAGGATTATGGGATATCATAGGACACCATGACTATTTACTATGATAACACGAGCACGATGAACATATCCCGTAATCCTGTCCAGCATTCGCGCACAAAGTACATTAGGATAGGTGAGAACTTTATTCGTGATTTTATAGAAGAAAAGGTCATATCCTTGACTTTTGTATCTACCGACCTCCAGTTAGCGGATATCTTCACGAATCCTTTAGATGCCCTTACATTTGAGAGTCTTAGGAAGTCTTTAGGAATTTTCACAGTGGACTGAGGGGTGGTCACCATGTCTAGAGTAGGATGCATTTTTCATGTTCATATCATGTGATTCCTATCTCTAGATTGTATCACTTGCATCATTATTTGTTTGTTTGTTTTTATTGTTTTTAAAAATTGAAATATTCAAAAAGATTTTATTATTTGAATTTTTTTAGAAACAGCAAAAAAGATTTTTGTTTTATAATTTCTTTTTTGAAAAATACAAAAAGAGTTTTGTATTTTGTTTAGACCATTTATGGATGAGCATTTTAGATAGCCATAGTCACAACTTCATTCCATATTCCATGTGACTGTTTGATAGTGATTTGAGATGGTACATCATTTCATCCACATGCTTTATGTTGTTTGAAGTCTTTTATATGAGATTAGTGATATCTTATACATGTTTGGCTCCTTATCTCCTTTAATTCACACATGCACGGTATTATTTGAGTATTGTAATTGTCTATGACATATTGGATTAAGTGTTTCCATCTCAATTCTGTCTATACAACAACCAAAATGCAATAAAACTTGACAAGATTGTAGTGCATGTAAAAACTGTTTATCGCGAGGACTTAATTGCAACAAAATATGACGAGTAAATCATGGGAAAAGACAGTGAGAGCTCAAATTTATCCCGTCCTGAAAGGCACCGTTTGAAAAGATCCCCAAAAAAATTAAATGGCAATAAAAAGCAAAATATGCCAAATCAAATGGGCCAATAGGTTTTAGTTTCGTCACCTCAAAAGAAAAAAATATATAATGTTTAATTATTTATGAGGGAGTTTGGATGGAAAGAAATGAAAAACGGGTTTGCACGTCCTTCAAAGTCATGAAAAAGAGTTATAACGTTTTCGACGATATTGGTGTTGAAATCACTTTGAGCTTTGATTTATTGATTTGATTGAGTTAATTTGTTCTAATTCCACAATTTTTACACCTAAGGAAGATATTGAGTTCATTAATTAGGAATATCCAACATTCATCATGCACATATGTTATGGTTGTATGTATTGATTTTATTGTCAAATTTTGTTCACATCCCTACATTTCCACTATCACCGACTTGGTTGTTTTGGTGTTCTTTCATGTTGTGATTTATTTTTGTGTAGTTTGTAAGAAAAATTTTGAAAAATTCAAAAAGTAAAAGTTTGATTACCTTGTGACATTATCCATTTGCATTTGATTTATGTTCTTCATATTTTTCTATTTGGGGACATCATAAAAGGGGGACAATGAATTATGGGAGAGAATTTTATTTGATTTTATAGTGATTTGCTTGAGCATAAATTGATACTTACTTTTGCTTATCATTATATTTCCAACTACTACGTGTCACGGCCATTATTTCTTGTCTCATGTGTGTAGATAATTAATGGAGGATTATTTTTACACACCGTGGTGATGATAAAGAAAGATTGAAGAGTTGGAGATTTGAAGATATAGAAGTTTGTTTAAAGAAATGCATTTCGTATTTCTAGTTTTGGGTTTTAATGGAGATATTAAGTAGTATGCCATTTGGTATTTGTTTGGGTAGCATAATTCGGATTTTTTATGTATGTACCGACATAGACATATGGGGAGATTTGTAAGGACATGATTTTATAAATGTCCGAGTTAGAATCGAGGTGTTTTCTGTCTGTCCTAGATCACAGTTAGTATGCCTGATATCTCTACATTCAACAAGTCAACATGATAATCCACGACAGCCTTGATCAGAATCCATGCATCCATCATCTTCCTACATGCATCATGCAACATGTAACGTAATTTTTAACCATTACCAATACTCCACTCATGATTATGGTAAAATAATTTATTTGGATTGTATTTTATTTACATAAATATTTGAGAAATTTTTATTAAACATCTTTAAGGGGCTAGAATGCTTTTACTTCGCAATATAATTTTTTTCTAGATGTAGAGGCGAAGAAAAAATCTCACTGATGTCGTTTGAGCGAGATTGGCTGGTCGTTCACGCGACATAGTCATCTCGAGTGATGTCGTTCAAGCGATGTGGCCAGACATTCAAGTGACCATGTACTTCATTCGAGCAACGCACCGCCCCAATTTTTTTTATTTAAGGTAGTGCCCATTCTACACATTTTTCATATCTATTAACACTAACGATTCTGCAATTATTCTGTCTAGCAACACACTTCATTTTTTCAAGGTTTAATGCCTTTTGGATTCACAAATCCTTCCCAAATATTTTTGTGAATCTTTAAACCATTGATACAATTGTTCTACTCATATGGGAATGACCTTGTGGACAAGAAGGGTCTTTATGCACTGCTGAGATTGGAGTTCTTGTGGGACCTCTTGCTGACAAATGCTGTCGACGACGAACTGACACATGCGGGTATTCGTTAGTCAAAATGGTATTTTCCTATGATTGTAAGATGTTACATATTATAGTGAAATAAATAGTTTTGCCTCTTTCGGTGATTTTTTCACATATTCTGATTGACTTTTCATGCTTGGCTTGATTTATTTAGTTTGTCACAATCTTGTTGCAAGAGTTAGGATTTTTTAGACTAGAAATTGTAATTTAATTAAACAAGTTAATAATTGATTGCTGGCGGACTCTCAAGTGAGGCATTACTAAGTTCCAAACACATAATAAACAGCGATCGACAAAGAGAAAGGTGTTAAGAATCTTCCTCTACCACAAACGACCTTCGAGGAAAGAAATATCCTCTATAAGTTGAAGAACACCCAAGGTAACATCACTCTGTGTGGACTCTTTATGTCTTCCTAGCTACACCGGCATGCCTTGATCAAAGTACTTACCGGTCCCACCGTCCCTTCCTCCACCACGCTAGAAGAAGCAGTGAATCTTATCGAATCCCTAACCTCTACTAGAATAATCTCTCTCTCCAAAAAATAAACCCCCAACATTGGTCGAAACCATAACTATGCTCTCAATATCTTTGTCAAAGTCATGGGAAAGACCGTGCCACTTGTCGATAATGGATCAACTCTTAATATTTTCTCATTAAGTACCATTAATTGTTTGGGACTGAAAGTGAGTGACCTTTCTCCAACCTCTTTCGCGGTGTGTGCTTATGATATTACTTGTCAAGAAATGATGGGATCCATAAATCTTAAAGTAGGGGTTGGCCTTATAAATCCTATTTTTGAATTCCATGTCTTTAATATCTCGGCTTATTTTAATATGTTCCATATATGAACATGACTCCACTAAATCAAGGGTGTATCTTCTTCTCTCCATCAAAAACCGGAGTTCTTTGCCAATGGGAGGGTTATAACCATCTTGGCCGATGATGATAACATTGATAATAAAAGCGTTAGAAATCCAATACTAGAGTACAACAAGGGTCAAATGATATGTATCTATTAGGCTTTCGAGTCAAACCTCCTAGAAGGGATGATTTCAAAGATAGGGTTTGTCTGAAGTATAACCCTTACGACAACGTCAATGTGATACAAATTTTTAAGAACGTGAACTTCCTGCCCGGACTAGTGTTGGGACGACGAAACAAGGAATAATTGAACTCATTTTCATAAAGAAAGCTTTTACTCCGTATATAATGTGCTATCAACAGTCAGCAGAAGAACTAAGAATGATCCCCTTGCCTTGATTGAACAGACAGCTAGAAAATACCAAGACTGTCTCAAGTGATTCCTTGAACAAAAGATTCATCAGAGAGGGTGAAGATTTCCCCTTCTGCATTTTTCCTGAAACAAGGTATGATCATGTTGATTAGAATATGAAACTAGTAATGGAGATCTTTTTCCAAGACAGATACTCATGGGCCAAAAGTTTCGAACATCATGTACAGCCACACATTGAGTAGACCATAGCCGATACCAGATATTTTGAGGGAAGTTATTATGATAATTCACTCAACTTCCATATACTATTTTCTGACACTCTCCATGATCCACTCAAGCAATACATCAACGGATCCATCTCATCTGATCAAAGTTGCTAATGCACCTATCCTCAACTGGAATGTTGTACTTGTTCCACCAGCTCATATTCAAACCATCCCAGTTGTTTATCCCATTTTCTCTTCTTTTATTACTCCTCCTTAATTTGATGTAATCAATACCTCCTTCGATGAGGTTCTCAATGTTATTTTTTATAATAATGAAATAAACGAAGATTTTGAGTATCTTATTGTGCCTTCCATTAATTGTCCTGATGTTAATCAAACTCTTGATGATGATAGTTTTACAAATAAATAATTCTTAACTTATCCTAATAAGGATAATAACAAACATCATAATCAAGTTCAAGTTAATGAAGATGAAATTGTTATTATTAATCTCGATTCTAGTAGCCAAATGCGCGAGATTATGATAGCGTCCACCCTTGACGAGCAAGAGCACACGTAACTCGAGGAGTTACTGAAGGAATTTGTTAATGTCTTTGAATGGTCCTACAACGATATTCCCGACATTAATCCTGAGATCGCTCAGTATTAGATCCCAAGTATCCCCAAATGCAAACCATTCAAATATAAATTGTAAAAGCTTTGCACAGAATGTTCGCTCAAGGTTAAGGAAGAAGTGATCAAACAATTAAACGTCGGTTCCATTCATGTGACCGAATATCTCATATGGCTAGCCAATATCCTACTCAGGCCAAAATTAGGAAGGAGGGTTCGCATGTATGTTGACAACCTAGACTTGAACAAGGCCTATACAAAGGATGATTACCCACTACCAATTATCTACATGATGGTGGACAACATGACCACTCACGCTCTTATGTCATTTATTGTTGGGTTTGACCGATATAACAAGATCAATGTGAACTCAGATCATTAAGAGAAAATTGCATTCATCATCCATTAGGGAACTTTTTACTACATTGTTATTCCATTTTGGTCTAAAAATGCAGAGGCTACCTACCAAATGACCGCCACAACCATCTTGCATGATCTGACACACAAAGAAGTTGAGGTCAATGTGGATGATATGATTATCTAGTGTAAGACAGGGAATGTCATTTTTTCGCTCTCCGAAAGTTCTTCGTGCGACTACGGCAATACCAAATGTGACTTAATCAGCATAAATGTGTCTTCGGCGTTACCAAATGAAAGCTCTTGGGATTCATGGTTAGTGAGAATGGAATAGAGCATATGCTTCTAAGCTAAAATCCATACTCGATATGCCACCACCCCGAACAGAGAAGGAAGTTCGAGGATTCCTTGGAAAATTAAAATATATCAGTCGGTTCATCAACTAGTTGAATTCTATATGTGAACCCATCTTCAAGATCCTCCAAAAATATTTCACCAAGGTTTGGAACGAAGCTTGACAAGAATCCTTTGATCGAATCAAGCAATACCTAACTCGACCTCTGGTACTCATGCCACTGTAACCTAGTCTTCCTCTACTCCTATACCTGACTGTAAAAGATACTAAAACTGGGGCTTTGCTAGAGAAATACAATGAAGAATACCACAAAGAGAGAGACATCTACTATGCCAATCACTAGTTGGTTGAGTACAAAGTTAACTACACAGCCTTAGAAAAAGCAAATGCTACCCGAATCTGGGTCACCCAAAAATTATGGCACTGTATGATATCTTTTCCATCAAAATTGTTTCAAGAATGGATCCCATCAACTACCTACTCAAGAAGCCTTCCGTTTCCAGACGAATGGGTTGATGGTTTATGCTTTTAGCCGAGTTCGATATCATTTATGTCACTAAGAAAGCCATAAAAAGGAGAGCCATCAGTGGCAACCTCGTTGACTACCCTATGGAAGATGCTGATGTCTAAATTTTTGAATTCTCAGATGAGAATATCCTTTGTACCTCCCAATTAGACCTCCGATGGAAAATTTTCTTCACCAGTGCTACCAACAATAAAGGGTTTGCCATTGGGATACTCCTTATTTCCCTTGACGACTCTTACACTCCCATTTCCATTAGGCTGGATTTTCCCTGCACCAACAACATGACTGAATACTAGGCATGAATGATAGGCCTTAAAGTTTCTCTCAAGAAAGAAATTCGATACCTAGATGTCTATAGGGATTCAAACCTCATCACCGATCAAATACTCGGAAGATGTAAAGTCAAGGAAGAGAAACTCTTACACTTCCATGCCCACCTAGAAGTTCTAGCCTCCTAATTCCAAGATATCTTCTTCCATTACATGCCCTGAGCAAAGAACAACCCAGCCCATAACCTAGATACCTTAGCCTCCATGATTGAAATGCCCGATGTCAATGTGCCACCTGTGCTATGGGAAGACCCCACTAGCCGACTCGAACCCTCTTGGGGGAAAGACATCACATTATATACTTGACGGCATCAAATAGCTCGATAAAAAATTTAGATAGTCATATTTCACCGTCATGTAGGTATAACACCTCCTCCTCCAAGATTTGTCGGACTACTCTCTCCCTGAGATACCAAGAGTAGACAAATTCATGCACCAACAAATGATGCAAGTTCACATCCCCCCATGTTACACCCGTGTGATGGATGGTCACCCCACGGGGATAGAAGGTCACCTGTAATATCCTCAGCAAAAAATCAGTATCTAAAAATATCATCAAAGAAAAATGTTGTTAGAAAAGAAAGAAGGATTTACCTTATAACTCGTCAGGCCATTCAAGACCTGAGGCACCGCCTCCGATGAGAGAGACTTCTTTGATCGTCGATTGGACCTCCACCACCTGTAAATTTGACATAACTCCCAAATAGACTCATACTTCAACGCTATCGATTGGGTGTTAAACAAAATCACCTTATAGAACCACGTCTGTAAAGGAAGAAAGGTAAGAAACTAATAAATTAAGAATAAAGTGCATAAAGGAAAATGTGAATGCATAAAGGAAAATGCTCAAAATAAAGAATACCTCAAGAAGATACTGTGACACCCCGCCTAATTAAATACCGGGCGATCACTCCTTTATTAAATTAAATCAAGGGTAACAGTTGGTTCATTCTCAGCATCACTATCGATAAAAATAAATTTTCCAATTTAACACCCTAAATAATTAAGCTAAGTGTCAAAAACATTTTTTTTATACAAACTTCCAAAATTTACTTAAAGAAAAAGGTTTATTTATATAAAACAACATTTCTACAATTAAGAATCACACCACGATAAACCAAATAATATAATACATTCGTCAATCGAATGCCAACATATGAAAACTAAAATCACAAGTCCATACTGAATAAATCCCAAAGAACAATACTGGAAATGACTGAAATATAAATGTCTCGATAACAAATAAATAATGGAAAGGGCGACACGTGCCCAATAAATGAGAGTGCTAGAAGTGGAGTCAATAAAAGAAGCCATCTACTTAAGTGACCTGCAACTCCCACCTAAGCTGCAGCACGTTCCTCTCAAGGGATCCTAAGCAAGACGCCCCTGTGGCTGGGCACCTGAAAATATACATATATATACAAGAGAGAGAGAGAAAAAGAAACGGGTCAGAGCCCGAAAGTGTTTGATTTTAAAATACGTTTAGCAAGTATTTAAATTGATACAGGCCAATGCAATAACATATTAGTACGTCACTCTCTTGAGAAAATACTCACCCCTCTTCTAATGTGCACACCTATCGCACTAACCTTCTCCACGGTTTCTTATCATTTAACGCACTAGTCTTTCTAAAAGATTTAACTTAACTTAGATTACTCGCAAGATTTATAATTCACGACTCCATTTTAAAAAGAATGTTCCGAACAGTAATCAAAGTCCTCCATTTTAACTGTATAAAATCAATAAAGTTTTACAGTGATATCTTATACTTTTTCAAAACAAGTATTTAATAATTTGAGTCAACAACCATGTCATACTTATCAAATCTCAGTAGACAGTTTCAAATATCATAATCTCATATATATATTAACTACTCGTATAATATATATATATATATAACAGCACCCCGAATAAAACTATGGTGCGTGCATACTTCCACTATCCAAACCCCATACCACTCAAATCAAGGGGAATACAAATTCAGAATCACTCTCGAATTGTATTAACACATATACAAATAATATCGAGGCGAAGCATAGATTCCAAGTCTCTAAGAGGATGGCACATACTCGCGTCTCTTAGGACCGTCTGAACTATCAATTCGATAGCCTGTACCAAGGATATATATCTTCTAGGGTACAAGTCAATATACCCCATAAAGGTCCCATCGAGATAAGACTGTCCCAGCGCGGAAACCTCAAGGATAGCAAGTAGCGCGGTATGTTTTTCACATGTATATAATATATGTACACACAATCATATAAATATACCACTTTATCATATTAACATAGGTTCTTCACGTTACCCATAATTATACCATTTATCCTAAATTTCACTTTTATAGAAATACGTATAAGGTTTCGTTCCTAACCTTAACTCGAAGGGTTTTCTCACTTATTACCTAACACTCGTGGGCTATATCCTCACAAATCTAAATTTCAGTAAGTGTCTTTATTAGGTTCCAACGTAACTCTCTTACGCACCTCACCCTTTAAATTCATAAATCCATTAACCTAAAGTAAATATCCCATAAATACCATTATCGTTAAAGATTAAAGGTTCCAACATTTATTCATATCCCCTACTGGTCCTCAATGTCTCTCAAATCAATTTATCAAGAGTGCCCAAGAATTATATCATGACAATTTGAATTTAACGCATTTAAAGAGGGAATTAGGAGTCTACCAGGAGGGGTCGATCGTTCGAATCTTGGGGCTCGATCGATCGAACCTTCGATCGATCGAAGCTCTAGGCTCGATTGATCAAGCAGGTCTGGGCAAAATTCTGCAGAATGCAGTTACGGGTTTCATCCAACTTCTTCATCTAAAACGATGTGTTTCCATTCTAATCGCCCCAAAAATCCTACTATCATCATTATAACATTATACCAGGTGTTTATAACGTAAAGCATGCATGTAACTATCATTAAACATGGATAATTAACTCAAAATCCCATCTAATCATCAAGAACCCTAGAGTTTTTCTAAAACAAGGTTCTAATCTATTTTTACCAGAAATTCCTTCTAATTTAACATCAAAATTTTGTGGGTTATATTCCTCTACATGACAAAGGTTCCAGAATTTCCATATTATCAAAACTACATGCATTATCCTAACACAATTTGATTTTTCTTCCATAGTTTCCATCTCTAAACAATCCAAGACTAATATAAAGATTGCATTAACGAAAATACACAAGTCAAATACTTGCCTGGGATTTTTGGTATGCAGATTTTTGGATTATTTTGGTATGACTGCGTTCCTTGTCTCGCGATCTACACGGTGGTGGTGGTGGCCGTGAAATCCGGTGGCTTTTTGGCCTTGAATTTGCCTTGGAGCTCTCTCCTCTCTTCTCCAATAGCCGTCACTTGATTTCTGAAAGTTCTAACCCTAAAAGGCTAACCTAATGGCTGATAAAGATGGCTGAAATTCGTGGGTTTAATTACCCAATTATGTAAAATGACTAAAATGCCCTCCCGGGGTACTAATTAGGCCTAAAAACGCCCCGAGACCCAAACTAAACCCCCAGGTACACTTTTCTGACTATCTCGACCCTTCTGGACGCGTTGGCTCACTCAAAACGACCATACGAACAACTTATAAAATATTTACTTTTTATTTAACAAAATTAGTCCCGACGTGACACGGGCACGTCCCAACTTAAATTTCCGAAATAGTCATTTAATTCACTTATGACATTCAATATAACCAATATAGTATATCACTATGCTCATTAGTAATATTCAACAAGTTTCCCATAATTACTAACTCTCGTCACGTTAATAATTATAACATAATTAATTTTCGGATTTTTATTAAATAATCATTCTCATTAAATTTAATAAATCCCCAAATTAATATAGCATAAAAATACGGGGTATTACATACTTCCCCCCCTAATAACGGAATTTCGTCCCAAAATTCGGAAAATAAGGCATACCTGGTAAAAACAACTCTGGATATCTCTCGCGTATATCTGCCTCACGCTCCCAAGTGGATTCCTCCACATTATGATGCTCCCACTGGACTCGCACAAGTGGAACTATTTTCGACCTGAATCTCCTCTCACTATAGTCTAGAATAGCCACTGGTCTCTCCTCGTAAGAGCTATCAGACTGTAAATCTATCTCATCTATCGCAATGTGAGTATAGGCCATATCATCCCGAAGATATCGTCTTAACGACGAGATGTGGAATACATCGTGGATGCGATGTAAATGTTCTGGCAATCCCAACCTGTATGCAACCGGCCCAATCCTCTCGATGATGGGAAATGGTCCCACATACCTCGGGGCCAATTTCCCCTTCTTCCCGAACCTCATCACTCCCTTCATAGGAGATACACGCAATAACACTTGATCTCCCACATTAAACTCCCGGAAGAACCGTTTCGCATCGGCGTAGCTCTTCTGCCTGTCCTGGGCTACTCGAATACGACTCCTGATTATCTCAATCCTTGCGGAGGTCTCCTGAATCACTTCTGGTCCTAGCAACTTGTTGTCCCCCACCTCGAGCCAACCAGTTGGAGAACGACAAGGCCTTCCATACAAAGCCTCAAATGGAGCCATACCAATCGTAAACTGATAAGATTAATTATAAGCAAACTCTACCAATGGAAGATGTGGCTCCCAACCTCCTCCAAAATCGAGAACACACATGCGTAGCATATCCTCTAACATCTGATTAGTACGCTCTATCTGTCCATCTGTCTGTGGGTGATAAGCTGAACTCAACCTGAACTCAGTACCCATAGCCTCCTGAAAACTTTCCCAGAAACGTGACACAAAAATCTTGTCTCTATCTGACACAATATTCAGGGGCACCCCGTGTAATTTGACAATCTCAGCAATGAACAATTGAGCATACTGACCCGTAGTATAATCTGTCCGCACTGGCAGAAAATGAACCACTTTGGTCAAACGGTCTACAATCACCCATATAGAATCGTGGCCCTGCTGTGATGTAGGCAACCCTATAATGAAATCCATGGAAATACTCTCCCACTTCCACGCGGGTACTTCCAACAGCTGAAGCAATCCTGACGGTTTCTGGTGGTCCACCTTCACCAGCTGGCAGATAGAACACTTGGACACAAACTCGGCGATGTCCTTCTTCATCCCACTCCACCAGTATTGACGCCTCATGTCCTGGTACATTTTATCACCTCCCGGATGTACTGCAAATCGGGACCCATGAGAATGATTCATCACTTCGTGACGTAACTCCGCGCCTTCTGGAACCACCAATCTCCCATTAAATCGCAAACCTCCATCAGAACTAACAGAATAGGACTCAGCACCCTCGGCTAGAAGTCGCACAATCTGCTCCTGGCAAAACGGGTCTGTAGTCTGTGCATGTATCACCCTCGTAATAATCTCGTGTGTGACTGACATCACGGATATGAAAGAACGTGCCACTGTGTCCTGGTGACCCAATTCTTTCCACTTTGCCTTCCAGACGTCGGCTACATCGTCTACCGGTCTACGGCTCAACGCATCAGCAACTACGTTGGCCTTCCCCGGATGATATTGTATATCGAACTGGTAGTCCTTCACAAACTCTAGCCATTTGCGCTGATGCATATTCAGCTCTCGCTGAGTGAACAGGTACTGCAGTGACTTATGGTCTATGAACAAACAGAATTTCTCGCCCAATAAGTAGTGCCTCCAAATTCTCAATGTAAAGACAATCGCTGCTAACTCCAGGTTATGGGTGGGGTAATTCTTCTCATGCGGCTTAAGCTTGCGGGAAGCAAAAGCTATATCCTTCTCTTCCTGCTGAAGTACTCCCCCAAGTCCCCGTAAGGACGCATCGGTATAAACCAGGTACTCCACACCCCGTTTCGGTAAGGCAAGGACTGGTGCTGAAGTAAGCTTGTCTTTCAGCTCGTCGAAAGCCAACTGACAAGAGTCATCCCAAACATATGGTACCCCTTTGCGAGTCAGATTCGTCAATGGAGCCACTATTTTGGAGAATCCCCGAATGAATCTCCTGTAGTATCCGGCTAATCCCAAGAAACTACGCACTTCTGTCGGTGTCGTGGGCTATCCCCCTCACCTCTGACACTTTTCTCGGGTCAACTGCAATCCCCTGTTCAGAAACAACATGGCCCAAGAACTGTACCTTTCGCAACCAGAATCCACACTTTTCATACTTAGCATACAACTGATGCTCTCGTAGAGTCTGAAGAACTTGCCTCAAGTGCTCGGCATGCTCCTCCTCGGAGTGTGAATATATCAAGATATCATCTATGAAGACGATGATGAACTGATCCAATAACTCTCTGAATACTCGGTTCATCAATTCCATGAAAACGGCTGGGGCATTTGTGAGTCCGAACGGCATCACCCTGAACTCATAAGACCCATATCTCGACAAAAAGGCAGTCTTTGAAACATCCTGCTCTCTAATACGTAACTGATGGTACCCCGACCTCAGATCTATCTTCGAAAAGAATGTTGCTCCCCTCAACTGGTCAAACATATCATCGATTCGAGGTAACGGATACTTATTCCGTATCGTGACCTTGTTCAATTCACGGTAGTCCACACACAATCTCAGTGAACCATCTCTTTTCTCCACAAACAAGACTGGAGCGCCCCAGGGTGAGGTACTCCTACGAATGAAGCCCTGACCTAACAGTTGCTCTATCTGATCCCGTAGCTCTCGCATCTCTGCCGGAGCCATACGGTACGGTGCGCGTGCTATAGGTCTCATATCTGGCAGTAAATCTATAACAAAGTCTATCTCACGACTGGGCGGTAGGCCTGGTATCTCCTAAAACACATCGGAATACTCCCTGACAACAGGGATCGAATCTAAGGGAATCACAACCTCCTTAGAGGTATCCTCCTCTATGTAATACAAATGAGCGGTCGAACCTCCCTCTGGGCGAGGCATCGCCACTACAAACATCTCTTGCCCCGGAATGGAAAAAACAATGCTCCCATCGAAGCAGTCAATCATGGCTCTATAAGCTGCGAGCCAGTCCATACCAATAATCACATCATGCTCATGCATGTCTAAGACTAACATGTCTGTAGGTAATACCAAGCTACCAATCTCTACCCCCACTCCCCGGCATATAAAGAAAATAAGTGGACCACTCCCCAGGGGTGAGTCGACGCACGTCACGGTGCTCTCTGCTGTGGCTAACAACCCTAAGGCCTTCACAAAATGTGTAGCTATAAAACAATGTGTTGCCCCCGTATCAAATAATACCCGACCCATAGTACCATGGATAGGAAACATACCCTCAATCGCGGGTGGTGCCTGTGGATCTGCTGCCTGGTGGACGTTATAGACACGTCCATACTGCAATTGCCCCTGCTATACTGGAGCTGCTGGAATGGCTGGTAGGGCTGGCACCTGGGCTGGAGCTGGGAAGGCAGGTGGAAAGAGTGGTCTCTGTGGCTCATTACGGGCTCCCTGCTACTGTGGGTTCCTATCGCCCTCTAGGCAATCCTGGAGCCTATGGCCATGTTTACCGCACCCAAAGCATTGGCCTTTGAAGTTTTCGCCCCTCTGACCCAGCTGTCTACGGCCCTGCTGGCCGTTACCTCCACGTCACTGGCCCTGTTGGCCCTGATGTGCACGCTGTTGGCCTTGCTGGCCCTGCTGTTGTCCCTGCGGTCGGTGTTGGCCCTGCTGGCCCTGCTGATTAGGCTGGCCGTGATGGCCCTGCCTGAAACCCCCAAATCCCTGCCTAGAATCACCTGAACGTAATCGTTTAGCAGGGTCCCCCTAATGGGAATTCTTCTCGTGCTAACGAGTCTGTCCATGAGTTGGTGCCCCACCGGCACTATTACCCCCGGTCTTGCCCTACTGGCTAGACTCTCCTGCTCTCTTGCTTCCCTGAAGATGGAAGCGGTGATCCTGGTAATGTAGTAATGCTGCATTGAGTACGTCAATGAAAGTACTCAGGGATATATTCCCAATAAGGTGCTGACGAATCCTCCAAGCTAACCCGTCGACAAACAACAAAATCTTCTTGCTCTCAGTGGGTGCCTCATCCGGCACAATAGTGAGAAGTCTCGTGAACTCCTCCTCATACTCAGCTATAGTAAGGTTCTCCTGCTTCTGATTTAGTAATTTCTGCCTCATCTCAGTCTGCACTGCGAGTGGAAAATACTTGCGGTCAAACCGCTCCCAGAACAACTGAATAGGGATCGTGTCCCTCTCCTCCAAAGTAGTAGTGGACTCCCACCACTGTAATGCGGCTCCCACCAGCTTAAAGGAAGCCAACAACTGCTTTTGCACGTCAGTGCACTCATACATTCGGAGATGCCGCTGGATGTCCTTCTTCCATTGGCTGACTGTAACAATATCGGAGCTACCAGAAAACTCAGGGGGATGCGCTTTCTGAAAAGCATCCCGAACCCTCTCCCATGCGGATGGAAGTTGTGCTCGTACTGGCTCCACTGCCTGAACCTGGGGAGGAACCTGCTGAATCACCGCTATCGCGGCATTCACTGCCTGAGCAACAATGGCGGCTACTTCGTTTGCATTCATTGTGCCTGGTGCCGGAGCTGCTGGCTGCTCAGCTTGGGCACGCCTATCTTTCGGAGCACGTCTCGGAGGCATCTGAAATGTGAACAAGTTTATTAGTCTAAAGTTATTATCACATCTCAAATAACTGAAGACTTAAACGTAAAAGCAAGAATACAACAATCCTAAAAATAGGGCTCTATAGCAATAAAGTTACGCTGAAAGCGAAATAAGCCGTACAGATCCTATGGACTCTGGAACCTGATGCTCTGATACCACCTGTGACACCCCGCCTAATTAAATACCGGGCGATCACTCCTTTATTAAATTAAATCAAGGTTAACAGTTGGTTCATTCTCAGCATCACTGTCGATAAAAATAAATTTTCCAATTTAACACCCTAAATAATTAAGCTAAGTGTCAAAAACATTTTTTTATATAAACTTCCAAAATTTACTTAAAGAAAAAGGTTTATTTATATAAAACAACATTTCTACAATTAAGAATCACACCACGATAAACCAAATAATATAATACATTCGTCAATCGAATGCCAGCATATGAAAACTAAAATCACGAGTCCATACTGAATAAATCCCAAAGAACAATACTGGAAATGACTGAAATATAAATGTCCCGATAACAAATAAATAATGGAAAGGGTGACACGTGCCCAATAAATGAGAGTGCTAGAAGTGGAGTCAATAAAAGAAGCCGTCTACTCAAGTGACCTGCAACTCCCACCTAAGCTGCAGCACGTTCCTCTCAAGGGATCCTAAGCAAGACTCCCCTGTGGCTGGGCACTTGAAAATATACATATATATACAAGAGAGAGAGAGAGAGAAAAATAAACGGGTCAGTGCCCGAAAGTGTTTGATTTTAAAATACGTTTAGCAAGTATTTAAATTGATACAGGCCAATGCAATAACATATTAGTACGTCACTCTCTTGAGAAAATACTCACCCCTCTTCTAATGTGCACAGCTATCGCACTAACCTTCCCCATGGTTTCTTATCATTTAACGCACTAGTCTTTCTAAAAGATTTAACTTAACTTAGATTACTCGCAAGATTTATAATTCACGACTCCATTTTAAAAAGAATGTTCCAAATAGTAATCAAAGTCCTCCATTTTAACTTTATAAAATCAATAAAGTTTTACAGTGACATCTTATACTTTTTCAAAACAAGTATTTAATAATTTGAGTCAACAACCATGTCCTACTTATCAAATCTCAGTAGACAGTTTCAAATATCATAATCTCATATATATATTAACTACTCGTATAATATATATATATATAACAGCACCCCGAATAAAACTATGGTGCGTGCATACTTCCACTATCCAAACCCCATACCACTCAAATCAAGGGGAATACAAATTCGGAATCACTCTCGAATTGTATTAACACATATACAAATAATATCGAGGCAAAGCATAGATTCCAAGTCTCTAAGAGGATGGCACATACTCGCGTCTCTTAGGACGGTCTGAACTATCAATTCGATAGCCTGTACCAAGGATATCTATCTTCTAGGGTACAAGTCAATATCCCCCATAAAGGTCCCATCGAGATAAGACGGTCCCAGCGCGGAAACCTCAAGGATAGCAAGTAGCGCGGTATGTTTTTCACATGTATATAATATATGTACACACAATCATATAAATATACCACTTTATCATATTAACATAGGTTCTTCACGTTACCCATAATTATACCATTTATCCTAAATTTCACTTTTATAGAAATACGTATAAGGTTTCGTTCCTAACCTTAACTCGAAGGGTTTTCTCACTTATTACCTAACACTCGTGGGCTATATCCTCACAAATCTAAATTTCAGTAAGTGTCTTTATTAGGTTCCAACGTAACTCTCTTACGCACCTCACCCTTTAAATTCATAAATCCATTAACCTAAAGTAAATATCCCATAAATACCATTATCGTTAAAGATTAAAGGTTCCAACATTTATTCATATCCCCTACTGGTCCTCAATGTCTCCCAAATCAATTTATCAAGAGTGCCCAAGAATTATATCACGAAAATTTGAATTTAACGCATTTAAAGAGGGAATTAGGAGTCTGCCAGGAGGGGTCGATCGATTGAATCTTGGGGCTCGATCGATCGAACTTTCGATCGATCGAAGCTCTAGGCCCGATCGATCGATCAAGCAGGTCTGGGCAAAATTCTGCAGAATGCAGTTACGGGTTTCATCCAACTTCTTCATCTAAAACGATGTGTTTACATTCTAATTGCCCCAAAAATCCTACTATCATCATTATAACATTATACCAGGTGTTTATAACGTAAAGCATGCGTGTAACTATCATTAAACATGGATAATTAACTCAAAATCCCATTTAATCATCAAGAACCCTAGAGTTTTCCTAAAACAAGGTTCTAATCCATTTTTACCAGAAATTCCTTCTAATTTAACATCAAAATTTCGTGGGTTATATTCCTCTACATGGCAAAGGTTCCAGAATTTCCATATTATCAAAACTACATGCATTATCCTAACACAATTTGAGTTTTCTTCCATAGTTTCCATCTCTAAACAATCCAAGACTAATATAAAGATTGCATTAACGAAAATACGCAAGTCAAATACTTGCCTGGGATTTTTGGTATGCAGATTTCTGGATGATTTTTGGTATGGCTGCTTTCCTTGTCTCGCGATCTACGCGGTGGTGGTGGTGGCGGTGAAATCCGGTGGCTTTTTGGCCTTGAATTTTCCTTGGAGCTCTCTCCTCTCTTCTCCAATAGCCGTCACTTGATTTCTGAAAGTTCTAACCCTAAAAGGCTAACCTAATGGCTGATAAAGATGGCTGAAATTCGTGGGTTTAATTACCCAATTATGTAAAATGACTAAAATGCCCTCCCGGGGTACTAATTAGGCCTAAAAACGCCCCGAAACCCAAACTAAACCCCCGGGTACACTTTTCTGACTATCTCGACCCTTCCAGACTCGTTGGCACACTCAAAATGACCATACGAACAACTTATAATATATTCACTTTTTATTTAACAAAATTAGTCCCGACGTGACACGGGCACGTTCCAACTTAAATTTCCGAAATAGTCATTTAATTCACTTATGACATTCAATATAACCAATATAGTATATCACTATTCTCATTAGTAATATTCAACAAGTTTCCCATAATTACTAACTCTCGTCACGTTAATAATTATAACATAATTAATTTCCGGATTTTTATTAAATAATCATTCTCATTAAATTTAATAAATCCCCAAATTAATATAGCATAAAAATACGGGGTATTACAGATACGTGGATCCACTAAAGACTGACTGAATGCATCCAGAGAAGAGTAAAGGGTCGCCAAAGTCAGGCCCTTTAGTCATAATGAGGGACATTCAAAAACACCCTAACAATGGAAAAACCACAATGGATGACATTGCCACTCATCACCACTAAGAAACCTCCCAACATAAGCATAATAAAAAAACTGGCCATCTACCACACCTACCACCTATCCCCCTCATCAATCCTCTAACTAAATAATAACTCCCTCAAAAGCGATAAATGAAGAGACTCACCAAAGACTATTCCCTCAACGTCACCCAACGCCTCTGTCACCGTCACTAGCGTTACCCACAAGGTCCTATCCAACTAAATCTTTAAACCCATCTTAGTCTAGCCCCAGTAGTTGTTGCATGTTAATGGGACTCACTGGTATCTCCCTTAAGCCAAAATTCATAGGTTGGGTGGTGTCGTACCACCTCTCCCCTAGAGCACAAAGAAGAGATGCAAAATGAGGAGTCTTGTCCAGTGTAGATGCCAGTTTCCCAAAGTTGGTTGATGACACCACCCAAAGACTCATCGTCCCTCGAGCACAAAGAGCTGACATAAAGACCCCAGTCTATCAAAGATAAAAAGGAAAAAATCAAAATTCAAGAAAAAGGAAAATATTACCAAAAAAGAAGAAAAGAATACCAAAACTCATCAACACTTACATAGCCACCAGGGTTCACCAACCTAGAGGAACGATCATGTGCCAGCTCATGCAAGTGTGTCCTCTCATCCGCATATAGATTAAATGAGTCAAAATAATTATCACTAATGAGCGTAATTGGCACCCTAGCCCGCCATTCCAAGTTCATCTAGTCATCCACGTTTAGCCATGCCATATGTGTTGCCCTACTTAAGAAATTAGCCATGCTTTGGGTTTGGAATGGAAAAATAGTTTGCAAAAGGTAATTTCAGAAGAAAGAAAGTCTGAAAGCTGTGAAAAATGAGGAGAACCCTCCCCCTTTTATAGGAGGCTAAGGGGCATATCGATCGGTAGTACCCTACCACCCACCAATCATCATTGTCCCTTCACCTGCTCGAGGTACCCCAGAAGACCATGTCTCTTCCATTTGGCACATATCAATCCATGCCGGTCAGTACCCTCTTTGAAATTACTAACAAAAAATTCCCCAAAAAATGCCAGAAATCCAAAAAAATCCCTAGAAAATTACTAGAATTACAAAATGAATTTTGGAACCATTTTCACCAAGATTTTCCTTTAGCACTCAAAATTGTCTTTGACCTTCATAATTGGTCATCTCAACTTTATCCCTAAGAATTTCCTTTTTCCCGCAGAATTGGTCATTCTCTACTTAAGCCCTCGAAATTGGCCTTGACCCAGTGAATTCGTCACTTCTACTTAAGCCCTTAGAATTGGCTTTGACCCACAAAATTGGTAACCTCTACTTAAGCCCTCGGAATTGGCTTTGGCTCGTAGAATTAGTCACTTCAACTTAAGCCCACAGAATTGTCTTTGACCCATAGAATTTTTCATCTCAACTTAACCTCATAGAATTGGCTTTTACCCGCTGGATTTGTCATCTTAACTCAAGTGCTCAGAATTGGCTTTGACCCACAGTATTGGTCATCTTAACTTAAGCCTTTAGAATTGGCTTTGACCCGTAAAATTGGTCAACTCTACTGAAGCCCTCAAAATTGGCTTCGACCCATAGAATTGGCCATCACTACTTCAGCCCTCAGAATTGGCTTTGACTCTTAAAATTGGTCATCTTTAATTAAGCCCTGAGAATTGGCTTCGACCCACAAAACTGGTCAACCCTACTTAAGACATCAGAATTGGCTTTCACCCTGATAATTGGTCATCTTAACTTAAACCCCCATAATCGGTTTTTACCCACAAAATTGTTCATGTCAACTTAAGCCCACAAACTTTCCTTCGATCCACAGAATTTGTCATCTCTACTTAAGACGGTGAAGTTGGCTTTGACTTACAGAATTAGTTGCTCCTACTCAATCCCTAAGAAATGTCTTCGACTCACTGAATTGGTCTCTCCCTACTTTAATTCCTCATAATTGACCTCGGCCTGCAGAATCGACAATCTCCAACATTTCCTTAAGTCCTTGGAATCATCCTCGATCCTCTGAATCGGACATCCGCATCGCTTAGGTACGCATAATTTTCCTCTTTCCTAAACATCATGTGATATCTATTCGACAGTTTTCACTTGTTCCAAGCTCACCCATCGAGCATCTCTATAGAGACCACATTAGAGGACCCCCTAAGCCTCTCCTTAGGTCCATAGAGCCTCCCCATATCAAGACAGCCCCCAGGTCATTGTTACACCCTCCCTAGTTAAACATTGATTGATCAGGCCTTTATTAAATCAAAACAAGTTTCTCATATGGTTCATTCTTAGCATCACTTTCGATAACATTTTAATTACTAACCACCTACGTGAAATTAGACCGGTGCCAAATTTTATCTTTATTTAAAACAGACAGATATAACAATGTGGAAACTACATTAAACATTCAAAATATATACATTAGTACAACCATCACAATTTATAAATGCAGAGAGGTTTTTCCAAATAAACCATCGACCAAAATCCAAAACCAAATAATCCATAGTAATGAAAGAAACTAAATAACTAAAAACTGACAACGGACAACATGTCCATATATGGAATATAAAATGAGATCCTACACTATATTTGAATGGAGGAATTGTATAATCAAATCAATCATGTCATCATCCAAAATGGTATGGCTCCGAGTCCCTGGAATGAAGTCGTGCTTGGCATCGCTGTGACCGGACACCTAAAAGGGTTTTGAAAATATTTTATAGCAAGTGTTAGTACACAAAACATTTTGAAAATATTTAGTAAGCGTTTATTACATTTTTCAAATCGGTTATTTATTACACATGTTAGGTTATCGTACAGTCTCTTGAGTTTACTCACCTCTCATCGATTGTGCATGCCTAAAATTCTATACTTAGCCCACCTAGCTATACTACGCACTCTAGCTGCACTATAGTATTATCTGAACTTAACTATTCACATAAGTTCCCCATACCACCCATATAGTATATGGTTTTCATTAATGTCCCAAATATAATTTATTTCTCATGCATACTTACATATTTTATGATACGTTAAGCTTCACTTCTAAATTAATCTTTTAGATGTATATCATATATATATCATGTACAAGTATACTATCGCACCTAGTAGGACATTATAAGGTATATATATTTCGCACACAATATATACTATAAAGATTATTGGCTCGGATAACCATCGACCCCAATTATCCTATCATTTACATTGGTCTAGATATCCCTCAACCCAATGTAAATGTCATTCAATTGTATATTCTTCTGGATTTTCCATCGACCCCAAAAATATTTATTTTCGATTTGGTCTGGATAATCGTCGAACCCAAATTCTAACTTTAACGTATTGGTCTGGACAACCATCGACACTAATACTATTAATATACTTTAGGTATTCACACAACCTAAGTACTTATGAAAAACCCTATATCTTTGACTCACTTGAGTCTACATAGTGTAGGCTCTTGTCTAGTTTGGAAATAGTGACAAAATTAGAGTCATATCCTAGTCTACCAAAGAGCATCAGACACTACATCAAAATTCCTCTAATGGTCTCAAAGGTAGTATACCAACACTGCACCTAGGATTGCATATTTTATGTTGCATTTATATCATTTTAGATATGTGAGTATAATTCCCATTCAAATAATTTTCTAAGGGATTTTTAAATAATTTTTTGGAATTTTTAAACATTTTTTAAAGATTTAAAATAAAGTTTTAAAATGTTTTGGGATAATTTGTAATATTATTTTAGTCCTAAAAAGTTGGTTGGGTAGAATCCACAAGTTGCAAGAACTTATGGGGTAGAAAATTCATTTTTTCAAAACAACAAAAACACGTGATTTAGTTGTCATCTGAGCCCTACACGTGTTTACCTTACAACGGTCAAGATTGTGTTTGTTGCGTCTCACATAACTCAGAATGACTATCAGACATTGGATTAATCTAATCGATGGTATTCATGTCGTTTAATTCAATCATTGTCTTTATCAATTGGACCAATACAAGGGAGTTTAAGTGCGGTGAGTTTACAACCCTTGGATTTAATTCGTTTGCCTAGACTTAATCCCATCCATTATTTTTAGTAGAGATTACAGACCCTTCCATCATTTAGTATAAAGAGGCGCCTTAGGGTTACCGTTTTGGAACTTTCGGTGAGTTTGAGAACTTAAGAAAATGAGAGAGAAGGAGAGATAAAAAGAGAGATATTGCAAAATCAAGAAAAGCTTTGGCAAAATTTTTTCACAAAATTTCCTATGAGAGTTTGAGTGCCTTTCCTGTTTGAAGATTCATTCGTCTCTAGTCTTAAATCTCTTTTTCAACTTGTCACGTAGTTGGATCTTGTTTTCTGTTTCATAGAAAATGTTGATCTGACTTTTGTTGTGATATAACTCACTTATATCTTCACAGTTTGATTTTTTTTAAGAAATCTTTATCTGTTGGTATTTTTATACGCAAATGTTCTTTTCAAACTTGTTACCAACAAATCCATATTTTTTTCAACTTTTAAGAAGGACAGACTTCAAAACTTTTAAAGATCTTGAGACGTTTACACTTTCAAGTTCGTATTTCACATTTTGTGTAAAATGAAAGTGTATAGGACCTTGGCTCTTTTGAATATCAAGGTTTTCACTCGATCTGTCAAAAAACCCAGAAGTCTAAGTTTTCAACAAACTGAGCTTAAGAATCCTAAACTCATTTTAGATGAAATCTGTAATTTGTAGGATTATTTGTTCGTATAAGTGTGTGTGTGTGTGTTCATACATGTGTTAGGAACAACACCACAATACACTTTTCACACTACAACACTAAAAAATGTTGGTGGAGAGATATTTCACTTTAGAGTTGATGTAAAGCTAAAAGGAGGAGGAGGTACCCAACTGGGAGAATAACAAGAAGAACTTCAAACCTTTCAGAGAAGTCTGAATTACCTAATCGAGGTGGTATAAATTCTTGACTTAAACTAGGTCTGATTGTGTGTTTAGTTTATTAAAAGTTTGTAACCAGTTAACTCATTTTAAGTGGATTTTTCCTTTTGAGGTGTAAAGACCTCCGTGGATGTTTCCCTAATTGGGTGGGATTCAAATACTTGTTCACTTGAATGTGTGTTTTTCAAAACATGGTAACCATAGTGAAATATCTCGTTCATAACAATTCTATACACATCTTGTGTTAATATTTGTTTTGTAAAAAAGAGTTTCTTAAACAAATTTTTCAGAGCCATTTAAACCATCTTCAAACTTTTAAACAAGTTAAGTGGCCTTATTTTTTTCAATTAGTATCAGAGCTTTGGTTTTATAAAATTGTTTTGATCCTGAGTTTCTGAAAAAAAAAATCAAAACACACAATGGATGAGAAATTGGATAGATTACGTAACCTTTCCATATGCCCACTCTTTGATGGAACCAACTTCCCTTAATGGAAAGTGAGGATGGTTGCTTTTATCCAAGGTACATTGGGAGATGATGTTGGGGATGCTATTGAAAATGGATACACTTTTCCTACTAAACCAGCTGCAGAAGGAAGTACTGTGAGGATTAGGAAATTGCTAAGTAAATACACTAAAGAAGAGAAACAGACCTCCCTTAATAATAATAAAAGAAAAAAATGTCATATTCATGTCTATCAATGAGCACGAATTCAAGAGGATATCTTTTTGTACTACCTCTAAAGAAGCATGGGACACTTTAGTGACTGCACGTGAAGGAGACACGCATGTTAAATCTGTTAAAACCCAAATGTTAATCCAACAGTACAACACTTTTGTCATGACTAAGACTTAGTCATTTGATGACTTTTATATTAGATTAACAGACATACTGACAAAGTTGCATGCTACTGGAATAATCTATGATAGGCAGGAAATTGTTTTTAAAATTCTAAGGTCATTTCCACAAAAAATTGATAACACGAGCTATGTCACTAAGGAGATGGATGACCCGAATTTAACACTTGAACTCCTCAGTAGTAAGCTAAGAATAGTGGAAATGGAATTGTAGTTTATAAAACAATTAAATCAATCCCAAAAGAAACAGTCCATCTCTAATCTTTTCTCCTCCTTTAATTTAACCAAACCTCAGTTTAATCTGCCTAACATTGACTTAGATTATGATGAGGACTATAATTTAGATAATTTTGATTATCATATTGCCTTAATGTCTAAACAGTTTAAGAAAATTTTAAAATTTCAAAATAAAGTTGCAAATAGAGAAGGCAAACCAGCTTATTCAAAGTTCTCTAACAATAGGCCTCATGGGAAAAGACGGGACAAACACAAAACTGATAATGAAAACAAATCTGGAAAATCCCTAAAAAAATGTTTACTGTTTTAGATGTGGGAAATAAGGACATATGGTCAATGATTGTAGAGTAAATTTGAATAAGAATACAAAAAATAATAGGGTGAATTTGTCTAAAACTTGGCATGACTCAAGTGAATCAGAAACTAATGAGTTTGAGCCATCTAATTCTTTTGACCCTTGTATGTCATTTTTTCCAAAATCATTTACAGTGATGAGCCTATGAGTAGTACTGAATCTGATAGTAGTATCTATAATCATGCTATGCTGAATGATACTGTTATTAATGGTTTATCTTCTTTGTTACTTAAGAATTCTATTAGTAGTTCTAATGGTGTGTGTGAGGAAAAGGGAATGTTGTATTGATGATGTAAACATGTGTGTAAGTCCTAAAAATGAATCACTAAGGGACACTGCACAGTGCACACTTAGTGACTCTGACAATGAGGACCTACCAGATATTCACATACTATACGTAAAAACCCTCAAGAAGAGTACTAAGCTTGAAAAGGAAGTCAAGGACCTTACCTATAAAATAGAAGTACTAAGCTAAATGGTCTAACAGAATGCTGAAGAGTACGCCTCTCGATGTCTAGATCATGCGAATAAGACTAAGATTTTGTTCAAAAAATCAAGGAATTATCTCAATGATATGGAATTTTGGAAAAGAAATATAAATGGACGTTGTTAGAATTGGAACAAACTAAAGAAAACACATCAACAATCATAAAAAAAATTTAAAAATTTGAAAATAACTCAAACTATTTTGAAGCCTTTATTTCTGAAAGTAAATCCAATTCTGATGACAGAACTGGAATAGGATTTTCCCCCATACCAACAAAGAGACTAAAAATCTTGAAACTATCAAGTTTGTGTCCAGTGGTAAAAGACCTATTGAAACTTGTCTAGACATTCAAGCCTTCAAAAATGATTTTGATTTGAAATAACAAACGATAGACATTGGTGAGGCTAGTACTTCTAAACTTAGTGTTGAACATAAGGCTAAATACGTCGGTCCTCTCATAAGAAAATTCGAATCATCATTCCAACTTGTTCCCCCTAGAAATATAGCTAGAGTCCAACTTTTAGGCAAACCCGTGTTTAACGATTTTCTTAAGGATAAGCCTCCTATGAGCCATCTTTATTGCTCATATTGTGATGTCTATGGACATTCTCTTTATGGATGTTTTTCTCAATGTCAATATAAATCGGCCTTTAGTTCACCCGTTTATCATAACTTTAACCTCTTTAGTAAAGGAAGAAATAACTATATTTTTCCTAGGCAACCAGATAAGAACTCTAACAATCGTAATAGGAAGAAAAAATCTAGTACTGAAACATCTTCAACAAGAGGAAACCCTAAATTAATGACTAAACCAAATGCTCAGAGAGTTTGAGAAAAATCAATTTGCGCAAAACTCTTTTAAAGAAAAGGCTAATGCTCGAAAATTTCACCTTATTCGAGCCAATCAGCGCAAAATTTTAGAAACTAGAGCAATCTTGGTTAGAAAGGATGAATTAATACCTCAGATGATATGTAATATCGTGATCATTGCTTTGAAAGTTGAGTACACAATATTTGGATGGTATTTAGATTCAGGATGTTCTAAACACATGACTAGGGATGACACTAAAACTTTGAAATAAAACTAGCTTCTCAAGAGGTAATATTCTATTTGGAGATGGGGTATCAGCCCAGATCATTGGTAAAGGAACACTCCAGGAAAAAGGGTTACGTACTTTATAAGATGTACTTCTAGTAAAAGGTCTAAAAGAAAATTTACTTACTATATCAAAATTTTGTGACTCTAACAATCCTATCACATTTTTTAAGAATAATTGCAAAATTTTAAATGAAAATGGTGATTGCATTATTAGAGGACTTTGTACTTCATATAACTGTTACACAGTTAATCCAAGTAATGAGGTTTGTAGCATTGCCATAATCGATGACAATGAGATTTTGCATAATAGGTTAGGTCACATAAATTTTGATAGCCCTTGTAAATTATGCTCTTAAGAAATAGTTAGAGGTTTTCCTAAGATAAATCCTATAACAAACATTATTTGAGGGCCTTGCCAAGAAGGAAAAATGGTTAAGTCTGGAGATAGGAAAGTCAAGGATGTATTGACTACGAAACCTCTAGAACTCATCCATATGGTCCTAATGGGTCGTTCTAAAATGATTAGTTTGGTGGCAACAACTACATCTTAGTGCTGGTTGATGATTTTACCCACTTGGATAGCTTTCCTTAAACAAAATTTCTAAAAATTCTAAAAATTCTCTTACATATTGAGAACGAAAAAGATAGTAAAGTAAATCTTATCCGTAATGATTGAGGTGGAGAGTTTAAACACTTAGGAGTAACTGAATATTGTACCTACAATGGATGTCAACATGAATTTAAGGCTCCTACCCTCGGCAAAATGCTATAACTGAAAGAAAGAATAGGATTATTCAAGAAATGGCACGAGTTATGATTCATGCCAAAAGCATCCGTAGGTATTTTTGGGTAGATGTTATTAGGACTGCATGTCATATTACAAACCGTGTCTACCTTAGAAAAGATATCAAATAGACTTCTTACGAACTTTGGTACGGTAAGAAACATAACCTAAAATATCTTAGAATATTTGGCACTTCTTGCTTTTTGTGTAAGGACAAAGAACATTTGTCCAAATTCAAAACTAGAGGTGATAAAGACATATTCTTAGGTTACTCTCCCAATAGTAGATCATATTGTGTCTACAATCTTCATGCTGAAACCTTGATTGAATCTATTAATGTGATTGGTAGTGACATTAATATTGAGAGTAAAAGTATGGGACCAACTATCTTGCATGAGTCTGAAAATAGTTTAAATTTTCACTCTCCAGATATAGATGATCCCTTGCCACCTGAGGCCCCCGAAGTTCCTAAATGGGTTTAAAAAGATCACGCCTTAGACAACATGGTTGGTAACCTTACAGAGACTGTTCGTATAAGATTCCAGCTACATAATTTTTCTCATTATGCATGCCTTTTGTCTCTCATAGAACTAAAGAATGTAAATGAAGCTCCAAGTTACTCCTTGTGGCTAAGTTCAATGTAGGAGTAACTTCTTCAATTTGTCGCTCATGACGTACGGTATCTTGTACGCATACTAGAAAATAAAAAGTCTATTAGCACACGTTGGGTTTTCAAAAATAAAACAGATGATACTAGGATGATCATTAGAAATCAGTCTAGATCAGTTGCCTAGGGCTACTCTCAGATTGAAGGAATATATTTTGAGAAAATATTTGCACCAATAACTCGCCTTGAATCTATTCACTTACTCTTAGCAATATCTTGTCATTTTCAATTCACCCTCTATCAAATGGATGTGAAATCTACATTGCTTGGTAGTATTCTAACTGAGGAAGTCTATGTAGAATAGCCCAAAGGTTTTATTGACCCTCACCTTCCCAATCATGTCTTTCGATTGAAAAACTCCCTCTATGGTCTAAAATAAGAACCTCGTGCTTGGTATGACCGATTGTCTA